>JANDEH010000009.1:52113106-53382649 GCA_024610705.1 Tetragnatha versicolor
GATTTGCAATCAAACACAGAAATAGAATGCTTTGTTTTGTTACATATTAAACATTTCTAAACTCTTGTTAAATGTGGAATTTAGAATTAAAATGAAAAAATCGATGAAAATCTTTCATATTTATCTTAATTTTCATTACGAAGCAAAAATATCGGCTTTTAAAATTTGGCTCACCAATGAAAATTTTGTATGATAAATTAAAAATCTGTAGGTAATAGAGTCCAGACATTTATAACCGTTTATGTTATACCTAATGTGTGAGTTAACTTAATGGATTTTTTAAAAACTAAAATGCCACTGTATTTTGAAGTTTGAAGTGACTATATTCAGTCAAAAGGGTTGCAAATCCAACATATGATTTTTTTCTTCTCAACAAGCTGAACAACCTATAGGTAGAACTTTTCCCCCTTCGATAAACACTCAAACTTGTTTTTGTGCGAACCTTTTATGTGCGTTTTATTGTGCGATTTTTTTGTGCAATTTTTCCCTTCGATTCTTTTTTTTGTGCGGTGAATGAAAATTTCAAATTAGTACAAAAATCTTGTATATCTGGCTACCGAGACATACATGGGTCTCATGAAACAACAGTCGTCGCCTACTACATGGTAACTGAAAAAAAAAGTCTACGGTAGGTATAGAAAGGTTTCTCAATTCAGCTGTAGGGTGGGGATTGCTTTACGGTCCGAACAAAGGTTGGGTCCGAACATAAATAGTTTTTCAATTCAGCTATGCTGAGGGGATTTTCACTACGGTCCTACGTAAGACTTCTTTCATGCGGTCCTTATTCACCGCATAAAAAAGGATTCTTTTAAATGTGCTGCGAAAACTATTTTTTATAGCTACTCGCGAAGTTTGGTGCGAATTTTTTTGCGATTTTTTTTGTGCGGTCCCTATTCCTCGCACAAAAACAGGTTTGACTGTATCTCAATATATTCCGTTGTTAATTGTTTGTCTCATTTTAGCTGTCATCAGTAATAAGTCCGCACTAATTCTCACCATAACCACCTTCCCTTTTGGGCGTGTCCAGACTTGAAATCGACTGACGAAATTCCCATGTATTTAATTTCCCTCGTGGAAGAGAAATGAACAACACCTATTTAATTAGGGTGACACCATCGGGTTTTTTCATTACTTTTTTCGACACATGAATTGGATAGTTAATGAAAATATTTCGACGACATTCATATTGCTATTGTCTTCGGATTATTTTTTGAAAGAAAAAAATTACTAACAAGTTAACTTCAAGAGCGTGCTTAAATGCGTTCAAGATCATTCATTGTATTGTATATCAATCAATCTGTGTGCGGATAATTTACTGAAATGAAACAAAAGGCGGGTAGCTCATTTCACACTTTGAAACAATTTATAACCCAGAAGATAAAGCAGAAGATTTTTTAGGTGTTTTTTTAAGTTTCTTTCAACAATGTAGATTTTTCTTATGAGTTAAATCATATTAATCATTAATTTTTAAAATACCATTTTCGGTATATTTTTCAGTGTAAATGCTAATTGTGTGTATTTATTATTCTATTTTTTTCATCAATATCCAAATTGCAATGCCTCTTCCTCTTTGGCCTTTGACATCTCACTCTCTGTCGGTATTGCAATAGGTACTTAAGTTCCCCTTGAAGTAAATTTTTGAGTTCCTATACTTAGATAAATATTGAAATATGCCCTATCGGAATAATTAAAATAACTCTACATCTTTAAAACTTCGATATATTTATTTTAAAATTTTGATATAGTCTTACCCCCTCCCCCCGAGAAAAAGTAAGTTTGTATTGCTACCAGTAACTAGTAGACACTTGTAGTTAATTAGCGATCAACTATTAGTAGAACTATTTTTGGTTTATATTAGTATGGCTATTATAGTTAAATTGCAATTTTTTAAAGCTTCTATTTCTGAATTTATTACTACTTTTTCAAATCTATCATTATGGCGTTATGTGTGCGTCTTAAGTTTTATGACCGGCTCCACAACGCCTCCTCGGGCAGTGGATATCGCCCCCATCTCTTTGTATGATTAGGTAAGGTCAATTAGCGAACAAAAGAGTTCCCCTCTAACATCCTAACCACAAAAAGAGATGGGGTAGGTATCCACTGCCCGATAAGCGTCGTCGAGGCCACCATAAAAGTTTAGACGCACGCTATAACTATGGCGCTGTAAACTACATGAAATATTCAGCAGTGTTTTTAAAATTCTTTTGATGTTTTACTAAGATGTTTTTTTAACGGATATAATAAGTTATAATGTGTGAAATTTTTAAATTGAATATTTAAAACTGGACTACAAAAAAGTTTATACAATAAAATAAACTTAATTTATGAGTAGTTACTAGTTGTAACTACTTTTTCGAACAGTTGACTGCAAGTTACACAACTCTAGTATCAGGCAGTGCTGTAGCTGTAAAAAAATATATTTGGGAGACTCTCCTTTTCACTTTTTTGTAAGAAACCCTATATTTTGGGGGGCGATGTAATGTACACCCCCAATATCAGCACTGGTCCCATGAAAAAGTAGTTTAATATTGAGTGAATCTCAATTATTTTCAACGAGTAGTTGGTAGTAGTTGTCTACTTTTCCACCAGTAATTGGCAAACACTACTCGCAGTCCCTTGAAGTACCTACTGTTCTGTTGCTATAGCGCGGTATCCCTCGAAGCAATTTGAAAATTGCGATGCCTGGCCAGCCCTCGAATGCCGTTAAAGGCCAGAACGGACGCTCGTTAGTTTTCCTCGGCCTTGACATACGAGTAGAATACCAGCATTGAACTCGCTTTTATCAATGAGCCAAACTTGTTTCACAGCAAATATGAAAGGTGTTCGTGTATAAAGATCTTGCCGTGGATGACACAAAGCTTCAAATTTATTCCCAGCTTCGCACGCTTTTTAGACTTTAGAAGAGCATTTCTTGGATTCCCAGAAGGCATCTCGGCACAAGTTGTTGCGGAAATATTCTCTTTTGGGTCAAAGGTGTCAGGGTTGGATTCTTGGGAGGGTATTTTGGTGGTTCTTGGAAAGAATTTGAATGGAAAGAGAAGAGACTCATCATGATGAATAAGAACTTTGACAAAAGTAACACAACTACAGTAGATAGCGATGGTAGTAGAAAAATATAGAGTTAAGTGCATATGACTCTTTCATTAGAACTGTGACTCTTTCATTGAACATTCTGAGAAGACGATAGAAACATAAAATTGGGCCTCAGGATTCTTTTTTAAGGGTCGAAAATGCTTTTGTATGAGGGCAGGATGGCTGCATGAAATTGCATACTATGGATAAATTGATGTTTTTAGGAATCTGGATGAAATTTCTTGACATATAACATAAAGTATCTTAGCATTTAAAAAGTATACATTTTTCTTTTAATCGTCATTTAGAAAGAAAATGAGTCATTTCTTCTTGTTTCTCAAAAATAAATTTTAAACTTTGATAAATACAGTACATTTCTAAATTGTTGAATATCAATACCTTAAGAACGTTGCTGAGTAAGTGGAAATATTTTTTTAAGAAGCCCTCACATCTGAACTATTGAATCAAGCTAACTTTGAGAATCTACCTTCATAACCCGAGTTTGTGTATAATTTTAAGATTATAATTAATTAGGAGTTTTTATGGGTTTTTTATATTCCCAAGGGAAAACAACTTTAGTTCAACACTATTTTCTTAACAATTGAAAGAATAAGTTATGTTTGGTTTTAATACTCTCCCTCCGCTCTCTTGCGTTACCTTCCTATACCGTGCTGATGAGCCCTAACAAGGGCGAAACCGGTCCACGGTTGGAGTTGACGCTTGAGAGCTGGAGTTTTCTCACATATTCCTCTAACCAGAGGTAGTGGTGAAGCACTCCCTTTTCAATACTCAATTGTTCCATATACTTTATTTTTAAAAATAGTTTTGCTATATCTTTTAGATTCTCAGTATTAATTAGTTTTCTACAAATAGATGAAGATTGCTCCAAAGACGAAAAGTGATCTGCGATTTCAACAAAGATTGAATTCTTCACCAGTAAATACTAAACTGTAGAACCCTGAAAAAAAGATTGGAACTCCATTCCTCCATAATTGTCCTTCCAATAAAAACTTTTGTTCAATATTTCTTTGTATTTCTGAGTCCATAGAAAATGTAAAAAATATTATTTAGTGTTGAAAGTAAACTAGGATTCTTTTCAAATAAGCAAATCTTGTTATACATAAAGAAACAAAAGGGAACACCATCAAACTCTCCAAGAAGTTTTGAAAAGTTTTTTACAGCGAGGTGTTTTATTCTTTATATGTGAAAGTAATAAGTAAATAAAAAAGATGTTCTTTATTTATAAATAATGTTTAAAACGTTTTCACAAGTCCTACCTAATGCATTAAAAATATGGCACTGAACTGGACAATAGACATGTAGTTCAGCGGTGCCGTTACACATTGTGGTGCTGCCCTCTATAAAAGAGAAGTTAAAGCTTAAGTTCAATAGTACTGGAGTTGGTTTGCAGGTTTATTTTGAAAGATAAATATTTTAAAAATTCAAAATTAATTACTTCAAATATTCCTTTTTATTTTATTTTTCTTATTTTAAATTTTAACATTAATATTAAATTAAAAAATTTTTGATTGGTGTTTCTAAACTGATTTTAAAATGTTCAAACATAATAATTTATGCTAAAGAAAAATATACCTGTGGAAAAATTCTTATCAAAAGACAAATAAATAAAAATACTATGTAAAAAAATTTAATCATGTAATTTGACTCTAAAAGGGTAATAGTGTTGATTTTTACGAAAGTTAGAATAGGTTATTTCTATCATCAACCATATAAATGGGTTATAAAATAATGAAAATTCACACTGTGATCATCCAAATATAATCAATTAGCTATAAACATTTAAAAGGTATTTTGAGAAATGGGAAAGCTCCTTTTTTTCTTTAAATCCATCTTGGGAAATTTGTAAAGGATTTTTTCAGTGGATTTTTTTAGAAATTGTTGGTGCTGCTCTCTATGGAAGACAGTTAAAACTTTTTTTATGGTCGAAACTTTATAAATTTTCACTCGACTAAAATAGTGATAAGTTGAATGTTGTTAGTAACGTTTTTAATTTGAGTTTATAGACAGGGGAAAAACTTAAATTTAAGGTAAGGACGGAAATATTATTTGTTTTTTTAATGTTAAAGTTATTGGAAAGATATATATGAGGAAAAAAATATTAAGGATATTTCCTATTCCACAGATAACACACAGTTCAGGCTGTCATTAATAATTTTTCAAAGTGTTTTTTAATTTCAAAATTGTCAATAGGACCGTTTAAACTGGAAAATCGTCAGCTTCTACATTTTTTTTCTTTTGCCATACCAGATTTTTAAGCTAAGTGAACCAAGATCCATGGTACGTTTATCAAATGTTCCAGTTCTAAACTAAAAAAAAACAGACCGCACAGCACATTTATAAAATTAATCTTGGTGTCCTTCTTTTTATTCAATTTCCTCCCAACGCAATCATTTTATAAGACGTAAAAAAAGCCTCATAAGTTTTTTAAGATTGATGAACGGTTTCAATACATACTAATTATCTTTCAATGACATGGGAACCCAGGAAATAGTCACTTTTACATAGAAGGTATCTTGAATATGGATGGTCAGAAAACCAAAGTGTATTTTTTAAATCATGGTTTGACCTTCGTTCTACCTTTAAAACCTAACATGTAAAATTTTTTTGACGTCCATATGACTTGAGAAGGAAAGCCCCAGGGACGAGAAGTTGGAGAATTTTCGACAGGATAGCATGCTGTTTTACAAAATGCATTAAAAACTTGCTTCACTATTAAACAATGGAATATCCTTAAAAATTTTAAGGTTTGCTCATCGTATATACAAAACCTCTCTTTTACGATATGAAAATTACTCCTTTTCCATCACTTACTGTTGAAAAAATAGCAATTTTTAAGGGTTATAATTTAGAGTTCCTTGGAAAAGACTGAAATCCTTAAAAACACTTTCAAATTACTGTAAGAAATTAATTTATCTTGAAGCAGCTCATTCCTTTATTCAAAGTTGGTGACATCACTCGCTGATGCTAAAAGACAGCGTGGGAAGGATGCGGCTAGGACCAAGGACACAGGCTTCAGAAACTCCACATTCACAAAATGAGACCAGAGAGAGACAATTTGGTAAAAGTATGTACGCTAAAATTGAGATTTAAATGTTTTTTTAAGTTTTAGTTTTTTTCTTTGGTTTATAAACCTCTATAGAAAGAAGCAACTGAAATAAATCTTTTTTTTATTTTAAAAATGAAGATATTGAAAAAGTATTTCACAATATTTGGCAATTTCTTAAAACCGACCAATATTATCGGTTGATAAATTTGAACCAAAATTTATGCTGAGATTTAACGTTTTCCTTTGTCGATTTTGTTGAAACCTATAAACCACAACTGGCGGATCGCGGTCCGCATCCGAACCCCGTGAGGTTATTTCAAGGAAAATCATTAAAATTGAGATCTCTCAAAACGAAAACTAGTTTGACACACTTTTTAAAGGTACAATGTGTTCTAAAATATTTTATAAAGTACCTTTTTTAATTACCCAAATTTTCTCAGTGTTTTAAAAGTCCCTTTCGCGGCTTTTATTTGAAAACGAAGTATTCTAGGGTCATGGGACACCTGTATACTTTCTATGTAAGTGACTGCTGAATGCATTGAGATGGCTTTATAGATAGCAATCGCGGTTATCTCCGCGAATATTCACGATAATTTCATGAAATTTTTTTTCGGTGAGTTCTTCATAACCTTGGCAACAATACTCTCACTGAGGTTTTTGCTCTATCTCCTTTAATTTTAAAATAAATTTTTAAACTTTTTTATTTCGCCATTTGGGGCGCTGTAAGTCATCTCAATGAATTTCTACAGGGTCACTTACCTAGGGGTAGACCTTACTTTCGTAACCATAGGATAGGACACGTTGGTTCCAAATAAAAGCCGTGAAACGGACTTTTGAAACACCCTGTGTAATAAGTAATATTTTTTTAAATGCAATAAGAAGTTAACAATTTATTGAAATGAAAATCTGCTTTATTTTTTTTAATATTTCTGGTCGATATTCCCTCCTTTAGTAAATCAGTCACCAGAAATTTGGTTTTGCAAGTTTAGATTAAAATAAATTCCTATAGATAACAAGTATACTCAAGAAAATTAGAGATGGTGTTTTAGAGAATGCAGGGAGAGAAAATGTGATTATAAAACCCAGTCTGTAGAGTTGATGAATTTGTTGACAAGGGGGATATTAACGATGCTTACCTAAGACATTAAAATCACTGTATTTTTGAAAATCCCTCAAAATTAAAAAAAATATACAACAACTTACAAAGTTTGAATTTGCAAATAAAAACCAAACTGAAAAAAATCCGTGGTCTTAAAACGACTGACATTTTAACCATCCAAGAAAAACAGTAAATATAAAATAAGACGGTTCTTTAAAAGGAAAAATTTCTTGGATGTAGGTTTAGTACGAATAAAATAGAAGGGTGGGGGGAGGAGGGTTCACAGTTTCTTTACTTAGTTTAGTTATGAAAAGTCGATTTGCGTATTTCGCTGAAAAGGGGAGATGGTGTCAAAAACGACAAAAATATGCTTTGTAATAATTAAACGTCCTCTAATGGGATATGTTTGATGTATTTTCTAGTATAGCATATAACTCTAGTATCTAGTATAGCATATAACTCACCTTCTGGTTTTTTTTCCACAATTATCTTTTTTAGTCGAAATACCATATATTTAGGAGAAAAGTGTCCCCCTCCAATCTCAGCAATGGCTTCAGTTATATTTTTACAATACCATAAATTATATTTTTACAATACCATTTTCCTTTAACATTCATATTTGTACTCAGCCCAGCGGTCCACAAACGGTCCTCCAGGCATTTTCCTGGAATGCTCTTTTTTATAGCCATAGCCAGACCGGCACTGCCCATTTCCCCTTCATTATCAGAACCCCAGATTTATTAGAACTTTCTTTCATCATTGGAAAGGGGGATTTAGGGGGGAATAAATTCTCCTCCAAACTTTTACAGAAAATTTCATTTTTTTATTGGCTAATAATGTTTCTAGATCCATCAAGGACAGCTCCAGGCATGGGAGTACTTAAGGGGGGGCATGGGGGCAATGCCCCCCTCCAACTTTTTGAGAAAATTCCATTTTTATAAGGAAAAAGCATGTTTCCAAAGCCATCAGGGACAGCCCCCCTCTCAGATTTACAATGTACCCCCTCAGGATTCTCCATCTAAGTCTGCCCGTGGCTCTAAGTGCCTCTTCAAGGTGTCCGTTTACCTGAATCCACCTATGCGACAGGATTGTGTTCATATGTGGAATTATTGGAATCAATAGAAATGGAGAAGGATGAAAGAGAAAATTTTGTCTCCCAAACTCTTCTATTATCGCACTTATCAAGCAGTTAAAGTTTACTTCTAATTCCATCAACCATGGAGTAATTTATGGGGGATCATAGGGGGCCAATGCCCCCCCAACTTAAAAAAAATTCCATGTTTCCAAAGCTATTAGGGACAGCTTGCTTCCCAAGCTTTGTAGTGTTCCATCTTAGGCTCAGGGACAGGGTCCACCACCTAAATCCGCCCATGCCATCAACGGAAGCCGTGAACCCAGTATGAATGAATTTATGAAAGGAGACCTGGGTGGATTTAGATGGTGAACCGGTGGTGCATACTGGAAAACTTGGGGGTGCAAGCTGTCCCTGTATTGTCAATTCTTTGCATTTCATCCATGCTGGCCAGAGGATCACTTTCTTCCTTCTCCGATTTCCTCCGAGCTTTTTAATATGTGACCGCAGATATTTCCTTATTTCTTTATTAGTGATTCTATTAATCACTTCCGACTCCCCCAAACATATCCATATGAGGTATGAATGATGAAATCATTAACTTTTACCTTTACTTTGCAGAGAACTTTTTCAAACATTTGAAAAAAGACGTTTAAGCAAGCATTTTTTAGAAATTAACCATAGATAAATTTTAGGTTAAACAGTTTTTACTGAAGTTTAAGTAAAAAAGAATCAAAAGGTGTTTTTTTAGCGTCTCGGCCAAAAGAAACCGGAAGGAAGAGCATCCGTCGGCCGTCCTTCCTCTTCTGATAGGTGGGTGTTTATGTACTTTTCACAATATTGTTCTACTCTCCCGGATGGTCCAGGACAAAGCAGCATCCTTATTCTTAGGTTGTATCCCACTTCATCCCAATGAACTCCTATAGTAGTAAATCAAACAGCCCAGTCCAGATGCTCTGCCAATTCAAAACCGCGTTTTAGCGAGCGGGACCACATTCATTTAAAAGGTGTTTGTAGGCAATCCATATATAGAACTCGATGGTTTAACGCCTTTGAAACACCTACAAAGTTCGCGTGGGACGAGCTACGCCAAGATTCGCCAACCTGAGGTCTTGAGAAAGTCTGTCAGAAGTGGTGTAACATTAGACAGAGTCGTTCGCTTTCGCCCAGCCTCAACAGTGAAGCGAACGGTACATGCGCCATGGAGAAAACAGCGGAAACTCACCCAACTACTTGTAATTTTTTGGATTTCAACAAGATGTCGAAAGTGAAGAAAGTGCTGGACGATGCTCGGGAGCAAAATAACCCCGAAATTGACCTGGTGGATAAAGGAATTACATCTTTTGAGGAAATGCCAGCTCTACGTAAGTTTTACAGCATGCATCTTTACGTTCAATTAGAATCATTTCCCAATTTGGAGATTCTATTTTGGAAACCGGTCCGAAGGAGCTCCAATGGGTGTGGTGGGAATCCCCAAACAGCTGTTTATGTTTACATTTCTAGTCCCTACAGTTTTGAGCGAACATGCTTTTTCTAGAATTTATAAAATATACTACGAATTATAAAAGTTTTGGTATAGTTTTTTTAAAATAATGGGGTGAAATAATATTAATTTATTGTTGTGTATCGGGAAATAGCAATTTTCACATTTTTTGTTCATTTTAAGGTTTTGTTCCATACAATATTTTGCTTCTAGTTGGTTTTTACTCTTTTTATGAGTGTAAACGTGTACAAAATTTCATTTTATGTTATTTGCAATTCTTTGAAATCTTTTAAATTTGAATAAATTATTTGGGTTGACAGTCATGCCATTCCCCATCCAAAAGTATTGAGATCTATTGATTTACATAGCTACTGGTCTTTAATTACTGGAAGTTAATTGTAAACTTAAATAATTCTCTCAGGAAATTTTAGTTTTGTTTACCCATCTTGAATATATTATTTGGTATTTGATGGAATCAGTAGGTACTACATGAAGTTTGACAACCAAAAAAAAGATTTATTTATGAAGATATTTAAATTTTGTCAACAAAAATAATTTTACAGCTATTTACTTATAGGAATGCTTAAATAACCCCCAATTTGAAAATCATCTAATTATTACAAGAAATAGTTTCAATAATGGTTTCAATTAAATGTTAGTTTTCAGATTTTAGATAGTACTCATCATCATTGTTTTCCTGTTCCAATCATACGATTTCATTAACATGTAATTGGTAACTCAACACAGCATTGTTGGAAAGCAACTAACTTCTGAAGCAAAAAAGTAATTATTCCTGTTAATAACAATTTCTAAGGCTTATTAAACAAATTACAATCTAACCTAATTGAAAATATACCATTTATATATCTACCAGACCTAAAGACCCGTGTATTTCAAGTAAATAAGATTATTTATGAATTGCCAAATCTACGTTGAAAGCAGTACTGAATCCAGGGAATGTATCTCTCATAAACAAACTCATAATTACCATTGGGAAAGAAACCCTGGGGGTGATATGTTGGAGAGCTGAGGGTAGTATTCATCATGGCGGTAGAAACATTTTGTTACTATTAAAAATGATGAATGTTTGAGAGACTGTGATATAAATCGCTTATGGGTTGATAAACATTAGTTAGAGGGTTTTCTGAGGAAAGCTGTGTATAAACCTTGTTATAAAATTAATGGATATTATATCCTAAAAAAAACAACTATGCTGTGACAAGAAATGCTGAAATTCTAAGTGTGAGTATTGAGTGTCTGAACAATGTGTTATTACTTCGTGAAAAGAAACCCAACATCAGTTTTAAATTTGAAGAATGTATTAAAAGGATTTTAATTTAGATGTGTTTAGCACTACAATGTAAGTTTTCTCAGATTATGCTCTGAGATTATTAATTATAATTTGAAAATGTTTATTTTCTGTTTATGTAAAAGCATAGATCATGCAGAGACTCCGACTACTCTGGATTCTTCGTTGTTTCTACGCTCAATTTAAAGTTTTTAGATAACTTAAAAGTTTGATAAGATTGATTTAAACCTTTTCATAAATAGCATTATTATTTCCAAATAACAAAAACAGGACTATAGCTTTTAATAGACGATATTAGATGGCGTCACTTGCTTGTTTGGATACGTTGATTCCATCCGTGATTGGTTCCGTACGGAATTACTTCCGAACGCGGAACCAATCACGGATGGAATCAACGTTTCCAAACAAGCAAGTGACCTCATGACTAATGTCGTCTATTGCATGAAAAATAACAAATCTTCTCTTTAGGTTAGAGTCTTTGCTCATGTTTAAACAAACCCCTACTCTTAAATCGGTCAAATATTTTTTCTGTCTACCTAAATATTTCACATTCATCCGGTATTAAATAAAACTAAACTAAGCAAAGGATTCAAATACAAGTCTAGAAGTAAACAAATTCAAATTTTAAAGCTACGGGCTTCATGCCCGCATCTTTTAAACCTTTTAAATAAACTTCTTCTTTTAATATTGGTTTGAAACCGACATGACTTTTAATTTAAGTATATTTTTAACTCATTGATCTTGTGTTTGGCGCGGAATGTCCTATATAGGGACCTTGCGCCATAAAACCCAAAACAAACAACCAACCATCAAAATTTTAAAGATCAAATTTAGTGTTTTTGCCGAGAATTTTTTTTGTACTTTATCCTGTCTGGTTTGTTAATTTTTTATTTTATCTAGTCTTTTGAATTATTGACTTATTGCATCATTTATTTTTTCAGTTGTTATGCAAAACATCACCAGGTTAACCCTCAGCCATAACAAAATAGTAGGTAAGAGTTTATTTCATTTATTCTTGTCTTTTTTTCATCTACGGAGTTTACTTGAAGTGTAAACTTTGGGTATTGAAAGCAATTTTTGGTACTTGCATACTATCCCCTCGACCGTTCAGTGGCATAGCTATAGAACAGTCATTGGGCTTTGATAACGTTTTCGAATTCAGCGGCATGGTCGACGTGATAATACATAAGAGCAACTTTTTTTAAATATTTCAGTCATGCATATTTAGGTTTAACCTTGAAATAGGTTTATAAATGTTGTTGGAAATGAGTTTTCCTTCATTTTTATATGTATTATATTTAATAACTTATAAATATAATAAATAAATTAGTAATAACCTCTTAACATTTTAAGGTATTTTTTCTGTTAAAGGAGACCACATAAATATGCTCAACACAAAATTGGCAAAACCCTGAAATCTTGATTTTGAATTATTATTTAGTGGGAAGCAATAAAATTTTTAATAGCTTCCAACTTTGAAGAAAACGTTAGTTTTCATGCATTCGTTGTCGCATTAACTACATAAACCATTGCGAACAGCCCCTTTTTAACCCTTTTGGACCTAGACTGCCCGAGATTGACCTGGTATTCTATGGTTAATTTGGGGTGGTCAGGACTGAAAGAGTTAAAAGAAAAGTACTGTATTTTTTAAGCACATTCACTATCTAGGCCCAAGGGCCTAGATAGTGAATGTATATATTTATGTAATATGTTGCAAGGTTGCAACATATTACATAAATATATATCGGTAACAGAATTACATCAATGGTAATGGAATTGCACCTTATGAAAATCAAGCCTTTTACACTTATAATTTTATTTCCAGTAATTTTTTGTAATTTTTATTTTTATAAGGGTAAATGACCCCTATGATCCATTTGTGGATGGTAGGATTTATGATCCTCTTGGTCTTACACTGTTAGTCCTATTAAATGTTTTGTTTTTAAAAGTGAGGACTTGTTTAAATCAGAAAGGAAATTATATATTTTCTTTGCAATTCTGGTTTTTCTTTAGATGCAATGTAACAACTAAAGGTATTTTTTCAGTTGTCTCTCCAGTCATAGCAAATATGCCAAATCTTGAATCTTTGAATCTATTCAATAACCATATTGAGGTAAGTTAAAAAAGGTTTTTAGGTGTTTTTAAATGATCATATTATAACTAATTGCATGTTTCTTTATCTACTTATGTAGATAACTTGAATTAAAGGTAAATTTGTAAAATTAAAACCATACTTTCTTTTTTTATACTTATGAGCTTATGTTTGACAACATAGTATCTAAATTAAAAGCTCAAAATTTTTTAAAGATAATATTCAGATAGTTTTGTTATCCTCGAAACACACTCAATTTTGTTTTGTTTTTAAATTCTTTTGCTGAACCTAAATTCCAATCAATTTTTCAGGATCTGCCAACTTCCATATCATCTCTTCCCAAGTTAAAGATTTTAAATCTCGGGTAGGTACATGGATAAATATACTTGTATACTATTAAGTACTATATATATTACTAGCACGGAAAAATTAGAAATTAGCTGAACTTTATTGGTTCATAACATACTTACCCCCTGAAGATAAGGCTTTATATAAAATAATCAAATTACCTTGCTTGTTTAATTTAATAACTACTGTTCTATAACACTAAGCACTTAATATTTGGTATTTAACTACTTTTTGTAAGTATACAGTAGTTTCATATGGCTATGATGCTTTAAAGTTTTTTGTCTGATTTAAAAGATACAAACAATATATTCATTGCATTCTTACAGCATGAACAGACTTAGCACTCTTCCTAGAGGTTTTGGAGCCTTCCCCCAGTTAGAAGTTCTTGATTTAACTTATAACAACCTAAATGAGAAAAATTTGCCTGGGAATTTCTTTATGATTGGTATGTTACCTTATTGATTAAGTATTTCTTGAACCTTAATTGGAAATTCAATTACAGTGTTTTGGTTATGCAAAGTCCAATATTTAATTTTGTCATCTCAAGACAATAATTTTCTAATATTTCCTTAACTTTACTTTTCCCTCACAAAACAATCCATAAAAAATAGTTTTATATTTTCCCCACAAGTTTAAGTTTTTAGTGAGTGATTGTAATAGTGATAAAATGCAATTTAGCATTTTAGTAATAATGAATATTGAAAAAATATATTCAATATTTATGTAAAATTTAAAATTTTCAGAACAAGGGTGATTCCATGAAAAGTGCCCCTTATCTGTCCCCCACGTGACACATCTTTAAAATACTGCTGTTTTAAAACTAATTGGAATGGACATAGTACATGTTATGTTTGAATTTATAATAAGACTTATTCAACGATTTTTCACACATAACATGTATGTCCATTCCAATTAGTTTTAAAACAGCAGTATTTTAAAGATGTGTCACGTGGGGGACAGATAAGGGGCATTTTTCATGGAATCACCCACAAGTTTTCTATAAAATTGATGTGTATTTAAATCTTTTGCAATCAAATTAATGACACAAGTTTCCATTAAATGCTCCAATAGGAATTTTTTTTGAAAAACTACCATCAGTGTGCTAATATTACCACTAAATTGGCACTCATGTGCCCCACATTTATGCATTTTATTGGTTTATTTATACCTGTAATCTTACTAAGTGATTATTTAATTTATTGCTTGTGTGATGTACATTTTTAAATCTTTATTTCTATTAATAATTTTTTCCTTTTGATTCAGAAACCTTAAGAGCTTTGTATTTGGGTGATAATGACTTTGAATTTATACCCCCAGAAATCGGACAGCTAAAAAACCTGCAAATAGTAAGTTCGAAGTTAACCATCTTGAATTCCATTCATTTACTTCTGCTAGTAAATGCCTCTTACAATTTTTTTCGTAAGTAATTTATATAGACTAAAAAACAAATCCTAATAGTTTTTACTGTGTGTTACAATAGATTCTTATTCATTTAGTAACAATAAGAACAGGATGTATTTTTACCTTGAGTACTTTTCTAGATAAATCAGTCGTCATTTAGTATTAAACTGCTCATTTTTTATCAGTACATTTAAAATCTAAAACATGGGTTTGTTCTATGGGTGCACAAAACTATTCCAAGTTTTGTGTGAACAATTTCCTTTATCATTGTCATTTAATTCTCCCTAACTCCTCATAGTTCAAAATTTGCCAACCAAAAAACTAAAAAAATCTGTTTAATTTCTCTTTGCTATTTTTACTTATTACTAATTGTTAGCAGCTTTCAAAATTTTATCTTTAAAAAGTATTAATATTTTTGTCTTATCTCTACTTTTATTTTTGGTTTTATGTTTACTTTTTTATTATTTATTTTATTTCAGCTAGGGTTGAGAGACAACGACTTGCTATGTCTTCCTAAGGAAATAGGCGAGCTCACAAGGTTAAGGGAATTGCATGTTCAAGGAAATCGTCTACAATTTCTTCCCCCAGAGCTTGGTAAGCTAGTTTTTTATTGTTATTTCAGAAAAATGAAAAATTTATCAAAATTTTCTTCATTGTTGGTAAAAATTATTTTGAGCATCTTCCTATGATAAATTGACAATTTTTAAATACTTTTAGCATTATTTACATTTAGTACATTTATTATTTAGCACACTTTAAACATTGACTCTTGACTTCAGATGATGATAATAATAATGCAAAACAGTCTAAAGACGTTGAAGTAAGGATTTGCTGAGAAAATTGTAGTTTTGAAAAAAACATAAATACTGGCCTGGTTGAAGAGTTCGAATGTAAACTGTCTTAAGAAGTTGAAAGTGTATTTTTTGACTATATATAGTTTTGTGTTGGATATGCTTAAAAAATGAAAGTTTAATCATAAGAAAAATTATTTGAACACTTTCATTAGTTCATTAGTAGTAGATGTGTGTAAAGCATTTTAAATACTTCTTTATAATATGTCTTTAAAAATCTCCTAATCTCTTCTTTTCAAAATTTAATATTCAGTAGTATCCCTACCCTGTTAATGCATCATATTTGATCAATAAAATTCTTCCTCAATCTTATTTTCTACTTAAAACTAAAGCTGTCATTTTTTATGCATAGAAAGGTTTCACATTATATTTTACATTGTATGATGAAAAAAAAGTGTGAATCTTAGAATCAGCTTTATAAAAGCATCCTGTTGAGTAAGCTAATATCAACCTTAGAAACACTAGTACTTTTGACTTAACTTCCATAATTATGAAGTGCTGTAAGAAAAATGTGAACAAGCTCACTAATTTATACATTCTTTTTACTTTCTTTGTTCTGAGTTTGTCTTAGATTAAACGGGGGCATATTTTAGTGAATTTTCATGCTTTTACTTGATATACAATATTTTTGACTTTTCAGGTAATTTGGATCTTCTTGGTCACCATTGTGTTTTAAGAATGGATAGCAACCCCTGGGTACCACCAATTGCCGATCAGTTACAGCTTGGTGTTACTCATGTTATTGAATACATAAGATCTGATACTTATAAGTAGTAAGTACCCAAACTTTTATTATTTATAAAAATTTAGATATATATGTTACGTGAGATGTGATAAATCCAGGCATTATTTTCCAGGCCCTCGTTAATCAGGCAAATAAATAAACAGGGGTCTGTCCACCCTCTCTGTGAAGGGTCCGATTTTTGTAAAAATTGTGAAAATCTACTCATAATTTTGTGAGAAAATAGGGTCCCATATTTGTAGTATTGTGAAAAATAGTGACCACCTAGAGCAGGGGTCGGCAAGTAATTTTACTTGGGGTCCAAATAATTTTGGAAATTTCATCGAGGTCCAGAGAAAAAATAGGTTACCATAGTATTCTTTAAATTTATCTTCAGATACGCATATATTTTTGCCACTTTGTAATTTAAGTACGTTACCTGCTTACTTTAATTTTAAATTTAATATAATAATAAGTTTTTACATTAAAAATGGGGGTCTGGTGGTTCCCCAGGAAAATTTTCAAATTTGAGCCTCGAAAAGACGGTCAAACATAATTTTTGTAGAGTAAAAATACATATTAAAAATTTCGAAATGTTATGGTGGTCCAGGAAATAACTTTTCGCGGTCCGCCAGTTGCCGACCCCTGCTCTAGAGGATGAAATACTTTGTGAAGGGTCCGAAAACAGACCCAAATTTCTTAATAACAGACCCCTGAAAAATGACAAATGTAAAAAAAAATCTTTGAATTTATCACAATGCCCGGCTCCACTTCAGGCATTATTAATAATGCCCAGTTTATCACTTTGCCTGCAACATGTATATTTTTAAACTTGTGGTATATTTACTGTAGGATATTCCATCATATTTTTTCATTACAGTTTGTTTAACCGTCAAAAGCCTGCATTATCTCCTCCTCCCAAGCGGACAGATAAATCAAAGAAAATTAGTCGCAAAAGGGAATGAGATCTAACATTTTAAATTTTAAACATCAAATAGACAATTTATTCATGTTTGCATTGGTTATGTATATAACTTAAGTTGAAATATTTGGACTATTTTCATACTCATTATTCTAATTCTTTTCATGAATTTTTTTGCATTTGTTGAAGTTTCTTAAGTTATTTAAGTGTTATGTATTTAAAAGGAATTATGACTAGTGTTATGGCAAATCAAATGCATTAAAACCTCAAAAGTATTGATTTGCTTATTGTAAATTATGATTTGATGCGAGAAAGTTTTCACTTTGACTTTATAAAAAATTTAGTTTCTCATTCAAATGAATAAAAGAGCTTGTATCCATCTTTCATCTACTAGACAGATTATAAATTTTTACATACTGCATGAATATTTTTATATGGATCTAATTCAAAAGTGGGAAACTTTCAATGAAAGTGTATAGTTAAATTTCCTTGCTAGTCTTTTGAGGAATTTGTCTTATATATCAAACTTAATAGTTAGTTGCCATCTTTAACAGCACACAGTTTGTGTTAAGTAAAAATGTATTGTACATTTCACATGCCAAGAGCGAGTATGTCTAAAAAGTTGGTTCTGAAAAGTATTGTTTTGTATTCAAAAATTGCAAAACAAATTTGTATGAAAGTGCTTCTGATATTTACCTATCTAAAAACTGCTTTGGCTGTGAATGTGCTGTTGTAAGTAAAAGAAGTAACAAATTATCCAGTTTAAACAAGCATGCAATTGGGATGCATAGTTTGTTTAGATGGTATTTTTATATTATTGGTGCTAATAAGTGCCTCGATCGTGTTGTCTTCCATTTGTTGCTAATAGCTTGTCTCAGTAACTACCTCTGTACAGCTGATATAAATGAACTCTTAAAGAATTTAATATAAAACTTTATTTTCTTGTGGAAATTACATTAAATATTTTGCATAGCTACTTGAATCTTTTGGAAATCAATATTTTTTGTTTAGATTTTTACTTACCTGGAATTTATACTTGTTTACATTGTTTTTGACTTATATTTAAAAACCAAAGTTGGAAGTATGAAAAAATTTTTTTGACCTACATAAAAACTAATTTCTTTACTAGATAAATTTCAACATATTTACAAAAAAACCTGCTGTAGTAAATCTTGGAATATAATGAACTTCACCAATCTGTATAAAATTCCTTTTGAACTTATTTAATTTTTATCTTTACAGTGAACTACAAAGATATTTAATTACCAGATATGATAATCCTAATTTTTTCATTCCACATTGTTTTTCCAGATTTTCAAAAGAAAGTTAACTCTAAGGTAAAATTTAACTAGCATTGATTTCGACGATGAGGAATTTCATTACTAATGCGTCAAATATTACTATACTATAAATTTTCATTTAACTTTCATTATTTAAATGAAAATTTACATGACACTTAATGGAATTGGAAGATTCCTCCTTTCTAAGAATAAATAAGTGCAATATATCCATGAATAAGCAAATCAGAAAGGTTTTCAATCTTCTGTAGAGTATATGTTGTTTCAGCAGTGTTTTTATTTAAAATTGGATTGGTAAAAGTGATGTTTTTTATTTTAAGAAACACATTTTTTATCTTTCATTGAGTGTTGCAATGATAAAAAGGAGCTTATTAAGATATGTGAATTATTTTCAATATGACTGTTTCAACATATTTTCTTCATAGCATATTAAATATTTTACCAATATTAAGCTAGTTTATAAGTATGGCAATGACTTCCAAATCTTATCTACATTTACAAAATCAGTAACAGCAAACTTAAAAAAAGTCTTGTGAGGTTTACTATATTAGGGTTTGTCTGAATCAGGATATTTAGTTGTATATACAAGCTACAATATCTGCCATTTTGTTTCACTCTTATTTATGTTTAAATTAATCCCTTTTTATGTTTATGGGATAACTTCTGACATAATGTTTCAGTATGAAACAAGAACTAACTATGCCATATAATTTGTATTATATTGTTTTTTTTGGCCTTTGTATATATCAATGCATTTGTATTGTGCATTTCAGTGACATTTGAAATGACTATTATCAAGTAAGACTGTCTTTATAAAAACCCTCATTTAATTAGCATATGTCTAAAAGGTTTCTTAGCACTACTTAAGAATAACAATTTTATTTTTATTGTGCTTTATTACACACAGAGTTGGACCCTATACTCAATGTTTACAGCTTGTTCATAATATCTTTTTATACTCATAATGAAGCATGTTTAATGTTTCAAGACAGCTGATATATTTTAAATCAAAAGTGTTTTATTTAGTATATGATACTGTTTTTCCATAATGTGTTCAGTTTATGAATTGTTATAGAAAAATTTTTTCATTTATACTACAGTTGATGCTCGTTTTTACAAACCTTTTTTTCTCAAATACTCAAGTTTTCATGAACTGTGAGAGCTGCTCCTTAATTCAACCCCATAGACATAATGAATTTCAATTCCCAAATCATTCAATCCCAAATACTCAATTTATGCACTAGAACTATTGAAAACATTTTGTACAAAATCACTTTCAGACTTCACCTAGATTAATTGTTGTCAGACAACTGGAAAAAAACATTTCTTTTTTAAAATGTTATGCAAGAAATTTAGCTACAAATAACATTAAATGCAATTTAAACAAATTTATTGGGGAAAGAGGATTTTTAGTTAAAAGACATTACAATGATCATTTTGCAATCCAGGTTACTTAATCTGTAGCCTTTTTCAAGTATTGCAATGTATGTATTTTCCAAAACATGAATTTAAAATAAAATAATTACAAATGGTTCCTACATTTTCAACATTCATTCTGTGAGTTAGTTCCATTTGCAACCAATTAATAATTTTCAATTATTAAAAATATGATCAGTGCATCTTTGATTGTTTTTAGTCTTTCCATTTGTATGAAATGGAATACATAAAAAAATAAATGCGACTTTATTTTCTATTGGTCTTCTATTTATTTTCTATCGGAAACCATTCTTAAAAAGTTTTATTTCAAAAGCTTGCATATTGATACCTTTTTTATTCTTTTTGTTATTATGAAGTATCCTCTTTGAGTTTGTAAAAACCAGCGTCAGCTTTATTTGTTAAATTTTTGGGTAATCGAATGTGTTTCATTCTCTCCTCTTATAATGGAGAGTTGTCATTTGTTTTTAAACTTTGGTTTCTTAATGACCAAGTTTAAATTTATGTTTCAGAACTTCTGCCATTTTTGTGTTTTGTGGTTTTTCAAATAAACTATAAATTTTTTACAAAGTATTTCTTAAGTTTGGCATTACACTTAATCTTCATCTTTTAAATTGAACTAATTTTCCAAGTCGCCAAAAAGTCAGAAATAGATGGAAAAAGTAGAAATTACTAGGTTAGCATCTCTAGGTCATTTGTTTAAACAGATTAACAGTCATATTCATTCTCAGCCATCAGCGTCGGTGTTAAATCCTTGGTCAAAGAAGGATTTCTTCAATCAGAGGCAGCGAAAAGCTATTTTTTCTTTCCTTAGCTGCTAGTTAAATGTGACTCTGATGACTGACCAGGACCCCCTTTAGTATTTACACCTTTATTATTATCACTTTTTTATAACAAGTTCATTAAAATCGAAATTTTACCAAAAATGCATGTCCAAATTTGGGTTTACATGTACCAAAAAACAGTTTGAAACCCTGTTCTTAGCATGGGCGCCCATACATAAGGCCAGAGGGCCCCCTGGAATCCGAAAAATTTACATAAAATCTTCATTTAACCGTAATAAATAATTTTATATTCAATATTCTATTTTACATTTTCTGCTATATCAATACTTTATTACTATTTTAAGCTAATTCAAAAGCAATATGAAAATTGTTTCCAACAATTTCATACAATGAAACATTGAAATATCCCCCATGCCAGTAACAAAATCTATAGGAATCCTGAATTCTACTCATGAAAATCATGGGTAACAATCCTATTAGGTTGTAGCCCAAAATTGTTTCAAATGAGTTAAATCTCTTCTCTTAAAAGTAAAATTTCAAAAGTTTTCTAGGGGAAGACCCCCAGAAAGTAGTCTCTCTTTGTTTCACTCATGTATTGTGCGTAGTATTTTTTAACACCCCATCTAATTATAGTTTTTACACTTAAATGTGGAAATCTACTTATTCACAATATACCTAGTCAATAATAAAAAGAGTCTTACTAAGAGAGACTGCTTTCTGGGGGTTCTATTTCTATAACTTTGAACCAAACCCTCCTCCCCACGAAACGAAAAAAAATGCCTGACTGAAAACCTAAAATTTTTCTTGGGGCCCCCCTTGAATTTTAACATATGGGCGCCCATGGTTCTTTGGGTCAAATTTTCCAAACATTTTCTGGGGGAGGGAAGCCAGGGCACCCTTTAGTATTCAAACAATTATTATTCACACTTTTTTATAGTAAGTTCATTAAAATCAAAATTCTACCTAAAAATGTTTGTCCTAATTTAGGTTTACTTGTACTAAAAACAGTTTAAAACTCTGTTCTTAGGGTCAAATTTCAAAAAATTTTCTAGGGGAAGACCCCCAGACCCCCCTGCGAAACTTTAACCTTTATTACTAAACATTTTTCTTAGGCGCAAATTCTACCTAAAAATTGTGGAAAAACTACATTAAACCTATGTATTAATATGAATGAAAGGGGCTGAATAATGTTTTCAGGCGCCTCCCGAAATAAATTTTCATATTCACCAGCACTGATTCAAAATTAAAAGTTATAGCTCCCACCCATGGCCGTACCAAGGGAGGTAGGGAGTTGACCTCCATTCCAAAATTATTATGTTGCTTTTTGCCTTGAAAATTATGAAGATTAAACAAGAAGTGATCCACCTCGAGTGCAGCCTAAAATGGCCCCCAATGTCCAAAAAAATCACAAAACTACTTTTTAGTGACAGATTACAAAAATTTTTACCTAAAAATAACCATCCTTGTTTCCACGCTACCCACAAAACTTTTACATTCATTTCATTAAAGGTCATAAACCCCTCTCGAAACAATACTGTGGATACGGCCCTCTCTCACGGGGCTTTAAAATTGTTCTCCAGAAACATAAAAAAGTCGACCCTGCTTGCCCCCCCTAAGTGGAACCCTGGCTACGCCCATGTAAGCTGTCATTGATTTTCTGCAATTTTTTCATGCAAATATTTGTTTTGAGTCGCTAAATTGAAAATTAAGGGACATACATAAATAAAATAATCATGTTTGGAAAATTCAATCCGCTAGAGCCAATTAATTAAATTGATACTTTTGAGTACTGTCAGTACATGGAGTGCTAAAATATTTTCACAATACAAATAAACAAGAATTTTTTATCGCTGTTTTAAGTCTTAAAAAATAATACTTTCCTTTTGACTACCTACTTTTGAGGGAAAAAAATGACTAATGGAAATTGGGAATGCGATCAAAATGGCAGTTGAAAGCACAACTTAAATTCAATCTATTCGCATTTCCCGCTAAAATAATCATAGAACCAGTGCCGTATTTTATCGCGGTAGAGTTAAAACTAAAAGAGTTCCTGCAAAGTATCGTCAGTATATTCGTAAGGATGGTTATTCTATGTAATTTTAAAGTTAGTGGGACTTGTAAGTACCGCTAGTAAATAAAAGTTTAACACGAGGTAAGCTGTCATGGATTTTTATAGTCATTCATTTATAGTTATTTTTCCATCTACACACAGTGTTATTATCCAGGTTAAAAGACCTAAGTCAAAAGAGTGCTGAAAAGTTCCCTCCATTCCTCCCTTTTTATTCCCTTTAAAAAGATCGGTAACATGACCAGTTTTATTCGGATATATTTTAAATTTTTTAAAAAAAATCTGAAAACTATTAAATTTACTAAAAAAATCTACCAAATTTCGATAATTAAAATTTTGATACGTTTTTATAACGAATAACATCTGTGAAAATTTTAATTTTTAATTCCGATTTTACGTTGACAAAAGTTAGTCCCTTATATCCTGACTTACATTTCAGAATTAAAATGTAGGTATTTTTAAAGGTCATAATTTTAAAAGAAATCCCATACATACGAAAACTCAATTAGTACTACACTTTTTGCACTTTCAAGTGTAAAATGCTACTCTATTACAAAATCTTAAGACCTTAACTATGCAAAACTAAAATAATGCGGTGCATTTAAAAAGTTATAACAATATTTTGTACTTGGGGTAAAATGGGTCATAGTTAGGCATTAGGGTGTCTCATAAAAAGCCTTTTTTCGAAAAACCCAGCTCCCCAGGGATTTTCCCATTCCTTTTGGTCCCAAAAGATAGTGTGTAAAGTTTCAGCCCCCTAAGTTAACTCTAGGGTTTGCCTGTAGAGCCCCAAAGTTTGAAAAAAGTGGAAAAAATGACCAATTTTCAGAATTTTTAAAAATTATATTTTAAGATTGATACTGCGATAAAACTGGTTCAGATGTGTCATTTAGGACTTATTTAGATGGAATATATTTATTTATGTTTATTAACTGCACCATATAGCCCTTATAATTTAAGATTAAAACGTACTACTTAGGGACGTTGCACTTGCCAAAGCTTATAATGCACTACCGGTGGACGAAATGAATTAAATTTGAATTTCTTCGAAGGAACTCCCTCAAATGATGTCATTTGGTGCTAAATTGATATTATAAATTATAAAAACCATTGAAATACCCATTATGAGGTCTTCCACTGAGCTTTTAATGTAAAAAGTGATTTTCTTCAAAATTTCTCTTTTCCAGCTGATCAGACCCAAAATTTATATTAAAAAAGAGGGTTGTTGTACTTTTTTAGATACCAAACATTGAAACCCTTATAAGGGTTTCATTTTTAATAAGTAGAATTAAATTTTAAACCCCACAGATCAGAAATGACATGGATATTTCCTATACCAGACGTTAAAATCGATTTTCTTTTTTCCAAGTTTGGAAAATTACTTACTTTTAACGTATTAGGGAAAAATTTGAATTCAAAACTTCTTTCTTTAACATTTCAACCAAGATTCAGAAGCATTAAACTATTTTCCTAACTTTGAAAAAAGAAAATCGATTTTAACGTCTGGTATAGGAAATATCCATGTCATTTCTGATCTGTGGGGTTTAAAATTTAATTCTATTTATTAAAAATGAAACCCTTATAAGGGTTTCAGTGTTTGGTATCTAAAAATTACAACAACCCTCTTTTTTAATATAACTTTCGGGTTTGATCAGCTTGAAAAGAGAAATTTTGAAGAAAATCACTTTTTACATTAAAAGCTCAGTGGAAGACCTCATTATGGTTATTTCAATGGTTTTTGTAATTTATAATATCAATTTAGCACCAAATGACATCATTTGAGGGAGTTCCTTCGAAGAAATTCAAATTTAATTAATTTCGTCCACCGGTAGTGCATTATAAGCTTTGGCAAGTGCAACGTCCCTAAGTAGTACGTTTTAATCTTAAATTATAGGGGCTATATGGTGCAGTTAATACACATAAATAAATATATTCCATCTAAATAAGTCCTAAATGACACATCTGAACCAGTTTTATCGCAGTATCAATCTTAAAATATAATTTTTAAAAATTCTGATAATTGGTCATTTTTTCCACTTTTTCCAAACTTTGGGGCTCTACAGGCAAACCCTAGAGTTAACTTAGGGGGCTGAAACTTAACACACTATCTTTTGGGACAAAAAGGAATGGGAAAAGCCCTGGGGAGCGAGGTTTTTCGAAAAAAAGTTTTTTTTTGAGACACCCTATTAGGCATAGCTGATCCATTCTTTTCCTTTTGTAGGAAGCCTTCTGTAATAAGTTAAAACAATGCTTTTAACTTATTTCCTTCAAATATACATTGAACTGTCAGTCTAGTTTATTTTTTCTATAACTGAAGTGAAGTATTTAAATTTGGAATCGGGTTTCGAAAAGAGATAGAAGGAACAGGTGAAAAAGCGGAAACCGGAACTTTTGACAAAATCAAGATCAGTAACTTTTTCTGCAAAGTTGTGTGAATACATTTTTTACAACTTAAAACAAAGTTCTTTAGATAAAACAGCTTAGCCGATTGCCCACAGAGAATTTTTAATCTGGATGAAATGGGTAGTGTTATTAAATATGAAGGGAAAAGGTCAATAAAAAGACAAGTTGGACAAATCACATATATGTAGATGGTCCTGACATGCATGATTAGTTTGTAACTAAATCCAAAATATGTAATTATCTTTTTTATAAGGGACACTGATATAGTTGAAAAAAGTGATGTAACATTATAGAAGATCAATTTTGAAATAATTGTAAGCAATGTTTTTAAAATTTAGGGTCCTTGCGTATTATCCCGTCGACCGTACCGCTGAATCCGAAAACGGTAAACAACCCATTGACTTTTCTTGTGCCGCTGAATTTGACAGTCACGGAACGGTCGACGGGATAATATGTAAGTACCGAATTGAGTAATAACAGTTTAAAGTAAAACAACTTTTTCTCATTTTCATGTATATTTAGTAATAAATATATTTTTTTACATCTCTTTGCAGTGTGACCCATTTTACCCCCCGTTGAGGTAAAATGGGTCTTTACTTTTGATGCTTATTTTTACCAACTTATACCTAAAAAATATTTGATAAAATTGGATGAAAATGTTCTGAAGGATTGTAATGTCAAGATCCAATTGAAAGAAATCATTAAAAAGTAATAGTTTTGATGAAATAAAACTTAGAATGTGAAAGTAAAAAGTGACCCATTTTCCCCAACCCACCCTAACCAAGTTTTGACTGGTACCCTCCTAACTTTAATAACACTGTTCAACAAATTTGACCTTTAAAATTTTTTCCTTGATTAAAATAGTCATTTCTTATAGATTTTGGGTCGCTGAATACGAAAATCACCATTAAAATTTTCAATTGACTCGGGATTTTCGGGGAACAGCCCCTCCCCCTTTTTACGTGTTCGACGACTTTATAACTTTAAACTCGATTTTCAGGGTAAAAAAAATTGCTTTAGTCTTCAAATTACCTCCCAGGTAACAAGAAATGTTCAAATTAATAAAATATGATAAATTTATAACAAATGGATAGGTTTAAGGGGTAATTACCCCCCTAAAAATACAAAAAATAGCTAAAATTATAGAGGTTTCTATACGCTATTTTTTCGTCTTATTTTTTACGCAATTCCCGTTTAAAGGGTCCTAACCCTTCCCCAAAGACCTAAATTTGATGACAATATGCAGCAATAATTTTTACTAAAAGCGGCTGAGGTGTTAGCCTCCCAGAAGCCCCCGCGGAAGAGTTTGGAAGACTTCCAGAATCGCGAAGGCGCTCGCGAGCTCAGGAATTAATATTGATGATTTTGAAAAGATTACAAATGACGTTTTTCTTATATTTTGGGTCTATCCTAAGTAGAAACTATTCCGTTCTTTAAAAACTGACCGGTTTTAGGGAGTTAGGATTCCATGTTTCAAGATGTTAATAGATGCTCGGCTGTGGATAACAATTAGGGGGCATCCCCTTAAAAACTGAGGGTGATGGAGGAAAATGGGTGTCATATTTGAATTCAGCAGATCATTTTACACAAGAATCAGCTGAAATTCAGTTAGTGGATTCCAATTTTTTTTGTACAGCACAGTTTAACTCTAAGTGCAACATTGAACCCTTCCGTGGGTGCTTTGAGGGCGCTCTTACCTCAACCGCTTTTAGTAAAAATCATTGCTGCATATTGCCATTAAATTTGTGTCCTTGGGGAAGGGTTAGGACCCTTTAAACGGGAATCGCGTAAAAAATAAGAGGAAAAAATGGCGTATTAAAATCTCTATAATTTTTAGCTAGTTTTTTGCATTTTTAGGGGGGTAATTACCCCTTAAACCTTTCCATTTGTTATAAATTTATCATATTTTATTAATTTGTACATTTCTTGTTCCTTGGGGGGCAATTTGAAGATTAAAGCAATGCTTTTTGAACCTGAAAATCGAGTTTAAATTTATAAAGTCGTCGAAAAACGTAAAAAGGGGGAGGGGCTGTTCCCCGAAAATCCTGAGTCAATTGAGGATTTTAATGGTGATTTTCGTATTCAGCGACCCAAAATCTATAAGAAATGACTATTTTCATCAAGGAAATTTTTTCATTGTTGAACAGTGTAATCTAAATGTTTTCCATCTAAATATCAGGAGTCTAAGATCCAACTATGATGAATTCTTGGTTCAAGTAAATGATTTTCTTTAGATTATTGATTCTATAATTTTGAGTGAAACTTGGGTTTATGAAAATGAAATTCAATATTTCATGAAAAAAAGTATCAAATAAATTTTTACTTTATTTCCACCAATTGCAAATAATTTAAAATATTTTTAAACTGAATTATACCTACTTAATCGTCAAAATATGGTAGTGTATAATTTTACCTTTGATTTGACCTCTACACCAGGAAAGTGAATAGAAAAATCGGTACCAAAGATTTTTTGACTCTCCATACCCTAAAAAACCTAAATAACCTTGGCACCATAAATTAACAAAAATTTTTACAAATTTACATTAGACTCCACTACAGCTCAAATTAAAGTTATTATCGGAATCTTAATAAGATACGAATAAGGAATTAAAGAATAGTTTTCCTGACGTAATAAAAGCCCTGACATTAGTAGACATTTTCAAAATCTTATTTTTTAGTAAAAAAATATCTAAAAATTAAATTTTAAAATTTTTAAATTGGGTTTTGAGTGCAACTGAAGATAAGTGTGCTTTTCCTATTGGTTAAGTTTCTTTTGGTGTACAATTTATTTACCTTTTGAGAAGTTTATTATCAAAAATATAATAAAATATACCACATGCCATAAAGAAAAATTTGTTTTTCATATTTCAAAACTAGACAAAATAGTAAAAAACTAGACAACATCTCCAATTGGTGGCAAATCCCAATCTGTCTTATCTCTGATTATTTTTGATAATTGATCTGGGCTATTAATTTTAAAATCAATTGAATATGTCGTACTAAAAAAACAGAAAGTGCACTAAAAATTCACATTTATTAAGAAAAAAATTGTACTACAAAACATGTCTGATTTACAGAAAATTCAATGCATCAAAAGAAAAACAAAATGAATAATGAAACAATACTCTCACAATATGAAAGAGTTGTTTTATGTACATATTAACACTGTGACAAGTTTATATTCATAAATATAACAAATTGGCAGAAAACATCTTCACCGGCATCAGCCTTCAATCTTCATTATGAGGATTTAAGGTGACAATACTCTACCTGTTAAAAGAAAATGTATCACATTACACAAGAACATAAATGAATGTCCCGTCAGTAAAATATACATGAACAAAATTACTTTCCAAAATATCCTCTATCCTCTGAAGTAATGTTGTAGTGCTTTCTTTTTAAGAAATTTTATCTTACCGAGAGATAAATAGTCCAGCCTTCTTCTTCTGCTTAGTCTTATGTTATCAAATAAGTATGAAATACAAGGACTTACCTTTTATTAAAAATTTTAATCCACTAGTGTGTTTAAGAACCAAAATTGTTTTGTTAAAATGATGGTTAAATAACTTACGATTCAGATGGAAACAATGGAAGGTAAAAAACTTTACAACTAGTATTATTAAGTCATAAACTTTAGACACCGGAACTAAAACAAATATGTAATATAATAAATATTAAACTGTCTTGTCTAAGCTAAATTTCGTATCTATTACACGTTTATTTTTTAAATACATTAAATGATATTACATAATATGGGGTTATGTGGATTTTAGATAAAATCTACTCCGGTTTTTTTTTCATGAAAGTGAAAATTAATTTTATTTTTTTCTTGGAAAAATATTCGCAACGTGAAATTTTATGTGTATCATTTACAGGTAAATTATAATATAAGATTTTATTAGTGCCAAATGTTTTAAAAAATAAGCATGCAGTTTTAATGAATATTTAATTAATACAATTAAGTACGTTCACTTTCAATCCCAGCCTTTTAAATCTATTAGTTAAAATTTAAAATAATTCCCTATGATACTTAAATACACCCATGTGCCATATAGTAGCGGATCCGGGGGGGCACGTGTCCCACAAAAGGGTAAAAGTTTATTGGATAAAATGATACATGAAGATAATTTATTAATAAAAAATCCTAATACCAGGTTCACACATGAAAAGTTAAACTAGTTTAAGTGCTATTATAGCTTAAGCCGAGCATAAATTACATGCTCGGCTTAAGCTAGATTGGCACTAAACTAGTTAAACTTTTTATGTGTGAACCGGGTATTACTTTTAAGCTTTTAAATGCTTTAATGTTTCTGCTGCTAGAGTTGTTTTAAAAATCTTGGTGACTCCCCTAGAAGTCAAACCTGAACGCGACCCGGGTACCTTACACCTTTAGGATTAGGATTGCTCTTTTTTTTTTAGGAAAATTGCGATATATTCATCATCGTTATCTCGTAAAGACAGACCCTTTCCATGAAATTATATCGCACAAACCGCATTAACCTGTTAGTTCTTAAAACTAAATAATCCGTTGATTAGAAATTAAATCATCTTGGATTAAATAAAATCCTTTTAAGGACGTACTTGGTGTGGTTGAGCTGTTCAGTAGTGGTGTCCGTGGTGTCCGCCGTATCCTCCGTATCCATGTCCAACGTGGGTGGAGTGGTAGAGCTTGACGTACTTGATGACAGGGACAGGGGGAGGAATGTGCTTGATCACTTTGATTACGTGCACGGGCTTGATGATCTTGATCACCTTTGGCTCTTCGTAGTGACCATAATGACTGGAGTAGCCACTGGCCAGGACAGTGGACAGCAGGACCAAGAAGGCAAGGGCGCACACCTATGGGGTATTATAATTTCAATTAAATAGACGAATTAAAATCCCGATATATTGCTTAAATATTAGCGAGCATTCGTACTGGTCTCCCAGAAGTAAATTTTGATCATTAATTTTATATTTAACTTTTCTGCATAAAGGAGAATTTAAAAGATCATTAAATGTTATGTAATCAAAATATGAATATGAAAATTATATAGGAGGCTTTCACTTCACAAATAAGTTTTGTAAGTTACATGGACCGGTTTTCTTAATTAAATTTAGTGATAACTCTTGATATTGACTATAAATGAAAATAACTAATATAAACCATTGATTTTTTTTGTTATTTTTACAGGTTGTAAGCAAAAACAGGGCTATGCTCTTTATAATAAAAAGCGAAATTTCGTTTACAATGAACAAATAGAAGTTAAAGAAACAGGAATCTCATCATTTATAGTGCCTATGCAATTATTCGTGGCTACAAGTTATTTAGGTAAGTATCAGAATATCACTTCATCTCTATTACGCTGGGAAATGAAAACTAAATAGAGAAGGATTTTGGAGGTAATGACAGACATCCATGCGTGTTATATTTAAATGAGAACGAGAAAGCTGTATCAAAACTAACAACTGTTCGGTTAGAAATACCCGCATAACTTCAGCTAATTTTCGAAAAGATTAAGAACAGTTTAGAAAAAAAATCACCAAATTTTTTCTACCTAGGGTTCTTTAAGTGGAAAAGCATCTTTTATCATCAATGATAAAAGGGATAATCCAATTATCTCACAGGGAGGGCCATGACATGACTTAAATTTCAGAGGGGAGGGGGTTCAGCCCCTAATTATTCTTCAATATATCAATATTATTCTTCATATTCCCAATTATTCTTCAACGTTGATCCAATGCAAAGAGAATGTGACTTATTAGAAAATTAAAAGATATGATTTGAACCTTAGCATATTTAATTTAAAAATTTTAATTTAATTTAAATTTAATTTTAAATTTAAAAATTTAGTAAAAAAATACATTTTAATTTTACTCTTAAAAATACCGGGTGCCAGAGAGCATCGGGGGACATTTGGGGGGAGTACTCCCCCTATTACGTACATAATTAAAAAAAACGAAATATATTATCATTAGAAAATTTTTTGAAGGGAGCCACAGCTAATCCTACATTTTTGGGGGACCGACCGGTTAGTTAGGCGGGAGAAATCTTTTCTTGAATTCTCGTAAATGAACAGCTCAGAAGGGCTTACCAGAAACTTCATATTGGAGTGAAGGGTTTGCAGTTAGCTCAACTGAACTGAGGCAAGTAAGCGAATGATTTCAGTGGACACTCGGACCGGCTTATATAGGTAAAAATCTCCGCCCCTCAAAAGATGGATCCCCCCACTCTTTGACGAAGCCGGAAGTAAATAAACTCTTCCGGAGTGTCTTCGGGGAATTCCGACACGTTGTCGAAATCGAAAGTTCTCGTTTTGCTCCTTAAGGGCCTCCCAAATGTCGAAGAAAAGAAAAGCGAACCCCGCTTGGCCCACTTTTCCCTTTGATCTAGATGGCGAGTTTGGGGTCAGTTTAGCAGTGAAAGTTAGGTTTGTTTTTGTCGTAAATTTTCGGAGGGGAGAGAGGTGTTCACGTAGTGATGCGGTGGAGTTTCTATGGTCTCGAATTTTAACTAGGGGAGATACCCTCCTTCTTTTTGTCATTGAATATCTGGCATGATCGTCCGTTCAAACTTAATTTTAGAAGTCGTTTAACTGTTACCGTCAGTAATAGAGGAGAGGATTTGTAGATAACTAAAGGATCATTCCCACTCTGTTTCACTTTCACTATTCATCTTGAGTGATTCACTCCTGTGAATCATTAAGAAGGGAAGGAGTAAAGAGTGAATCGCCAATTCTCTCTAACTTACGTCAATTCTTTTCAAACTTAGTTCAAACTTAATTTTAGGAGTCTTTAAATATTACTGTCGGTAATAGCGAGAGGAGAGAATTTGAAGACAACCAAGGGATCAGTCAAGGGATTCACTTTCACTATTCATCCTGAGTGATTTACTCCTGTGAATTAGAGTGAAGGAGATATAGAGTGAAGGAGTAAAGAGTGAAACGCCAATTCTCACAATTTAATTTGGATGATTCCTCAATATCAAAAGGGATAAGCTGAATGATCCTTAAGGTGCCGAAAAATAGAATAGCACTTATCTGAATTTCGGCTTCTGTCTCACTCGATCGAGTTCAAAACCTAGTAAGATGGCGAATTGACCTTCTGTGGTGGGCAAAAGATAAGGATTTAAAGTTATCAAGGGGATGAAGACAAAAAACTCGCCGAGGAAAGGAGGGATTGTAAATTACTACAAGCTTTCTTGCTCTTCAAAAGGTGTTTCTCTTAAACAAATTCAGAGTAGCCAAAATCTCAAAATCACAACAATAAACAGTACAATACTTAAAATATCACTAGTGATTTGTAGACTAGTGATTCTTGACAATTATGTTAGCTTTTTTTTCGGGGAGGGGAATTTTTACCCCTTTTACCCTTTTTGCGCCAAAAATAAGCAGATCGTTGTCCCCTATCTTATAATTCTGAGGCAAATGCTTAATGTCTCAAACTGTTTTTGTAGAAAATTTTAGCCATGATTCAATTTTAAGAATTTAGAATTCACAATTTAAATTGAAACCTTACTTTGATAAAAATACAGGTAATTTGATTTATTAATTAATAAATAGAGTTTTTTTAAGTTAAAATATTTTTCCAAATTACTAGTGATTTTACAGTGTTTTTATGTTTTACGTAAAAATCACCCATATCCCCCTCCCTCCTTGCAACAAAAATAAATAGCTACCTACCTCCTCCCCTAAGTTAACTTACTTACTTACCACTCTTAACTTAAAAAACTTATTAACGTTAAAAACTTACCTCCTCCCCTAGGTTAGTTTTTGAACACCCCTTGCATTTTGTTCCTCTCATCTTTCAGGCGCATGTACACCATGAGTGTAACAACTAAAATTCCACCTTAAAAGTGCTACTTGGAGAAAATTTTCTTAAAACACAGTACTTTGTGATTGAAAACGTTTTGGAAGCACTGCGCTGTAATTACATCTTTCGAAAAAGTAAGATACTAGAATAATTCAAATACCTATCTATAACCCTCTTTTTTCTTAAATAACTTGGTTAGTAATTCTTGTTATAGGATGCTTTAAATTATTTTTGAATATAAAAAGAACCAGTAGGGATTATTTCGCTTTAGAAATTGATGCAAAATTGTCTGGTTGATATTTTTTTAAGGGAGTTATATTTAACCAGATTGAAGTAGATAGAAAGAAGACTGAGCTTAAACAAAAACACATAAAACCAAATAATAACACCTTTCTTTGGTAAAGAAACGGAAGCTGATTTGAAGAAAACCCCCCGAAAATTTACAGGTTTTTTTTCACTCTCATCGAACACTTCCAATTAACTTTTACGGTTTATGAAACAAAAAATCCACGCTTTTCCTTTCTTCCTTAAAGCAATATTATCTTGCAAAATCGACGATGAAATATCCATAAAAAATGGGGGGTTTTTTTCCTTCAAGAAACTCGTCCCACCCCTGATCCTTACGAAACATAAAATTGCCCACGTTTTGAAACGATGCGATGGAAGATTGCAACAAAAAAAGATCATTCTTGTGCTGAAGGTCATCAAGTCTGAATAAAGTTGCCCACCATGTTGTCGTACTTGTTTTGAAACACCTGAAAAAAATCTGAAAGAAATCTCTGGGGTGTTTTTTTATCTAGGTCATAACTGGGCATCGCGTTCGGGACAGAAAATGATGAAAACACCTTCAAAAACAGAAATTTACAGCTTTTTTTTACCCAATCAGGACATCCATTTCAAAAGATATAAAATAAGTAGCAGGCCGCACTCATTTTAATATGCTATTATTAGAGAAAGATATTTTTACAGTGTAAATATATTTAAAATAGGAAGTAATAAAAGAAAGTGTTAAATTTAAATTTTTTTCACTATAGTTTTGATGGGATTTTCGGATGCTGATTTCGGGAAGGATGTTGATCATCTTTTATGGTAATATTCGAAGGGAATTTTGGGGCAGTTTTAAATAAATTTGTACTAGTTTAAAGTTTTAAATAAAGCTGCAGAGAAAAATATATAAATTATATAAGTAGTTCTGTATTTTAATATAATTAACTAAAAGTTAATGTACCTTTTTTCATTTAAACAAGAAAAATGCTAATTAAATTTTCTTTCTTAATTGAAGGGCTTGGTGTATGAAGAGGCTATGTTACAAGGCCTGTCCCAAAAGTAATGAGACTGAATTCCATTCAGAATTAGGGAATTCAGTCTCGTTACTTTTGGAACAGGCCTTGTGACATAGCCCCTTCATCCACCAAGCCCTTCAATTATTTAAGTGTTTTACTTTAGTTGTCATTATTTTTGGTAAATTGAAAATTATTGAAACACTTTTAAAGTTATAGTATTTGCTAAGAAATATCAAGAAGTTACTTTAAAAAACATAAATCCGTTCCATATTTAATTGGAGGACCAGTCACATTGGCAACGAACCAGCATGATTTACAAGAGAACTAGTCTGCTGGACCAGTGTAATTTTTTTCTTATTATGTGTGATGAGAGAGATATGGAGAAGATGAGAGTGTATAAGAGGGATAGAAACGACGAGAATTCAGAGAAGATGAGGGATATAAAAATAGATCCAGAGAAGAGTCATGATAGAGAGGATGCAGGGGGATAAGGATTAAAGATGAGGAGATGGTGAAAGGGATGGAAAGGATGATAGTGATGAGGTATAGAGATGATTTGAGGGATGAAGCAGATGTAGGTAATGAGAATAAATATGAGAAGAAGATGAATCGGGAATACAGAAAATGAGGGGGTGATAACAGAGGAAGTAAATAAGTGAATGATGAAAGAGATGCTGAAGATGAAAATTTGGAAAGGATGAGAGGGATAAAGAGAGATGAAGAAGAGAATGATAGAGATGTTTGAAGAAGATGAATGGGATAAAGATAAGTAATACAAATAGAGGAGTGGAGAAAATGAGAATTTGGAGAATATGAGAGTTACAGAGAGGTGAAGAAATAGAGATAAAAAGAGGATAAGAGGAATAGGGATGGAGTAAAAGAAAGTGAGATAGAGAGGGGAGAGATATTCTCCTCAAGGTTTTTTAAAAAAGAAAACGTTTTTTGATCCCTTTAATTAAATCGAATTTATATATTTTAAAATTTCATTTAATGTAATTTTAAATATTAATGTATTTTAAAATATTAACTTTATTTGGATAATTACTTAAAACACAATTTTGTTAAAAAATTTCTACCAACAAATATTAGAGAAACATCTGATTTTTGGTGCTGAACTTACATTTTTCTTCTTGATATTCTGTTACCTTCACCTTTCAAGGGTAGAAAAAACATGCATTATGCGAGACACGATTCCAACTTTCCTGTTACATCTAAGTTGTTTTGGGAAAAAAATTCTATCCTGACATTTATTAACTCATAAAGGGTTCAGCTTGCCTTATCAGAAGGCAATCACAATGAAAAAGGTTTATAACCGTGGTAAAAATGTTAAAACTGTCATACATTGTGTTTTGGAAGAAACATGGCATTTTTGAAAACTTGATTCTATAATATTTAAATTAAGAGCAGACCTCTAGCTTTGATATTTTATGTTAGACCTCAGATTAGAGATCTTGAGAGAGATCTTCAGATCTTAGGAGATTCATAGGCTAAATTTGACAATCCAAGGGCTTTCCTCTATCCCATGAATATTTATTTCGAAATAAGGAAAAAGTTAGTTTAGTGGCTTGAACCAATAGTGGCCACCTAGCCACTCATAATTTTGAATAATTAATTAATTTAGTAATTTTTATGTGATAAATAAATAATTACTAAAGTATTTCCCTCACTCAACTTTTAAAAGAGGAGTGTTTAAAATTCCAGATATTCATAGTAGTTTGTTGATGTTTTTGCATATTGTTATTTATAAAATTACTTTAATTTAGAAATGTAATTAGAATTTTTTTTCTTGTATGAGGTTGAGACGCATAACATCAAAAAAGATCCAAAGAAGTCCAAAGGTTTTCCCAAGTTTTTCGTTTGATATTTGGGTTTAGTAAACATACGCAAATCTACACATTAATTTGGCCAAATCAAAATTTTATGAGATTTTTCATTACTTTTCCGATTTCTGTGGGAGCGCTGTTGAAATGGAACATTTACATTGGTATGCATTAACCCATGCATTTCACTATGGATTAATCTTTTCACACTAATTACCATAAGCACTAGCCAAAGGAGATCTTTCCATCCTTATAGTATCAATTTCTATTCAGCTGCTACCCCGATGTGACCTAACACCTAGAGAAGTAGTTTGAACATAAATTTTTTAAGAACATGAAAGAAACCACTGTTCTCTATGAGAAACTAACACATTAGTTTTATCAACAGATCCTCGCATCCCTAACCTCTGTCCCATATCGTATCATTTCTAGTCATATTGGCCGAAAGCTACTACTAGAAACGAGGCCTTACATGTGTATCACTTCCTGAAACGAATTTTATTGATTGGCAAATCCAAAACAAACGAGGAGTGTTAGCCTTCATAAGCGATAAAATCAGTGTCAGATGAAGCTGATAACGATTATTACAAGTTGGACGAAGGCGGGAACTGGGTAATAGAAGGGGTGTGGTTTAATCGTTTTTGGCCGAAATGACAAAGGAATCGCTTGGCGAGTGACTCTGATTGAATTTTGAGAAGTTAGCTCAAAACTCGCCAGTGTGTTGCTTTTTTAAATGCTAAGTTTCTTCTGACCAGTAACTTTCAAATTCTAATGCAGTATTTCATATCTCGAAGATCTTGATTATTCGAACCAGAGGGTTGGCTGGATTGGACCCAATGGGTTTTTCAAAAAACCCATGTGAATAACCCCCATTTTGGATCCATTTTTCGTTTTTTTTTCAAGAAAAATCAAGATTTTGGCAGTTTTAATATTGAAGAAAACAATTAACGAAATAACTTTCATAGAACTCAGTTGAGTGAGTTTTTTCAAAATTGTAACCAGGTTTCAATATTTAAGGTGTTTTTTCATTATTGAAAGTTTTTTTTTCAAAATTTAGGACGTTTAAAGTTCAAAGTATAACTTTATAAAAAATTCAGGAGTTTTTCTTTTAAAATTTCAGTGTTTTTTAAAGTTAAATAGATTTCTTTCAGTATTTAATGGGGGTTTATAAAAGCATAGGATATTTTTAAAGTTTAAGTGGGTTTTTATTTCAAAATTTAAACCAGGTTTCAATAATTAAGGGAGAGCTTTTCAAATTTCAGTGGTTTTTTCCTTATTGAATGGGTTTTTTCAAAATTTAAGACGTTTAAAGTTCAAACTAGTTATAAAAATTTAAAGAAGGATTTTTATGTTATTTTTGACCGAACACATTTAATATAGAAAGAATTCACTAAAATTTGAAAAACCCCACTTACTATATAGGAGAAAACCACTTAATTTTGAAAAACCCAATTTTTGCCAACCCTGATTAGAACATGGATATAATGACATTTTATGCTATTGCCTTGACTTCTCTCTCGAAAGATTTCTTGACGTCTCTTCGAGTTTCGAAGGTAAAATTGTAGCAATTTTGTCTTTAAGTAAAAAAACTAATTGAATACTTTTGTGTGAATTCGATGTTTTATGCGAGTGTTGCTTTATATAAAATGTTCAGAAGTTTTATGTGATTGGGTAGAGTAGGAATTCGTTAAGGTGTTACCAATGAGTAAATAGACAAGAATACCATCATTAAATAAATGACCTAGTTAAAGAAAGAAAAAGAAACATATTTAAGTTTGGATCCCTCGTCAAATGTTTTAAAACTTCCAAGCTTCAAGCTAAGACTTCAAGAACCTTTAAAAATAATTTTCTCTCCTATTCGTTTGCATTTTATGCTTCATAGCACCTAAAATTTCTAACTTAAAAAGTTGACGTGAGATTTTAATCGACCACCCTCCCCCTTGGTGAGATTTTTCCAAACCCCTCCCCCCCTTTTTGACCTCATGTAATTTATGGATGTCCCCTAACAGGTTTTCAACTGTCAATTGAATTGGTTAATATTCGTTTGTATAAAAGGGACTCTTTTACACCCTATAATTATACTGTCTTTTTAGTCACTTAATGACTTAGATGTAAGTAAACTTGATTTTCTTGTGTATGAATTGAGTTTTTGTGAATGAAATTTGACAGCAATGGGAAGCTTTAATGCCACTTTAAAAGAGGTGTTGAAGTATTTGAAATTAACGAGAGAAATTTTTAAATTATGAGTTTGTATTTTTCTAGGGAGAAAAAATTATTTAAATAGGGATTGATTAAAAGGCCTTTATTAGGTACTATAAATTCATAAATATAATTTTATTAACATTGATTTGTCTCAATTACATAGTTGTTCAAATGCGTAGTTTTGATGGTAAAATTAAAAGATTGAAGAAATGTTGAAAAAGATGAACTTGCTATTTTAAAGCGAAATATTCGTTGTCAAAAATCAAACACGCTTGCGAAACATAGGGAAATTTTGAATTTTGTAATAAATTAAAAATTTGTATCTGAAAACGGAAATGATCTGAATGATCTTTGATTCCAAACATTTGAAAGAAACAACTTCTAATAGTGTAGTTTTTTTGTAAAACTGTTGTTTTTTATTTGTAAAATTCATGCTTTCGGACTTATAGACCGTGTTCTAAAGATAAAAACCAAAAGTTTCGTCGGAAACTGCGCCCGACATCATCAGTGGTTTGTTTTTTTTTCTTTACAATGATGGGATATGAAGAAAAGTATCTTTCGTTTTAACATATGAAGTTCGGTAAACTCTGCCGTAAACTTTCTTAAAAGCCGTTGTAACATCTTTTATATTCAGAATTTCTGACAATGTTGCCGCAGACTTCCAACAATCTACAGTACATTTTATTTAAAGTTACATTATATCTCTCTCAATTTCCTCAAACAACTTAATGACTTCGATCAAATTTTTTTCCAGAAGTTTTTTCTTATTTATTTGTGCGGGAGCTGATATAAAGCGAAACATTGATTAAAACAATTCGTCCCCATACGCCCTGATATAACCGGTCTAACTTTCCAAATCTCTTCCGCAAAATAAAACTAGTTAAAGATCACGGATTCTTCCAGATTTCTTTCAGACTTCCGGTTTACCTCATACTACTTAAATTTGGCTTATTAGAGGGGAAAATTTTCGAAACTCGATGTACCATCTTTAAAAACCCTCACGTTACCTTTCCTTACATACTCTAGTCCAGCGGTTCTCAAACTGTGCTCCGCGGAGCCCTTAGGGCTCCGCCAAGTACTTCCAGGGGCTCCGCGCAGAAATTTGAAATTAATACGTTGAAAATTTCTTATTTGCGTTGCTCTGAAATGTTATATAAATAACTTTCTGTTAGGTGTTTCTTGTTAAGAACTTACTTTTGCTCCTTCCTACCCAAGTTTTTAGATCTCTAAAATCACCCTTAAATTTAAGTGGATTTGGTGTGGAGCCTCCAATGAAGTGAGCTCTGTTAATTAAAGTTTTTTTTCTGGTACTTGTCTTTTTCAGGTCTTTTTTGGTTTACCAATCAAGTTAAAACCCTGTTTTTAGGGTTAAATTTCCAAAACTTTTCTGGAGGAGGAACCCCCGGGATGGGACGATTGGGCCGCCGCGCCGTCCCGTTTCGGCACCAAATTTTTCTTCTAATTTTTAGAAGAATTATGAAAGTTCTATTCGGCCCCGCGCCGAATAGTATTAGCACACCGAGGAACTCCCCTCCCCCACCTCGCAAACTTATTACTCAGCACCTTTTTTTATGAAGTTCAGAAAAATCATACTCCTATATAAAAATGTATGTCCAAAATTCGGAGTAGTTGTACCAAAACCAAGTGAAAACCTGTTTTTAGTAGAGTCAAATTTCCAACTTCCCCCCTTTATAGCATTTGGAACTTAATTACTCAAAACGTTTCTTATATTAAGTTCTTTAAGATGCAAATTCTGCAAAAATATGTAAAAACGCTACATTGATCCTATGGCATAGGAATGATTTTGGGCCCCTGTGTAAATAAATTTCTATATGTACCCCTGACGTATGGTCTAGCAGCCCCCCCAAAACAGCTCTCGATTTTAAAAGAAGTAACTTTTAGGAAAACAAAATTTACAGATATACATATTTCTGTATGAATCCTTTGTCCATGCATCTCGGGCATAATGATTAAAAAGTGATAGCTTTAATATTCAGAAATTTAAAACAAAGATTTACATTGTATCCAATGGTAAAATATAATTGGTTAACAAAATATTCCATATATCCCGGGGTGTATATAGGAGGGGCGAGGGGGCCCTGCCTCCCCCCCGGAAATTCGGACTACGTATAACAAAATAAGTTAAAACCATGTTATTTAGAGTCAAATTTCCGAAATTCTTCTGGGGGAAGACCCCCAAAACCCCCTATTGTACTTGAAACTTTATTATTGTCAATTTTTATAATTAGTTCGTTAAAATTAAAATACTATCTAAAAATGAATGTCCAAAATTTTGACACTGATGTACTTAAAGCGAGTTAAAAAACTGTTTTTAAGGATCACATTTCACAAAATCTTCTAGGGAGGAAGGACCGGACCTCCAGACCCTTCTATTGTACTTGGATCTTTATTCGTCACAATTTTTCTTACAAATAAATTATCTTAGATCCAAGTTATACCTAAAAATGTTTTTAAAAGCTACGTTAAACTGTTAAATATGCATGGGAGGGACTGAGGAATAATTTTGGACCCCCCCCCCGAAATAAATTTATAGATACACTACTGCATTTATGCTTTTATTTCTAGAAGCAATGGGTTTTATGTAATTTGCTTTTTAAACCTTGAAAAATTTATTTCGGAAAAGGGCTCCGCGAAGAATTTGTCTCTTGAAAAGGGCTCCGCGACATAAAAAGTTTGGGAACCCCTGCTCTCTCTAGTCTGTGTAAATAAAATAAGTGGCTCGCTACTATACTCCTTGTAAATAGAATGGGCGGCTTGTTACAATGGCAACGCAATTGAAATGCGATGAGAAAGGACTAGTTGTGAGCCGCCGATTCAAATTACACAGACTATAGTCATTTCCCATTGCATTTCTATTGCGTTGCCATGGTGACAAATCGCCAATTTTAATCTCACGGACTATAGTAAAGGAGAACTTTGCATCATCAGAGTGTCTGATCCAGAGACTCGATTTGGAGGGGCGATTCTGTCCACGCTCCAGGTTCAATTTCGTTTCGGAAGGGGAGGGGTTGACTGAGAAATATTTTAACGTCCCCCCCTCACCTCAGGTGAATATTAAAGAATTAAGTAGCTTATTGGAGCATTTAAATCGTGGTGTATTTATTGTTACAATTTTGTGTATAATATTGTATCTCAAACAAAGATGGTTTGGTGCGGTCTTGGACTCCCCGAGAATGTTTTCACGAATTGACCCTTAAAAGTAGCGATTTAGCTTTCTTTTATGGACATCTTTATTTAATTTTCTTCATTATCAGTCATTTTTTGAGGGTTATGGTCCCAATAGCTCCCCTGAGGATCCCTCCACCTCTGCTCCTCCCCTAAGGGAAGGGTAGGTTGGGAAACTCTGCTATACCCCAACATCCTTCCCAACTCTCTCATTTCCCAACGCTGTCCAGCTGACGATCCGAATGCTCACTAACGGGACCCTGGGGCAATCAAGTGGTCTTCCCTGATCAACACACCTCTCCATCTATCTCGTCCAAGCACGTGATGGGTTCCACGTGGGGCCCCTGGCCTCCTTCCTTCGATCGGCGGACGGAACTAGTTCAACTTCGAACGGGAACCTGTCCCGAGATCCAAGGTTTTCGCAAAGAAGTTTTCGTCACGTCAGAGTCGCCCATGTCTCGCCGTTTTTCCCCCGGGCGGCGGCCGTTGACCACAGGTGAAGATGGTTGTTGTGGGTTGGGCAATTCCGAAGGGGCGACCCTTCTGGTTTTGGTGTGGTTGGGGAGTGTTCTAGTTCGTGGAGGCACTGCGGAAATGGCTGGAGACGTTTCTTTGGTGTAGGCAGTGATGATGATGGGCCGGAATCAACGATAAAGGATAAAGCTCTTAGTTTTAATGTAATCCACATGTTCAGCAAGCCTTACCCTGAAGTCCCAAGCTTGCAGCACCCAGGGCTTTTTTTCCAATTTTCTTTTATTTCTTACATTTTCCTTAAATATTTAAACAATGGCATTTTAACAATTTTACATACCGATGTACAATACTGAAAAAAATAAACGACTCAAACCCTATATCTCCGGAACGGCTTGTGATATAAAGACAAATACGGTATCATTTTTCATGATTTGAAGTATTTTATATACAGAAACATTTTCAAGTTCTTAGGGGGTCGTCTTCATATTAAACGAAGCACCAACTTTCGTTTTTCCTATGGGTGACATCAAAGATTATTCCCGATTCTGAAAGAGCATCCCCTAAAACCCCCCAAAACCAATTTTGTCATTTGATTCCCAAATAAAGCCAGGAGTAGGGGTTGAAGTTTGTCGAATTTACGTTGAAATCTCGTTTTTTACGTTGAATTCTCGATTTTGATGCTGCGGGGTAATTGTTGTTAAGATCAAAATCGAGAATTCAACGTCGCTCAATATGTCCTGTTATGGGCCGTGAGCCATAAAACACCATTTAACCAACCAATCTTCCTAATTCCATCCATGTCCAATGGGAGGGGGCAGGGTGGCCTAGTGAAATTCTGGAATTTTGTGCAACCCACTACACAAAAAATTTTGCGCACAAACCAAAAAATATATGTGACCAATCCCAATCCCAAAAATCACGATGGTAGGGGCCATGGGGCTGGAGCCCATAAAGTTAAACCATGTTCCAGACTTCTATAAAAAATCCTTTACCAATTCAAATTTATTTTCATAATTTTAATGATGAATATAGTAATAAGAAATTTATTATAGATGAGACAATCCGTTCACCCTTTTAAAATTTGAAAGCACACGGCGATACAAACCTCTTGGCCAAAACGCACTGGAAGGTGTTTCATAAAGAATCACCTTGGGTTGCCTAAATTTTAAGATGCGTATATTAAGAAAAAGTAGTAAACATGAAACTTAAGATGAAGGAATAACTAATTATTAAGTTAAAAAATCAGTTTTTCAGTACCTTTCTGTTGAGGAACGAGGAATTTTGTCTGTGGGATCAAGTCTCAAAAAAGTTTTATCGCTGTGACCTGTGACTTATGAAATTGAAAAAGAAAATTAACACTTTAATATACATATTTTAGTCTATGATTTAAACTTAACTGGTTCTGCAACTTTCATTCCAATATTTTACTAAGAGTTTTAAAAACTTAATGTTTCTCTGTTTAACAGAATTAAAAATAATTGCAGTAAGAAGAATTATTATAAAGATAAGAGAGAGAGAGATTTCTTGAATTGTTTTGTATTCGAACACTTTTCCTAAAAACTGCTAGAATATTGATTGAAAAAGGTTCGAACTACTTCCATTGAATTTATTTTCACTTAATTAGATGGCAATAAGTTTATGTTTAGTTTTATTTGAGTGTAGTTTTGTTTTCTGATGTTTCAATGTTACTGTCTTCAGTTGGTATGTATTTTCTATTTTTATTTAAGTGCGTTAGTTTTAGTCTTAAATTTTGTAGTTATTATATTAAGCAAATTGTGAATTACTAAGCACAAATTATTAAGCAGTTATTGATATTAATATCTAAAATTGGTAACTTTGGGTTATGGGGATTGGTTTTTCTCGAGACGGTCTCACAGTGAAGATCCCGGTTAATCCAGAGTCCGGGGCCTGGGCGAAATTTTTGACGAAATTAGGTGTTTCCAAAGCGTTCATTGATGGCGAGTAAACAATTGAACTTAACTCAGTTGCCAGAATCCACTGTTTTAACGCCATTTTTGGCACCAGGCCCTGAGACTTTGCATTACCTAAATTGATATTCTAAATTTTAACTTTTTATGAAAGTAAAGAGATAAAGTTTGAATTAGCGAAGGGAGATTTTTATAATAATATAGGATTTATATAATATTTATATATAGAATATTTAGGAATATAGGAGAACCATTTTGGGTACAAAAGGGGCAATTTTCCGGACCATCACTCTTAACTTTTTAAATATAATGTCAGGGATTTTATAAAAGTATCACGCAAGTTCCCTTTTAAGTATGGGGTTGGGGGTCCTCCCCCAGAAATAATTGCGAAATTTGACTTGTAAAAGTAGGGTTTTAACTCCTGTTGAGAGTTAACTCATCTCTCTTTAAATTTATAAAAGTGTTTCGTTGAAAGAAATATTTCGGGGGACGGCCTCCCCCCGCGTCCCCCCAATCTCAGCACTGCTTTTAAGTCATGTTTTCTAATGTAATTTCTTATACAAAACCATCAATACTTAAATTATTTAATTTATTTTTATCACTAATTAATTATATTATTTAAATAAAAAAACGTATGCCCATTACTTTGAGTGAAATTGATTTAACTGAATTACTTAAAGATTGATTTTAATTTTATGTTCCTTGTCATCTTCCATCGTCAGTAGAATTGAAGATTCATAAAATGGTGTTGTCTGGGATAAGTTTTCGTAGTTTAAAAAGAAAATACGGGAGGAGGGCTTTTTGGGTTAGTATAAAAACCGTTTGGATTCAAATTAAATCGATATACGTGAGAAGGGTTTACAGAAAAATGTGTCAGTTGAACTAGAAAGGTGTTGTTTTTTGGCGAAAGTAGAATAATAGCCGTTTGTTGAAACGGCGAAACTATTCACGAGATTGAGTCGTACTTTCGCATTGAAAATAGTTAGGTTGAATAACAAGATCTCCATTGAAAAATTTGGTACTTACGTATTATACCGTCGTTCGTTCTATGACCGTTAAATACAACGCTATCACAGCAATAGAAAAGTCCTAACCTTGAGAAAAGTCTATAGGCTTTGATAAAGTTTTAGTATTGAGCGGCACGGTCGACGAGATAATACGTAAGAACCAAAATTACCTACAGACGAAACTATTGGAAAAAAACTGAAATGAAATGGAAATTTTAGAGGGCCCTTTGGAAGGATGGGATTTTGTTTTAAACAAAAAATAAGTAAATTTATCAATTTACTTACATTATTAATTAATTACAGAGTAACCAGTCAATTGAATCGTCCGTTTAAAAAAAGGAATAAGTTCAAGAAACCGCAAATTGACCTTTTATGTTCTCAAAAATTAATCTCCTAGCTTTGCTCTCTACACATGAGTAGAAAAAGGGGAAATAACTACCCCTATAGGCAGATATAGCCCCTTGAATTTGGAGAGATAGATGTCTATTAATTGTATTTTTTGATTAAATTTGAAAAATAATTTAATTCGTCTTTCTTTTTTTTCTTTGTGCTGTAAACTGAGCAAAAATATATTTTTCAATTTGAAAGTGGTTTTTAAGATCTTTATCAGCTGAATTTTATAAGTTTAAAAAGGGAATAAGTCCATCAACTTTTTCAACTATACAATATTTAAAAATAAATTTATATATTTTCGATGATTGTTCTGTTTTGTAAATAGGAAATCCTGTATTTCTAGTAAAAATTTGGTGGGGATACAACGAAAATTCCACTACCTATACAATATTTCATTGATTTTCTTAAAACCTGGTATTTGGACTTATTTTTTTTTTCAAACGAATAAGAAGAAACTGATTGAATAAAATAGCGTATTTACTATTCAATTAATGAAAAAAAAGTAAAAAAGTTTTTCTTAATTTAAAAAAAGTTAGTAACCTTTTTGTAGTACAACATTATGTTAAAATAAATATAGCCAAATCAATCCATTTACTGTCCTTAGTATATTTTTATGCAGTAGTAAATAATGTCAAAGTTTTCAATGTATTGTGGTAACTAAATTAAAATTCATGAAGCTGTCAAGGTATCAGAAATTATTCAAGAATCTATTAATGAAAACTTTTAACTGATATTTGAAAGATGTTACAAACTAAATTGTAAAAAATATAAAAATGTAATTAAATTTGTGAGGAAACTTGTAATTAAATTGTTTAAAGGATTACAAATTAAAACCTAAGTAAATATTAATAAATGTTTCATTATCATAGTTTATAATAGATAGATGAAAATTACATTAGAGTTTTAATAAATTATGCTTTAATTTCACATTTACCAATCAAATTATACAACCAAGCTTCATAATTTTTTAAAAATAAACAGTTAATGTGATAAAATTTCCAAAACCTTATTAATGTTTAGATGCAAACTTTGTTTTAATAATCCCCGGTTATTATTAATTACTACTATTAATCACCCCATTGACCATAAAATAGATTTAATGAAATTTTAAATTTTTTTTTCATTTGATTAAAACAATTTTCGTTATTAATTGTTTTCATAATAAAATATTATTTTAACTATTTATGAGAACAAGCGATTTTAAACTTATACGTAGAAAGTTGAAAAGGGTTGTTATAAGCTGCTAAATTTCAGTGGCGTATATAGAAATTGTTTTGGGAGGGACCCAAAAATAGTCTGCCAGAATATTTTAACTATCAAGCACATTTTAAACTCATGCCCTAATTTATCCTTATACTACGTTCGCTTTTTTAAAACTCCATCACCCATTTTAGCTGAACTTTTAGGCACTCCTCATCATCCATCATAATTTATGTTTTTAAATGTAATTAGAATAGTTTACGATATTTAATTCCATATTAAATTGAAAAGTTGCTAACATCTCAAATTATTTTTCTCTGCAAGGGGACAAAGTTAAAGAAGGTAATATGAACAAAGATTTAGGGGTGATTGTAAATTCGAACTTTAAATGGGTTCAACAGTGTTCATCTGCTAGTAAAAAGGCTAATAGGATATTGGGATACATTAAAAAACTGTTTCTTCAAGGTCCGAGGATATTATTTTGCCACTATACAGAGGCTTGGTGAGACCTCATCTAGAGTATGCTGTTCAGTTTTGGTCTCCATACTTAAAAAAAGATATTGATTCAATTGAAAGGGTTCAGCATAGGGCTACTAAAATGGTCAAGGGTATATACAGTTTAAGTTATGAGGGAAGATTAAAGAAGCTAAATATGTTCACTCTAGAGAAAAGAAGGATTAGAGGGGATTTGATTCAACTTTTTAAAATGGTAAAGCAAGGGGACACAGAGGGACTAGATTTCAATACGGGTAATAGAACAAGGGGTCACAATTTCAAATTGAATAAAGTAAAATTTAAGACGGAGTGTAGAAAGCATTATTTTTTTAATAGGGTAGTGGATAGATGGAATGCGTTGCCTGAAACAATTGTAAATTCAAGAGGGGTAAACGAGTTCAAGAGGAAAATTGACAGATACTGGGATTCCGGTAGTTTGAGTTAAAAAGACTGGACCAACCTTGCTGGGCTTACGCCTGTAGTTGGTCGACTTAATTTGTATTTGTATTTGTATAAATTTTTTATGAATGGCGTGTATAGACTACGCTCGACTACGGGCTTCACGCCCGCATCTTTTAAACCTTTTAAATAAACTTCATCTTTTTAATATTGGTTGGAAACCGACATGAATTTTAATTTTAAATATATTTTTATCTATTGATCTTGTGTTTGGCGCGGAATGTCCGATATGGGGACCTTGCACCATAAAACCCAAAACAGCCAACCAACCCAAAAATATTCTTTAGCCCTTTTCGTGCATATTTAATAGGTTTCATGTAGCTTTTCAACACAATTTTAGGTATAATTTGCGTCTGAGAGAACTTAATATAAGAAAAAATGGTAGTAATAATGGTCGAAGTATGAAAGGGGGATCTGGGAGTCTTTTCCCCCAAAAATGTTTGGAAATGTGACCCCAAAAACCTGTTTTTGGTAAAGGTATCCAAAATTTTAGATAGATTTTTAGGTAGGATTTTGATGTACATATAAAAAATCGCGGATAATAAAGTTTTAAGTACAAATCGGGGACCCTCACCCCAAAAAATATTTTGAAAATTTGACCTTAAAAACTGGGGTTTAACTTGCTTTTGTGTATCTAATCCGAATTTCGGGGGGACAGGGTCGCTTCTACTCCCTCATTTACGGTTCCTCATTTACGTTATACTTTTTCAAAACAACAGAGTAGGCCAGAAAAAAAACACGCGATCTGACTGACTCCAAAACTTGCTTAAAATTCATTCTTTTTCTAACATTCTTTAATCGTTTCATTTTTTGTAGATATTTTAAATTGTTATCATAAAAAAATGACGTATTTTGACTGAATGGCGCTATCCTTTGAATCTCATTACCAAGATGTATCATGTTACAAAAATGTGCTTAACTTATCTTTAAACGGCCTTCATTTAATGATCGAGGTAAACCTTGACTCAAGATGAATCTCAAGTTCTATTCAACTAAATCTGTTTTAATTGTCGATCCAATTAAAATTTGCACTTAATTTTTAACAAATATAGCAACTTTATCACTTTGGCTGTTGATTTCGAGTCTAAAAAAATTCATCTATTACGTAGGTGTTTATAAATGCAGTTGTAAATGAGAAATTTTAATCAAGAGCAAAAATGTTATCAAAATTTGTTTTTACCACAGAGAAGTTTCTATATCTCTTAAATCGACTTTAACATTCTGAACAAAATAAGTTTTTTACTTTGAACAATCCCAAAATGGTTTAAAAAATTTCTAATCCCTAGTTTATTAATATTAATAAAGACCGGTTAAAATCTTTTCTGATTCAGATTTTCTAAAAGACATCAATATGGATAAGAGGCGAATACGAACACGTAATACTAGCTCATTTCGTATTATGTCTTATTCTGTAATTTTTTCGTGTTGTGATTCGGAGATCTCAAAAACTTAGTATGACCTTAAATTTTCAAAAACGAAGTTATTTTCATCTATTGACTTCAGAAATGTCACCCTTTCAGAAATGCCACCCTTTTTCATAAAAGTAAGGATATTAAAATCGATATAATGATAAAATTTTTCATAAATTATGGAAATTTAACTAATCTGTTTGTGGTTAATTAAGTTTAGGGGGTTGGCACTCCCATAGCCCCATTCTCCAGATTTAGTCTTTCATACCTATGACAAGTGTATACTATCATACAAATAATACAGTTTCCATAGTAAGTCTTAAATAGGACATTGCATTGCTGTTTTTTTCTTGTTTTCACTGAATTATGTTAATAACTAAGCAACACTTCTTGCATTTCCTTTGGCTGCTTTATAGATTAACCCTTTATCTACTGCATTAAGACAATTCTGCAATTTTTTTCGTGCAAAAACTTTTTTTGAGTCACAAATTGAAAATTAAGGGATATACATCAATAAAATAATCATACTTGGGAAATTTAATCCGCTAAAGCTAATTAATTAAATTTATACTTTTGAGTACTGTCAGTACACTAAGTGATAATATATTATCACAATGCAAAAAAACATGGCTTTTTTTATCGCAGTGTTAAGTCTTGAAAAGAGAACAAAAATAACAATCATTGGAATCCGATCAAAATGGCAACTGAAAGCACAATTTCAATTAATCTATTTGCATTTCCCGCTAAAATACTTATCATACAACCCTATCGTATTTCATCCTGGAAGATGAGTAAAACAAAAAGAGTGTTCCTGCAAAGTATTATCAGTATATTCGTTAGGATGGTTATTCAATGTAATTTTAAATTTGGTGGGACTTGGAAGTTCCGTTAGTAGATTAAGGGTTAAGCTTTAAAATTGAAATCCATGAGCGAATTAACCATGACAAATATTTGAAAAGGAATTATAAAAGCAAATACTACGCCGCTACTCTGTTCGGATTCAACCCGTATTACTGTAGTACATTTTCATTAGAGCTATTAAGTAGAGTATTTTGAATAGCACATATTTTTCCAGATTTTGAGCCGAATTTTAACGTTTTTAATAAAAAAAAAGTATTTGAGATTTTAGCAAATGGATGCAGTAACTCTAAAAACTAGTAGGGGAAAGAGGGACTTATTTAAACAAAAAGTATATTTTGTCTATATATCCATAAATTTATAAGGTGTTTAAAGAAAAACTGATTTTTAATCCAATCCTTAATTTAATCCTTAGAAATTAGGCGATTAACAACATTTTGAAACTGAAAGAGCAAAAATTATTTTTATGTTTATAGGTGTTTGAGGGGGTTGATTTTTCTCAAGAGGTTAGAAAAATTTACAATCCCTGTACCGAGAACTTCTGAATTCATACTTGTCGATGAAGTGTTAATCACAACTCACAATTACAATAACACCTCTAGTGATTTAATAGCTATTTTTTAAATATTTTGATCGTTTGTATGTTTTAAAGAAAAACTATTAAGTTGGGATAAAACGATAAAGATATTTATTTAGATAGTAAAATTTATATTGTATAAACTATTGCCCCCAACTAGAATTTCTACTGATGTTATTTTAATGTTCCTTTTGAATTTTAAGTCAAAAACATTTCTAAGGGGGTTTAGGGGTTCTTCCTTGTGAATAGACCCGAAAAGAGTGGTTTTTAGCCCCTTTCTGAAATAAAAACTGTGTAAGATTGGATTATATTCTTTAACTTTGAATAAGCTTTTAATTTTGTGGCCGAGTCCCATGAGAATCTCTTTGAGGGCCGCGGGTTGGACCACACTGACCTATACTGATCTTTATTTCCCTTTAGGTCATAAAGGACATAGTTCAAATTTTTCTACACATTGGCTCATTACAGACAAATCCGATCTCGCAGCATTGTACCTATGCTGTATATTTTCCTAAAAACAATTCATTTGTGTCAGTAGGATATAATAACAAAGTTGAAACATACTGCCAACCTATACCAGAGTGCGTGTTATCTCCTAACTGCATTCAGTTTTAATAACTGAAACACGTTCACCATGCAGCATGCTTCATTTCATCAACAGAATAATCTGCTCTTGCATTTCAATTAAGCATATTTTCCACTAAACAATGGGTGCAACGGACCACGAAAAAACTCTTTGGAATAGCGTTAATTACAATAGGGAAAATGATTATGACGTATACGCTCTTGTTTTCTTCATTTTGGTTAACTTGTGTGCTTATTTGTAATGATTTTACTCGACACTTTTGGACTTAAGATTTTCTAATTTTTATTTTATAATTTTAGGCGACTATAATGGAATGTTTTTGTAAAAAAGTGTTAAAAGTTAGCTAAATATCTACCTTAAGTCGCATTTTTATGAATTTTATTATTTTTATTTTTCTCTAAATGTAAATCAACATCCAACTTTTAGTAAAAGTTATATAAAACCATTTTAAGGTTGTAGATAAATTTGTAAAAGTTTACTGTTTACCGTTTCATTTTATCATTATTGTGCACACAATAAATTTAAAAACACTTTCATTTTTAAAACTACCATAAAATAATCTATTTTATTAAAATTTCTTTAATGTTAAGCAAAACCAGCAATTTTGTAACTATTCACTCAAATTTTTAACCCATTTCACACATTTCCAAAGATTTTCGATGAGAAATCCTGAAATAGAAATTTAATTATAGTTATTTAACACTTTAGAAAAGATTCTGATATCCCCATTTGATTTTTATTTGCTTTAAGTAATAAAATAACTGATTTGTGTTTTTCTTTTACTATCCCAAGTAGGTAACAAGATACATGAGATACGAATGGTACTCCTTTCTATTTTACTTTGCACTTCCATTAGTTTATTTTATAGAAAACTAAAGATATATAGTAATAAAAATTAAAATTTTCGTTAACTTTTGATGAATACTGGAAAATTTTACTGGAATTTTTTGTATGCATTTATTTTTGTATAGTAGCGATTTATTAATTGTATAATAATAATCAATAACTTTGATTTAATAATCAGGAAACCTATTTTAGTAGCAGTTTCAGAAGTAATAACATTTGAAAATTATTTTCTAGTGTGTACAGATGGCGCCATAAGTTTATCACATTGAAAAGATGAATTAAACTACTGAGTTCGAAAAAGTGCGTGGAGAAAAAAATATTTAAGAGAAACACACTTATTTTTTTCATTTAACCAAAATGAGTTCACAGTATATTTTCTCCAAGTACTAAGTATAACATAACTTAAACGATTTGAAATTTTATCAAAAAATGCTTTACGCTGAGGAAAAATTTGGGAAAAATGTATGAAAGTTGTGCCAAAGTATTTTAAATATGAACTATTTAACAATTTTTTTCATTATTTTATTAGCAAAGACACCACTGATGAATTTATTCTATGGTTTGAAGAAAAAAGTCTATATTTTCCTAAGCCTAAATGCAGTGGTAGAAGTGGGTTAACTAAAAGTGGGGGGATGGCCTAGCCCAAGTCCCCCCCAGAATTTTTTTTTACTCTGTTACCTCCATTAATATTTTTTGAAAGTATATTAAACCCTAAATAGTTAAATATATATTTTGAGCATTTTTTCTGAATTTTGATTGAATATAATGATGCCTAAGTTTTACTTATGCTGCTGTTCTAATTATTTTTAAAGAAGAATAAAATAACTTCGTTTGTGAACATTTATTTAATTATTGGATTTTAGATTAACCTCTGTTGTTAAACACAAATATATCAAATACCCCCGTGTGAATAAAGCATATAATTTTCAAATGCTATCATTATTATACACAAAACACATCAGTTATAATTCAGCATAATAAACATAGTTTCCCGTTTCATTACTTCATAAATTTACATTACCACACGAAATGTCTCTCCTTCGCGTACTTTATGTCAAATGTTTGTTTATACCCCCTCAGCACCAAAAATAGAGGGGGTCTGGGGGTCCTCCCCGAGAAAATTTTTGAAATTTTGATCTTAAAAAGTAGTGTTTCAACTCATTTTTGGACATTTTGGACCCTTTTTTTACACACATACTTATTTTACCACTCCTTGTACCCTTCTGAATTTTCAAGAGGGGACAATACATATTTTACAAAAAGCTGAATTTTAGGTGAGATTGAACCCTTAACAACCTCTTTGGATAGAGCCCAAATTAAGTAAAACTTAAATAATTTAAACTATAATTTAGGTAGTAGTAGATTTTAATTCGCATATTTTCATATAAATTTTAAGATATCTAATTTTTAAAAATGTAGAATGAAGTGCTACATTTAATAACAGATATTGAAACTTATAAAAGTTTACTTAGTATAAAAGTAGTTGTAAATAAAGTGCTTTAGAGAAATACACTTAAATTCAAGTGCTAATAAGCCCAGTATTTTAAATACTTAAAGAAATAAAAACCACACCTGATCATTTGATTCTCCACATAATCATTTTTAACTTGATGTAAATATTCCACTTCTCTGTCCTCGAATCCGTATCGTATGTTTTTTTCTTGAAACCAACTACTCTAATTTTGAACTTAGGATCTAATTTAAGTTTCAAATAACAGAAGAGAACTAGGCATGCGAGCAGCAACCGCTGAGAATGATAATTGTTTTGAGTCACACACATCATCTTCCCTCTCACAAATATTCCCGCCTTTTTTTTTTGCGTTTTACTTTTTCGGGAAAGGAGATTATGTGCTCTTGGTTAATCTCTGTGGCATACCTTTTCAGTAACAGGGGGAGACGGTTGTTTATACTTTAAGGGGGTCGAAGCAGCTCTCTCTGCAATTTGTTTAGTGTAAAACGTATTTTCGAAAAAAAAACCACCTCGACTCATTCTAATAAACCTGTCAAACATTCCTGGGAAGATGAGAACAGCGGGACCTCCACGTTACGTGTGTTGAGAGAATTTTGGAAGATGGTTTCTCAATATGAACACATTGGGCTACAACGTTGACGAGGGTTTTGTAATTTTTCAAAAAGCGGTGCGAAGAATTTCAGTGGTTTTAGAAGTGGGGCGATGATTTTTAGTGGAATTAAGAAGTGGGGGGATGGATTTTTGGTTAAATAAAAGTGGGGGGACGGATGGGTATTTTTACGAAAAGTGGGGGGACGCGTCACCCCGCGTCCCCCCGCACTTCTAGCACTGCCTAAATGATGAAAAAAGGTTATTAACTGTCATATCGAGTGCGACTTTTTAAATTAAAAGGCTTAAAAGTGATCTAAAATATTTAACTTGACTTAATGGGACTCCCCATGAGCTAAACAAGCTCAATTTTAAAGGTAACTTCGAACAAAATTTTAACATTATTTTAAACGGGAAAGGAATGAGAAAAATCATGCGTTGAAATGATGAGAGTGAATCGATATTTGAGTTTAGGTTTCGGTTCGCTACGCGTCACTTTCTACCTTCTCCCCAGTTGCTCGCTATGTTTGCGCTTTAATAAAATACTGGGTTTAAATTAATTGTTAGTTTACCTTATGTTTTTTTTGACAATTTAAAATTACAAAGTTTGAATATTCATTTAAACAAACAGGGTTTTTTTGAGAGAAAGCTAAAAGGAAAGAATTGTGAATGTTTTAATCGACTCGCACTTCATTCTTGTCCTTTAACTTCCCGTTGAGCAAGAGACTAGAATATTTACATGAAGTTAATTGAAATCTGGGTGACCATGCAATATATGAACTATTTGTTTTGGTAAATTTGATTTTCCTAACTCTAGACCCCCAGGAGGGCTTAAAGAGTTTTCACGTTTCAGGGCCTAGCTAGTTCAAAAATTATAGAAACTTTTCGAAATTTCACATGGAGGAATTGCTATAGTATCCTAGAAAACAAATTCCCGATTTTTGATATTTGAATTTTAAGGAATAAGTGAAAATCTCTTTTTTGCTATCAAACACCGTGATCCTGCACATCAGTCAAAATCAACAACGGCTGCATATAAGGAATTTGAAAAAGTAATTCTCTGAAAATATCCCTCTTAAGTCCATTAAGATCAATATTGTATTATTTAGCGTTGGTAATTATTTTATTAAGAAAAAAATAATTTAAAAAATTTTAATCAAAGAAAAATTAATGGAGTCATCAGGAATAGTTTTAAATCGATTTTGAAAGTTCACAAAAGCCCAACACTAAAAAGCAAAAAATACCTAAAGAAATTTTTAAAACATTAAAAACCCACGTTTTCAAAACGGATTAAAAAGTATAAAATAGTTTTTATTAGCTCCACGTAAAACTAAAAACGAGGAGAATACAAAAGGAGTACTTGATGAGAGAATTTTTTCTGCTGCATTCACCCAGCGTTTTGCGTTTAACATTAGAGTTTTGAAAATTATTTTTTACTTTTTAGTCCGGTTCAAAAACGTGGTTTTTTAGTTTTTAAAAATATTATTAATTATTTGCAGTGCATTTTAAATGAAAAACAATCGTATTTTGTACTTTAATTTTGTAAAATTTTAAATAAAGCAAATATGCTTTTATAAATTATTTAAAATAAAAAGCATAAATAATAGTTTGAAGTAGATGTTATGCAATTCAAAATACGTTTTGCATTTTATTCAAAATGCTGGTTAATAAGTAGGTAAAAATACAAATTAAGTTTTTATTTTAATTGGAAATTATTTTCAAAAATACATTTAATATGGTTGAGATATTTTACAAATTTATATGCACTATTTAACATGTATTGTATAAACAAGATAGTGTATTTTATTAAATGGATATTTTTTCTTTAGGTAGTTGTTCTTAAGAGGAATTGAGAAATTAAGAAATAGTTGCATTAGCTTTATTTTATTAGTGATGTCTCTCTTTTCCCATCTAGAACGGTTTTTATAAACAGCTTTTGTAAAAAAAATTACTCATACCTTTATTATCTATAATTTTCTGGGTAGAAATTTTCTAGTTGTTACGCTTTAGATTTTATTCTTAAATAATAATTATTAAGTTTGATTTAAGTTGCGTTAAAAGATTTTGACTGCACTAATAGTTGACTTTTAAATACTTTTGTATTAAATATTTGAGGATGTTTAGATTTTTTGTTTGAAAAATTGAGAAATGGTTTAACGGTAAATTTTACTTAGGGAAATAAATGAAACTGTTAGATTAAGAACATCTTAGTACATCTACTTTTGCGAAATATTTTTTACCATGCTCTAAATTCTAAATGATGCGATTTATTAACGAAAGGTAACTTTTATACCAGGTATAAAAATGCATTTATACTGTGCTCTTTCTTATCTTTTAAAATGCAAACAAAACAAAGTTTGGTGTTTTTTGAACCTTTATTTTCAACAACACTATTTACAAACAATGTAAACTTTTTACAAATATCGTTAAAATGCTCACTCACACCAAATTAAAAAAAAGGGTTACAAAACGTTACCAAAGATTCATTCAAATCCCAAGGACTGATGATACAGAAATATTGCCCCTAAACGAGAAGATGCTATTATTTACTAGATGACCCATCCAACTTTTCCCACATATACAAAAATTTATACTTGTGTATAATGCTTACACACATTACTATGCATAGCATTATGTTTTTGGCAAAAAAAACAAAATTTAGTAATGGTGTCCGTGGTGTCCGTAAGACTTCAGGATGGGAGTGTGAAGGTCGTAGCTGTGGTGGGAAAGCTCATGGTGTCCGAGTCCGTGGAAGTCGAGGTCGTGGTGGTCATCGAAGTGGTGTCCCAAATCGAGACTGACGTGCTTGACGACTGGGACCTTCTTGATAACATTGACGTGCTTCAGGACAGGGACGTTCTTGATGACTTGGACGTTCTTAAGGACTGGGACGTGCTTGACTACGGGGACGTGCTTGACCACTTGGACGTTCTTGACCACTTGGACGTTCTTGACGACTGGGACTTTCTTGACGACGGAGACGTGCTTGACGACTGGGACGAGCACCTTGTGACTAGTGTGGAGGAGGGAGTCGTGGTGACCCAAATGGAGGTCGCTGTCGTGGTGGAGGTCGTGGTGGTAGTCGTGATGGTGATAGTCGTGGTCCAGGCTGCGGATGACCCCGGCGTGGACGGTGGCCAGGGAGGCGATGAAGAGGGCGAAGATCTGGAAAGGAAGAAAAACGGTCAGGGCCCGATTTAGAGAATTTGTAACACTGGGCCCTTACATGGGCAGGAAGGGGACCCCACGTTACGCGGTATCTGTGTTATATCGCAATTATGTGGGAGGAGTTTGGTGTTTTTAATTGTATTAATACAAGTAAATGTATAAACGTTTACATGCATTAAATGTATATGTAGTAATATAACCACATGTGTTCATTACATTAGACTTTATTTAGTCAACAAGTAATGAAAAATCATTCTGGGAAGTATAAGAAGTTATTTCTTTAATGTTTTGTTTAGTTTTAAAAATTGGGGGGTCCCAAATTGTGGGGCCGCTAGGCCCGGGTAAATCAGGGTCTGGGAACGGTTAATATTTTAACTTCCAGTGTACGTAAAATTGCCATACATTTTAAGAGTCTGTGTCAGTATTCATTTTAAAGGGGAGGGGATTACCCTTTATGAATATTGCATTCGAATAATAATTCGCTTGACCGAAGCAATGTAAAATATATTATTTTTTCCTCTTAAACTTACTATAACTACATAATTTCTCTTACATTTAATATTAAAGAATACAAAAGAGAAGACATTTAAATTGAAAAATAGTTATGAAATTGTGAAGGAGAAATTGTGTGCAGTTATCAACTGTTCACCAGTAATATTATAGAAGGCTATCAATATTTATGAAAATTGCTTCAAACCATTGAAAAATATGATAAGTATACATATTTACAGAATATTTTAGTAATGAAAGCTGAAAATGGGTCCAGTATTGGTTGATTTACCAGATAGTTGTGTATTTAAGTATAAAAAGGTTTAATAACATTGAAAATGTAAGTTTTTAATAAAGTAAATTAAAAAAAATTTCATTATTATGAAAAAATGTAGGTATGCATTTTTAAATTTCCATAAAATTATAAAGACTTGATTCCCTTAATTTCTATTGATTCTAAATATTTAATATAATAAATATTAAAATAGATTTTTTTAATAGTGTAAAAAGTGTACAATTAAACATTTATATTTTGTGATTAAAAAATTTCAGAGTCTTAATTTTAAACAAATAGCAAATGATGTTAGGCAAAATTTTGTTTGGTTTTCTTTTTTTCCTTTCAATTGGCTCTTAAATTACTTTTAAAGTTGGGTATCATTACGAAATATAATACTTTAAAAAACACAATGATTCACAGTTCACAAAATTTTGTTTAGAATTAAAATTTTTAAAAATATATCCCCTATAGATTGAATAAGAGAACATAAGAAAGACACAAGAGAAAGAATATAAAGCTAGTCCCAAAGCTATGAGACAATAAACGATATAAAATTATAGTAAATATACATCCTTAGAATTTTATTATTCACGGTTTAAAACTTATGAGTTATGACAGTCAGATTTTAAGAACGATTTTATGGAATTTGTCAAATGGAACTAAATTAAGGTCTACCAATAGGATGATAGGTTTGATGAAAAATTTCATCTCACGTAGACAGGGGGTCTAATGACAAATGTCCTGTTACATAGACAAGGGGTCTAATGAAAAATGTCATGTTACACAGACAGGGGGTCTAATGAAAATTGTCATGTCACATAGACAGGGGGTCTAATGACAAATTTCATCCACATAGACAAGGGGTATAATGACAAATTTCATCTCACATAGACAAGGGGTCTAATGAAAAATGTCATGTTACACAGACAGGGGGTCTAATGAAAATTGTCATGTCACATAGACAGGGGGTCTAATGACAAATTTCATCCACATAGACAAGGGGTATAATGACAAATTTCATCTCACATAGACAAGGGGTCTAATGAAAAATGTCATGTTACATAGACAGGGGGTCTAATGAATAATGCCATGTGTCATAGACAAGGGGGTTCAGACTTAGGATCGAACAAATTTCGACTTAAACATCCAAGAGCAAGTTTTTAGAGCCGGGAGTCGTAACCGGCGAATTGTTTTGCCGGTTGCCGGAATACCTGTGGCCGGTTACCGGGGGAATGGTTATCCAAGGAGGAGTACTCACCATTGAATTCATGGTGTGTGTTGTTTAGTCCCGGAGATCGGATGCTATGATCTCCCCAGTGTCCATTCTCCCTTTATATACCCCGCGACATCAATATGTGAGACGATTACAAATTAGGGCTGGGAGAATTCATTCCCTAGCTTCTTAACCATATTTATCAGTAGGGTGTCCTTTAGGCAAGATCGGCAAAAATGCTTCCGTTTGCTCCACTTAAAACACTTGTCCACGGGTGAAAGTGGGCTGGGTCCACTCGTCGTTGTAAATTGGATGAAGCCTACAGGCTTCAGTGTCTTTTGCCCTACATACATCCTTCCCAACAAAAAAACATCAAGATCGGCAAAAAGAAAACGCCATTACGCAAATACGGTGTGGAGGGGAAAAAATTATCCTCTAAGATCATTAGAGATTGGAGTAACCCAAATGCTTTTATTCAATCGAAAGACGTTTTGTGCTGAAGTTGTTTTAGAAAGTGAAAGTGAATTCGCGATCTCTTGTATGGGAAGTGTACTTTCCATTCGGCTTTGTCTTGAGTTTACAACTAATGGAGATAACCGATCGTTTGAATTGGAGCCGGCTTCCCCTTTCAATTTGTTGTGTTTCCATTGAAACGATTGCTTATTCTGATAATTTTCCTAACGAGGATTGAAAAGGTGTTCACAAAAGCTTTTGTTGTGACGTTTTGTTACTGAATTGGTTAGGTTAGTGCTTTGTGTATTGAAAGGAGAAAGTTATCATTGTTGCATCTATTGTCGACTAACAAATCTAATGAAAAGTAGATAGTTTTAGGTGGTGAAGTATTTAACCAATGGAGAGTAGTGTGTGAAGGTGAAGTATAAAATGAGCGTTGAAGACTTGAGGAAATTTATTCTCCTTTCCTTTTTAACAGTGAAGAACAGATTACGCTCAGCTTTGTAAATTCTGAAAATATTGTTTATAGTCTAGCCACTCTAAGTTTAGATATGTATGTTGAAGTATATTTGAGAAATTTTAAGTTTTATTTAAAATTTATTTGGTGCTGTTATTATTAAACGAAGAGAATAAGTGAATTCTCTACAAAAGACCAGAACTCTAAAAAGTCGTCTATGATCTTATACAGTGTACAAAGTTTACGGCTGTGAAAATTCTGAGGATTTTGATTTTACTGGTTAGATCCAGTGAAGAACTGTATAAGTGAGACATTGATTTCTTCAAAATCTACTAACAGAAAATTTGCTGTCATTTTGATATGAATAATTTTCACCGTTGCATTAAACAGACGATCACTTAGCGTTTTGAAAATATCTTCAGAATCGTAGTATTACATACGGTAGTAATATATTTCAGAAATGGTGTTAGTTGAAATTGATGAGTGAAATAGCTCCAGCTTTCAAGAGAAAGGAACGAAAGAGGTGGTTATTTTCCAATATGATAGATAGCTTTTCTCTGCAAGTGCGTTTATGCAAACAATAATAAGTTTTGAACTTTATGAAGGACGTTTTATGTTTTAGTGAGGCTTCATAAAGTAAAATTCTTTGAAGAGGTATTAATATAAGCCTAAGCTGAGCAAGGAAGAGAAAGTAGAGTTTGCATATTAAAATTGTAAAAAAAACTTCAGTCAAAACAAAACCTATTTTCCTTCTTTTCTAATAATTTATATTTCTGATCCACGTACCATGACGATATGTTTAATTCAGAGTTTGTTATGTAATGACAATTTAATTGTTCCAAAATGAACATTTCATTTCCTTGTAGACACTATTTAGATTTCATTTTCTGGTAGTATCATAACTTGTAGAGATTTCATAGTTAGAAGAGAATTATATTTAAAAAAACTAATTCCAACAAGTTTTCATAATGAGAATATCCGGCTCTTACTTTAAAAATTCTTATCTTTCTTAAATGACGTGGTTACTAATGAAGGACATTAACTAGGTTAAAAATTTTGAATTGTAAATTTTACATTTTATTCAAGATATTTAAATAATTATATAATTTCAAGCATTTTAAAAATACATAATTTTTCATTTACATCTCTCACAAGAGTTTTACAAAAATTCTGCATCTTTATAACGTTTTCCAGATACTATTAAAATATTGATTTTTAATATAAGCTATAAGCTTATCTTCATTTAATATTTTTAAAAAGTTTAAAGTTATAACTGTTTGGAAAAAAAATATCGTTGCGAATCTTGATAATGTATAGAGAAGTTAATCTTCACACAGGCAATAACGATTAATGTTCCCAAGGCCAAGAAAATCGATTGAGAACAAAAAAGAAAGCTATAACCCAATCACCTATTGCGAGAGCTAAGGGTACTTAATTTCGAAAAAAAAACGTGAAATTATGAAGTACTACAAAAAAAATCTGTTCTCTTTGTGTGAAAGTCGATTTCCTGGAATTGCGTTATACATTTTGTGAATTGGGTTGTTCTTTTGAAGATCCCGTTCCCCTCTAAGGTATACGAAGGAATATCATTGTGTTCGTAACCTGAAAATGTTGTATCAGCCATTAATTCTTGTCGTCTCCGTTTAATTCTGACCAAGAGCGGTTTTCTGAAATATTTCGCAAGGGCAGAGTGAGAGGAATCCGAAATCGAGAGCAGCTCAATTCGCTCTTTGTGTGGAGTTGCCTTTCAATTTGTAGTTAAGTGTGTGCGGGAATTTTTATGAGATGATTCCTTCTTTTTTTCTAAAACATATAGAGTTGAAAATTATTGTTTCGGAACAGTTATGGGTTGCAGAGCTTGTATAGGATTGAGATTAGTCATACCGACACAATGGTTACACAATATTATCGAATCTGTTTTAATTGATAATGGTTAAAATAAGAAAAATCTGCTTAGTTATCTTTTTCCAAAATTACCTTTTAGAATACTTTCTCCTTTACCGCTTTCTCAACAGTTTTCTTTTAATTCATTTTCTCTCTATATTCTATCTGGATATAATAATGAAGCAACAAATTACATAATTGAACATTGTTTGAAGAAATCATGAAGAACCTAGTTATGGACAAGTTCTAAATCAAAAATGGAATTGGAATCTTGTGAGAAAAGAGCGAAACATCTTAGAGAGTTGGAATTTCTTTTCCAACTAAAAAAAAATATGTGGATTCCACTCTACTAATAAACTTAGTTTCTAACGCTTTGAAACTTGTTCTCTCTACAGAAATACGATCTGAAAGAGCATTCATGTGCATTGTGAATTCAAGCCTACGTTTAAGAGAAGAAAGTGTGAAACACTCTTAAGTAGCTTAGACATTAAAACATGATCTTTTTACGTTCTCTTCTCCTGAAAACCAAACTTAGTATACGTATAAATTCTATAGATAGCACATATTTCGAGAAAAGTTAAATACTCAGGAAAGGTCCATATGGATTCTACGCATTTTGAACATCTCTCTTCCCATATTTTCAATGTTTAGTAAAATATAGTAATAAAATATGTTTTCTGATAAAACTACATTTTCCACATAAACTACCACATAAAAATCTATACTTTTTATGAATCAACTTTTTTTATTAAACTTATAAACAAATATTTCATAAACTTTTTCATAGGCAGTTATTTGAACTGCTTTAACCAGTTTTTATCCGGTTTTAGATTTCAAGTATTGATTTTAAAAGAATAAAATTATTAAATAATGGGTCAGAATTTCAACAAATAATATTTTGTTTATAAATTAACATACAAACAACTTTATTACAATATAAACAAAGAATACAAAAAAAAGGGAAGACATTTTCCATTTGCATCACCAAGGAGGTGAGATCACCTCATACAGGTGAAAGAATATATTTAATATAAAACGAAAACATAAAAACACAATATACAACAAAATTACCTTAGAAAATAAAATACAAGAACAAAAAAATACACATGTATAGATGAAAAAAATACTGAAAAATATGCAAGTGAAAATGCTGTTGGGTGAGCTTCAGGGATAATGTGCGAGAAAAAATAATTAAAAACAATCCTATGGGGTATATAAACAATTATAATATTTTTTTAAATTTTAAGGGATTTTTCTGCTTTAATATGACTTGGTAGGCTATTGTAATATTTTGGGGATAATTGAGCATAGTTTTTGTGAAAAATTTCTTTTCATGTTTTGGGTATTATGTAATTATTTTTTGAACATAAGTGTGTGTTACAGCTTATGTTTCTTGTTTCATTATTATTACGATGAGTATTAAAATAAACAACTGTTTGATAAAAAAATAAATGACGAATAGGAAGAAAGTTTAAATTTTGAAAAGTATTTATGTTGGGAAATTGATTATTGCTTAGAAATTTGACTATTTTAGTTTGAATTTTTAAATCGGATTTATATTTCCTAGATAGTCCCCTTCTTAAACTATTAAACCGCAGCTAATTATTTAATTAACCCAAGAATGGTAGAACTGCATTGAAAAACTTTTATTTATAATTTTTTAGATAACAAATGTATAAAGAAAAAAGCGTAATTTATTAGAAATATAATTTACATGAGATTTCAATTTCAAATTAGCATCAACGTGTAGACCAAGATATCTAATATTTGAAACTTGTTGAAGATAGTTACAATATTTTGCAATCCTTTTTATGAAAGTATAATCTTAAAATATTTAATAATATACTTAATAATATAATAAAATATTTCATTAGCATCTACAAGCTTAGAGATCCTTTTACGGGAAAAAGCATTCGAAGCAACCAAAAAATTAACATGAAAGGATTAATGTAAAAGAAAAAAATGAGCGGAAAAATAAACGAGCAGAAAAAAACAGTTGTGTTCTTTTAATAAAGCTTTCATTGTTTAATTGCTTTATAAAACTCTGTGCAATGTAAAATGGGAAATCTATCGTTAGAAATTTTAAAACCAAATGGTAAATCTATTCTTTATGGATCTTTATATTTTGTTAAATCCCATATTATTTATTTTCTGCTAATAAATTCTGTCGTTTTAGTTTAATTATGGTTTAGGTAAATATGGTGCAACTAAAAAGTTAAATTTATGAAATATTCAATTTTTTTTATAAATTTCCTTTATATAAATCGTCTTTTCAGATAATGTACTGCCTAAATAAATCTTAATGAAAGATGGGAGAAAATCAAAAACTTTCTTTGAACTCTACTTAAAGTTAGTTTTTCTCTCTGCAATTTTCATCCTTCCTGACGGAGAGAAACAAAAGCGCTTTGCTTATAAAGATTGATGACAGTTTTCCGTTCGAAAGGGGCAATCTGTACGAAAAGGGACAAAATGCAAAAGGTGACCCTACATAGATTTCCCTACTTTTCGTATACAAGAGCGTTATAAAAAAGAAAAAAAAAGAAAAAAGATTATTAGAAAATTCGTTACTTTATTTTTCCACCTATCCTATTAGTTTAATAAATATTTCGTCAGTGAAAAAGTTTGAAATTTAAAAGATTGTTAAAACTGTTTTTATTAATGATCAGTAATTTTGTTGCATGCAAGTATTGAGCCTTAAGAATTCTTCATATATATTTTCTAAAAAAAGTTTTTTGTCATATTTTTTGAAACGTTTGTAAATTTATTTTATTTGAAATACTGCGGATTATTTAAAAGGCAAAAAGGTACTATAATATAGATGTGCAATATAGTATTTGTGATACGACAGTACACAACTTTCAAAAAAAGAATTTTCATTCATACATGAAGGTGGGTCTGGCAAAACTCAACAACTCCACCCTCGACCAAAATAGGTTTTATTACTGTTTTGCACTGAGGTTCCAGGTTTACACAAGAGGTAAAAATCTCTTCTTCCAAAAGTGGGTATTTCCCCTCAACAAAAGCTTGGGGAAAAAAGCGTTTTCATTGAAGCCAATGGACTATGTATCACGTTTTTGGGCTCTCCTGAAAAATTTCTGAAAGTGGAGATGTTGAGTTTTGCCAGACCCACCTTCACATATCTTTAACTGTCAAAACGATTATTTAACTTTCAGGAAGTAAATTTTTTTGCTTTTATAGAATAAAATTATCCCCACGCAAAAGTTTGGAATTATCAAAAACTAAAAGGCATTCTCTTGTATCTTAGACTCCTGAAATATCGACTGTATAAGAATTTTAATTAAAAAATTGCAGCTCAAGATTAATTTTTAAAAATCTTTGAGGAAACGTTAATTGACATTGATGATAGCAGATTCATGCGCCTACAGTGGGACTAAAAGCGTTCAATTTAATTTAATGTCGGAAAGGGAAGTCGGGCTTTTTTTTCCCGACACAGTTGAGGACAATTTATTTCAGATGTCAAAGTGAAACGATTAAGTGCAAGCTGTGGGGGATTAAACTTGTTTTCTTAGCAGCTGTTGGCCGCTTGATGCCTGGTGGCCGAATAATTATGGCCTTTCGATTAATTTATGTGCACTTAGTAGAGTTATTTTCCTTGTTACAGGCGTTTTCCTTACAAAATATTTTCAAAATACCCAAGAAAATAAGATTCCATTTGAAATGGTTAAAAATTGTTTACGATTATCAAGCACAACTAAGTAAGGCTGTTATAAGACTTTCATTTGGCTGAATGTTTTGAGAATCGTTTGTGTTAAATTTTATTATGTAATTAATATTTAAAGTTTTTTTTGTGATTTGTGTTGTTTTTAACAATTTAAGGTAATTTAGATATATTTAACAGATGAAATAACTTTTAATCTTCCAAAATATAAAAAATTATTTCTCTTCATACATTGATTATTGAAACTGTATAATCATTGAAAATTCCTTCCCCGATCATCATTTTTCTAAATACCATTACACTAACACTAAGGGAACTCCATTCTTTGACTAAAATATTAATATTGCACGTTTTAAAACTCACCCCACAGTTTAGCAATTGGTCCAAATTCTATCAAATTTGTTGTGTAAGTAGTACGGATACTGCTGTACCTCATGCAATAAATTTTTTAATTTTATTATGTTTTGTTTCGTTAAACGGGCCTTGGCAAAATGTCCTTTTGTAACGCTCTCGCACTACATTAGGTCCTAGTAGGTCCTAGCTCTTTAACGGTGTATCTGCGCCCCCCCCATTCATATTCGAAATATGCTTGTGTAGGTCCCCTCTACCTCTCACCAAATATTGATGATGAATTCAGAATCCTCCTGTATATTTCCCCAAGACAAATTCTTCCAATTGCTAATTTTCATTTTAAGAGGTGAAATATAATATCGAGTACTCAAGCGCTTCGATTATTTTTGCGTAGAAAATATTTAGTCATCGAGAAGTACTTGATTCCAATATTCCAAAATTACTTTTTTTGGTAATATTCGATGACTTAGACACTTATAGAAATGGGTAATTAAGTATTGGTACTTAATTGAACCTAATTTTGTAAATAACCTAGAAAAACAATTACGCCATGGCTGTATGCTGTACTGAGATGGTTTTTTGAATCTATTCTTTTCACCACATAAAAACTAAAAACAGGTTCAACCTAAATTTGTGGAGGAACCCTATTTTACATTCAAAGGGATGTTATAAAGTGGTGCAAGTCACGAACTTCAAATTTTTATATCTCGGTTAGTTTTGAAGATATGTATTAAGATATTTTTTGTGTCTTATGAAGGGAAGTAAATAATTTTTTTTCCTTATTGGAATTCTAAACTAAGAAAGCCGTATAAAAATTATGTTCTGCTTTTCTTATTCTGCCCCATGGAGTTGAAACTAGTTCCACATTTAATTTTTCACCTCTTACAATGAAAATTTGCAATTGGAAGTATGTGTCTGGAAAATGTGGTTGTTCTCGGTATATGTCTCTAGTAGGAGAAATGTTTTGCGTATAAATCAACAACTTTATTGCATTTATATTTAAGAATTGGAAAAATCGGAATAGTGTTGAATATTTAATCTACGAAAAAGGGACCTTTACTCCCTGCTTGTATCCAACAATTCTATTCTGCTTTTAATATAACTCCATGGTTAAAATTTGAAAGCAAATTGATCTTTTTAAAAATCCGAAAATTAGAAATCGCGAATTGGTAAGTCGGGATTTGATTGTCTATATAATTGAAAAAAAAAAGAAGCTTCACTAATTTTTTTTAAACAAGCGTTTGTTGAGAAGGAAATATTGAAACCCACTATAAAGTGGGTATATATCGTTATATAACGATGCAGATAAATTCAGATGCATAGTGGCCGATGGTCACTGATAAGAGAGCCATGCCGAATAAATCAAACCAGTCAGGAAGTAATCATTTAGGTGTGTCTACCTTGTGGCTTGTGAGATTCCTCCATTTCTCAACCTTTGTTTCAACGCCTCGGTAATTGGGGAATAATTTTTAAGCAACGAAGTACTAGGGTTTTATTTGATTTTAAGACAAAGGATTTTTGTCAAAAATGTTTTAGTTCAGATATTTACAAAGGATGATATTTACAAATGTATAAATATTACAAAGATGATATTTTAGATATTTGCAAAAAAGATGGATTTGATTTTTTAAAATATTCATCGTGAAAGGTAGATGTTTAAAGCTTTTTGATACATATCTACCTCTAGGTTAGTTTTAGTCTTTATTCCTGATATTTGCTCGATTAACAAAAATAAAAAAATAGTTTAAATCAACTTGCAAAACTGTAAATAAAGCTCAAAACCTTTAGTGAAATATAATAGAGTTCCAAGTAGAAAAAGGGATTCATCTGGGGGTCCTCCCTCAGAAAATTTTGGAAATTTGAACCTAAAAACAGGATTTCTACTTGGTTTTGGTACACCTAGTTCTAATTTTGGTATATATTTTTAAATAGGATTAGGATTTTAATGAACTTATTATAAAAAGATTTGTAATAGTAAAATGAGGTATTCTCACGTTTTGGGATTAAATTTTATTAAAATAGTAGATAAAAAACCATGAAGAATGACGTGTACATCATGTATTTTCGAAGCCTGGTTTCTGAGATATAAATTTTTGAAATTTCGTTTTTTGTTTTGGCGCGAAAACACTTTCGAATCACAAATCATGCGCTGTGAGGTCACATCCAATAGGAGCCCGTTTTCTGATCACGTGAAAACAGAAAACACAATGGTTTTCATGCGCTGTGACGTCACATCCAATAGAAGCCCGTTTTCTGATAACGTGACTTTTCTGACGTTTTAGCAAACATAAAATTGAATTTTAAATTATTTAAAACACATTTTTGAAGTTAAAAATCAGAAATTTGGGAGTTGTAGACCATAATGTATCGAAAAAGTATAAAATCAAGCAAATCCCTCACTCATGCAAATACCTCATTCCCAGATATTCTCCCCCAAATTTTTTTTTTAAATTTGTCCCTAAAAACAGGGTTTTAGCTTGTTTTGGTACACCAAGTCCAGATTTCAGGGGGGAAGGGCCCCTCGCCCCCCCTTATATATGCCACTGCTTTCCCATGAAGAAGTATGGAATTTATAATTCCTTTAAAGCTAAATTTCACCTTTGGATATTTTCGTTGAGTGTAAGTTATACGTAGTCTTGTAGACTTATTAATCTCTAAGAAAACTGGATGTTTTTCTCGTGTTCTAATACCGGATATTCATCTATATCTACGCTAACTGAACTAATTTATTAACTATATATTTAATTGAAAGTAGAATTTCACCAATTATTGCTGGTTAAGCGGACAATAAGTGTAAACTCACAACTCTCAAGCATCACCACCAACCGTGGACCGGTTTCGTCCTTGTTAGGACTCATCAGCACGGTATAGGATGGTAATGCAAGAGAGCGGAGGGCAATTGTCATTCCAGCAGATGAGTGGAGGACTATTCATTGATCACCACTTTTTCAGTTATAGTCGGCTAGAATAGTACTTGCCCTCCGCTCTCTTGCGTTACCATCCTATACCGTGCTGATGAGTCCTAACAAGGACGAAACCGGTTCACGGTTGGTGGTGATGCTTGAGAGTTGTGAGTTTTCACTTATATTGTTAATGAAATCTTCGGAATGTTTAGAGGCTTATAGTTTCTGAAATCTAGTTATTGATCCTTCGTCTGAGACTACAGAAAAATGGTGGAAATCCTCTTATATAGAGAATTTAGCTAGTTGGACACAAAATTATCAAAAACACCCCCTTTCTGTTTGTAGAATGTTGGTGAGAGGGGGACTCATTTGAAAAAAATATTAAATTTTACTATTTCTCTATCTTTTTCATGCTGTGCTGTAACTGGGAAAAATATATTGGGGAGGGACTAGCCTTTGCTTTTCCCACAATTTTTTTTTGTCAAAACCCAGATATTTTGAGGGACGGCAGGTCATCCCTCGTCCCCCGCATCTCCCCACATCCCCATCTAATCTCAGAATTTTTTATTAAATTATTGAACCAAAAACTAATTCATACATAAATTTACTTTTTCTTGAAATTTTGATAAATCGTTGAAATGCATTTATCCAAAACTTCATGTTTTGAACATAACAGGGGCACATTTGAATGCATGCAAAACTATAAAAATATCATTTCTATAAGCTTAAAAATTCATTATAAGTTTAGGTTAATAATTTATGAAGTTGAAAATTTTGCACTTTTGCATATTTTAACATTTTAAGAATTTTTGATAGTAAGTAAAAAATTTAACGAATATTTATCGCACGAAAAAGTATTTATGGAGAAAAGTAATTAAAGAGAAAACAAAAAATTTAATAAAATAGCACATTATGAAATCAATAAGAAATTTTAAAGTATTTAAAGAATATTATAATTGTTCAGTATCACTTCTAAGAAGAGCAATCGATTCAGCAGTTTGATTTGTATCACCTGAAACTGTGTTAATCCTATGGGGGAAGGAACTTAAAAAAAATATGTGTTAATCTCTGACTTATTAGCATGCGAATTAGCTGACTTATTAGCATGCTTTTCTTTCCTCTCTAGAATTTTAAGATGGAGAAATTAATAATTGAATTAAGAATCCTATGCAAACACTAAAAAAGAATTAAAGATCACAAGTCAGGAGAAATCATGTCTGATTGAATTTTCATTCGTCTGAAATTGATGCAATAATTTTTGGAATTATGGCAAGTATATTCTTTGTTTCCTTTCCTCTCTATCTGAATAGTAATACTTAATAAGAACATTCTTTAATTTTGGTTCATATTAGGTACCACTTTTCTGATTCAGTACAACTGTAATTTTCATATAAATTTTGTTTCATTGTTATATTTACATAAATTCAAGTACTGCTCAGCCAACGATAGTAAAAGGGTCACGTGATTTTCACAGACTTTTCACGGCCGGCCTTGCTTCTATTATACAATAGGGTGGGTCATTTTCCTATGGCGAAAAAAAAATTTCACAAATTCCATCGAGCACAGCAAGAAAAGGGTGCCAAATGGTCTCAAACTAACATGTGTAAAATATTATTCCATTATAATAACTCTTTTTGCCTCCGGATTGGCCTCAAATAGAATAAAAATATGTAATTTTTCATATTTTTTTTAAAATTATATAAATTAAATTTTTTTGTCGATAACTTCTTATATCTCACAAATAAGGGTCTTATAAAGCATTTTTAATCACATTAGTCACCTTTATGTATTATCAATACAAAAACAAACTGCCAAATTGGCAATGTAATATGCTATCATATTAACAATAGCCGTAGAATAGGAGGCTCTGCTTTGCCAACAAACAGTGGATTGTCAGTGGTACATATTTTAAATATTGGTAGTTCAGATACATTTTCCCTCCAGTTTGGTCAGCACAAAGCGATATTTTTAATTTTTTAAAGAAGAAATAGTTATATTTTTCATAAATATGCCATCACGCTTTCAAAATTCAGGGGACAGTTATTTCACTGGCTGGTTTTGGGATCCAAATATGATTCCAAAAACTTGCTGAAACAATTGTCGAATGAATAGTTTGTTCATTAGGCAATATATCAGTTATGATTCACCTCAGTCATGATTTACCTATATTTTTGCTATAACAATAGACTGAAACCCAGGCCAATGAAATTATACTTCTTTGTAAGGAGGATTGACTCTAAATGGCACCTTAGCATTCCTTTATGCGTTCATAAAAGTTAAAACATAGCAAATTTAACTTAAGATAATTACAAGTAAGTTTTGAAAAGTAATGTAGCTTATTTAAAAACTTAGGGGATAACACTAAGCTTTATGCTGAAAACGGGGATCTACTGCTCTTCTTAAGAAAAAGTTTCAAAATTTGACTCTTAAAATGTGGTTTTAATTTATTTTTGGACATTAGTGACTCATATGGGGTCACTTGGGATGGAATATTCCTAATATGCCAAAGAAATTTCAAGGGAACCCCAACTTTTTAACAATTATCCAAATGTTTTCCTCGGGTTTGAAATATAACCCAAAAAAGGTACCCACCTTCTGACATATCCATTTTTATTTAAAAGTTGATGTTTTTAAAATCCTAATGAACCGGCAATAAGAGTTTCGCACATCTTTATGATTCCAGCAAGAAATTTTTGATTGCCAGTTCTAACCATTGAGATATTTTAAAATATGTTGTATAACAACTCAAGTATTTCATCTCTGGTTCCATTTATAATTATTTTATAGTCTTAAATGATGATTTTTTACCATTGTGCACATTTACATTCATGAAGGATTCGTGAAATCGACGTAAAAACTTGATTTTAGTTTGTCCATTTTTACATGAATTACTATATTAATCGAAACTTTGAGACAAATCCGGAGGCAAAAAGAGTTATTATAATCGAATAATATTTTACACACGTCAGTTTGAGACCATTTGGCACCCTTTTGTCGCTGTGCCCCTGGGAAAACGTGAAAATTTTTTTTTGACCCACCCTAATATACAAGCAAATGTATCTTCCTCTTTCGATCAACTGCCCCTGAACTTCCACCTGTCTCCCCCCTGAAATACTAGTTTAACTCTTTCCATACGGGAACGGCAGCAACCGTACAGCAAATCCACTACCGTTCCTTACGGCCCTCTTCCGAAAACCTGTTCGCCAAACTCCTGCTCGGGCGGGCTCCTCCGCTTTCTCGACCCCCTTTTTCAAACCCTCCTTCTTTTATCACCGTTTTTGTCGCAGTGGTCACTATCTCAGTATGGGATCTTTTTCCCCGTGGGGTCAGCCAGTTGGCTCTGTTTTGACTGTGGAGTGTTATTTATTCTTCTGTTTCTGTAGTGAGGTGGGATCGTTTATGAAGATTAAAATTTCATAAACTTAAGAAATTATAGTGTTCATATTTTATTGTAGGAGAAAGGTTTATTTCAAAATACAACAAAAAATAAATAAATAAAAACGCTAAGAATAAAATCGAAGCAATCGTTTTAATCAGATTTTTAAATGGGTAATAATAAAACAAAAAAATTGAAAATGGATTAAAATTATTTCTATTTGTAAAAAGAGTGGATGATTTTTTATTAACTACAAACTACAATTTTTTTCACTTGGAATCAATACTTTAGAATGAAATTTTTTGGGCTTTAATTTTCGCAAATCAATAGAATTCATAATTGATTTTACTTCTTATAGGTGCAAAAACTAGGTCTGAATTTTAAAGATATTAATCAAAATTAATCATTAACACGAGATTTGCGTAAAAATCATTATCGTGTTCAAACCATAATAGATCATGTTTCACAGGTGGATTAGCTTAGAAAAGACTCATACGAACTCTTGCTACCAACTCTCTCTTACAAGTTACAAATATTTGAATTTATTTTTTGTTCTTATGAGCTTATGACTGAGAAACGAGAAACTTGTGTTGCAATAAAATTTTACCAAAGAAGATAACCACCCCTGCCCATATAAGTAATTTTCAAAAGAAAATGTCTTAAGACTAAAAAAAGAAATGGTATTTTTTTGAGATTTTTGTTAATTATTTGGCTAAAATACCAAACTTAAAAACTGACCTAATCTACTATTCAATTAGACGGTTTTAGGTGTTCATCATGATTTCATAAAATTTCTTAATTCACGCTGGTTTGAAAACAAATTTCATCAGTCGATACGTCGTCGTTGTTACATCATTGTCATTTTTCTTTCCCACAGATATTTGCTCCACCCTATCCTCAACGGCGTGACACAGTGTCACCAGGGGTACACACATTAGGGGTTGGGGACAGGGTTTATCTTGTACTGTAGAAGCGGTACAAAAAAATCACTGCCCTCTTTGAAGATTCTGGAGACATTTTAATTAAGTTTTGGGCCAGGAAGAATTCAAAACTTCCTCTAGAATACTTCTATTTAATATTCCCCTTTTAAAATTTAAACGTACTTTTTATTACGTTTTTTGTATATTTATGAATGTTATGAGGCCGTAGAACATTGTTTCTCAACCTGAATTGGTTGTTCAAAGTCGTCAAACAAGCTCCCATTTCACTCTTAAAACTATTTCTCCGTATTTGAATTTTATTCCTGTAAATGCTATAAATGCAAATTAATCCAGCATCAGACGCTCAGCTGTTCTTTCTATATCATCTACAAATTTGATGTCTTGCAAACTACATATAGGTTAATTTACGTATATTCATTTTATATTCGTCAATTGATAGCGGAGGAAAAAGATATAATAATTTCGTCTTAAATTTTTCTTTATGATTACTAATTATGCAGACATCTGGAAAGCAGTCATAATTTCCATTTGATATTTATGGTTTTCACAGTAATATTTTTTATTGTGATTGTTTCCAAGGTGTTATAGAAGATCCCTGCCTTCAATTTAACTCTTCATAATATAACTCTCATAAATAAGCAAAGGATATTTTTACTAAAATACACAAATCCGCTTTCCTGTTTCTTAAAATCGAATTTCTTTAATCAAATTATTTGAAGTTTCAATATTTGTTGCCTAGAAATTTTCTATGGTTGTCGAGTGTCAGTGGCGTAGCCAGAAAAAATTTCAGGGAGTGGTATTGGAATTTTAGGAGGGAACATGGGGTGAATTTATACCTTTTTCTGGTTAAAAAAGGTAAATTTCTAGATTTCGAGGGGTGATATTATATCCCCAAATCCCCCTATGACTACGCCCCTGTTATGTATATTTCTCTCTGTACCCTATCAAATTTTAAAATTGCATATATTAAAAGTTCAGTTATGGTGGGGTTGGGTTTTCTCTTGCAAAAGAACTCATTTTATTCATAAAGTTCATAACATTTTGAGAACTTAGTGTTGGTTTCCCTAAAAAAGGTTCATCTTTTTATTAAATTTGTTTAAAATAATTTTGAAATAAATTGGGTAAAAAAACATTCGGATACTTTATTTCCGGGGAAATAGGGGAATAAATTATTATTTACATGGAGCTGTCATCAATAAATTTTTCGTTTTTTTAACAGACATTTAAATAAAAATAACTCTTTTTTGAATGCGCAATTAATATAAACATAATTATTAATGCAACTCAAATAAAATTAATAAAACTAAAACTTGCATTTTCCTTTTTTTACGATATTCTTAAATATTTACATTTGCAGTCAAGATTTAATTTCCTGGCCTTCATTCATATTTACTGTGAGAAAAATATATACAAAAAAATTGTAAATGAGAGTCGCGACTCGCGACACGAAAACATGCGAGAAACCCAAACAACATCAAGCCCACTTCAGCCCACCCAGGCCGGAGGAGAAAAGATAAAAAAGTCATTATGGGCCATAAAACGAGAGGGGAGCTCCCACACCGCTCGGGGGAGGAGCAGTCGGGCGGCTTGTCACTGGTCAGGTCTCTGGCGACTGTTTTTCAAACCGTTGAAATGCCGTTTCCGTAGGAACCCCGAGAAGTGGGTTTTGGGGCTCCCGTATGGAAAGAGTTAAGCGTTGTCAAAATCACGTGACCCTTTTACTATCGTTGGTTTAGCAGTAAAAGGAAAATTAAAATTCCATCCATTTAAAGATGAAAGAAAAAAACAGTTAATGAAGAGAGATTAAAAAACAAATTCTTAATTCAAATATTAATTACTCCATCTTAAAATTGTGTTTACTTAGGCTAATAAGTCAATGTTTGACATATAATCACTGTAAAAGTAAAGGAAATTGTAGTAAAATTGTTCATTTAATTTTCTGCATCATTTTCGGGAATACTTATACACTACACTTACAAGGAAACATTCTCAGGATGAACTCACAGAATTGGACGAAAATTTTACAGGGGTTAGTATATGACTCAAAACACCTTCTGTAAAAAAATTAGCTGCTGAATTACAGTAGAAAAGCTGTAAAAAAATATTGAAAATTATCATATTTAACGCCAAATGTAACCCTACAAGGCGAGAAACGCAGAGAGAACGCCAAATGCTTGAATGAACTGGCCGCGTTTTCTCTGATGCCACTTAAATGAGCGAATAAAAAAAGTTCAGCAAAACAGGAATAAAAATTAATTAAAGAAGGAAAATTAAAGTAAATAACGCATGAAGCAATACAAAATTATAACCAAATTAAAAAGAATCCAACATCTATTTAGCATTTAATTTTTAGGAGTTATCTGTTTGCCGCATATTTTTTAAAAATGCATTGGAAACTATATATTTTATGGCAGTCTAAATCCACGAATGTAACAACTCAACTCTAACAAATTTCGCTAATACTTTAGCAAGGGCCAACTTTCGTGGATTTAGACACTTCGAATCAAATTTCTCATTCCGTCCGATTGGAAAGTCGCCAAGTGGTGCTAAATGAATAAATTTGGCAACTCAGAACCCAAATTTCAAATTTAAATAACTCCTTTCCTATTGAAATTCAGCAGCTAATTTTTTCACAGTAAGTGTTTTGAGTCATCTTCTTATGCCTGTAAAATTTTCGTGCATTTCTGTGAGTTCACCCTAAGAATGTTTCCTTGTTAGTGAAAAATTTATAGCTCCGAAACCCATCATTTCTCCATCTTGACATATTGCATACTTGTAGCTAATTCAAAGATTAATATACAGGGTGATTCAGAAATAATCATCAATAATTGGGGGGGAGGTAGAGGGGCCCTAGTCTAGGGCTAGCTTGTCTAGGGCCCCTAGACAAGCATATTTCGAATAGGGATGGTGGGGCGCAGCCTTACCGTTAAAGAGCTAGGACCTAATGTAGTGCGAGCGCGTTTCAAAAGGCCGTTTTTAGAAGGCCCGTGTGACGAAACAAAACATAATAAAATGAAAAAATCTATTGCATGAGGTAAGGAAGTATCTCTACTACCTACACCATGAATTCGATAAACTTTGAACCACTTTCTAAACCGTGGAGTGAGTTTCAAAAGTGCAATATTAATCTTTTAGTCAAAGAATGGATTTCCCTTAATGATATTTAGAAAAATAATGATCAGGGAAGGAATTTTCAATGATCGTAACAGTGATCATTGAAACTGTTTGATCATTGAAAATTTCTTCCCGGTCATCATTTTTACAAATACCATTAAGGGAACTCCATTGTTTGACTAGAAGATAAATATTGCACGTTTTAAAACTAACCCCACGGTTTAGCAAGTGGTCCAATTTCTATCACATTGAAAATTTAAGTAGTACGGATACTCTTGTACCTCATGCAACAATGTTTTTCATTTTATTATGTTTTGTTTCGTCAAACGGGATTTCTAAAAACGGCCTTTTGAAACGCGCTCGCACTACATTAGGTCCTAGCTCTTTAACGGTAAGGCTGCGCCCCACCATCTCTATTCGAAAAATGCTTGTCTAGGGCCCCTGTACCTCCCCCCAATTATTGATGATTATTTCTGAATCACCCTGTATATTTAAAAAAAAAATAACCGAAGGGGGATGTTTTACAGGAGATCAATTTAAAAATTTTAAAAGCTTGTAAATTTTTTTGTTTAACTCCAAATAATAAGGGCTGCACATCATATTAAATCCCGTATAAACACCTTTAAAATGTGACATGAATTAAGGAGTATAAAGGATTTTGTGACTGTAGAAATTGCGAAAATTACGTTAAAAAGAACTTTTGGGAATAAAATATTTTTAACACTGGTTCCTTTTTAATCTCCACCAGTACTACTAAAAACCAAAAATCATGGAAATCTGAGACATCAAGGTCCAAAAACTGCACTTTTGCGTTGATTTGATATGGAATGACCCCAGTAAATACTTAAATATACACTAACTATATTAATTAAATTTACTTAAAATATTGTATTTAGCCTAAAAAAACAAAAATATTCGAAAATATTTTTGAATAAGAGAAAAAAGTTAAGGTAATAAATAACAAAAATAGTATTTAAAAGAATTAAAAAACTTTTAAGGTTTAGATAATGTTATAGTTTGTGTAATTTGAATCGGTGGTTCTCCTTTCCCATTGCATTTCTTTTCGTTGCCATGGTGACAAGCAACCTATTAATTCTATTTACAAGGAGTATAATTGGGTGCACTACAACTTAATCATGATTGGATGAGCCACGTTCACGGATCCATCTGTTATATTATCTGTATTATTGACTACTACAAATTTCTTTTCAAGTTTCCAGAAGTGGCAATGGTATTTAAATAGGTAATATTTACCAACAATTTTGAATTCTGTCTGTATTTGGTATTGGTTGCATTTTATGGGAGTGAAATATTTCATTTTGTATTTTAGAAGCTCTGTAAACCAGTGTTGGACGGGCCTACGGGTTTAGCTTGTTAACTTAGGGTGTTTTTGTTACAGAATGTAAATACTCCTATACCCCCCGTTGCAAAATTCTAGCTTTAAACCTGATAAATGACAAATATTTTAGAGAATATTCGGGCCCCTCTCGAAGTAAATTTCTATAAAAGGGTCACTGAGCAGAACTATTATAAACTACTTATTATCTGTAATTGCATGAAGTAGTACTCTTTTCTTAATACTATTTACCTAGTTCTACGCAAAAATTACGATATTCTATTTGGGGAATTTTTAGTTTGTAACTATTATAATTTACACAAGTTGACGATTTTATAATTTAGATTTTTTTGTGTAATCATTAACATGTATGATAAACTGATATTTCTATATTTTCATTTGAGTTTACTTGCTTTTCTTTAGGAGGTCAAGATAAGGGTTCTTCAAATTTGGTTCTTCCCTAACTTGGACAAGTGCTCTTCAAAGAAATTTGCATATCCCTGTATCTCTTGCAAGGAAAGTGCTTAATCTAAATTTTGCTCATGAAAAGTACTCCCTGACTTAAATTTGGAAGTTGCTGTTTTAGATAATAAAACAAGTTTGGATCAAGTTTTAAAAATTGGGGAGAGAAATAATACCAGTACAAGGTAAAATATAATCCACATTTAGGTACAGCTTTAGAAAGAGTCCTCCAGCCACCATGTTTACCCACAGCTCAAATTATGACTGACAAACATAGAGATATAAATATTATTATTATTAGATCCTAAAATAATAGTAATTAGTTGATAATTATTAGAGAGATCTAATAGTACTATTAGATCTCTATGCGGACAACATTTAATCATGTTGCTGTGTTTACACTCTTTCTAAAGCTGTTCCCACATGATTTCATCTAATTCTGAAAGTAGTAGTTGTATAAAATTTTGAAAATTTTTTTTGGAAAATGAGTTGAGAAAAGTTTACAACAGGTTTTTTTATAAGATTAATATTTTTTGCAAGAAGTCATATTTAAAAAAATCTTTTTAAAGATTGATTTATTTGGATTTAATAAAATCTGGTTGGTTCATTGTATTAATTATAATTTTTTAACAGGGAGGATTAAAAATTTTTCCCTGCTAAAGTTTCTTGCAATTTTCCATGAGTCCTGTATAAATTCTTAAAACTTATCAGTTTTAACATGAAAACATTAATTGTTGTGTTACCCTATTTGGGCAATATTTGGGTTAATATCAAATAAGTGTTTTTTACATTGCTGCTAATATTATTGACATGTACTTTTCCAATAAGATCTCCCAAAGGTTAAAAGCTTAATGACCAAATTTTTTACTATTGTAACTATCTTCCAAAACAGCAGTTCTTTTACTCTATTTAAAATACCAATATGTTTTTATATTTACTTATTAATTGTTATTTTACTTCCCTACCTATTTTTTTATTCATAAGGATGGCTGAGTATGTTTGATGTGGACTGATGGTGCCACCTGTCTGTCATCAAGGGAATCACTTCTATCTGTGCAAATTTTTGAGAAGAAAATAAAACACTCTTGTGATAAAATATCTGATAAGAAGGTTTGTTAAACAAAACTTTTCATAATTTCACCTAAAAACATTTAGTTTTAAATTTGTTACAACTGACTGTTATGTTTTGCAAAAGAAGTTTAGTTTTCATAGAAAAGTAAAAGAGTACTTAAAATTATTGTTGGTTGTAAACAGAGCCCTGCACGAGCTCGCTATAGCGCGTCTAACTCGCGATTTAAAAAATAAGCCCGTAAGTAACATTTTGTTTGTACGAGTGCGGCGGGCCGGGGAAAAAGCGGCGGGCCTGGAAAAACTCGGCGAGCTGAAAAAAGCTCGCCGGGTTTTTAGAAGCCCGGCGACTTTTCCCCGAATCGTCTCCGGCTGTTAAACGGTTTCCGAGCAGTTAGATTAGATGCGCGCTTTGCGGGTTTTCAGTAAATAGAAATACTCATGGTTTTGTTCATTATAATTTCATTTATCTTCAAGAAGTACTGGAAACAGGATTTAAATTTAATTTCAAGGAAGCAGTTTACTTCGAAACCGATATTAATTAACCGTTATTCAAAGTTTTATCCTAGTAACTTCTTAATCTGATGACTTAAACAGGAAGAAAAAATCTTGAAATGTTAACTAATCTATACATCAGTGATAATTTTTATCAAAATGTTATAGTAAGATAAAATATTTTCTCATTTCATTAAGACGTAAATGCATTATGACTTGATATACTGCGATTCCTACTTAAGGGAAGCGCGCAAGCTTCAGATCGGCGAGTTACGTGGAGAGCGGCGAGCTTGAAAAAACCCGGCGGGCTTTTAAAAGCCCGGCGAGTTTTTTCCGGATCGCCGAATCTAATCGAGCTCGTGGTGCCTCGGCGCGCTGGTTTTTCAGAGACGAGCTAGACGTGCTAAATCGAGCTCGTGCAGGGCTCTGGTTGTAAATGCTCAAATTAATGTGTAATTTACTGACATATTTATCTAATTATGATATCAAATCAAAGTGAAGTTCTTGAAAGTGTTATTATGTGTGTTAATTTTTTTAACATATCTAATTAGTAGGAATTGATAAAATAGCATTATTAAATTACTATAGATGGCATTTTTTATTATTTTTCTACACATCCATTGAGATAATATATTTTTCTAGTCAGTGCATTTCAATTGGCAGGTTACAACAAATTCAAAGTGTTGTTAATCAGACATATAAAAAGCAATAACAATAATAATGTGGAAATGAAGTGAAAAAAAATCAATTATTTTCATTTATGTCATTAATTTAAAATTCTGTATTCTTAATATGCTGGTATTCCCTGATCAAATAAGCTGAAAGAAAATTTCCTGCAACTGCATTGAAAATATGAATTGAAATTATTAGTTTGAAAGTATAAAAACCACTTTATCTAGTCTTAGTGTGAAAAAATGGATGGTTATTCCACTGTATGAACTATTATAATTCCATATATTTAACTAACTTCTCTTCACTTTTCAGTCTTATCCTTAAAGCATCATCTGATAAAGAAAATAATGATTCTAAGTCAGCTGTACCTCCTACAAAAAATTGTTTTCAAGAACCTCTACCCCCTAAATAGGGTTATGCTATTTTAATCTCTATTGGAGTAAGTTCTATTGGGGTTTTCAAGGATTCTGAAACAAGTCTTCTGTGTTTCCTTGTCAAGTAAGTCTACTTTACTACTACTATAACATGTTTTGCGAAATGCAAATGTTGTGTTAAAGAAAATTTCACTATTAAAACCTTCACTGATCAAACACTATACACTTAGCACATTATGTAAACAAGAAAATATGCCAAATTTTAAGTTTCTAAATCAACTTTTCAAAAAGTTAAGCACAATTTGGTTTAAATTGGTTAAAAAAAATGCAAATGCTTGCGATTTGAATGCATAACTTAAATTAAAACCTTCCAACTTTTAAGTAATAACTAACTAGTGTTTCTTGGGGGTAGTTATGATTTTGATTGAAAGTATCATACCACACAAGAAAAAGCTCTAAAAAGTGCAAGTTTATTTTTAACTACTTTTAAGAGGCAAAACAACCCATCATCTTTTATAACTTTTTAATCATAAAAGTAATTTGAATCTACCAGTTTAAGAAAGGAAGCAGTCAAAAAAATTAAAATTTTAAGAGTAAATTGGTCAACTATCTAAAGCCTTTCAGTTTAGTGTGATTTGTCTTTGCTGGTTATCAAACCCCCTCTTCATACAAGCCTTAGTAAGAATACCCTTTATTCTTATTAAAATTTGTATTGGATAATTGTTTTCAGGAAATTTAATTTTATGCTAAATTGAAGCTTTAGGTTTTTACAGTTTTCTGAATATTTCAGGACTTGTCCCATCAAATATTGCCATATTTTTTAGTTCCCTAAAATGGCAAGCCACCCAACTAAAATATGCAGCTGTTTGAATAACATTAATAAAAATTTGGTGGTTTGGATATTTGGCGTCTAACAATTAAAGCATTTTTAAGGAGACAATCGAATTAAATCCATGGTTTTATGTGATGTCTTACATTCGGAAATATACTTTATCATTTATTTCAGCAGTTCTTAAACTGCTCCATGTGGACCCCCAAGGTCCCCAGCACTTTCCTAGAGGGTCGGCGAGCTATCTTGGGGAACACTCCCCAAAGAGATTCAAAATGAAATAAAACACTAGTTTAAAGGGGAAAAATTCAAAACATTTTCTGGGGGAGGACCCTATGCCCCCCTGGACATTTTAGCTTCTATTTACAATTTTCTCCTTGAAAATTCTGTGGTTTACAAGGAGCTGTTCTCTTCAGGTGTAACCAAATATCTCTAAAAATAAGCTAAAACACTACTTTTAAGTGGCCAATTTTTCAAAATCTTTATGGGGGAGACCCCCTGACCCCCCATTATTGCTTGGAGTAATTTTGAAATTCAACATAACGTGGAAAATAATTTAAATAGTATAGGTACACTACTCTTAAGTAAGCTAAAACTCAATAAATACCATAAGGTACTCGCCAAGAGGTAGCTTAGGAATATAGTTGATTCAACCCCCTGAAACAAAAGTCTGGTCACGGGTCTCCGTTACAAAAAGGGGGGGTCCACGGTGATCGAAAGTTTAAGAACCACTGATGTATTTAATTCATTTTTTAACATTGAAAAGCTCTTATCCAATGTTATGTTTGGTAAGATTTTTTTAAATTTTAAAGCTAAAAGTACTTTCATAACCCCATTTCTTCCCCATCTCTAAAGTTGGATTATTGTTATTTTTGGTTCATAGAAATTTGGAATTTTGGAAAGGAAGTTAGCTAAATCAAATTACTTTTTGGTGTAAATTTCAATTGTTTTATGTGTTAAAATGAACTAATATTGTAACAATTGTTGTATTATTTTTGATCAGTAATAGTTTGCAAATTGTTTTGATTAAGTTTTAAATCAAGCTGTTTACTATTTGAGTGAACCCCACGTAATGACTGAGTTTTGTCAAAATAGGGGCAGTTGCTCTGACAAGGTTTTACTGTATTATATCAAAAATATCATATGTATCTACTATTTTAATTATACTATCTTTTCTCTTATGATTTTTATGTGGATACTAGCTAAAAACTTTTAAAGAAGCATTCTTAGCTAATTCATTATCACACAGAACATATTTGTTTAATGAAAAGCTTATTGTATTAAGACAATTTTGTACCAAAGTTTTGTTGAACCATGATTCTCTTGTAACCCTTTCAGTTCTAGCTGTCTAAAATTTACTATATGATTCAATAGCAATCTCAGTTGGTCAAGGACTGGAAGGGTTAAATTGAAGGTATTGAATTAAAAAGTATATTTTAAAGAAATCTTTTGAAAATGATAGATTGTATGATGTCAAACTTCTTGCAAACATATTTTTCTTATCCATTTCATTTATATCTATGTCTGGATTAATTTAAAAGAAATTCAAACCATAATTGAATAACTTTTGCCATAGTTAAATGAATTCAAACATTACCTTGTATCATAGTTTTCATCCACAGTTAATTTTCCTTTATTTTTTAAAATACTATCGGAAGGGGAACAATTGTTAAATCCATATAGTGAAAAAATTGCGAGTAATAGCCTATTTTTTTAATGGGTTTTGAATAAGAGTGATCCTTTAAGAATAGCTTGCACAACATCAGGCCTATTGTCAGGATGCATACCTTCAGCCCTCTTCTTATGGCCCAATAAGTCTTGAAATACTATAAAAATTAAAGTGACTGCAAGAAATTATAATAAAATATATGCCTTTATTTTTAAAAAAAATCTTATGTATATGCAAAAGAATTCAACCATCGAAAAAAGTTGAACTAGTTCACCTTTTACAAATTCAGATTAATGAAAAAAATGTTACAGGAATTTCAAAAGCATGGAAATTTTATTGAAATTATAACTTAACAGCATTTTTTGAATCTACTAATCAAGTGGTCATTTTCATTGGATTATATGAAATTAACCTTAATTTCATTATTCTTAATGTCATAAGAGAGAAAACACCAGTGAATTTTGATAAATATTTTATCCTGCTAGATCAAATGAAGTAAATGTTTTGGCCTGCAGAAAGTTATATTGTCATAGTTTGGCCCACATCACAGTTAAAGTTGTGCAGGCCTGCTTTAAGACTTACTATAAATAGGGTTGATTACTCGATTCCAATGTTTGTTTGGTCCAACAATTTAAATAACAAAGCTTCAGATAATGTGTTACTTGCAACCTGCTCAACATTTGCTTGAAACACGGACGTAGCTATAGCTTTTACAAGGGGGGGGTCCAGAATTTATTTTGCAAAAAAAAAGCAAACACAATTCATAAACGTATGTTAAAATCCATTTGACACTCAAGCAAAGCTGCTAACTTTCAATAAAACATAATAAAGGTTTGTAAAATATTTATGTATGATAAAGAAAACAAAGCTAAAACAGTATAAATAAAATAATTATTTTAAAGTACTAAATTTAGCCTTTTACGCCTAGATGCTAACTTATTTATAATTTCTTCTGAATCCAATTGCACCGCCAAGTCCCGATGAACACTCATCAGAGCAAGTCCACTAAGTAAGTAACTTCGTTCAGGGGTTGCAGTAGACACAGGTAAAGCCCTAGATCCTCTACCTTAAGTAGCGACATCACGCTCAATCGGCCGCCATTGTAGGGAGAACTCACTACTTAGTGACGATAAGCAAGACTATCCAGACTAGTAGTGAGTTCTCCCCACAATGGCGGCCGATTGAGCGTGATGTCGCTACTTAAGGTAGAGGATCCAGGGCTTTAGACACAGGGAGTGTAGCTAATATTATAAGAAGCTTTTTGGTTAAAGGGAAACACAATTCATCGCACTGATCAACAGCTTCTAGAGCAGTGGCAGGTTTTTCGGCAACCGATTTCCAGTGATTATATTAAATTTTAATTCAATATAATCACTATCCATTTATTTGAAACGCAACTTGTCTAATAAGTGCCAGTATATTAATAGGAGTAAAAATATTCATCTGTGTGAAATCTTCCCAGTAATCTGCAATTTAATTTTGCGAAAAACACTTGTAAAATAAAAATGTTTCCACTAAAAACGAAAATTTTTGCTCATTTCAGTACTTATATACAATTAACATGCGCTGTAATTTTCAAGAACCATTTTCATTAGAATTAGAGATAAGTCGATGATTTTAATGGTGCGGAAACTTTAACCGAACAAAAGTTCAGAGAAAATAACATCTAAAGCAGTGTTTCCCAACGTGGGGCGCACGCCCCACCGGGGGGCAATATGATTTTCTAGGTGGGCAATTTGAAAGTTTCAAATAAAATTCTCCCCCCAGGTGGGGCATGGACTACCAGGCTGTATTTTATTTACTTAAAATTGAATTTTTGTGAATCTGTGGTGTAAGCGGATGTATACAACCTATCATATTATGGAAAGGAAAAGTAACAAAATATAAATAACCATTTTTTCTCATTTCTGGTTCAAATATAATTTTTCATAAGATAGGTCTTACCTTTTTCGCTTCATTGTCATTTTTTGTGGATGGACCCGCTTCTCTTTCGTTTTTAGAAAAAAAAACCAACAGAGATTGTTGAGTAATACGTTTCATAGTGTTTTTAAAGACTGCGTTTATTTTTATTCAGTAACTACTCACACGTGTACACAAATAAGCAGTTAGAGACAAGACTGCGCAATACGAAAAGACACATAAGATGAAAGGGTGGCCATGAGGCCATGTGGCAGAAGTCTTTCGCTAGCTCTTAAATCCACCCACGAAAGAATTTACTCTGTCTATGGAAAAGAGAGATTTATCTCTATGAATCATTAATGAAGTGAAAATCATGAATATGAATCACGAGTCTTTAATCACTATGAAAAGCTTTCGCGCCTGTGCTTGACTGTGCGCAAGATTTGAAAATATAGGTATTCGACTGAAAAAAAAATTGATGTTCAGGCCAAGGGGGGGGGGTTCGGACCCCCTAACCCCCCCCCTTATATACGTCCATGGCTTGAAACAATAGAAAAATGAAAGTACAACTAAATTTACATTTTTTTGTGCGAAATATATCTAAATTCAAAGTAACTCTTAACTAGGAAGATAAACTTTTTCATCTTAATTTTCAGTAGAAATAATTGCCAGAACTTAAGCTATTTGAATAAGGAATTTGCCCGATTTTTTTTTATATTTTTAATTGATACTCCATGCTAAAAAAGAGCTATGTGCAAAATTTCAGATTTTGAAAATGTTTTTCGAATAGAAAAATTTTTTAAATATCGCCCGTTTCGAACTGCGCTAAAACGGGTTGAGCTCAGCGTGTGACGTCACAGGTCACGAACGATCTTGGGTAGAGTGCGATACGCCTTGTATTAGAAATGGAAATCGCTATTTTGCAGCTTTGAATTATGGTCTACAAGTACTGCATTGTTTCGGAGCGTAAAAACTCGACGAGCAAAACTCCAGGAAAGTTATTTTTTTGTGTTCCAAAAGTTATAAAAGTTCGAGATAAATGGTGCAAAATTCCTATGGTACTTGAATTTCTTACTCTTCTAGTAGTACTATTTAAAAAACCACTGTTATATGAAGGATGTTTTAGTTGGGGACTATTCTTAAAATTGTTCTAGTTTATTTTTATTATTTGCTATGTGCGTGATTTTTGTGAGAGAATTCACTTTTAAGATGAATATACAGTTCAAATTTAATAATTACTTTTTCTGGCTAAATTTCTTTTTTAAGTTAAAATAAACTTAACTAAATAGTTTATAAAAGTTAAAATATATTTTTTTAGTGATTATAGTTCTTTTTCATTGTTAATTTTTTTATATTATTACTCAAATTTCATTAAAGAAATTGTAAGGCTATTTGCTTTTTAACCTAACTTATTCATGAACTGTTCTTATACAGTGGGAAGCCTTTGAAAATTTATTGAAATTTTTCTTCATATTCAACAAAAATTTTTATGTTAGAGTATTAGTATTTTATGTTTATGTTCCCAACTTCAAGGTTCAAACAAATGATATAGCTAAAATACGATATGAAAGGGAGGAATTTATTTCAAACAATATATTTACCAGTGCTGCTATCTGTTAAGAAACACCACAAGTAATTACTAGTAACACAAGTAGTACAAGTAAGGCACTAGATGTCCATTACTTTCGTAATATATTAATGTCTGAGGACTTATTTTGATAATAAATAGCTGTTTAGATTTTTTGGAACTATTAAACGGGCCACAAAAAGTGTAAAAGCAATCGGAACGTGCTTCAAAACTGAGACAATATGGCGGAGGACAGCTCTGGAGTAGAAATATCTCGTTTAAAATATCTCGTTCTTGTTTCCATCTATCGATTCGTGGTAGATTGTCGGATTGAGCTTTAACAAATCCTTTTTCCATGTCTATCTTACTAATAATAAAAAAGAACGATGATTATAGTAAAAGAATACACACGCGCGATGTAAACAGAACGGGTGAAAATGGAAGTTCATGACCCGTGACGTAGAATTCTCTCGAACCAATCATATCGCGTTTTTAGTCACGTGATTTTTTATCGATTTTTAAATTTAAATAATTAATTTTCACTAAACTAAATGAAAATTTCGACCAGATTTTTGAATTCAGCGCTCGTTTTTACTACTGAAAATTACCAATTTACATCAAAAGCTCACTTGGGCAAATTCCTTATTGTTTATTATCCGTATAACTTTAAGAACTGACAAACCAACCCTGACAAACCAACTGCTTGTTAGGTTTTATCAGACAGTAGTTATTCATTAATGGGTATCTTCTTCAGAATCATGATTTTCCACTTTTTTGTTTTTGTTCTGCAGTTTCTGCTTTTTGTTCATATTTTCTTGGGTGAAATTATTAAGTTCAAAGTTTGAGCAAGAATGCAAGGTTTCTACTTTCATAACTTATATTACATATTTGCCTCCTAATTTTAAAGCACATTTTAATATTTATTCTTAATGGTTAAATTATTTTTAGGATAAATTATTATTTGTTATGCTCATAAATTGGTTTTAAGTAAGAATTACTTGTTTTGAGCTAAAAATTTGTTAACTGTTAAAATTATTGCATGCTAAAAATAATATAATTAGGCTTGATGGCATTTTCCTTTTTTTCATCTTGAGCAAACTCATCCTGGTAATTGTATATGTGTTTTATCAAGAAATTGCCAATTTAATTACAATATGTGGTACATAAGTTACATAACTATGTACGGATTTCCACGTGCCCCAAAAAGCCCTTATTTTACCTTTGTTTTAAAGAGGCCCTTAAAAGGCCATTTACTTTTGTTAAAGCCTTAAAAAGGTCCTATTTTAAATCCAAACAGTTGATTTAGTAATATCAAACCCAATTTTTGAAGCTTGCTTTTTAACTAATTTCCATTAGATTTTGTCATTAATTACATACACTTCAACAAACAAAGGTTTTACTAGCCCATATTGATCTGTGGAGAGAATGTTTACTTAATGTTAAGCAAATTGACATAATTTTACTCTTGATTTTAAATCTTTAAAATTAATTGCAAAAAGTCACATTTTATAAGACCCTATAAAAATATTTTTTTTCGTTTTGTTTAGAGTGGGAACCCTGTATATGTATTGTAGAAAATTTAAGCAAAATAATTTTAGTTATTAAAACCAATAGTTACTGTACACTTTTACTGTGTGAATACATATTTAAGTTTTTTTTATGAAGTTTCCTTTTCCATCACATTTCAAGTATTCAGAAATTTCATTGTGCAGATGGGGTTTTGTCGCATTTAATCCGGTTTATTGTTTTTATATTGTACCTTATACAAAATGATTTTTTTTACTTTAGTTATATTTATTTCCACTTCTTACCTCCACATAAATAATCTATTGACAAAACAAGCTAAAAAATATTTTTCAAAGAACAAAGTAAAACATCCATTAACCTAAAAAAGGTAATTCCCTCTTCCCATGAAAAAAATAATGATGGCACATTGATTAACACATGTTTTAGTATGTAGATCACATTTAAAATATGAATCTAGTTATTAATACTTAGATGGGATTAAACCAAAATTACATCCTTTACTATAAAATGACTTCATGCTTTGTTCTCCATATGAATAATAATGTAAACAAAATCAGTTCGTACATGTTATTAGATCAGTTTTTAGAAAGTAGAGTTCTTGTCAATTTTGTTCAGTATTCTTTTCAAAGATTTTTTTTATCTAAAAGAATGTATTATTGCAAAAAATGCATCATTAAAAGTATTGCATGTAATATTTCTCTAGACTGAAAAAAAAGTATTTTATAGCAACTAAGAGAAAATATCCAAGAAGGTCTAGGAATATTTTTTGTTAAAAAAATGTCACCAACCTTTTCCTGCATTTTAAAATTGTTAAAAAAATCTCTTTTTTTAGTCTGTCCTGATTATTCCAAAAGGTAAGCAGATATAGACATCACCCAGAATAAGTAGGATAACAGGTAAGAACTATTGAAAACTTGAACAATGTATTACAACTAATGTTTTCGTATATATCATCATGTATAAAAAAAGGTTTGTAATTTATTTAAATAAAGTATATCTAAATTGTTATTTCTGTTAAGTCATTGTTTGCTTTTATGTCTATATTATAAGTTTTTATATGAAATGTGCAGGGTGCTTCTTAAGCCCTTTTCAGGGATAACTCACATGTGATAGCTAATAGCATAGCAGCGAAATGAAACAGCAGTAGAACAAAAGCTTTATTTAGAAAATAATTTGCAACAAAAGCAATGCAAAGTTTTATTAAAATATCTTAATTAATAGGAGATATTTGCCACAAAAACTACCAACTGTAATTGTTTCCTTGAATTCTTAAAATATTTTCATGAAACTTTTTTCTGTGCTTTTTATGATATTGCACACATTTTCTAACTAAAGTCTTTGTTGATTCACATTCATTTTTAAGAAATAACTTGCTGGTAAGACAGACTACTGGAAACTATTTCATAGGATTCAGCATAGTCATTTTATTGTTGGTAGACATTACTTTCATGAATTTAAGAGACCTTCAAAGCCTTGAAAAAGACATTCAAAGCACATTGTATTTTTACAAAACTTAATTTTGAAAAAAAAGTTAGTGCCCCATAAAAATTAAGCATTTCTCTTGGTCTTTTAAAATTACTATTCAATGAAATTTTCTTTTTAAATTTAAAGTTTCAAATAATAATTTTGGACTTCTTGGTAGTCACTTCAACATGGGTGGATTTGGTTTGAAGAATAGGTGTAACTTATGTCCTAAATCTTGATTGTAATTTTATCTTTTCCTTGATTGTGATGACATGACCTACCACTGAAAATGTCTCATAAAGTGAGGAGTATTGGTTCCTATATATCCACCCATGTCCTGGAAGTTTTGAATTATTTATACAAGTTGATCTCTGCTAAAATTAAATTAGTACTAATAAAGTTAAAATTGAAATTACTATTATCAAATGCTCATTGGGACTGTTTAACACCTCTTCTGATTTCTATTCACTTGACAAAACAAACATATATCTATATCCAAACACCTGTAAATAGTTTTTTTTAAGTATGGAGAAGAAAACCCTTTTTCTTTAATTTTACATCAGCTTATCCTGAAAACAGTTAGTAAAAATATCGTAGCGGATGTAGTAGGACTGCTGTTTAGAATAATTGAGGGCGTCGGTGCACGAACCTGGTATCTTTACTTTCGACTCAAACTCACTTTTGGGATGTTTTTGGTGATGTTTTTAACGTTGGTGTTTAGGGTTGCGATTGGAAGAATTTTAGAGAAAAATAATTTTAGTATTCAAACATTTTTACAATAACCGTTTAAATGATAATTATTATAATTTTTTTAATCTTAAAATTGTAAAAATTAGAAAGTTTAACTTAGTAAAAAGTCTTAATGCATTTAATTTATAAGAAAACCTTTTAAAATTACTTTAGTTAGAAAAAATTTTGTACTTTGATAGTGATTAAGTTTTGAGAAAAGTGATAGAATGTTCCATTAAGGAATGGGTAGAAGCTGAGTCTCCTATGATTATGCTTCTTTTTTATTTAAGTCTATGATTGTTCTAATATTTTAAGGTAATTATGATATTAGAAAATAAATTTTATTAAAATATCTTTAACTAATTTAAAATCATGAAAATTTCAGCTTCATAACATGTATTCTCTATTAAACAGTGGAATTAAAATGTCTTCTAATTGGTAGGGCTTAAAACTAAAATGAAACCTTGAAACAATTACATAAATTCTAAAATTTTAAAAGGATTTGAATTTTTTTTGGAAAGTTTTGAAATATTTTTGAGAAGTTTTTTCTGATGTGTTGTATGCCTTTTCACAGAAATGCTATGTTGTTTGTGTGTGCTCAAGTCCCCCCTGGGTCTTGAAAATCCTTTGAAGTACTGGAATTTTATTTTAGATTTCAAAGGTCTTAGAAAGTACTGGATTTTTTTCAAACTAATTAAAATGTTCTTGAACTCCATCAAAAAAATCATCTGAAATTTTCTAGAGTAGCGGCTCTTAAACTTTCGATCGCCGCGATCCCCCTTTATGTAACAGTCATGAATCGCCCCCCCTGAGATTTTTAACACCTAGAGCAGTAACCAGACTTGTTTTTTTGGGGGGAGGGTGTTGACTTAACGTTATTCCTAAGGTACCCCTAATGTTCCACATTATGTTAAAATTTGCAATTAATATAAGTAATAACTGGGGGTCTCCCCCAGAAAAATTTTGAAAATTTGCCTCAAAAAGTAGTGTATTAGGTCATTTTTGGTTTCACCCCAAAAGAACCCCTTTTGGTTTCAGGGTGCATAGGAAAACCCCTAACCTGAAAATACTTGAACTTGCGAACGGAAAGAGCTACAGCTATGCAAGTTAAGTAACGATATACTAGTTAGCTGCTTTATGCCAACGACAACAGCTCTCCCTAGTGGTAAAATATGTAAGTAGAAAACTATGTAGATAAGTAAATAAAAAAATTGGGGAGATAAGTATAAAAACTCATGAGAAATTTGTTAGGCTATATTGTAAAAAACACGCAGAAAAAATTTCAAGAAAATATCTTCAATAATTGAGGAAATATAGAGTTAAAAATAGCACTTTTTCAGGCCTTTAAAAGAACAATTTTGGAATTGTGTCACTGGGGCATTTTGACCATATTTTTTTGCAGTCCAGTGCAATCAGTATCAAAACATACTGGGAGTTATATCCAATTTTGGTAAAACGGGAGGCTGTATTTTCTTCCTTAGGGGTATACCCAGAGTTAGAAATTGGGAAAAAATTCCACTGGACCTTCGGATTAGTGCTTTGCCAATCTTACTGGTCCACCAAATTAAAAAGCACAAGTTTCTATTTTTAACCCCTTCTTGGGGTTGCTATCGCATATCATACCTCCAACGCAAAGTGACCCAATTTTGTATCAGTCGAAACTCATGCGACGGGCTAAAAGTTTGCAACTCTAGCTAGAGTTTATATGAGTTATTTCATTGCTATAGTTTCCTCAGTACATTTTCTCAGCTCATTTCCCATTCTATATAAAAAGCAAAGAATGTAAAGAGCAGGACAAACTAGTCTGTATAATTGTAAATTATTAAGTTGTCACGGAGTTTCCATTGAAAGTTCTCACACCTGTTTCTTCCCTCTCTTGCCTCCTGTGTGTGAAATTTAACAAACCCTCCTAGCTGTTCGTTGAAATTTTGTTGAGATGTTTTGGATCCTCATCAATGATCTGTATGATAAGGTCAACAGTAAACGAAGTTGGAAGGGTGATGGCAATGTTTTAATGCAGATATTTAATCAGGTGTATAGCAGGAAAAAATGGGGCTAAAACTAGAATGGGATATTTTTTCGCCACTGGTCCGGTGGACCAGTGACCTTAGTGGTCTGAGCCGTTTTTAGTGGTCTCGGACCAATTATCCAGTGGAGTTTTGAGCGCTGGATATACCAAAGACCATCCAAATATTAAAGAGCTGTAATGCTTCAAATTAAAAAAATTTGTGAAAGCACACCAGACCACCTTTACACCATGAGACATTGTATGTAGGATTCACCACTTTCCCAGTTACTCAACCGTCGTTTTAAGGTGAGTAAAATTTAAATAAAAAAATTCAATTTAAAATGAATAAGTGAATTTTTAATATAAAAATTAAATCCAGGAAGAAAAGTACTATTTATAATAAAAATTCGAACTTTCAAAAAATAGACATCGCTTATTTCTGAAACATGTCAAACGCCCCTTTTCTTGTTTTGAGAAAAACTGTTAATGTTTTTTAATTTTTTAAGTTTAATTAAGAAATTTTTTTAATGTTTTTATTCTCTTCATAAAAAAATTATTGAAATATTTGCATTTGACAGGTTTCTGCAATAAACAGAGTATTCAAGCCTATTTTCATAGCTTAACTCTAATTTATTTAAGGATTTGTTAATAAAAGTAGGAGTATTATAGTTGAAATAACATTTCCTTATTAAATACTAACCCATAAAATTATCACAGAATTCTTATTTTTTTCTCTCTTTTGGTTAGTGGATGCATAAATACCTTTTTTAAAAAATGATTTCAACTCTAGACTCAAAAATAGTGGTCAGCCAATTCAAAATGTTAATATAGACATCTTTGAAGTCAATTAGATAGTTGTTTCGATGTAACTTTGTGGACAGTAAAACGATTTTGCTCTTTAAAAGCCTACAAAATCAGTTAATTAGTTCAATATTATTATCTGGGGTATAGATTTGATGTCCCCTTTTAAAAAAGTGATCCAAAATCTCAATCACATGGATGTAATAAAGGGCCACATGCATCGGGAATTTTAAATATATAGCTACTAAAACTTCGTTGTTGAGATTCGTACAAAAACTTTAAAAATATGGTTTTTATTATGGCTTGATAGATCTAACCTGTAAAGAATGACTTTTCCAATCGCATATGCATATAGTGTTTGTATGCATTTAAATAAAAAACAGCAGTCCCAAACAAGCTGCAAATGAGACGACATGAACAAAATTCCTCGCAGTTTGAGTGCAGAAACTAGTCAAGCGACGTCGTTTGACATGTTTCTGCTCTGAAGCTGAAATTTAACAGGCTGGAAAACTATTTTAAAAATCACGTTATTTTTATAATTTTACTTTAAAATGTGTGTTAACCCTGAAGAATCTCATGACACCAATAACTCATTTTTGAAATGGCGTTTCACACGTTTCAGAATTAAGCGATTCTATTTTGATATTATTTTGCGATTTCTTTATTTTACTTGTCAATTTATACTTAAAAATCTCCGTGCGGCATAAATTGGTTAACTTTTAAAACAGCTGGGAAAACTTCTAGTTGGCCAGAGGATGACTTGACTTATTTAGCCCCCCGTAAAAAACTACCGAAGAAAACAAAAAATTTATTTTCAAAGGAGTTCTGGAAATCTTGTAGTCTTGAAAATTAAAGTGACAATCGATTCTTAAGTTGTTTTCCGTTGTTTTGAAACACCATTTAAAAGTTTTAGTTTTAGGTATTTTGAAACAGTACCTAATAATTTAATGTTTAAATTATCATCATGCAATAGTAATCAAGAAAGTATAATAAAGAGTTCATGAAAGTTTCTTTGAAGAGATACAATCATTGGGTATCAGAATTTAAAGTTATAAAATTAGTTACTAAATAATGATAATATTGTTATGAAACCAATTAATCATTAGTACTATATGTATTTAAAATAAAACTATTGTTAATTGACGGAATGGTATTGTACAAAAGTTTTCTATTTAAAAAATATTTGAAATTAATTCCCCCCCTCACATTACCCTCACAGGGGCCAGAATGTTCCACCCGTTTTCTTGGTATATTTATTGTTTCGATGAACCCTATATCCTGATCTCAAGAATTCCGACTACAAAAATAGAGAACTATTTTTAAAATTTTCTTTTTTCACCCAAAATTGACCCCGAACATTCCGAGAATGTCCGTTTCGAACTAGAACTAGACTATTGAGGCCAAGAGAAGCTCGAAACCGGGTCGCGGGATAGACATCCCATCTTACCTGATGGTCGATAGACTTGCCAAAAAACCCAACTTCAATGGTTATTAATTAAAAATGGAAGCTATTTTATTTTTTCAAATTAATTTCGATTAACTTTCCATTGGGCACGTTTTTTATAAGAACAAAAAAAAGACACTAAGATCTCCTTAGATACGCTATTGGAAATGTAAATTTTCAAACATGCAAGTTTTAACGCGGTACGCGGGACACAAGTGGCATCCGAAGATATTTTCATGGCACTCTGTCACAAAATGTAATGTCCTAATCATATTAAATAGGAAGGTATTTCAGTTTTATTTCAGAAATGTGTTAAAATCCCGCTTTTATCGCTTGGATTCTCAAAAAAATTTCAAGGGAGAACCCCTAAACCCTCTTTGAACTATTTCTGACTTGTCCTTAAATTCAAAAGGTTTATTAAAAGTGCATCAATAGAAGATCCAGTAGGGGCAATAGTGAAAGGAGTTATCAAATCAGTTGAAGCTATGAATTGTAATTAACATTTAATCTACAAGTGTAATTTCTGAAATTTCCTTACAGGATTGTAGTTGAGGCAATATATTTAGAACTCAATTTTGATAATTAAAAAGTTCTTATTATATCTCTGAGGGGAAAAATATTTTTTGGATGTGAACTAATTTAGAAATAACACTTTTACCTGGAAAACACTAAAACCTTTAACAATCTTGCTCTTTTATTTTAAAAACGTTGTGAACGGACTATTTTATAATAACGGTTTTCTTTTTGTTAATAGTCCAATTTTCCTTTAAACAGCAATTCAAATAGAAAAAAATTTGTTTTAAATTTTTATTTAAAAATGTGAAAACCTATTGAAATAGTGTTTGAGTTGGGGCACAAAATAATTCCTTTAAATAAAAAAAGTATGCTTATGACGCCCAGTCAATATTTTTGCAGTGTTGGAATATAAGTTTGATTTGCCTCTGTTTTAAAGTAGTAAAATGTAATTTTTACTGTCTCTGGCACTCGCCCTCCCTATAAAAAGTTGAATTGGCACTCCGGTAGCTAAAGGTTGGACCACACTGCATTAGATGATCAAATCTAACCTAATGTATCTCCCACATATGCTCACCCGCTGGAAGGTTAATGGCTAACTAAACATAGGTACGGAACCAAATATCTGATCTGCATTAGATTTATAAAAAAGAGAAAGAAAATAAAAGTTTTTAACTAATAAAGCGTGAAAAGTTTCAAGTGTTAGCTTCTCCACCCCGGGACCCGAACTTCCGTGAATCGTCTGGTAAACTGGCGTCACGGGCCCACTTCGAGCCCGCGCCCCGGGGAGTTTCACCCTACCTGTGCCTCCTTCTAGAAGGACCTGTATATGTGGAAACCAGAAGGAAAAGTAGGGCTTGAATTCCGTCACACAGTCCGAAAATCTGGTTTAGACCCCACTTGGGCCTCATTCCTGGACTACGTGGCCCAAGATAAAAGCAACAGTTTTCCTCAAGCGTCGGCGAGTTTCCAATTCCTCTCAGAAGTATGTGCTAGTGACGGGTATGTACTCCGTGTTATTTATTTTAACAAACTGTAGATATATTATTATATTACCTGATTCAAGAAGGATTAAGCTTATAAGGTTCCTTTATTAATTTCATGTGCAAAATTTAATAAGGAAGCGCTTCTGTGGTTATGGTTGGAAACATTTCTTCTAGAAGATCAAACTTTTTTGTTTCATACCATGAAAAATTTTGTTGGTGATTCTATTAGCTGAGAATGTCTCTATAGGGATCTTATGCCATAAAACTCTAAGCTACCAAATTCTATTAGCTGATTTTTTTCTTTTTTTCTCTTGCTTTGTATAAAATACTTCCCCTTTTCACTAGTTAAAAGAAATATTAGGAAGATTAATTCATAAGACAAGCATACTATTTTTTTTGCATAAGACCAGAATATAGTCATATTGCCAGGAGAAAAACATTGATGTCTTACAATATTGTTGCGATGGGATGGTAGAGAGATAGAAAATTGGTTGTGTTATGGGATGGATAGAGAGATAGAAAATTGGTTGTGTTATGGGATGGATAGAGAGATAGAAAATTGGTTGTGTTATGGGATGGATAGAGAGATAGAAAATTGGTTGTGTTATGGGATGGATAGAGATTTTCCCACCCAATTTCAGGGGTGACGGTAATTAAGGATCTCTAAAAACGTTTTGTGCAAAATCTGTGTGGTTATCATTTGGCTTTGTACTTCTTTTCATAGTTTTTTTTGGTAGAAGTTTTTGTCCTGGCAGTATATGATTATACCTTTTTCCACTTTTTTTTAGCTACAGACATGAATGATGGTTTGCAATCAAATTCCAATGATTATTTAACCATAAAAAGTTATCTTTACATAAGCTTTTATTTTCATGGTATTTAACTTTCGTTTAAAATACTTTACTGTGAATTATGAAGTGATGAGACACTTTTAAAGAATATAAATTCAGTTTATTTTTTTAGACTTTTAATTCGTCAGTAAAGAAAGAAAGAAAGGATTTATGATATGGTACTACTCTAAAAATTGCCTCAGTTTACTTATTTTACACCAAAGAGATTTTTATAATTTTAGTTTAGCGTATAAGGAAAGTTTTTGATGAAGTTTCTGAAAGAGTTAATAGTGTAGATTTCAAAACCGGTTGATGCCACCCTGCAAATGTTGAGACTTTTTATAAATAAAAAATGATTTCCGAAAAATTTTGAACAATAAATTAATAGTAACAGTGAAGTAATTTTATTTATAGTAATAGTATTTAACTAATAGTAGAAATAGAAGTAATAGTAATAGAGTATTTTTAAGTGCTAAATACTAATATTCCATTTAGGTTAAAAAAATATGAATTTATAAATATTAATTCAAAAGTTGGACAGTTGAAAAAATTAAAACATAGCTCAAAACAACTGCAAAAGAAGTAATTCAAACTTTTTTCCTTAAAAATCACCTAAGGACATACTAAAATTTTATGAAAATCAGACAGTAGAAATTTTTTTTTTAATTTTTCAACTTTTTTTGGGCTCAAAAATCCTGTCAAAAACGTTTGAGGCATTTGCCAAGGTTATTTTCCCATGGAGATATTGTAGTTGTATACCTATATAACATAAGAAACCACAATTGATGATTAAATCATTAGATAATTAATTTATTAAAAAGAACTTAGAAAATACAGATAAAATCAACCAATAATATGAAACATAAAATATTTCGACATTATTTGGTAATAATTTTAAGACAAAAAATCTTTTCAAGAATTTAAATTTTTAGCAAATTTAAAATTTTGTTGTATAGGCATGTGTCTTTGGGGGTATATTTTAGTTCTGTATATGGAATATTATGCCAACTTTTCTATAAAACTTAGTATGAGTGTGGAAAAAATGAAGCCTTTATCTTAATACTTTGGATTTAAATGTTTCAATTTTTCCCACACTTATGTGTACTTAATTTTATTAAAAAGGCCTGACATTCGTAAGCAGCACTAAAATATAACCCATAGGCATGTATCACATGATTATACTACAAAATTAAAATTGTTAAATTTGTTTAAAAATTAAGTTCTTAAGAATTTAATGATTTTTAAATGATTTACTAATAAATATTGCCGAAATATTTTATGTTTCACATGATTGGAGGATTTTACCTGCATTTTCTTTTAAATAAATAAATCAATAAACTAATCCTAATGATTTATTCATCAATCATGTTTCTTATGTTATACAGGTATATAACTACAATATCTATCTAAAAATTACCTTGGCAAATGTCTCAAACGTTTTGGACAGGATTTAAAAAAAAGCCGATTTTTGAGCAAAAAATATTTGAAAATCTAAAAAAATAAACATTTCACTGAGGTGTTTGCTCTATCTCCTATAGTTTTTTTTAAATTAATTTTTTTTATTTCACCGCTAGGGGCGCTGTAAGTCATCTGAATGGATTCTTCAGGGTCACTTACCTAAGGGTAGACCTTACTTCCGTGACCCTACGACACGTTGGTTCCAAATAACATTGCGAAACGGACTTATGAAACAACCTGTATAGTATACTGCTACAAAGAAAGATAAATAAATGCTGTTAATAGTTTTATACATAAAAATAAAGCTTAAAAAATTCACTCTTCAATTCAATAAAACCAAGCAACAAGATAGAACCCCTTTTCACCGTCAAAAAACTAAAAATATTCCTAGAAATCTAGATTATCCAGTTGTTTAACTGCAAAAGTTTAAAAATGCGTATTTACAGGGCATTTTGATCCCTCAACCAACGTTTTAAAAAATATTTCTCTTTTAAAATAATGCGTGGAAACTCTACTTTTATCTTATTTGTATGGGTAAGTACACATCGAATTTTTAGGAAAGAAGCTTGAAAAAAGAGGGTAAGAAAAGTTTAAATTTTTCACAACTGTAATAGAAACGAAAAAAGTTTTTTTTTATAGAGAGTGGGGTAAATTACTCGAAACCTTCAAATTATAGATACCCCCATAAAAACTGCATTCTATTTCAGTGCTTTCTTTTCGCATATTTGCTATAAACTTACGAACTGAATCATAGAAACTTTATTGCTGCTTTGAGTTTTGCTCGTAAAGTGTATTTGTGCAATCGAATTCCATTCCTTTTTATTTTTGACCAACAGAAAAGTAATTGAGTAAAGGAAAGTTCAAACACTCTTGGTATTCACTTTTATATCTGAGGTACCACGATTGAGAAAATAATATACGAATAACATTTTTCAATGCACCTATAGTTTAAAAAGAAAACATTGTTTTCTTTGTGAATTGATTTAAATTTAATATTTAATTGTTATTAAAAGCACTTAAATTTAGAAAAATTTTTATGTAATTTGTCTTAGTTGGAACTCTATGTCCGGATATGGGCCTTGTGCCATAAAAATTCAACCAACCATTTAAATTTAACTATAAATATTTTCAGAACCCCCAGTTTTATTCATCATTACTGGGTGCCTAGTATATATTTTTGTAGCTAAATTCGTATCCATCATTTCAAAGCCATTACTAGTTTTCCTATTTCAGAGAAACTAACCTTTCAGTAAAATCTAGCCACGTTCTTCTAGTGTTCTGTACTGGCTGGGAAAAAAAGTGTCGGTTCTCTTAAAAAAATACACAGAAAAAAAAGTTGGACCGAATCTCAAAACTGATCGATAATGGATGTTTTGGTTTTTCTTTCCAATAGCAGGACCAGATGACCATCTAAGGCAGAGAAAGCGTAATGTACACAAGCGTAAGAAAGATCACAAACGATTTTTTATAAATTGAAAAGAAATATCTATAATAATTTTCCCTAAGTTATATTTACAAGGAAAAAACTTAAATGTAAAAAAAATTGTGTATTCGTTATTGGTCTAACGTTTTAGAAATTTGTAATTTGTTTATTAAAAAAAGTTCCCATTGAATTAAATGCGGGAAAAACAACTTAACTATAATAGGGTCGGTAATTTTCAGTCAAAATCGCGTGCTTCTTTACTTGAATAAATGTTCTTGACTGTGAAGTTCATTTTTATAAAGGAAAGTTTTCACTGTTTTCTCAAATTGTAAAAAAGTATTTGTTCATGTAAAGTGCACTTCAAAAGGCTATTAACGGCTAAAATACTTCGTAAAGTAAGAAAAATTGTTAAGAGGATTTTAAATTAAAGTTTTAAAAATTCAGAACTAACTATATTTTTATATGAATCAAATATATTTTAGTAAAATTAGAAATGGAGAAGAACCTATTCCCATTTTTTAAGGGGACCAGGGTATTAAAACTGCCTTTGGTGACTCTAAACAATACAAATGCAGCAACTTGCCATTTTATGTGTTCAAAAATAACTTAATAGTTCATATATAAACGACTTTTTTTTAGACTTTAGAAAAAATATATTTAAAAGAAATGATCTACGGTAAAATAGTTCTTTAAAACATTTATTTTTTCCCCTTAAAGATATTTTTAATGCGCGTGCATTTTATGATCAAAGATTAGCGGCTTAAAATATTAGAAGCTAAAGGTTAAGAAATGCAAAACAAAATTTTTCTAAAAGAGAAAATCCATTCTAGGAGTTTCTCCTCTCGAGAAAAAGCATTTGCCACATCAGAGCCTAGTAGAAAAGTCATTCGGCTTATAGGTCTTTCTAAGTTATTTTTAACTCCAACTTTTCAGTTACAAGGAGGAAAGCTTTTGATCTCAAGTTTGGCTTCTAATCTAATCTTTCTTGATCAAAGTTCAATGCATCAGAGCACAGCTTTTCCTACTCATGCAGTTCTTTGAAATTATTTTATAGACTTCTATTTCCTTTAGGTTTAAAGAACTTTTCCCCAGTGTTCAATAGGATAATCTATATTTCGAAAGCGTGGTATTCCTTACTGATAAATTAGGTTTATTTTCTACAGGTGCGAGATTATAATTACGATTCTGACGAAAGCATAAAATATAATTATGAGAATGTATTTTTAGTATGTACCTGAAATTGTGTGATGTGAAACATTTTAGGTTGAAGGCATTATTTTATTTTTAGAGTTACCTGTTCCATTGATGTTAAGATAAAACCAAGTGTTCATCACAAGAAGAATATTAAAAAACGAATGTGTGGGTTTATAACTACAATTATTAATAGTAAGGAATACTTCTTTATAACTCTACCTTAGAATTAGAAATATAACTCTACCTGGAATTGATGAGATTTCGAAAATTGGGCTAGGAAGCTAATTGGCTAGGAAGAGAAAAAGGAAATTGATGATAAAGTTGATAAGGATAAGAGGGATTCCATGATAAAGTTGATAATAGGGATGAAAGTAATTAAGAGAAATTAAAGAGAATTAGAGGAGAAAAGGGAATTAGAGAGATGAAGAGAATGACAGGTAAGGATAACATGGATAAAGGAGATGAGAGGGATAATGAGGATGAGTGGGTTAAATAAACAGATTAGAGACAGTGGAGTTTCTTAATTAAGCTTATAACGTTTTCAGGCACTTATTTAAAAATTTCGACTAGAAAGCAAACGGGTAACGGAGTTTAAGTAATTTTTCTGCGTCAATTCTCGTGTTAACTTAATTAAATCATTGAAAAGCCCGCTTGCTCACCGCCTACGAACTGAAATTCGGGTTGTGGGCGGTTTTTAAAGGGCCTACCTTTAAAAATATTAAATTTTACCCTTTTTTCTCATCTTTGCTTCTTTTATTGTTTTCTTCCTTTTATATTTTATTTCCCTCATTTTTAACCTTCTTACGTTTCCCTCTTTATCTTTTCGTGTTTCCTTTTTCTTTATTTAACTCTTTTCCAATATCTTTTTTCCATATCGCCGTCAGAATGCTACACCAATTTAAATATATTTGTTCTTTTCATGATTTTTATCCATTGAACCTATTTCAAAAAAGATAAAAAAGTGTGCCTTTTTACACATCGTTCATTAATAAAGCACCCAACATCTCGAAAATTGGCCAAAATTCGTCCGTTGCATTGCGGATGCATTAGATAAAAGTTCAAAACCCGTCCCGTCTTTTCAAAAGGACCATTTCGTGTTGATGCCCTTTTAAAAACCGACCACAACCATTGCCATTACACAACCCAAATTTCATGCTGTGACCGTTTCGCAAATGCCCCAACGCGTTGTGGTCGTTTTTTTTCGCTCGGTGAGCGATTTCGGTCTTTGAGCATAATATAGTATGTATCATGTTTTCATTTTTAATGAATAGATTTCAACTTACTCAGATTGATCCTCGTTAATAGCCATCCTCCACTATACTTAGTACTATGGTCCACTTAGAATTTATTTAGTGAACACAGTACTAAGTTTAGAGGAGATTTGGTGACAGTCTACACTGACTTGGAAGAAGACTACGTGATTTCCATTGTAGCTACGTAAGTAAAATTCTAGTTTTTATTTCTATCCGATTGAATTGCATATGTTCTCTACTCTCTAATAAATACTGCAAAACACTACAATATAAATAAAGTTTAAAAATCTATCAAAACGACAGAAACTCAAGCGAGACAAAGGGCTAAAAATCTATTGGAAGAACTGGAAATAATAATTTAGGAAATTTAAGATCTGTGATGTGAAAATCGGAAAAAAATGAAACAAGTTTTTGATGACCCTTTAAGTTAATGGTAAAAACGTTCATTTCTATTTTTCTTAAAATCCATTATCATTGCAATTCTTTTTCAGAATAGTTCTTTTAGACTTACAATTCAAATAACTAAGTGATTAGTAATTCAATGTACACATAGTTATTAGGGTGGGGTTCTTATTTTTGAGGTTTGAGTAATTTTGTGTGTGACACACCCTCAATTTGTTTCAACGTACATATCAATGATTTTTGAAAAATTTTAGAGCAATCAAAAAATATTAACCCTTACCGCAAAAGCCCTTAAATTTCTAAATGGATTTTTTTAGGAAATCACTAAAGAACCAAAAATTAAACCCTCACATTTTTTTCATGATTTTTATGAGGAATTAAAATTTTTATGGTGTTAGATAATAATGTTCCTGGTTTCATTCTTCTATTACCCCTCTTTCGGCAGTAATAACTTTTTAAAGCCAAAAGATCTTTAGTAAAATTGTTATTCCTGCATTTTTAAACAGCTTATAACTAAAACAATACCACTTAAAATTCTGAAATCAGTCACATTTTGTTTTTAATTTTATTCCCTTTGATTTTATATGTATATCATTTTCTTTTTCATATGTAATGCATGCTTTTTAGTACTTATAATTTATGCATAATACTTTGAAATACTTATGCAGATGGAAAATCTTAAAATAATCAATACATTTTACATGATTTTAGATTGTATTGTATTATACAATACAGGGTGTTTTAAAATTCCGTTTCACGGCTTTAATTTGGAACCAACGTCTCTGAGGATCATGAAAGTAAGGTTTAAACCTAGTTAAATGACCATGGAGAATCCATTGAGATGACTTACATCACCCCTAGCGGCCCAATAAGAAAAGTTGAAAGAATAATTAAAAATTAAAGGAGATGGAGCAAAAACGTCAATGAGAGTATGGTTGCCAATATTATGAAAAAATGACTAAAAATTTCATGAAAATATCGTTAATATTCGGGGAGATATTGGAATTTGAAAATAGCACTTAGGTCTTAGGAGAGAAAAAGTTCGTAAATTTGAGTTTTTCAGTTATTTTGTAGTTTTGTTTTTGATTAGATAAAACGAAAAAGTGGAATAAAAATTTAAAAACTAGCAAGTTTGTGAGGTTTTTCTTTTTTGAGGCCTGAAAAATGCTATTTTTACATGCTGATATCTCCACGAATATTCACGATATTTTCATGAGTTTTTAATAATATTGGCAACAATAACTATCATTGTCGTTTTTGCTCTATCCCCTTTAGTATTTTAATTATTTTTTAACTTTATTATTTCGCCACTAGGGGCACTTAAAGTCATCTGAATGGATTCTCCAGGGGTCACTTACCGACCTTACTTTCATGACCCTAGGAGACATTGGTTCCAAATAAAAGTGGTGAAACGGACTTTTGAAACACCCTGTATATATTGTTATGAATTTCGATATTTTTCAGCTACTGGAACCGAATCTGGAGACGAGAACTTCTATGTAACTGCATAACATTCTTCAACCATCTCACTCTTTAAATTCACATGAATTATAAATTGTGAACTATAAGGTGGGGTGCTTGTAGCTTGTTAAAACCTTCAAAGGTTATTTGTCATTACACTCTTAAAACGATGGTTTCAAAACTGAGTAAAAATTACCCAAACTGGCTCCGATTTTCAAATTTGAGTAAATTTGATTCGGAGACAGTTCGAGTAATTTTTATATACTCAGTTTTGTAACTTTCGTTTTAAGAGTGTAGAATCCATGGGCCCTGAGTTCCAAAAGTGGTTTGTACTTAATGCTGTGCCAAGAAAACTAACTTTTGATATTTTTCAGCCACACCGGAACCAAATCTTGAGGCTAGAACTTAAGTGTAGGATAAGAATTTTCTGCGTAACATTCTCCTATCACCCCACTCTTTATATTCACAGAAAAATTTAAATTGTGAACTATGGGGTGGGGTGCTAGTAGCTTGTTAAAAAGCTTCAATGATAAGTTGTCTTTAGAAACACATCCTGAGTTCCAAGAAAGGAAGTTTGGAGTTTGTGTAGTGTTTAGGAACTTCATATTTTTATACACTCAAACCTGAATTTGCGCGGTAAATAGGGATCGCATAAAAAATTCACCCAAAACTTCGCGAAAGCTATAAAAAATAGTTTACGCAACCCAATTAAAAAATGCTATTATTATGCGGTGAAATGGACCGCATAAAAAGTCTCACGTAGGACCGTACTCCACCCTACAGCTGAATTGAGAAACCGTTTCTATACTTATAACCAGGGCTCGATTTCAGCCGGAACGGTCCGGAACGGCGTTCCGGAACCTCTTTTTCGGAAAAAATTAATATTATATTTCAGGGGTCTCCCTAACACAGGCCCGCGGATATACCTTTCTATGTACGAAAAAAATCCTACAATGAATTAAAACCCTGTTTTTATCGTCAAATTTCCAAAATTTTTCTGTGGGAGGACCCCCAGACCCTTTTTTTGTATTTAGAATTCAACTAATCACATTTATTTTCAGATAAAGTTCATAAAAGTGAGAATCCTACCAAAAAAATAATAAAAAGGCATATTTCAAATTTCAAAAAATTTTAAATGTATTTTTATCTTTTTGTAAATAACAATAATTGTGATTTAATTGTAAGGTTGTCACTTAATTCAATTGTTCTTTTAAAACATAATTGTGAAACTCCATTTGAAATACCCACAATCCTCTCCTTGTGTTGATCCTTTTTTTATTTAAACCAGATTTGCCAGATTGCTGGTCAAATTTGCAAAGAAAATTTGCGACATCTTAAATTCTACCTATTAAGGACTTAAACTACGCATTCTATTCCTTAAATTAGAAAAATATAAAACCCTTATGGTTCATTGATGATAAGCCATCCCGCCTCCTATACAAGAGGCCCCCGATTGGAAAAAAAGTATATAACCCACTCTAAAAAAAGTGTTTTACAAAAGAGTACATCGTCTTATACAAAAATTAAGTTAGAATACTCTTATTAATCTAGTTATCTAGTACAACATATTTGAATTTATATTTTAAATTTAAATTTGAAAATTAAATGCCTAAGTTTTTGTATTAAAAAGTATTCGCTTCTTCAGTTTTGAGACCAATAATTTTACCGTTCCGGTACCTCTTTTTTTAGAAATCGAGCCCTGCTTATAACCGTAGATTTTTTTCAGTTACCATGTAGTCGGCCAAGACTATTGTTTCATAAGACCCCATCGTATATGTATCGGTAGCCATATATACAAGATTTTTGTAGTTGTTCTATGTTCCCATTTTATTGAAATTTTCGCAAAAAATCGCAGAAAAAAAAGACCGTACAAAAACAGGTTTGAGTGTATTTAAAAATGGCGTTCTTCCTTGTACTTTTTAGGCACACTGAATCGCTTGTATGGTTCGAACATGACCGTAGGTGCGGATGGAGATTTTCAGTATAACTGTCTCCAGTCATTCCACTTCTTACGTTTGCTTGAATTATAGAATGTAAAATAACGTAAGGGGTGGGGTGATTGGAGTGTGTTAAAAGCTACTATGATCATCGATGTAATAGATCTCCAGTACCAAGTAAAGAGGTTTGAAGTTTTTAATTGTGAAGAAAATTCATATTCTTGTATCTTAAAAATGGCTTTATCCCTTTTTTAGATCTACTGGATCCTTTGTAATATTTTAACAAGACTAGGGGAGAGTGAGGTAACCCGCGAGGACGCGCGCGGGGTCTGCGAGACCCCAACGCTTAAATAAACCTTCATAAAAACTCTAATTTTTAATGAAAATATATGAAACTCCGTGTAGCTGCCTATAAGGTTTCCACCTATCACCTCATGAAGTTTAAATGAAGTAGGTATGTTATTTTCCGAGTTAGGTTGTTATTTTTAAAGAAAATGCTTCCAAAACTGTGAGGATTGGTGCGAGTTAAATAGCCAAAGAGGTTTCCAAAAGTAAGGAAGAGGTAACTATAATCCATAATTTTTCTTGCAAAAAAAGAAATTAGAAAATAAAGGATTTTAGAAAATAAACATCGGTTTATAGTTTAGCCAAAGAAATTCGTTAGCTCCGCTCACATTCCATTGCATTTCCTGTTTTCCTAGTCTTTTATAATATCTTAATAAGAAGCAGTCAATTAATAATGCACATTGAACAATTAAATTATATATTTAAACTATCCGTGATAAAAATTTTGCATGCACTGAACGTTTAGAACGGAAAACGGTTTGTGGGGTCTGAGAGACCCCGCGCGCGTTCCCGTGTAACAGAAAGTAGCGCGCGTCCTCCCGGGGTAATAAGAAACATGCAAAATTCCACAGGATTTTTCTTTGAAATTATGAAGCTGTTTTTTTTAGTTTTTATATCATTATCAGCTTTCTTAAAAAAAATAATACACTTGCAATGGAAATGGGAAAGGGGACCTATTTTTTTACTTGCATATTATTACCCTAAGCCCTAAGCGATTGTATCTTGTTACCCCACTAGGATAATAAGAAAAAAACCAGTTATTTTACTAATGAAGACAATTAAAAACCAAATGAAGTTTTATATGATAAGTTAGGTTCATATAATATAAATCCTAATGAGTACTTTATAACCCCAGTAATTTAAAAAATTTTTCATTAAAAATCTTTCGATATATGCCCTATTAAAAATTTAGATAAAAAAGTAACAAGTTGAAATTTTTAAACAACCTTATATTTTTTATATAAAACGTTTGAAAATCATGAAAACAAATCAAAGGTGCTTCTCTTATTTCATTTTGTGAGACTAATAAGTTATTATCCCGTTTCCTTTTCTTTTGCAAACTCAGTTTGTTAAGGTTGTTTTCACTTCCTCTTAATAAACTTAGCGCTACCCCTTTCCTACAGATTCGAATGGTTCAGGAAGTAACCCTAGAAACTATCCCCCCGCCCCATTGTGTTTCGATATTGTTTTCACTTAATATCTTGGAAAAGTGAATACGAAAAAAACTTAATATTTTACTTTACTCACCACAACTTAAATTAAAACGATAATTCAATATAAAATTTCAATACAATTATTTATAAATTTAAAAAGAAATTAAAGTGGCGAGTAGAAATGTTTCTTACTATTCCACCGTTTTCATGATAATGAAGTAATTACAAACTCAATTGAATTTATCTCTCTAGCTTGATAAATAAAATAAAAGAATATTATATTAAAATAATAAAGAGGAAAATACGATGAATAAATTTTCAGGGATAAAAGGCTGGTGTTTCATATTACCCCGTAGTTCTGTTTAAATGGGGTAATAAGAAACGGGGCATTTTTAAGAATGATCCACAACACCAAATTGAAGATCAAAAAGTGAATTATGTAGTCCTTTTAACCTCTAAAAAAGTTCACTAAAAATTCCAAAAGAATTTAATAGCAAAAACAAGATAAATTGAAATAGTTAAAAAGGCCTGACTATACGTTTATTATTATGATGCCCGAATCAACTTCAAACGGGAATTTTTCCAAACACAAAGTCGCAAATTAAAATGTTTCTTTTTACCCCATTCTCCTTTATTTTTTATTTGCTCTAAATTGTACAGTTTTTAATTAATTTAGCAAAATATTAGTAAGAAATAATAATATAGTATTTTAAGGTTTTTAGTGGAAAAGAAAACCCCTGTAAGTGGATGATAGATTAATTACACTTTTCATTCGACCCACTTCTTATAGTATTTACATGAATTAGAAATTGTAATAACTTAAGGAGGTGGGGATCATGAAGCGTGTAAAAAGCAACTGTGACAAACTGTCTTTGGAAGCGATTGACCATCAGTTCCAAATAAAGAGGTTTGGAGTAATTAAGTGTTAAGGAAATTCATATTCTTGTATCCTAAAAATGGCTTACTCCCTTGTTTTTTAGTAACATACATTTAGTTTAGATACATTGAATCCCTTTGTAAAATTTTAAATTGAGTTGTTTTTACTTGTTCTAAACTAAAAATTAAAAAAAATTAAGCAAATTATTTGTAAAAAAATTTTATATTAGTTTTAAGGATTTTGTTGAAAAAGAAAACCCGTGTAAGAAGATGAGATTTCGTGTCACTTTTAAATTTATACACTTCTTATAGTATTTACATGACTTAGAAATTCTAAATCTAAGCGGTATATAGGTGTAATCTCACAACTCTCAAGCGTCACCTCCAACCGTGGACAGGTTTCGTCCTTGTTAAGACTCATCAGCACGGTATAGGATGGTAACGCAAGAGAGCGGAGGGCAAGTACTAGTCTAACCGACTATTTCCGACGAGTCCTAACAAGGACGAAACCGGTTCAGAGTTGTGAGATTACACCTATTGTCCGCTTAACCAGCAATAAATGGTGAAATTTTCCTTTCATTTAAGCGGTATATAGTTTGCAGTTAAATTAAAAAATTAGATTAAATTCTAAAAGAATATTTAACTGGAGCCGCTGTTCCAAGTACCTGAAAAGTAGGAGTTTGAGAGTTTTGACACATTTTTAAACGATTCCATTTATTTGAATTCTATAGAATCCTTTTTCTGTATGTTGTTTACAGGTAATATATATTTTAAAGAATTTCTTTACGAAAAATAGACTGAAGATTTATTTTGAAGAGAATTGTCATATGTAATCTCTTCCACAAAGTATACACGTAAGTATCAAATTGTATTTTTAATATTAAATATATAAAATTTAGATTCCGTTTTATTCTTAAACAGGGTGTTTCAAAATTGCGTTGCACGGCTTTTATTCGGAACCAGCGCCTCCTAGGGTCATGGAAGTAAGATCTACCCCTAGGTAAGTGCCCCTGGAGAATCCATTGAGAGGACTTACAGCGCCCCTAGCGGCGAAATTAAAAAGTTAAAAAAATTAATTTAAAAACTAAAGGAGATAGAGCAAAAACCTCAGTGAGAGTATTGTTGCCAACGTCAAGAAGAACTCATTGAAAAAAATTTGATCAAAATATCTTGAATATTCGCGGAGATATTAGCATGTGAAAATAGCACTTTTTCAGGGGTCAAAAAAGTAAAAAGTTCGCATATTTGCAAATTTTTCAGTGAAATTGTGTAGTTTTGTGTTTTTTTAGTTGAAAGAACACAAAATTTAATCAAAAAATCAAAAAAATTTGCAAATATGTGAACTTTTTCTTTTTTGACCCCTGAAAAAGTGCTATTTTCACATGCTAATATCTCCGCGAATATTCAAGATATTTTGATCAAATTTTTTTCAATGAGTTTTTCTTGACGTTGTTGGCAACAATACTCTCATTGAAGTTTTTGCTCTATCTCCTTTAGTTTTTAAATAAATTTTTTTAACTTTTTAATTTCGCCGCTAGGGGTGCTGTAAGTCCTCTCAATGTATTCTCCAGGGTCACTTACCTAGGGGTATATCTTACTTCCATGACCCTAGGAGGCGCTGGCTCCGAATAAAAGCCGTGCAACGCAATTTTGAAACACCTTGTATTAGGGTTATGATTCTGAGACTTTTTTGAAAATATTTAAAAGCCTGATGTTGCATTCGATGAACTTTTGCCCATATGTTAATTTTATGGAATTCTTTTCTTTGTATTGAGAAAAAACCTTGCGCGCCTAACATCATTTCACTTTCTAATATAGCAATCACTAGGGTGTCACGGAAATTTTTTTTTTCCAAAAACCTCACTCCCCAGAGCTTTTCCCATTCCTTTTGGACCCAAAATATAGTATGTGAAGTTTAACCCCTATAAGTTAACTCTAGGTTTTGCCTATAGAGCCCCAAATTTGAGAAAAAAGAGGAAACAACTACCTATTTTCAGAATTTAAAAAAATATATTTTTATACTTATAATGTTATAAAACTGGTTCAAATGTGTTCTTTAGAACATAATTAAATGGATTATTTATATTTATGTGTTAACTTTACCCTATAGCCCCTATAATTTAAGATTAAAAAGTGCTACTTAGGGACGTTGCACTCACCAAAGCTTATAATGCACTACCGGTGGATGAAATGAATTAAATCCGAATTTCTTCGAAGGAACTCTCTCATATGATGCCATTTGCTGTTAAATTGATGTTTTAAATAATAAAATCGAGTGAAATAACAGTATCTAGGCCTTCCACTGAACTTTTAATGTAAAAAGTACTTTTGTGCGAAAATGCTTGGTTCTAGCTGATCAATTCCAAAATTTACCCTAAAAAAGAGGGTTATTGTATTTTTTAAGATCAAAAACCTTGAAATACCTTTTTAAACCCTTATAGATTTCTTTTTTATAAGTAGAACTTAACTTCAAACCGTACAGATTGGAAATGACATGAATTTCTCCTATACCAGAAATAAAAATAAATTTTATCTTATGAAAATATGAAAATTACCTCTCTTCAACGTATTAGGGGGATAGTTTAATTGAAACCTTCTTTCATCAAAATATGAACAAAAATTTACAAATATCAAACAATTTTCTTAACTTTAATAAAGAAATCCCATTTTCCCTTCAGGTAGAGAAATAACCCAAGTCAGTTCCGATCTGTTAGATTTAAAATTAAGTTCTACGTAAAAACTAAACTTATAATGATATTTGAATGGTATGAATGGTACACCAAAGGGCATCATGTGAGAGAGTTCTTTTGAAGAAAATTGGAATTTAATTACTTTCTACCACTGTAGTGCATTGTAAGCTTTGATGAACGCAACGTCCCTTTAGTACCTTTTACTCTTAAATTATAGGCACTATAGGTACAGTTAATAACCTTAAATAAATATAAACCATCTAAAATGTCCTAAATAACAAATTTGAACCAGTTTTATAACAATAGGGGAGAGTGTTGTACCTATGGACAAAAATCACGTTTGGATTTTTCTAAGACAGGTAAAATCACATTTTGACCATTTAAAGTGCCCAACCTATAGTCCTAACCTTTGTGAGTTGAGAGATATTTTTTATTAGCTTAAATCTTGAAAATTGGATTTTTAATCATGTATAATAACTTGGAAAAATTAGTGTCCAAAGGTACAACAACCTGTTGTACCTATGGACAGACCCAGTTGTACCTGTGGACACCCTTAAAAAGGGAAGTTTTAGTTGAAAAAAGCTAAGAATGAACATTTTTATTGATGAATTACCTTTTAATAACCTATTTCAAGCCTTTTTAAAATTGAAAATAGATTTTTTAAAGTAATGTAGTTTTAGATCGTAAATGATCATTAAAACGAAGTTGAATGATAAAATCTTGATTTTTTACTAAAAACACAAAAATCACATGGTATTTTCAGATCAGAATTTAAGGTTATAGTTTCATCAATCATGCTGATTGATCTAACAACTTCACTGATCCAAAAAAAACCAATTCGATCGACACTTAGTTGTGCAAGCATTTGGTGGTAATAACAGTAATAATTTGGTGGTAAATCTTCTTCAGTGGAAAGTTTAAGTTTTTTTAATCATCATACTTAAATGTGATAGGGTGCTTAGGGTTTTACACAATATTTTACATTAAATTCCAAGTAGAATCATAGATTTAAAAAAGTAGTTTAGATCACAAAATATTTAATTTTTTTTCTAAAATTCACCTGAAAATAATCGCTGACAAATAGATTACCATTTAGAATTAATTTAACATTTATTAAAATGTATTCAGTTAAATGAAACCTGATTCTAAAACGCTGATTAGCTACAGACACCCACAAGAACGTGTCCGTAGGTACAACACTTATGGTGTCCGAAGGTACAGCATAAGGTGTTTTTGCATTCAAAGTTCTATAAAAGATAAAAGAATTGAGATCTAACGATTTCTAATATCAAAACTAAAAAGTCAAAATCTCTGGGATTCCCCCATATATCCCATTTTATCATATCATAATCAAAGAGGAAGAAAATAATTAATGTAGTGATGCACTAAAAAATACTTTGAGCACCTGAAAACAGTATTTTTATTATAGAAAATTTAAATAATATTTTAAACCGCTGATTTCACGTTAGCAACTAGATATCATCTGTTTACATTTAAAATCGACCACAAATTCAAATTTACATTTTTTCCCGAATTTTAAAAGGAGGTGGCTGAAGGTACAACCGTCCGTAGGTACAACACTCTCCCCTATAAATATCAAAATATACTTTTTAAAAAATTCTGATAATTGGTCATTTTTCCACTTTTTTCTAACTTTGGGGCTCTATAGGCAAACCCTTAGAGTCAACTTAGGGGGCTGAAACTTCACACACTATCTTTTGGGACCAAAAGGAATAGGAAAAGCCCTTTTACCAATTTAAACAATTTTTATGATATATGTTACATTCAGCTTCAAAAAAGATTTTAACTGCCTTTTAGTGCTTCAGCCTTATGCAAAATCTTATTAGGCGCGCAAGCTTTTTTCACAGTTTTCAAAAATAAAAGTTATTTTCGAGAGTTATGGACCAATACTCATCATTTGCCACCACAGGCTTTTAAATCTGAAAAAAATCATAACCCTACGTGTATATATTCTATTATTTATCATATAAAGTCGAACATTATCATGGAAAACAGATTAAATCCACACTAGGCTGTTATTGATACTGCATTAGACAAAACGCAGATGTTTTTCGTTTGCTCGAAATCCCCTGCTAAGCTTTTTTCTTATTGCTCGCTAACTGGCTTCTATCAGTATTTGCAATCTTAACAAATATTGCAGGTATTTATTTCTTTTGGGATATATAGTTTCTTCTGAAACTATTTGGCTACTATGTTTCACTATTTATTTAAACAAGAGTTAAGAATTTTAAGCTATGTCAGGACTTTTATAAAACTTTATTCAAACTATTGCAGTATTATTTGGTGAGGGGTACTCTAGGTGCACGTTTTTATAAGTCAGTTACTAAACTATTTGAATAATTGAAATTTGTTTTTTTCCTGTTTTAAAAAAAATTTACATTGCACTATATTGCTCTGAAAGTAAATATGTTTTATAATTGGGTATTTTTTCTCCCGGAAAAATGTTATTGCATTGAGTTTTATTAATTGCATTAACTGTTATAAAAAAGTTCGTTTTTTGTAATGGGCTTGAATAAGTATAACCTTAATGTGTCAAATCGTAAAAGCACGTTTAATGAAAAATATGTTTCAAATTTTACAATGAATGTTTTCTTTTTAAGCAATTATTCCAAAGACTTTGAAAAATATTTTAATTCCATAAATTGAATGAAAAGTATAAGACATATTTGTAAGTAAAATCTTAAGAGCTTATAAAACTAATTTTTAAAAATCAGGGGAATTATTAAATTGATTTAAAACGACTCTTCAACTACGGTTCATAAAAAAATTAATAGCAATATTAAGTCATAACGAAAAAATATATATTATTTGTTAAAATTATCTTTATAGCAAATAAACCCTTAAAAATCCAACTAATTCTTTCTTTGATCTACAAAAACTTTTATAAACGTGGCTCCTAAAAATTTTTCACATTTATGATATACTTTAAAATAGATATGGTACTCCTTTTTGTGTGCAACCTGTTACCTGGTTGTATATAACTTGAAAACGGTAACTAGTTTTAGGATTGTTATTAAGTTTCAGCGGTATTTACCTCGGAAGAATAGACAGGGGATGGTAACTGACACCCACACATACGTGGAGACTTCACTTAACAAAACCGAGATTTTCAATTTGGAAGATAATCTCCTATCCTAGGTGCATGCAAAGTGGATTACAGGAGTTTTGGATGCAGCAGCACGTTTCAATTATTCAGGAAGGGGAGAATTTAAGCTATACATAGCTATGCTATTTTTTTCTCTTGGATACAGATATGAGGAAAATAAATAACGAATAATTGTTTAGACATTTAATACCTAAACGATAGCGTATTAATATTGGATTGTTTAAGAGTTTTTAAATATTTTAACGTCTATTTTAAACAGGAAATACTTTGTTGCGTGATTTCCCACACAAGCAAAAGATAAAAGATCGAGACATATTGAATAGAAAAGGTGTATTTTCTCTAGGGATTATAATATTTGGTATATGAATCTTTAGAAATTAAAAAACTTGATGAGAAATTTTAAATAGTACTGATTATATTACATAGAATGAAATGAGTTCGTAATTATCTGATCTTTATTTTCAAAATGTGAAAGAAAATATAAAATGAATGCAAAAAATATGAGATATGCCCAGAAAAATATAAAAAAATTTCCCGTCTAGACGTAATAAAAAATTTATACATTAATTATGTAACGAAAATAACAGAAAAACTACAAAACACCCACAAAAACTACAAAAAATCACAGACAAAAATAGGCTGGCAAAAATCTGGGCAACATTACACAATAAAAAAATTGAGTTTGAAAAAATTGAAAGTTTCATGCAAGCTAAATATTATCCCCTTTTATCTTTTGTTATTTTGAAATAAATTCTAATTTTTTTACTAGTTTTATGGCTCAATTTTCAATCCATAATTCAAACCTAAATTTATTTCTGCAGTTTACCGTAAAAAACTTTGAAAAATCACAACAAATAAAAATGAAATATCTAGCATGTTAAAATAATAAATATGCGAGATGTTCTAAAACATTTATTGAAAACGGACAACTGAATGTAAGTGTGAATATCCCTAAGACTCGGTGTATTTCAATTCTTTAAGTTATTTGAATACTTGGTGAATTCTTTGGAGTACGTAAGAAAAATACAAGCCTTTCCCACACCTAATTGGAAAACACTCCAAACTGCCGTGAGTTACAATAAGAACACAAATTAGGTAACCTTTTAGTAATTTATAACTCTCAAGAGGTAATTATCGTGTCTAGTGAACTAAGACAATCTCGAAATTCAAAATTAGTTTGGATCCAGAACTAGTTAAAACTATTGCGACAAAAATTAAGAACAGTAATTTATGAGACAAACTTTAGACTTTCCACGTTTTAATGTAATTATGTTAACTATTGTAGATATTTTCCGGTGATAAAAATAGTCTGGATATGTTTCAAACCTATCTGTTACATAGTAGCTTAGTATGTAAATTACGCATTTACAATCCCTGTATAAGAAATGTATAATATTTTTTTTCTAGGAAATGAAATGCTGGTTTTATAATTAGGAAACTGTTGTAGTTATTTTAATCCATTGAGAAAAATGATATAAAGGAATTATCTTTGTAAATGACGCATTAAATCTAAAAGCAGGTGGTGTAACTATCTTTTGCGTTTTTTACTGTATTAAAATGTAACATAAATTTAACTCTAATAGACACTCTATTTCATAGGTTCTGTTTCTTATAAAGTTATTGTTTTTAAATAATTTGGGTGTGTCAACTATCAAAATAATCTCCCGTTGAGGACTCAAATTTAATTTAGTTTTGTGATAGTATTTTTTAGTGCATCGTCTCGTTACCACCACGCCAAAAACGCGAATCTGCATTCGTAATAAGGTACAATCCTAAAAGTGGGTTCGGGTTGGCGCCTCTTGACGAATTTTTTGTCGCCAACTTCAGGCGCACATTAGCGCTACTACTTCGCTTGGCCACTGAACCCACTTGACCCCGTAGACTTGAGCCCGTAATTAATAAAATATTCGCGTTTTTGGCCTGGTGGTAACGATATTTTTCATGTATTTTAATGTATTCCTACTACTTAGTATATGCTTTCTTTTTGCTTTGAAGTTTATTATTTATCCAAGTATTATTTTCCCCTCTACACACACTTTCAAAGATATTTTTAGTACTTTAAAATACATAGCGATTAATAATAATTCTGTCAAAGACCTGAAATATATTAAATTAAAGAGTAGCCCACCATAAGCAAATCTGGTTAAATAAACCCTCGAGGGTAGAACCAAGAATTATGAGTGACGTAATACATGCTAGACCCCTTTTCTACTGTGTTTATTTTGGGTACATTCAATTTAATGATCCAACATGTTTCCTTTGTTTCTTTTGAACAAAGTTCTTTAGAGGAAAGCAAATACTCTTTCGACTTATAAAATGCAATATAGTTCAAAAGGTCAAAAGCTATGTTTCAACAAAGTTGCACTGAAGAGATTCGGGAAAATATATATCATATATAAAATAAAAGAGTTTTATCCTCGGTAGGCTTGGATAGGCATTTCGATTCAAGGGATGGAATAGTCTATCAGAAGAGATCTTTCGGCTCAAAGGAACCTGCCAGAGAAAGAAACTCGCTTCTTTTCAAAGTCTTTTATTTTAGTGGAGTATTTCCTGAAAAAGATGCAAATCGATACACAAACTGCATCACGTAAAGTTTTCTTCTTTCTTTTCGAACTTTATGCCTTACATGATATGATAAATGAAATGAAGTTGGTGAGTATGCTTCAAGAACTAAAGTTAAGTATGTTATTTGAATTCAAAAGGCACTGAGATCCCAAGAGAATCAGTATCCTCAAAGTTCTACCCTACCATAGAAATCAGAAAATTTTTAGGGAAACAAAAGCTTTGGATATTTAAATGTGCATTTAATAAGACAGAAAAAACATTTTGCTTTGAGCTATTAATGCAGCTGAATCCCGTTGTGAGAAAAGACCGTATATAATGTTCACTATAACCAGAGATCCGATATTTTTGATACGTTTATGATTCTTAGCCTAGGAATGTTTTGAATATTGTTGAGTGGGTACAAAAGTTACCCATCACCATTTTATATCTTATAAGTCCATCGGCCTAACCAGGTGTACATTCCTCAATCGGGTCAACGTGTGGGGTCCAAGGATAGCCCCAAAGGTATATTTAACAATAACTATAGATTCCAGGTGCAGACATAAACCCTTCGTTAAATTGTCAGAAATAAGAATAGAGGTTCCCATAATTTATTGAGGGGATAAGAAGAAGGCCCGGGAAAGAGTGAATGTTAATAAGATGGGGGAACCAACCAGAAGGCTAAATCTCTTGACATAAACTCCAAATGACTAACCACTGGGAACCCTAGATTTTTGAGGGACGTCCGTACTCCGGATCAGGACCAATATTATTATCTAGGAAATTCTAGGTGGGCGGAGTAATCATAAGAAAGGGGCCCATAAATACGGCTGCAAGAGATTCCTCAAGGAGTTCCCAAAATTTTCATAGTGCCAGATTGATGTGTCCACTCTACGTCCAACCACCAGAATGATGAAAGTCTGCAAATGGGTAAGTGGATACAGTTACCCCGATATTCACCAGCTCTCTCTCAGTGTATATATGTTATGAATTAGATTATTGTTTTAGTATTGAGAATCCAGCAAAATATATAATAACTTAATTTGAAATTAAATATTCTTAAAGATAAATGATAACTGTCTAAAATTTGTATAGATGCCACATATTTATTCCTACTGTTTAAAATTTGTGTAGTATTTGTGTTAAGTGTAAATAAATGTGTTTTATCGTAAAATCCAAGCCTTTTAGATCATTTCCTAGATTCCATTGTCCTGGGTATTGTTAGTATGTTATCTTATGTTAAATGTAACTTTTAGTAAATCACAACGCAATCTAAACTCTATATAACGATCTCGGCTAATATAAATGTTGGTAGAAGGTAAGGGCCACCCAACAAAAGTGGTGCCGTTCCCTTTTAACTAAATTAAAGTGGGTTGATCATTGATAAGTTATAAGAGGGAATGGATGTCATGGAAATCTAGATTGAATGATTTGGGAAGACTTGGATACAAATTATGAATTTACTATATTGACACAATTGTTCACCTACTTATTTAACCAATGCAAATGAGGGTAAAATAACATTATAAATTGTATGTATATATATTTTAAACTGATAATTCGGGAAAGAGAGTAGGAAAGGGACTTTTAGATACTTTTTGGTGAAGATAAAACAAAAAAAAAAAATTTTTTTTTTGCTGAGTACTAAAAGAAAATGGCACCCCCTGAAACCCAAACCCCCTTGACTAATTCCCAAATGGAAACACCCAGTTTGTCAAAATTAACCGCATTCCAAACCTTAATTCCCGCTTTTGACAATGCATCTGCTGTTACAGCAAAATATTTTTTTAACACGATAGAACAATTAGCGAATTCCGAAGAATTTTCGGATGAGGAAAGGCTAATCATTGCGAAGTCGCGTCTTCGAGGCGAGGCCTTAACTCATTTGATAAACTCAGCCAGCTTGTCCAACGAAACGGACTATAAACAATTCAAAGGAAAAATCATTGACTTTTTTGAGGCAAAAATAAGCAGAGCCACATCACAATGTGAATTTTCAAAAATAAAAATGCACCCCTCTGAAACTGTGAGGCAGTACGCCAACCGGGTGGAAATTGCCACAGAAAACTTTTTTGGCGAAACAGACGTTACTTCAGCCCCTGTGCTTAAATTATTTGAACAAACTAAACTATCAAAATTCATAGAGGGAGTGAAAGACGAGTATAAAGCTCATATTCTACTAAAAGACCCCAAAACCATCATTGAAGCCGTAAAATTTTTAGAGATTTTAGAATCTAATTGTAAAATATTGCAACCCCAAATGCTAAATGCTGTAGCCCCAAACGAGGGATTGTTCAACCAACACATACAAAACACCCACGAGCTCATAGCAGGCATTGCAAAAGAAGTAGAGGGATTAAAATTAAAGAATAGGCAAGAAAATTCCTCCCAAATTTTTAAAACTAAATGTGAAATATGTCACAAAACTAACCATATAACTAGAAACTGCTTTTATAACAGTTTGACGAATAGACAAAACTCACCCAGATTATATAATGAGGGATCAAGTGGAGCTCAATATAGAAATTTTCAAACTAGACCCCAAACTAATAGATGGATTGGGAATGGAGAGAGACGGGATAACAGAGGTAGAGCTTTCTCTCCCAACAATAATTTTAACCGAGGGCAAAGAAACCGTAGTGTAAGTAGAGAAAGAGTGGGGTGGTCTAATAATTCTCAGCATGTACAAACTCCTATAAGAAATCAGGGAAACTTCCGTCGGGGTCGATTTTAAAAACTTCTCAAAAATATAGTGTGCAAAATCAAATCGACCCCTCACTAAGCTGCGAACCCACTGCACACATAGTAAATACAAAATTCGTAAACACACAAAATGATTTTTTCCTACCAGTAATAAATATCAAAATAAATGGGGAAACTTTAATGGGTCTTTTGGACACAGGAGCGAGTGTATCCATAATACAAAAGAAAACTTTTGATAAGATTAAACACGACCCCAAAATTAAACAAATACACAAAATTCTGAAAGTAAATGCAATAACAGGCCATGAGCTAAATATAACTGGTGCTTTTAAATTACCTATTGTGTTGGGCAATAAAAATTTCTCCCATTTATTTTATGTAGTTGAGCAGGACTTCCATGCCAATTATTCTTTGGTTATCGGTTTTGATTTTATTCAAGCCCATTCACTCATTATTGATTTTAACGAAAAGATTCTAAAATCAAATAACTTAACTATTAAGATAAGAGACGCAAATGCAGTACCCTCAACAAATAACATGCAGGGAAATTCCGCAAAATTAATTCGTAAATGCATTCTGGAACCCAACCAAATAAAAAACGTATCTGTACTAATTGAAGGTCCTGTTAAGCAAGGTGATACAATCAGTATCACATCTGTCCTAAATAACCCTGACATAAAAATCCAAAATGAGAGAGTTGACGTAGATGAATATAAGGAAGCCCATTTAACTTTAGTAAATAAATCATCGGATAGGATATCTTTAAATAAACATACTAAAATCGCGAGTATTTCTAAGCCAGATTGTCTTAGGACAATGGAGGATATAAGAAAAAGAAGAATAAGAGAGTTCAATCCCCAAAATTTTAAATTAAATCATTTACAACCATCTCAGAGAAACTCATTATTAAACCTATTAAAAGAGTTTGCAGACATATTTAGTGATAATCTTGAGACCATAGGGTTAACAGACCAAATCTCACCAAATTTTTCAGTTGATTATTCTAAAATTGAAAGTAAACGGGCTTATCCAGTGCCACATGCGCTGAGAGAAGAATTGCAAACTCAATTAGAAAAATTGTTAAAAGCGGATATAATTGAAAGGTCTGATTCGCACATAGGACACCCTGTAATTCTAGTAAAGAAAGGCACCTCCAGTCCAAATAAACCTACTTATCGTATTGTCCAAGATTACCGCGCAACTAATGCAGCTATTAAGTTTCCAAAATATCAAATGCCCATCGCGAACCACCTGTTAGAGAAATTACGAGGATCAAAATTTTTCGCATCGTTAGATTTGCAGAGTTCGTTTTTTCAAGTCCCACTTGAGCCTAAGGACAGGGCCATAACTACTTTCAATACAGTTTTCGGAAACTTTGCTTATAAAAGATTACCACAGGGACTTAACTTCTCCCCGGGAGTCTTACAAGCATTAACCGATAAGCTTGTGGCAGATATCAAAGAACTAAATATCGCAAATTATATTGATGATTTTTGTTTAGGTAGTGATACTTTTGATGAAATGCTCGGTAAATTAAAACAATTGTTTTTAAGAATACGGAAATTTGGGTTGACCATAAATCCCCAAAAATGTATATTTGGTGTACGGGAAATTAAATTTTTAGGGCATAAATTGAATGCTAATGGTATCACTCCCACGGACGAAAATTTACGTAAAATAGAAGATTTTCCGCGTCCAACCACGGTACGGAAAACGAGACGGTTTTTAGGTTTATGCGGTTATTATAGACGATTTTTGCCAAATTATAGTGATATAACCACTCCACTTACAGAATTAACAAAGAAAAAGAATAAATTTGTATGGACTGAAAAAGAACAAAACGCGTTTAATACTCTAAAAGATTGGTTAGCCAAGAAACCTATTTTAACCCATCCTAATTATAATAAACAGTTCATTTTGTCAACCGACGCCTCAGATAACGCTATTGCAGCGATGTTAGGCCAAAAAGACTCACAGGGTATAATTCACCCCATTTCCTATTTTTCACGTAAATTAAATACCACTGAGTTAAAATATTCCATAATGCATAAAGAGCTATTGGCTATTGTTGAAAGTGTAAAGTCCTATACACATTACTTATATGGAACAAAATTTATAATTCGGTGTGATAATTCATCCCTGCAAACCATAAAGAACCTACCAAACCCGGCAAATCGCGTTAGTCGCTGGCTTATGTTTTTGGCTGAATTTGATTACGTTTTTGAACGAATACCCGGAGCCGAAAACTTTGCGGCAGATATATTCTCGAGGGATTTCCACTCCGTAAACTTAGTTAGGCATGTGCCAAATTTACAGGAAATAATATTAGAACAAAAAAATGATCCAAAATTGGCATTACTTAGAAATAAAATAGAAACACGACCAGAAGAACTAACCCCTTCAGAAAACAACTACTTTATTCATAATGACCTAATCATGCACTTGGGTTTGATAAAAAGAAGTATAGGAACTAACGAAGTAGAACAAATTGTTATCCCTGACAGATTAAAACCAGTGATTTTAGCTAATGCTCACAGTGCTCACTTTGGTCATGTTAAAACTTATGAGAAAATTAAGGAAAAGTACTATTGGGATAATCTGTACTCTGATTCGAAAAATTACGTGCAAAGCTGTACAGAATGTATAGGTTTTAAGTCACCAAATAGACTGCAAAAAGTCCCAATTCAAAGAAACTTAATCCCAGATCGACCAGGTCAGGTCGTGTCGATAGATTTTGTAGGAAAATTACCGCGAACTGCGCAGAATAACCAATATATAATGGTCGTTATTGACCACTTTACGCGATACATGAAATTGTATGCCATGGAAAATCAAACAGCGATAAATACAGCTGAAAAACTATATAATTACATCACACAATTTGGGAAAATGGAATATTTACTAACTGATTGTGGGACAAACTTCACAGCTCAGCTTTTTAAAACAACTGCAGAAAAATTAGGTATAGACAAATTATATACTACCCCATACCACCCCCAAACAAATGGCACTAATGAGGCCAGTCATAAAGCCTTGCGTAAAACAATATCAATTTTAGCGCGAGAGACCCTACAATGGGATAAGGAACTCCCAAATTTTGAAATGTGTTATAACAACACAATTCATTCTACAACCGGGGAAAAGCCCAGTTTTCTTTTATACGGATACGATATTGATCTACCAGATGATATTAACCATAATAATAAACCAATGTCAGATATCAATAACCCTTACCCTGAGTACATAGAAGCAAGGATGCAAAATTTGGCTAAAATTAAGAGAATAATTCGCGAAAATCTTTTAAAATCAGCTGAAAACCAAGAGAACTATCAAAATAGAAATGCTAAATTAAGGGAATTTCAAATAGGGCAATTAGTGTTTCTACACCAACCCCATTATGACAGGAACTGTCACTTACCTAAGAAAAGGAATTTTAAAGGTATTTTTCGCATAATAGAAAAACATACCCCAGTAAATTACTCTATTGAAGAGATAAATAACCCAAGGGCTAAATTAATGAGGGTTCATTCCTCACGACTTATACCCTATACCTCAAGAAATGACAATCTAATAATTAATGAACAAAATCCAGAAAATATAGAACACACATTACCCAAACAATTACCCCATGCTGTCTTTGATGAAGGGGATTACATTCCCTACCCCATTCTGTCTGATAATAGACGGGGTACCAACAGATTACAAAAACAAAACTCCCCTAACATACCCACAATGTCTGAAAATATTCAAAGTGATAATGGAGATCGAATTGATACGGGAAATCAAAATATAGTTACAGAAAATCGCGATACCAATACAGAGAATCAGGCAAATACTCCACAAAACAATATTACACCACAGGTAGTAGAAACTAAAAATAAAGAGGATGATGGAAAAAGTAATTCTGACCCCAATCAAACAAATGATCCAAAACCCAAAAGAAAACGGAAACAGATTAACGAAAATCTGCCAAAACGCGATTTTTCCCTTCGACCACGGAGAGACAATACGGTGGCGGAGGTGCATGCAGAAGATTGGGGCACTCGTTTATTCAACTGGGCGGAGCGAGTCACGCGCCCACCGGAGGAAGAAGTCCGAGAAGGACAATCCTCAATACTGACCTTTTTGGATAAAATGGCGGATAAATTAAAAGGTGATTAAGAAATATAAAATCACGATACAAATAATTGATATTTACAAAAATTGTCAATTGATTTTTTTTTCTAACTAATAATCCAAATCCCAGAATATAATATTTTCTCTCCAAACCTGTTGCCAAACCCCCCAATAACAAAGGAAGCGTCACCGCCAGAATATTCCCAACCCCTCTCAAGGTCGAAACCCCTGGAGCGGCCTGCTCAATAGGTCGATCCGCTATTATGTATACAATTGGCCTCGGAAAGCAAGCGACACTGTTGTGTACAGTAAAAGCAGCACAGATAGGTTTATTGTAGAAATAAAACGCGGAGAGGAAAATAAATGCGACATGAAACAGGAAAATGTGTATAAGTTAGTAGAATTAATCTTGGAAATGAATTGATGAGGAAAAAATTACAGAAAATATAGGCATAAAGATTATAGATATCACGAAAAAAAATATAGAATGGTAATACTAAATAAATGAATAATCATCAGAATTCTAATAAAAGGAAAAATTGAGCCATTGCATAAATGTAAATTACTCATATATAAAATCAAATGTAAACCTGTAAATTTGCGATTGATAATGTAACTGAAAAAAAAAAGTCATAATTGCGTACTGAATTGTATTAGGTCCTGAATTGTATTAGGAATAATTGGGTTGAAGGAAAATTTAATGTATGTATACAAAAAAAGAGAAAAAGAAATAAACGAGTACAAGTATTAACAGACAGATACACGGAAAACCTGCGGGTCAGGTTCTTCAAGTTAAACAAAAGAAAAAAAAATAGCACAACAAAAATATATAACTATAAACACCGTGAAACTCATCCAACTAAATATAAAAAATAATAATAAACAAAAATAAATGAGAAAAATTATTAAATAAATAGTGTAATAAATAGTGGAAATAGTGTAATAAAACTAGTGATAATCAATGGAAAACAACTAAGGTAAACCCATGTATACCACAGGGTACCATGGGGTGTATATGTTGTTTATGTGTTGTTTATTCAATGCAAATATGTAAAAATTTCACACTAATGTAATAAATACTCTGAGGTTCACTAGACATTAAAATACGGCCTGATCAACCGGAAATTAATGAATGGTGAATCTGCTTACATAATTTATTCTAATAAACTACATATAGTGAAAATTGTGGAAAAAACATAACTAAATAACTTACGACGTCGGATTAACCGACAGGATTCTTGAGACGATGGTAAATTAAAATTTTCAATAATAATATCTTCCTATTAGCAATTCAATATCCTATCTTCTCTAAATAATAATTCCTATGCAACTAAAATATTGGAAAATAAACATCAGGTCATAAATAAACAAATAAAAATCATAGCGCGTTAAATGAAAAGGAAAAGAACTAAAATTACACGGTGTAAACCGCATTAAAATTTGCAACATAAAAAAATTGCCATGAATATAATAGGTTTCAAGACTCTTAAACATGCAACAATCTCATGAGGTAATTCCAAGTGCTAAATAATCATATAAAGAAAGAGACAATTTAAAAGTAATGTAAATTTGAGCCCTATGAGACATGATATAAAGTAGATAGAAAAAGTTAAATAATCGGGGAACGATACGAAAATTTTACCGAGGTGCTGTCCAACGACTGCCTCTTCAAATGTGCTCTGTCACAGTGCAAACCAATGTTAGTAACATCCCTTCGGCCAAGGAAAAGTGTACGGACAACATACGGGCCTTTCAAGGGATCAAACGACACCGCTAAACACCATGAGTGCAAAAGCTATCTTACTAGTACCCCAGAGCTATGAATTTGTCGTGGGAATTAGTCGATTCACAACCGCGCCAGCCCGACACAGACGTTTCACACAGGAGGGGAAGGTAATCACACTGTACTACAATGGTGAGGTGATCGTAAAAAGAGCGAGGTAATTGGGCACTCGGAGACACGAAATTCGGGCAGAAAAAGCTTGTATTGGAAAGTATATAGCGAATGTTTAGGATACTTTGATAAAAACGGGACAAACATCCCAAGGACTAAATGAATATATCTAAACGAATGATAAGAATACAACGATAATGAATTAGAGAAAACATAATGGTTGAAGGAAAGGTTGAATAATGTGTCATTAATGGTAATAAAATGATATAAATGAAAAATGAAACACATTTATGAACATATTGTACGTTAAAAATTGCAAATGAATTGATGATTGGAAAAAAAAAAAGAAACAATCCAAACAGGATTGAGATTGAATTTGTAAATATATAAAACAGTTGGGATGGATACTCTACTTAGTGTTGTAGATTTGACAGAGTAAGACATAAGGACAAATAAAGTTCGTAAATGACTTTTTAAAGTATTGTCTTAATGATAATTTGTCGGTTAAATTAATGAAAGGTGAAAGTTCAAATCAGCTAAAGAATTTTCTGTTAGTGTGTATATATGTTTCAAATTTAAATTATTGTATGTGCATTGTGTTAATTTATTTTTAATATTAAAAGTGCAAGCCTTATGAAACATTCAGGGTAGATAATAAAATGAGGTTCTGAGTGTAGGCGAGAAGTATAATAAAAAAAAAATGTGCTGACATTAGTTTGAGTAACAGCAATTAATTAAACTAGATAAATTTGCTAATATTGATCTCAAAAGTGATTAAATGCTTTTAAATTTGTATATAAATGAATATAAATAAATAATAATATGAGGAATGAATTAATATTAGTAAGAAAATGAAATTTAAACTATGTACATTTGAGAGAGATGGTGTTGTTGGTCACTGTTTGTCCACTAACCCTTGCTTACAGCCCACAGCTCTCTAATGACATACGCTGTGTCAGAGACCACGAACATTTTCGAGAAATGAGGTCGAACTCAACCTCTGCAACCTTATCTCGAATAACCAGCTGAACCTATAGACTGGAACTTGGGTAATCGGGCTGATAACCAATGCAAGCCCATTACAGTGAACCAAAAAAAATGGGGGTCACACCCAGAAACTTCTATGAATTTGAGTGATTGCCTGAAATAACCACGGGTATCTTATGGACAACAGTTTCGGTAACCGACTCCACCGGATCCATATGGGCCATCCCCAGCCGGGAAGATGCCCTTCCATTGGACTGAACCTTGCGCCTGCTTAAGCTTTATAGAGCACTTACTTCATCCTAACGTTGGCATCCTCCCTTAGCGGTGCCTGTTCAGGAGCAACCTGCAACCTCGAATGCACTCAGGATGCTAGAAGGGTTCTCCATCTCAAACCACCCATTGCTAGTTCCTCATGATGCCAACCGGCATTTATGGCTGAACCACAGCGGTACGACCGCGGGTGCATATTACGATTCATCCTTCGCTTCAAAATGCCAACCGTTAGTACCTCATGCCAACCGGCATATTGACTGTCCCTGCATCTCTATCCACACGAGGAGTCATGCCACTTCCCACTGCTGAAGGAAGTCATACTACTAGATTCGGCATCGAACTTAGTGCTATATAGGACTCTGGTTGTGGTGCACGTGGTTATCCAATAACGGACGTTTTGGGGTGCTCCGACGAGCATTCATCTACTTATAAAACTGTTCAACATCCACATCGAGTATTCCGAATAGTTCCGAACTGTTCCACTTCTCAAACTGTTTGTGCTATAATTATCATGCGAACATTAGTGATTTAGCTTGCCTGAGTATCATTGAAGTCGAGTGAACTGTGCAAAGGGAAGAAAACATTGAATCCAGTGAATTTTTTTAGTACTTCCTTAGTTTTTAGAATGATTCATGTATAAGTGAATTAATACTCTTAATGAATAACTGTTTATTATTTTATCTTATTTTATGCTATTCAGGTTTCAGGTAAAACGCTTTATATATTCTAGAAATTCAAATATTTGGTTGTAGTAGTAATAATGTTTATAGACTAACGAGATTTAAGGATTATCCCATTGAAAAAAGAACCTAAATTTTGAGTTATTACTGTTTTTATCTCTTTAAGAAAAACCAAATTTTTACTACTACTTTCCACCAAATTTCTGTAAATGTATTGTGTTGTCTTGTATTGTGTTTCTATTGTTACTTGTGTTGTTTAAATGTTAGGGTATAGCATGCTACCTTCATTTAGAGAAGTTGACACATTAAGCTGAGAGAGATACTGCTGTGACCCATAGGTTTAATTTCATTTAAGGTTGAATCCGCATAAAAAAAAATATTTCAAATTTTTTTTCTTGGAGAAGTGGCAGGAATGTTGAGTGGGTACAAAAGTTACCCATCACCATTTTATATCTTATAAGTCCATCGGCCTAACCAGGTGTACATTCCTCAATCGGGTCAACGTGTGGGGTCCAAGGATAGCCCCAAAGGTATATTTAACAATAACTATAGATTCCAGGTGCAGACATAAACCCTTCGTTAAATTGTCAGAAATAAGAATAGAGGTTCCCATAATTTATTGAGGGGATAAGAAGAAGGCCCGGGAAAGAGTGAATGTTAATAAGATGGGGGAACCAACCAGAAGGCTAAATCTCTTGACATAAACTCCAAATGACTAACCACTGGGAACCCTAGATTTTTGAGGGACGTCCGTACTCCGGATCAGGACCAATATTATTATCTAGGAAATTCTAGGTGGGCGGAGTAATCATAAGAAAGGGGCCCATAAATACGGCTGCAAGAGATTCCTCAAGGAGTTCCCAAAATTTTCATAGTGCCAGATTGATGTGTCCACTCTACGTCCAACCACCAGAATGATGAAAGTCTGCAAATGGGTAAGTGGATACAGTTACCCCGATATTCACCAGCTCTCTCTCAGTGTATATATGTTATGAATTAGATTATTGTTTTAGTATTGAGAATCCAGCAAAATATATAATAACTTAATTTGAAATTAAATATTCTTAAAGATAAATGATAACTGTCTAAAATTTGTATAGATGCCACATATTTATTCCTACTGTTTAAAATTTGTGTAGTATTTGTGTTAAGTGTAAATAAATGTGTTTTATCGTAAAATCCAAGCCTTTTAGATCATTTCCTAGATTCCATTGTCCTGGGTATTGTTAGTATGTTATCTTATGTTAAATGTAACTTTTAGTAAATCACAACGCAATCTAAACTCTATATAACGATCTCGGCTAATATAAATGTTGGTAGAAGGTAAGGGCCACCCAACAATATGTTAGTTACAAAATTGAATATTAAAACATGTAGAGTGAAAACGTATATTTTTTCTATGACTAGGAAATAATTTATTTTTTAACGATAACATGGTTTGAATAAAAATATATTTTATAGCAGATGATAGGGAAAAAATATTCAGGGTAGTTCAAAACGCAAGGGCAAAAATGCTAGAGAAGACCCTAAGATAAATTCAGAATTACCCTGGTTTGAGTGGGCGGAGAGGCAATCATGAGGAGCTAGACCCTGGAAAAAAGTTGCCAAAAGTAAAGAAAAATGCGTTATTTTGGGCAAATTGGGAGGGTTTAAAAAATTTCCTTGTCAATTTTCAGTTGTTATAATTAAGTTGAAACACATGAAAATTGGCATGGAAATTTTATTTTAAACTCCACCCGTTTGCCCTTCAACAACCCATTTTTCAATTGTTTTGGCACTGTCAAAAATATGAGTTTTATTGAAATTATACACACAGCATAAACTTTCAGTATATTTTAAACATACAAAATATTTAATCCCACTTTCTTTCGTAATCTCACACTTTGATACCCCAAAAACCTTAACATCTTGAAAAAACCCTTTCCCCCTTGAAATAAAGTACAAATAAATTTATTCTATGTTTAGAGTAAGCTTTGTATCTCGATACCTAGAATTTATTTTCGGGTCCCTTTGATTTCGAGATATAAAGATTATACTATAGTAATTTGAATGGAATTTTGTTACAGAGTTACAGTTGTGTGGACCTGCCTCACACATCACTTCATTATCATGCTGTCTGAAGGAAGTCGGTTCCAGTTCGGAGTCAACTTCGGTTGCAAGTAGCCCCAACTTAATTTTCGTTAAGATTCTCTTATCCCCCGAAATCAACTTAAAAATGCAAACCTGAGGAAAGGGAGTAAGCAAATTCGCTTCCATAAATCACCTCTCCTTGACAACTCGAGAGAAGGAGAGGCCGGCAGCCACTCACGCAGCTTTTAGAGGGATCCATCCTTCATCATTCTACGGAGTTTACAATGATTCGAGACAGCAACGTGCTCTTTTATTCTGAACGAAATAAACTAGTAAAGCAGCGCTGCTGCGTGAATCCCATCTGAGCATTTGAACTAGTTGAGACTCCAACTCCTTTGTGTACAAGGCTTAGGTTTGATTTTTCGAGTGCTTTGAATGTCTTTTAGGTTTCTCGCCCATGAAAATAAAATATGTTAAAATACCTGGGAAGACTGTTTTTTTCTTTTCATAATAAAATATTTGGTGCTTGCAGCAATAATGAGCTAATTCCCAGAAGTTAAGTATAAGAATCAAAGCCATAAGACTTATGCTTTCAATTTTGGGGACAATCAACACTACTTAGTATTTCATGTATAATCACCAATTAAATAAGTAGAAAGTATTTTACGCAAGTATATCTTCTCTTCAAGTTTATTCAAATTCAAATTTATTCAACAACAACACACAAACGACAGTACACAACAGGAAAGAAAATGATAAAGGAAAAAACACTGAAATATTTTTTTAATATCCCAAAGGAGCCAGTAAGGCTCTTCCATGGGGTTTAACATTTGAAAAAAAAAACCCGATGCTTTGAAAGCTTTAAAAATAAAAGGTTCTTACGAATTATGCCGTCGACCGTGCCGCTGAATCCCAAAGCGTTATCAAATCCTATTGAATGTTCAATAGCTGTACCCCTGAATTTAACGGCTGTTGAAAGGTCGACGGTTTAATACGTAATTACCAAATAAAATGCTTGCGAAAGTGGTGAGTTTTACTAGACTCAAATCTTAGCTTATAATTTTTCACCATCTGCAACAGGTGCTCCGGCGTCAAAAGTTAACTCTATGAGGAACATGTTACATAAAGTTTTAATCTTACTGAATGCCCACTGGAGCAGTGGTAGGATGGTTGCGTAGCATGCGGCAGTTCCTGGGTTCTATCCCCGGTTACTATTTTATTAAAAAAATATTTTACAAAAGAAATTTCAACCCATTCAGAGCAGACTCTGCTAAAAATGATGGAGTACGAGTAGGGAATCTTGTGAAAAAAAATTATAATTATTTATATTCGATTAAAATATCAGAAATCAAAGTCGTGACTATTTCTTTAAATTCACAGTAACCAATGTGCGGATGATGACCTAATCTGTTAGAGAACAAGGCTAATCACAAAGGGATCAGAAGAACCTTAGATCGAACCCAGTCTACAGCTGTGCCGTTTATTTATATTTTTGGACATTCATGAACTTATATAGTATTAACTTTAAATTAGTGAAATGCAGGAACGGATGGCACAGTTGGTTAGTGCACGGTTTTCACGTTCAGAAGGTTCATGGTTCGGTCCTCTGAAAATGTTTTTTTTAATTTGGAAATAAACACCAACTTCAAATTAATTAGAAAAACTGTCTAGCTGCAGGAACGGATGGCTTGGTGTGTTAGTGCACCAGTATGCTGGATCCATAAGGCCTTCAGATAGAACCTCCCTCGGTTCGAGTCTGAGCCTCTCCCCGGGTATAGCACTCGGACATAAATACAGTTGAGTATTTATAAATTTTCCTGCCTATTCAAGGCGGGTCATAACGTTTTTTTCTTCAACCGTTAACTGTAACCGTACTACACAAATTCTTTGAAAATATTACTATTTTTCAAGAATTTATGCTTATTTTAATTAATTCAAGGCCATTACTTTTGCCTTTGACACGAAACTTAATCTAAGAGTGTCTATAAGGACTTCCTTCCACAAACCCCAACCACCTACCCTGGCGGTTTCTTTAACTTCATAAATTTTACTTAATTTTTTAAGTGGTGACTGAAGCACAGGTTATGTTAAATAAAATTGAAATCTGTTTCACTTGAAACTTTTTCCTTAATTTTAAAAGTGGTGAATATAAGTTGCTTAAAAATTCACTCACGTCAATTCTGTACAAATTAGAAAATAAAGGCATTAAATAACAGACTCATTTAACTGGTCTATAGTTGACTCTCCAAATACCATTACATAAGAGGTAATAATGTTGAACTTACAGACTTTTTCATAATACTTTAGTGGTCACTACAAAAGCAGCAAAAAACGTCTGTGTCAGGTGTGACTGTGGAACTCCTCATTAATAAATCCTTTTAAAAACATTTTCAAGTATGTAATAATCTCATTATTGACTTCAGTCAACGAGCACAATTATTTCATAATCGAAACAATAATATCGGAAAATACTAAAAAAAATCCAACCTTTGAAGATTTGTAACTTTGTTAGAACAAAGTTTTAAAAACTGAAATTTTTACAGGTAATGCCGAATTTCAGAGTATCATCCTCCTGTAAAAATTTCATTTTTAAAATTTGCTTCCAAGTCCAGTTATTGACCTTCGAAATATGATATTTACAAAAAATCCATACCTTGACTCTCTATATCCTGTTAGAACAAAGTTTAAAATTTTCACTAATTATCTATTTTACTACCCTTACTAAGGTATTATCCTCCTATAAAAATTAAATTGCCAGTGAATGAACACTTAGCATTTGGATTTGCAATGTTACCACTTTAAATATCATTGCCAAGGCTTTCCTGGGTTAATTCTTTAAAATAAGGTATGTTTCCATACAGATTTTTTCTTGGCAATAGAGTGAGAATATTTTCAGATTGCAGAAATTGATAGTTTTGAAGATATTCTAATTTTAATGAAAACACTGTGATATTCCCAGTAAATGAGCCCTGAAAGTAGTCACCAGTTTTAGTATTTTGGAAAAGTATGTAAGATTAATTGGTTTACACATGGTTGAATAATCCTAATAAATCGTTAAACATATCCAAATATACTTTACATTATTGCCTACTTTCAGTAAAAAATTTTTCTTAATAACGTTCTTGGTCTGATTTAATTTTTTACTTACATTTATTATTCAACCACTAATAAGAGCGATGTAAGGAATCTCAATATATTCCCCATGGTCACTTTCTACGGAAACACCTTATTCCCGCGACTCTGCAGGCAAAACTAACGCTGTAAAGTGAACTTTCGAAACACCATGTGTTAACATAGACCTTTTGATTATCGGACAAAGAAAACACTTGAATAATTGATTAAAGCAAGAAAAGGCATAATCTGCACAATTCAAAGTCAAAGAAATATTGAAAAATATCAATTCTTAACACACAAGTACCTTTTTCGTTCACATGCAGCTGGGTGAACTGTGAATTGAAAACATTTTCACAGTTACAATTCAAAGATTTTACTTCAATGAACACACAGTTCACAGTTTGGAGAAACGCAAATTAACGTAAACCGTTAAAAACGCAACAATCAGAATGGCTTCGATGTCTGCTATCAAAATTCTGGAAAATATATGTATTTAAATTCGTGTTTTTGGACTCTAATGCAGTAAAAATAAACCCTCCAAACATCACTTGATTGCAAAGTGGACGAGCGACAACCTCTGGAGAACTTGATATAGATTGTCTCTCCAATTAAACAGCATTAGCCCCGCTAGGTGAAAAGAAAAGAGTCCTCACTAATAATTTTTTTTTGCTTAATTCTTCGAGTGGTGGATATAAAGTGCATCACAAGGACTATTAATGCTAAAATAGGAATTCTTATCAATAAAAATACCCAGCAGAGAGGGTTCTACGGTCATTTCGCCTACTGGGAAATTTCTTTCCCCCTTTCTTCTTTTTTGTAAGTAGGTTTTTGTTTGGGAATTTGTTATCAAGGGGGGTAAAAATATTTCCAGTAGGCGAAACGTCCGTGACACCTCAGAGGAGACCATTTTAGCATATCAAAATATCATAGCCCTTTCTGTCTCGTAAGCTTCAAAATTAAAAATAAATTGCAAATGCTACCGTCTTCAGACTCCGTTCACCTGTGTTCAAGATTTTCATGATATACCACAAAATCAAAAAGTACAATTGTACTTACTTTTGACTCTTAAAAACTACTTTGCTTTTAACAGAGCCCCTTAGCATCACAAAATATTTATAGTCACTAGCTCTAAGGAAAACCCTAATAAGACTACGAGCTAAAAAGCTCACCAACTGACATAATAACTTTTTAGGACTAATAATAAGGAAAGATATTTTTAACGACTTTCTATCTTAAAATTACTGTCAAGTTTTCCATTACGTGGGTTAAAAATAGTCCTCATCTTCCAGAAATAAATAATGCTGCAGAATTTGAATTTATGCATTGTAAAATAATCATCTTATCTTTGGGAAATTTAATCCGCTAGATCCAATTAACTATATTTATACTTTTGAGTACCGTCAGTACACTAAGAGCTAAAATATTTTCACAATACAAAAAAATCATACGGCTTTTTATCGCAAGTTTAAGTCTTAAAAAACAAGGCACTTCTCTTATGACTATAACTAGTTTTGAAAGAAAATAAATGACAAACAGGGAATCCGATCAAGATGGCAGCTGAAATCACAACTTCAGTTTTAAATCTATTCGCATTTCCCCCGCTAAAATACTCATCATAAAACCCGTGCTGCAATTTATCCTGGAAGAGTAAATCTAAAAGAGTGTTCCTGAAAAGTATTGTCAGTACATTCGTAAGGATAGTTATTCTATGTAATTTTAAAGTTGGTGGGTGCTACAGCATAGCTGCCAAGTACTCCGATTTTATCGGAGTTACTTCAGATTTTTATCTTTACACCGATAATCATATTTCCCCCTTTAACCCTTTCGCACCGGACGGGACATATGCTGTCCCAGGCACCAGGAAAATTTTTGAAATTACGGCTGTGACAACATATGTCCCAGTTACTGAAAAACATCAAGGAACAGAAAATAACGCCAAGTTGCGCAGCCAAACGCAACATGATTCTTGTGTGATCCCATGATTATCTAATCTCAGTTCCCCAAATGATTAAACAAGCGAAATCGCCAATATTGTTCGATTTTTGACTCTTATGCCAAATTATTCATTTCTGTTGGAAAACTACAGTCACCACTATAAAGTTTAAGTGGAACTTTCGCCAGTTTATTCATTCGATTCCAACGCTTAGCTCTTGCATTTTTGCACCTTTATTTTCTTCAAATTACGGATCAAACGACTATTGGTGGTATAGTAATAGGTGTGAGTTTGCAATCAACAAAAAGCGGCAGTGGGACAAAGGCTGCCCCAGCAGTATTGACTCCAGGATTACGGCCGGGACATACCTTGTCCCGGTATTCAGGTGCTCTGGGTTTACGGCGGGACATATGCTGTCTAATCAATAAAGCTTGTAATATCGTTGTTTTTGTTGATGCGTCGTTATGGGATCGTATGTGCGTCTCTTGAACGTTCAGACTTTCATACAAAAAAGTCATTTCATCGTAATTATTACTTGGAGGAGAAATAACTGTTCCCGGTAATGAGGCGCACTAAACGGACTTTTTTGCCGTATTGAAAGGGTTAAACACCAATCTTTATGAAATTATGTAAAAAGGAAATTGGGATTATAAAGATAAGTATACTTTCATCGGGTTATCGGATAAAAAGATGAAAATCGTAGTACTTGATAGCTTAGGTTGGCAGCTATGCTACAGATAAGAAGATATGTTAAACTTAAAATATTTTTCAAAATTTTAAAATTGGTGATTAAGGATTGCATAAGAATTAGCTATGCTACAAATCGTGTATTGTTGTCCATTATTATTGTCCAAAAAAATCACAATCGTTTAATTCTCGCAATGGATGAAATTCCAGGTGCTGCTACCGGAAATGTTGGTATACAAATACAAATTTTGTCGACCAGCTATTGCTTAGACCAGAAATTTTCGCTTATTGGGGAGATAGGTGGTTATAAGAAGCAAATGGAATAATAAGAAACATGCGAAATTTCACAGGATATTTCTTTAAGTTTATGAATGCATTCGTAAAGTATAATGAAGCTTATTTTTTTTACAGAATGTTTATATCAGTATCAGCTTTCTTTGAAAAAATACTGCTCTTATAAAGTAAAAGGGAAAGGAAATTTTTTACTAGTATCTTGTAAAACGATATTTTATTATAAAATTTCAATACAATAAATTAGAAGTTTTTTAGTAAAAAAATTAGAGGTGAGTAAAAATGTTTCTTACAATCCCACCGTTTTTATGATATTGAAGTAATTACAAACTCAATTGAATTTAACCATATCTAAAATTAAAACGATATTTTATTATAAAATTTCAATATAATTAATTAGAAATGTTTTAGTAAAAAAATTAGAGGCGAGTAAAAATGTTTCTTACAATCCCACCGTTTTCATGATATTGAAGTAAATACAAACTCAATTGAATTTAACTATTAAAAATATATTTCAAATTTAATAAGCTCGCAATCGTTATATATAGCGATAATATATTAATATATATATCCGCTAATTTCAAATATTTAATTCATCAGAATCCCCGAGTTGTAATTTGAGTAACTTTGCTTAAAATGGAGGACAATGAGAATTAAAGCAATTTATTTAGATATTGCGTCAAATTTTGGGGAGAAAAAATTTCTGACAATATACAGGGTGTTTCAAAAAACCTGTAACGATAGGCTATTTCCTAAAATATTTCCCCTAGACCCATACTTCCAATGGAAGATTTTCTTCAAATGAGGTGAAGAATTATATGACACCAGTTTCAACTCCATGGGGGGTCTATTTTAGAAGATGCAGAAAATAAATTTTATACGGCCCCCGTAGATTGAAATCCCCAGTGAGAAAAATTTTCTTCATTCATTTCTTAATCAGACACAAAAAATTTCATCTCGATATCTTCAAAATTCACCAAGATATTTAAAGCTAAATTTCGTGACTTACACCACTTTATCATACCTATGAGTGACATACTTTTACTGCAAAATAGGGGCCATCCACAAACTACAGTTGAACATTTTAGAAACCAAACTACCGTAAAACTTTGATTTTTTGAGGTGACAAGCACTACATGAAAAACTCCTCCAATCAGCCATGGTGTTGAGCTAGCTCAACTACGCTAATCCAGATACCTGTCATTGCTACTCATATCAGCGATGCCCAGAGGGGGCCCATCAGCTCTCATTTTGCGTTCAGATTTGAGACGTCATTGGTTTGAAAGTAACCCTCCTACCAATCAATACTTATACCTAAATCAATACTTATTTATAAATTACCTTGAGTTATCGAAAAGATTATAAAAAATATTTCTTGGAGCCCTGAAATCAGGTACTCCTTCACACCCATTAGCTACGTTAAAAATAATCGTAGCACGAGTGCGTGACTCCCAGAAACACTTGATACTCAGGAATCAATACCTATAAGTTCCGATTTAGCCAAACACTGCTTTATTGTTTAATAGAATGACGCGCTTTTTAACTTGCGGACGGTCCCTTAAAAATATAAACCCGCATATCTCAGTTAATTTTGAAGATATCGAGACAGAATTTTTTCTATCTTATTGAGAATTGAATGGAGAAAATTTTTTCTAATGAAAGTTTCAGTCTACGGGGGCCGTATAAAAAGTTATTTTCTGCATCTTCTAAAATAGACCCCCCATGGAGTTGAAACTGGTCTCATATAATTCTTCACCTTATTTGAAGAAAATTCGCCATTGGAAGTATGGGTCTAGGGGAAATATTTTAGGAAATAGCCTATCGTTACAGGTTTTTTGAAACACCCTGTATTTTCAACACTATTTTTACTACTTTAACAAGTCAAAACGGTTTCAAATTAAAGCAGATAGATTAGTACTTTTTCTACATCTTACAAATTTTATCATCACCAAAACGGATGTTAGGTGATTTACGTGACATTAATACCCTTGTTAATAAAGGTTTTCACCGGGATTTTGGGTGCATACTAAAACTTCTATATGGTATAGGTATTTCTTGTTTTGAATTTCTTATTGGTGGTTACTTATTAACATAACCTTATTTAGAAAAATGATATAAATTGGTTTCATAAAAATGAATACCAATTGAATTCTTTTTCATTGTTTGAACGACTACCATTTACAAGCATTCTTGAAATGTATTTTTTATACAATTTTATGCTCAATTCAATTTCAAAATTAGGTCAGAGAAGTTTGATGTACTCTATTACCATGTTTTCCATTTGAATGTTCCCCCTTTAACGGTATCAATAAAATATAACTTGCACAGCTTCTATAGCTATAGCTCTATATGGACGTTTAAAAATATATTTAAAATTTAATAAGCTTGCAATCGTTATGGATAGCGATAGTAAATTAATATATTTATACAGGGTGATTCAGAAATAATCATCAATATTTTGGGGGGAGGTAGAGGGGCCCTAGACAAGCATATTTCGAATAGGGACGGCGGGGCGCAGCCTTACCGTTAAAGAGCTAGGACCTAATGTACTGCGAGCGCGTTTCAAAAGGCCGTTTTTAGAAGGACCGTGTGACGAAACTAAACATAATAAAATGAAAAAATCTATTGCATAAGGTAAAAAAAAGTATCCCTACTACTTACACCATGAATTCCATAGAATTTGAACCACTTTCTAAACCGTGGAGTGAGTTTCAAAAGTGCAATATTAATCTCTTAGTCAAAGAATGGAGTTCCCTTAATGGTACTTAGAAAAATGATGATCGGGGAAGGAATTTTCAATGATCGTAACATTGATCATTGAAACTGTTTGATCATAGAAAATTCTTTCCCCGATCATCATTTTTCTGAATACCATTTATGGAACTCCATGGTTTGACTAATAGGTTAATATTGCGCGTTTTAAAACTCACCCCACGGTTTAGCAAGTGGTCCAATTTCTATCAGATTGAGGATTTAAGTAGTACGGATACTTTCTTACCTCATGCAATAATGCTTTTCATTTTATTATGTTTTGTTTCATCACACGGTTCTTCTAAAAACGGCCTTTTGAAACACGCTCGTACTACATTAGGTCCTAGCTCTTTAACGGTAAGGCTGCGCCCCACCATCCCTATTCGAAATATGCTTGTATAGGGTCCCTCTACCTCTCCCCAAAATATTGATGATTATTTCTGAATCACCCTGTATGAGTGAGTTTCAAAAGGCCGTTTTTATAAGGCCCGTAGGACGAAACAAAACATAATAAAACGAAAAAATCTATTGCATGAGGTAAGGAAGTATCCCTACTACTTACCTAGAGTGCAATTTAAAAACTAAAGTAATGGTTTTTTACCCTGAAAATCGAGTTCAAAGTTATTCATTTTGCTTTTTATGCACATTTTGGGGGTACCCTGTTTCTTAAAAAGTTGACGGGGTAGAAGAAAACTAACAACAGTTTTATAATCAGTGTGCCCATTGACCTCTAACACAGCAAAAAAATCGAACTCAACAGAAATAATGTTAAAAATTGCTCTCCAGTGTAATGAACCAAGTCCTAGTTCTTATAATATCCGCTAGGCAGCAGCAAGTTCTGTTGCGTTAACAGGTAATTTTGTTATGGAGCTTTAACTTTAAACGTCTGTGGCTCAAAAGTAGCTAAAGTGGACTTAGTTCTCTTCTATTCTGAACCCTCCATTTATCATTGCCCTCCATTTTAAGCAAAGTTACTCAAATTACAACTAGGGGACTCTTCTTCGGATTAATTAAATATTTGAAATTAGTTGATATATATATTATATAGAGGTATAGAAGCTATAGAAGCTGTGCAAGTTATATTTTATTGATTCCGTTAAGGGGGGAACATTCCAATGGAAAACATTGTAATAGAGTACGTCAAAATTCTCTGACCTAATTTTGAAATTGAATTGAGTATAAAATTGTATAAAAAATCAATTTCAAGAATGCTTATAAATGGTAGCCGTTCAAACAATGAAAACGAATTCAATTGGTATTCATTTTTACGAAACCAATTTATATCATTTTCCTAAAAAAGGTTATGTTAATAAGTAACCACCAATAAGAAATTCAAAACAAGAAATACCTATACCATATAGAAGTTTTAGTATGCACCCAAAATCCCGGTGAAAACCTTTATTAACAAGGGTATTAATGTCACGTAAATCACCTAACATCCGTTTTGGTGATGATAAAATTTGTAAGAAGTAGACCAAGTACTATTCTAACTGCTTTCATTTGAAACCGTTTTTACTTGTTAAAGTAGTAAAAATAGCGTTGAAAATATATTGTGAGAAAGTTTTTCTCCCCAAATTTGACGCAATATCTAAATAAATTGCTTTAATTCTTATTGCCCTCCATTTTAAGCAAAGTTACTCAAATTACAACTCGGGGTCTCTTCTTCTGAATAATTAAATATTTGAAATTAACGGATATACAGGGTGATTCAGAAATAATCATCAATAATTGGGGGGGGAGGTAGAGGGGCCCTAGACAAGCATATTTCGAATAGGGATGGTGGGGCGCAGTCTTACTGTTAAAGAGCTAGGACCTAATGTAGTGCGAGCGCGTTTCAAAAGGCCGTTTTTAGAAGACCGTGTGACAAACAAAACATAAAATTAAAAATATTATTGCATGAGGTACAGGAGTATCCGTACTACTTAAATCCTCAATGTGATAGAAATCGGACCACTTGCTAAAACGTGGGGTGAGTTTTAAAACGTGTAATATTAATCTCTTAGTCAAACAATGGAGTTCCCTTAATGGTATTTAGAAAAATGATGATCGGGGAAGGAATTTTCAATGATCAAATAGTTTCAATGATCAATGTTACGATCATTGAAAATTCCATCCCCGAACATCATTTTTCTAAATACCATTACAATAAGGGAACTCCATTCCTTGACTAAAAGATTAATATTGCACTTTTGAAACTCACTCCACGGTATAGGTGGTGGTTAAAATTCTATCGAATTCATGGTGTAAGTCAGCGTTTCCTAACCTTTTTACTCTCGCGGAACCCTTTTGAGAATTTCCAAGTTCCGGGGAACCCCTAGCGTCCATGCAAAATTATTTTTTCCTACTATTTTGTCCTCCCTCAGAATTTTTCTTGAAAATTTCCCTTTAATCTACTGTTTTATCCCCTTTTCAAACTCTTTGTGGAACACCCAAGGGAAAAAGCTTCTTGAGACCGCAGGATGTTCAAGGGGAAAAACACTGCATAACAGTCGTCAAAATTTTAGAGGGGAGTTCGGGGGTTCTTCCCAAGAAAATTTTTCGAAATTTGCCTCTAACTTCGGTCGCACCCACCAACTTTTTTTTCCTTAAGTTATGAAATGAATGTATACCTAATATTTTTCAAATATTTTAATATTAACACGTGCCGCAACGCGATTGAAGTTAGAGTACGGTAGATTCGCAGGACTCCGTAACACTGAGGGAGGAATGCCGGCTCGATGCGCACTTTCCGCCTCAACGGTGGACGCTGTGTGGGACGCTGTACGGTTCTCAAAAGAGCACTTTCAAAGGAGGTATCTTCATGTATTTTATGATAAACTTGAAAACCTCCTACACTATGGTTATTGCACTTATTTTAGGGTGAAAGTCATTATTATAAGTGGATTCCAATGGAGGATTTAAGGTAAAGTGGAGGATTTTCCAATGAGGGTTGGGACATAAAACAAAACTTTAATATAGCGTTCAAAACAATGAAAATTAGATTTTAAATGTAATTCATCATAGTTAAAGGTTTGACATAGAAATTTACTCTGAATTTTATAAGCCTAAGCTCATATAATACATTTTAATGTTCTTAAATTAGTGCTAAAAGCGGCCTTTGGAGCTTGCGTTACTGCGTCCCATGGACCTGTATTTTTATTTAAACGTTTTGAAAATCTTGGGATGTTATCTATAAATCAAAGTACCCATCAGGTATTAAAAATGAAGTTGTAAAAAACACCATTGATGGAAGAGACAAAGAAGAAATTCACAAGTTTGCTAAAAAAAGCTTGAACACCAATCGAGAGATGACTACCAAAAGTTTCTACGGTTGACCGGTTTCACTTTTAGATTATTATGAAGCTAAAATGATTAAATTTAAACAACCTGGTGCTATCCATCATTCTAGGTGGATGTCTTAAGTAATTTATTGCTTTAAGATATTTATATTTAGAAATGAGGGTTAATTTGGATAATCTAGTACTACAAGGTATATGAGTATTATTGTTAAGCTATACATCAAGGCCTGGTTTGCTGTGCAAATGGATCACAAAGCCACATTTCAAGAATTGATGTTCATGAGGGACCTGTTTTTCTATAGAGGAATTAATGAAAATATAATATAAAGCAGCATCAAAGAAAATGATTAGCCATGGATATGGTTTCTTAGAGAAGACAGTTGCCTTAGCCTTTTTTGGTAAGTCTGTCCCCACACAGCAATTTCCAAATAGTTTAGAGGGAAAGAATCTAATCTACCCGTGTGTAAGGGTGGTTACAAATTAGTTTTGTAGAACTGGCAGGTCCCTAAGAAAAATCAAGCCAATTTTGTGTCAAAATGAACCGCAAACTGTTTTCAAAGATTTTTAAGTTATCTTCAAAATTTATTTCTAGGGATCCTTTAAAACGTGTGAAGATTATTGGAGACTAAAGCGCTAGACCCGGCGTTGCCCGTAAATTCTTATACGGATTTCTCTTTTATATATTAAGATTATCAGGAAGGGTTTAAAGTCGTCAGTAACTTATCTGTTGTAAATAATGCTGCAGAAAGGGAAATCAAGCTTATTGAAGAATATAACGATATTTTAACGCATAATGAGGAGAAAATACAATACCTTTAGAAATTGTCAAAGGCTGAAAAGGCCAATATTCTTCATGTTTAAGCATTTTATGTTAAAAAAGTATTGAACTATATTGAATTATATATTTAAATAAATTTTATGATTTTTCAAAGTTTTGAGAATTTTTAAGTTTTTTTCAGATTTTCATCCCTTTTGTGGCACGTGTTAATATTAACCGATTTGGATAAAATTTTTACCAGTTATTTACTACCCCATAAGGAAAAAATTTAGGGGGTGCGACTTGAAAAATTCTGAAATGTTTTTTTATTATTATACTTAGGACTGCCTACTTACTGGCCTATATTCTGAAATAATTCAACTGGTATTCTGTTCTTTTTTTTGTTATAGGCCTCCAAAGTTGGAAAATTTCAAAAAAATCCAAATTTTGACCCTCTATATCTCTGTTGGAAAAAAGTTTAAAAATCTGACATTTTTACAGGTATCTTTCCTTGGTACTTGTTACAGGTATATTTTCCTTGGTATTTACTTCTAAGTCAAGTTACAGGACCGTAAAAATGCTTAGTTGGGAACATGATAAAATCCATTTTTGTAACGATAGCCTCTTTCTTCAATTTAATGTTCTTCAAACATAACGTTTTTATGGTCCTGTAACTTGACATAGAAGTAAACAGCGTTAAAATTTGGGAAATAAATCCACTGGTCCTGCGGACCAGTGTTTTACCAATCTTACTGGTCCGCAACAAAAATTACTGGTCCGACAAATTAAAAAAGGACCAGTTTAAATATTATTATAAAGTAACTATTGAACTGAATGTGAGTACCAAATAGAAATGTTAAAAATTAATACATATTCAATAATAAGTTACCAACTGTAAATATGAAATTTATATAAAATAAGTAATAAAATAAATTTATGAGAAATAAGCAATAGCTCCAAATAATCAATTATTTTAAAAATATCTTATTAATTAAATACCTTTCTTGATTAAATAATATTTCACTAACTGACATACAAATAAAATAATCTCCATTTAATAAAATTTCTCTAATTGACATTACAAACTGGATACAATTGCACTTATTGGCAAAAAATAAGAACTTTTCTTGAATAGGGTTACTTGGGGTAAGTGGGTCACTGGGGTAAGTGGGTCACCCCCCTAAAACTATAATATGCATAGGAAATTTCACACTTACTCGCATTGATTATGTTACAGCTTGTCACACCGATGAGTTTTGCATATATTTGAGATTTGTTTTATTTATTTTTAAGATTACAGAACTAATTTAAAATAGATTCCCAGAATGGATTTTTTGGTGAGTTCAAGACGCATTTTTCAAAGAAGTATTTCCAGGTAAGTTTTCATTACATTTTAATGTTTATTGAACTGTTTTGCAGAGTTTGACCTAAAATACATACTACAATTTGAAATTTTTCAAAATTTTTAATTTTGAAGTGATTAAGAGGGGTGTCCCACTTACCCCATAGTTTTTGCATGGTTGGGGTAAGTGGGACCCCTCAGCGTGGGGTAAGTGGGACCCCTCTTTATTTAGTAAGTGAGACCCCTTATTATGATATAAGTGGTTCTAGAGGGTCCCTTTTGATGCAGGAACTATTAACTTTTTCAGGGGGTTATAGGGACAATTTCCCCCAATATTTTCAGAAAATTTCGATTCATAGTAGCAAGACCTTTTACTCACCACTTCAAAATTCATTAAAATTTATAAATAGTTTGATCGACATTATATATCAAATTTGCGTTTTAATTTAAGTTATGGTGAGTAAAGTGAAGTATCTCATCAACAGTGTTCATTCTCATTTAGTGTATCCGATTTCTTTTTTATCTTACAATGCGTATTAAAGTGCCAAAATAAATCTTAATGAACCTTATTATGTTTGTTCAACACTATTTTATATGCTAAAGTAAAACATATCCCTTTGGCCTTTGGAAACATTCTTTAAAATACTTATTTTGCTTTTCATTCGATTCTTACCTTGTCATATTGATTTTGATGTGAGTATATTTCTCACTCATGGATACAGTTACAATAAAATATTTTATATTGAAATTTACTGTACTTTATCAAGTAAGACCCACTTACTTCCATTTAAGTTTTGCTTGCTTTAAATATAAATAAAGAGGGGGTGACCCACTTACCCCATCTCTTGAGGTAAGTTGGTCACCCATCTCATTATTGATAAAAAGACCAGTTAAGAAAGATGTAAAGCTTTATTTTAGAAACTACTGATAAATTTTTGTTTATCGATAGACTCTTTAACGAAATTAGTCAACAATTACAAAATAAACCCTTTCAAATTTTTTCTATAAAGCTCCAAAAATGTACTAGGCCAAAAAGGGGTCCCACTTACCCCAAGTGACCCTAAATTATATTGCACACAAATTAATACATAACTTCGAATTACTTTTACATTGTTAGTTGACAAACTGGTTGTAATCTGGCTTATTTAATGAAATTAATTTTTTTGCCTTTCTCCCGAATCCAAGCAAAAAAAATTTGCAGGCTAAAACTGGAGGGTGGGATATTTTTCCACCGCTGGTCCAGCGGACCAGTGATTTTCTGATTCCACTAGTCCGAGCCGTTTTTTGGTTGTCCCGGACCAGCAATCCAGTACAATTTCGAACGCTGGAAGTAAAGACCAAATATAAAAATTTTACAGGAGGATAATACCTAAGTGAGGCGTAACCTGTGAAATTTTCAAACATTTAAACTTTGTTCCACCAGAGATATAGAGGGTCAAATTAAGGATTTTCTTGAAATGATCAGATTTTGAAGGTTCATAACTCCACTTGGAAGCAAATACCAAAAATGAAATGTTTACAGTTGGATGATACCCTAGTAAGGCTTAACCTGTAAAAATTTCAGGTGTTTAAACTTTGTTCCAACAAAGATACAGATGGTCAAAGTTTTGAATTCTTTGAAATTTTCCAAAGTTGGAGGCCTATAGCTATAAAAAAGAACAAAATACCAGGGTTGAATTTTCAGAATATAGTCCAGTAAGTAGGCGACACATTGTCTACAAAAACATTGGGGAAATATAGATCTTTTGGGAATACTACTCTTTCGAAAATTGAAAAATCATCATTTTTAAAGTTCTACTTTTAGGTGGTTTTTCTATATTTTGGACATTATTCTCCAAACAATTAAACCGTACATTATGAAGGATATATTTTTCTGAGTGCAATGGATTTTGTTGCATGAAATTATGTTAAACCAGTCAGGAGTAACGAAAGTTAATAGGAAACCCTTACAAACGCAAAACTCAGCATTTTTCGATGGCTGTCATAAAAATTCAAATAAAGATAAAAAATTAAAGATAGTGTTGTAGAATTCTCCAATGATATCAGAATCAACCCTGAAAAAATTATTTGATTCTAAAATGGTCGAGCAACCACCTCTGGATCACTTGATATGGATTTGACCCATAGACGAGTCAGAATCCCATAGGATTTGGGGGTCCCAGATCAAATCCCAGGGAGCTAAAAATGGAGCAACACCCCAAAAAAATTATAAAAAAATTAAATTTGTTGAAGTACTACTATCGGTAAAGATTTAATCATGGTCTCAAATTTTGTGGTTTAAAATGATCTTTATAAGTGTGCTAAAAGCTTTCACTTTAACATTTGTTTTATAACGAAAAAAGTAAAAAATACCACAAAAAATTTTGAAAAATGTACCAAAACTTAATTTTGTATTAGGAAATCCTTTCTTTTGATTTAATAATCTGAAAAGGCATAGTTGAAAACCCTTACTCTGGAATTCCCAAACCCTACATGATTCTGACTCGTCTAGGTGTCTACATCCCCCCTGTGACCTAAGTGTGACCCAACATTTATGGGATACCCTGTTCATCAGTTAATTTCAAATATTTAATTAATCAGAAGAAGAGTTCACGAGTTGTAATTTGAGTAACTTTGCTTAAAATGGAGGGAAATGAGAAGTAAAGCAATTTGTTTAGATATTGTATCAAATTTGAGGAAAAAAACTTTCTGCCAATATATTTTCTGAACTATTTTTAATATTTTAACAAGTCAAAATAGTTTCAACTGAAAGCCGATAGAATAGTAAGTACTTGTTCTACTTCTTACAAATTTTATCACCAAAACGGATGTTCGGTGATTTACGTGATAGTAACTTATATATATGATGCCTTCACCGGGATATTGGGTGCATAATATAATTTCTATATAGTATAGTTATTTCTTTTTTTAAATTTCTTATTGGTGGTTACTTATTTATTAACATACCCTTTTTAGCCCTTTATTTACCGACGGTATTTACAAGTACCGCCAACTTTAAAATTACATAGAATAACCATCCTTGCGAATATATTGACGATAATTTACAGGAACACTCTTTCAGTTATCCTCTTCCAGGATAAAAAGCAGCGAAGGTTCTATGATGAGTATTTTAGCGGGAAATGCGAATAGATTTAACTGAAGTTGTAAGTTTAGCTGCCATTTCGATCGGATTCACATGATTGTCATTTTTGTTCCCGCAAAAAAGTAGTTAATGTCAAAAGTTAAGTGTATTATTTTTTAAGACTTATTACTGCGATAAAAAAGCTATGTTTTTCTTGTATTGTGAGAATATTTTAGCACTCCGTGTACTGAAAGTACCCTAAAGTATCAATTTAAGTAATTGGCTCTAGCGGATTCAATTTTCCAAATATTATTATTTTATTTATGTATATCCCTTAATTTTCAATTTAGTGACTTAAAAAAGTATTTGCACGAAAAAAATTGCAGCGAATCATAATGCAGTAAATAAAGGGTTAAGGAAAATTTTTTATATAGGGTCACTTGGGGTAAGTGGGTCCCGTTTTTGGCCTAGTGCATTTTTGTACCTCAATAGAAAAATTTTGAACGCGTTAAATTTGAACATATTGACTCATTTCAGTTAAGACTTTATCAATAAATGAAAATCTATTATTAGTTTTTAAAATAAAATGAGAGGTGAGAAAACTATCTACTTTTAAATAAGAGGGGTGACCAACTTATCCTAAGAGATGGGGTAAGTGGGTCACCCACTCTTTATTTATATTTAAAGCAAGCAAAACTTAAAAGGAAGTAAGTGGGTATTACTTGATTTGAAGCACAGAAAATTTCTAAATGAAATATTTTATTGTAACTGTATCCATGTTTGAGAAATCTGCTCACATTACAATCAGAGATAAAAGGTAAGAATAGAATGAAAAACGAAATAAGTATTTTAAAGAATGTTTTGAAAGGCCAAAGGGATATGTTTTTCTTTAACATGTAAAATAGTGTTGATAAAACATAAGGTTGATTAAGATTTATTTTGGAAAATTTGTAAACATTGTAAGGCAAAAAAGAAATCGGACACACTAAATGAGAATGAACACTATTGATGAGATATTTCACTCAACTCACCATAACTTAAATTAAAACGCAAATTTGATACAAAATGTTGATCAAACTATTATAAAATTTTAAAGTGGTGAGTAAAAGGTCATGCCATACCAGTGGAGTAGCCAGAAATTATTTTTGGAGGGTGCATAATGATATCGAAATGAAAGAAAAAAAATTAAGGTTTTGAATTACTAATACTAACTACTAATTTTTTTCTAATTTTTAATTTACTAATTTTTTTCTCACTGAATGAATAACTTAATATTAAAGTAAATTAATGGTGTATTTTAATAATGAAACGAAGAAACCATCGTTAACAAACTATAACGAAGTATTTCATCAACACTCATAAATGAAATGTGTGGATAAGAACATTTTATTTACTTAAAATCATGAATATAAGGAATACTATCTTTTGGGAATACTACTCTTTCGAAAATTGAAAAACCATCATTTTTAAAGTTCTATTTTTAGGCGGTTTTTCTATATTTTGGACATTATTCTCCAAACAATTTAACCGTACATTATGAAGGATATATTTTTCTGAGTGCAATGGATTTTGTTGCATGAAATTATGTTAAACCAGTCAGGAGTAACGAAAGTTAATAGGAAACCCTTACAAACGTAAAACTCAGCATTTTTCGATGGCTGCCATAAAAATTCAAATAAAGATAAAAATTAAAGATAGTGTTGTAGGATTCCCCAATGATATAAGAATCAACCCTGAAAAAATTATTTGATTCTAAAATGGTCGAGCAATCACCTCTGGATCACTTGATATGGATTTGACCCATAGACGAGTCAGAATACCATAGGATTTGGGGGTCCCAGACCAAATCCCAGGGAGCTAAAAATGGAGCAACACCCCAAAAAAATTATATAAAAATTCAATTTGTTGAAGTACTACTATTGGTAAAGATTTAATCATGGTCTCAAATTTTGTGGTTTAAAATGATCTTTATAAGTGTGCTAAAAGCTTCGACTTTAACATTTGTTTTATAACGAAAAAAGTAAAAAATACCACAAAAAAATTTGAAAAATGTACCAAAACTTAATTTTGTATTAGGAAATCCTTTCTTTTGATTTAACCCTCCGTCGGTCGCAATATTAAAGTGACGTGTTCGGTCGCAATGTGCCAAAACGCACAATCGAAAGAATCACAATTTTCTACCTTTTAATTTCAATGATAAGGTCTTAAAAACAATAAAAGATATTCATAGTATTATTCAGATACACAATTTGATATTTGTTGTAAATAATTAAGAATAAAAATTAAAAATAGCATAAAATTAAGCTTACTTCATCGAAATAAATAATTCAATATCTTAGTCAAAAAATATACTTAATGATGTGAAACCTGAAGGATATTAATTCCAAATTATCGTTTTTGATCTCATGTTCAGATAATAACCATTCACCAACAAAACTTTAACAGGTAACACTAGGCTGGGCAAATTGACCCCTGACAGTCCCTGTAGCTATTGTAAAATAACTCCAAAATACATTATTTTAGCTTTAAACTGCCAAATTACAGGTAGTAAACGTAGATTTGTATATTGCACAACACTGTTTTTGGCGAGGTAAGTGTATAAGGTACTATTTTGTAGGTGTATGTTCAACCGCAATAAACCAAAAATAATTAGAAAAATTACATACATATTGAGGAAAATTTAATAATATTGATGCGTAAGCACTCATAAATTTAATAAAAAAGCATCAGAGATTACAAAAAATAATATTACGTACCTTAAAGACGTTAAACAATATGGAGCGCAATGTGTCAAATAGTAAAATTATGATGAAAACCAAACTAAACAAAGCGCGCAAATTTAATGAATTGGTTGGCGCCATACATCCGGTAAAGATAGGAGACTAGCAAAAATTTCAGACATCTACCCCTAAAATAACGGAAAGGTGAACGAAAATGTATGAGGTGTGCGAAAACGTACAGTTGCGACCGACGGAGGGTTAATAATATGAAAAGGCATTGTTGAAAACCCTTACTCTGGAGCTCCCAAATCCTATGTGATTCTGACTCGTCTAAGTGTCTTCTATCCCCCCTGTGACCTAAGTGTGACCCAACATTTATGGGACACCCTGTTCATCAGTTAATTTCAAATATTTAATTAATCAGAAGAAGAGTTCACGAGTTGTAATTTGAGTAACTTTGCTTAAAATGGAGGGAAATGAGAATTAAAGCAATTTGTTTGGATATTGTATCAAATTTGAGGAGAAAAATTTTCTGACAATAATATTTTCTGAACTTTTTATTATTTTACCAAGTCAAAATAGTTTCAACTGAAAGCCGATAGAATAGTAAGCACTTGTTCTACTTCTTACATATTTTATCACCAAAACGGATGTTCGGTGATTTACGTGATAGTAACTTATATATATGATGCCTTCACCGGGATATTGGGTGCATAATACACTTTCTATATAGTATAGTTATTTCTTTTTTTAAATTTCTTATTGGTGGTTACTTATTTATTAACATACCCTTTTTAAGGAAAAATTTTTTTTATATAGGGTCACTTGGGGTAAGTGGGTCCCGTTTTTGGCCTAGTGCATTTTTGTAGCTCAATAGGAAAATTTTGAACGCGTTAAATTTGAACATATTGACTCATTTCATTTAAGACTTTATCAATAAATGAAAATCTATTATTAGTTTTTAAAATAAAATGAGAGGGGAGAAAACTATCTACTTTTAAATAAGAGGGGTGACCCACTTATCCTAAGAGATGGGGTAAGTGGGTCACCCACTCTTTATTTATATTTAAAGCAAGCAAAACTTAAAAGGAAGTAAGTGGGTATTACTTGATTTGAAGTACAGAAAATTTCTAAATGAAATATTTTATTGTAACTGTATCCATGTTTGAGAAATCTGCTCACATTACCATCAGAGTGAAAAGGTAAGAATAGAATGAAAAACGAAATAAGTATTTTAAAGAATGTTTTGAAAGGCCAAAGGGATATGTTTTTCTTTTACATGTAAAATAGTGTTGAAAAAACATAAGGTTGATTAAGATTTATTTTGGAAAATTTGTAAACATTGTAAGGCAAAAAAGAAATCGGACACACTAAATGAGAATGAACACTATTGATAAGATATTTCACTCAACTCACCATAACTTAAATTAAACCGCAAATTTGATATAAAATGTCGATCAAACTGATCTAAAATTTTAAAGTGGTGAGTAAAAGGTCTTGCCATACCAGTGGAGTAGCCAGAAATTATTTTTGGAGGGTGCATGATGATATCGAAATGAAAGAAAAAAAAATAAGGTTTTGAATTACTAATACTAACTACTAATTTTTTTCTAATTTTTAATTTACTAATTTTTTTCTCACTGAATGAATAACTTAATATTAAAGTAAATTAATGGTTTAATTTAATAATGAAACAAAGAAACCATCGTTAACAAACTACAACGAAGTATTTCATCAACACTCATAAATGAAATGTGTCGATGAGAACATTTTATTTACTTAAAATCATAAATATAAGCAGGGGCGGATCCAGGATTTGGTTTTTTATGGGGGGCTGAGAATCTTCATAATCCAATTGAATCCTCTTTATTATCTTAATATGGGAAAGGAAGTGAATTATCCTGCTAAAACTATTGAAAGGGGACCTGGGGGTCCTCCATTAGAAAATTTTTGGAAATTTAAGTCAAAAAACCCCATTTTTTCAACTCGTTTTGGTACGACTCATCCGAATTTCGGATACAGGTTTTATTGTAAAATTTTTACATCTTGACAAGCTCAATATAAAATAGAGTTGTAAATGTAAAGTTACAAGTACCGAGGGGGTCTGAGGGTCCTCCCCCATAAAATTTTTGAAAATTTGATCCTAAAAAAGGGTTTTTAACTTGTTTTGGTGTACTTAATTCGAATTTTGGGAATACTAGAATAAAAGAAATTTGGAAATACTTAATTTCACAAAGAAAAAAGTTTGGGGCTTGGGAAGGGGGTGCCCGTTGCACCCCCTCTGTCTACGCCACTGTACCATACAATATATCGAAATTTTCTGAAAATTTTTGGGGAAATTGTCCCTATAACCCCCCTTTATTCCGCCCTTCAGTAATAGTTTCTATATTATTCGGGAACCTAGAACAGGGGGGGCCAACCCAAATAATGTTGAGAACCGCTTTGTAAAACCACAATACAGGCGCTCCCAAATGCGACAGAACTTTCTGGTTTACCTAATACGTTGTTAATAACAATAACAATAATAATAATAATTTTTTATACTAACAACACACAAAGGAAAATAGAAAAAAGAAGAGAAAAAAATGTATAGGGTTACTTGGGGTAAGTGGGTCACCCCCTAAAACAATAATATGCACAGGAAATTTCACACTTATTCGCATTGATTATGTTACAGTTTGTCACACCGATGAGTTTTGCATATATTTGAGATTTGTTTAATTTATTTTTAAGATTGTAGAACTAATTTAAAATAGATTCCCAGAATGGATTTTTTGGAGAGTTCAAGACGCATTTTTCAAAGAAGTATTTCCAGGTAAGTTTTCATTACATTTTAATGTTTATTGAACTGTTTTGCAGAGTTTGACCTAAAATACATACAACAATCTGAAATTTTTAAAAATTTTTAATTTTGAAGTGTTTAAGAGGGGTGTCCCACTTACCCCATAGTTTTAGCATGGTTGGGGTAAGTGGGACCCCTCAGCGTGGGGTAAGTGGGACCCCTCTTTATTTAGTAAGTGAGACCCCTTATTATGATATAAGTATAGGATAGGAAGTATAGGATATAAGTATAGGATATAGGAACTATTACTGAAGACATGGGCGGATTTCAGGGGGGTTATAGGGACAATTTCCCCCAATATTTTCAGAAACTTTCGATTTATAGTAGCAAGACCTTTTACTCACCACTTCAAAATTCATTTAAATTTATAAATAGTTTGATCGACATTTTATATCAAATTTGTGTTTTAATTTAAGTTATGGTGAGTAAAGTGAAATATCTCATCAACAGTGTTCATTCTCATTTAGTGTGTCCGATTTCTTTTTTATCTTATAATGCGTATTAAAGTGCCAAAATAAATCTTAATCAACCTAATTATGTTTGTTCAACACTATTTTATATGCTTAAGTAAAATATATCCCTTTGGCCGTTTGAAACATTCTTTAAAATACTTATTTTGCTTTTCATTCGATTCTTACCTTGTCATATTGATTTTGATGTGATTATATTTCTCACTCATGGATACAGTTACAATAAAATATTTTATATTGAAATTAACTGTACTTTATCAAGTAAGACCCACTTACTTCCATTTAAGTTTTTCTTGCTTTAAATATAAATAAAGAGGGGGTGACCCACTTATCCCATCTCTTGGGGTAAGTGGGCCACCCATCTCATTATTGATAAAAAGACCAGTTAAGAAAAATGTAAAGCTTTATTTTAGAAACTACTAATAAATTTTTTTTTATCAATAGACTCTTTAACGAAATTAGTCAACAAATACGAAATAAACCCTTTCAAATTTTTTCTATAAAGCTCCAAAAATGTACTAGGCCAAAAAGGGGTCCCCCTCACCCCAAGTGACCCTATACATATTGTCCACTAAGGGGCCAAGGGCCATTCAAAGTGAAAACATTAGGCATATTAAATACTTATATGCAAAAAAAATGAAAATAGAAAAAAAATAATATGTTCGGTTGTATAAAATCAAGCTAACAGCCAGTTAAAAAATACAGCAAAAACAGCTAGCGAATGTGGATGAAAAACTTCAAAAAAGGAAAATTTACTAACCTCGAGTTCAAATATTTTGTTTAGACTGTTGTAGACATCCTTGTTTGAGTAAAATACTTTTAAAACACTAAGTTTAAAATTTTTAGAAAAAAAAAGCAGACAAAAAAGTTATTTTTCCTTAGACGCTTTTTATTCCGAACTTTTGCCAAAACTACTACTTTTTATAACAAGTCTTCCAATTGAAAGGGGCGAACTGACAAAAAGGTTATGATTTGAGTTAGATATAATTAGGAAAAAAAAAGAATAAATAAAAATTCATTTCAATGCCTATCTGAAAAATTAAAAATAAATAAATACAAATTATTTTTCTCTCATTTGGCGATTCTAAGCTGTATGCTATAACTCAAATCAAAATGCATTACCCTTATAAATATTTGTTTGGCCATTAAGAAACCAGTATCACTTAACAATAAGCTTTTATAATATTTGAAATTTAAAATTTGAATGATTCAGACTTTTCCCATTACCCTCTATAGGTAAAAGATATTTTTTCCCAAATTCTAGGGCCAAACACTTTTTAATTATTTCCTACTAATTTAATTTTTTATTATTTTTCCATGAATAAGCAATGTAATACACAACTTTTTAACTCTATTTGGCACTGATAGTCAAAAATTTTATTTATTGCTTACTAGTCTATTTTAACAGCATGCAAAATTTTTCGCTCCGCCCTACGTCACGATTAAAATTTTGATGGAAAATTGGGTTGCCGATATTGAAAAGTTTAAGAGGCACTGAGATAAAAGTATTTCAATTCATTGCTATGTCTTAATTATATGGTATGAATTTTTTGTATAATTATCTGTGCATTATTATAATTTTAAATACTAAATAAGGAACTTGCATGTCAGATTTTCATAAACATTCAAGTGTTTCGTATGTTTTTTTGTATAGAAAAATGAAATATTTTGTCAAATTTTCAAAAAAATGAACAAGTACTTAACCCTGCTGTTCTGCTCCGACTTACTCTACGCACGTAGTGTTCGGGTCAATATGACCCGATACAAAAAATATCACTTCTAGCGGTAAATGAATGATGGAATTTAAGAATTAGGTAAAACAATAGTAAAATAACTCAAAATAAATGTAATTATTATGAAATAATTGAGTAAAGTTATGAAATACGTATAAAATAATGAAATTAACTAAAAAATATTTGTAATTGAAATTTGTAATTTTTTACTATTTTGACAATTTACATATATGAAAATGAGTTTTAAACAAGTATGGCACAACAAAGTAGTACGTTTTTAATTTTTTTCGTCGGAGGAACCTATATAAATTTCAATTTTTTCTTTATTCTTTTACTTTTTTTTAATTGATTCCCCCCTTCATGATAGGTTTTAATCTTCTTTACTGTATGAAAATAAGAGTGATTTCCTCAAATCCTCAAAAATAATTTTCATTTGAACATCTATTTTCCTTCTATTTGTACTAAATCCTTTTGAAAAGGCATTGCAGGATTTGCGAAATTACTCATTACTCCAATACCTCAAATTTCTTTTGCGATGATTTCTTTTTCTTTTCCAGCAATAAATTTAATGTTTCAGTTCTTTTGAAGTTATACTACCACAAAAAGTCCACATTTACCCCAAATCTAATGGTTAACTTGGTCAAAAAACAGTGGCATTGAAAAACACCACTAATTTCTCATTTTGAGTAATATTTTCATTCGGATAGCACAAGTTTCGTTTCAATAGTTATTTTTAGTATTCTAACTGAAAGGAAATACTTCATAAAACAAAAATACAACAAGAAAAAATAAAATTTGAAAATATTTTTTCATTTTTCCCAACTGAATCAACCTTTTGACCTTCCACGTGGTTTAGTCTCAAATGACAAAAAAAACAAGAAAAAAGAAAACTAAAATACAAAAGAAGGATGTTATAATAGTTTTTATTCTTTTCTGTTGAGTTATTCCGCAAAAAAATATGAAAAGGTTTGAGTAAAACGAAAAAATTTAGAATCGGGTCATATTGACCCGAACAGTACATTAAGACTATGTTGAAAAATATCCCTTGCAAATTAAAATAAATAAAATTCCTTTTAGATGTAGATAGTTATATGACTTTCCAACAAAGTCACGAAGTTTCATTAAAATACCTCTATTCAATTTTTTTAAAACGCGATTGAAAAATTTTTTGGGTCAAATAGACCCTAACAGAACAGCAGGGTTAAATATTTTAATTTAAAAGTCGAGAGAAAAACACGCGACTGAAAACGCGAAGTGTGTTTGCATGCACAGTGACGTAGAATCCATCGAGCCAAATTGCAATCAAAATTGAATTTCTATGTTTTAGTTGATGATTTCTTTCTTCAGAAGTGTCCGATATGAGTGTTTTTATAAATATTTACCTTCTAGCTAGACACTTCTGGTGGCGGTCAGAAATCCAAGGCAAACATTTTAGGCGAAGTCCATGATGAGTGACGTCACTGTGCATGCAATTAAGCGTTTTCAGTTGCTTCGAAAAACACGATTTTTGATAATTTTTTTTGCAATCGAAAAATTTCTCAATCGGCCTCAAATTTTGTGTAGTGGCTTATTTTTGCGTGAAGAATAGATTAAAAAAATAAAAAAAATCATGCAAGTTCCTTATTATGTGGTGAAAGATAGTTCCAATGAAGCAAAAGTGGGATATAAATTCAAGTTAATATTTAGCAAAATAAATTAAGCAATACAATTTTGGTAAAGAAGGCAATATTTATCTCCCAAAATCTCCAATTGTAATTATGGAGGAGAGAGTAATCAGGAGGTGAAATAGGGTGAACTGACCAGTAATTGACCAGTTAGTGGAAATTCCTCCAAGTTTTATTTTTCTTTCTAAGAAAAAAAATTTTCTAAAAAAATTGACAGTGGTTTAATATCAATGAAGGTATGAGGAATAATAACTGATAATCATTTTTCCTTTCACTTTTATAGAATTTTATTTATTTATTTTAAAAGGAATTAATTGAGATTTTGCCAGTAGTTGACCACTTACATCCAGTATTTGACCTCCATTATTCCAGTAATTGACCATTGCCATATTCACCATTTCCAGAATAAAAATCAAAATCTACAGCTCAAGCACAAATCAACCAACTGATCCACAACGCAACCTATCATTTCCAAAAGAACTGTTTGTTCGAGTCCCACTGAAATTTTCCCCATTTCTTTAAAACAGGGTGTTCTTCCTAAAGTTGGCTGAAAAAATACGCAACGGAGAGGCTTGAAGAAAACGTTTCAGAAACCCTTACACAAACTTTCATTCAAACTGATGATTATAAAATTCCCTCACAAAAATTAAGAATAGGCAAATTTTAGCAAATTTTCAAGTTCATAGTTTTTCTAAACAATTTTAAGCGAAAAAATCAGTTGTTTTATTGAATGGTTTTAAAATTTTAAACATATCTAATATTTCATTCTTATAAAACCGTGCCTTTTGTCAGAAAATCCTATGATCTGAAAACCAACTGTTTGTTCGAATCCTACTAAAATTTCTTCCGTTTGTTGAATACGTCTTAGAAAATTATTAAAAATTTTTATTCAATATGGATTTTTAAGATGTATTTGCAAAATCATATATATTTTAAGCTAGAAATAGAACATGTGTTTTTATTGTTTAACCTTTTAAAACCAGATTGTAGGCCACCAAGAGAGCGCTTGCACCGCGAATCGTTCGATTCCCGCGTTTACTACAAAGGGCTATCTAAAAAACTAAAAATGCGTTTTCGTCTGACAACCAACCAACCAGCTACCCGTAGGTACGTATTTTAGGGCTTAGCGAGAGGAGTGACATATTTTTAAAGCGCAGGTGTTGGAAATGTGAAGAACCAATGAAAGAGTTATATTGAATAAAGAGTCCCTATTAACAAAACTGGTTAATTACTGGAAATGTAACTTTTTTTACAGTAAATCTAAGCAAAAATTGTACTGCAGGTAAAAATCTTTAAGATCGCTCTTGGTTTAAAAAGAAATCTCAAAAGCAAATAAAATCCAGTAGTTGACCACTTTGGTCAAATACTAGCACTTTTTCTATTTTAGACAGCCAGTAGTTGACCACCCCTCAAATATCAAATTAAATGGTTAATATACAAGTAATGATAGTTTTATTTAATTAAACTGTATATATAGGACCTAAATTCATCAATCAATAAACAATTGGAATAAAAACTAGCTGGATGATTTGAGATTGAACTAAATACTCCATACCATTATAGCTAGTAGTGAGAGCGCATGCTTTGAAGCTTTGTTGATAACTTTGTTTTCAACTATTTATTGCGTCTTTTAAGATCAATACTGGAACTTAAGACTGTGCATGAGCTTTTATTAAAATGTTAGCTATGTTTTCAACGCAACAGCTTCGAAATAAACACACAAGAGTTCTTGTTTTTTGTAAAATTATGCTCAAATGGTCAACTACTGGTAGGTGGTCAACTACTGGTCAGTTCACCCTATACCACTGAGCGCCACTGAGTGAATGAAGTACTGGCGACACCGTTCCGCCAGTTCTGCGCATTACCTCGTTCGGATCAATCCCAGGATGCACTGCCCGAGGAGCTGCGAAGAAGGAACGTCATTCGCTCCTTGGCAAAGTGACTTATGTTTCGTCACTTCCCTCCTCCCACTCGTTCTCGGAATTTGAACCATTCATTGGACTAGTCGCGCAAGATGTTCTGGGATTGTTCCGCTCACAAAGGAAAACCGCTGGCTTCAAATGTGCGCTACTGCGCAGCGCATGCATATTTCGCCTCCTCTTTACCAAGACCATCTATACAGGGTGTATCTGAAATGGTGCAACAAACTTTCAGGGATGATAGTACTCATCAAGACGAACAAGAATCGGTAAAGAAAGGGGGTCCCAGACCAAATCCCAGGGAGTTAAAAATGGAGCAACACCCCAAAAAAATCATTGAAAAATTCAATTTGTAGAAGAACTACTATTGGTAAAAACTTAATTATGGTCTCAAAAATTGTGGTTTAATATGATCTTTAAAATTACCTCAAAAGTCTTCACTTTAAAATTTGTTTTATTATGAAAAAAGTTAAAAAACACAAAATATGTGAAAACTCTGCCAAAACCTTATTTTGTATTTCGAAATCCTTTCTTTTGATTTGATAATCTGAAAGATCATAGTTGAAAACCCCTAAGTCCAAAGTTTCATGTAAATACAATCAATATTAAACGCTTGAGATCCTGTTAAAGTTTGTTTTTTGCGTGCGCTAACAGCTGTTCTGGAAACAGCTCTAAAAAACTGCTTGCGCACCCAAAAAACAAACTTTTAAAGGATCTCAAGCGTTTAATATTGATTGTATTTACGTGAAACTTTGGACTTATGGGTTTTCTACTATGATCTTTCAGATTATGAAATCAAAAGAAAGGATTTCGAAATACAAAATAAGGTTTTGGCAGAGTTTTCACATTTTTTTTGTGTTTTTTAACTTTTTTCATAATAAAACAAATTTTAAAGTGAAGACTTTTGAGGTAATTTTAAAGATCATATTAAACCACAATTTTTGAGACTATAATTAAGTTTTTACCAATAGTAGTTCTTCTACAAATTGAATTTTTCAATGATTTTTTTGGGGTGTCGCTCCATTTTTAACTCCCTGGGATTTGGTCTGGGACCCCCCTTTCTATACCGATTCTTGTTCATCTTGATGAGTACTATCATCCCTGAAAGTTTGTTGCACCATTTCAGATACACCCTGTATAAAGGCCTCCCAACTCGGCCGTGCAACGTCATAACTTTCACTCATCTTTGACGTCACTCCATAGACTTAACATGGCAATTTTCACTCACGTTTGACGTCATCGTCTGGAGTTGGGTGGAAATGTCAAGACCCTCTATATAAAGGCCTCCCAACTCGGCCGTGCAACGTCATAACTTTCACTCATCTTTGACGTCACTCCATAGACTTAACATGGCAATTTTCACTCACGTTTGACGTCATCGTCCGGAGTTGGGTGGCCATGTATATCGTCGTGGAAGATGCAATAAGGCACATCTAACATTTGAAGCACCTTTAGTATTCCAATCCTCTTTCTCGCCAAACAGTTTTCGTGATTTCGTTTGGCGGTTTTAATATGGCTGTGCTTTTTTTGTAAACCAAAATTTTTTCAGAAATTGATGCTTAGATATTTGGTTACTTGATCAGGCTTCGCACCTAAAAGTATTAAAAGAATTTTTAAAACATCTTTATAGCTCTAGTAAGCCGTGATTTGACATATTTTCACATTTGGTCAGAAAAGAGTTGCCGATCTTTCATGATCTGTCATAGATCCAAAGATCATGATCTGATATTTAGAGAATCAATCTCGATGAAACCGTTTGAGAGCGTGAAAGATATTGGTTTATTTTGAATGCGATTCTGTTTTGACAATTCCTCCGAATATTATTAAACTAATTTTAAAAAGATATTACTGGATCTTCGATTATGTGTTACTTTTTTATTACATTTACCTATTTTTCCTTTAATTAGCTTTGTAAAGTTCCCGAATAATGCAAATAAAGCATGCTTTATTTTATGTCGTGGTACCTTACCTGCTACAATTTTATTGTGATTAAAATGTAAGTAAAATGTATACAGTTTTGTAATTTTTTATGTTCCTATGATTTTTTTTGCTTTATACAACGATAAGAGGCAAGAAAAATTTTCCCATAAGAATTGTATTGAAAATAAAGTTATCAAACAATTAATTCTGATGATAACAGAAAAAGTGCTTATTTACAAAAAAAAATTTTATTTTATCTATCTATGATATACAAAATTAATAGAAATGATCGATATTCTTTTCTGAAAAGCAGAAAAATACTCGATGTGGGCAAGAGAACGAGAAATTCTATTAGAAAGCGATGTTCCGAAGTAGTCACCCTCCCAAGTATTGCCCGTACCTGGAAGTGCTTAACTTCGGTGATGAATAAATGTGCTGGTGTTGGTTTTGACTCGATTTAAGCAGCAACCATACGAAACCATATTTGGCTATTTATTTCACTTCCAATTGAAACAATCGACAACTACATCAAACTGTGTCTTTTTCCGATGTTAGATGTGCTGTACAGTGTTCCCTCGTTATTCGCGGTAGTTACGTTCCAAAACATACCGCGAATACGCGAAATCCGCGAATGGCGAACCCAGTTTTAAAACGCGCATATATGATAATATAACAGATATAATGGTTCGATTCCGTCATTTATTACATAAAACTTATGAAACTGGTACTCGCAAAGAGTAGTTTTAACTGTAAATTTTTCAGGAAGTTATCTTTTCATAGCAAAAGATTCATTTCGATTAGTCTACCTCACTGACGCACGGTAAACCATATTTGGCAACTTATTAACCATTTGGCAAAATTTATTTTCGATTATTATTTTATTGTGAAAACCGTAGCTCAGTGGTTAATAACCGGGATCGTCGAACTCTAACGCTTTCAACACGGAGATTATTAAGACTTGAAGTGGTATTATTGAGATTTTATGATTGAGATTTTATAAAATCTTAATCTTAGAATTTCCTTGTGACTTTTTATTGGATTTGGATCCAAAATTAAGTAATCAACATGATCCTACGAATTGTAAAGCTTATTAAGCTGGTTTTAAGTTAAACTGTCATACCATGTCAATCAGATTTTACATAGAAACTTGGGCCGAAGGTATAAACCAGGGCTATAAAACTAGACGTTTTTCGGGGGGTTTCGGCAAAAGTTTGACTTGAAACTTTAGTTCAATTTTGTTAGTGACCAAGGTAAGAAGACAGCGGCGGATTCAGGATTTGGCTTTTGGGGGGCTAAAAATCTTCAATATCAAAATTGTTATAATATTCTAAAAGGGGGGTCTGGTATGGGGGTCCTCCCCCATAAAATTTTTGAAAATTTAAGTCTAAAAGGCAGATTTTCAACTCTAACCCGGATTTCAGACATAAATTTTCAAGAATTTAATTTACATTTTGGTAGGATTTTTTGCATTTCGACGAACTTTTTACAGAAAAGTGACAAATAATAGGGTGCTAAATTCGAAAGGGGGGCCTGGGGGTCTCTTTTTTACACCCTTGAGTTCCCACTTCCCCTCCTTCTCACTGTTAGTTCTTGTTTCTTTTGGGGAAGGGGGCTTAAGTCCCCTAGCCCCCCTGGACTGGATCCGCTAGTGTGATAAGTAGAACTCCTAAATCACCTTGGATTAATATGATTTCACTCATTTTTAGACTAACCCGAAGAGGATCACTCCTTGTAAGTCCCAAAATTTTCGAGGAACAACTATTATCATAGATTTCAAAATTTAAGGGGGGATTAGGGGTTTCCCCCAAGAAAAATTTTGAATTTTGAACCTTTACAGTAGGGGTTTTATGCATTTTAAGGCGAATATTTAAGGAAAAACAGGAAGTAAAAAATTTATGTCAAAACTTCGGGGGGGGGGGGTTTGAACCCCAATCCCCCCCTTGGATATGGCCCTGGTATAAACTGAAATCACTACAGGGTTCCTAGCTGAAGAAAGAAAAATTTAAAAATATAGTTCACTATATGTTCTCGGACCCATTCCAAGCTAGCTGGTGTTTCTCAGAAGAGGGCAATCTTGGTGACGAAATCCATCTCTAATGTCACGGTCGTCTCATACACCAAGAATTTCATAAAAGAACGAAATAGAAAGGATTATGGTATGAGGATGTGCGATATTTTTGTTTTATACTTCTAAAGTTTCGAACATACCTTAAAATAATTTATATATTAATATCAAGCACGATGTAAAATTATGGAAATTACGAAAAATTATTAATTATTGCTTCTCCTTGGTGAACAAGGCTTAATTCGCATTTTCCTCTTAGTTTTTAAATTTAAATTATGGTGAAAGTTACAGTTTTACCATAAAAAACCCAGATTCGACTCTGCTCACGTTCAAACATAACCTGCAACGAAAAGTCAAGTGCAGGAGGTGCTTGGCACCCAACTTTTTCCTTTGCCTCGATGCTTTTCGGGGCATCTCCGGCTGAAGGCACTGCAGTCAATTGATGGTAGACTGATATCATTAACTTAATCATAAATAAAATAGTGGTGTTAAAATTTAAACATTTAACTGCAAATGCGAGAATCACTTCCGCAACTAAAAAATAAACGAAATTATGAACACTTTTTATGCAAAAATGCTTGCAATAGTGTTGATAAACAATTGTAGAGACAGAAAAAGAGTCTTTTAATAGTGTTGCGAATTGCGATCTATATTTAAGGACACTTTTATATTCTTCCTGTTGAAACAATTCTCCAACACTATTTCAAAACAAAACTTTTAATTTAAATTTAGCTACATTTTTTGAAAGACATTTACGTCACAATCACAAACCAGTAATGTGGTATACTTGTAGTCTAAATAAATGTTATAAATATGGAGACATGTTAGTGTTTCAATAAAATATACGTTAATCTACCACTTTTATTTTAAAATTATTTTCAATATAAGCACTAGACCCTGATCATTCTGTCACACCCACTAGCCAGAGATGGGCGTAATCAAACTACTTTTGTAATCAGATTAATAATCTGATTACATTTGTAATCATTACATTTGTAATCATTACATTTGTAATCTGATTACTTTTTGCAGTTTTTAATCTAACTACATTTGTAATCATTACATTTGTAATCTGATTACATTTTGAAATTTTCAATCCAACTACATCTGTAATCTGAATGAATGTAATCTGATTACATTTGAAGTTAGATTACATTTTGTAATCTAAATGTGAATGTAATCTGATTACTTTTGTAGTTTGATTACATTTGTAGTTTGATTACATTTTTAGTTTGATTACATTTTTAGTCTAAATACATTTGTAATCTTCAATCCAATTACTCTGGTACCTTTACCGGAAGTGGTCCACAACTTGCCGGAAGTGGTCCATGACTTACAGGAAGTGGTCTACAACTTGCCGGAAGTGGTCTGTTTCTTACCGGAAGTGGTCCGTAACCTACGGAAGTGGTCCATAACTTACCGGAAGTGGTCCACAACTTGCCGGAAGTGGTCCGTTACTTGCCGGAAGTGGTCCGTTACTTACCGGAAGTGGTCCGTTACTTACCGGAAGTGGTCCGTGACTTATCAAAAGTGGTCCACAACTTACCGGAAGTGGTACGTGACTTACCGGAAATGGTCTGTTACTTACCGGAAGTGGTCCATGACTTACCGGAAGTGGACCCCAACTTGCCGGAAGTAGTCTGTTACTTACCGGAAGTGGTCCGTAACCTACCGGAAGTTGTCCATGACTTACCGGAAGTGGTCCACAACTTGCCGGAAGTGGTCCATGACTTTCCAGAAGTGGTCCACAACTTGCCGGAAGTGGTCTGTTACTTACTGGAAGTGGTCCATGACTTACCGGAAGTGGACCCCAACTTGCCGGAAGTAGCCTGTTACTTACCGGAAGTGGTCCGTAACCTACCGGAAGTGGTCCATGATTTACCGGAAGTGGTCCACAACTTGCCGGAAGTGGTCTGTTACTTACCGGAAGTTGTCCGTAACCTACCAGAACTGGGTCAATGACTTACCGGAAGTGGTCCACAACTTGCCGGAAGTGATCTGTTATGAACCGGAAGTGGTCCGTAACCTACCAGAAGTGGTCCATGACTTACCGGAAGTGGTCCACAACTTGTCGGTAAGTTTCGTAGCACTTCCGGGAAGTTGTGGACCACTTCCGGTCAGTTGTGTACCACTTTCGGTCAGTTGTAGACCACTTCCGATCTGTTTTGGACCACTTCTGGTAAGCCGCGGACAACTTCCGGGAAGATAAGAACTATGCCTATTAAGTTGCGTACCGTTTCCGGTAAGTTTCAGAGCACTTCCGGTCAATTGTGAATCACTTCCGGTCAGATGTGAACCACTTCCGGTCAGTTGAGGACCCTTTTCGGTCAGTTGCGGGCCACTTCTGGTCAATTGGGAACCACTTCCGGTCAGTTGTTGACTACTTCCGGTAAGTTGTGGACCACTTCCGGTGAGCCGTGGACAACTTCCGGGAAGTTACGAACCACTTCTTTTAAGTTGCGGACCATTTCCGGTAAAATGTGGACCATATCTGGTCAGTTGTGGACCACTTCCGGTAAGTTTCGGACCACTTCCGATCAGTTTTGGACCACTTCCGGGGAGTCGCGGACAACTTTCGGGGAGTTACGAAACCACTTCTATTAAGTTGCGGACCGTTTCCGGTAAGTTGGGAACCATTTCCGGAAAGTTTCGGAGCACTTCCGGGAAGTTACGAACCTCTATTTTTAAGTTGCGGACCGTTTCCATCAAGTTGTGGACTACTTCCGGGAAGTTTCGGAGCACTTCCGGTGAGTTGTTGACCACTTCCAGTCAGTTTTGGACCACTTCCGGTCAATTTTGGAGCACTTCCGGTCAATTTTGGACCATTTCCTGTCAGTTGTGGACCACTTCCTGTATGTGGCGGAACAACAATACACCCTATTCTCACCCTACCATTATCAATCAGAAAAAGTAATCAAGATATGTTATATTAGATTACAATTGTAATCTGTAATCAGATTAACGATTACAGAATGTAATCTGTAATCAGATTACATTTGTACAAAAGTAATCAGATTACAAATGTAATCAGATTACATTTGTGCAAAAGTAATCAGATTACAAATGTAATCAGATTACATTTGTGCAAAAGTAATCAGATTACAAATGTAATCAGATTACATTTGTGAAAAAGTAATCAGATTACAAATGTAATCAGATTACATTTGTAATCGTAATCGTTAATCATTAATCTGATTACATTTTGCCCATCTCTGCCACTAGCTATTCGTTAGCTTTTACTCCATGAGTGTAGATGTCGGAAACTAATTTCGAATGCGAGAGACTAGATTATGGCCGACCAAAAACAATTTGCAATCCTGTTCTTAGGATCAAACCTTTTCTTGGGGAGGGCAGCCAAGTCCCTCTTTAGTGTTTTAAAACCTTTATATTCACTCTTTTTTGCAATAAGTTCATTATAATCAAAATTCTAAAAAAATTCTAAAAACGTATGTCCAAATTTGGGTTTACGTGTACCAAAAAACAGTTAAAAACCATGTTCTTATGGTTAAATTTCCTAAAACTTTCTGGGGGAGGACCCCCAAACCCCCTTTGAAAATTGAACCTTTATAACTAAAAACTTTTCTTATGTAAATCTTTCTTAGACGCAAATTCTACCTAAAAAAGTGTTCAAAAGATATATTAAACCTACTAATATGGATGAAAGGGGCTTGGGGATATGTGGAAATATTTTTAGGCCCCTCCCGAAATAAATTTCATATTCTCCATCACTTATTCAAAATTAAATTTAAGAACTCCCACCCATGGGGGGTAGGGAATCAACCCCCATTCCAAAATTATTATGTCTATTATGTTTCTTTTTGCCTTGAAAATTCTGAAAATTATACAAGGAGTGATCCACCTCGAGAGCAACCTAAATGGTCCCCAATGTCCAAAAAGGAGTCACAAAACTACTTTTTAGTGTCAGATTACAAAAACTTTTACCTCAAAAACAAAACTCTTCAATGTTTCCACGCGCCCGCCAAATATTTTACGTTAATTGCATTAAAGATAAAAAAACAATCGCGAAACAATGCTGTGGCTACGCCACTATCTCACGGGGCTTTAAAATTTTCCCTGCAAAAATAAAAAAGTCGACCCTGCTTGCCCCTGGCTAAGTGAACCCTAAGTGGAACCCTGGCTAGTTTTGAACCCTGTGATAGTTTTTCTGCTGTAAAAAGGCCTAGTAAATTTACGAAATTCTTGAAATAATGAAGAAAAAACTCAGTGATCATAAAGCGCGAATAAGCGGGGCCGCGAACCTGCAAATAGAAAATCGCGATTATGAAAAAAAAGTCTTTGGCGATCACGGATTGGCGACCTTTTTTTTCCTGTCGATACCAAAAGGGTTACAAGGAAGAAAACCTGCTTAGTAGAAGAAGTTACATTCTTTAAAATGGTTTTACATAATAAATACCGGAATCGAACACTTATATCTTTTCTGCCAAATATGCAAGTTTCAAAACTGAAAAACTTTGAGATCGAAATCCGCGAATGTGCGGGGGTAACATTGCTCAACCGCGAATACTGAGCCGCGAATATGCGAGGGCCCACTGTATTGCATCTTCCACGACGATATAGAGGGTCTTGGCCATGTATATAGAGCAGGGGTTTCCAACTTCTAAGTACTCGCGGGCCGCAATCAAAATCACAAGTCAAGTGGCGGGCCGCAAAGTAATCTGGCTCCTTTTTAACGATGATAATTTTTTGGGGGTGAGAGTCTTCAATATGAAACTTTTCCAGCAAAAGAGGGACGAAGGTTGTTTACATATTTTGAATGTATGCACTACTGTATTTTCCAAAATTCCAGAGGATATATGAATTTTTTTACTCTTATACAACTCGTTGGAATACTGAATATATCTAATATTCTGAATATTACTTAAATGAAAAGGTCTTCCTAAAGAAAATGTTTTTAAATTTTCTTTAGATGATTGTTTTGCCTAATTTTTTGATGCTCCATTTTGTCCCTCCTCATGATAAAGGTTATAAAAGCCTTCATACCCCCTTGCTAAGCTCAAGGGGAATTTCAGGTTTTACAAACGACCTCTCGAAACTTCAAACTTTTAATTCTTGCACCAAAGAAAACGATCGAAGCTAGTCCATGATCTAAGAGGTATATGGGGGGGTCGGGGGTTCTCCCCCGACAAATTTTTGAATTTTAGTGTGCTAAAAAGTGTTTTGAGGCTACTTTTTGGAGAGTTTTCAGAGAGCTTCGCGGGCCGCACAAAATGACCCGGCGGGCCGCCATCGCCAGTTGGAAACCCCTGATATAGAGGGTCTTGTCTTTACTCTTTCCTCCATGATAATTACCGATTATTTTTCCGAAAATATTGCATGAAATAACAGTACAAACAGGAAATGAGTAAAAACACAATTTGAGTGGCAACACTGATTTTCAATTATGAAATAGTTAAAATCCCCGTTCCATGAGACAGTCAATCATTTTATTCTATTAATTTACTCGTTTTTAATTAAAATAAATCTATCAAGTTATTTTGTTATAAATCTGCTCAATTGGCGGTTACATTTAATATTTATAAATAGGTTTTTTATGCCCGTCGAAATAAAGTCAATCATCTGTATAAAAGAAAAGACAAAAAAAAGCACGCAATTATATTTATTTTAAGGCACTGTATATTTGCACGGCCATTTTTCAACTAAACTCTACTCTAACTTCCACGGCTAGGCGTACCATTGGTTCCATCACTAAGCGCCGAGACTGCTACGTCATCACGAGACCTACAGCGCATGCGCCACTGGCCGTTTTGGCCGTCCAAATATACACTTCGTTACTTTAAATCTAATTTTTATAGAATGCAATTAACCCTATTTCATAACTAAATTTAAAATTTATTCTATGTTTTTAACCGGTAACTATTTCGAACCTTCGTGATGATGTCTGTAATATAGCCGAAATGTGGATAATTAATCTCGAAATCGTTCAATAAATTATTACTCATTGTGCCTAGAATTTGAGTGGCAACGGATCAGTCTGGCAGTAGAATGCTTTTTATGAGCGTGAAACTATTTTCGAAGTCAAAGGAAAAATTTCTGCTACAGAAAGTGAAGGTTTTAAGTAAAATATTATATCAAAGGTGCGTTATATTTTATTGTATTTGACTAAATAATCACCAGCTCTATTTTACTGATGTTTTTTTTGTCTATTATTACAATAATTTGTCATTCTAAAACAATGTGTTCTGAAGCCCAGAATTGTTGAGCCATTTTTTCGAGGATAATTTAGTCTTGAGAAAATCTGAGCATCGTCGTAATTTAACTAGAAATTCCGGAACAGCTTTAGAATAGGTCCACTTTTGGCGACTTTTTCCAGCCGGTGCCAAGTTGGCGCCGGCTGGAAACAGTCACTAGAAACATTGCAACCCGAACTTCCAGAAATCCGGCAACCTTGCAAACCAGCCGCCATCTTGTTTACACTGGCTCAAAGCCCAAATAAATAACAGAAACAATAAATACAACCGATAACATGGAGTTTAATAACTACCAAAATAGACATTTACTCTAAATTACCAGTACTAATAGCTAGAATGAACAATCTTACCTTATTATTCAATAGAAATTTGAATTGAATTAATCAAATCTAACGAGATCCTACGAAAATAACACGCTGCGGATTCATCGTATACTGTCATGCATGGCCGCCGCAAATGGAAAATGAATGACAAGACCACAGATTAAACTCAAAGCTGATGGAACAACCAAAAAGAGTAATGAATTATTTCACCTCGAAATTATAAAATAAAAATGAGAATTCATTTAATTTTTATTTTTCTACCGTTTCGATCTCTATAACTAGCGTATATTATTTTCCAACTAAAAATAAATTTGCATAAACATGGCTGCCGGATTGAGCAATCTACTTGACATGAGCAACCGATTAACAACCGATGAGCTGACTTAAGCAACCGATAATCCAGCAGGCTCAACCGATCGGCAATGAAATACCGCCAACTTGGCGACAGCAAAAAAGTGGACCTATTCTAAAGCTGTACCGAAATTCCGTCACGATTAGTTCAGTTCAAGACGAAATCCATTCTGAGTGAAAATTTTATGGTATTTTTAGGGAAAAAATGAAAATTGGCATGGATAGCTTCCCTGTTTTGGTGACGGTAGCATAGTTGTGGTTAGTAGCAAACTTTTTGGGTCATGCTTTGATTGGCAGACCTTATTTTCCAAACTCGCAAATCTGTCATCTTCTTTTTTTAATGAAGGAATTGATAGCTCAAGTAATTTAATCGAGATAGTACTGCAGAAGATGAAAGGGATGAGATTTCTCGATCGACCAGATTCTCCTCATAACGTTCAAAGGACTCAGAACTAATGCCAATCGAAAAATACATTTACAATTATAAAATTCCCTCAATATGTTAATTACTTAACAATAACAAATAAATTCTTATCTTAAAATGTAATCTGAATAAAATCTGAAATGTATTCTAAAGATTCACAAAATCGTAATTAAATATCTCTTCTCGTAAGTATTACTCAAGAAATTAAAGATCATTCGCTTTCTATAAAAATATTCTTTTCCTTTAACTAAATTTTATACAATTTAGTTTTTTTAAATAAAATTCCATTTTTTATTCAATTTTTAAATTTAAAATTATGCCTTCAGTTATTTAACCCATTAATGCCCAACTTTTTATTTTTCTTAAATATTTGGTAAAAACATAGTAAATAGCCCCAAAACAACTGGAAAAATTGTGAAAAAAATTCCAGGTTAAAATTTTAATTTCTACACCAAAATTAATAAACGTCCCTAAAAAGGGACGTCAGGCACGAATGCCCCCGTTGTTTTTCTCTATAATAAGCGCATGGTAGAAAACTTTTTTAAAGCCTCAAAAACATTTTCTACCTTATTAAGTGCAGCAAAAGTGATCGGAACGATACTGTAACATCAAAAGGAACAAAAAACATTAATTATTTATCCAATTAACCGTAAAATTAGCCTTAATTAACGTAATTTGAGCATTTTTTATGCTCTAAAACACGTTTTTTCCTCCCAAATCTATATTAATTGCAAATTAATTAATATTTTTAATTGAAAAAGGCATTCATTGTTTATATGTTACCTAATATTAAGTGATAATTACTTTTACACACCTCAAATCCATCAGAATATCTCAATTTGTGAAGTGTAAGTATTTCAAATGCCCATACTTTTTTCAGTTTATTTAATTTTATTGTGCGGAACACAAATTTCTCCCCAAAAATCAAGCCTTAGTGGGATGTGCATTAGCAAGCCAGATGATACAGATTGATCTGCAGTATATAACACAATGATTAGCCCCATTAAATTAGGAAAAAAGTCGAAAATTTATCACAAAAGCGACTTTTTTGGCAATTTTAATGACAAAAAGTCATTATAACTAATAATTATTAATCTTTTAATTAAAATATAACCGGAATATATTTGCATAAGTAATAAATATAGTAAAATAATTAATTTATTTCCTTTAATTAATATAAATTAATTAATTCCTTATAATTTAAGACTTTTTATTCCATTAATTTAGCAGAAATAACAGTATTTTCAAAAAAAAATAAACAAAAATAATAAATTTATTATCTAAAATTAAAGTAATTTGATAAATATCAGTTATTTAATTCATATCATAAGAATCGAACGCGTTTTTATGAAAAAATAAAGGAAACACTAGCATTTCACTATGGGGAAAACCACGGGGGCATTCGTGCCTGACGTCCCTTTTTAGGGACGCTTTTCGAGGGTCCGAAAAATGGTCAAGATAAAATATTTTGGAAAAATAAAAAAACACCCCAACTGATTTAATGTATAAACAGTAATATATATCAGCATTGAAATTTTTTTTAAATAACAACTAGGATTTTTAAGCTTTTTCTTTTAAAATTTTTAAAAAAGCACTTTTCTGAAAAATTCTAACTTCCAACTTTAAAAAAAGTAAAAAAAAATTAAAATTCTGCTTTCTTCTTGTGTTCTTTATGTTCTATGAAGATCAGAGATACATCAGTGCAAATTTTGATTCAAAGGAAGAATTTTTGTAGAAATAGGAGGATTTTTAAAAAACGTCCCTAAAAAGGGACGTCAGGCAGTAATGGGTTAATTTTAATTTTTCTTGTGTTTTCTCATGTACGACTATAAATTTTGTATCCTTCTTTTCAATTTTTAAGATTTTTTTAGTTCCTATTGCTCTTCAGTGTGTGTTTTTATGTATATTTATCTTAAATTTATATTCATTAAGTTAAAGTTTACCTTATTACCTTATTTATATTCAAATTTATCTGTCACCTGAACGGGACAAAGTCCCCTTGGTGACGAATATGAATCTTATTTTCTGTACATAAAAAAATCATTAGGATTTTTTATTGCTGATTTGATTACTGGTGTGATTCTGGCTATATTGATTATAAAATAAATATTTTCTAAATAACTATTTTATGAATGAATGTTATCAGAAATTATATGCTTTCAACGTGAGTTTTATTCACTTCATATATTTTGCAAGAAATTCTTGCTCATCAACAAATGTGTCAGCTTTGTCTTGTTTGGCGCTCTATGTCTTGATACTGGCTTTGCGCCTTGAAACTCCAACAAAAACCGACTTGGATATTAATCTCAAATATTACTATGTATTACCACAAGTATTATACTAGTATATGAAATCTGTGTTCACTGGAACTCTTTAACTGCAACGCCCTGAAAAATGAACGCTGGGGCCCCCTTTGTTCCAGAAACTTGAAGGAAAAACTTTCTAACTAAGCGCAGTCACCGGATTGACCCGCGGCAAAGTTTGAAAAGCCCCCGTATCTTTAAAAACCGGATGCGGAGCCGGGGTAAATTCACTGCATAAATCAAGCCCACCTCTCTAGACATTTCGCGATAATCATCCCACTTACCCGGCTTTGTTAAGAGACACCGCGGGCAAGAAAGGGTCCTTTTTCGTTGTTTATTTCGGGGGTAATGTGGAATAATTTTGAGAATTTGAATGATTCGGGGGAGTGTGGCTCCCCCAACCGGCACTTCTGTGGCCAATCGATAGCCGGCCCAGACGATAAGTCGCTCCTTCTATCCATCTATTCAGAGAGCACACTGAGTGCTGGTGGGCAAGACGCTTTTTGAGTGACCTCTGCAAGATTCGACACCTCCAGGTATTGCTTGTGGTTAATTGATTGTGACACGCGCTTTTTTGCCCTGGAAGCGACTCTTGAGCGCTTCCCCCGCCGGGACCAGGGAGTTGTTCCAAAGTTGCCCGTTCAAAAAGTCCGGAGAAAGTTTCTTGCTCCCCCCTCTTGCCAAAGAGTTGAAACGCGCGCCGGCCGCGAGCTTTTCCGTTTTCTTGTTTTGTACAGCTTTGAACCTGGAGCAAAGTTTTCAAGTTTGGAGATAGTCTTGCCGAAAGATGTCTAGAGAAATGTGGACGCGGCGGGATAGGAGTCTGAAAAACTTCTTGAGTTGCGCCTACTTTAAAATGTCTTCGTCTTTTCTTATTTGAGTTTTTTTCATGAATATGCGTTGAAACGGTTAACTTGAAAAGAAAAACAATACTATTATCTTAATACCTATTTAGTTGTCCTGAACATAGGTTATAAAACGTATCACGTTAAACGAATTTTAAGTTCCTGTCGGATGAAACGTTTTTCATGAATCTACTTAAAAACTTGAAATAATTTATTTAAAAACTAATAGCTTACTTCTTAACTCGATTCAAATTATTTTTATAGAAGTTATGTTATATATATAAATTGGTTACGTACTTTCTCCCCCAACAAGTTTTAAAGTTTGACCAAATGATTTAAAGAAAGCTTCAACTCATTCACAAGATTTTGGAATGATGTTTTGAGACTTTTATTAATTTTATAGTTTTAAAATTTTTTCCTGAGGGTTTAAAAATTATGATTTTTTTATAATCAGCATTTCTTAACTTGTCAACAATGTTTAAAAATTAAAATCTTAAATTAATTTGAAACAAAATTTAAAAGTTAAAACTACCTTTTAATTAGAAATATTTTGCTGCAATTAAGCTTTTATATAGTTATGAACTTTTAAAATACAAGAATTTTACAGTTAAAAATAATTTTTTGAAATTTTCCCCATTATAAAACTGGTAGTAAAAGTTGTAGAAAAGCATATACGAATCTGGCTTTGGAATTAAAGATTTTACACTAACTGACTTTCTAAGTAAGAAAACTTTTTGAAAAACTAAAATTTTTTTATTTATAGAAAAATGTGATTTCTTTCAAAAATATTTTTTTAATTGCAAGCCCATAAAGCATGGTCAGCTGAGAAATTGAAAAAAGACATTTCAATATAAATATGGTTTAAACTTAAAAGAAGCTTAAAAACTTATTTTATACGTCTAATTAGTGTTTCATAAATCTAATTACTAAGTAGTGAATGTTATACATATAAATGAATATGAATAAACAAGTTTTATAAAAATAAAAGTATCGTAACGGATAAAATGTTTAAAGTTTGATACACGAAAATATCGGTATAGTTGTTAGAATTTATTATTTTAAAAATTCATATTGTAAAGTGAATATAAAACTGCATAATTACTAGCGTAATCATCAATCAATGTTGTTAAACCATAAGGAAAAATTGGGGGGGGGGTAAACTCAATCGCGTAATACAATAGGAGTAAAAATTTGCTATCGGTAGAAAAACGTAAACGCGCGCGCGCGTTTGAATCAAAGAGCAGAAATCAGCCTCTTGATGGCATAAGTTTTATTGTAATAAGATTTGGTGATTAACACTATCAAAATTTTACTTCTATCCGAGAAGGTAGCAATCGTAATATTACTACAGTGACTTGTATAATATAAATCAAATCGGTAAGTTTTAACAAAAGTGATTAAGTACTTTTGTTTGGTAAAAAACATATTGTTTTTGGGGGGAAATACATAGCTAAGGTAACCTATAAGTCAGTCCTTAAGAATTCCCTCGAAAATTTCAGATAAGAGATAAAATTGATATCGGTCTATAATTTCCGAGATCTCCCGGATCACCTTTTTTGAAAATAGACACCTTCAAAAAATAGGGGAAGATTCCTGAATTTAAAAGACCATTAAAAAGGTTAGCGCTGTATATAGAATGAGAATTAGTGACTTTAGAAATTTTAAATACTTACATTAATGTTATCAAAACTCCAACTAACCTTAGGGATTTTTTAGCGTATTGTTGGTTGCTTGCTGCGTTTTTAACTTCTGTGTCTTTCTTGGGATAGAATGGCCTAAACTGGCCCTTGTCCCATGAAACCCAACAAACCAACATATTGTTGGATGTATCATCAGGGGTGAGATGTCAAAACATGAAAAAGAGTGAAACAGGATTTATAGATTACGCAACTCGAATCTTCACTACTTATGTTAGAGAGGAAATATTAAAAGAAATTTCCAATTTTAAGCAGTCTTTTGTTGGTAATGTGTGGTTTTTGTTTTGTATACCTAGAATATTATGAACAAAACCCCACTTTTCTTGGAATTTTCGAGATTACTAAATTTGTTAAGAAACGCACATTCATCCTCTTTAATTTTACTTTTTAGGACTTTTGAAGTTGTTTATAAGCCAATTTATAGAAACCATTACCTGTGGATATCAAACATGTTTCTTATAATTTTTTACCATAGCAACCATACTATTATACCAATGGAATTCTGGTCAGACTTGTATGAGTTTGAGGATTCAGACTCTGCTTCTTGATCGCTGATCGGATCATCGGAGTTGAGGCTTGGATGAGTGGGCTTTGATTTAGGCAGGGAACTGGGTTTGCATTTGAGGCAAGCATGCTTCTTATTTTTAAAAATCTTATTTTACTTATTATGTAAAATATTATTATAAAAAAATTGGTTTATAAACCCTGGAGGAGGAAACATAAGAGTTAAAAAGTTAAGAAATTTAAACAGGTCGGCACTTATAGTGTGGTTCCGAATTTCAAGCCATTGTTAAATGACAAAACTTTAACTATATCTCTAAACTTCATTGTTGTATTGTATTAATTTTCTCTTATACAGTTCATCTGAAATAGTCTTGTTGGCGCGGTATGCCCCAATGGGGTTTCGTGCCATTAAACGCAACTCAACTCAAATCAAATCAGTTACTTAAAAACTGAAAAACTTATTATTTTGGTATTGTATCCTTAGTTCTGATAGAGATTAAAATATTTAAAAGAATATTAAAAAAAACAATGGCATAAGATTATTTGAAAAATCCATTTTTAATGTGTTTTAATTCTTAACCTGTTATTTTAAATTTTTCTACTTGCATTTTCGAATCCGTTTTGAACGTATATCCATTAATATATCCATTGCATTTTGAGAATGATTCATCTTGGAATAAAATTCAGTTACACAATTTCTTTGGTATTTCTATTCAGGAAAATGCAAAGACAACATCACAAAACAAAATATTGTTTCGAAGCATACTGTTTTGTTAATTCACGGATCAACTTGAGAATAACCTTCCTAATTCTATATAACTGGAGTATTAAAAATATCTAGATGTTAGAATAAGAATGGTATTAATATACCTCGGTTTTTTAAAACAGCTATTATCCTAAACGCTATGGAAATTTTTTTAACTGAAATGAAAAAAAAATGTGTAATTTATGAAATTAGTTTCCACTTGAATGGTCTAGCACCAGAATGAACTCTTATGTACCTTTAGTTTACTTGTTCTTGAAAATGCTGCATCACATGAGTCACACATTTGTGTGGTCTTTCTACGGTGGGGATCACTTGTAGGAAATAGTGTTCGAAATATATCATATTTAAATTTTACACCAGACTAATGATAGTTGCAGTCTAAATTAACTATAATAAATTGCAGTCTAGTATACATCCCGTGGTTTCATTATATTTTAAACTTAAGCTAGCCCGCAACTTTTCAAAGGTTTCCCATGGCTACGTTTGGTCTATAAGTATTTCCGTATAGATGAACCTTGTGTCCATAAAACCTGAAAAAGAGCCCTTGGTTCTGAGCAACCCATTCAAAATTAGATGAATGAAAGACTTAAACAAACTTTAATAAAAATTCTAAATTTTTTCAATTCAGGATATTCTTATTCTGTAGTATACCTACAAAATCTACTTAACTTTTAGATATAAATAAATACATGGATGTTAGTAAAAATGTATCGCATGGACATTGTGTTATAGATTCAATTTAGTGTTCTACCTACGAAGAAATTCGCGTTAGTAGCGCATAAGCTTCAAAGAGTTGCTCGGCACTCAACAGCGGCCCGTCTCAAATTAGCTTAATTGCGTAAAAGATCCCACACACCGTGATGATGAGATCAAGTAACGTAATTCAATTTCCAAGTTCCATTACCAAAATCTGCAATCAATGCACTTACCACCAAAAAACGCTGAGATCAGTGCTGACTGGTCATAGGTGTAACCCATAGGAGTTAATTTAATAATCGATGCTTGGGAGTAACTTGAAGGAAAAACAAGGGCAGAAAGTTTTAAGCTCGAAAAAATCCATTTTCTTGGAGGCTTTTAGGTAGTGGCGTAAGAGAAAAGCTGTGTTTATTTTTTGAAATCCTAAAAATGCTTTTATTGCTACGAATTTTTTTATTATTATGTTTTGTATTTTCATGGAAAGAATTGTGATCGTATTTCGTGAATTTCTCATAAATAGGTGTGAAAATATATTTTTAGGTACATGAAAATGTTCGGGTATTGATTTCTTCTGTGCTTATGTTTTCTCAAAATTATAAAGCTCATTAAAGGAAAAGGATTTGATTCAAAAATCAAATTTTATAATATATTTTTGACATTAGTAAGTGAATGAACTTCCTTACTTTATACTCTTCTGTAGACACAGTTCTTAGGGGGAAATACAAATATAAGGGTGTCTTATAATTTATACGCTGAGTAAGTTTAAAGCATCCTTGGTTTTGTATGTGGTAATTATAAGTGGATCTTAATCGATTTATTTTCATAAAGTTGTGTAATGTTATATCTTAAGAAAATGAGTTAGGTTGAAGCTGAGATAATAGGATATAACTCAATCGGAATATAAATTCTATGTGGGACACCTCAAAAAATACTAAAGCTAGTTAACAACCAACAACATTTATCAACATAACAACGAACAATAACATTTAGGAACATGACATGAAATGAAAGGAGTATTTCACCAATTATTGCTGGTTAAGCGGACAATAAGTGTAAACTCACAACTATCAAGCGTCACCTCCAACCGTGGACCGGTTTCGTCCTTGTTAGCACGTTAAAATTACGCTTTATTAAAAGTAATGTGCTGTTTTATTCCAAATCGAATGTTTAAAATTTCGAGTTCCTTTTATTCTCGTATTGTAAAACACAATATATCATTCACATATCCATCTAAGTGGATATTTTCTTTTGTAACAATCGTTGTTAAAAATCAAGCGATAGAACCTGAAGGGATATAAAAGTGGAATTACAATAATATCAAAAGACGATGAACTTTGAAAAAGATCTCATTTCTAGTATTACTCTCAAAGAGAATGAATGCGACTTTTAAAAGAAGGTTGAAGAGCATTTCTAGCAGACAGGAATGCCACAATGTTTGAGTGCTACTATTGCGTCGAAACTATTTTAATGGATTCCTTCTCTGGCAAAACAGCTGCGAAACGTAAAAAAGAATAATTTCGTTTCGGTGCATAAAAGCAAATAATGGCACGACAAAAAGAATAACATTGTAACGGAAAATTCCGCTTGTACTGCAACGCTGAAGAGGAGGGAGCGAAAAGAAGGAAGAAATAAGAGATCACTTGAGGAATGTCATCGCTGATGTTTATCTGAAGGGAACTTTGACGAAGATGTATTTAAACCCTTTTTCTGCACTTTGGGTCTTGGAAGTAGTTTCGTAGAAAGCTAGGTTGTATCGCGATAGGCGATAGGAACTACTTCTTAGATTAAAAGACAAGAGAATGATTCAATTCCCCTCGTCTGATTTATTTCAAGACCAGATGACATGTAAGGATAAGTTTAGAACAGAGGAATTGCGTTGCTTCCGTGAAAGACGTTTCACTTGATTTCTTTACTGAGGGGTATTTAGTTTTAGTCGTTTTCATCTAAAATCATGTTCATCAATTTTAGAACTGATTTTTATATTTTAAAAATTTTTCTTGTGCCTGTTTTTTGAGCAATGCACTTTAAAAAAACTACGCATAGATAGCGTTTGAAAAAGGCCAATGCACCTGATTTTTTTATTTTTAACTTAAGTCTTGTTTGGCGCGGTAGGCCTTAATTGGAGACCGGCCTTGTGCCATAAAGCCCCAACCATTCAGTTTTAATAAAATGTTATGAATCAAATGTTAAACACATTTACTTTTTAATTTTTTTTGTTTCGTTCTTTACAATTAGTAAAACCATGCATTTTCACGTGTTTGAGTGCTCTGCATGCATTATATTTCATTTCAGGATAATCAGTTTAAAATCACTAATTGTTTAGAAGGAAACAATTTTTGTCGCATAAAAAGGAAAGAAAGTAATTGTATATTTATTTCACTTAAATATATAGAAGCGTTTTGTATTGAAGGAATTTAAATTAAGAACAGGAAACATTTAAATGCGGCTTTTTATTTAAATAGTCGAAACAAGTATGAGGTGGTCGTACTATTGCACTGATACGACTCCGAACAAATTTTACCCAGGAAAATTCAAAATGAAACAACTCGTAGTAAGTACGACTCAAGAAGTGTCAAGGCATGCCGAAAGGAAAACATTTTTGTCACAAGAAATGGAAAAAAGTGTAAGGTTCTGAACCAAAAACAAAGGAAAGTTTATATACTCAAATAACGTTACAGTTGCCGTCAATTAGCGGTTTGGGGAGCGGAGAACCAAAATTCAACTTATCAAATTGTATGCGGTTATTTGCATTATTAACATAAAAATAAAAGTTTTTCTAGAGGGCCAGTTTTACTAAGTAAAATCATCCAGAAGAGGGATTGGATTGTTTAAAACCATACATTTCATTGTAGTGTATTTAGTTTGGAAGACTTACATGACCTCATATAATTTGCCAGACCAAATAAGTGATCCATTTCAAAATTTCTCAATTTCGCTTTTGAACGAGCTGAACTAATTTACATTCTCCCTCAGCTTTTCAATTCATGGGAAATCTATTGAGCAAACGCGGTTCTATTCTCCTCGACAATTAGCCAAATAGAGCTAAATCTCTTTGCGTTTGAAATGCTTCAGAAGCGATTAGGGCCTTTTAATTGCTATTAAAATGTTTGGTGGCCTACCTAAGCAAACACACTGAAAAGACATGGCCGTTATTAACACTATCTTTAATCAAAGTTAAATCAATTAAATCCGTATTAGCCATGTTTTAGTAATTATGCCCGTTTTACCACTGTTAAACCAATGTTGTCACGAAATTTAATAATTATAATACCAATTTTAAATTGCTTGATTCGGAGAGGGTCCCAAATTATTAAGTGTTCGATCAACGCTAATATTGCTTGTTTGCGAAACAAGATGTTTTCTAGGCAGTGTATTGCTTTTTGGAACATTGCCATCTCAATCTATTTAATATAAACACGAAGGCTTGCAGGGCCAAAGTTGGTAAAATCTATCCGGGCTGGTTGGTCGTGGTCGATGGGTTAAATTCGAAGAACAAGTGTTTCGTCTATGATTACGATAGACATCACCATTGATTATAAACAGTTATTTTTATAACATCGGAATTCCTTTAATATGCTTGTAAATATTTAATTAATTGAACAGGTGAAATATTGAACTTGCGCATAATTCTATTCATACGATTTCTCGATATTTATATGTTTGCATTATAGTAGTAGAAATCGGATATCTCGATTTTTTCTTGATGTGTGTTATGTTTGTAAATGTAAGTTCATGAAGATAAACTTTTTTTGGCTGTTTGGCGCTCATATTCACCAGATTTTAAGTTCAATTTATTAACATATTAAATTTTATTTTTTACATAAAAATTATTCATCAAAATTGCATTGGGTTTCTGATGGTTCACCTGGTTTATACATAAAATTAAGTTCATCAATGCTATACTGCATGAGAAAAAAGCCCAGAATGTGATGGTTAACTGAAATCTTATATGTAAGAAACGGACTGTGTTTACTAGTAACGCCACTGCACTAGAGAGTGACTCTACTGCCTTAATATTACCTTTATGAACTCTGAGTGGCAACAAGAGTGTGTTCTTAACTTTTAATTTTTCCGTGTTTGGGTTTATGTTAATTCAGGTTATTGTGACTTTCGTAGTTGTAGATGTTCTTAACATTTAAATATTTGTAAATAAAGTAGGATGTTTTTTTAAGAGTATTGAGTTTGCATTATACTCTGAGTATTGAGAGATAGGATTTATCGATCTGTTATAGAGTTTTTGAGACCGGTATCCGACATATATCTTGATATATAAAACCTCTCTTCTTCTCGAACATCAAGTTCCTTTTCTTTACAAACAACTTACGTACATAATATCCTCGGGTAACCTACTGGATCATAGACTAATGGCAATGATCTGTGATTATATCACCTTCGTTATAAGTAAACATATATTTGTAACAGATGTAAATGCATTCAGTATTGAAATATTATGATTCAAGATAATTTACGTACACGTGTCTTGATTGGCACTTCATGCCCTAATATGGGTCTTGCGCCACAGAAGATATATTTATTAGAGAGAGAGAAGAGCTAATGCAAAAATAAAAGTGAAAACCTAAAAGGTATCGTTTTATTAAAAAGCGAATATATATTTTATGTTGAATACATGCAGTTAAAAACGTAAATATGTTTTTTACTGTAAAAATATGGATAAATGAGGCTTTAATTGCAAGACCGTCAACGAGTATTCTGTAACAGGTTGTGTATTAAAGTTTGTAATGTTAACAGAGTTTTAGGATTGTTTACAATATTACTTACGTTGATAACTTTGTACTGTTAATTGATAGGTTTTTAATATTAATTAACTCTTAACTCTTGAAGTTTTTGATATGACTAAACTCTTAACTTGATAAGCTTTTAATATTACTTAATACATTATTAAAAGAACTAAACTTAGTAACTCTGTAATATTACCAAGAAAAACACCGGCACCATGAGTAAATTTGATACACATAACCTGAACCATAAATCTGACTGAAAAACGCTTCACCGTACTAAAATTTAACTTTCCCATTAGGTACTCGTAATTCCACACAAGCCATTTGTTTGCGATGTGGTAAACAGGACTCGGAGATAAACAGCACACAAGATGATCTTCGTAGCTTTTCCCCTGGTCCTGATAGCTCTGGTGGCTAGAGCAGATATCAATGATGACGCCATTCTTCCCTTTCTGGACGATGATATCCTCGGCATCAATGGCAACGACTTGGATGATGATGATGAAGATCTGCTGCCCCCCTGCGACCTCTCAACTCCCGACCCCAAGAGGATGGACTGGAGGCTCCAATCGAACAGCCACGAGCTTTTTCTAGACTACGAGAACGTAAGTACTATTTTCTTTTTTTTTGCGCCATTTATTACTGCTGACCTAGTTGGTTGTTTTCTGGAACAGACGCGTTTTCGTGTTTTAGGTTTGTTGGAATGTATATTTTAGCATAAGCGCATGATGTGGGGTATTTAAGGATATTTGCAGGGATCTTATGAAAAAAAATTCAGTTAAGCTATATCTTTTCTTGAAGTGTTCCAGGAAGGGAAGTAATGGATATGGCTTATTAGACCTATCTTTATCCGTTATTTTTCAGATGCATTCCCTTAAAAGGGAAACTAGTTGATTAAGAGGAATCGTACGGTTTGATATGAACGAACTTTGTAGTGTTGTTTTTAGATTTTTGTCAAGATATCTGTTAATCGTGCAGTAAATTATTCTCTAAAACTGTGATATAATTAGTCAATAGTTTATAGAATTCACGTCAGTGCTATCAAATAATTGCTTTGAGATTTTCGCCTGGATTTTCAATAATTGTATTTTGAAAACTTTTTGTTTCACTCTTATAGCGTTTTATTATTCCAGATTTTGCAGGTGTTAAATTAGTAAAACAGTTATTTGTATATTTTCTGTCTGTGAAGAATTTAATTTATTAAGTTTTGACAATATAGGGATGAAATAACTTATTCTCTATTCTAAAATTTTATCTAAGGTTAACACTAGGTTTAAATTTTTAAGACGAGGGCACCGGTACCTTTTCAAATGTGAAAATGAACGGATATCCAGCGAGAAAATTTTACCCTTCAATAATCACACATGATATTATCGGAAAAACATTAAATTCGAATAAAATATGACTTGCAGCTTAATGACTTGAGCGAAAGGGAAAAGGAGAGCGAAGCTGGCCTACACAGTTTGTGATGTTCTTGCTGGGAGCAAAAATCATACATCAGTGCTATCGTTTACCAATGTTTATGAAATTATGGGTTATTAGTCTAATTAATGAGGTATATTTCTATGGATCGTGAATGAAAAATGAGAGATCTTAGAAACCCTTTAGATCATTTATATTGTTGGAATCTGTACTTTTCTGTTCTTGTTCTTTTCGTGTTACGTGAGCGTCTTTCAGTTTTTAACTTGGAAACAACAAACCCTCTGAATTTGGCATATGCAGACAACACGTTTTATTCATGTAACTAATGAGTTTATAATATGGTATAGTCGAAATTTATTTGTATTATATTTATGAAAGTAATTTAGTTTTACAGTAAAATTTTTAATGGGTTTATTAATTTTTAATGATTAATACTGCAGTAAATTTATGTAAGGAAGTTATTTTTTCGTTTTTTGCATCAATTATTAAATTTATGTATTACAATATTTTCATAAAATGATTTGATCTTAGGAAACCATTGGGGGTTATAGTACCACCAGGTGAAAACCCATGATCTATGCTATGAGAGTAAAAATACATCTGCTTCACCCACAAATATTACCAGCATAATCTACTCTTTATAAAGATAGATAAATGTTTTTTTCTCTTTTGTGCATTATGGTGGCCTAGATATTATTTGGCAACGCGAACGAAAAACACCTATAAACCAACCTAAGCTATTTATCTTAGAAAACAAGATATTGGAGAGTGTTGTTGTAATGATGTATAATTCCCTCGAGGTAATGATGATTTTAATAGCGAAACTTACTGTTTTACTTAACAGTATTTATACTTTTGCATTAAAATTATTAGTGTCAGGTGCCTCTTTCTATGAATATTCAAAAACTAATAAATGAAATATATTATATTATGAATATATGATTTTTTAGCAGGTTTAGGGATTGATCTTTAGAGGGAATTTAAATGATCAACACTTAGTAATTATCAGATGCTTAAGATCTGCATCAATAAATGATAAACAGGCATATAGGTATTCTATTTTAGATTATCCTCTCCACAATGAGGGGTGCGATTAAAAATGACCCTAGGATTACAAAAAATATTTGAAAATACTAAAAAAGGGTTAAAATTAAGGTAACTGCCTGCGTTGAAATCGTCATTTTCGCCAAAAATATCGAATTTTGTTTTATTGTATTTTATAGGCTGTTTAATAACCTTTCCAAAACTACCTTACTTTAGACTCTGAGTAATCTAGAACACAAGTTACAGTGGTTTTAGTACCGAGTAGTACCTGGATTACATACAATTTTAAAACTTTGAAGCCTTTTTCTGAAGAATGACATTTTTGTATATTTTGGATCACGGTAACAGTGATTACTCTTAAACTACTTAAAATATTCTGATGATATTTGTTTTATTTCACTCTTTATATTATAACGCATGTTATCTTCTACAAGCTAAGAAAAATATTTGAATTAAGGTATTTTTTTAAGTGTGTAAACTTGATTTAAATGGGTTTTTTCATGAATTTTTACTTTTTTCGATTTCAAGTGTCTGTATTTCTTCTCTATTTTAAAAATCTCAGATTGTTTGTAAATAGTGACACAGATTAGTGTCTTAGGATCAAAATCCTGCAAAAATTTTAATTGTACCTATAAAAGAACATTCTCAGGAGTTGTTGGCGCAAGTTGAAATTTTAGCCTTATTTTCATTGAAATTTCTCAATATTTTGAAAAATAAGTTTTTCTAAATTCTTTTTTGAATGATTTGCATTGTTTTAGAACATAAGCTCTCAGAAATTAGCAATAATTAAATAATTATTTAGTTAATATTTTACAAAAAGGCCTCCCAACGCAGGCAGTTACCTTAAATGAATGAAATATAAACTGAAAATATATAAAAGTTTTCGAAGTATGAATGCAGAAAGAACTTATCCGAATAACAAGATTCTAAAAAAGTAAATGATATTTTAAATTCGCTTATATAATACAAAAGTAGGTAACTAGTTTAAATTGTGCAATTGTTTTTAAAACAATTAAGTTTTTAATAAAAAAAAGATTATCTTAACTATATACCGTCACTATGTCATTAAAAGTGTGTAAGGGACCATGATTCAGAATCCTAAAGCATTTTTCAAGTTACGGAAAGACAAAAAAACCCAGCAAACAACATTCTTTTAAATATACAAGTGCTATTCCTTTCGACCGGTCAAATTTAAGGCGAATCTTAACGGACTTAATTCAACGTGATTAATTAGATTGCTTGAGTGAACTCTTGATTTAACAAGCGAAAAAGAAGTTGTGTTTTAGAGGGGATTATTTCGTTATTTATTAAAAACAGCGCGGAGGTTTTTTATTGCCAAGCATAAAGTTAACCTGTCCCGAATAACTTACTTTGATTGAATAAAATTAAAGAAAAAACGCATTCTCCACGTAAAAGGATAAATATCCGGTTCTTTATTATTCAAGGATTTCCTAAGCAAACGTTTTGAGTTTTTTTTTGTTGCACTCGTGTTTTTTTTTGGAATTCATGTTTATATTCATCCAAGCATTGGTTTGATTTTTCAATGTATGTGATTAACGTTTGGGGAACAATTATTCTAGGCAAGTTCCAATAACTGCATGACTGCACTAGAGACTTGCAAATTATGACATTGACTTGTAATAAAAATTTAGATGCGTTAAAAAGGTTTGATATTTCCAGAGTCATACGCATTCCTAAAAAATTCTCTGAGGACAATAGGGAAATCATGGATTAAATACATTGACCGATAGTTTTTCTTAGTCGTTAAAATAGGAGTTTCCCTCCATTAGATTTTGGTAAAACGTAAAAAATCTAAATCTTAGATTATAAACAGCATTTTAATGTGGTGTTTTTTTTAAATGATTTAACCTAATTTAATTTTCCTATGATTATTGAATGCTTTATAATACCTATTTTATTGGATTTTGACGTGTAGCACTTGTTTTTATAAAATAACTAGTTTATTTTCCTAATTGTTATTTCAGGAGAAAACCGTAACTTTACCATCTTTCGGTGTATTTTAAAGAAGCGCAATGTTATGTATAACTTCACTAATTCATTGTTTTTCCTAAAGAAGACATCCATTAATATTCTCACTACAGCGTATTATCCTCCGCCGAACCCATTACCGTGGAAATCCAGTTGTTTTGACTCACGTAATGATTGATTTTCTAATTACTGTATTTAAACTAAGATCATAACCGGCCATGTTCCACAATTTCCCCAAACGCCAGAAAAGGAAACCGGCATCATTAAGACACTAATTTATCACCGGTTCCCAGCTCGAACGAGGCGTTTGGAAGCTCCAGCCAATAGCATGAGCGAGAGAAACATTCGAAACCTCTTTACTCCAAGATCCCCCTGAAACTGCAAGGAAAGGAAAGGCATCCTTTAACAGCCTCTGCCAATGGCCTGGCAATCTAAGCAGTTTATTAAAAGAGCATGGTACGGATTGTGACTACCCGAAGAGCAGAGAAAATGTTTGGATAGGGAGCGCGAGAGCTAAAACCCTGCGTGTCAAAGAGTGCTCAGTGGCGATAAAAGGTGTCATGGGGGATGTCCCACAAACGGGTGTTGTAAAGTTTCATAAAGTTTCACAAACGGGTGTTAAAGTGTTGCCTCACTCTCAACGGGTTTCAGTTCAAATTCTCATGTCCTGTAGGGAGCTTTGCGTCATAAAAAAACTAATAACCAACCAATTCTAATTAATGTAGTTTACTGTCCTAATCATTCTTATTTTCTTCCCTCTCTCAGCAACAATTCTTCCTAACATTAACTTAATATCATCCTCTTGATAACGCTTATTCTCCTTAAAACGTTTCTTTGGTATTGTCTCTGAAACATTAAGATCCCGCCCACAAGGTTGATCAAGTTTTACTTCTTTCCTGTGGCAAGAAAAGTATTTTACGGAAGGAAAGCAAGAAAAAATATTTTCGGTTTCGTTTGAAGGGGTTTGACTCAAGGCTCATACTGAGGTTTTTCCGTTTGATACTTTTAGGTTGCTTTGATAATATTTAGTAGCTGCACAATAAATTAGAAGAACCCTAACAATCTATTTAAACTCTATCGAAATCCACAAAAAAGCTTTTGATTGGAAATTGAGGAAATTTATGAAACTAATATGTCTTAGCAATATTTTTTCTACTGATTTTTCCCTGAAAAGCTGTGGATATGGAAAGGTTAATATTTTGGCGAAACTTAAAATCTAGATAACTTATAAAGAGCATTTTTATACGACTGATGAAATCACCAACTCGCATATGGTCACCGGTTCTTGCAAACTGCGGCTCTGAATGGTAAAAATATGCACTGCTGCTTCCATGGGGTACGATACACGCTCTAGTTGCTACTGCATCTCCACCGAAGCGTTATCTGCAAATCGCGGTACAGCGGAGCTCCTACCAACTTCCCATTATTTCTCGTTGGATCCAATTCCAGTCGAAAGGCGAACGCTGTGTTTAGTCGCTTGCTAAATCACTCGAGAGAGAGAATGTAGCCCTGCTCTCTTTATCAGACGAATTGCGGCCGAGTGACAGGGCATTAACTGAGTATTTTAATCTGGGGTTGCCGCTCGCAGATTTCTTTATGAAATTCGAGAGATTTGGGCGGGTTTTCGTTCGTAAATTAAACGCAACTTTTGAGACGCTTTCGTTGCGTTTTTGGGACGTTTTTTATGGCTTCCTCCGTTGAGAAATGGTGTAATGGGGATATTAAGGAGATTTTATGGCGCTTTCTCTCACTGCGGCCGTGGATTATACGGCGTTTTCCCCCCGCGTCGCCCGGGATTATACGGCTTCGAGTCGCTTTGATGGCGGGAGTTTAAGGGAGCTTTTACGCAAAGGAAAGAGATCGTAGGATGGGGTGTTCGCTGGGGTATAATGCTCCGTTTGCTATATCACCTGCTGCGAACGCGAGTTAAGATTCCTCGCCGATAATTGCTTCGGTGCTGAAAACATTTAACAAAAAGTTGGGAAATGAGTTGTGTTATTTAGACTTTTTATGGACGATTGAATGTCATGAATTGCGAGCTGATTAAGATCTTTTTGAGTTCAATTTGTTTCTCGTTCAGCTTTTTTCATTGAATGTATCGAAAAAGAAAGGGAGGGTAAGAAATTAATATAAAAATTATGAAAACTTGCGTATGCTTATAGATTTTTAGTCCTGATTAGCAATATTTAGTTACAGCTTATAAATAATCGAAATTCAATAATTTGTGACTTACATTTATTGAGATTTATACTTAACCCTACAGTGCATACTGATGCCATTTGGCAACACGACATTTTTCCCCATTTCCTACTCGAACTTTCATTTCCAAACGATAACAACATGCAATAAGTACAATAGATATAACATTTCATCGTATTAGCACTTTAGACTGCCAGTAGATCACAGCAGGGGCACTATTTTAAAACATTTGTTAGTGGCTAGTGAGACGAAAGTTAAGACACAGAAAACGCCAAAATAAAAGGACCATATAAATTAAAATAAAAAAAAATTTCAGCTTGAAAAAAATGTTTTGAAAAGATAAGTTGTTTTTTTTATATTTTTAGAGCATTTGGTTTTATTTCACTTCACAATTAATTTCACAAGAGACACAAATTAATTTCACAAGGACACAGTTTTTTGCCAATAAAAAGTAGAAAAAAATTAAATTAATTTTTTTAGTATTTTTTTACTAATATACACCATAATAGAAGTCACATAAATGATTTTCAAGTGAATTTAAAATATCATTCATTGTAGGGTTAAAAATTACTTGTTAATTAACTCTTGACGAGTTACTGTGGATATTATGCTCTTATACTCTGTGTAAATAGAATAGGCGGGTGGACGTCACAGCTTAAAAATCGTTGCCTTGGTAACTACGAAGAAAGTATAATCAAACACCTTTTATTTTTACACACCAGTTAAGGCAGATCATGAAATTTCCGCTCGCCAACTTGAAATTGGCGAGTAAATTTAGTCACTTAATTCGTTTGCTGTAAGCAACTTTCTCTCAATTATATATTGATTAATTTATTTTCACACCAAATACTTCTTTCTTAATGGTTTATGATCTTAAAGATCTGCTAGAACGATCTTCGTTCTGTTATAACGATCTTTAAGATCTGCTATATTATAATTAGTTTGATTAAAGTTTTATGAGTTTGATCAATTTTTTCAGCTCCCATAGAAATGTAAAAGTTAAAATCAAAATATTTTTCTTAAAACATTATTTCAACAACGAAAACAGAGATGCATGCAAAGATTTATAAATATAAAGATCACAAGAAATTATTGTTATGTTAGAAGTATTATTTTATGATCATCAAATACCACCTCTTATTTCTCATTTTGATTCCTTCTGAAGCGTTCTGAATTGGCGCAATATATGTCGTGGGAAAAAATTAAGATTTTCCGAAACCATGGTAACGTAGTGGGGAAGGTGCGGTGGGTAGGAAAATCACGTGACATTTCAACCGCCGATTTAAATTACACAGACTGTATTAACAGCTTAAATTTGTTTTTACTTGAGCATAACTTAAGCTGATTTGGCTGTCGTTTAATAACAACCAGGTGTTTCATTGGTTTTTTACTTAATTTCATAATTCGGTAAGATTTAATCATGCTTTAATATTCATTTCTGACGTTTAGCTGCTTATAACTGTCAAAAGAGTTATCAGACCCTAGTCTCTAAAGTCAGCTGCGCAGTTGCACTTCTGATTCCTGTAAAACTAATTTTTCCTTTATAGTAGTCAGTATGCGGTAAAACCAACTACTAAACCTCTGCTTTCCGAGGTTTCACTTTACCTGTAAAATTAGTTTTTCCTTCATAGCTATTATTATGCAAGTAAACCAACCACTATTTTCGAACATTTTTTTCTAATCGGAAAGGTTGTGGGTTAAAGTTGTTGTTTGAATGACTTAGCTCCCTTTCATACTGCTTCATATTTCGTAATAAATTTTAAACTTTGATTTTTAAATTTTTTCTTTCAAATGCATTAATAATTTTGATAAAAAAAGACTTTGGCTCAGATAAATGTGTTTTTGCACTTCACGAATAATGTTAAAATTGTTAATTATTTGTTGCTATGCGTGTGTTTCTCTTCAAAAGTGTTCCAAAAATTAACCATTTTAAACATTTTTATTGAATTGATAGTGATTTATACAGCTGCTCCTTAACTGAATTAAGTAGAAAATAACGGACGATTATTTTCTATGATTTCATGATGACATTTCTTATCCAGTAACATCTAAATTATTATTATTTTAAATCAATGACTTAAAATTCATGAATCTAGTGTCTTTGCCATCAATATGAATAATATAGCCAGTTACATAAAATAGTTTCTTTAAAAAATGGTGATCTAAAAATAAATAGCTGGGAGTTCGGGTAATATCTTTTAACAAATGTATAAAAAATATTAGTATTTATATAAGTACAATATTTTAAAAATATCAAAATAGATAAAAGCAAAAATAAATTATCTTAAAATAATATGTATTTTATAGAATTACACAAATTTACACAACATTAATGAAATTCAAATATTTTGAAATACAAAATTTTTATGTTACACTTTCGTGTGAAATTTTGTTAAGATTTTGTATAATCAGGCATCGCACTTTACAAAATTTGCATGGAGCCTTCCTTGGCATCTTACAAGTCGCGGCAGGGACTTTTGCCATTTTGCTTGCTTGTATTATGATGTATTTTGTCAAAACTAACATCACATCACTGACAACAATTTCTGAGCATGAGGGAAAGTTGTTAAAGGTGATTTCTTCAAATCTTTTCTCCAGTGTCCCAATTTGAGATATTTTCGACAACTCTTTCGAGCAAATGCAAAGAAAGATCGAAAAACTGTAAAGCTAAATGCACTAGTAGAAACTTCCCCCTACTTTGTCTTACTGATAACCCAACACAATAAAAAAAAACCCTGACATATAAACTGATGATTTTTTTTGCCATGCGTGCAATTTCAATCACGTCGGTCAAATTCAAGGTCGTTAGAAAGCGCAGAATGCCCCAATAAGGGTCTTGTGCCATCACTCTTAAAAACAAACAAACTAACAATTCAAAAGCAGATTTCCGACACTATCAATCTGGTTGGTTAAAACTTCTACATCCTTCGTTTTTATGGTCCTCGAAATAAGCCAGCAGGAAAGGGCGAAAAGCCCTTTGTGTGGCTTGGAGTCGCTCCCATGCGAGGCAGGCCTTACTTTTGTGCACTAATTGACCACGACTGCCTTCAAACAGTCTTTTGAGTCATTAAATCGGGGGCTGTAAAACTCTTGTGGATATAACTAAAGTGTGGTTTTAGAATTTCACACAAATAAAAGAAAATCCTGTTAAAACAACAACAAATTAATTTAAAAAACAATGGTTAAAGAATTTTAAAGATAAGAAGGGAGATTACATAAAAGTAAACACTATTTAGTACTATTTTAAACTGTTACAATTGCTGTTACTTAAAAGTTCGTTTAAGATTATTAATACAATATTAAGATTTGACATCCGTGTTCGATTACTGTAGAGCATAGTTCAATACGTCACACTCAAAACCGACCCTAAAAATGAATCTGGGTGCTCATGGGTTAAGTATTGCCATCTTGGGCAACTGAAATAATTTTCATTTAATTCTCAACCTAACATCTCCAGTCTTTCTATCCTTCCAGATCTTCCACACGAACCCCTCCCCACAAAACGCGGTCAGTACCGACTTTTTCCTCACTCGACAATTACAGCGGCCCGACTCGTTATCTGCCATTCCTTCCGCTTGAAAGGCGGTGTTATTGAAGAAGGCTTTATCAGGCCGTCCCCAGTGGCGGGGGCCGAGCAATTTCGGCCGCTCCACTCGGCAAAAGGCGGTTCGCAGCCGGCTCGGCGCCCGAGCAGTCGATCATTGATTGCTCCTCGGCGACGCTCGGTAATGAAATCTGCCCTCGGATGAAATAGAAATTGAGAGTTCCCTTGCTTGGGGGTAGAGGACACGCTCGGCTTGTTTTGAGCCGAAAATGTGCTGCGTCGACACCCTCTATGTAATACTGGACGGCCAAGCCGAAGATCGTCGCTGGATACCAAGCATGTTATCGCGTTTTATTTGAGCGGTTTAGGATATTTGCTAGGAGCGAGAGTTTTTGGCGAGGGATCAAGAAATGGTCAATCATTGTGGATGTATTTTGTATGATTTTTTTGGTTACTGGGGTATAAACCTTGCCCTTTTTGGGACAAGTCGAGGTTACGTATCGTTGGTTTTGTGCAGTACCTTCTAACTCGAAAATATTACATATCTAGTATAGGTGTATCTTAAATTTAGAGCTGTGGGTTCAATTGAGGCATTCAGATGACTTGGTTTGTTGAATTTTCGTGCTTCTTTAAAAAGAAAAATAAAGAGAGGGAAGAAATTCATGGAAAACAAAAGAAAATTAGAAGATGAGAAAGAAAGAGAGAAGGGGGAAATCAAGATGAGAGAGGGAAACAAGAAAAAGGTTATAAAAATTTTCTTATTTCTTTCATCTTCCCTTCCCCTCTTTCAATCTTTTCTTTTCTCTCTTTTTCTACTTATCTTTTGCCTTACTTTTTAAGGAACCTCAATTCAACAAGTGAATTTTTCTCTGTAAGCTCGGTTCATAAAATCGGTTTTACCCATCACATTTAACAATATTTTAAGAACAATTTTAAACTTGACGTATAGAAAACGTCTGAAAATGGCCTTGGCTTTTATTATTTTAAGATTTCCAAAGAAATAACTTGTTTTGGGCAGAATGTTATATGGATCTTGCGCCATTAAAACCTAACCAACAGTTAAGCTCTGTCCCGTTTTGGCCTTTAATGCCCCCAGATTTGGGCCATGAGCCAAAAATAAACCTAAGCAACCAACCAACCGAGGCACCATTTTACTAAAGTTGAACTTCCGAGTTGTTAACGAAATTGTTCGAAACCACCGATGTTTTTTAAAGGCACATTCCTCTGAATACCTTGCAATTATAATTTCAAATTACCTTTTAACTTTCTTGATTATCAATGTAAAAGTTCATAGATCAACAAATTTACTACGAAAGAATCAATATCTTATAAAAAGTTCGTAAAATTTAAAAAACCACATATTTTGGTCAGTTCTTCAATTTGAAAAATCAGTATGAAGGGAATACAAAAGTATGAAAATAGTCCAAATGTTATACAAGGACCATATTGAGCATCAATGAGATCTTTGGAAAGACAGAGGAACTTCTTAAGTGACTGTATCAGTTGAGGAATTTCATTCAAAGTAAACTATAATATCACTTATAAACACCTGTGAAATTCAGTGTGTTTGGTAAGTACATTAACTATAGGTACCTAAAATGTTGAATTCCTTCAAGTTAATGGTAGTTAGCAATGGAAGGATTTGCAAGCCTAATTTTGGTTAAATAATTGTTCTTTTAATTTATAACAAGCTTAGTATTTTAATCTATCATGTGGAAGTTTAGGCACAAATAGTAAATACATGTTTGTAATTAAATATAATACTTGCTATAACTTAGTGTAGCTTGGCTTGCACAAAACGGATGTACTAAAAAGGTTAAAAGTTTTTAATTTTAAGAAGTTGGACCTGAATTTGAGTATTGTAATCTCTAGATAAAGGAATCTGGCAAGACCATTTCGCTGGCTAAGATGCCAAATGATATCTTCTTTAATGCACCTTGATAATTCTTGTTTCAGAAGATGTAAAGAAGTAATCTGTTATTTAGTTGTTTAACAAAATTATCTCATTTGAAATTAAAAAATATAATACTCTTTGATGCCTTCTGAAACAGGCATTCTAAATTTAGATAGAACAATCGGCATCATAAGCTAGAATATAGAAGTTCTATAATTTCAAATTACCTTTTAAAAGATACCCTGTTGAGGGCCTTGCGTCATAAAAGTTTAACTAGCCAACTTTAAAAATAAATTTTGGTTATTAATCTGTTTAATATTCACATTCAGCGTATGCATATTTTTGCATCCTCGGATATTCAATTTTAAATTTTAGAGTATTCAGAGTTTCATTTGGCACCCGAAAAAGAAGACTTAAACTTAGGTGGCACGACTGTTTGGAGACGGACATGGGAATTTTGAGAGTAAATAACTGGAAGTCCATGGCCAGGGATAGAAGAGCTTGGAATTCGATTCTGAGGAAGGCAAGGGCCAGCCCTGGGCTGTCTGATCATTGAGGAAGGAAGGAAGAGAATTAATATAAAATGCAGTTAAATTTTAAAAAGCATTTTATTTTCACTAAAATCATTCGAGTAATTATTGGAACAGACTCCCTCCCCTGGACTAAAACTCTCGGCTAGGAGTGAGTGAGTTTCCAAAATATTTTCTGGGGTTGTAAAAGAATGGATGCTCTTTTTCGGTCTGAAATCTCGCATATCTTCTTGATCCAATCATGTTTGAGGAAAAATAAAGGTTATATAGTTATTTAAAGTTGGAAAGTATAGTAAAACTGATTAGATTTTTTAGGATAAGTTTTTATATTAAGTTAAAATTTAATTTTTGATTACAAGATGATCCTTCAAAAGATTTCAAGACTAATATTAGGTGAATTTAAACACTTTAAGGGTCTGTTGATTTGCATACGCTTTCATGAGTTTTGACCCTTCTAGGTATTTTATGCTTTTAAATAGCAGTGGCTAGGACCAATAATAGCGATTCAATCACATCCTTCCAAATGCGCCAATCGCTTGGAAACGTAACATGTCTATCTACCATAAAGTGTCACATGAATTGACTGTCTAAAATATCTAAACAAAAAAAATTAAGATGATTGCCAGCTTGGGTAAATTAGGCAGAAATATACAGGGTGTTTCAAAATTGCGTTGCACGGCTTTTATTCGAAACCAGCTCCTCCTAGGGTCATGGAAGTAAGGTCTACCCCTAGGTAACAGACCCTGGAGAATCCATTGAGATGACTTACAGCGCCCCTAGTGGCGAAATTAAAAAGTTAAAAAAAATAATTTAAAAACTAAAGGAGATAGAGCAAAAACCCCAGTGAGAGTATTGTTGCCAACGTCAAGAAGAGCTCACTGAAAAATTTTTTATCAAAATATCTTGAATATTCATGGAGATATTAGCATGTGAAAATAGCACTTTTTCAGGGGTCAAAAAGTGAAAAGTTGGCATATTTGCCAATTTTTCAGTGTTGTTGTGTAGTTTTGTGTTTTTTTAGTTGAAAGAACACAAAATTTAATCAAAAAATCAAAAAAATTTGCAAATATGCGAACTTTTTACTTTTTGACCCCTGAAAAAGTGCTATTTTCACATGCTAATATCTCCTCGAATATTCAAGATATTTTGATTAAATTTTTTTCAGTGAGTTCTTCTTGGCGTTGGCAACAATACTCTCATTGGGGTTTTTGCTCTATCTCCTTTAGGTTTTAAATTAATTTTTTTAACTTTTATGTTTCGCCACTAGGGGCGCTGTAAGTCATCTCAATGGATTCTCCAGGGTCACTTACATAGGGGTAGAGCTTACTTCCATGACCCTAGGAGGCGCTGGTGCCGAATAAAAGCCGTGCAACGAAATTTTGAAACACCCTGTATAGCATATAAGTTGGTTACTTCTTAAAAGTTTGAACCGTCCTATAAAAATATAATTCTGATATGATCTCTTTCTACTGTCACAACAGTTTTGAAGCTTTTGAAGAGCATAATAATCTATTTTTGTTTTCCCCATCAATGTAATATTTAAATTTCTATTATGAGCCTAAATTATTCCCGGTATTTTTATAACGCGCCTCGTTGAATTACTTATCATAAAATCTTGGTCGGTTTTGAAACACCTCCCCCATTTCACCGTAAATTCTCAAAGTGGGAGTAATTTAAAGTTCTGGTCACGTCAAAAAATTTTCTATTCTTTCTAAACAGGGTTTTCTAGGCTCATCACGTTTTGTGAGAAAGCATTAGATAAATAACACTCTAGTTAAGTATAAAAAAAGATATTGCCGCCGAAGTTCTATTAGGATTCTGCGAATGACACACGGTCAGGAATCACATTGTAATTATAAAGGGGGGGAAGAAACACGTTCTAAAGTGGGGCCTAAAATAACCCGGTGTTTGCGCCGAGGGACCGGAAAATGAAACAATTTATGAGGAGCGGAGTTAATGACCTAGAAAACTGACAACGTGAGGCTGTGGCAGAATGGTTATTTTTCTAGGAGATTCACACTTCATCATGCTCCAATTAATTTCAGTTTAGTTTACAAACTTTGAAAAATGATTTTGAATCTTTCATGCTTAAATTTAGGGATTTATTTTCGAGTTCTGTATATCTCTCTGTTTTGAAATACGGGCGTAGAAGCGACTGGGGGTCGTAAATAATTTGCTTAAGTTTCTGCTAAAAGTTAGTGTTCCTTTTTTAGGGAAGTGAGTCTGTTTTTCAGTAGTTTCTCTCATTAATATATATTCGCTTACGATGTCAATGTGCTGTCTAATTTTTCACTATTCGTCATTTCCTATTTTAATGATTATGTCTCGCTTGGTGCAATATGATGATTCTTGCTCCATAAAACCACAACCAACCATTTCAGAAGTCGACAAGGTTTAGTTGGTGATTTTTTTATTTGACGACATGTTCTGCAAGCTAACAAAGACTACTTGTAGCTGGAGTTCAGGTACTGCAAATCGTCCTAACATGGACTCAAACCTTAATAGTGCTTATCACGGGTTATTGCAATTTAAGGTACCAGCTTACGTTAAAAACGTCAATATAAACCAAAATTAGTGTTTTTTTATATTTTAGGAACAGCATTTTAAAACTCTCTTACGATCCTATGTCCACTAGTTAACTAATTTGAAAATTCATTAAAAGGGGTTTTTTTTCCATTCTGGAAAATGGATATCAGCTATGTCTTTGTAATGAATAATATAACCATTTAATATAATCAAGAATATAAATCATTTAATATAATCAAGAATATAAATCATTTTTTAAAACTTGCTGTATAAAAAAGCTTTTCAAATATCAAATTATATTGAGAAAGAAAGTATGTTGTTTAGTACATATCGGTCTTTCTAGTAAAAAAAACCATTTTTGAAATAGAGATTCCAGTTGAATATTTAAAATGAAATTTTAAAGCTCAGCCTTTTTCTGAAACCCAAGCCGCCAGGCTCTTTTAGAGCATCATAAATAATCTAGATTTATGAAGGGCGAACGATTGCTATAAACTTTCTTCGGGAAGAGAAAGAAACTTTGTTTCCCGTAGCTACGCAACAGAGAAAAAAAGTGAAAAATCTCTCCCAAACTGAAAAATCAATGCCGTGAATTTCCCCCATCACTAAGTCTTTAAAAAAGATCCAATTTCTGCAGCTGACATATTTACTAACTCGCCGAAAGGGGCATTGAAAACAACGTATCTATTTAAACATATTTGGAATGCATGGTTTCTGAAATATACTCGAAGAAACGCACAAAATATCGAGGCTTTTTTTATGGCCGAGCCACGGATCTTTCCAAAACTAGGATAAGAAAGGATTTGCAAAAGCTTTTCTTCCTAATACAAGCTGAAAAACGACTGGATTTAAGGCAAAAGAAAAGCCTTAACGGGGATAGAAAAACAGTAGCTTTCTGCGGAACTCATCTTTCTCAATGTCTCTCTATGCACTCCCTTATATAGATATATCGATGAAAGGGGGGAAAGAACCTACACATAAAAGTAGAGTTTGTGAATATCAAAAATGGCCAAAGCCATCTTTCTCGGGAAAAGACCCCAGCAATGGAATTCTTTTCTTGCTAGATTGAAAAGCGAAATCTGGAGTCAACTGTATCTCTCCTGGCCACTGCGGCACGCTTCTTCATTTGACACAAAAGATATGTTCCCATTTTCATTCTCCCTCGCCCACTTCCCCCCTCCTTCTCTGTGTTTCCCCGCCAACTTTCCCGCCTCTGTGTTTTCACGCGTCTAATTTTTTTTGGGGACTCGGGTTTCGTTAAAAGTTATCCGGGGCTTATTTTTTGAGATTAAATGTGTTTTCAAACTTTGAGCGGTCGCATTTAAAATAAATGCGGCGCCGGGTTTTTGTGGGGACGGAAAGGTTTCTTTCTTCGCTTTGGGCGATGAGCTCATGTTTTCAAATAAGCTGAATCCAATCTTGTGTTTCATCGCCGCAAATTTAACTGAGTTGCAAGGTTTTGTGTAGCGGGGATGAAATATTTTTTTCGTATTGTAAGGATTCGAATTTAAAAATGAAAATTAGGCTGAACGTCATTTTAATTTTGGAAAATATTCATAAATTAAGCAATGAAATAATTCAAACACGACAATAATAATCGCTTACCTTAAAATATTAAATTTGTGTAGTACATTTTTCTTTTTACAGATAGTTTGTTTTGAGACTATCTGATACAATTATCCAACAAGTCAAGTGATGGCATATTGATTACGGGAATTTCAAATTCGCGACATTGTTACTAGCCCCTCGGTCCATTTGATTGGATCTTAATGCTCCCTCAATCCCATTTTGAGACCAAATGGAATGGGATATTAAACAGATAGATAATCTACCTCATGCAGCCAGTTTAGATGGTTGAGCTCAGATAAGGCGTGAGATACTTTATACCAGGCTTGCACAGGACTTAATTTCCGGATGTCAATAGACGATAGGTGCACTGTTAATGACAATTGACTACTGATGTTTGGGACTTCGAATCTATAGAGTTGACCATCCATAACGAAGTTAGCTGCTTTGCACTTAATACGTACATATTTTGAAGAGATGTCTTGCGGAGAATACATTCGATGGCGAAATTCCGAATCCATTACCAAATTATTTTTAAGAACTATTAGTAGTAACCATTATATTGCTCAATTTTTCATTTTAGTGAAATTGGTAAACTTAGTTTCCAAATTTGATATTTGAAACCTTTATAAATTATTTGGCTATGTTTCATGTTACTTATTCATGGTTAGCTTTGGTGAAAGAGGTTCTTTATGGAGTGACTGTAAAATTTCATGAAAACATGAATATTGTCACAAGTGGCTTAAAAAATTACAAAGCTCACAAAATAAACATGAAATGTTTTCCAGAAATCTAAAACAAATTTACCCCAAATTTATCATAAGGGACAGCATTTAAAAAAGTGTATGCTTCGATTTCAATTTAATTGCAAAGTTACTTCAACATCAGAAAGGAATGCGACTGGAAACTTTTTTTATCAGTGAAGTAGCAGATTTAATCCTGTTAGAGAAGCTGTTAAAGAAGCTGAAAATATAGCGTGATTAATAGGGCTCGACCGATGGCACTTTTTTGGCCGATGGGCCGATGCCGATTGTTCGAAAATTTCCATCGGCAAGCCGATGGCCGATGGGTCTTTACGAGGCCGATTGCCGATGCCGATGGCCGATGCTAAAAACCGATGGTAAAAATTGCATTAAACTAATTTAGTCCATTAAATCTAACGAAAAAAAAAGGAAAAAGGGGTAAAACCAGTAAAAATTTCGACATTTAGTTTTTAACGGTTTTCACTTGAGAATGATGTTTATAGACTATTTTTCACTGCTGCTGATACGAATATTCTATTTAAATTTTTAAGATTGAAATATCAATTTAAATTTATTTCAAAAATTTGATAGCCATCGGCCAAACATCGGCATTTAGATGTTTTTTTAGGCCGAGATGGGCCGATTTTTTCAAATTTTAGCATCGGCCGCCGATGGCTATTTTTTCAAACAATCGGCGCCGATACATCGGCCAAGCCGATGCATCGGTCGAGCCCTAGTGATTAACATATAGCTACAAAAAGAGAAAGCCCGGGTTCATGCCTGAGAAAGGGTGAAACCTTAAAAATATATTTACTCTATAAAGAGACATTTTGACAGCGTGGAATGGAGCCCAAAATACTATTTAAAAAAGCTCCAGGAGTCTGTATAAAATATGGATTTTTCAGTATTTCACCAAACCTGTCACGTATCCTTCTAACTTACACTACTCATACTTGAAGAAAGAAGAGGATTATGGACGTAAACAGGATCAGTCTTGGATGATCCTAAGACGAATTGTAAGCATAATCCTGATCTCAGCCCTTCTTTTTATCATTCTTTTTTTGATCGCTTTGGAGAAAAGATACATTTTTCAGGCGTTAGACGTTTTCAAACTAAAGCCCTCTGTAAAGCAAGAAGAGGCACTCCTTGAATATTTTAAAACCTTTAATGGAAATTATTCGCGACAAAGTATGCATATATGCATGGAATTATGGATACGTTGATAGTGTTGGCAACTATTCTGAGCATAAATAAAAAAGGTAAAATAATAGCCTAGATTTTTAGTGGTTCGAGTAAGAATAATAGTTGATGGAAATTTTCATCGTGAAAATAATAAGAAATTTTGGAGAGGATTTATTTTTATTATTTTTTTCAATTATATTTTGAGGGATTCATAGTTAGATACATAAAGATGTATAAATTTTTTATTAGAATTTAATCATTTTTTATTATACCCTTAAAACCTTAAAATTTAACACAAACAAAAATAAGGTTCGTATAGCGATTACCGATTCCAATGATTTACTTAATTGAATTATCTTGGCATAACTTTCTCGGCGAATGATGGCAATACAAGGACGCTTGAAATTCAGGTCTTATTATGGCTAGACATTATCGTTGATGGATAACATATCATTCAATCATGTCAAAAATACAAAAAAATAATTGACTAACGTAAAATTTCAGCTGTTATGTTTAAGCTTACATGTAATAAAATAAGAGTGTTTTTAAGAAAAAGGTAAGAAAAAATACATTAGCTTTTATTATCTTGAATGTTTTCTTTCTTTTATTTCATGCTTTCTTTTTTGGCAATATATGTCCTATTCTGATATGGGCCAAGCGCAGCGCCTTAAATCTCAAACAAAAATCGGAATGTAATGGATTTTTTTGCCTTTTGAACTAGCTCGGCAAATTTCTTCCTTCGTGACTCAATTCCTTATGGTCTGCGCTTGGATTTTCTTTATCAGTACACCTTTTAAACGTGGTTCCTTTACAAATCCTCTCTATCTGTTTGCCAAAAGAAAAATTCTTATGGTGTTTAGTCACGTCACTGACAGTCAATCTTAAGTTTCCTTTCTTTGTCATTTAGAGCTTTGCGAACTTTTTCCCTTGAGAGATTTACTTGCGTCCAATGTCGGAGATAATGGATTTCACAACCCGTGTCAACACATGCACTCTTTGCCATTGCGGTAACTCACGCTTGCGGTGATTTTTTTTCCTTGCTTCTCTCTTGGGTAATATTTGTAAGTATTTCATAATTCTGAGGATTGAACAAGTGTTCGAAAAAAAGTAGCAATGGCTTGAGATAGTATTTAGGCAATAAAAATACAATTTTACCAAGGTCCTCGGACGAACTGGATCTCAGGGTCAATGTACACAAGTTAGAGTTGAATTTTTAGATGAAAGTAACAGATCTATCATCCGAAATGTCAAAGGACCCGTCAGAGAAGGAGATATCCTTATACTGCTTGAATTTGAAAGAGAAGCAAGAAGGTTAAGATGAGTAAATTTACAGTTTTAATATTAAAAAAATCTATCAGGCAATTGGGTATAAATTTGTGCATCAATATGAAGAGAGCAATTCAGTTTAAATAGAAATATTTATCTGCTATTGAGGAAAATGGAGAAAAATAAATACTTTATTTTCATGTACCATGTGAGTGTTTTTATATTTGAATCTACCATGAAGCGAAACAACTTTTACAATAGCCCTTATAAGCAATTTTCTTAGCGATTTGGAAGTTAGTAACATTTAGAAGGGCTTGTTTAAAACCAGTTGAATAAAAATTTGGTTAGTTTCTCTATGCATTGATAAAAGCCGAATAGGGGTCTTTTATCTTGATAGGAGCTATGCGCCAATAAAACTTAAACAATTGACGATCTACGCTTCCTATGCAGATTTAATTTAAATATCATCATTTAAAATATATCAACCTTTTATCCGTGACAAAACATTTTTAAATACAGTTTTAAAAAAGGCGTATAGATTAAGCTCGACAACCGGTTTTATCATCGATTTTTATATTTTATCCTTACTTTTCAACTTTGTGCATCCCAAAAACTGGTAATACGGGGTAGTATATCCAAAGATGGACTTTGCCCCTGAAAAAAATACAAATCCTATCCTATCTTAAAATCTTTTCTTTTTTTGTACATTCTAATCTAATTTATAAATGTTTTTAGGTATAAAAAATCATTTAAATATTTGAAAAAACCTTAATCTTGTTTATTTGTATGCCATAAACTGATGTTTTCCTCGGGGCCATAAATGCCAATTTAACAGTCAACTAACTAGCCTATTCATAAAAAATATTAGTTTTCATTATAATCGGCTATAACTGTAGGTCATGTTTGTTAGATATGATATTTTTGCCAAGGAAAAATAATTTCACTGCATAAAATTTGCTTTGAGGCAACAAAGGGCAGAAAAATACTGTTGTTGAAGAAACACTCACTAGATTTTAAATGATGCTCACAGGATGCGCACCGCCCCCCCAATATTCAACATGCACCAAATAAATTTAATTAACAGTAATTTATTTAATTTAATCCCATGTTGAATCATATTAAAATTTTAAGGTTTAAGAAGGATAAACTATATTTATAAATTAAAATTAAAAGTAATATAAAAGCAAAATAAAAACGTAAGTTCATCATTCACAAAGAGGAAGTTTATAGGAAACGCGTGGTATCTATATGTAAACACTTTGAATTGGAGATTAAACCGAGATTTTTACAGCTTTGGAATTGTTAACAAGATTAAATTGATTTGAATGAGAGCAGGATTAAGAGGCGTGTTCCAAAGTAAACAGGATGACGCTTAAAGAATTATTCCTGGCATAAGATGTAACTTGGTTTATTTTCCGTCTAACATTTATAACGATATAAATTGCAAATTGGAACTGTCTGGAGTCCTAATTCTTTCAAGAACTGATAATGCTTGAAATTATATTTACTTATGACGTATAAACATAACTACTAATTTATTTTAAAATATTATTTCTTGGCGAAGTTATTTTAGTAAGATATTGTCTTTGGAAAGTCAAGAAACTTACCCGATTGTGTATAAGGGAACATTTAAGTATTGAAGATTATTATATTTGCATATTTCTTTTAACGCAGAATCAAATTTATTCAAAGAGTTTATTTCAAACACATGTTGATTAAAACTTTACAAAAACTGTTTTCAAAAATATTTCATGTAATACATACAATTTACATATAATTTCAAAAAAGGGACGCCCATTAATTACGCAAGATGCTTGAAACGATTATTATATTAAACACTTTAGATAATTATAAAGTCTGGTATGTACTATTCTTTCAATGACTAGAAAATATGGGTAAGAGAGATATTGGTTTATAATTTTCAAATTGATTAGTGTCACCAGATTATGAATGGGAACCACCAAAGCCGTTTTTAATGAATCAGGAAAGGAACTTTTTAGAAGGGATAAGTTTATAATTTTCGCTATGACAGATATGTTAATATTAGCTATAATTTTAAGGGCTTTATATGTTATTCTGTTACAACCAGGGGATTTTTTACCATCAAGTGAGAAAATAATTTTTTTTAGCTTTCACATCATCTGTTTCAGTAAGAAAGAGTTGGATTGACTAGTTAGGTATTTTCTAAAATTAACAAATTCAGTGTAAACAGTATTAGATCCCATGTTTATAAAAACTGATTGATATTATCTACTAGTAGGTTGTTATTATTGGATAAAGGTTTTTACCCTTTATATTAGAGTTTGCGATTTGATTCACAAATTCTTATTGCCTTTTAATAAATACTATTGCACTTTAAAAATTCAGACGTAAAATAATTGTTTAGAGTTTCTAATTTTTATTTTCAGCTTTTTCTGAATTCGATTATAGTTTTGTTCATGAATTATATCAAAAGGATATTTTTTATGTATTTATAAAGTTTTTCTTTTGCTTTAGCTAACTTTAAGATCTCATCATTAATCCAGTTTTTACTAGTTTTGTGATTAGGGAACTCTAAATATTGTGTAAAGTTTATCAGAATATTTCTTAATATGTCTGCAAATCTGTTATAATAAATAGTTCCCGTCCTCAGAATTTAGATTTAAGGGAAAAGTATAATTTAGCAGAAAATCATTTATTTTATCATAATTTACTTTTGAAATCTCTGTCATCTTAAGTTTTTCACTGCATGAGGCTTTATATTTTAATTTACAGGCAATCGAGTAATGGTCGGTTATGCTATTAAAAATGACGGATTCGGCACTTACATCAAAACCACGAAGAATCAAGTGATTTATACAGGAGTTTGAACTAGTTCTAGTTATACCATCAATGAGAAAAATGAAACATTCAGAACTAAGTATATTTAGATAATCATCGATAGGATTTGAACTAGTTAATATATCAATATTTAAATCACCAATTAAAAGTACATTTTTAGAGTTTGTTCTTTAGTGTGATAATTCAAGATTAAAGCTATTAATGCTGAAGCCTAAGGAAGGGTACAGGCAAACAATAATCAAATCAAGAATATTACTATATAACAGTATTGATTCGGCAGTGTTCATAGTAAATAAACAATCATTAAAAATATTGCAATTTTTTTTCACGTAAACACCTATACCTCCAGATTTGTTTATATCTCTACAGTAGAAATATGAATCAAAGTTGTTTAAATTATAAAAAGAGGTCTCATGGCTATAAATCCAAATTTCAGATAAAACAAGTATGAGAATTAAATCAAAAGAAGAATTTAGCAAAGCTTGGAGTGCGTCGAAATTAGCACGGATGCTCCCTCCTGATATTAAAATGGACTATTTTAATATAGGTTAGGTTGGGAAAGAAATTCATTGAAATCATTTAGGGAATCAATGTGAAAAAAATTTGCAACTGTTATCAATATGACTGTCGAAGGTAATTTACATTTTGTTAACATTTAAAAGATCGTCGGAACTTACCATTCTGATTACCCTTGAGTTTTCGTGTTCCCTTAGAAAAATCTTTCCATATTTCACCCATGCAAACTTGAAATTGTTTTCAGCTTTGAACTTTCGTCAGTGAAAAAAACACCTCCTTTAATCTTGGAGTTAAATGTTCATTGAAAAAAACAGGATCACTTTTGAATCTATTGTTGATTTGTGCAGCATTTAACTTCCTTCTTCTTCTTCTTCTTCTTACTAATCCCCATTTCTAGCAGAGCTAGATTAAGTCCATGAATCCATTCACCCTCAACACTGGTGGATTTAACTTCCTTGTTCTAGCATTCTAGCAGCTTTAAGGCAGATGTCTCTGTGGTGTTTGTTAGTGAACTGTACGTACAATGATGGGTTTTGGTTTGTCCTATTTAGTAGTTGTAACTCTATGGGCAGTTGACACATGGCACATCATGTCGATCTCCAGGCTTGAGAAGAACTTTGGGTAAAACATCGTTGATATATTCGTTTTCGGCTTCCGGAAGGTGTGTGATTTCGAGATTGGTGCGCCTTGAATATTGTTGAAGTTCGGTTAGTTTATATTTTACTTGTTTTAGATCGGCGATAATGATGGAATTTTCCCTCTTTAATTAATCTTTCTCTGTCTTTAGGAGTTGTACCTCTGATGTAAACAATGAGATTCTTAGATATTCTGAGATATTACAATGAGATTCTTATATTATAACTTTGCATTGATCTCAGGATTTTATAAATATTATTTATATGGAAAAAATATAGCAAACACATCCCTGAGACGCTAGAGCAAAATAAAAATTCCCCTGAACAAATGAAAGATGATGGGTTATTTTGGGCAAGCGGTATGGAGCAGAAAGAAATTTTCAGTGCTAACTGTCAGGCTTCACATATTAATAAAACAGTCTAATTTTTTCCCTTAAGATATCCTCTTCAAAACTCGACACCAATGTCTTTATCGTTGCCTATATTACTTTCGTATTATGAAAAAAAACTAATGGTATTGCCTAACTGAGGTGGTTATAGTGAAAGTGGTATATGTCATCAGTTGAATGTTTGAATGTAGCTTTTCAACTTTAACGGGCCATTTGTTGCCTTTTTACATAGGCGACTACCAGACAAGGTAAAGGATCTTAAAAGGAGCCAAAAACCATTCTTTTGAAATTTTTTATTTTTGGACTTTTCCATCCTTAGCAGCTCAATTGTTGATAGAGTGGGGAACTGGGGTGGATCGAAAAATGTAAAAGTCGTTTGATTAAAATGCAAGGGTGTAAAAAGTTGTTTGAACCAGTAAGGTAAATGTGGGTATTTATTTCCCCTAAAATAATGTGCATCTTAACCAACTTGGGTTGAAATGTTTTTAAAATAAAAAAAATGGCATGTTGAACCGAGGGGTCTATTAGTTTAAATCTGAACATCACAAACTATAATAGTGTTGTAAATGCAACACTACGTTTGAAAAGAACAATTTATGCAATTCGGCAAGTTAATTTTTTCAGTGAAACGAGAAAGAAACCGAAATTATGTGTGTGAGTAAATACATGAATAATTTGAATTTTAATGAAATATTAAAGAAATGTAATGCCGATATTTCAACAGATTTTAATTATATTTAGTGTATTTGTACACCAAGTATGAAATTTCGATGTAAAATCTAAAAAACTTATCTACCTTCCTTATCTAGTCTTTAAGCTGACATTCTCTTTTAACAAAGACAACCAGATACGTTTCCTTAGCCGTTAGATCTTAATCAAGCATCGAGATGCGTAAGCTGACATTCCCAGTGGCTCTATCCAAATGACGTCTGAGAGTGCCTTCATTTGGGCCCAAATCGTGATAAATTTCGACCTTTAATGCGCCTATAAATAATGGAGGTTGACAGCTGGGTTTTTTCAAGCGTTCAAAAACCATGCTAGGAATCAGTGGTTTGAAGTACTTAGTTTAAAGGATGAAGGATGAAATTATATGTTAGTAAAAAATTTGAGCTCCAGGAGTTTATAGTTTGAACAAAAGTAGGTTTACAAAACTGGGTATAAAAATTCAAAGGTTTTTTTTAAGATGAAAGTAACCTTCAACAAAATTTGCCGCGCGGCCAGTGTCTAAAAAGTTGGTATAGTTATACACCACGGTATAATGCTCAGAATATTTTTAGTTTTCCTTGATCCTGATGACAAGGTTTCTTACGTCTCGAGAATTGAAACTGTTCAATTGATCGTGTTTCAGTTTTAATATAACAAGTTTTGTAGGTTGTATTTTAAAAAATAATATAAAAAATTAATCGTACAAATTATATTTTGTTTTTCAGGGCGTTTTTAGTAAAATAGCAATCATCTCATCATGTAGAAATCATGTAGATCTATTTTCTAAAGGGTAAATTTTAGTGGCGAAACATTTTTTTAGCTGTTTCGAGGTTCGCTCTTTATATTTAGGAGGTCTCATTTGGACTTTTTATTAGGATTCACCAACTATGGTTGTGATTCATGTTTAAAGTTAATATTCCTGGAGTTAAGAACAAGAAGAACAAGAGCATTTATTTGTTTTCAATTATTACAAAGAACAAATGACGCAAAAACAAAAGCTCAAAAGCAAAAATCTACATTACAAAAAACACATATACTATAAAGAAAAAAATGAGAAAAAAATATTAAAGTTGTTTGGGCTACTCAGGGGTCAACGCAGTGACCCATATGAGTAACTAATAAATAGGTAAAATCAAAATAATTTTAAATAAATATAATTATATTTGAAGATATTTAATTTTTAAAAAAAATTACACTGAAATTCAAGTGAACCACCGCAAGGTGAGCTTCAGTGTGATAAGATTAGGTTGAAAAAAAGAGCGTTCGTGAGGAAAAAAATCAAAAGAAATCTTCAATTTTATCTATTGTCATAACAAAAAGTTTAAGTTGTTTTTAAATTTAATTGGGGATCTCTCTGATTTCAAGTCATCGGGTAAAGAATTAAGGAATTTAGGTGATAGGTTAACAAAATTTTTATGAAAGATCTCTTAATTTGATTTAGGAACGGAATAAAGGTTTTTTGATCGTTAATTATAACCAATATCTCTTAATTCAGAACCATGGTCATATTTTTAAAAAATATATTATGGTTTTAAAGAAAAAAGTTGGCGAATTGGTAATATATTCAATTTTCGGTATAAATCTATTATTGTTGACTGGTTACTAACATTCAAAAACTTTATTATTTTATTTTGAATTTTTATTATAGGTTTTATGTTTTCTAAGTAGTTACCTCCCCAGACAATTAGTCCATAACTTAAGATCGAGTTTACCCAAGAATGATACAATTGCAACAAAAAATTTCTATTTATGATTTTTTTATGTGATAAAATTTATAAAGAACATAACGAAGTTTATTTGTAAAATAGCTCACATGCGATTTCCATTTTAGGTTTGAGTTTACGAATAATCCAAGGTATTTAATAGTTGTTACTTGTTGAAGAGGGGGGGCATTTAAACAAGCTTATTTAATATTAATTCCAGAACAAAACGTTCTTTGTATCGTTTAAGTAATCTTTGAATTTTATTCTCTGCTAAACTGCGCTGCTAGTGCTTGATTTCTCCATCATGGGCATTTTTCTGAGTTTAAGTTGGTTCTTAATTAGTCTTAAAGCAAAGAAATGTTCCGTAAATGAGCAGTACTTCCTCCAACAGTGCTAATGACATTCCTTTGCTTTTTCTACAATAAAATTTAAAAATTACTTTTTGCACGAGAAGATTTAGATTAATTAAGAGAATTAACTTGGGCAATCGAGTAGAATAAACTGAGTTTAATCAATTCCACTCTTAATATAATTGTATCTCCTTTAATCCAAGAAAACGATTTTCACCCACTAGAGGATATCATGCAGTCCCACAGATTTTTTTCGTTTCTTTTGAAGTATTAATGAAAAAGATATGAAGGAAGAAAATCTTTAATATTAGCCAAGGGAAAGCTTATTTTATAAGGCTATGCATAGTTTATGTGATTCCAGGAGTGAAATGAACCATTGTCTGCACGATTATTACTTTTCCTTTATCTTCCTCACCCAACGGTTCTCTGGGGCTTGGCTATTATTTTTAATCTCTTCCTTTTTTGGGGGCATAAGAGATGAGTATGCATCACAGTAAAAGCATTAAGACGTTTTTCGACTGGGATTAATAAGGTATAGATGCATTATAAATCGCTGAAAAGCACTAGCGGGGAAACTATGATATCTCCTGAGAAAAGTTAATCAACTTTTTTAAACAGGAAAAAATGTACGTATTTTGAAAATGAGTTTTTAGATTTGATATCTTTGTTGGAAGATTTTGTAATTAAAAGAAAATTTATGTATCATAGGGATATTAAAATTTAAATGGCCATTTCACGGGGATTTTTACAAGAAATTTTAAAATAAATAAGGTAGTCGTGAAACATATTCTTCCGTGATTTTTCGAATTAATGTTCTTAAAAGCTAACATTTACAAAACAAATTATTATTTAGTTGGTTATTGCTTGAAATGTTCAATGGTTATGAGAATTATGGTTAAGATTTTAACTCTGTTTCATCATCTTGTATTTCACATCTTTGAAAGTATTAAGAGCACAGTTAGTTTAATTAATAAAAGGGAAAGTATAATGAAACTCAATAAAGTAGATAAATAACATACATTTTAATCCTTTCGCTTCTAACAAATAATGACTACAATAAGTGTTCTGGATGTAACGGAAACTGCTTGTGTTGATTCCCCTAAGCAACATAAATTGCACTCACTATCATTACATCCTTATTTTCATTTTTTGATACTTTGGTTTAGGAATAAATCAGTTTCGTTTTATTTATTGAAAACCTCTTTTCGTTATTTAGTGAAACTCTGAAAATTTATGGTTCCATAAACTGCATAATTATTTAATGCTAATGTAATTTTCCTGATAAGTCAAGAATTGAGTAAACAGCTGCTTTTATAATCTAATCCGAACTAAAAAGATTAGTAACCTTACAAACGCAATATCCCATTTTTATGCATAATAAATTTTAAAACAAGGATTATAATTAACGTTGCTTTTATTTTAAAGTGCTTTAATACCGTAAATATATGTAAACATAGTTTTTTTAGCATTTATGAAATTAAATGTTTTAAATTTTAATTTTCCCCATTAAAAGTTTATTACGTTATCTGCTTTAAGCTAATGTCAATCAATATGGTTTTATGGTTATGGTTAAGTTAATGTTAATATGGTTCATAATTGAATAGAATGAATAGAACACTTCAGTAAAATTTAGCTTTTAAAAATGAATGGTAGTTTCTATGATTATTCTAATGAATAAAAAAGATCATTAGTGGATATTTTGTATGCGTTAAAGGGCTAGTGTGTCTTAACTGACTGTAAATTTTATTTTTTTATGCTTCAGACTTTTAGAAAATGATTCCGTTCAGTTTAATTCCTTTGCCTGATTGTATTAAAACCCAGAAATAATAAAAAATAAAAGTTTCTTTTTGCATTCGATTACGGGATTTTCTTTTAAATTTTGGCCGAGTTTAAATAAAGAAAAATGAGCTCTTATTAAGCTTTCATGAAGCATTTGGCTGTCTAATGTGATTTTGAAGGAAACCCATGTTTCAAATTGAATTCTTAACAAGTATTTAAAATAAAAAAATATTAGTATAAAGCTGAAGTTTAAAAATAAATGTAATTAACATTAGATTATTTTTTCTTCAACTAATATTCCACTTTTGGTTGAATCAAGTTTTATCCAACTTTTATTTGTTCAGAAAGACAATGCATTAAGAGTTTTAATTAACTTTTAAAATGATTTTTTTAGTTTCACCTGTTAAATTGAAGAACTAATATTTGATAAAGCAATTACAACACCGTATTTTTCAAACTAAAGCTACCTGTTTCAATAGCTTTTATCTGAAACTTTGCTTTAAAAATTTGATAATGATGTTAATGGGATGCAAATTAGATCCCTTTTGTTTCTGATGAAATAAAAAGCATTGAATACTTTTTGAAGCTTTTTGTGGTTAATATTATTTCAAATCATTCACTTATTTTTTAAGCTTTTAATGTGGAATGTTTTTGGAAGCATTTTTACCTAGGACTTCATAAAACTTTTTGCCTTATAAACTGTTGAATTATATGGGAAATAAGAATTTCATTTATTTAACCTATTTGAATCTCACTTTTTTGTTTTTAGTGGTAATTATTTCTTTAAGTGGTTACACACAGTATACCTTTAAGCAATTTTATAATTTAAAAACAAAAGTATGCTTTGTAATTATAATTAATGAAGAAAATAATTATCACAGTTTGAAAATTATTAAAAAATTGAGTTGGATGTAATATATGTTAAATATAAAGGAAAAAAATCCACGAGTAACTTTTTAAACATCATTGTTAATGTAGTTGCATTTGGTGACCAACATTTTCTTCTACAAAAAAATTGGAACATCCCCCCTCATTTTCATGAGTTTCCTTGAGAAACTACCATCTTTTTCACAGTCTGACATAAACTTGCAAGACAGTAATAAGAAATAGTTGCCAATTTTCAAATAAAAAAGGAACTTGTTGAAAATATTAAAGACAATTTTCTTTTAAATTTGCAATTTAGGGTACTTTTTTGTTACTATTTTTTATATCACTAAAAATATTATAAAGCGTTTGCCAAAGGCAGACACTGTTCTATGGAAAATCGCAACTAAATGCTGCTGTTGAAGTCCTCTTAAGAATAAATTTAATTTATAGTAAAAAAAATTTCGCTTCTGTATAACTTCATTCTCATTTCTAACTCCATTTCCAGAGGCCACCTAAATCCGCTAATGCACAGAACGGGATTTAGAAACTGCTTGACTAAGTGACAGATTCTATGCAAGTCCATTTGTAGCTGTCCATTTGTGTCCAGTGCCGTAAACAGTTTCGATCGGAAATTTGTCTGTCCACATCGCCTTTGAATCTACCGCGTGCATAAGCCGTGAATTTAGTGAATTCATTGCATATAAGCAGAGGATAGAGGCGTCTGTACCTTAAGGTCTGATGCAGCACTTTAAGAAACGAGCGGCTTGATGGGGGGGGTTTTCTGCATGTGTTTGAGTTTACGATGCAGGAATCTGATGAAAAAATAAATTCTTCACTCAAATTGGAAATACGCTGTCTTGTGTTTTATCTGGAAAACAACTTATGGGGAAGTTTCATATTTACTTTTTCAAAAAAAGTATTAGAATGTGGGGTATAATTTCACTAAGATAAAGTAAGACGGAGGAAAAATGTTTTATTTTTAGTTCAAGGCTCGATTAAATATTTAATTATATCATCGTATTGAATATCTACGTATTTTCTTTTCATCTTAAAATTCTCATACAACCATTTAATTTGGCATGGCTTCATACTGCTACAATATTTTAATATGAATGTTTTTAAGAAAACGCACTCCAATAATAAAGCCTGAAAAAGAGAAATGTCAGTATCAGTGTAACGAAAAGTCACCGAGTGCAAAACACTCATTGAGAGAGAGTTTTTGAGCAATAGAGCAATTAGATAATTTGGCAAATAGAGTTTTTGACTAAATCACGAGTCCTCCAATTCGCAATCTCTCTTATTCAAAGTTTCCTAATTGAGACTAGCATCCAACACGATGTTGAAACAAGCTTCTGATTCTTCATCTCTGAAGTTCAATTTGTCTAAAGCAAAATGTCGCATGTTGAGCATGTAGTATCCCATCCCATCGTTTTGATCCTCAGTCTGAAAAGAGTTCTTTCAGATCGGAAGAGATTTCAAATTCGGAAGGAGAATAGGGTCTTTCCCCGATTTTAAAAAGGTAAAACGTAACACACGCTACCACAGGGATGAGAAAGTGTGATTATTCCTAATGTGATTTCGTGTCGGCTTTGTCTTGTTTAGCCTTATGCGCTCTTATTTGTGCCTAGCGCTATAAAAACCAAATGACCAACCAACCACATGGAGTAGAATAAAACAAGAATAGATCAGTCAGAATTTTTAAGGGTGAATCATGAGAAAATGCATGGTTCCGCAGTTCAACTACTTGACTTACCAGACTGTCTGAAGTTCAAGGAGGGTGAGCAAAGAATTATACCCTCTTCGTTCGAAGAGAAAATTCGATCACCTACTCTTAATTCTTCTCCTAAAAACGCTACTTACTTAACACTCAAACTTCTCCTTCTAGTGGTTTGATTTAAGTCCTCGTTGAAAGAATCCTTGATTTTTCAATGAAGGTAAAATCCTTGAACAGTTTTCCCAATCCCCGCAGTTCTGGCTGCTCTGTATGCTCGAATATGGGCTTTGTGACATAAAAACTTACATTAAAAATACTTGACATTAAAACTAAATACAGTAAACTCCCGTTAGTACACCGTTCAAGGGGATTTGTGAAAACGTCGTAATAAGGGTACGACGCTACATGCGGAATTCTGTAAAACACCGTTTCGGCGATATACCTAAAACCCGTAATACCTAATCTTACTTAGAAACCTTTTTAAGCGCACTAAAATAAAAACGAGAGTAAAATACCTAAAATAGAAGAGACAGGCAACCCCTGTTAATTTGCAAATTGCTGCTTATTCATAACACCTTTCTTCTCGTCATAAAGCTTGATTACCTTCAATCGATGTCTTGAATTTATCATCGAAACTCAAAGCTTTCCTTTTGTTCTGATGATTTGTCTCAGGACAACCCACGTGCCCTGCAAGACACCGGCCATCCTTGAGGGCGCAACGGGGGGTCATTCGGGGAAAAAGGGGAGCAGTTGGGAAAAACCAGTTCTACCATATTGTTCTACTCGCGCTTTTAACGGTTCTATACCTCATACATTATTTGAAAGAAACTCGACGACGCTGACGACGCAATAACCAGGATTTTTCTTCGGGGGGCTGGAGAAAAGCGTCGAAATATGCGGGAAGTCGTAATAAAGCGGAGGCGCTATAAGTGGATAGTTTTTAATGATAAAAGGCCTATCGGTGCCAGGGACCGGAGAAAAACGTCGTAATATGCGGGACGTCGCACTAAGTGGGGGCGTACTAGAGTTTACTGTACCTTAAAGCAGTGTTTCCCAACATGGGGCACACGCCCCACCGGGGGGCAATATAATTTTCTAGAGGGGCAATTCGAAAAACTTTTAACCAAACTGCCCCAGATAGGGGATGTACCAGGTTTTATTTAATTTCCTAGAATGATTAAAAAAAACAACAACATGGGGGTCATGAAAAATTTCGAAAGGCTTTGGTGGGGCATGGACTAAAGAAGGTTGGGAAACACTGCTTTAAAGGATTTAAATTAAAAGAACAAACTATTCTATTTTTTGACTAATTTTCACCTTTATGTTTAAGAACTCCCGGATCTATAAGCTATCTTGATAAAACACACTATCTTGACTCTAGACCACAAATACCTCGTTACCTAACTAACGATCGTTTAAAATGAATAGCATCAAACGAAGATAGTTTCGAAATGTTAAAAAGTCCTGGAAAATAAAGATTTTTTTCTAATTGGGATCATTTTTCAGACGAGAACTTCTGAGAAATACTCCACTTTCTAAGAGCAGAGCGCATTTCCAGTACCTTGCGAGTATTCATCCAAAAATTTATTTCGTTTTACCATTATAGCGCATAAAAGGTTTCTACCTCGAGGTAAAGAGATCTTCGGCCATTTAGTTTCCTGAGAGTTTTGAATCCTCCTCCATTTTTTTCACTTTTTCTTTACTCCAGCTAATGGCTAACAACGTTTTGCATCAATATTTTTTTGCTAGTTTATTTGGCTTTTATTCCTCCTAAAAACAACTGCTTGACTTCTTTTCCAGAAAGTATCGTTAAGGTTAGACAAATGTATTTAATAATATTTAATTAAATGTCTCTTCATAAAAAAATCCATCTTTTGTATAATTGAGCCACTTCAAAAGCATTTTTCAACAATTAACGTTGTTTAAAGCAAAACCAGTTTTTTATTTGGTTTTTAGAAATGCAATTACACAAGTGTCTTAATAGAATTTTCTTTATTTTCTTTACCTTAAAAAGTAAATCCTGTTTAATAAAGGTACTGAATATTTAATGGTAAAACCATAAAAATTGTCTACAATGATAACCATAAAAATTTATTGTACTATAAAGAAATGAAGACTTAAAATCAATAAAAAATATCTAAAAGTAAAACCCACTGGTGAAATTATACACCTCGTTTATATAAATGCTCCCTTGTGAATATAGCGAAAGAAGCCTTTTTAAAAGCTTTTTGAACATCGTGTGTAATTCAAAATGCTCCAATAAAAAGTGCCTTGAAACAAAAATGCAGAATTTCCTTTCAGAATAAGAATAAATGAACAAATAAATTTTCTCTGGGGTCTATTAATGATGAAAAGTAGAGAAAGAAATACGCTGTCTTGGTGTTTAACTTTTATATGGAAACCAACTTATGGGGAAAGTTTCATATTTACTTTTAACAAAAAAGGTACTAGAATGTGGGGTGTAATTTCACTTAAGAAAAAGTAAGGTGGAAGAAAAAAATGTTTTACTTTTTGTTTAAGGCTCAATTAAATATTTCATTATATTGTGACGTGGAAAGAAGATGCGGGCCTAATCAAAAATAATGCTTTTATTAATAAGTTTAAAACTACACTGGTGTTCAAAATTAAGAGAATTTGCCCATTTTTTCGATTTATCCAGATCTTCAGGATAGATTTTGATGACATTTGGTGTGAACATAGGTTGATATAATACCAAATAAATAATCCTTCAAAAATTGTAATACACTCGCATGCGCAGAAGTCATAACCGCCAGAGTTAAAAGGTATGAAAAATCGGTTCCAGAATAGAGCAAAATAGTGGGTTTATAAGGGGTGTGTCACCCTCCCACTATCATGCATGTCTCCTTGAGTGATTTTAAACCGTGAATAAGGCAGAAAATAAAATTTCCTGTTCATTTGGCCTACTTTCTCAGAAACCCCGTTTTGGGGCTCTGAAGAGTATGTTGAGGGGGCAGCGAGATGCAATTGCCTTAAATAGAGTCCCTCAAACCTACTCTAAAGGGGCGAAGTCTTTGAATCTGGCTGCCTATTCCATATGGTGAATATCTTCCGTTCTAACAAAAATTGCTGACCTGATGAGCTCCATTAAGTGAAGGATTTCTATCAATTGAAAAGAAATTAAGACCGATAGAACCCCTCAAAAGGTGACCAAAGGTCTCCAAGATATCAACACATTACCTGAAACTGTCAGGGTTCCTCTTTCAAGGGCAGGGAGGGATCTGCAACTTGTCAAAAATTTGCAAAAGTTGTCTTTAATAAGGTGAAACTCAAAGGGTGAATATTTTCCTCTCTGTTAGGTCACAAATCAATTAAACCATTGATTCTCAATTCAAACTCATGTGGAAAGAACCAGAATGCTATGTCAGTCCTTTAATGTAGGAGAAACTCACCATTATGGAATCAGATTTGGTGCTCTTTCTAGGAATGTTGTTAAGTCTATGCCAAACCCCCTACATCTTTCAAAAGGAGAAAATCATGGTTGAAGGTATTGTGTTGATATCTTGGAGACATTTATTATTACCCTATATATTAAGGGATTATGAAAACAAACCTGTGAAAGTGAGGCTGATGGAAGAACAGCTGTCACGTACCAATCACAACAATCCAGATTGGAAATCTCCTCCCCAAAGCTCAGTTTATGGTTGCTATATTCGTCCTCAGCGTATTCCTGGTGTTAATGCTTTATGTCAAGAGTTCTTTTGGCCTTGCATACACAGATTTCAGTACCCAGATTTCACCTGTGGGGCCCTTTACAAGAAAGTGATAATCGGGTTTTCTTCTATGGTTCCTGATGTAAAGTACAATGAGACATATATTACATTCATCGTTTGCCATCCTGAGTGGCGATGGTGTGGTATAGGATTGCAACGTTCATGCTTTATCACCGAATTCAAACTTGTATGGGCATTGAGCAAAGATGTTACTCATCATGTGTCTGCCTCGAGTCCTATGTTTTTGTATCAGAAATTTGGCTTTAAAGTTGAAGAGCTTATTCATGACTTTTATGATAAGTACTTGCCAGCAGAGTCAAAGGAATGCAGACATGCTTTGTTTTTGAGGTTAAATCGTTCAAGACCAAAAGTAATTATTTAATTGTCATCTTTGCTTAATAATTGTATCTTGGCGGCGCATAATATCCCGCTGGGATCATGCGCCCTAAAACACCAAACCAACCAACCTTTGTATCTTGGTAAACAGTTAAATCTATAAAAACATCAATTTTTAATCAAAACAATTAAATTCTGATAGGATTATGTGGCGCGGAATGGCCAAATATGGCCCAATATGGCCCTTGCGCCATAAAACCCCACCAACCTGATAGGATTATGTTTTTGGCAGACCAGATTCAATGAAATATTCAGGAGTTTAAAATAAACATGCTTTATTGAGTGAACATAATTTAGCAATCATAATCCATCAATCATTCTCACTTGGAGTAAAATACAACATATATATATAGTGACAAATACATAACTGTAATATTAACTGTTAAAAATAAAAAAGTAGCATTTCCCATGCGGCACGTCATCTTTATTTTGGGCCGGACTCGAACCTTTGACAACTTAACCAACAAATTCCCTTCTATAGTTTTCATTTTTAGCTTACATTATACATTAATATTGTTATTCCTTTTATTATTAGGTTATAATACTCACATATCGTTACAAAAATATTTCGTTAAATAAAATGGAAGAACTTTAAAAGCTTTAAGGATTAAAAGGATTAAGTTTCTAATTTTCCAAAATATAAAAAAATATTCAGATTCTAAAATTAAATGGATGTGAATGAGTGCGTGATTAATTATGGTTGATGAAATTTTGGACACTAAAATTAAAATCAAACAAGTGAGAATAGGCTGAATTTGTTTTAATGGAACGGATTTGGATAAAATAGTTTAAGCATATATACTGTCTGCAAAGTCCAGTGGAGGTTCGTATGCTTCAGCCATAGAGGGGGAATATTTGGGGACGGGGTAGCTTAGTGGGTTTACTACTGCTCAGCTTTGGTTTCAGGTTTACATACTGCTTCAGCTTTGAAAAACTATACCCTCTTTTTGTAGTTATCATTTCTATAACATGACCTCTGGGTTCTGGGTTAGTTTTGTTAAGTTAAAAAAAATCAATAATCTTTAATTTTCAACAAATTTTAAACTCCTCTAACGTCCAAACTATCTTAAAGTATTTGTTAAACGTCAAAAGTCGTAATTTTTCTATTATTTGTGTAGTCAAGTAAAATGATTTTCAATAGAATATTATTTTTATGGGAACGAAAGTTCCTTGGAATCGTCATTTGTAATAAATGGCGACTGGATTCATCTGAATTGGTTTCAAAAGGAGTTTGTAAGAAATTTGGATAAACCCCTCCTTGTATAGTCCAAATTCATTGGATTGAACGGACAATGATGTGTTTATATAAAAAGATTCTTTGATCATGGTGGGGTGTGCGTCAGTTGATGCGTCTGGCAATCCGATTTTCGATCTGAATTTTTTGAACTCTGCCCTCAAGAGTTTGTCTATTATTTTCTTGAGAGTATGTGATAAGAGGTCGGGTTCTGCTGGACACAGGTCTGAGTTTGCTGAAATCCCGAGGTCTATTTCTGAATGCTACGAGCGCCATTTAGCTCATTAGCTAAAACACGCTAAAACATATTTTGGGATCCTTTTTCAAGTTCTTCTTGCAGAATCAGCCATTCGCTTAAAGATTCTCTTCACTGAAACGAGACAGAACGCCAACTTTGATTTCTTTCAACAACTCATTTACGAGGAAATTTAAATACCTCATTTAGGGATCCTTCTTCAAGTACTTGCAGAATTTGGGCAGAAAACTTTTTACCTGAAAGGAAGTAAAACTCTTAAATATAAAATCTTTATAGTTATTCAAGGAATAATCCCGTAATTGTTTTCGTAACAGAACTCAATCGTATCCTGATGTGATAAAGGCATAAACAAATTAATCGAAAATTAACAAAATTGCAATAATTTTTTTATTCAAAACTATCACTTTACGGTTAGATAGAATCATCGAATGAAATCTCCCTCCCTCATTTTTATCATCGAAATCAGTAATTATGTGTATAATAATAACCTTTAAGGTGAAAATGACAATAATTTGACGGATGTTTAGAAATGATTCGGGAAAAGTTATATTGATAAGTCAAGTCATTTTTAACACCGTTTGTATATTTAAATAACGTTATATCAGAGGTTCTCAGTAAACAGATTTTGCTATTATTTGTTCTAACACTCCAAAAGGTATCCTAGAGGTACAAAATTTAAGTTTTGGAACTTAATAATCAAAGGCATAAATGTATACATACACGCACTGCATTTTTAAACAGTGTAAAGAGCAAGAAAATAACTTTTGAAACAATAATTTTTATTATTTGGCAAAGGGAAATTATTTTGATGTTGATAAGTTATTAAAAAAGAGTATTTTTTTAAACACAGTAATAACGTTAAACTTTGGAACAAATTTCATTCCTGTTTTTTCGGAAATGTTACTTGTAATGTACAATGCACATTCCTCAAAAAAATTAATTACACAAACTGAAATGGAAGTATAAACTTCACTGTCAAATAATATTTTTAAATATTTGATGAAAAAAATGTTTCATTTCAGTTGTATTATTTATATATTTTACTTTTATGGTAAAATAAATTGACTACTCTTAAGGGTAGTTACATTAAAGTACAAAGTCACGACTTTATAAATGATTAAAACAAAAGGCTGGCTAATGTCAATAGATAGAAGCAGCAAGCACGGACAGGAAGTTCAAATAAAGTGGGTGGTAAGGCCTTTTTCTAATATTCTAGAGGCACGCACATGCTAAAGAGAGGGAGAAGACAAAAGTTAAGCCAAACCATTCTAAAAGAAACTTATTGATTGCTCTCTACATAACACTGACGATAGACAATCAGCTAATGTATTAAGCAGGGTACTTATTTCCTCAATTCGTTTTATCTCAAGTGGTTTCCTCAAGTACTGGGACCTTTTCAGAATCGAAATACCTGCGGTTTAATTATAAATCTTGTTAAATGTCGGGGTTTTATCTGGCAAAACGTCTTGAAAAGACAGGAAATTGAGTTGGATCTCGTGAAGGTGAAGATGTATTTACCTTCTGTTAAGGACAATGTTTTAAAGGGGGTTTTCTTGTGAAAGCACTCAAATAGCACTTAAAGGAATTCTTTACGGACCTTGTTTTTTATTTTCAACATATATTAGCTTAATTAACAAGCTAAATATATGAATGTATAAAATTAAGTTGTTGATTTTTTCTGCTTTAACCTCGTGTATCATGAGCAAAATATTGGCAAAAACGAAACACTGGTAAGTAATACCAAACTTGCTTTAAACATTTGTTTTATATAAAGGAGAAATCTCGTCAAATAAAAGTAAAAAATTACACTTAAATTTTTTTGAACTGATTTATATTGATTTATCTCTTCCATTCTTTATATAAACAATCGACTGTGCAAGAAATACAAGGCTAGAATTTCAGAGCTATCCAAGAAATAGAACACGAAAAGAAACTTTCTTTTTCGATTAAAATAAAGAAAAGAATGTTTTTCTAGCATGTCAAACTTCTATTATATTTCCTATAATTCTTTTTTCCAATTTTGAAGAGAAGCTCCAACACATGCTTACAAACGTCCCTTCAAAGAAGTGCTATCAGATAAAATGACTTGGGAAGCTGAGAAACATAAGGTAGCGTGCGAATCGGACATCAGCTCTGATACAAATAGCCTGATACGGATCTGGGATGAAATACATTTTCAGCATTTTTCAAATTATTGGTTGCTTTTTCGATGAATAACATCTTTCGCAGCTAATTTCTCTTGTTGGAAAACAATATCTTTCGCAGACATGAACTTTAGAATGTTGGTAAAACAAGAATGGTTTGAAATATCAGGTAAAATATTTTTGGGGAACAAAAGTAGCGTTCAATTTCACGTCAAATTTTCAAAAGTTTTGGTTAGGGTTTCAGACTGGAATCTGGTTCATTCGATGAATGGGCTAATCTTCAGAAATATAAAAATTATATGAAAATTTGTTTGAGATCTTTACAGCTATTTTAATTTAAGGAAAATGCATTTAACATATTTATTCCAGATCAACTTATTAGAAAAAAAATTCTTTTCCATCTTTTAAATAACACAAAAAAGGAGAATGCGTTAGGATTTTTAGTAAACTTGGTTGGCGTTTAACTAATGAAGGGACCTAAAACAACATCAAATAAAAATATAACATTGAATAAAGCTTAATCGATTTGTGAGTTATTTAGATTGTGGAGATCTCGATAATTGCAAAAGAAGCTCCATTAAAAAAACTTTAAAATATTTATTAAAACACAATAGAATCTATCGCAAAAGGGGTGTAAATTAAAATTAAAGAAAAACTACCTCTTAAAAATGCAGCTCGCATCCGAAGAAAAGTTCCAGATTAGCTGAGTTGCTGGTTACAACAAAAGTTAACAATTGTGAACTCGGAATAAAAATATAGCTTCAGTTTTTGTAAGCAAATATACGTTTAAAAGGATCAATACGAATTATTTGCCCTATGTTTATTACATAACTCAGTGTACTAACATCTAAAATAAGTACTGATCTACACTTGTTAGTTGGCGACAAGGAAAGAATTTATCTGTATCTGTAAATATCTTTTGGACATGCATAATTTTAAGAAAATGTAGGGCCGTGGTGTGTACTTAAAAAGTTTTAGGGTTAAGTACATATGTAGAATAAAATTGTAATATTCAAGTTTAAAAAAGACTATTTTAAGAGAAAAATGTTCAAAACTGTTTCACAGAAACGCATCTTGTAGAATAGCGTTTTCGTTCCTTACAAAATTGGGTTGCTTCCAGCACAATTAGCCATTCCTTCACATTCTTCCTCTTATTCAACGAGACGTATACTTTTAAGCATTTTACTTCCGGATCACTTGAATTTTTCAAACATCCCATATTCGCCTCTACATTCTTCAAGAATTCCTCCAAACTTCCCAGAATAGTTCATTTCTCGAGGGCTCTGGATGGCTTTACTTCTCGGAGAGTCCGAAACGTAATTACCTCGATAAATCCATTAGAAAAATATTGGTATTCCCATTCGAAGAATGTCGGAAGAAAAGTCGTCTACCGGATGACCTTTGTTTCGGCCAGGCATGCATCGGTTTTTCGCATCTTACTTCTCATTAACCGAGAGATCCGATTACGATTCCGCTTCGATCCAGGAATGAATATATAATCGAATCGGCACGCCCAGAGGGAACGGTTTGGAAATTATTTCGGGATGGACGAGTGTCTTCAATAATGAAAGAGGGCAGGCACCTCGTCTTGCATTTCAATGCTGCTGGCCGGAATAATTTATCAGTTCAAAGAGCGCTTTTCGTCCTGGAATAAGTTGTCGACTTCCCGTAGGAGGGATTAGAGATTATTTCGATTCTCGTTTTGCTGCTGTCCCATGAAGGGTATTAGAAGAAGGTAAGATTATTAATGTTTAAGTTTTCGTCTTTGACTCGAGGTTTAAGTTCCGAATGCACCTCGGTTTCGATAAGGTAGAGTAAATTCAAGGAAAACAACGTGGTTTATATTTTGCACAAAAATGATAACTTTAAAAACAAACTTACGCATTTGTTTCGAGGATACTTAGATCCTCTTCGTCAGTGTAAAGATGGAATCGTATGATACACAGCAGGAAACAAAGTTACAGTGCAGGGGTCTGTCTAGGTTTTTTAAGAGGTACCTATTTTGTGAAAATTATGTGCTAATTTGTGAAAGTTTTTCTGAGAATTTGTGAACAATAAAGTCAAAATAACAAGTAAATAATTTTTTAAAATTTAAAAACAAAAGAAAATTTAGTCTAGAATGGTTAAAAATTTAACTATTAAGAGAACATAACTTCACAGAGAACTTTTTTTTTTCAAAAATGTATTTTGTGACGGTACCGTTTTTACTGAAACTCCAATTTGTGAAAGTATATCTACTTATCAATTGGTGAAATTGTGAAGGTACCGAAAAACAGTAGCAAAATTGCCTTAGACCACTGCAGAGTGAACCACAGGAAAAAAGGGTATTGAAAAAGTATAGAGAGGAGACCGAAATCCAAATTGGAGAGAAAAAAAGTACATTAAATAAATCATTCACGGGGTAATTTGATTCAATTCAACCTCTTCTTTGTGAACGAGGTTTAATACTTGGAAAACTTCGATCAAAAAGAATAAGCAGCCTTCTCTCCTGAATTTCACTTGCCAATAATATGCGGCCAGTTGGGCCCTACAACCAACCATCTAAAAAGATCCTTATAAACTGAATTCAAATGGCTAATTGATCATGAAAAATATTTATCCAATGGCAAATTCCCCGTACATAGAAAAAACTAAAACAGAGAAGTAAAAAATAATTATTACCACAGATGTTGAAGAGTTCCTTTTTTTAGATGGAAGTACCATAATGTCTCGCACGATGTTGTGGTTTTCTTGAAAGATTTCTGAGAGTGGTTTTTGTTTTTAAGATTTAACAAGTCCGCGGGCCGTAGGTTGGGCACCACTGGTTTAGATAATAAGTTCATATTCACTTTTCAAACTTTTGCACATAAATGGGAAATTTCTATATACTAGGGGGCTGCCCCTAGTGCAAAAAGTTTTTTACCCAACTGAATCACAGAAAACTTGGTCTATACTCGGTTGCAACTTAACTTGAGCCTGTAGAAATATGCTGAGAGAAACATAAGAAAGTAGTTCCCCGTGCGGTGTCGGAATTTCGAGTGAAATTAAGAGATTCAATTTTGAAATATGAATAGTTTTTAAATCCACGTATATTATGCGTCTTTTCATCCCAATTCGCTAAATGTTGAGTCAAGGAATTGATTAAAATGGTTTCTGAAGTTATTCAACTTTTATTTTTTTAATTAGTTTTTTTTTCAATTTTAATTAACAATGCTATAAAAATGAAAACAAAATTCCAGTTCCTAGTTTTTATTCGATAATTGATGTTTAAAATACAAAATATGAATATTTGAACAAATGTTATCGTTACATATGTGAACTTTCGGGAGATAAATTTAATCTGAAGCTAAAATTAGGGATAAAGAGTCTACCGTTTACATTGATTCCCACATTTGCAATATTCTGTGCATGTTATATACAGCTTTTTGCACTCACATCTGCTGGTTGCACATGCTGCACAACTAGCTTGCATAAACAGTTCATCAGGCATTCTAGTAAGGCACAAATTAGGCTTTAGAACACCATTGATGCTTTTGTACCATCATCAAAATTCCGTTACTCGAATACTTTTATCCGGGAATCGTCTTTCAGAGAGGTTATGGATACCCGAATAACGTAAAAACACCTTCGGATATGGCCTTTTCTTATTGAATAAGAGGTGGGAGGAAGATATGAAAGATGTTTATTCTTATGTGCAATAGGTACCGAAGTTCATCAAAGGTTTCACACTTGGAAGAGGGATTGATTACTTGAACGAGGAATCGCTCAGCTTTATCAAGTGTTTCTTCATTCAGGGAATTCTCTTCGGCAAATCCTTGTAACGATATTTCACTTAAAGCTTTTAAAATTGACGATTTCGTACCTAGTTTACTGGTTACATCACAGCCAGTTAAGTTATGGGCCTTAATTAAAGTATTGCAAATTGTAGCTCCCAATTCTTTCCCAAGTGTGCGTTGAGGAACCCAGCTAGAAAATGTGTGCACTTTTTATGCAAAAAAATGTGCTTTGTGCACAATTTGTGCATAAAAAGTGGATAATTTTTGAATACTTAACAAGTATTCACTTTTGCTGTGCACAATGAGGTATTCTCACGTTTTGAGATTAAATTTTATTAAAATAGTAGATAAAAAACCATGAAGATTGACGTTTACATCAAGTATTTCCGTAGCCTAGTTTCTGAGATATAAATTTTTGAAATTTCGTTTTTTGTTTGGGCGCGAAAACACTTTCGAATCACAAATCATGCGCTGTGAGGTCACATCCAATAGAAGCCCGTCTTCTGATCACGTGAAAACAGAAAACACAATGGTTTTCATGCGCTGTGACGTCACATCCAATAGAAGCCCGTTTTCTGATAACGTGACTTTTCTGACGTTTTGGCAAAAATAAAATTGAATTTTAAATTATTTAAAACACATTTTTGAACTTAAAAATCAGAAATTTGGGAGTTTTAGACCATAATGTATCGAAAAAGTATAAAATAAAGCAAATCCCTCACTCATGCAAATACCTCATTTGTACATAAAAAGTTAATATTTTTTGAATACCTAAAAATGTATACACTTTTGCTGCAAATTATTTGTACCTTTTGTGCATACAAATAAAGTGCATTTTCTATGTTGCAAAACACTTTGCAAAAATTTTGCATACATAATTAACCATTTTATTTGTCTGCAAAAATTTTACATTTTTTTTACTGAAATGTAGATTACACATTTTCAAAAACAAACTTCATTTTTACCAGATATTTGGTTAATTAATTGCCTCTGCATGCAAAGTCCAAATTTTGTGACTTTAAGAATTAAAATAAAAGCCTAAGCATTATTTACTATATTTGTATAGATAGAGTATTATATACTATTCATCATAAAGCAGAATATGTGAGATTGAAAGAAAAAATTTTTACATTAAAAAAACATTTATTTTAAGAAATATTTAAACCCTTCATCAATTTATTTCCTTTTTAAAAAATTTTCTTCCTATTAATTTTTTACTAGTTATATATTAGATTTATATTTTATCTACTAGTTTTTTAATTAAATTCTGTACCATATCGGGGTTCCATATTGGAGAAATAAATTAAGTCTTAAATTTATGGTAGGGTTATAAAAAGTGTAACAGAATAATCTTATTAAAATTATAAATAAAAAGAACTTAATTAAAAAAGAAATTACTAAAACTGGTTTTAATACTTTTGTTATCTTATTCCCGGGAAGGACTAGCGGGACCGTATGGTACCGGCAAACATCACTACGAAAACACGGCTTTTTTCTACCTAAATACTTTTATTTTTTTATTCTGACGGTAGATGTCACTACTACATGGACCACACTTTAGTAAACAGCAATTTAATAACTAATTATTTAAATAAATTCTTGCTTAATGGCTTAATGAAAAACGTGTTTTTAAGACTGGCGAAAAAATGGCCCGTCTGAAAATGTAAGTGCAATTTATTCATACCTAAAATTAGTGAATGGATTAAATAATGGTGAATTATTATTTATAATTGTATTATGCAATAACAGCCCAAATTTGGAAAAGATTGCATAATTTTAAAGTAGAAAATTTTGGTATAGAAATCTTGCGGTACCGTATGGTACCGCTAGGCTTTTACGCTACCAAATAGTACTAATATTTCGAAGTAGTGTATTTTTTATTTCAAACGTTTTATATGCTGTGAAATCAATTAAATTTTAAGGTAAAACCAATAAGTTTTATGCTAATAACTTGTTGAATTTATAGTGTATTTCCCGAAATTTTAATTTTTAAGGCCAATAATTCTAAATTTAATAAGAAAAATTTCATATTATAAGTGATTGATTGGAATATCCATCTATACAAGGGTAGTATTTCATGCAAATCATCAATATAATGTTCATAGCCTTCAACTAAACTATAGACGCAAAATATAAAATATGGTTTATGAAATTTTTAAAGCCTAAAACTTATGTTTTTTAACAAAATTCCTGATTTTAACACTCATTATGAGGCGAAAATTGGAAAAACTATCAATTCCGTATCATATCAGCTTACCTCGCGGTATAAAAAGTTTGTTATCACCTTTGGACTAGTGTGTACAAAATTTATTTCTAGAAATAAATTTGATAATAGGATTTTAAGAGCAAAATATAACTACTAATTGTTATAATGAGAGTAATATCAACTATTCAATAATTAATTTATCAATCATTATTGCCTAAATTGTAATTTTAATTGTTGTTTCAGTTAAAAATGGTAAATAAAGTGATAAAAGTGTGATAAATTTATTATTTTGACTTTGAAATCTCAAATTTATAAGAATATGTATGGTGCACAAAATGGTAGTGTAAGAGCCTAGCGGTACCATATGGTACCACCCTATTCTGACTAAATTAATAAAATTTTTTTTGAAAAAATGGTTTTAGTCTACTTCAAGACATGTCATAAGCATACAGTAAAGAGAAAAATTTAATTTGAGAAAAAAAATTAATTCAGTCTTTCCCGGGTTAAGAACAAATTGTGATAAAGTGTCTAACACAAAATTAAATTTATTGACGAGAAACAGACAAAACAGTTTGTTTTCTATTCGAATACCAGAGAGTTGTTTTGCTCTTTTCGTCTACAATTAATAAGTAAACAAACAACTAATGGTGATGCCACTAGAGAAATTTCAAAATTTAAAGTAATTAAAATTAAAATAAGTAATAAAAAAGATGATAATTAAATAAAATATCATAAGATATATTTGATAAGATAATTAAGATATAGTTAGAAAATAAAATGATATATTTTAAGGCTTTTAAATAAGACAATCGGGTAATTAAAAATAAATATTTTCTTTAAAAAATATTGATAAATATCTGCACATTAGAAATTAAATTTTCCTTTTCTAGACCTGGCATCGGATAATTATTATTGTCAATTATCGTGTGATGAGTGAGAAAAGAACGTTAGGGCTAATATTTAAAGTGAAAAATGAATTTAAATAAACTTAACATGCTTGTAAAGTTTGTTGAAGATGAAAAGTTTGACGTTCTTAACAGTAGCGGATTTCTAAATAGGCTAGCTAGGCTATAGCCTACGGCGGCAAATTTTTGACCCAGTAAAATTTTTTTCTGATTAAAAAGAAGGAGAGGAGAAATGAAACACTAAACATAAGCTCAGACGAGAACGTCCTTTCAAAAAAGCAATTCTGTGGTTTTCAAGGAACTGTTCTCTTAGTTACCAAAAGGGTATAAAAATGAGCTAAAACACTACTTTAATGGGCAATTTTTAAAAAAATGTCTGGGGAAGAACCCCTACACTCCCCTCTCAAATTTTGATATCTGTTACACAGTATTTTCCCCTTGAAAATTATGCTACCTACAAGAAGCTTTTCCCTTCTGGTGTTTTCTCCTCTCCATAGAGTTTAAAAGTAGATGAACACAAGTTTGGGGGAAATTTCCAAAAATATTTTCGGGGGGAGGACCTCTTTCCCCCGTTTGACGCTTTTTAAAACTTTTCCCCCCAGAAAATTCTGTAGTTTTCAAGGAACTGTAGGGGCAGGGCCGTATCCAAGGGGGGGTTGGGGGTTCAAACCCTCCCTCTGAAATTTTGACATAAATTGTTTACTTACTGTTTTTCCTTAAAAATTAGCCTTAAAATGCATAAAACCCCTACTTTTAAGGTTCAAATTCAAATTTTTCTTGGGGTGACCCCAGACCCCCCCATTTTTACTTCGAGCTTACCTCCAGGTATAAATACACTCGGGACCTTAAGAACACGTAGACGTTCAGTTAGACCGCAATAAAAGAAAATAATAAGAAAAAAATAAGAAACCAAAAGTCAAGTCACGGCTTGTGCCAAACCCACTTAAAATCTATGACCCTCCCAACCAAAAACTGAAATGACACCAGACACCCTGTTTAGTTTTGTAAGATGTATAACCTATAGGCGGCAAATTTTGGTTCAGCCTATAGGCGGCACATTTGGAAATCCGCCACTGGTTCTTAAGCTAAGGAACTCCACTTCAGTGTCATTTAATACAGAAAAGATACAAGAATGGGACCGTGGAGAACTTACCAATATTATTTGGAATGGAACAACTTACGGAGGATACATTATAAAGTTTGGAGGCAAGATTTATTCTGTTTTATATTAAAAGTAAATATAATTGGAATCTTTGTTTAGGTTGTCATTGTTTCATTTTTGAACTGACTATGCTATCTTCTTTCAAATTTTAAATTGTGTATAGAATATTTTTAATATGTCCTTGTTTATGTGTCTATCTTTAATTGTCTATGTGAAAATATATATATTGAATAGCTGAAAACAAATGTAAATATCATATTTAATTTATCGTCCTCATCCATCGAGTCCTCTCTCTTGTTGTCATTCAATTACTAACCCTAATACGATCTTGACCAATAAACTAGTAATACATAATTGCTAACAATCACGTGATTGGCAACTTCAGCATTGGGCCTATCTAGCCATTCTACATTTTTGACACGTTCTGTAGTAAGATTTCTTTAAATCTTTTGAATAAAACGATTTAATTAAACGCAGTTATAAAATTAGGATTGCACAAATTGTGCACAAAAAGAGAATCATTTTAGCCCATCTGTTTTTGCATAAAAAGTGTAAAATAAATTGTGCGCAAATAGAGTATCATTTTGGCTCATCTGTTTTTGCATAAAAAGTGTAAAATGAATTGTGCACAAAAAGAGTATCATTTTGGCCCATCCGTTTTTGCATAAAAAGTGTAAAATAAATTGTGCACAAAAAGAGTATCATTTTGGCCCATCCGTTTTTGCATAAAAAGTGTAAAATGAATTGAGCATATATTTGCATACTTTAGTTTGCAAATTTTTTGCAAAATTCAGTTTACACTTTTTTTGCAAAAACGGATGGGCCAAAATGATACTCTTTTTGTGCACAATTTTTTTACACTTTTTTGTACACTTTTTCTAGCTGGGAACATAACGCTTTGTTTCTCCCACTCCCACTTTGATCCACAATTCTTTCAACCCATGGCAGAATAGTTCAAATATGTATCGAAGGATGATAACAACAACATCAGTTTCATTTGATAGCAATATGAGGTATTTTATTCCCGACTGGACAGGATTGAACAAATGAATTATTATTCTGCTTATTCTGCTTCTTCAACAAAGGTTTGGAGGGCCTAGCAAAGTTCAACTTCTGTGTTTTTTATGATTATTGAATCTTTACAGTCATTATCCCCTGTTATAAATCCACTAAGTACTGTAGTGAAGTTGTTCAATTTTGCATTTTTAATGAACTTGTTGCAGCAGCCGATTGGAGCATCTCTTTATTTTTACTAGAACACCAGAATCTGTCCATCTGTATAGGAATGGGTGTATCTTCTTTGATTTGTATAAGTTCAATTGGGTGAACATTTCTCCATCTTTCTCTTTCCCCTTCCTTAAGTGACTCTTCAATATAGCTGTCAAACACAAAGTCGTTAATTTCCTTTGTAGTTACTGGTATTAGTTCATAATTGAATTGTCAGTTTGAAGAAGGGAATAAGTCCAAAAACCAAGTTTTGAGAAAAGCGAAAAAACTTTATAAGTAATGGAATTTTCATAGTACAACCACCAAATTTTTACTGGAAGTTTAATATCCTATTTAGAAAACAGAACAATCATCAAAACAAATACAAGTGTATTCAAAAATATTTTACAGTCAAAAATAAGTTGATGGACTTATTCCCTTCTTCCACCTTATGAAATTTTTCTGATAAAAAACCTTTAAAAACCCTTAAATTCACATTTAAATTATATTTCTGCTTTAGATTACGCCACAAAAGGGTGAAATAAAAGGAATAAGACAAATATAATTCAAAATTATAGTTGAAATGTGTTATTAAAGTAGTATCAATGGAGTGAGTGAATATAAATGGAGTCAAACATTCCCTGCAAAAAATTTTTTTGAAAAACATTGAAATTAAGAAAAAATTTATTTTAACTTAGTTAACAGCACAAAGAATATGAAAAGAAAGACAAATTAACTTTAATTCCAAATTAACTTAAAAAATACAATGAATGGACATCGATTTCACAACTTCAAGGGGCGATATCTCCCTATAGGAGTGAGTTATTTCCCCCCTCTTTTCACCCATGTGTAGAACAAAGCTTGGAGATCGTTTTGAGCACAAAAAGTCAAAATGTCATTTTTTGGACTTTTTCCCTTCTTAAAACAGACAATTGATCAAACACATTTTTAAAAGTTAGCATATATTTTGTTCTGAGTTGTCGAACATGTGACATAAACTTGTGACATACTTGTGACTTGTGACATACACCAAATGCATGTCTACCAATTCTGCGTTCGTATAAAACAACTTTTTTGCAAGACTTTGAGTGAAATGACGATTCGATGCCTCGAATTTATTTATATAGACTGAGAAATTAGCATAAGGGTAGGCTAGATATTAGATAAGATTTTGGTTCTTCTTGGGATTTAAGAAAGAAAATATATAAAATATTTTTCTGGTTTTAAACCCAACATCGAGAACTTCCTGCAAAATTCAGAGTTAAAGTTACAATTGTCCCTTGGTTAGACTCGAATATTAATATGTTTTCGTCGTGACATTTATTATTACAGTCTATCTACCTACAACGCATGCCGGTTTCATTTATTTCTCTGCTTTTGAATATGAAAACTTTGCATGATTTTCATATGATTTTTGGAGAAACAATTCTAATTGGTTTTATGTAATAAATGCCAGAATCGAACGATTGTATCTCTTTCTGCCCAGATATGTGAGGGTTTTTTGCTAATTTTACCCCGTAATTTTCACCCCCTTAAACCCCACTTGTGACCCCCTAACGCTAACTTATACAAATTCTTGTTCGTCTTGTTGTACCCTACCTGTTCAAGTGCTACTGACGAATTGAAGGTACATTAGTAGTTGGAAGTGAAATGATAATACGTTTTTATCTTTAAATAATAGTTTAAGTCGCAAATACTGTATGAGCTGTTCAGAATAACAGTGGCCTAAGTGCACCAAACGGTTTCTGTAACTGTGTCTGATCTTGTAAGAACAGCACCGGAAATACTTCCCCCACAAGTCGATTTTTGAAATTTGACTAGATACGAAATTAAGGACTTAAAAGAAAGCCCAAATCCCTGATTGATCAATTTTGTGACTTTTGACGTAAGACCCCTGCGATTCTTGAGCAGCTCATCTCTTTATCTTATTTAGTTATTCTTACAGTCAAACAAAATGGATTTTCCTCATTTACCAAGTACAATAAAACTTAATAAATTCTTTAACTTTCAAACTTTTAAATTATTCGTTTTAAAGGTAACATCCAAAAAGTTTTTTTTGTTACTTTAGATAAAATAATTTAGAAACCTACACTCACTGAGTAAATAACATAACTTTATTAACTAGGCGCATATTCTAGATGAGCAGTATTTATATAAAAATGTTAGTGACTTGGATAAATGGTTAATTTACATATGGAAAGAGGCAAATTGAGAGGTGAATGACTAATTAGAATATTTTGTACCGGGCTTGAACCCATCACCCAATGATTAAGAACCCCTACCCCTTCGACTGGGCTGTTTGATACCACATCTTTGTAGCAATAGTTAAAAGAATAACTTGCTTTATTTAGGTCTAAAATATTGAAAATATATTTTAATAATGAAATTAACGTGTAATCATTTTTACCTATACAAACAATCAATCTATACATAGTCATTACTAAGTGCAAATAGTACATTTAAAAACCACCTCGTATATCAGTCACTGCAATCGTCCCTTACAAAAACAGCAGACCATGACAAAAACAGCATGACAGGCCTTCATTTTCTCCCAATGTCTCTCCCAATTTCAAAATATTTGTATCTTCTACTTCCAGTTCTTTCCCCAAAAAGAAACTTTTCCGACATCTCATTGGCCGAGTACAAAAGACACAAAGGATCACGAAGCTAAATCTTTGGAAAAGGTATCCATAGAAACCCCTCTTATGTGTCCGATTTGACCATTAGTCTCTTTGTCCAAGAGGATTCGAACTGCTACCTTTTATGCCCAGCCTGCTTAATCGGACTGGACAGTTTCTGGTCTTTCGTGCCTTATATTGAGGTGAGAGGGTTTTTCTTTAATTAAGATCCGGGCAGGAAGAAAAACCGCACAGAAGTAATTAAGAGATTTCAGTTTAGTGGCGTAAGTGATCATTGGGATTTTTGCTTGGGCTTAAGGCTTTTTTTGCTGTAAGGATGTTAAAGTTCAGTAGCTGACTATAAAGGTTTTTTAATGTAGTTTGAAATCTGTTTCGGAAACTCGCACGAGTAGTTAGTCGTTTGATTATAGAGAGTCAAATTATGTCAAAAAAACTTTAATGTATTCAATTTCAAACTAAATTTAAAAAGAAACAATTATATTAAAACTTTCAGGATTTTTTTGGCATAGCCTATTTATTTTAATAGCAAAGTTTCAAGTTATTAAATAGCTAATATATTTAAGGCCGTATTCTGTGCTACCTGACCTGACCAGTGGTTAACCACCAATCAAGGAAGGAATCACAGACTCCGATCGACTGAATCCGTCACTGACAGTTGTTTAACCACTGATGTAACCTTTCATGTAGCACAGAATACGGCCATTTATCCTTTTGTTATAGAGACGCACTTTACATTATAAATGTATTAAAATAAAATTAAAAACTTTTGTTTAAAGGCTTATTCTAGTAACTTTTTTTACGTGAAAAAAATGAAATTTAAGTTTTTAGTTTTTGTTCCGTTTTATACTTATTTCTTTTTTTTGTGTTTCCTGATTATGTCTAGCTCTTGGCGCAATATGATCTCACTTGGTTATTGCTCCGTTAAGCCCCAACTAAACCAAACCAAACTTTGTGTTTCCTACATGCTGGTTAATAACAAACAAATATTGAAACCCAACTAACTAAATGCTATTAGAAACGGTAAAAATCATCCAGCAAAGCGTGTATAATAATGATACACGCATAAAAATATAAAAAATGTTAGTTTATAATTAGTTAATGATAATTAAAAATAGGATTGAAACTGAAAATCTGAAAAATTGAAAGAAATTAAAACTAAGTTTTTATCAAACAAAATTAACAGATGGCAAAAAACAACATTTTTGGAGAAATCGGAAAAAAAGAATTTTATTTAAAAAATACATGAAGCTAATTTCTTGGATTTTTTTGTTATTAAATAATAAGTTTCCCCCTTGAGATATTTCCATAGCTTAGTTTTTTGTTCTTCAAAGAAAAATTTTAAATCTTAGAAGAGGGCTACGAAAAAGATGTCAGATTCTTTAAAAATGTTTCTGTCCACACATTCAACCACTATAAAATGTTTGCCGCTTATGAAACAGAAAAAGCAGAGACAATCTGGAGAAACCTGTCAAATACATTTTCATTTATGTCATCACGTCAGTTGTTATTGTAAGCTGGCTGAATCGTACTTTTCAGTAAAATGTTGAATGCGGACTTGAAAAATTTTAAGGGGCAAAAACGTATGAAATTGCCTTCGTTTATTGGTCGAGACAGTTCGATTCATGGTTTTTATCCAACAAGAAAGGGAAATATTCGATCACTTTTTGGAACTGATTTATTTTGACGTATTTTGCTCCTTCAGTATTCATATCATTCAGAAAGATAGAAGAAGCTGTATTATGTTTGATAGTTTTCTGTTTGGAATTTAAATGTAAATGAGATGAGAATTGAGAATGCAGACTACACTTCTTATTCCTTTGAATTGGAAAGGAGTTTTTCATATCCTGGATCTGAAATGATTTCGGAAACGTTTTTGTTTTGGAATCTGATCTTTTTATGATTCGAAACGCCAGAGATGAGTATAAAAAATTTGCATCGTGAAGACGTGTATATTGAGAAATTTTATGCTATCAAACATCTTTAGTTTGACAAAATTTCATTTCGTCCCATTTCAATACAAATATTTCGAATAAAGATATTTCGTTCGTATGTGACATCAAAAAAGGTTTCATTTGTATGATTTCGTAAATGCAATAATCCTGAAACGATCAGAAAATTTAATCGCGAAACTCATAAATTTTATTTAATAAATGAATGAAAGTCTGATATCAAAATTGATATTTCAAGTCATGAGACCGAGAACTTTTATTAATATTATTTAACATTTGTATTAAAGTATGGAATGTGCCTTGAGCTCCTGGGATGAAATCCAACCTTATTCGTTACTAAACTCAAAAGGATAATGACAGGGAATGATTGATAAAAATTATAAGTCTGGCCTCGCGTACTTAACTGGAGCGATAAGTGTGGCACATGAGCAGAAACAACCAACTTTAAGTGGCATGCAGATTTAATCTTATTTAAATAATCTCATGGTTAAACAGTTCTTATTTCTTAAAATCGAATGCATGCCAAAGTCTTTTTAAAGGGAGTTGGTTCTTTTCAATGTTATTAATTCAGTAAGTTTTTGTGAGAGATGTAAGAAATAATTTAATTTTTTCTAGGTAATTCATCGGATTTGCAATTTAATACAAAACAATCCATTTTTAGCTACATTGAAATATATAATTTGATAAATTATCTGAATTTTTCAAAGAAAAAATATTCTTAGTTACTATAACTTGCTTTATTAATTTCGTTTTGAAAACTTTTAAGTTTAAAAAAATATGCCAACTCTAAACAAAGAACTCAAAAATTTTCGAAACTACGTTTCCAAATAAGAGCTAAAATAAGTACATATTTAACCATATAAATTGTTCAAAACCATAATAATGTCGTAAAACAATACGAAGTTTTACAAATATATTAGAGTGTTTTAATTATTTGCGCTTTTTTATATTTAACAATCAATATAATACTCTGTTATCATCCTAAAAGTCTTGGCTCACGGGAATTACATCTTTGTCCCTTGGATCACTAAAATCATTAATTGTAATCATATTGTATTTCTCTTGAAAGATCAATATGAAAGATCCGCTGTTAGCCCCATAAAATAAATAGAACAAATGGGTACTTAAGACAATCCAATGACTTTTTTGTCGCACAAAACGCAATCTGCAGAAAACGATTTTGGTAGCAAAAGATCTTAAGTGCTCTGGAATTAAAGATCTCATTCAAAAATAAATCAAATTATGCGTGCTTCTGTTGATAAGAAGTTTCTAAAAGCTTTACGCAAGCTCTTTGAATCATATCTCGTTAGAAAGACTTAATAATTAGCGGGTTTTGAATGATTATTCACATTCTTTGATCAACCCTTTTATTAAGTTCATGGCTTGAATTTAAACGGAAGTTTCTAATCCAATATTTTAAGGACCTTGACAGTTTATTTCTTTGCTATTGAACATAAGATTGATTTTTAACCAGTAAAAAGAGTTAAAATTTTACCGAGGGGTAGATGGACTTTTATTCTTTTTGGGTAATTAATTCTACTAACCACTTTCGGCTCCCTGATTAAGGGGCTTAATGGCCTTGAGGTATCTTATGACGTCGAAGCAGAGGACGCGAATGTCGTTAGTCCGGCGGGTCAGTTGGGTGCACTCAGCGTCTTCCCCGAAGAAGGTCTGGGTCCGCTCCCCTTGAACGGGTTGCAGGATGATTCCTCAGCACCCTCTAAACGAAAGTATTATTAGTCTTCTCCTCACTGACACTAAAGCATGACGGGAGCTCGCGTTAAAATGAAAAATTGATTAATTGGTATCGAATTCAAGGTATTCGATTCCTTCAGAAATATTAACTCACCTCTTGCCTCCTTTATGATGCCAGCGAGGTGGCTCAAGTTGTCCTTGGAGCTGCTTATGAGGCGCCCAATAAAGCGATGCACGTCTCTCGGGCAATTCACCTTGGTGTAAACGTGCAGAGCTCTAATCAGGATGCCCTGAGCCTCTGAGAAATGCGTATCTCAGAATTTATTTTTTTATCAAATTACCCGGGAGGACGCGCTCTACTTCAAGTTACACAGAAACAAGCCCAGGACCAAAGGGGGTCTGGTGCGCATTTTTATTTCTTAGTGCTGGTTAAATTTTTATTAAAAACTTTTAATTCCAAGGAATAGAAGCAAGTTATGTATAAAACAACCCAAGTCGATTGAAAACATTTTTACATGAATTCTCAATTGTTCAAAAAATATTACTTAATTTAAACTTAAACTACGACAATATCTTACCTGACTTATGACACACATTTTGCAAAATCAACCACAAACCTTTTCACTGTAAGCTAGCCAGCTGTACTGTTCCAACCATTCTCCAGGCGACTGAGACTAGGCGTAGAATATCTAACTCTAGCTGATATTATAGGTGATGAGTACCACAAAAATATCTTATATTTTCTACGTGATATAAACTTCATAAATCGTGTATAATTTTAGCCTAGGGTATAAATATCTTGTGTTTCGCGCGGAATGGCCAAATATGGCTCTTGCGCCATAAAACCCCACCAACCAACCAATCTTTTTGGGTAATTAATTCGGATGTGTAGATACAGTGAAAAAACGATTAGAATTTTCCAGAAATTCAAATTTCAAAATATCTTTAATGAGCAAAATACTGCCTACAAAATATCTGTTCAAGACAAATGGGAAACTGTTATAGTTCTTATCGTTAAAAGTAACTGCCGGATAAAAGTGTAAAAATTTCATCTTAATGCTTTGTTGAGATTTTTAAAAATTAACGTAATCAAATTTTAATTGAATTGTAAAGGATTTTAATAATAATCTTTATTCACTCACAAAAACATCAAAAAACAATATATTAATCGCCAAGGGGAGAGAACCCGTATAGGCGAAAGATAAATTACTAAATAAATTGTTATACATAACAAATGAAATACAATGAACAAAAACAAAATACTAGGTAATTCAGAATACTGAATTACACAAGTACTGAATTTTCGAATTCAAATAACTCATTCAATCCAAAAATATCGGTTAAATATAAAGAATAAAATCGATTACTTTTAATGAATCACTTGCAGATTGAATATGTTCACTGACTATTAAAACTTAATTTTCACAACTTATCCTGTCTCTCTTGGCGCACTATGATCAATATTGATTCATGCGCCATAAAACAATAATCAAATCAAATCCCAACTTATCCTCCCTGAATACCTTGTAATGAGGCGAATGAGAGAGAGAAACTAAATTATTTCTCAGAGTTGAAATAAAATATCCGAAAGAACCCAAATCTCCAAGCTCTACGAAATAAATTGTACTCCTCCGAAGAAGCGTCCAATCGGAAATTTCTTTTCCAAAAGCTCCTAGTCGCTTTCTTCCTCTCCCATTGAAGTTCTAATCATTATGGATCCTTCCTGAATTTTACAAGGTCTACTCCTTTTCGAGTCCGACCCATGATAGTCCGAAAAGACTTCTTTTGATATTTCCTTTCAATCGATATCCTTTGTCCGTTTCATGAACTTTCCAGATGGGAAGCTCTTTGAATAACCCAGAATCATTTCTCTACGCTTGTTCTCCTTTTATCATATCCGGAGTGACCTTTTTATATTGGAGATCCGTCGTTTTCTTTTAATGCTATACCATTAGGAATCTCAAGTTGTAATTTGCTATTCTCCGGTCTCATCTATTTCTGAAAACGGATGGGTTAGTGGATACGGATTAGAAACTTAGAGAGCGATTTGAGATTCGCGTGGGACTTTGAGATTGGATTGATAGAATTATGTTGATTTTTGTGAGAACTGATTGGATTGATAGAATTATGTTGATTTTTGTGAGAACTGATTGGATTGATAGAATTATGTTGATTTTTGTGAGAACTGAGCATACATTAAATCCCAAGTATCTTAAGTGAAAATTTTTAGTCTTTCAAAAAGAGTCGTGTATTCAAGCTTGTGAGAGAAAATGCTACTCGTCCCGAAAATCACATGAATGACTAAATTTAAGAAAGTAATGAGATATAAGAAGAAGCAGGGTGAATATAAAAATGAGTGTTTTATTTTAAAGAAAGTCATAACGTGAGAACTTCAATAATAATTTTTAAAAGCTATTTCTTTACGAGTGCGTGATTGCATGTCTGGGGATAAAACTGCATAATATAACTCGTGTACGTTGCTGCTGCTTTTCTATTGAAATTACTATGTGAAAACGTCTAGTTTCACAAATTTTAACCATTGACGGCGGCCTATCAGCCTGGACAGATTTTATACGAATTGAGGGAGTGTTCAAATATCACATACATTATACATGTAAGATACTGTTTTGACTCATTTTTATTTACAAGCATTTTATGTATTTAACAGGACTATAAAAAATTAAAATAAGTTCTTGTTTTGTCTGGTGCATATTGTTCTGATATGGGCCTTGCACCAGAAAACATAAAATTCTCACATAACTAGAGTAATTTTAAGCAATTTAAATCAAATCAAATAAGGACTTTTTCATGTAACGTCTTAATTACTTTCCTTTCCACTTTCTTTTTCTAGGTATCTTGTACTTGTAAAACTGAAACTCTCCCTCTTTCCATTTTAATTCCTTTTCTTAAAAGGATCTTGATTAACATTAATCTAGCATCCTTAAATATTTTCAGGAAGAATCGGTATCATAATTTCCAGATATTAAGTAAAAATAATCCCTTTAAACCTCTTAATCCTTCGCGTGACAAAGACCATTGACAAAAGTTATCTTTAATCGTTAAAGCACTCCTTTATTTCACTTACGGAAGTCATTAAGGTAGAGTACGATCAATGTTGATTTAAAATTTTAATCAAGAAACATGAAAAAGGTTAAATAAATGGTTTAGTATTAAAAGGTAATTTATACTTGACATAGAAATAGTAATGCTTTAAATATCCGTCTTCTCTTTACTTTTTTCTTTCATACTAAATTATTACTACTTCAAAAACCGGGATGTGAGTAAAAAATAGAAAATAATCTTTATAATTTGGCCTTTCAAAAATCGTCGAAAAAAGTGAAAGTTGAACCCCTAAGAAGCTATCGAACAATTAAATACAAATAAATGATATAAACTAACACCACACGAAAGTTACATTATAAACTTTTAACCTAGGAGCCGCTAACAGAATGTCAAAAGGCAAATAGCCTGTATAACCAGATTATTTAAAAATTCTTTATCTACAAACGAACACAGTTAAGAACTTCTAGTGTAGAAAAATCTTGACAATTGATAAAGTCTAAATTTCGATTAAAATTGATGAGGGCAAACTAATTTCACTTTGAATATCGGTTTCGTTTAATTTTAATTCTTTCGGATATATCTTTTAAAAAACCTTTTTGTATCCATTTAAAAACATAAATCACAATAATTTTAAATTTCAAATCTCGAACTAATCATTTAGCTGAGTAATATCCTTTGAATATTAAGGAATAAACATATTTTGAAGTATTATTTTTTCTCCAATATTTTTTCATGACTAGTTTTGTTCTTTTATTACAATATTGAAAACATTTTCTTTATTTGTTTTGTTCCATCTCCTTTAAGTTGTAGGTTATTTTGTAAGCTTTTTTCAGCTAGAATACTGTGCGAAAGACTAACATTTTAACTAGTTAAATGTTATAAATTTGAACCTAATTATTAGACCGACTCATTTCAATGGCTGTTCCAACCTATTAAGAGCTATATGGAGATGCCTTCGTGAAACTAAATACAACCCTTAAACCAACCTTTTAAATTAGTGCTCTAAAGCAGCAGCCAAATTAATTCCCTCCTTTTTGCCCCTCCAAAGTTCAGCGAAACACGTCCATTGATTTAAGCCTGAAAGAAAGCTGATGGCCATCCTTTGAGGAGAAAGTTCACCCTGCTACGGATTAATCTTGCCATGGCTCGTGATTAAGAAGAATAGATCCACTCTCCTTGTTTTTAATAAGCGAAGCCTTCAATGGCCACACGTTGTTTTATCCACCCTTCATCCTGGCCTTTTATGAAAGTCCTCTTTTCGAGGGCTTTTTATGGCAACCTGCTCGCTATTTTCAGCAAGGGGTGGTTTGGTCAATCGGCTTTTACTAAGATTGATCATTTCCGTCTACGTTGCATTATAAATTATATTCCGACCCTTACATAGTGTTTGTGCTGGGCTTGGGATGCAATTTTTCTTGCAGCTTTGTTTGCTACAATCGATGACTTCTCAATATTTTGACCAGTTCATTAATGAATGAAATAATTTGAACTTTTCTTAGAATTCTTGACTTCTTTTTAGGTAAAAAGAGTCAAGAATTTGTGTTTTCATACAAAGAAGAATGATCGTTTTTACCATACCAAGACGTAACTTAGGAAGAAAACGTCAGCAGATAGATTTCAAATAAAAGCTTTGTTACAAATTTTAAAAGTTTGAGAAGTTAAAAGAGAAAACAGTAAAAAAATCTCTAAAAATGTGGCAAGACCGATTAAGTGAACTGTATAAAATCTTCCAATAGAAAGAACAGACATGCTTATACAGCCTCAAAAGGTTAGTGCCACACTAAACATGAGGTCTCATGCCATGATCAACACGATTTTCAAAGGAACTGAAATTTTTGTTCAATAAAAGAGTAAAATGTTACTTTCGCCAGCAAACATTGTCCTCTAGTGGACACAGTTTTCAAAGTATTTCGTATAAAAATTTGCAATTAAGGGAGTTGCCCATAACAACACTGTCAATTTGTTCTGAAAACTTGGAATTCCGCCGGAAGTATTTGGTTGTAAGAACATGTCTTAAGAGTCGTAACGTCATTAGAAAAATTTTGTCCAACAAGGACAGGGTGTCTTCAACAGGGACTCGGGTAAATAAACCACTCAAAGTTGATCAATTTATTGAAAAATGAGGCAATTTCCAAAACTTTGGCCCAATACCGGGAGACCTAAAAATTTTTTGATCGGGCTGAAATTTTTCATGGTGAATATGGGACCCTTAAGGCAACTTTTTTCAGTATGCCTTTTTGAATTTCGAAAAAAAGTTTTTCGTGATACGCCCGCGCCCTCCCAGCTAGAAAATGTGTGCACTTTTTATGCAAAAAAATGTGCTTTGTGCACAATTTGTGCATAAAAAGTGGATAATTTTTGAATACTTAACAAGTATTCACTTTTGCTGTGCACAATTTGACATAAAAAGTTAATATTTTTTTAATACCTAAAAATGTATACACTTTTGCTGCAAATTATTTGTACTTTTTGTGCATACAAATAAAGTGCATTTTCTATGTTGCAAAAATTTTGCATACATAATTAACCATTTTATTTGTCTGCAAACATTTTACCTTTTTTTTTACTGAAATGTAGATTACACATTTTCAAAAACAAACTTCATTTTTACCAGATATTTGGTTAATTAATTGCCTCTGCATGCAAAGTCCAAATTTTGTGACTTTAAGAATTAAAATAAAAGCCTAAGCATTATTTACTATACTTGTATAGATAGAGTATTATATACTATTCATCATAAAGCAGAATATGTGAGATTGAAAGAAAAAATTTTTACATTCAAAAAACATTTATTTTAAGAAATATTTAAACCCTTCATCAATTTATTTCCTTTTTAAAAAATTTTCTTCCTATGAATTTTTTTACTTGTAATATATTAGATTTATATTTTATCTACTAGTTTTTTAATTAAATTCTGTACCATATCGGAGTTCCATATTGGAGAAATAAATTAAGTCTTGAATTTATGGTAGGGTTATAAAAAGTGTAACAGAATAATCTTATTAAAATTATAAATAAAAAGAACTTAATTAAAAAAGAAATTACTAAAACTGATTTTAATACTTTTGTTATCTTATTTAAGAACAAATTGTGATAAAGTGTGTAAAACAAAATCAAATTTATTGACGAGAAACAGACAAAACAGTTTGTTTTCTATTCGAATACCAGAGAGTTGTTTTGCTCTTTTCGTCTACAATTAATAAGTAAACAAACAACTAATGGTGATGCCACTAGAGAAATTTCAAAATTTAAAGTAATTAAAATTAAAATAAGTTATAAAAAAGAAGCTAATTAAATAAAATATAATAAGATATATTTGATAAGATAATTAAGATATAGTTAGAAAATAAAATGATATATTTTAAGGCTTTTAAATAAGACAATCGGGTAATTAAAAATAAATATTTTCTTTAAAAAATATTGATAAATATCTGAACATTAGAAATTAAATTTTCCTTTTCTGGACCTGGCATCGGATAATTATTATTGTCAATTATCGTGTGATGAGCGAGAAAAGAACGTTAAGGCTAATATTTAAAGTGAAAAATGAATTTAAATAAACTTAACATACTTGTAAAGTTTGTTGAAGATGAAAAGTTTGACGTTCTTAAGCTAAGGAACTCCCCTTCAGTGTCATTTAATACAGAAAAGATACAAGAATGGGACCGTGGAGAACTTACCAATATTATTTGGAATGGAACAACTTACGGAGGATACATTATAAAGTTTGGAGGCAAGATTTATTCTGTTTTATATTAAAAGTAAATATAATTGGAATCTTTGTTTAGGTTGTCATTGTTTCATTTTTGAACTGACTATGCTATCTTCTTTCAAATTTTAAATTGTGTATAGAATATTTTTAATATGTCCTTGTTTATGTGTCTATCTTTAATTGTCTATGTGAAAATATATATATTGAATAGCTGAAAACAAATGTAAATATCATATTTAATTTATCGTCCTCATCCATCGAGTCCTCTCTCTTTTTGTCATTCAATTACTAACCCTATACTCTATTCATTTAGAATTGGCGCTTGAGAAATAGTGTTTTCCCCCACGCTAGAAGCGCAACCATAGTAACGCTCTTCGAGGAGCCAATAGTAAGCCTTCTTCGTCACTTTGACGTGGATAGTTGCTATGGTTACCGATCGGTGGTGGGGGAAGGAAATATTTTCAAGCGCCAGTTTAAAATGAACAGAGTATAATACGATCTTGACCAATAAACTAGTAATACATATTTGCTAACAATCACGTGATTGGCAACTTTAGCATTGGGCCTATCTAGCCATTCTACATTTTTGACACGTTCTGTAGTAAGATATCTTTATATCTTTTGAATAAAACGATTTAATTAAACGCAGTTATAAAATTAGGATTGCACAAATTGTGCACAAAAAGAGAATCATTTTAGCCCATATGTTTTTGCATAAAAAGTGTAAAATGAATTGTGCACAAAAAGAGTATCATTTTGGCCCATCCGTTTTTGCATAAAAAGTGTAAAATAAATTGTGCACAAAAAGAGTATCATTTTGGCCCATCCGTTTAGCATAAAAAGTGTAAAATAAATTGTGCACAAAAAGAGTATCATTTTGGCCCATCCGTTTTTGCATAAAAAGTGTAAAATGAATTGAGCATCATCTACTGTACAGTCTGTCTGACGTTATACTTGTTTGTATCTAGGGGCATTTTTTGAAATCCTTCTGGCCTCAGTGATTGTAAGCCCGTTTATAGCTTTTAGTTTCAGTATTTCTTCTTCTTTTTTATAAATGGGCAGGTTTTATCATCTGCTTTGTGATTCCTATTACATAATGCGCATTTGCTATTTCCTTCCGGGCAGCAGCTTGAATGATCTTCTGAGCTACACTTTTTACATTTTTGGTTTTTCTTGCAGAATTTGGTTTGATGATCATAATTAAAGCACTTAGTGCACTGTCGAGGTCTATCTATGAATAGATCTATTCCTATTAACATTTATTTTAAAAATAAAGTCCGACGACCGGCCTCCGTCATGTACACGGGCTCCAACATGGGTTTAGGACCCCCTGACCTCGAGCGAGCGGCGCGACGTATGTAGTTCACGAGCGCGTCGTGCCGAGCCATCCTCTTCCCGTGCGTCCGACTGCAATTCTGCACTACATGATTTAAGGTTTCGGGGGCATTGCAGCCAGCTCAACAAGATGAATCCCGCCCCGAGCGGCCGCGCCCACACTGGACTTTGCACGAAAGGGCATTGGCCCGCAACTTCACCCTGTGAATAAAATCCTTGCCACGTAGCAACAAGACAGGAGAGCTTATCCACCCATGCAGGCCAAATCTTAAGAGAGTCATAGTTACTCTTGCCATTAACCGCTTGGATGAATTTCTTAAATTCCTGTCACAGCCTTGGTGCACTATGCCCGATCTTGGGTCATGCGCCATAAAAATATAATCAACCAACCAATCCTGTCACAGCCCTGTGGTCCGTCATGGCGCAGTTTACCACGGGTCCAGGTGTCTGGAGACTATTTCCCTCCCTATAAGATATTGTGGTCAATCATGGCAAATCAGATATAATGCCAGTCATATCATCAGAAATCATGGTCAGTCAGATTTATGGCAAAATTGTGGAGATGGCGATAGATAGTGGCAGCATCTATCATCTCATGAGGCAGAAGTCGGACTTCTTCCATTTATGGGCCTCACTTTCTCAGGAGCCGCACCCTCTTTGCCTTGAATCCATGTGGTTCTTGGGTATTCTTGGGTATTGGGTGGCTCACGACAACAACAACCATCCACATTTTTACGTATTTTGCAAGAATCCTGCCCTAAATTGTTACCAGGATCGTTTCTGTTTCTTCGATTTTTTTCAGTTTTTTTTCATAAATATTCTCCCACTATATACTACCATTTCGTTTTCTTCTACTATTCTGTTTTTAATGTGTGTATCGGAACATGAGTTGGTATATTGAAAAGAAGAAATCTGGTAGTGATTCCTTCCAGTTGGACTTGCGGGTTTACTGTCTTGCCTAGTATGGCTTTAATTGCACCTAGTTCTTGTGGCGTTTTAAGATTTTCCGTTACAGCCAAGATGGATCCATTTCTCGCGTGTATTAATTCTTCGATGTTCTTCCCAGTTGTTATTTTCTTTTCGAAGTTTTCTTTGAATAACTTCGGATAAGTTCGAGGAATCTTGTCATTAGGATTTGGTTTGGTAGGTGATTGTGAATTTTCTCGTACCATTTCTTGGGGGGGCTGATAAGCTCAGCTGATCGTATAAGCTTAGTTTTGATGTGATGTAGTTTTCGTCTTCGTCACATATGTCCATTTGATGGCCACGTCCCTCGAGTACATATCTTGTAATCTTACTAAGTTAAATATAAATCTTAAAACTCGAAAGTAAAAAGATCCATTTTGAGCAGAAAAACTTTTATTCATAAACAGGATACAGTGTTGTCCTATGACTTGATCGAAACAAAATTTTTTTTAAAGTTTTTAATCGACATCCTCTGTCATGAAACTAAAACAAAACCTAGAAGAGAAGATAGAAAAAGGGAAGAGTATAGATCCCAAAAAAAGGAAAGATTGGAAGATAATAGAAAAATCGGTCAGAGCGCTCGATCTATCAATCACAAAATCTGACTTAATACATAAAAATACACATACGTCACTATTACCTACAGTAAGAGCGTGTTATTCACGGACTCGTTCTGTTCAGACCACTTAGATTAAAATAACATCCAGCATTTATTCATCAGAGCCCTAGAAACAACTTGTACTTATACATTCACATAAAATTTAAATGAGAGTTCAGATACCATAGATAATTCCATAGAGTTCAGATACCATAGATACCATAATTAATCTCTCAAATACAGATTTCATTTTCTATTGACACCATTTCGATACTTACCATAGAAACTGCGATGAATTACCTCACAAAACTATCAAACTTCTCGAATTGTATTTCAAAATGAACCAAGATATCCTTTAATTATTGAGTTCAAAACCTGTAATAAACCTATATGGTGTGTGAACTTCAAGACTCCTTTCACGGAATTACTGCACTTTTACAACGTTCTCAGTGAAGGAATGGCTTGGTCAATCGGCTTTTACGCAGATTGCTTCTGAACGCGGCCCATCTCCCCGCGTTAAGGTTGAGGGGTTGAGAGGCTTCTTGCACGACCTAACAAAGGAATGTCTTTTATGTTGCCATGCCGGGTTTGAGGCCTGTTCTCCTCAAACTTTGATGGGATTCGTAACGGCCCCATCGATCTTCCGAAGATGCTGTCTTTGAGGGTTATGATGCGAATTCGGCAAGGGCTCTTTTTGGACTGCAAACGTTCTTGGTATAGAAATGCAGCATCTTTTTTTTCCAAGTTTGATTTATTTAAAAATGATCTTGTAAAATGCAGGGTGAATATTAAGTTTTGATCTTTTTTAAAAAATCGATAACAAAAAAAGGAATAAAAAATCAATAGGGGTGACTGGTCATTCCTAGAGCTTTAGTATGGAATTTCTTTAATGGAGCCTTTTCATGTTTCTTGCTGTGCTGACAGGAACTCTGGGGATATATAGCGATGGATGTGCATCAAACCAATTTTCCTGCGGCGACCGTAGGTATTGCATACGAAAGGCTCAATGGTGCGACGGAGCCTCTAATTGTCCACGATGAAAAATTCTGTAATAGGAGAAGAAAGTCATCCTATAATTTTTCCTCTTAAAATAATGGCTTGCGAAATTGAAAGATGTGTTCCTCGGAAAGCATGGTGCGATGGAATGTACTGCTCTAAATATGGATTCGATGAAAGAAATTCCTATAGTTCAACCAGATTCACCTATAGTTCCGCAAGCTCGACCGCCAAAAGCTTTAGACATTAAAAATATGCGTCGTTTGTCGCATCCTACTTGTGGGTGTTACAAATTTTTGGTACTACTACTTGGGTGCACTACAAATTTTTAAAAATCAGTAGTTTACGAAATTTCGGATGTATAAATGCCAGAAAAACACTGTTTATGTAATTAACTCTAGATGTGTGGTTTCCACAGTTTGATTCAAGTTAAAAAAAATGGTGAAAACGTTATGTATAAGTTTTTTGATTTTCAAATTTTGAAAATATGTAGAAGATCCTTTAAAAGGGATTTCCATTACAGTCTTCTCTCAATACTCGTTGCTTATTATTTTTTCCTGATTATATCTCTCTTGGTGCAATATGATCTAATTAGATTCTTGCGCCATAAAAAAACTATATATTACAGTCCGTAAAGGTTTTTTTCCATAATGTACAGTTTTTGTCTTTTATGGCGCGCTTTATGCTCAGACTTCGGCCTAGAATCACATAATTCCAACCAAAAATATGCCTTATCAAACATTTTAAAAATACATTTGCAGCAAGTTCTATAGGAACTTGAGTTAGCACTTTAAAACCGCCTTTTACTTTTAAGACTTAGCTACATTATCCCCATCCTTATTTTTCTACCGAAACAAAGTCAGATCAAAACTTTACCCGATACTCCCAACAACGATGCCTAGATAGATAATTGAATTCCTGCAAACCGTACGGAATACACGCCCAGTCGCTAACTTCATTTACCGAGTTCAAAGGTGAGAGTTATTAACAATTTATTTGGACTGGCCTCGACAAACAGCAAATGTGCTCATCTAATGATTTCTCTCATTGGAGTGACAGTCTAACTAGGAACACGGAATGTGTGTAGTTCAACTAGTTGGGAGCTGTGTGTGTGTTCTCGGGTTAAACATATGTAAAGGAACTAAGTGAATTGGAGCCGAATATACGTTAGCTGGAATAAATTGATTAGAAAGACGGGTTTATATATCTTTAGCGAGTTAATTATTTTTTGATTAACAAAGGCATTCTCCTTTAGGTAATAATGTCACTAAGTAATTTAAGAGACAAAATACACTACTTACTAATTTTGTAGATGGAACTTTTGATGAATGATATTTATTTTAAATTGAATGAAAAAATATTTAAGTTTAAAATTGTAAAATTTAAATTTCAACTAAAATTGGCGAGGGCCTGTTTTTAGTCTCTTGGATTTTTATATATACGTTTAATTTTATTAAGGTGATTATATTGTAAATTGCAAAAAATATTATGAGCCAAATTGATATTATAATTAGTGGAAAAACTTTTGTTACGGCGCAGTGTAGCCATATGGACCTTGCGCTAGTAAAAGTGAAAATCATATTCTATTATACATAATTTGTGAGTATATTAACTCTAAAATCAAGATATTTTTTACCATAAATTTCAACTGCCACAAGTAATGTCAACTTAATTCCAAACAAAAAGTATATTCACTTTTTTTTAATTAAAAAATTTTATTTTACTTTATTAACTTTTGTTAGTATACTAACAAAAATGTTTAAATGCTAAATAGAGCAAGAAATTATGAATAATATAATAATAAAGTAAAACATTCTGCTAATTAGTTTAGGGATCTCTCAATACAAAAAAAAAGTTTTGGGTGAATGGTTTCCAGAGAAAAAGTTTTATGTTTGGTATCGAAACGTCCGGATTCTTTCGGGATTTCCGAGTAAGCTATCGGATTTTAAAAAAACAAATTCTTTAGCACCTTTTCAAATTAGATCATAGTTGTCATTATTTATGAATTTTCAAAAGCCCCAAAAGCATTAGGATTTTTATTTTAAATGTTTATATAGATTATTTTTTTGGTATTATACGAATTAAAAAAAGAAGTTATTATCTAAAAATAATGTGATAAAAGTTATGTTATTTGCCGATGTGTGTGTGGGTAGTGGTAACCAAATATATTCGTCAAATCAAAAATTTTAAAATTATAATGTACTGCGTTATTGAAAACAATATCATTATTTGAAGTGCAGAGTAGAGATAAAGGAAATCTCCATAAAACAGTTAAAATCGCATCCCTGTTTGTAACTTTATTTTTTCATCACACAGTTAAGATATCACCGAAGTTTTTAGCTGCAATATGTCTGGAAAAGGTGTGAAATTCTATTATAGATTTGTTCTCCACCGTAGCAGGTCACCGACGTCATTCCATTCGTGAATTTATTAAAATCCAGGATGTAGTAGGCCAATCTAATGACTCTTGGAGGCTTTTCTTCGAAATCCATGGTGATCCTGAGGCTTAGCCGATTCTGGAAAAGAAAAATTCAATTAGAATATAGAAAACAGTGGTGTATATAAGGGGGGCGAGGGGGTCCTGCCTCCCCCCGATATTCGGACCTGGTGTACCAAAACAAGCTAAAACCCTGTTTTTAGGGACAATTTTCCAAAAAATTTTATAATAAGTTCATCAAAATCCTAAACCTACTTATAAATGTCCAAAATTAGGACCAGGTGTACCAAAACCAAGTAGAAATCCTGTTTTTAGGGTCAAATTTATAAAAATTTTCTGAGAGAGGACCCCCAGATCCCCTTTTCTACTTGGAACTCTATTATTTTCTACTTGTTTTTATATTAAGTTCAATCGAATGCATATCCTATCTAAAAATACAAATAAAAAATTTGGACTAGGTGTACCAAAACTAGTTAAAACCAGTTTTAAGAGTCCAATTTTCAAAAGACCCCCTTTGGTACTTTGAACAAAATTACCCACAACTTTTTTATACAAGTTCTTTTGGAAGTAAATTTTAACAAAAAATATATAAATGTACATTGGACGCAATAAATTTGCTTGGGAGGGGGTGAAAAATAATTTTGGGCCCCTCTCGAAATAAATTTCTATATACGCCACTCATAGAAAATAAAATATTTCTATACTATCATGCTCTAAGATGGGAGTCGCTTGCGGCCGGCTTGAATTGCGGGCAGTGAGAATTTTCGTAAGTTAACAAAATTTACTTCGAGTAATAATTTTCTTCAAAAAGCATCATCGACAAAATTATGTAGTACTTTTTAAAAGTATATTGAGTATTCTATTGTAAAACCTAATAAAACAGTTTTAAAAATAAAAAATTCAACATACCCTTATATCTTCAAATTTTTCTTCCTTCGGACATAAAACTACTTAAGTAGTAATCTTTGTACTACATTATGTTCACAATGTGCGTTGGGCCTGAAAAAAAGGTTTATAAGGATCACTAACAGTTCTTTTTTTAATTCTCAGGTTTGACACCAGTCTTGGCCAAGTGAGACCCAATTGTTTTTTAAATTAAAAAAAGCATTTTTAGCCCAGAAAAATTACAGCTTTGTTCAATTTTCAAATTTGAGCAAAACAATCAATGAAACTACATGTCTTATAAAATTACATTAAATAACCATCCTTGCGAACATACTGACGATACTTTGCAGGAACACTCATTTAATTTGACTCTTACAGGATAAAAGGCAGCATTGGTTCTGTGATGAATGTTTTAGGGGTAAATGCGAATAGATTTAAAACTGAAGTTGTGCTTTCAGCTGCCATTTTGATCGTATACCCATGATTGTCATTTTTCTTCCCTAAAAAGTAGTTACGAGTCAAAAGAAAAGTATTTCTTAGACACTTAATACTGCGATAAAAATCCAAATGTTTTTTTTCTTATTGCGAGACTATTTTAGCCCTCAGTGAACTGTCGGTACTCAAAAAGTACAAACATTTTAATTTATTATTCAAAGATGATTATTTTATTTATGCATGTCCCTTAATTTTCAATTTAGTGACTCAAAAAAATATTTGCACGAAAAAATTGCAGAAAATCATAATGCTGTAAGATGAAGGGTTAGAGCACAATCAGAGCGTTCTCCCCAATTTGTTTTTTTAGATATCACTTATGTCAGGTTTCATCAGCCTCTATCTACAGTTCTAATTTGAAAGAACCCAATTCAAACAGAAAAAATCCCATAGAAGTTTTGAAAAATCCTCAAAATTCTTGAACAATCCACGAGATCTTGAGAAGAGAAAATCCCAGTTAACTTTGAAAGAACCCACTTTGACCAATTAAGAAATTGATGAACCCATCTAATCCGAATCCACCTGAATTTTTCATCATGGCTTTTAAAAGAAGTTTGAAAAAGTAAATGAATTGCGGTGGTGAAAGAATAATGAAAAAGTAATATTAAATATTACTAATGTCTTGCAATTTAGTAAAATGTACATTAGAAAAAGGCCTAATTAATAAAGTCCAGAACTGGGCAAAAAACATTTCATCCGTATTCGAAACCTTGATATACTGGATTGTAGTTCAAAGCTCAAATTCACAATTTTGTTTATGAAAACAGTTATAAAGTAGATATTTACCATTTGGCCATTATGGACGATTCATGATGATCGGCTGACGTTGGTTCAGGCTTGGACGTCTGGCTCCATGACTTTCATGGGGGTGACAGATACTTTTCTGTGGAATAATTTCTTAGAATTAAAACTATACTGTGAACATAGAGTATAATTTTTTTCAATCCCTACAAAATGTGTTTTTATAGATTACCTATCTCAATTAAGTTAACTCTTAATTCTTTAGTCTTTATCTCTTAAATTTACTGATCTTTTTTGCAAATTTCCATCATGTACCGGGCATTATTAATAACGCCTGTGTGAGGCGGGCAATGTGATATATTCAATGCGGAATTATTATATATGATAATATATATCCCATTATATTATCAATGAGCATTTATCACAGCCCAAAATACGCGAAATTATTAATAATGCCCGAATTTATCACATCGTGCCCGTAACACACATACAGTGGGGTCAGTTGGTAAAAAAAGAGTAAATTTATAGAATACTAGGGGGCTGGCGACCCCTGCTCGCTATCGCTCGCCAACCCCCTCGTGAACTGATGCTTCACAGTTCGCTTATTATTTATGAAATTGTTTTCTTTAATTACATGTATTAGGGTTTTCAAGAAACCAATGTGGATTAGGTAATCAATCGTTTCGTATTGAAATTTTAGCTTCTGTCAAAACAGACGCTGAGTGCTCTAAAAAGTAGCTTATTCGAATTTCAAGCACTTCTCTGGGCTATGACGACTATTCCTAAAACCGTTTAAAATACATTTTGTGTGAGCTTTATCACCACCAGATGGGCGAACCGGTTTTGAAATGCCCCCGAAATGCATGGAATATGGAATACGCAACAACTTGACGAGAGGCTCCGAGATGAAAATCCTTCGAAATTGGGCGTTTATATTCTGCGCCCACATTCCTCCCTCAAACTGTATCATATTTCCATCCCAGTCCCTTATCGCGCCGTCCATAAAAACAATATGACCTGGAAATATCTGTATTCAAGCCTCGTACTTTTGACTTGTATTCTAATCTATACAACACCTGAGCTGCATTTCAAAGTTGCGAGGAAAAGCAAAGAACCCGTGTCTTTTCCTACCGCAAAGTGTATTGCTATTGCGAAACGGCGGATTGAAAAACGCAAAATCTACAGGCTCGCCTCTCAAATGCCTTTCGATCACAATAAACAGTTTCTCCCATACAAATATATTCCAGCGAGAAATTCTAAGATTTTTTCCCTTATTGCCGCCGTCTCCTTCGCTCGCTGTTATTGCGCAAGAGTTTAATATCCTTCTGCCGTGAATAAAGTATGCGCTATCTTTCGGATGCGGCGCATTTAATCAAGTTTTTGTGAAGATGCTGCGAAGGGAAATTTTCATCTTGCTTATTAAAGCTGCGGTTTTAATATGTGACATTTTTAGGACGCGGAGTTTCATATTTAAGAATCATCTCCTTTCTATTCTCCCACGTGCTTATGCTAAAGTGAGAAGAACGCATTTTAAATTTTATGAGTTACATTTTATAATTACGCATCATTCTGCTCACTATTATTATATTACCTTATTTTGTATTCCTTAATTTTTTTCCCTCCTCGCATTATATTTATTTACAGAAATAAAGTACAGCACAATTAATCCAAGCAGCCTCTCCAGTAAAAATAAAATTAGTCAACAACCTGGCATTTAGAGATTTTTTAGAAGCAATTAAAACACCCCCACCTTTGTCAGCTCGTAATTGCGATCATTTCTGAACACATCATACCTATCATCAAAAATATCACTATCCATGAATTCATCATTAAGCCACGTTTCTGACAGGCAAATTATATCATAGGACTCAGTCAAACATACTACATATAATACCGTGAAAACTTGAAGCCATTAAAAATAAGAGGACAAAAATCTTAAGAAGGAAATTCGATTTTTTGTAGTATAACTGTTTAATTAAATTAAAATTCATTCATTCAAAATTCAAACGATTTCAAGACTTACAAAATTTGATAAAAAAATCTAAAGTAGTAACAGTATTTTTCTCTCTCTCCAGGCTTGGACGTGGCTAGTTTTCAGGAGCGGTGGTATGGGGACGGATGAAAAATCATAAAATTCATGATCACGATCATGAAAAATCATAAATTTGTATTTTTATTATCTAAAAAATGTTCTTAGTTCATAAAAACTAAAATAAAAAAACCCTTATGACCGCTCCTGTGAACTAGCCACGACTTTTTGGGTTAGGATCACAGAGAAAAATCCTAACAGAGGGTCCAAAACGATATATTCAAAAGTTGGATGGTTATGAGGGCGCCACGAGGAACTATAAATGATTGACGGAGAGATGGGCAGTACATTTTGGTCACCAAACCTGAGATTAGCGCATATTCACAGATCCCGCAAGGTTTTTATACTTTGATAACAATGCGCATTCGTATGGACTTTATTTTTGCTGTTTTTTGGAAATTTTAATAAAATATTATCTGGGGATAGAACCTACGAATCGCCGCATGCTACGCTGGCTTCCTACCACTGCTCCAGCGGGATTCAATAACTTTAAAACTTATTAGCTATTAGGATGTTATTTCTTTGTGACGCATGCGCATTATATCAAAGCATAAAAACCTTGCGGGATTTGTGAATAAGCGAGATGCAGCTGTCACTCAATCTTCTATTTTCGAAGGAGAAGGAAAAAGTTTTTCTCAACCAATCAGGCTTTTCTTCCCGCCTCTCGTGACGTAGATGCGATCGCAGCGCCAAAATAGCCCCACATCCATCCAACTTTTCGATTTCCATTAGCGCCTATGGCGACGGACTCTCTGTTCTAGTACTCTGTGGTTGGGATTATGTATTTCATGGCATTTATAATATGCGGGGTAAAATTGTGACAATGCGATTATTATAAGGGTTTTCAAAATATTAAAACATCAACTTATCAAAGCTGGAGGTAAACCAGTGGACTTAACAAAACGGTAATACATTCCGTTCAATTTCGATCTAAGACGGAAAAAATCATAAATAGTGTCAAAAACGTAACAAGATTCGTAAACGAGCAAACTCATTTTAGCTACCAAAAAAGCTGGAAAGTAAAATTCAAAGCGGCTTCCAGTAAGCAAGCAAATGTCTTCTCCGCTTTCAATCAACGGCCCATCAATTTCTTCCTTACTTCCCTCCGAAATAATTTCATCGCCTGTCAAAATCACGTGACCCTTTTCGTATCTTTGGTTCAACTGTATATCATTAAATTTAGTACGCATTCCACGAACATTTTGGTAGTACAGTTTTAAGTTCAAATTAGTAGCAATTTCAGAACAAGATAGTCATCCATTTTGTGTGATCGAACTGATCTCACCTGGATCAGGGTTAGTGCAGCCACTTTCAGTTAACTGATCAAGTCTCTGATCCTGCCTCAATCTGCCGAAAAATTTCGTAAAAATAGATCCGTCAGGCCACAAGCTTTCATCAAGCAAGATATTAAGTTCAGACTCGAGGACTTCTACATGAAAAGAGGAGTAAGTATTATATTTGGTCTTCATTTTAGTGCAGGAAAGATGGGTCAGGTTTAGATCCGATAGGAAATCCACCACTTCCTGAGATTGCGTAGATTGATCAAGCCTGGAAACAAAAACGGCAGCCTTTTTGGGAGATCTTGAAGCGGACTTCAATCGGGTTGTTTTGCACTTTCCTCCAACAAGAAATCTCTGTTGGCGCACTGAAATAGTAGACACAGAAGTTCCAGCAGGTACGGAAGGAGTAGGTGCAATGCCTGTGTTGATAACATTTACGTAGGTTTCAGGGATTTTGTTCGATGTCAGTCTTTCTGAAGAAACTGATGGCGTGTTAATTTTAGTTATTGAAGCATACGATCTGTTATCATAGTTTGATGCTGATTGTTCACCACTTTGAGGGACAATCTTTGTTTTGCATACCCTTTTCTCCAAATTTTCGAATTTCACATTCATTTCTCGTCTGAAATGCAGAAATTGTTCGCTCAAATCATTAAGTCGGATATCACCGCAGTAGAGAACAAAGATACAATTTCCCGATCAACCAGCGCTTCCTCATACTTTTCAAAGCCACCAGATATAGAATTCCTGATCGAAATAAACCCGGTCTTGTCATTCGCAGAGCTAGATCTTTTTTCGCAAACCCGTGAAAAAATTTCAAACAAATTATCGAGAGCAGAATTCAAGACTTCGACACCAAAAATAGTAGAGCCAGACACACGATTTCACTGCGGGAAAACGCCGCTTCCTCGCGGAAGGCAAGAAGTCGGCCCACGGTCGATCGGCGGGATATTAATTAAATATTAAACTTTAAATATTAAGCGGGATATATAAAGCGGGATATTAAACAAATTAATGAAAATAATAATCATTAATTTGTTTTAAATTAGATGGTTATTGTTGTAGTAGGTTTTTGTTGAGTTCTTTAACTCTGTAGTTATGCCCGGTGTGAACTAACAACTTTTTTTTCATTCGATCCAGGGTGCACCGGAACCATTGTCTTGTTTGAGTAAAATATTCTTACGATTCTGGGTGATTGCCGTGAAATTTGACACTGTAGTTATGTCCGTTGCGAACTAACCGAACTATTTTTTCATTCGATCCAGTGTGCACCGGAACCGTTGTCTTGTTTGAGTAAAATAGTCTTACGATTCTGGGTGATTAGTGCCCATAAGTTTGTCTGTAGTTATGTCCGGTGTGAACTAAACGAACTTTTTTTTCATTCGATCCAGGGCGTACCGGAACCGTTGTCGTGTTTGGGTGTAATAATTCTTCCGATTCTTGGTGATAATTTCCTTTCAGTTTGTCCCAGTCCTGAAAAATCATGGTGATCATTAATGAAGATAATAAATAGAGGAGAGAACCTTAAGTTGGAGCCTCGAAAAATCCCACTGTTTATTGGATGATGATGAGGCTGTGACTAGAGAAACAAATTTTAAATTTTTTATATCAATATTTTGTAAATGCGATACACTTTAGCATCTCCCAGCTTAATCATTCTCTTCTTTTGCTTATTTAATGCCATCCTAAACCTTTATTTAGGGTCCGTAAATTTGTTTTTAGATTTACCTTCATCTCTTTTTTTTGGGTACCAGTCTACAAAGACCTGTACATATTTTTCTGTCCAATTTGAAGAAATCTTGTGAACGAATCTTATTATAAAGAGATGTTTTACTTTTGTTTAATTACTTCATAGTAGATTTATAGGTCTCGTTATTTAAGGACGGTATTATGAAGTGTTCAACCATTCTTATTTTCGTTTTGGGCCAATCTTCTTCATGTTCTCCTCCACTGGTCCCTTTGGAATTTCAGGGATCTCGCCCCTTTTGCTTCCTCTCTTGTACCTCATACAATAAAGTATTTGGGCCACCTGAAAGACGGTTATTGGAAAAACGACTTTCTGAGGAACATTTTTCAGAAGCATGTTGAAGGGAAGAGAGACGCTTATACCAGAAATGAATATAGAAGGATCATGTCACAGCAAAACTTATTTATTTACCATGAAGGTATAAGCCACATTAATAATAATTATCATTAATTGGTTTTAAATTAGATAGTTATTGTTGTAGTAGGTTTTGTTGAGTTGATTAACTCTGTAGTTATGTCCGGTGCGAACTAACCGAACTTTTTTTTCATTCGATCCAGTGCGCACCGGAACCGTTGTCGTGTTTGGGTGTAATAATTCTTCCGATTCTTGGTGATAATTTCCTTTCAGTTTGCCCCAGTCCTGAAAAATCATGGTGATCATTAATGAAGATAATAAATAGAGGAGAGAACCTTAAGTTGGAGCCTTGAAAAATCCCACTGTTTATTGGATGATGATGAGGCTGTGACTAGAGAAACAAATTTTAAATTTTTTTATATCAATATTTTGTAAATGCGATACACTTTAGCATCTCCCAGCTTAATCATTCTCTTCTTTTGCTTATTTAATGCCATCCTAAACCTTTATTTAGGGTCCGTAAATTTGTTTTTAGATTTACCTTCATCTCTTTTTTTTGGGTCCCAGTCTACAAAGACCTGTACATATTTTTCTGTCCAATTTGAAGAAATCTTGTGAACGAATCTTATTATAAAGATGTTTTACTTTTGTTTAATCACTTCATAGTAGATTTATACTGTCTGTCTATCACAAGAAGAGCTCTGGTTTACATCTCTGTTGCCAAGGCAACAGGACTCTGCTCATTTTCAACGGGTGAAATCAGAAGAAAGGCGCAACCACTTTGGCTTACTGAGCGCCTTGTTGGGGAATTTGGCGATAACTTTTATATTGTTACTTTATAATTACATAAATCGGGAAATCTTAGAACAGGGTCGAATTGGCTGCGTTTGGTGAAAATCTTATTTCATCATGATCCATCGAGTGATAAATAGTTTTGTATTTTTAAAACTGATTGGATTTCTGTTACAGGATGATTAAAAATTAGAGGGAGAAAAGCTAGAAAGGAAGGGGCTAAAAGCGGATTACAACTAAACGACTTTTTTGAGCCCTTAAGACAAAGAAGTTCACGATTGTGATGTGATGTGTTAGCCCTTGACTGAAGTAAACATTAAAACTTTTTATTTATAAAAATGCCGGAATCGAGCGATATTTCTGGGTCTTAAAGGGTTTCCAGATCTGGATGGTTCAGTCTAAAAAATCACGTCGCATTTCTGACCTTGAATTGCTTTGTGAATCCTAGTCGTCAAGGTTATATCCCACCCTTTTCCTGGCATTGTCCTCTCTGGTTTTGAGACAGCTTTTTTTAAATTTTACAAAAAAAATTATGAATAATTCATGTGAAATTTATTGCAGGAAGTAAAATCGTGGAATCTATAAAGATTTCGACGATCCTTCACAAAAATCTACAACATTGTAAATTATTTTTCGCGCTTGCGATTTATATTTTACCCTTTTTAAAATGAAATGTCATCATGTAATTTTAAAGAAATAGACAATTGATTGATATAAATCGAAACACAATCCAAAGGCAACAGTTAAATAAAATCAAATATGTGTAGGAAGCGGAGTTATCAATTCTTCTAAAAAACAAAGTTCTATTTTTATTTATTACATTTGCAAAATTCAGAAAAAGAAACTTAAATCAATTATCTATCAAGTCAGTTCCCTAGAATATACTTGGTTAATTGAATCACTATTCCTCTTTGTTTATTATTTTAACAGTTCACTGCATCAATCCGAGAAGAAGACCTTGCTGGGGATCGCCAAAAATTCAGCCAATAATCCTCCATCGGCTTTAATCTCCGCCAAATCCTTATACGGTTTATCCCTATTTAAAATGAACCGGTCTTGTTGCTATAGCGACCGCCATAATCAGACAAACTGGCGGGAGCTCTTCTTGTGATAGACAGACAGTAGGTCTCGTTATTTAAGGACGGTATTATGAAGTGTTCAACCATTCTTATTTTCGTTTTGGGCCAATCCTCTTCATGTTCTCCTCCACTGGTCCCTTTGGAATTTCAGGGATCTCGCCCCTTTTGCTTCCTCCCTTGTACCTCATACAATAAAGTATTTGGGCCACCTGAAAGACGGTTATTGGAAAAACGACTTTCTGAGGAACATTTTTCAGAGGCATGTTGAAGGGAAGAGAGACGCTTATACCAGAAATGAATATAGAAGGATCATGTCACAGCAAAACTTATTTATTTACCATGAAGGTCTAAGCCACATTAATAATAATAATTATCATTAATTGGTTTTAAATTAGATAGTTATTGTTGTAGTAGGTTTTTGTTGAGTTGATTAACTCTGTAGTTATGTCCGGTGCGAACTAACCGAACTTTTTTTTCATTCGATCCAGTGCGCACCGGAACCGTTGTCTTGTTTGAGTAAAATAGTTTTACGATTCTGGGTGATAACAGCCCATAATTTTGTCTGTAGTTATGTCCGGTGCGAACTAACCGAACTTTTTTTTCATTCGATCCAGGGTGTACCGGAACCGTTGTCGTGTTTGGGTGTAATTATTCTTCCGATTCTTGGTGATAATTTCCTTTCGGTTTGTCCCAGTCCTGAAAAATCATCCTGATCATAAATGAAGATATTAAATAGGAGAGGACCTAAAGTTGAACCTCTAAAAATCCCACTGTTTATTGAATGATGATGAGACTGTGACTAGAGAAGAAAGTCCGGTGAAAGAAGTAGTGCACACTGAGCCCAATTTTAAGCACTTGTTTGGCGCATAATATCCTTACGTGGATCATGCGCCATAAAACACCAACCAATCAATTTTAAGCTAATGACTCCGTACAAAGAGGAGCAACTTCTCCAAAAACTGCAAAACTATCCGACTGCTAATGAGTGAGAGGCACAATGTCAGAAGAATCTTCAGGAAGCTGATGTATTTGTCCGCTATATAATAACAATGATATTTACACTTCAAGTTACTATCAATAAAGAGTCAAAGACATTAATTTTTATCAAATTTTTCAATTAATTTACAATTGCCACAACTATTCTCATGATAATTGAGACAAAGCTTAGATGTAGTCTTGCTTGAGGTTAAATAACATATTTTGTCTTGTCAATGTTAAGTCTTAATTAATTATCAAAAAACCAGTTACTCATTTTAATAAGGTCTTCAATCATTTTAGAAAGTTTAGTAATTTAAGTAATTTATTCAACAATTTTGAAAAAAAATTATATTAATATTATGTAAATATGATACACTTTAGGATCTTCCAGCTTAATCATTCGCTTCTTTTGCTTATTTAATGCCATCCGAAACCTTTTCTTAGGGTCTGTAAATTTCTTTTCACTTTTACTTTCATCTTTTAGGACATCCTTTTCTGTCCAATTTGAAGAATTCTTGTGAACGAATCTTATTATAAAGATATTTTCTTATTTGTTTAACCACTTCATAGTATATTTATAGGTTTCGTTATTTAAGGAGGGTATTATGAAGTGTTAAACCATTCTTCATGTTCTCCTCCACTTGTCCCTTTGGAATTTCAGGGATCTCTCCCCTTTTGCTTCCTCTCTTGTACCTCATACAATAAAGTATTTGGGCCACCTGAAAGACGGTTATTGGAAAAACGACTTTCTGAGGAGCCCTTTTCAGAGGCATGTTATGGAGTAGGGAAGAGAGACGCTTACCAGAACTGAATATAGAGGTCCGTTTCATCAGCAAAACTTATTAATTTACCATGAAGGTCTAAGCCACATTAAAAATAATTATCATTAATTTGTTTTAAATTAGATAGTTATTGGTGTAATAGGTTTTTGTTGAGTTGATTAACTCTAGTTATTTCCGGTGCGAACTAACCGAACTTTTTTTTTCATTCGATCCAGGGTGCACCGGAACCGTTGTCTTGTTTGAGTAAAATATTCTTACGATTCCGGGTGATAAGTGCCTTTAAGTTTGTAGTTATGTCCGGTTCGAGCTATCCGAACTTTTTTTTTCATTCGATCCAGGCCGCACCGGAACCGTTGTCTTGCTTAAATAAAATATTCATAAGATTCTGTGTGATAAGTGCCCTTAAGGTTTCCCTTAAATTTGTCTGTAGTTATGTCCGGTGCGAACTAACCGAATTTTTTTTTCATTCGATCCAGGGTGTACCGGAACCGTTGTCTTGTTTAAAATATTCTTAAGATTCTGGGTGATAAGTGCCCTTAAGTTTGTCTGTAGTTATGTCCGGTTTGAACTAACCGAACTTTTTTTTCATTCGATCCAGGGCGCACTGGAACCGTTGTCGTGTTTGAGTGTAATATTCTTCCGATTCTGTTTGATAAGTGCCCTTAAGTTTGTCTCAGTAGTGAATAATCCTGATCATTAATAAAATAAATAGAAGAGGACCCCCTTAAAGTTGAGCACTGAAAAACTCCACTGTTTATTGGATGCTGATGAGGCTGTGACTTGAAGAAAGTCCTGTGAAATCCACTCATCTTTTTCTATTTCTTCTTCTTTTAAGTAAAGATCATAAAACCCAATACAAATCTCGATCAAATCTTTGTGCGAAATGCTAGTAAACAAATTTTCAAAATCAAAAGTGAAGATTTTCTCAAAGGTTCTATTCCTTAAAAACTCAAGTACATCATCATTACTATTGATCATAAAACTATCTCCCTTTTCTAAAACTTTATTCATAATTATTTTTAGATACTTGAAGAACTTCTTACTAAATACTTTATTATAACACTCCGTACTACATGTAACAAATCTAAATTTTATAGGATTTTTATGGAACTTTATTGTTGGGAAAATATAAGGATACTTGAATAAATAATTTTTCAGTTTTAATTTCTTATGAAAAGCCAATATTCTATTTTCCAATTCTTTTTTACTTGTACCCATTTTTATAAATGTTCCATTTCCAATATATTCATTCAAAATAACTTTTTTGAAAAAAGCCTTGCAGAGAAATCCAAAATTTCCAGCAGCCTTATCCACAACTGTAATAGCAAACTGTTTTTTTAATTCTGATATCTTATCCTTTATATTTTTATGGAAAACTCCTTTTTTGTTATAAAAATAGTTCCTTTCCCAATTGTACTTCAGATCTTTAATAATGTTTAATTTCCAGATCTTAAATCCTTCAATAGGCCAATTCAGTTTTCTAGACATTTTTAAAATAAAAACGTCCAAATCTTCTCCTATGGAATTAATTATATCTTTAACTTTCCAATTTTTTCTTAAACGAAATTTGGTTCCTTTTTTCATAATATTTCTTAATTCCAGATCCTCCACAATGTCCAAATCACCCGTAATTATGTGTCCAAATTCTCTCTCCACAAAATTACTATACTTGTTATTCCCACAAAAACAGTCCTCTTCATTAATCTCATCAAGATTATGACTAAAATAATTATAATTACAAATCATGCTTCTTAGTGTTTTTGGATATTTATAAGCAATACTTATAATGTTATTTTTTAACTCAGGGACCAATACTTGATTATCTCTAAACACTTTTTTTATCTTTAAAAACTCAAAATCCCTGTCCAAATATTTAATAACACAATAAAATTTTTCTTTTTTGATTTCTTCAAATACCTTAAGATCAGAAACCCTCAACTTAAACTTCAATAAATCGAAAATGATCCATTTGTTAAATTTTGATCCATATTTTAAATTGTCCAGTTTATTCCTGATCATCCATTTCAAACAAGAGTTTCTTTGCCCAAAAATGAAACTTCTAGTAAGCACTATGTTTTGTAAATTGATAGGTAGCACACAAATACTTTTAAGCTCTTCCAAATTTAATTTTTCCAGGGTGTACCGGAACCGTTGTCTTGTTTAAAATATTCTTAAGATTCTGGGCGATAAGTGCCCTTAAGTTTGTTTGTAGTTATGTCCGGTTTGAACTAACCGAACTTTTTTTTCATTCGATCCAGGGCGCACAGGAACCGTTGTCGTGTTTGAGTGTAATATTCTAACGATTCTGTTTGATAAGTGCCCTTAAGTTTGTCCCAGTCGTGAAAAATAATCCTGATCATTAATAAAATAAATAGAAGAGGACCCCCTTAAAGTTGAGCACTGAAAAACTCCACTGTTTATTGGATGTTGATGAGGCTGTGACTTGAGAAGAAAGACCTGTGAAAGAAGTAATTCACACTGAGCCCAATTTTAAGCTCTTGTTTGGCGCATAATATCCTAACGTGGTTCATGCGCCATAAAACACAAACCAATTTCAGGCTAATGACTCCGTACAAAGAGGAGCAACTTCTCCAAAAGCTGAAAAACTATCCGACTGCTATAAGTGAGCGGCACGATGCCAGAAGATTCATCAGAAAGCTGATAGTGTGGAAGTTGAAGCGAGAGCATAACGTTCCCCTCTTCGATTTGGATGCCCAGGTACGGACTCAGAGATATGGACCCACCCCCTAGAGTATACCCAGGATACGCAAACAACTCAAGCTACTGTGTCTGTCGGATCAAATTCAATACTTGACAGATAGGATGGGTTGGGGGTTCATCTTTTATAAAAATATTCAATTAAATATTCAATTTTTAAAACCCCACTTTGGATAATGGCCAGTTTGTTCTTGGCGGCCCAACACCAGGAACTGAACCTGATTCAGTGGAGATTTTAACAGTAATACTAATATCAGATTCTAAGGCTTCTGTGGTTTTTAATGAAATCTGTCTTGGTCTGCCGCTCTATGCCCTTATTTGGGCCTTGCGCCATAAAAATCCAACCAACCAATATCAGATTCCAAAATTGCTTTAAAATCTGGTTGTAACAAATACCTGAGAGTTGGAATGGATGGAAGGCTTTATGACAGGTCTGATGCCATTGAATCCATGGAGCAATGGGAGCTTTTTTTAGGGTCTTTAGGAAATGCAGGTGTTTAACCTCGTAAAAGGTGGAAGAGCCGGAAAATTTTTCTCTCGAGTTTTCGATTTTCGAGATCCCTCTCGATGCTCCACAAGGTATTGTTTGCCTGCTTTACATCTTGCCGGCCTTGGAGAGCCCTCAGAGTAGCTATATGGAATGCATCTCGTTTTTGTTGGACAGAGGCCAACTCCGTTCCAAGACCCTTGCTTCTCATTTGACGTGTTCTAGACATGATAGCTTACAAGAAAATGATATTCCTGTGCTTGCTTGGAGTCGTTTATGATTCTGCATCAGCGGCCAAAGGCCGCTCTAACAGCTGGGTGAAGGAGTGACAACAGGTAAGATGTAGGTAGTTCAGCTGACAGAATCAGTTGAGGACTGTCCGGAAATACAAGAAAAAAGACAACACAGACAACACAACACAAAGAAAACACTGAGAGAAAGTGGAAGACAATGTCTTGGATGCGGGAGCAACAGGGTGGGGCTACGAGCGAAAGCGCCGAGGCCAGGAGAGAAGCAGGTTCAGTGAGTTGGGCCAGCAGAAAGGAGATATTCCTGTGATGCGAAACTGGGTTTATATACCAGCACGGAGGCTCCAGGGACACTGGCTCCTCCCCTCTTTCTCTATGCGCGTCTTTGATTGGGTGTAGTTTTGGGACGACAAGCTGCTGTCCGGCCAATATAGAATAATAGATATTAACAAAAACACATTACACATGGTTTACATTAGTCTCCTCTAAAAATTATAAGACCGTAGTTAATCCGTGATTGTACTCAAAATTGACAAGGATTAATGAGAAAATTGTTGCTCACTTTTGACTATATATGGTAAAAATTCAACATTTTTACACGCAATTTGTCCGCAATATATTTACACTGAGATTTCCACTTCAAGTTACTATCAATCAAGAGTCAAAGATATTGAATTGTGTCGACTTTTTCCATCAATTTACAATTGCAGTTGTTGAAATTGCCACAACTGTTCTCATGATAGTTGAGACAAAGCGCAGTTGTAGATCCTTGCTTAAGGTTAAATAACATATATATTAACTTCAACATTGCAGCAATATTAATATTATGTACTGATAAAAACTCGAAGAAGATTTCAATTTAAGAACAAGAAAACCTCGCTCGGAATCCTACGAGAACGGGATCGCTACAGGCGAAGTAGCGTTTGCCCTAGTACCCCGAACATACGGAACAGAACAAGGCCCGCGCATCCCGCCAACATATTATGTTTGTAGCTTATATTGGGTGCGGGGAAGGTTACCTTCCACCATACAAGAGAACCCCCGGGAAGGGGAGCAGACCAGCAAAGGCCAGACGACGTTTATTTAAAAAAAAAAAACTTTTTTTACAAAACATATATACACTGGGGAAAGGCAACCCCTTAAAAGAAACACTTAAAGAACAAAGAAATAACAAAGCATCACAGGAAAAAGGAAAGCCACTGAAGAACACTTTCATTATTGGCCACATTAACATAATATCCAATCTTTGGTTCTCAATTTACCAATTTCTTAATTCAATATCATTGGGCCTGAGATTACCCCATCCGTAATTAGTTTTAATGATTACAGCTTATTTTATATAATTAATTTTTTTTGGGGGGTGTTGGCCATACCCTCGTGACCACTTGCTCACGTTCCACTTTTAGCTTATTTTATCGACCCCAGTCGAGGTTATTTCCCCAACTCTGGGATTCATTTGGAGCCCATCTTCAAAATTCAATGTCATGAATAATGAATTAAAATATAAATAAAATCAAATTTAAAATTAACATTTGGGATAAAATTATATGCCCAGTTAACAAGGTTAAAAGATAACGTCTTGTTATCATACACAACATCTTTAAATTGGAGAGACGGAAGAGGCAGTCTTTATTCAGTTTAAATTATTTTAAAAATCTTAAAATTATTTTAGCACCCCTTTTGGGTCCAGGGGAACAATAGAGAGTCACCATAATATTTTTTTTTTAGAATTTTTTGTGCAACGTCTAAAGCCAGGATCGAACCCATACAGGTCCAGGCCCAAACCTCAGAAGTGCCCATTTCTCGTTATAACCTCTCGGCTAGCGCTCTGAGAACAATGGTTCTTTTTAGCAAACCAACCGAGGCGGCCCATGCGCATTGGATCTTCTTCCTTAATTTGAGCCCCCAGTTTAAACCCAGGGGGTGATTTCAATCTATATTTCACTATTATTATTTTTATTTTAATGAGAGAGGTTTTTAGAAAGGTCATTTTCGTTGCCGGAGGGTGTTATTTCGTTTTTTATTTCTTTTTGCTATCAGTGCTTTGTTGGTAAACTACGCAGTAGCTATCTGATGGTGAAGATGCTTTCTGTGGTTTGATTTTTCTTATTTTTAGTTGTTATCTATACATTTCTTTGAATTTTTTTACGTGTATTTGAGTGTTTTTACTTCACGTTCTAGATATTTGACCTCGAACATACGGAACGGAACGGGTTATCCAAACTGCTACTACTTTTGTTTTGTCAATGCTAAGTCTTTGGCGCACTATACCCTATCTTGGGTCATGCGCCATAAAAATCTAATCAACCAACCAATCCTAAGTCTTAGGGAATCAATTATTAAAAAACCTGTTACTCATTTAATAAGGTCTTCATTCATTTTAGAATTTAGTAATTTTAGTAATTTATTCAACAATATTTATCAATTTTTTATATCAATATTTTGTAAATGCGATACACTTTAGCATCTTCCAGCTTAATAATTCGCATCTTTTGTTTATTTAATGTCATCCTAAACCTTTGATTAGGGTCTGTAAATTTATTTTCACTTTTACTTTCATCTCTTTTCTTTAGGATGTCCCAGTCTTTAATGACCTGGACATACTTTTCTGTCCAATTCGAAGAATTCTTGTGAACGAATCTTATTATGAAGATGTTTTCTTTTTTGTCAATCCACTTCATAGTAGATCCATAGGTTTCGTTATTTAAGGATACCTATACTGATACACCTATACTGATGGTGATAAAAATCTTATATCAAATATTTCTGGGAGTTTGCAGATTCTTTTTAGGTTTACCTTATTGTATCCTCCGAAAATTGTAAGACCGTAGTCAATCCTCTTCTACCACTGTAATGAAATAGTGACCCTCGTTACTGTTTAAGCCACTAAGGGCTACCACCTTCGAACTGTCGAGTTATTCGTTTAACTTTTCGAGGGTCACCCTTATCCGCCCTCTTTTCGTATCTGACTCCTTGTATCGGATAAATCGGGTGAGGTCTGAGGCAACGCAAATAAGGAAACTAAATTTTAAACTACAATTTATTAAAATCCTAAAAGACAAATTTAAAATCTTAAAAGGTGGCAAAAGGCCCCGTACAATCACGATTTCTATTATTTATACAAGTGAACAGGAACACAGTTCGTTTCACTTCATTTTCGATTGGAACAGCTTCTTCCTTGCCAATTTCTCTTCCCCCCATGCGGCACGCCACAGGTCTCTTGCGATTTTAATTCGGGCTATTTTAATTAAATTGACGGCTAAGCGTAACAAATTTCTTCTTTGATTAGAAAGCGGCATTTGGAAAATGACTAGTGGACTAAAAAACGAGTCCTGATATCATACTTGGAACTACGCATGATGTCATTATCACGTTATGTAAACAAAAAGAAAGGTTAAAACACGCTGTTAAATTTTTAAAAAAGGTTTTTTAACTATTAAAATTTTTATAATTAACTTACGAAGCCCTCCTCCGAGAGACAATCGTACGCCTTCCAGCAGTTCTGATATTATTATAGAACCCGGAAGAACGTACTCATTCAAAACAGCCAGCAAAGTATCCGCACTCCTTCTTTCCACCACTCGCGCAAAACATTTATTCGTTCCATTTTAAACTGCTCCAAACACCCATTTACCATTCACGCGCCTTCCCCTATTGTACTTTATTTTGCCAAACATGCTCACATCAATTTCAACAATCACATCCTTACCCCAAGCATATCACTTTTTCGTAAAAGATCTTTCGCGCAAACATCTCGGCAAAAACTCATACAATCTGTAACGGTTTGTTTAGCCAGGTGCAAGTCATCTGTTATGAATTCATGGGTGGCCTTCTTGAACCACATCACTGTGAAAAGTAAAATTTCACTCAGGGCTAGATGGGATTCTTCAAACCATGACCCCTTTCGCACTGACCGTTTCAACAAGTGGGGATTGTCGCCCCTTTCCTTGCGGTAAAACCAGTGAAAACGATCTCCAATCTCTTTCACTTCACACAAACACATATTGCCACCACACATCCAACATTCATATTTATCAGCCAAAAAAACCCATTTGCCATACACCAATCAATCACGGCTTTCACTCCATCACGATCCAGATTGAAAAAAAAATCTTTGATCATACACCACTTCATTCGCTTGCTTCGCACTTACAGCCTTTGAGATGAGAATACGATTTAATTATAAAAGCAATATTTTCAAAAAAAAACAAACAAAGCTCGTTGAACACGTTGTTTTATTAAGCTCGTTTTATACAGTGATCTGAGATGAGATCTGAATCAAAACCTGTTTTTAAAATGCGCAGATCATGAGATTTGAAAAAAAGCGCATATCTTACGCACAACATGACAGCTGATTGGTTTTCCGGGTCATTTGCGTCATCACTCTTCAATTGGCCATTTCCAAATGTTACAATACAACGCAGAACACTTAGAGCGCATTCTTACGTCATTTTGGATGAATCGCACACTGCGTTCGTCATTCCACTCGCGATTGCCAGACTGGGCAATCTATCTCTGACTACGTCATCTATCGCCAACACGTACCCATCAACTAGGAGTAATCCAGAATTTAATTTCTCATTTGTTTCAACTGAATATAGAGGGACCGTGCCATTAGCAAAACTTATTAATTTACCGTGAAGGTCTAGGCCGCATTAATAATAATTTTCATTAATTTGTTTTGAATTGGTGTAAGTTATTTTTGTAGTAGGTTTTTGTTGAGTTGATAAACTCTGTAGTTATGTCCGGTGCGAACTAACTGAACTTTGTTTTTCATTCGATCCAGGGGTACAGGAACCGCTGTCGTGTTTGAGTGTAATATTCTTCGATTCTGTTTGATAAGTGCCCTTAAGTTTGTCCCAGTCGTGAAAAATAATCCTGATCATTAATAAAATAAATAGAAGAGGACCTAAAGTTGAGCACTGAAAGCTCTATTTTCAGTGAGGGGACATGGTCAGCCGCGTAGTAGAGCTTGAGCGCGTTTTCTCCCTGTAGGTCCTCTACGGCCCCTGTGTAGAGGAAGACCAGGAAGCGAGCGAGCGTATGATGAAGCTGTGACTAGAGGAGAATGTCTGGTGAAAGAAGTAGTGCACACTGAGCCCAATTTTAAGCACTTGTTTGGCGCATAATATCCTTACGTGGATCATGCGATCCTACCCCCGCTTTAGTTTTGGAAATCATCCAAAAATTTTTGACTAATACTTGGAAAGTATAGTGTTTTTATGGTTGGCAAAAGGAAAACCCTGAGGGATCTTTTTCTCCAAGTTGTGTATAATCTGAATGGCAATACCTGCCAGGAGAATTTAAGAACAAAATGTTGGAAATGAGTTTTGCAAGTTCGTTTTCACATGCTGTGCTGGGAAGTGGCAGTTTTTGTCTGAGGTACATTTGCATCATGCTGATTCATCGTTAATTTCATTTTTCACAGGTAACCAGGTTTAATTTGCTACCAGCAAAGCTCTATTACGGGAATTTCCTAATACACTATAAGAATGTATAAATTGGCCGACAATTAGTTTTCTAAAAAATTTAAATTTTCTTTCATTGTTTTTTAAACAATGATACTTAATATTTTGTTTTTATTCATGTAATTCAACGTACATATGGACTGTTTTCTATTAAAAATATTAAAAGTAAAAGTGTTTGGTTTCTTTGGTATTTAATTTGTGATTTTTTTTCATTAAATCTCATGGAAAATAAATTGGCAAGTTATTTTTCAATGTAAGGACAGTGGATTGCAAAATTGACTTTCTGGATTATTAGTACTCGGATTCATTTTCTAAAATTAATCTACTTTATACCAATTCAATGTAACTATGGCCCAAAATTTCAAATATGTATATTTTAAATTTAAATCCTCTAAAACTACTTTAATTTTGGAATTTTGTTTAAGTTTGTTAACTAACCGAACTTTTTGTTTCATTCGATCCAGGGCGCACCGGAACCGTTGTCTTGTTTGAAAAAAATATTCTTACGATTCTGGGTGAAAAGTGTCCTTAAGTTTGTCTGTAGTTATGTCCGGTACGAACTAACTTAACTTTTTTTTCCATTCGGTCCAGGGCGCACCGGAACCGTTGTCTTGTTTGAAAAAAATATTCTTTCTATTCTGGGTGATAAGTGCCCTTAAGTTTGTCCCAGCCTTGAAAAATAATCCTGATCATTAATAAAATAAATAGAAGAGGACCTAAAGTTGAGCACTGAAAACTCTTTTCAGTGAGGGGACATTCCGCGCAGTAGAGCTTTAGCGCGTTCTCTCCCTGTAGGTCCTCTACTACCCCTGTCTAAAGGAAGACCAGGAAGCGAGCGAGCGTATGATGAAGCTGTGACTAGAGGAGAATGTCCGGTGAAAGAAGTAGTGCACACTGAGCCCAATTTTAAGCACTTGTTTGGCACATAATATCCTAACGTGGATCATGCGCCAATAAACACCAACCAACTAATTTTAAGCTAATGACTCCGTGCAAAGAAGAGCAACTTCTCCAAAAGCTGCAAAACTATCCGACTGCTATGAGTGAGCGGCACGATGCCAGAAGACTCTTCACTAAGCTGATAGTGTGGAAGTTGAAGCGAGATCATAACGTTCCCCTCTTCGATTTGGATGCCCAGGTACAGACTCAGAGAGATGGACCCCCTTGAGTATATCCAGGATACGCAAACAACTTAAGCTGCTGTGTCTGTCGGATCAAATTCAATACTTGACAGATAGGGTGGGTTGGGGGTTTATCTTTTATAAAAATATTTTGTATCGGGTAAAATTGGTCATAGTTAAGAGGCCTTCTGTATTAAAGTAAAAAAAATGTTTTTAACTTATTTCCTTCAAATATACATTGAACTGTCAAACAAGTTTATTTTTTTCTCCAAATGAAGTATTTTAATTGCTACATTTGAACAATGTTCATTAACTTCGGACGTTTGCAATTTCATTAAATTGTTCAATTCCTTGTGTTAATGCTTTATGTCAAGAGTTCTTTTGGCCTTGCATACACCTAGATTTCAGTACCCAGATTCCACCTGTGTGGCCATTTACAAGAAAGTGATTATCGGGTTTGCCTTTATGGTTCCTGATGTAAAGTACAATGAGGCATATATTACATCCATCGTTTGCCATTCTGAGTGGCGAAGGTGTGGTATAGGATTGCAACGTTCATGCTTTCTCACCTAATTCAAACTTGTATGGGCAAAGATGTTACTCATCATGTGTCTGTCTCGAGTCCTATGTTTTTGTATCAGAAATTTGGCTTTAAAGTTGAAGAGCTTATTCATGACTTTTATGATAAGTACTTGCCAGCAGAGTCAAAGGAATGTAGACATGCCTTGTTTTTGAGGTTAAATCGTTCAAGACCAAAAGTAATTTACTTAATTGAATCTTTTATTTCAGAAACAAGTTAAACCCCATTGGATTAACATAGCGTTTAACTAATTTCTGAAATAAACGATTCAATTCTCATCTTCGCTCAAAAATTGTATTTTGGCGGCGCATAATATCCTGTTGGGATTATGCGCCATAAAACACCAAACCAACCAACCATTGTATCTTGGCAAGAATATCTATAAAAACATCAATTTTTAATCATAAAAATTAAATTTTTAACCGGACCTATCTCCATTGAGTTTCATCCATTTTGTTTTGTGAAAGCTTTGGATAATGGCCAGTTTGTTCTTGGTGGCCCACATACACCAGGAACTGAACCTGATCCAGTGGAGATTTTAACAGCAATACCAATATCAGATTTTAAGGCTTCTATGCTCTGCGGTTTTTAATAAAATCTGTCTTGGTATGGCGCTCTATGCCCTTATTCGGGCCTTGCGCCATAAAAATCCATCCATCCAACCAACCAATATCAGATTCCAAAATTGCTTTAAAATCTGGTTGTAACAAATACCTGAGAGATGGAATGGATGGAAGGTTTTATGGCAGGTCTGATGCCATTGAATCCATGGAGCAATGGGAGCTTTTTTAGGGTCTTTAGGAAATGCAGGTGTTTAACCTCGTAAAAGGTGGAAGAGCCGGAAAATTTTTCTCTCGAGTTTTTCGATTTTCGAGATTCCTCTCGATGCTCCACAAGACATTTTTTGCCTGCTTTACATCTTGCCGGCCTTGAAGAGCCCGCAGAGTAGCTATATGGAATGCATCTCGTTTTTGTTGGACAGAGGCCAACTCCGTTCGAAGACCCTTGCTGCTCATTTGACGTGTTCTAGACATGATAGCTTACAAGAAAATGATATTCCTGTGATGCGAAACCGGGTTTATATACCAGAACGGAGGCTCCAGGGACACTGGCTCCTCCCCTCTTTCTCTAAGCGCGTCTTTGATTGAGTGTCGTTTTGGGACGACAAGCTGCTGTCCGGCCGATATAGACAAATAGATATTAACAAAAACACATTACACATGGTTTACATTAGTCTCCTCCATAAATTACAAGACCGTAGTCATTCCGTGATTGTACCCAAATTGATAAAGATTAATGAGAAAATTGTTGCTCACTTTTGACTTTATATGGTAAAAATTCAACATTTTTACACGCAATTTGTCCGCAATATATTTACACTGAGATTTCCACTTCAAATTACTATCAATCAAGAGTCAAAGATATTGAATTGTGTCGATTTTTTCAATCAATTTACAATTGCAGTTGTTGAAATTGCCACAACTGTTCTCATGATAGTTGAGACAAAGCGTAGATGTAGTGTCTTGCTTGAGGTTAAATAACATATATTTCGTCTTTTCCATGTTAATTCTTGGGGAATTAAGTCCGTGTCACCAGCAAAACTTATTAATTTACCTTGAAGGTCAAGGCCGCATAAATAATAATAACCATCCACAGAAAACGTAAAAAATCTTTATCAGAAGGAGACAATCCAATTTGAAAAATACTTTTCTAATGTCAGCGATAACTCCAATTTTCTCCAAACGAAATCTATATAAGATGTTTGGTATCAACTCAATCAGATTACCTCCGGTTTCCAAACAATCATTTTGAGACTAGGGGCACCTCTCTGTTTGCCCGACGCATCGAAGACAGGTCTAATTCGGGTTGTGCTGTTCTCCTTCAAGACAGGACAGTGTGGTAAATAATGAGCCGGGAAATCAACTTCATCTTTAGTTACTTCCTCTATGATCTCTTTTCTAAACACTCGTCAAATACCTTTCCGTCGGCTTCAAACAGTCCTTCAGTTTTAAGTCTCTTTACAACTTTGTGCAGTCTCCTCTCAGAAAGATCAAAATTGTCAGGAAGGGGAAGATGATGCTCAATCCAAGGTAAACGCACGACGTATCTATAGTTTTCTATTTTAACTGTGTCCAAGAAATGCTGCTTCTTGTAGTTCGATAGCTGTCTTCTTTTCGGAAGGATCTGTGATACCCAGAGAGGCCAGAGTCCATAAATCTGTTATGCAAGCACTTGTGAGCATCGAAGGGATTAACAAGCTGGAATTCTCACTCTTGGCACGCCCAATGACTGTCCAACCCAATTTTGTGTTGATGGCAGTGATTCCATTCTTAAGTTGAAGAGGATCTCCTGTAATCAGCTTTCCCGCAACATCAGCTCCTATAAGAATTTCAATTGGACCTTGCAGATCTTCCGCCAAATGAATGTTATGATCTCTAAGCTCTTTGAAGGTTGACCCTTGTTTTCTGGATAATATTGTGTCACAAATAACTTCCTGTCCAAGTGCATCAAAATGGCAGTTATATTCCTCCGTGACGCTTGACAAGTATGTTGTGCACACATCATGTTGAGAGGTTGACGTACTGGAACCGCCGAACAAAGAAATGTTGCAGTAACTCCTTCCTCTTGGACCTGTACTTCATTTCTTCAACCGTTGTTTTAAGAATATACGATCGCTGAGATCCAGAATCAATAATAGCCCAAACAGAAAAGCGGATAATAAACGCTCAACACCTCGGGTCCAGGCCCCTTTTGTACCAATACACACAATTAATATTATTGGCTAATATTAATGTGCATCTTTTACAAAACGCACATGTCTTGAATAAAGATTAAAATGTTCAGTACTTTCTGTAAAGTGGCTCTGGAAATCGACGTTATTTTTATTACCTTTTTTAAATGGATCTAAAATTTATATCTAAAATTATTATTTAGATATAAAAAAATTATATATTAGATATGACAATAAAAATTATCCAAAACTTACTTCCTAGGTAACAAATGTCTTTTCATTTCTAAAAATGTATATAAAACCATGTTTTTGTACCTCTCTGAACTTCGTGTTATGAAAGGACACACAATTCAGCGAAAGAATAGATAGAAACCCTGTACTCTAATTGAAATATTGTCCTTTTAATGCTGTATCATGAGAAATTTCTAAAGAAATCAAAAACTGTCAAACCTAGCTGTCAAAATAAATGGAAAAGAATTCTATACCTCTTTCGAAATCCCGTATACGTTTTCCCTAAACTATCAATCTTTTCACTACTCCAAACTTTTTAAATAGAATAAATGCGCGTTCCTTTTAAAACTTGTGTAAGCGGCTTGTAAGGAAGAAACGAGTTTACGAAAACAGCCGAACAACCTTTTAACGGATTGAAGGAGGTTAAGGTCCTGTACAAAGAGTCAAATTACTTACCTAATTTTTTACCTTTTTCTTTCGGATCTGCGGGCTAAAGATGGATGGTTAAGATTGCATTTTCGATTGGAATTCGATTCATGGTGAACTTTAAAAAAGGGTTTTTTTAGTGTGGTTTAAGTTTTAACCCCTTTAACCCCTCATCAATTTCGAGAAAAGGGTTATAAAAGATTGTATAAAATATAATACTTACAATTGAATACCCACAGCACGGCTCATGCGTGAGCGAGAAATGAGAGTAGAAAGTGTTCAGCACGTGTGAGAGCCGTGCTGGGGAGTGAAGGGGTTAAAAAACTTTTTTACTCTTAGCTCGTATCTTTGTGTATTATTTTGAAACAGTCTTGTCATACTTTGGCGTAAGAGGTCACCATTAGTTTTTACCATTAGAATTTACAATTAGTTGACTAAATGTATTTTTTGTAATAGTTGTTTATTTTTACTTTTAAAAGTATTCAAATTCAACATAGTCACTTACCTAGGGTACACCTTATTTCCATGACCCTAGGATACGTTGGTTTCAAATAAAAGCCGTAAAACTGGCTTTTGAAACACTGTATACGAGTGTTCACATATGAGCGATCTCGCACATGTACTGACATTGACGTGACGTCGTAAACACTCACTGAGGCCGAACAATAACAAGGCTTTTTTGCCTTACTCTCCCAATGCTCGTTGTTTATTTCTGCCGTTTTCTGAATCTGTCTTTTAGAGCAATATGATCTAACTTTATTCTTGCACCAAAAAACCACAAACCAGCCAAACATTAACAGATATGAACCCTATATTTAGATGGGCAATTGTTCTTATTTGAGTATTTTGAAAAGTAAAAATAAACTACTACAACAAAGTAGAACGTTACAACATGTTTAGTTCTTATTTTAACAAAATACGTTTTTATAACAAACTGGTCCACTGCCCAAGGCGCAGGAAGGGTCGGAGTGCATAGACCATTAAGTCCTTAACCTCTTTCATACATTTAAACAAAATATTGTAATAGAATTTTTAGTTTCAGAATTTAGACTTGAGTATAGGATTTGAAGGAATAATGTCAAAAAGAAATTTGAGTTATAGCTAATTTTATTCAGAATTGATTATGGTTAACTTAATTTTTTATTTAATTTACTGCACAGGTGCACTCCAACCAGGGAGATCATATTTATTAAAAATCGTATAAAAAAGAAATTACACACTACAGTATAAGCTGGTAAATAAAGATACATAAAGTGAATTGAGTAAAAAATACACGAGATAAAAATACAATATACACACATGTAAATAATATATACAGATACATTAAAAAATCTCCAAATCAGTAAAATACAAAATGCATTTAAAAAATCTCCAATCCATACTCCTACCATAAAGTCGGGTAAATCTTGTGGGAAATAGCAGAACTAGTAATATAAACAACATTTAATCCACAATATAAAAAAATTTAAAATAGCAGACAATTGTTTCAGGGATCAAAGGATCCCGTTAATCAGTGCTAAAAGTACAAAAAAAGACAGGCGATCGGTATAAGTACATTGCAAAAAGCGACCTCTAGACAAAGAATAAGAAAATGAAATTCATACATAAGTTAAAGTTAAATCAAATCACTCAGAAGAAACCAAATAAAAAGGAACAAGGTTAAATAACAAATTTTAAGACTTCCAAACAGGTTAAAAGTAAGGTACACTATTTAAATCATTAATTAAATATTCATAATATTTGTTAATATAATATGCCTCGAAAAAATCAAGATCAACAACAGAGTTGCAATTCTTAATTATAACAGCTGAAGAAAAATTAAATTTTTGGTTTTCACCCCAAACATGCTTAGCAATAGAAGATTTATCGTTTCCTGAAGATTTACTCCTGTTTTCTTGCATAATTCTCATGCTCTTTCACTCTAAATTTAAGAGCTCGTTTAGTTTGATCAACATATGATAAGCTACATGAACAAAAAATCCTGTATATATCCTACCATAGGATCTTTAAGATTAGTAAAGGTGATTTTGTTTACTGGGGAGAAAACAATATTAAAACCAAATTTTTTAAGAATGTTAGAAATCTGAAAACTTACAACGTTGAAATAAGGCAAAACTATTAGATTGTTAAAAATTTATTATTTATTTAGGGGTGTAATTTAAGGTTTTATCGAGAATACGATCAATTTAAGTATGACAAAAGCCGCGATCAATAGCTATCGCTTTTATATAATTATTTTCAGAATTGAGAAGGGCGTTATAAGAACAAACATTAACAGCTCGAGAAACAAGAGAATTGAAAGAAGCAATCTTTTGGTTAAAAGGATGGTTAGAATTAAAGTGGGGTGGTAACAACACAGCAAAGGGTTTCCGGTAAATAGTAAGTAATTCATTATCTTTACTTATTACATAGATATCTAGAAAATGTATACACTGATCATTTTTAACTTCACAAGTGTTTTGTATACACGGGTCAATCGAATTCATAACAGAAAGAATATTATCAAAATCTTGGCAAGAATCCAGGAGGGCGAAAGAATCATCCACATAACGGATGTAAGGTAAATGTGGGTATAGTGGACACTTTAAGGAAAATTATTGCTTAAATTCTTAATAAATACTAATGTAATTGCTTCGAAACGGTTATCATCCTATTTTTAGGTTAATTGGATCTTCTTCTTTCGATTTTACCATTAAAAACTTTAATTAGATTGGGCAAAGTATTTTTAATTAATTTTTTAAAAGTACTCCAAATTGCATCTATAGTGGCCACATAGATGAAGCTGTTGCTTCTATGGTGGACACCTCTTGCATCAATAGTGGACACCTGTCTTTTTCTGCCTATATGAGGGGTTTATGCATGAAATTGAGGGGTTTTTCTTGGTATAGTCGTCTAGTTCTAATTAAATCTTCCTTCCCAACGAAATGTATTTCAGATTCAATCAAATTAGCTTTACTTTAAAAAAAATTGATAGTTTTCGGCCCAAAGTCTACGCTGTAGCTGATTTGAGAGGAATTTAGCATGTAATTCAATGCTTTAGAAACATTGGTTCCTGAAGCCAGAATGAAACCAAATTTATTTAACACTCATTTTAAAGCACAGTCAACAGTTTATGAAGAAAAACTGATTCGAATTAAGTATTATTTATGTTTCTATTAGAAGCCATTGCTGTGGCCACTATTGGAAAATCTAAGATTTTGTGTTTGTAAAGTGGACACCCCCATAAATCCTTGTAAAGTCAACATTTTCAAATAAATTTTATTGAGTATTATTTTATACACTCTTATTTATCTTGATATAAATTTAAAAGTCAATCAAGCGGTAATAAATACGAAAAAATCAGTTCCGACTTTCCCGTTTCCTTACGCGATTCAATAAGCGAAATCAAATTTCAGTCACTCGACCGATGTTGTTATTTTCAAATATTTAAATATCCTTCCCATGATGATCTGTGGTATCGGTGGTAATTTACCAGCTTACCTGGTTGTACAATCTACTATACCTATGAATTTTGACGCTGTATGATGCCTCTAACTCGTTTTATTTAAAATTAATCAGCTATGTGGCCACTATTGGTACAGTGTCCACTATACCCACATTTACCTTATAAAGGAAATTGTACCAAATTAAAAAAGTTTTTCTTCAAAATAATGCATGTATCACTTAAGATTGGACTTAAAGGATTACCCATTGCTAAACCCTCTGACATTCTATAAAATTTATTATTGAAGGAAAAAGTAAACTTTTCCTAGTAAACTAGTAAAAACTAGACTAAAAGTAAACTAGTTCTATACTCCTACCGTTTAGTCATTGATGAAACGTTATGAGGCATATATTTATTCGAACACTAAGACTTTGGGTCTTGGTTTCCTCCCAATTCCATACGGGGCTATGCTTTCAATGCATTTATCTATTTTACTTATATTTGTAAAAAATGTATACGCTGATTTAACAAAATAAGTTTTTAAATCATTAATTTGGAGTTCTTTTTTAATCTGTTACTATTAAAGTATGGTTGGTTGTTTTGGGTTTTATGGCGCAAGGTCCCTATATCGGACATTCCGCGCCAAACACAAGATAAATAGTTAAAAATATATTTAAAATTATAAAAGTCATGGCGGTTTCTATAAAAGTATGGACTCTTAATTATTCTTAATACTTTACTTTCAATATTTCTAATTTTTAATATGAATTTCAGCAGCACAGCCGCATACAGAACAGGCATAACTGACCATTGATGGTCATTGATGAATAACATGAATCACTTCAACTATTCCTAGACATGGTCTTACATAAGCCCCGCCTGAGAGAAACTCCATTTCGACAAAATGACCCTAACCCCATCAAAACCTACACCTTCATTTCCCAGCCACAGTCCACTTCCTCCACCCAAACAAAACATTCTCGACCCCCGAACATGTCCCGGTACAGGAAATCGGAACGAGTTATGAGAACTGTCCTTTTTCATTTCCCTTGTCACATCTGTTGAACTCGCAGCTACAAAGGGCACCGACAAGAATAGTCGTTCCAAGAAACACGCCGTCCCCCCTGGGAATCAATAGGGGGCTAATGCAATCTGTGAAACGAAATCGAAAGAATATTCATCCGCCCCTGATTTGCTGGGATTCTCCTCGGAGAAGATATTGTTATCAGTTGCGAGGCTTCCTCTCATAAAGAAGACGAATCGTCGTGTTTGCTGTTTCTTCGCGTTTTTTTATTTCTTGCTTCTGATCGGAGTTGTTCCAGATTGGTTTCTAATAGAAACGGGTGTTGTCCGCTCAATCATGAAGCTGATTTCTTTTCCCGAGTTGCTTGTATGTGTTTGAAAACGTTTAATGGATTTTTTACTCGGGTGTCTGGAACACTCCTGTGAAGGTGGTTATGCCTGTGAATGTTGGTAAAAATAAATAATGCTGACCCATAGGTGGAAGTTTCACGAGCCTTGTAGATTTTGAAGTAGGTTTTTTACGTTATTGCTTACAAGGTACTTTATTTCTTTACTACTTTATTACTTATACAACTATTTTACTGCTATTACTTTACTGCATACAACTACTTCATTTTATTTATTCTTATTTCTGTATCGCTGGCCGCACCACTGACCTCCGCTATCTCCGGCACTATCAATGACTGGCCATTTTTAGAGCTCAAGGCTTAGGGGTTCAAAATTGAAACCGAAGAACACCTAACGAGGGAATGCAAAAGCAACCCAGGTCAGGTGGCACTATCCACCTTCGCAAGACTTCGATGTTCTGTAGTCAGGTAACCAGGGGGCACCTGGGATGGGGGACACAGAGAAAAACCTCCACGACGTGTCACCGGAGGTGTGGACTTGCATACCCAACCGATACAAGAGCGTGAACCAACAAAGATAATTCTCTGAGGATCACAGCAATATAGTCGATAGCATTGGGTCTGCCCCCCAAATTGCTTGCAAGGTTCACCGAAATAAAATGTAACTGCAATGGCAGGATAGCTTGGTAGCTCTGGGAGGTAGCTGTAAGATCTTCAGCATCGCTTTTGTCTCGATCATTACATACGTCTATGGCACCTTCGCCTGAGTTTATAATTTGTTTAGCGAAGTATGCCCTAATATGGGCCTTGAGCTAAAAAAAAAACAAATATCCAACCAACCATCCATACTTTCAAGTGCTTGCCCATTCTGCTGGGGGAAAATACTGGATGGAGTAGCTTTTGCCATGGCTTGATCGTGGCATTTATTTTTATTTTTTTGGCAATTTCTTCTTTTAATTAAACATGGCAAAACTATAAGATGACACTGAAAACTTTCAAATTTGTGAACTTTTCCTTTTTTGAGGCCTGATAAAGTGTTATTTCACATGTTAATATCTCCCAGAATATTAAGGATTTTTTCATGAAACTTTTTTACTTATTCTTTATTACCAAACAAACAGAACTGAGAACAACAGAAGAATAAAAAACATGTTAGTCACCAAGGGGCAACAACCCGTTCAGGTGACAGATAAACACTACATTATAATTATAAGGGATGCAATTAAAGGACAATGCAATATACAGACATACAAGTACACCAATAACAAAAACACACACCATAAAGACAGAAAGATTGGCACCGCTAGGCGTTAAAATGACGTATTTTCGAGAAAGTAAGGAGTATGTATATTGGACGATAGTTTGATAAAAGGTTATTATCTCCTGATTTAAAAATCGAGGTCAGGTAGCCATTTTAAGTGAATCAGGAAAAACAGATAAAAAAAATTGAACTATTTACGAAATTTGTGACGAACCTTATATTTATTGACAGCAGAAACTTTAAGAATCTTAATATTTATACCTTCACGATCTACAGAAATTATATTAGTAAAATTGTTTATGACAGTCATTACATCAAAATCACACACGTCATTAAACATAAATGTACAATGTTAGGAGAAATATAGAGGCAAAAAAAGAGAAGGGAGATATTAGTATTTGAGGTGTTGATATTGAATTGATTGCTGAATTGAAATAATATCTGCATATTATTATCATCTACATCATTTAAATATTGGGGTAAAGTAAAAGATTTACTTATATGGAAGACATCATTTATAAAATTCCATTTTTGTGTTTATTGGTACTACAGTTTTGAAATTTGTGTTGGTATAAATCTGATTTTGTGTATTTGATGCCTCTTTTTAGTTCAAAAACAGTAGTCTTTTAAGCTAATTCATAAATTATATCATAAGGATATCTCCTTACTTTTTAAATAACGTTTCTTTTCTACGAATTAAGATTCAAATTTGTTCCGTAATCCAAGAATTTTTAGGTTTCTTATTATATTTAATGAGAAATTTAAAGCTGTTACGTATATTATGCAAAGAAAAAATTAAGGATTTATATTGTTGATCAAGACTATCAGAGTCATTCCATTCAAAACTATATGTAAGTAAATAATCATAAGCTGTATTATAATTTATACACATAGGTAGTAGGACTGGGAATAGAGTTGACACTTCAGAAATAACTTAATGAACAGATTGTGACGTAATAATCACTTATATCGGTACTGTAAATTCCAGAAGAGACATTCAATAAATTAGATTTAACAAAGATGTGATCAATACACGTTGAAGATGTTTGCACTCTAGTTGGACTATTAATTAAACTGAAAACCACATTGTGATAAAGAGTTAAGGTATTCGATAATACAATCTTCATCACTTAAAATATTTATATTTAAGTCGCCCATAATTACAACATTTGGACGGTTTAAAGAGGATAATGTATTTCTAAACTCGCGTTATTGAAAAACTCAACGGAATATGCATGTGATCGGTAAATTGCAAAAACAGTTATGTTGAACTTAATACTCTGTAGTAGAACTGATTCAGCAGAAATTAACTCAATATCAATTAAGGAGAATTTCAGATAGATTTTTAGTGAAAGCAGTAATACCACCTGAACGATTTGTATCACGGCAACAAAAGAACAAACAACTTAATTATTTCAATGTAAACAAAGAATAAAAGAATACAAAAATAATACAAAAAGGGAAGACATTTTCATTTGAATCACCAAGGAGGTGAGATCACCTCATACAGGTGAAATAATATATTTAATATAAAACGAAAAACAAAAAAGAATGAATCGAAATCGTCTGTATTATAAAAGGAAATTTCATTACTAAAGATCCATATCTCGGATAGAATTATTACAGATATACAATTTAGATATTTAGAAATAAGGGAGAAGAAACAATCAAAATTAGAACGTAAGCTACTGATATTCAGGTGTAAAACTATAAAGTTACACTTATATTCTGTTGGACAAGAATTTAAAAAAATTACGAAATCAACCAAAATTTCTATTAAAACACATTCGGAAACAGGTGAATCAAGTTCATCAGTCAGCAAATCGAATGTTTAAATCTTGTAATGATTTAATACGTATAATATTGAATGATTCGTTTTTGCGTAAGAAAATTTTACCGTTTTTTACCCAACAAAATTTGAAGTTCTTCTCCTGCTTAGCTTTTCTGCATGGAAAAATAGAGATTTGAATTCAGGGGTAAGATGCTTATTAAAGTAAACTGTTTTATCTTCAAATCTGGGAGTGATGACAGAGTGATAATTTCTTGGATCTTAATTTACTTAATAAGGACTCTTTCAATTTCAATTGAACCACAATTGTGGTATTGATCTATCTCTGCTGTAACTAGGAACCCTATGCGCTGCGGCAACGTTATCAATTAGATTTGTATTGGCTAATTCACCAATTTTTGAGAGAATTAGAGATATTTCTTCGTTTTCAGACTCGGGAAAATCAGTAATCTCAAAATTAGTTCTTCTTGAGTATTGTTTAAGTTCAATCACATCAAATTTTTAGTTCTTGTAACTCTTTTTTTAGTTCTTTATCATTATTGATAAAGAACTAAATTGTTGCTAGATTGCTAGAACTAGATTGTTGCTAGAACTACTAGATTGTTGCATTTTCGTTTCTAATCTCGATGTTTTCTCTTTTAAGTCGATCGTTACTGTCTTGTAAACACTTAATAATCTTTAGTCCGTGATTTCTGTCTTCAAATAATTTATTAAGCAATTGTTAAACTCAATGGAATTTCCTTTAGGTCATCACACACAAACTTTGTTGTAATGAGATCTCTAAGATCCTTAAGTTGAAGTTGTACAGACATCGTAGAGTCTTCATCACTTGTGCTTGGATTTGAGGCACTTCTTGTTCTGATTGCCCTCTCATTTTTACAAGCTACGCAATACCATTTTAATCTTTTTGAAACTGAGAGTTTGTTGTTCGTAGCTTCGGATAATCCTCCACACATGGCAACCCGAGGCAGGATCCGGGTGAGTACCCGGACGAAAGTATGAGAGAGAGAGAGAGAGAGAGAGAGAGAGAGAGAGAGAGAGAGAGAGAGAGAGAGAGAGAGAGAGAGAGAGAGAGAGAGAGAGAGAGAGAGAGAGAGAGAGAGAGAGAGAGAGAGAGAGAGAGAGAGAGAGAGAGAGAGAGAGAGAGAGAGAGAGAGAGAGAGAGAGAGAGAGACTAATTTTTCTTGAAGTGAACGAGGGCTCTTTTTAAAATTAGTTCTAAAATTTGCTTTCTATATTTTCTTAAAATAAAATAAAACTTATAAATTTTTATTACATGATAAATCGTCGTATTTTATAAACTGAAAAATGACTGTCTCAGTGGTATCTTTCTAGTTCTTGTTATTTAAAACTCAAAACCGTCGTGTCCGCTTTTTTGGGTAATCGAAGAATAAATTTAGCTAATCTCTGTCCGTATGTTGAACAGAATTACTTAACTCGATAAAATATGGAAGTACAAGAATTAAATAAAATATCCTTTGATCCCTTTTCCCTTGATTTAAAATCAAGGGGAAAAGTATATCTAAAAGTTGAAAAAATCTAAATTTTTATACTATTTTTGTTTTCATTTAAATTTCACTTACAATGTTATTTAAAAGTCAAATCCTTCGATATTTAAAAAAAATTTTTAGGTTTCCCGATCCCAATATTTCGAGACATTCGACACAAATATATTTTGTTCTCGTTATTTAATTTATTCAACATAAATGAATTTTCCCTGTATTCTGAAGTGAGGAATACATCCCATGTTTAACAAGGAGGTATTTAGGATATGATGGGAAGCAATTTTCGAAGGGAGGAAAACTTATAAAAAAGTACATAAGTACACAGATAAAAATAGTTTTTAATAACAATTTTTTATATTTATTATATTATTTGACAAATGAAAGATAATTTAACATTCCTTTTCATTTTTAATTTAAAAAAGATATTGACAATTACTTTTGAGAGAAAGGTTTAATATTTGTTGTTTTAATGAATAATGCTCTTAATTTAAATAAGTAATATATAATTACACTAAAAATATTGATTTTTAGTCAGAACCATGGAAGTAGGAAGATAGGGAACTGTCGTGGAAAGGATTGCCAAGCGCCAATGATTGCGACGCTTGGGGGAGCCACGTGCGCGGCATATTAGAGACATATGCTTGCTCACAATAGCCGCTTCGTCGTCACATAAAGCTGGAACTGAAATATGGTTCTATTATTCAGAAAGTGCTTGTTGAAACTTCGGAAAAAATAAATGAAGATAATTTATTTTGAAAAAAAACCCTAATCCTATTTAAAGAATAGTGACAATTGACAATGATTGAATTCTCGAGTCTTTTTTTACTAGATTTAATAAATACAGGGTTGTCCTTAATTCATGGTACAAACTTCAAGGGGTGTTAGGGTACACCTAGACGAACAAGAATTGGTATAGGAAGGGGGGTCGCAGTTACACCGTTAAAGAGCTAGGTCATAATGTAGTGCGAGAGCGTTACAAAAGGACGTTTTGCCAAGGCCCGTTTAACAAAAAAAAAGATAATGAAATGAAAAAATTTATTGCATGAGGTACAGCAGTATCCGTATTACTTACATCATAAATTTGATAGAAATTGGACCACTTTCTAAACCGTGGGGTGAGTTTTAAAACGTGCTCTTAGTCAAACAATGGAGTTCCATTAATGGTATTTAGAAAAATGATGATCGGGGAAGGAATTTTCAATGATCAAACAGTTTCAATGATCCATGTTACGATCATTGAAAATTCCTTCCCCGATCATCATTTTTCTAAATACCATTAAGGAATGTGATTCTTTGACTAAAAGATTAATATTGCACTTTTGAAACTAACTCCGCGGTTTAGAAAGTGGTTCAATTTCTATCAAATTTATGATGTAAGTAGTACGGATACTGCTGTACCTCATGCAATAAATTTTTTCATTTCATTGTTTTTTTTTCGTTAAACGGGCCTTGGCAAAACGTCCTTTTGTAACGCTCTCGCACTACATTAGGACCTAGCTCTTTAACGGTGTAACTGCGACCCCCCTTCCTATACCAATTCTTGTTCGTCTAGGTGTACTCTAACACCCCTAGAAGTTTGTACCATGAATTAAGTACCACCCTGTATATTGGTTGATTTTACATCAAAATATATAGGTATAAGGTATGGGGTAGAGATGAAAAAAAGTTTGAAGACAAATGTAAGATGTGGAACCACACATACAAACAGCATGATTAAAATAACTATTTGAAAACTAATTTGTTTTGTATGTAACATTCATTCACCCTTTCGGTGATGAGTTTGGTGTGAGGGGAAGAACAGTGATGATCTCGAATCCTCGAACTATCAGAACCTCAGCCAATCTAACTACTTTTTTGTTTGTATGGTAACATCTGAAAGCTGTGTTTAAGCCACCAACTAGCCTGTTTTGTGCTCCTTTCTCTTGCTCTGCTGCAGCGAGCATTAAACCCTTTTGTATTTAGTTTTCAAATCGTTAAGTTTTCAATAAATTATGACTTTTTAAGTTCTACTTTATTTATTCATGAGGGCTGCTAAACATTGATCCTTGCGTTTTGAAATAAAAATGAGTAATTAAATTAAATAAAACATTTAATATCAATTTATTTCCATTGTGATATTATTTTCACTGTTTTAAAGCCCAAAAAATTGACAGAGACGCAGGATGGTAAAAATTGAGATTTTATTGAGCAAGACGAAAGCAAGTTAAATAACATCGACAAAAATCTCTCAGTCGAAAGGAAAAAGAACATCTTATATAGTGCTAGAATGACGTTGTACTTCCTGATGTCATACAAAATCAACTCGTTTCAGTTGCTTTTAATGTTGATTTGCATATTTCAACAGAAATTTTAATTGAAGTAAATTTTCTTCTAATTGAAACATTAAGTACCATTCTGTCAATAAGTACAAACTTTAACTTTGATGAATATAAAATTTATAGGTCCAATTGCATACGCCAGGTAATGTTCCATTTACAATATACTGCGTGGGTATATTTAATTGATAATTTTTGTTGAAATCTAAAGCGTACATAATGGATGATTTCTACTCATTCAAAACTCGCATCATTTACAAATATATTTGGAAATTACAAATCAAAGGTAAATAAATATTTTCTTACAGTAAAAAGTAAGCAATCGAATTATTTCCATCAAACATCAAAGGGACGATTTCTCAAAATACAATTCTTTGAATTCTATAACGAAATTCCTGCCCACTCTTCAAATTTAAATAAGTTACACAGCATCCGTCTTGTTCTGAAAGTTTATTCAAAAGATCCTCATTCATCCCCTTTCGAATTCCACTCCCCCATAGAACGTCTTGAATAACTAACGCAAATCCATCTTTTCTATCCAAAAAGGAAGATAGCGGTCTTTCTCCAGACTTGCTTCCCGAGCGATCCATTTATACCTAACTATACCACCGACGTATTAATCTCTCCAATCATAAAGGAAACAAATTGGAAACTGTGCGCCCAGCGGTTTTTTTAGAAGACAAATGCGAGCGAGTTATCTTGTAAATGAGCTACAAAACATAATGGCGCCCATGAAATCGAGTGAAGGAAAAAGTCCATATTAGCGGGGGGGATACAAAGGTAATTGTTGCAGACCTTTTGTTCCGATTAATTAACTGGACGTCTTCTGTTAGGGTCGATTAATCAAAAACAGAGTCGTTTTTGTCTGCGTATTTGCTTAATGAGTCAGAGTACTCTATTGAAGTTTTTATTCTCGGATTAATGTCGGTAGTTTTTTAACGACTTTAGTAGCGCAGCAGCCGTTTTCTTGGACCGTTAATAAGCGCGAAGTGGGGAGAAGTTGACGAAAATTCAATTGATTGCTTTTTAAATTTTAGAAATGTTTCGGGGGAGTGGGGAAATTAGTTTTGGAAGATTGTTCGTCTCTTGCGCTTATTTCCATAATGAGGGGAAAGGGGAGTCTTGGGAGGATGTTTTCGTTAATTTAGGTTTTGATGGGATTAGTAGTCAAAATCACCTGCTGAGGGGTTGCGGCAAATGTTTTGAAAACTATGCGTGTAATTGAAATGGGATTTTGAGAACTAGCGGGGGAATAGTTGGGCAATGTTTTGGTTGAAAAGTGTTTAGAAACCGAGTTCCGAGTTAGAAGGATTTAGTGAAGGTTAGTTTTCAGGAATGAAGGTGTTTCGTGTTTTTTTTCGTGAAAAACTGTTTTTTTTTTCATTTTTATAAGAAACTCAATAAAAGTTCAATTAGTAAATTATAAAGTACCTGATTTTTATTGCTCAATGTATTAGTTGTACCTTAGCTATAAACATTTTTGTACGTCCTTTCATAAAGGTAGAAATTTGAAGTAGTCTTATGAACACAATAATGACTTTTATGTAATTGTAGTGCTTGCAGCAATAAGGAGCTAACTCCAATGAAAATCTGTTGGAGTTAGCTCATTGTTGCTACAAGCACCTCAATTTTAAAAGGAGTAAGTAACAAAATAAGAATTGGTCACAAAGAGGCACCAGAGCTAGTACTGGTGACTACTTGCATGACATAAAGATTTAAAGAAAAACTTAGGTTAATATAACAATAAATTATAATTAAGATTACATAAAATTACAAAAATCAAAACAACACAAATGATAGAAAACAAATAAGGTTTTTGAACTAGTAAATGAACACAAGACATATATAAACAAAACAGACATAAATCAATTATTCTGGACAAACTGAAAAATATAAAAAAATTTTCGCTTCCTAAACGTGGAAAAATAAATCAATATCGTCAATTTCAATTGAAAACGTAAATAAAACTTGAAATGATAGTAATTGTTCATTGACTGCAACTCCAATGGTAAATTATTGTATACCTAAGGAGCTAAATATAGGAAATGCTTGTGATAGATTTCATTACGTTTTGTTGGAAGTTCTTCCTAATAAATATTCTAATAACTAATAAATAGTTCCTAATAAATATTTCGTCACTTAAGATGGCCAAATGTGCTCTCTAAGTTATATGTTACCCTTTTTTAGAAGGTGTTTAAGCGCAATTTTCACTTTTTCGGCGGCATGTTTGGTAGATAATATACAGGGTGTCCCACGAGAAGTGGCCCAACCCCTTTAACTTTTGAACCCCTATACAGATAGTCATGGAAGTGGGGTCTAGGTATAGTAAAGTGGCCATGCCCTATCCGATGAAACAACTTTCAACGCCCTCAAGCGGAAACTTTAGGAGCTATAATTTTTATTTTAAAAACTATTTGAGGTATGTGAAAAAAGTCAATGACTAAGTTGTAGAGCATCATCGATTTAGTAGGAAAAGACACCTTAAGCAGAAAAATATCTTGAATAAAATCCCTAAAATGCACGCTCAAATACGTTGAATTTACGTAGATTTTACGTCTTAAAACGCTCCTCACGAGGCGAAAATGAGAAATTTTCAATTTGATGAACTAAGAATACTTTTAGTCATTTACTTAAATCATAAAAATAAAAACTTCTCATTTTCGCCTCGTGATCGAGGAGCATCTTAAGACGTAAAAACTACGCAAATTCAACCTAATTGAGCTTGCGTTTTAGGGGTTTTATTCCAGATATTTTTCTGCTTAAGATGTCTTTTCCTACTAAATCGATGATGCTCTACAACTTACTCATTGGCTTTTTTCACATACCTCAAATAGTTTTTAAAATAAAAATTATAACTCCTAAAGTTTCCGCTAGAGGGCGTTGAAAGTTGTCTCATCGGATAGGACATGGCCACTTTACTATACCTAGACCCCACTTTCATGACTATATCTGTAGGGGTTCAAAAGTTAAAGGGGTTGGGCCACTTCTCGTGGGACACCCTGTATAATGATTTTTATAGGCGTTCAACTATGTTGCGAAATAAGCACCGATTACGCCATGAGGCCTTTTGAAATGGGGGTTGACAAATAGCGAAAAGTTAAATAAAACATGTGGTATCTTCAGCGACTATTTTAATCTGGGAATTTTTTTTCATCATACTAAAATTAGTCAAGAATTTTATTTCATTAAACCTGTAGAAAAAACTGAATACTAAACTTACGATAATAGTATCAAACACATAAACAGTTTTTGGAAACACATTTCAAATAGGTTCTCGCAATTCTCTCTAAAGAATTCACCCGGTCTCCAAAAATAAATCCAGATAACTGCTCGATATTTTTTCAAAACCCACCTCCCATAAAAAATTCCTCCGATCTAAATCAAAATCCCTCCAATCGAAAGGAGGTTATTCGTGAAATATTTAACCCCCACCTTATTTACTTTCCACAGAGAAAGCAAAAACTGCTGCGCAGGTTAAGTCTAAATTTACCCGAGGAAGGACCGGATGATGGAAGCCCGGCAGTTCGGGCTCAATATGCATGAAATTATTTCGACAGTCTCTGAGGAGTTGCTGTCTCACATCCGTGCCGGGAGACAGACTTTGCAAGTTTAATGGCGTCTATCACAACGTGTCGAGAATGTCACTGGACCTTGGGGGTTAGTGCACAAATTGAGAGATTTGGAGGAGCCGTTAAACTATATCTTGCTGCTTTTTTGTAGGGGGGTAGGTGTAAATCAAGAAGTAGTGCTGTGGAATAAACACTTTCACGCTTAAAAACGAAGGAACTATTATTTTTCAACATTTATTTGTACGAACTTTAAAATCCGCTATAGAGTAAAAAAAATAGCAATACCTTTAATAAATAATCAAACTGATGGTCTACAGCTCTTTTTGTTTGAAATGAGCTTATAAATAGATCTTCGATTTCCAGCTAAAATATAAAAAAACATCTATTAGACTATATTTGTCTGGAATAGCATTAAAACAAAGTAAGAGAAACAATTAAGGTAAATAAAAAACTTCATTTATGAGTTATCAAACCTATTTTGATTTGATAAGTAAACACTATCTCGTTCAAAGTTATGAGTTATTTTTTCAAGTTTATATTTTTCTGAAAGTATGAATGAAATCAAAATTTAATTTATATAGCCGAGGTCAAATAAAAAGGGGGAAAAACTACAAAAATATACATGTTAGACATCAAGGAGTCAACTTGACTCGTACAGATGGCCGAATATTATACATGATATGAGTTATCAAGTAAAAGGAAAGAAAGATTGAAAATAATTATTACTACAAATAATTTTTAATAGCTTGTCTTGTTGGCGCAGTACCCCTATAGGGGCTTTCTGCCATTAAATTCTTACCTAACCGAACAACTGTAAATCTTGCGACTAAATCTTAGAGTTCTTGGAGTAGATTATTTATAAACATTTCACTACTGGCAATATAAACTTTAACACTTTAAGATGAATAGATTAAGTTAACTTGCAGATAAATAGAGATACATCCTTGGTGGAACATCGCCATGACTAGTTTATTCTCAGTATCAGGTTTGCTAAAGTTACTTCCTCTCTTTCTGAGAGATCACACCATGATTATTCGTTTCTTTGGAAATCACGCCATCTTGTGCCATAAAAATCTTATAAACTAGCTTTGCTATTTGTCCTGATATAGATAATGTGCCAGAAAACACCAATCAATCAACCAACCAACTTTGCACCTTTGTGATAACTTTGAGACCCAACATGATCTAAATCTGAGGGAGAAGGCATTAATAAGTTAGTCGGAGATATTTTAACGAGTTATGCAAATCTTGAACAATAAGCTATTATTTAAGATGTCTCTAACACTGTATCTCATTTTAATAGCAAAATTTAAAACTACCCCTAAAACGCTTCAGACCTGGTGTCCGGTATAGCGGACATCAACTTTAAACTCTGATATTTTCTTCAAAATCCATGATAATTGCACAGATTTTTTTTTAGTTGATGTTCTGTGTCTTTATTATTATCTTTTAAACATCGAATTTATATTTCCCGGTTGGCAACAAGTATTTCTGCTGTGTTTTGAAAGCATGGCTTGGAAGGCGGAAAATTTTCTGGTTAAAATTTCATAATTCCGATTGAAGGGGTAGACATTCATTTGGAGTCTTTATATTACACAAGTTTGAAACTTATTTTTGCATGAACATATTTATAATCAAAACAAGTTTCTTTATAAAATACAATGTGCGAAAATTCCTCTAAATTCAGTATAAAACAGGAATGAAAATTTAATTTAACTGGAACTGAAAATAATGGAATGAAATACAAAACATACCCTACTTTTTTGCGAGCGAAACTTACTACCTAAAATCGAAATATCCCTTTGATGTTCTTAGCGGAAAGAATAATAATAATTATTAATATTTCATGAGTCGAGCAGAGTACGATGAAATTGAATAATAGGAAATTATTTCGGAACTGCAATGGAGCATCGGTATCGAAAGAAACTGGGAAAGTGAATCGAAAAAATTGGTAACTCGCAAATAGTTTTCCCCCTCACTTTTTACACGGGCGTATCAATGAATCGTGAAATGAAAATTCAAATAGTAAATGAGTTATTGATCGAATCCCAGCTCTCCTCTCACTGTTCTTATTAATTTTGATTCCTCGTTATTTTTTGAATCCCTGTTTCCTTCGAAGAGATTAATGATGCATGCATGGGAAATGCCTGAGCGGGTTTTTTCTTAATTTGAAAGGGTTAAGGGGCTTTTGTTTTCCGGGAATGATTAGGTTTTTTTTCTGACCTGACATCGAGAAGTTTGCCTAAGGAGCTTTTTTCAGGAAACGGTTTATTTCTTTGCGGGTGGAAGGACTTGTTATGTCGGCTGATTTTTCACGAGGAGGGAAAAATCGCGATGCTCGTGATCGGAAGTTTAGGGGAGATAGTTTCTTCTTTTTTGCGGAAACGGATGGTTCAAGTGAGTTGAAATAATGGTTCCTTTTCCGCCTTTTTTTTAAAAGTTTTTAAAGGCTTCTCGGATGAAATATTATTGTTCGGATACACGACAAATTTGGTCAGTGACAAAATCGTTTAACAATAGCTGGATAACTTTCGACCATTGTTTATTGAGCGTTGTTTGGAGACTTCTTGAGGAAAATAAAAAGGGAAGGGAGGAAATTTTACTGCTTTTTTATGTACGATGCATAGAAACCGCAAAAGTTTTAATTCCTTAAAACCCTTAACCAAACAACCAATAGCATCTTGGTTTAAAACATAATTGAATAACAAATAATAAAATACTGAGAACTAAATCAAAGAATTAATTACTGGTAGAAAGTGATTTTTAAAAAATATTTTCCAAATATTCGATTTGTCTGTTTTGTTTGTTTGTTTGGCGCAGGGTGCCCTAATAGGGGTCTTGTGCCATAAAAATCAAACCAAACCAAATAAGGGCAAACTTTCAGAAAGTAAATACATTTAGTTAATGACTAATTAATTCATTGAAATAATTACTTGGTCGCTTGGATATTTCTTATGATTTAAGAAGTTCACTATTTTCACACTTGATGTAAGATATGAATAGAATAACTGAAATTTCAAAATGACTAGAACTATGATATGCATAATTCTCAAAAGCGAAATTTCAGACTGGTTAAGTTTTAAAAGGATAACTAGTTTTTCAATTTTTCAAAGCATCCGGGTTGTCTTATCAACATTCGTTTATTCATGAAATATTGTTCCATAAATAAAAAAAGTTGATTAATTAGCCCGATGTAGATATCGCATCAAACTGTAATATAAATGCGTTGGGATCTAATAGAAAAGGAATCAAAAGAGTAAAGATTTCATTACTTTTACGTCAGGCAGAAACCTTCAACGACCCCACTCAGCAAAATGAGCATAAAACTAGTTTCTAATTCCTTTTTCGAAAGGAGGATCTTCGGCCGAAAACTTCGCGGCGAAGAAAAAGTAAAGTTGGATCGAACTAAAAGAACATCTTGTGCCAAGTCTCGGACTCGCCACTTAATGGCGAATTGATGAGAGAGCATTCCATGAACATTCCATGTGTGCGTCCTGCTAATGGAAGAAAGATTGCATTCTCGGCTCTTAAAATTTAAATAAAGGGAAAACTGGATAGCCCAACATCCCGGAAAGATGCGCGCAAATTTCCTGCTAATGTTTATGAAGATTTCGCCAAAAATGTTAATTATGAAGCCCCGTTCAAAAAGGCGAGGTATTTTGTTGATATTTATTAAAGGTTGTTCGAGATTAGTGTTGGTGAGGGGCTTTCTTTAATGAGGAGATATAAGCTATTTTGTGTATTTAATTTTCACAGATTTTTATCTCACTTGCTCAATCTGTTAGAATACTTGATTACTTTATAATGAATGATCCTGTAAGGTTAAATTGATATCAATTAATTCTCTTTTATGATATAGATATTTTCTTTACATCCTAATCATGATAGTTTCTTAATTAAGCATCTTTTTACACTTAAGAGATGGAATGAAATAGGAAAATTAAAAATTTGTTTAATAGCTCCTTTGACAAATATTAACATTCACTTAAATATTTCGGCGAAATTCTCCAATAACTTTATTATTTTCATCGTTTAAATAAATTTAAAAGTAGTAAATTCTAATGGGTGAATTAATAATTATTTTTTAATATATCTTAATAATATAAAACTTCATATTAATTCTTTTGATTTAAACTAAAAACTATCAATTATGTTTAACATTATTATAGTCTAAAATGAAAAATAAACAACGGGACTAAGTTTACATTTTTAAAAATTCCGAACTTAAAAACCAAGGATAAAGTATTTTATTATTTTATAGATTAGGTATACATATATAACATTATCAAGGCATTTATAAAAACTTTCCCATAAAATACCTATGAAAATATAAAGGCTTAAAAGTTTTACCCCTTTAAAGCAAAATAATGTTTTTCATTGTTAATATATCCTTATAATAACCATACACGTTAACATTTTAAGATGAAAAATTAAATTGTACGGAGAAGAAAAAGTTTGACCTTTGAGGGTTTTAAAAATTCTCTACTAAAGAACAAAATGGTATTAAGACATTATTTATTTTAAAATCTGCTTAAATATATGTAGATTTGATATTTAAATACATTTAATTTTATTCGGTCAAAAATGTAATAAATTATGTAAAAAAGAACGACATAATTTGTGAATATTCTTCATATCACACTAATTTTTTTTCAATATAAAAGTTGAAGAATGTTTTATTTGAATTTTCTTCCCTTTTTGAACCCATTTTGTAGATGTTTCTTCTTAACAATCTAAGCCTAGTTTAATTAAAATGTGGAAGTTTCTTCAGTTTCTAATTTGAAAGCTTCGCATTACAAACCTGCCACCTTTTTTCGCTACTCTGACATTTATGCATTACCTTGTGGCCTAATTTATTCTACCTTATTTAACGCAGTAAGGAATTGAATTTCGACCTTAACAAAAACAATTAATCAATAAAGCGCGTTTTGAAAGGTTTAAAGGAATTTAATGTTGTAAATTTTACATCATGAGTTTTATTGTTGATTATTGTTAGTTTGATTTATTTATATTTACTTGTAATGTTGTAATACTATAATTTTTATATTTAGTTAATGATTACCTATATAATTGTCTTGAAATTTTCCTTTTTGACACACTACACACTATGACTAATTTTGGTCTAAAAACCAACAAAAGGGTTAAATTGACTTCATTTATGAATGGATTAAAATAAGAATAATAGATATGTAGTACTCATCTTTCACTGGTTGAACTTCTTGCAGACTAATATACATCGTAAAAACTTTTTTATATTTTTAAAGGAGATTAAAATTTTATGAAACAAGTATAATTTTAACATACTTTATTTTATGTTAAGTTTTCAAGACAAAAAGATTTTATTACCAACGCATAAACTGCGTTCGACGGTGGCTTTTCAGCCTGAATTTTTAAGAATAGGGGAGAGTGGGGCACATTCGCACAAAAAGTGCATTTGGAGATATTTATCTGGATCTAAGATGAGATATTGAAACAAACTCTGATTCAAATGAAAGTTTAGACCTTTCCCAATATTTTAGAACGGTAATTGGTCACATTCATCTAGAATTTCTAACATATATCATCAATCCAAAATACGAGAAATTTCGTGCGAATGTGCCCCATGGGTGGGGCAGTTTTGAACACGTGTGGGGCACATTCGTACACATGCAAAAATTATACAATAATTATTTTTACAAACCAAGAAGTTTATTGCACTTTTAAGCGAGGATAAGTTAACGAAATATTTGGCACTTTTGCATATTTTTTTCAAATCAAATCAAATTTATTACAATAAACAAACAAAATACAAAAAACACTATGACAAAAAAAAATATACAAAAAAGAAAGTGAGAAAAAAGGGGGCAATACATTGATCCATAATTTTTTTTATCCCAAAGGAGCAACTTGCCCGTCCATGGGGTTAAAGGAATAAATGTCTGATCAAAAACAGTGGATGAATAATACATAAAAACACGTAGAGAAATAAAAAAGGAAAAAAAAAACGAGAATAGCTTAGCTGGCAATTTTGTGTATTAAAATTCCTTCATGATCACTTCAACACGATCGGATAATTCGTTATTAGTACTGGCATTTTCAATAGCAGAAACTCTTTCCTCCTTCCTTCGCGTACATCAAAATCGGTCGAAAAAGGCTTGCAGATCATCAATCTGAGGAGAATTGGACGCATTTGAAAATGAACTGGATCTCTTCTTCTTCGAAGGTGAAGCGGTAGAGAGACATCTCTGGCGGGGTTCTTTGAAGGCGAGTTACCGGAGAGAAACATCCAGGATGCGTAGCCATTATTAGCCAAAATGAACTCGAGGAGCGAACAAATCCGGCACGTGGGCACGACGACCGGATAGGGTAAACTGTTTTTTAGCAGTTGACGATCTTCACCGGAAGTCGAGGAAGGTGCACCTGATTGATAAGTTTTATAAGAATCTACACCAGCACCACGGACTTTAATAATAGTCTATGTCTCCAACTTTTTCTAAAGATCAAATGAGAGACATCATATCTGGTTCACTGCCATCCGAGCACTCGAGGCTTACTTCACACTATTTACTTCTGGCTACAATTCTACAGCTATTCTCAACCACCAAAACCTGTCGAGTTTTAATCCAAAGGAAAGTGAACTAGCAACTCGATCTTAATAACACCTGAAACTGATGGTTAGGGAAGATTTAATACGATATTATCTTTTTATGGGAATGATAATTCATTACTTTCTGGAAAAATAAACGTTTCGTTTCTTTTTTCCTCTACAATTTTACATAAAGCATCATTCGATTCCAATTTTTCTATCTAACCAACGTAACTTATTTTTCTCTTTTTAGTAGCAAATTCTACTAGAACAAAATCATTAATGTTCTAGTCAATTTTTGTTAAACAATTATCAGGAACATGTATTTCTTTAATGCTTCAATCAGGTTCTGAATTCCTTAAAACTGAAGCTTTCTCTGAAATGTTACTTTCTTTTATCGCTAAATTTTGAAACAATTTCAAGAAAAAACAATTAAACATCAAGCTATTGAATATGACTGAACTTATAAGTATATAAATCACTCTCGTAATCAAAAATGGTAAAGAGGAGGCACAACCGCACTGTCCGAATCTACCCCCACGTTAGGTGTGCGAATGTGCCCCACCTACCAATACAAGCTTACGACGTCCCAACAAGATATACAGGGTGTCCCATAAATAGTGGGCCACACTTCTAGAGGGGATAGTAGACACCTAGACGAGTCAGAATCACATAGGAATCGGGGGTCCCAGACCAAATCCCAGGGAGTTAAAAATGGAGCGACACCACAAAACAATTATTGAAAAATTCAATCTGTAGAAGAACTACTATTGGTAAAAACTTAATCATGGTCTCAAATTTTGTGGTTTAACATGATCTTTAAAATCATTGTAAAAGTTTTCATTTTAAAAATTTTTTTACTACGAAATAAAGTCAAAAACCACAAAAATATGTGAAAAATCTGCCAAAACTTTATTTTGTATTTAGAAATCATTTCTTTTGATTTGATAATCTGAAAGATCATAGTTGAAAACCCTTAAGTCCAAAGTTTCACGTAAATACCATCAATTTTAAACGCTTGAGATCTAATTAAAGTTTGATTTTTGCTTGCGAAAACAGATCCAGAAAAGAAACGTTGAGGGAAAATCTACGAATTACGGATTGATGCTCGCTAAATTTCTCGCCATTATCTGCCATACGAGATTCCTCGCCAACTTTCGCCAACAACAAATCGCCCAAGCTGTCTTGGCGATCTGTAGGAGCTTGGTATGTTTCGCCAAACTGGGAGAGAAAAGAAAGTTAGCGATTATCTATCCGTAATACGGAGATTCTCCCTGAACGTTCGTTTTCTGGAGCTGTTTTCGCACTCAAAAAACAAACTTTAACAGGATCTCAAGCGTTTAATATTGATGGTATTTACGTGAAACTTTGGACTTACGGGTTTTAAAATATGATCTTTCAGATAATGAAATCAAAAGAAAGGATTTCCAAATACAAAATAAAGTTTTGGCATATTTTTCACATTTTTTTGTGTTTTTTTGACTTTTTTTCGTAGAAAAAAATTTTAAAGTGAAAACTTTCAGCATAATTTTAAAAATCATATTAAATCACAAAATTTGAGACCATGATTAAATTTTTACCAATAGTAGTTCTTCTACAAATTGAATTTTTCAATAATTTTTTTAGGGTGTCGCTCCATTTTTAACTCCTTGGGATTTGGTCTGGGACCCCCAAACCCTATGTGATTCTGACTCATCTAGGTGTCTACTATCCACCCTAGAAGTGTGACCCATTATTTATGGGACACCCTGTATTTCCTGGTCTTGTTTGGCGTAGAATTTCCTATTTGGGATCTTGCGCCATAAAACCCCAAACAACCAACCCAACAAGATATTTATAATTAAAGTAAGGAAACAAAAACTTTCCTGAAACATACTTTAGTAGTGCCTCTACTGAATAAAATGCTGAATGCCTACTTGAGAGTTGATCTTGATTGATTTTTCACTTCAACAAAATGACAAGGAAAATTACTTTGCTGCTTCTAACTCTAGCAAATTTAAAGTTCTTATACAACAAAATGGTTCAAGGCTTTGAAAATTCATGCAGGAGGTGGTAGCGATGCTTCCATTTACTGGTATTTTTTACAAATTTTTTAATGAATAATTACTAGGGGAAATGGCGTCTGTCTGAATGTGCCCCATTCTCCCCTATGGTCTTGTTGGTGCAGTATGCCTCAATGGGGTTTTGTGCCAATGAACTCTTACCAAGCCACACCTACTTGTTTGGAGCAAAAAGTCTTTCCATAGATATTGAGCCATAAAAAATCCAATAAACCACCCAAACCAAACCAGGTAGACAAATCAAAGCCATAGGGCTCTTTTCATAGTATTTGCGTAGTTATTTTGATGTTTTATAAATTTGAAAATTTATCTGTGCTAACGTCTTTTTTAACAGGTTTTGTTGCTATCAACATATAATTTTTAATTAAAATAATAAAACAAAAATAAACAGTATTACTTTACCATAATGTCACAATACCGTGAAAGGACCCATGATTGATTGTTTATAAAAGTTGTATAAGACTGAACCTCGTGCAATCCTATAATATTTTCTTACTATTTAACAGGAAAAGGGAAAAATTTCTTCCAAGTTGGAATAAAGCAGATAAGTGTAAGAAGCGCCTATACCTCTAGTGAGCTGATAAATTCCTCTATCCCCCCAAAAAATACTTTTACCCCTGACGATGCTAAAGGGCCATCTCGCTGAAAACGCCCCACCGAATTTAAAAGATTGTCATCAAAACAACTCGAGGAGGTTCTTTTCAAAATGAACATCTCCTTCCTTAAGCGGCCCGACTTTCGCAAACTAATAAGAAAAAAGAAGGCAGATCCCGAGATTCCGTAGGGAAGCGATTTCTTCCCGGAGAGACGAGATGGCGAAATAATGCGTTCTCGGAGACGTTTTGTCATAAATCACATCAACTGTCGCAGAAGGCTCGCCCAGGGGGTGCGTTGCCTTCTGAAAGGGCTGTATTTTAAGAGGGCGTTTTTTAGACCATTTATTTTTTTCCAGGGATTCCTTTGACCTGGATGGCTGAAACGATTACATTCGCGATCTTGTGAGAGTGAGGAGGGGGTATGGTGTAGGCTGTGTGGGCTTATACTTGAGACCGTTTGAGCAGAATGATGAGTAATAAAGTTGTAAAGAGAATTTTTGTTTAGTTTAACATTTTCAATGAATGCTTTTAAATTGTTTTGAGAGAAAGTGTTAAAGTTGTTGTATATCACCTAAAATCTTTATGACTGGTGACAAAATAACAAAATAAATTAAAAAGAATGTAAGTTATAATTTTCCCATATTAATAATACTTTTGGGTGATTAAAATACAAAAATTATACTTGTACAGTTAATCACTTAAGAAATGCTAGTTGCTCAGGCGGGAGCATTAACTCAGTGGCAAGTAGACTGTACGACAAGTAATAAATCCATAGGTTCCAATACGTTTATTCACTTAAAAAGGCACTATTTATATACATTCGAGTAATAACAATTCGCTTCACGTAGAAAATTAACATTAGGTGAAACATAATAATAAACACGAGCCTCAGTGGCTCCAACACTAGTAATCATTAAAGAGTGTTTGTTAATATCGTAATTTTTTTCTCCTAACGAAAAGAAGGAAATAAAATTTCTATTCAACATTTTGTTATTCCTATCTGAGTTTAATATGAAATACACGAAGACGGCATATCAAATAAACAAATATTCATTAAAAATTACTAATCTAAATTCACCTGTAAAAAAAGGAATCTGATCACATACTTGTGTTATTTTTCGAACTTGTCTGTTATTGTGGTAAAACCAATGCCACCCACAATTTCAATGTAATAATAATATAATGATAATAATTTATTAACAATAAATAATATACAAACACACAAAAGAAAAGAAATAATACATATTGTTCACTAAGGGGCCAAGGGCCCTTCCAAGTGAAAACATTTGGTTTGTTCAATACATATATGCTAAAAGAGAAAAAAAATTATAAAAAGAAAGATTTATACACCAAATAAGAAACAAACCACAAATAAACACACATAAATATACATTTTCAAGATATTTAATAAAATTAAATGGCAAAAGACAGAGCACAAATATAAATTAATCCCTTTTTTATGGCTCTGTATAACATAACAGACCAATCTCTCCCTTTTTTTCATTACACAAAAAAATTTATTACGTGGAAAATCAGGACTATATAATATAAATAAAAAAAATTTTTCTTAAAAATATCTTGTTTGTATTTGAGGTTAAATAATATGGGAGTTGATTATAAAGAAGTTGACCTTGATACAAAAAACTCTTGTGCATTATTTCCTTATGTGGTTTAGGAATTTTTAATAAAGGCGTTTTTCTCAAATTATATTGGGTAATATTACTTTCATATGAATTTATATTGTCATGAATAAAAATAAATAATCTAAAGCAATGCAGTTTTTTTAAAGATAGGTATACATCTGAGCCCAAATGGCATGGAAATTTAAGCATGGTACCTTTTCTTTTTAAGAAATTTATTTCACATTCTGAAAATCCAACTTTTTGTTCTATTTGACCAACATAATGGGAAATCCTCTTTTTCGTTGCAAATCTAACTATTGCAAAATCATTTATATTCAAATAAGGATCATCTATTTCAGCTTGTTCAACTTCATCAGGATCATCGGGATGAAATTTATCGGAAGAATCAAGTTCAGATGTGAAGGGATATCTTGCACAATATTTTTCTTTGTCTTCAATTTTGGTTAAATGACCGACTTTTTTTTTCAGTTTCCCTCTTTTTTTATTCCACCATCAGCAATTTTACCTTTTCAATTTTTTAATGCATCTAATTGGATCATAAATTTAAAAGATTGTCGAAAGTAAAACTGAGAATCTTCCGTGAAACCTATACTCTTGGTACAGTATGATCCATCTTGATTCTTGCGCCGTAAAACTAGAACTAAACCAAACCCAACTTCCGTGAAACTTCATCCCACTAAAAACTTTATCACATTTCTAAATTGATACCACCCCCACATTTCTGAAAGCTTGCTCCGAGGGTTTCCCATCTCCCCCAACCTGGCAAAAGTGCTGCCTCCACATCGAATTCTATACCTTCTTTAACAAACTCTGATTTTGAGGCCTGAATTGGACTGCCTAATAAATCTCCCCATAAAATAAAAACCCCATACACATCTGTGATCGATGAACTTTCAAACACGAATTCCCCCACGTAATATTTAAAACCCCCCTCAGGGGCCAAATGAAGGGCTTTCGATCAAGAAGAAAGACTGGCTCGCTACAAAAGTGCTTTGTGTATGATGTTAGACTCTTGGTTTTTTCCCTCCGCGTGTCGGATTTGAATGTCTTATTTTTGGGAGTACCAGTTAAAAGGTTCCGATTTCAAGCTTTGATAGCTAGCCATTTATCTCACTTTGTTGAATAGTTGGCGTGCATCAAGAAACCACAACCACCACCTCAGGGCCAATGCAACGAACTTCTATAGGGCTATTTAAATGGATTGGATTTGAAAACATTTTCATGTTTGAAAAGAAAACTGGAAAAGGCCATTAAGGGAGAGTAGTTGGTTTTTAGTGGGGATTCAAAGGCTCCTTTTGAGAAGCAAATTGAAGTGTATTGTAATTTCTGGCAGTTTCCATTGAGCGGGCCCATGGAAGTTTTATGATCTTATTATTAGCTTTTACTTCTGAAAACGTTATTCATATTGATTTCTTTTTTATAATATAATTTTATTAAATTAAGTTAATTAGATGTATACAGTCTAATAAGCATGAATTTAAAATTTGAAATACAAGCAGTTAATAAATTGTACCAAACTTTTTTCTCTAGGTGATGGGAATAATCACTTGCATATTAAATTCAAGATAACTGCATTGCTGTTCTTAAATTACTATTTTGTTTGAACTTATAGTTTAAGTAGAGAATTTCAATGCATTATGTTTTTAAATTGTCGACTTGAATTTTCTGATCAGGGCTTTTTGCCCTAAAAACCCCTAATAAGCAATGTGGTTGGCACTCTATGCCCTAATATGGGCCTTGTGCCATATAAATCCAACTAACCAACCTAATAAGGAACAACATAGTATACGACTAACAACTAAATTCTTTACTACTCCCTCGGATTTTATTAGTATAAGTCGAGAGGTAAACGGTAACGGAGTTTTAGTACGAGTTTATTAATAGTTTTAAATATCGTCACGTTTCTGTAGTACTTATGTTAATCATGTCTATTTATATTAAGAAAAAAAATAGATAATTTAAAAAATAAGCTTATTAGGTAGATAAACTTAAGAATAATAAGTATTACTTGCTTTGGATAAAACAACGTTACATGTCATACAACGATACATATTTTAAATATTGTCTAAAAGTCTAGGAACCATCCTTTTCCATGAGTAATGGTTAAAGTCGAAGGTATAAATGTCTTGTGTTCGCTAACTCGCTAAACTCGTGCAGGATGAATCTTGTATTCATATCTATAATAATTAAAACAGTTACTTTAAAGTTACATTTTACGAAAGAGACAGTATTTATTAAACATTCAATTACTGTTGAAATGCACATTATTTTTAACTAATTTTATCTCAACTCGTCTACAATTTCAATGTTAACTATTCCTTCTTTTATACTCATTTTTAATGATAAATGTAATAAAATAAGTTCCTAATATAGACCATGCGCTATAAAACACCAAAAAACAAAACGCGTAAAAATGCTATCTGGGTGTTTCATGTCACGCGAAATTTTTCTAACAGAAAACATGGTCTTGCGAGTCAGCGCTATAAAAATATAACCAATTAACTCCTAAGTCCAATTAATCCAAAACATATACTGCAACAAATAATGAAGGTTGTTATCACTTACTATACACCGTTTTAATTAGATCAGAAAATCATAGTTCAGGAGAGAAATAAATTAAATTATTATGGGTGGTTATTAATTATTACAGCGTAGCAATCATAGGGAGTGCGTCTTTTTGAAGGTTCTTCAACTTCTTCGAATCACTAAGTTAGAAACTTTTTTTAGGAACGAAGTTTCTATTTTTTTACATGCGTTTTCCTTGTTCTCTAATGGCTGGAAAGGTACAAAAAAAGGAAGCCACACACAACACTGTAATAAATAAGCGATCAAGAAGTTGAAGGTAAAAATTTCTTTTTTTCAAAGCAAGTTAGGGATTGGCTCTTGATTTTTTCTCAGTGTCCTCTTCTGATAATTACTCGGTTGAATTGTAATTACTTTTTTGTATAAAAAGGAACTAAAAAAATTTAAAAGCACTTGTATTAAGAATACTTTTCTGAAGAATAAATATGTTTAAAGTAATTCTCTTTTGATGGATAAAAATTAGCATTTTATTGTGTTTAATTTTGATTTCACTTTGAGATAATTGTCTAAGCACAATGGAGAGGTTATAAAAGAACCTAGCTTATTGTCTTACTGAAAAAAGAAAGGTCAAACCTGAAAGAAATTAGTATAACTATGGTTTTTCAACTGATTTCGCTTGAAAATGACCTCAATAGTGTCAGACAAAAAAAATCAAATAATAGTAATCGAGACTTAATATACTTGTTAATTTAAAGGCAACTGGATGTACACGGAAATAAAATTAGAATTCTTAAAACTTTAAGCGGTAAAATTTTGCTGTAAAAATAGTAAAAAAAGGGAAAAGTTTAAATATTAAATAACACATTTTAAGTAACAAAATAAAAAGTACATATACACAATTGTGGTAAAAGGTACAGAAAAATACAAAGTATACATAAGAATAACAAAAAAATTTAAAAATGTTAAAAATTATAGACAAATAAATAATGATGAAAATTGCACGATCGGTCTTATTTTAAATGTATTTCCAGTAATTGCAATTTGGACCAATCTTTCTGCAATGCGTTTTTTACAATAAGTACAAATATACAATGAGATGGACCGAGTTTTTATTACATCAGGTACCACTAAACGGTGTTGCGATTTCTGTATCGTTCACAGACACGTCTGTGTTGCAGCTTCGTCAACACAGTCTATTTACATGTCTTCTCATTCAGGAATATGACAGGAATCCAGCTTCAGGTAATTGCATTTTCGGTAGGTCCAGTCTGTCTATTGCGTCGTCGCTCAAACTAATAGCGTCACAGAGATTTTGCTGCACTCGCCAAATCTCTCAGCTATCCAGGTTGTGGGGTTCTAGGCACCGCGAAGATCGGTTGGCGAGCTGCATACTCCTCGAAGACCTCTTTGAGCTGGAGATCTATTCCTATGTACTAAGGTTTTACTGGTTTGTCATCTCATCAGCAGAAATGAAGGGCCATGTAACTGACTTCCATATCTATCTGATTAGTGGAATGGTGTCAGTTCTTGTCTCATTGAAAATAGTATCGGATACAGAGATTTTGCTGCACGTGTACACTCGCCAAATCTCTCAGCGATCGCGGTTGTGGTTCTCGGCTCCGTGGAGATCGGGTGGCGAGCTGCATACTCTTCGCAGACCTCTTTGAGCTGGAGATCTATTCCTATATAGGTTAGGTTTTAGCGGATCTGTCGTCTCATCAGCAGAAATGAAGGGCCATGTAACTGACTTCCATATCGATCTGATTAGTGGAATGGTGTCAGTTCTTGTCTAATTGAAAATAGTATCGGATACAGAGATTTTGCTGCACGTGTACACTCTCCAAATCTCTCAGCGATCGCGGTTGTGGTTCTCGGCTCCATGGAGATCGGGTGGCGAGCTGCATACTCTTCGCAGACCTCTTTGAGCTGGAGATCTATTCCTATATAGGTTAGGTTTTAGCGGATCTGTCGTCTCATCAGCAGAAATGAAGGGCCATGTAACTGACTTCCATATTGATCTGATTAGTGGAATGGTGTCAGTTCTTGTCTAATTGAAAATAGTATCGGATACAGAGATTTTGCTGCACGTGTACACTCGCCAAATCTCTCAGCGATCGCGGACGGTTGTGGTTCTTGGCTCCGTGGAGATCGGGTGGCGAGCTGCATACTCTTCGCAGACCTCTTTGAGCTGGAGATCTATTCCTATGTACTAAGGTTTTACTGGTTTGTTATCTCATCAGCAGAAATGAAGGGCCATGTAACTGACTTCCATATCGATCTCATTTGTGAAATGGTGTCGGTTCTTGACTCATTGAATATGGCAACCAGGATTTCAACAGCCATGCTGGAAAAACAGCTGAACTGAGCAGACCATAATGTACAAAATACACTTCCACCAAATAGTTTCACGTTTTAATAATTTCTCATAGCAACTAATTATTGAATGAGCCTCTCTGTAAGAGACTCATTAGGTATACTTATGTTATTCACCATAAGAACTAGACTTGGGGACTCAATCACTTCATCGTATTCACTTTGTTCATTCTTGTCTTGAGTCTGGCGCATAATGTCCTAATCTGGGCCGTGTGCAATAAATCACCAACCAACCAAATAAAAGCCTTGAAACGGACTTTTGAAACACCTTGTATCAAATCTGCCCAGGCCTTGTGGCCTATCAGGCCTTTGGGCCTGGGGTGCTAATTACTTAGCTTGTGTCCAGGCCGAGTGGCTAGCCCGACGCTGAACCCCCAGTTGATTCCCCAAGCGAGTTTGGTCCTCATTTATTGACCCCGGAAGGATGAAGGGCGGAGTTGACCTATAACCCTGTATATCAATACATAAATACCCAAAATTTCAAAAAGTTTTGATGGTTTTTCATAGAAGTAATCAAAAAAGGAAAAAATTTCACTCTCCGCAAGATTTTTCAAAAACTATTCAAGTTATATACATGAAATTGGGTACTGTTGGAAATGAGTAGGTTCTTAGCTTAAAAGATGATTCAGGTGGTTAAAACTGAAGTTTTATTCCAACACATATCTTTGTGATGAAAATAAAGGTGGTAACTTTATATAAACAGTCGCATGCAGCTTTTGATCTTCCTCCTTGACCGTTCTCAGTAGTCGCTGATTCGGCTCGGTTGCCGTGGTGAGTGCCAAGGTGTAATGCAAAGTGCAAAATGTTGGGAAATCACTCCTTGTTTTATCTCTTGGAGAGAGTAGAGAGCCTGTATACGAGAGAGAAGCGACAACTCGCTTAAAAGCGTCTCTGTGCATCCAATTCTGTCCAAACTGTATCATGCCGCTTGTCTCGCGTCCAATGCTAATCCTATGGAGGGAAACCTAACTGCCTATGGTGAACAGAAAACCTGTTTACCGATCTGCGCGCGCTATACTGAGTTGTCGCCTCTCTCGTATACAGGCTCTCTAGGCCCGCATCCACGTTTCTGCTGCGCCCTCACTGCTTTGGCTCTGAATTGAAAAGACACGGGCACAGCAAGGCGATCTCGAACAAGTGCACATGCTTATCTTCGGGTACTTAATAGGTTAGACCTACTATTTAAAAAGAAGATACTGTTAAAAGTATTTTTAATCACAGTTTTTTAAAATGTAAAAATTTTAATTGCAAATTACCAATTAAATACCACTGCAACGAAGTTGCAGTGCAATAGAAATGCATTGTGACTAGTGTGAAACGACTAATAGTGAGCCGCCAATTTTATTTACACAGACCTATCGTATCAGTTTTATAATAATCTTTTCTGGCTTAGACGAAATGTGAAACTAATAATGGACTTTCATGAAGTGGATAATGACTTAATAACTTCATAATCCTTAAAAACTTTACACATAATTACCTCGTTGTGTATTACACTTCTAATCCTTTTACAGCTAATTAAACTTATTGATCTGCTAACAGATTTATCGTTTTAAAAATGTTTGTTATTTTGAGGTGTTCCTTCTAATTAATGACGTTAAATGCGCTTATATCTCGAGGCTAACAAAATTGCTTCTGTTAACACTTAATGAGGTGAATCAAGCAAGTATTCTTATTGAGTTCCAAATATTTTTAAATAACCCTTAATTTCTATTCTAAAAATTATGTTTGTTCTCTTTGATTTAAAAATAGTTGATAAAGTGTTTTTATAAATTTCATGATTTCTTACGTTTTGAAAAACTCGGATGTTTTTTATGCCTATTGAAATGGTTTATTTTTAATATTTGAGCATGTGTGTGTGTTAAACATATATTGGCCTAAGTAACTATCTGTTTTCATTTGAATCGTCAGTTTGAAGAAGGGAATAAGTCCAAAAAATGACAAATTGACTTTTTGTGCTCAAAACAATCTCTAAGCTTTGCTCTACACATGGGTGAAAAGAGGGGAACGGTTACTAACCCCTATAGGGAGATATCGCCCCTTGAAGTTGTGAAATCGATGTCCATTCATTGTATTTTTTAAGCTAATTTGGAATTAAAGTTAATTTTTCTTTTTCCTCATATTCTTTGTGCTGTAAACTAAGTTAAAATAAAATTTTCTCTTAATTTCAATGTTTTTCAAACTTTTTTTATGTAGGGAATGTTTGACTCCATTCATATTCACTCACTCCATTGATACTGCTTTAATAACCCAGTTTCACTATAATTTTGAATTTCATTTGTCTTATTCTTTTTATTTCACCCTTTTGTGGTGTAAACTAAGGAGAAATATAATTTAAATGTGATTTTAAGGGTTTTTAAAGATTTTTTCATCAGAAAAATTTCATAAGGTGGAAGAAGGGAATAAGTCCATCAACTTATTTTGGCTGTAAAATATTTTTGAATACACTTATATTTGTTTTGATGATTGCTCTGTTTTCTAAAGAGGGTTCTGAACTTCCAGTAAAAATTTGGCGGTTATACAATGAAAATTCCATTACTTATACAGTTTTTTTCGATTTTCACAAAACTTGATTTTTGGACTTATTCCCTTCTTCAAACTGACGATTCATTTAGTTTCTGCAGTTTTTTTACTCCAAAGAACGATTGAACTCTTAGTTTTAATCCTGGTCCGTCAGCGTTTCTTAATTTTTATTGTTATTGGTTCAAATTTAGTCTTCTTGTAAAGCTCGGCATTAGTAATTTTATCCGGCATTTGTATTGAAAACTGTCCATTTTGTCTTTCTATTGTTTTGTTTACTTCCAAGGTCTTCTGTCATATAGTAATACTGATATAATTAATGCTCTAAATATCTGTAACTTGAGGTTTGTTTCTATATTTGCGTTTTTCCAGATTCTTTGTAATTTTGTGAAAGCACTCTGTGCCTTTTTTATTCTTAATATTATGTCTTCATCTCTTCCTCCTTCTATAGTTACATTCTCTCCAAGGTAAGTAAAAGTAGTAGTTTCTTCAATAATTCTTCCATTTATGACATTATATTTTTTATTGCTGTTAATTTTAAGTAGTTTTCTTTTATTTTCATTTATGTGTAACCCAACCTGTTCTGCTGTTTCTTTCAATCTAGTTGTTTTCATCTTCATATCATCTATTTTAGATGTTAAAATTTCAATATCATCTGTGCATAGTCGAGATCTTAAAGGCAATCGGCGACTTTCCATCTTATACCAGTTCTCTGATCTTTTACGGTGTGTCGCATTGCCCAATTTATTACAAAATTAAACAGCATTCCGTAATATTGTGACGGTGAAAGGAGATGTAGGCTTAATTTAAATTAATTTTTTATAACCATAAAACATTTTAAAAGTTTATAAGAATAAATTTGAAAAAATAGTAAAATTTAACAAGTACGAAGGTGTAGCAGGAACGAAGCAACAGGAGAAAGATTCCCACTTCTGGAAGAATGACAACAAATAAATAATCTCCTCAAGGGATGCCAAAACCTATTCTGCCAATCATCAACTCTATCATCTCCCAAACGACACACACCTTCACCACAATAGGACTCGAACCCAGTACTGGAGTCAAACCCCGCACTGAACTCGAACCTCGTAGCAATATTTTAATTTACAGCAGCGCCATTTATTTAGTATAAAATACAAATATATTATTTAAGACAAACTTATGACAGAATTTGGAATTAAACACGAGTTGCTAAACAAAGGAATAAAACTAAAAAATTATTTCATATTCGATAAACTTTGTAGTTGAGAACTACCATCTCAAACCAATTCTCTCATCTCTCGATCCATTCTATCAAAAAGAGGTATTTCAAGCTCCATATAACCTCTTTCAATTCATACGAAGAATACAGCACTGGGGATTTATGCAACCCTTCCTTCAACTGAATATATTTAACCCACACAGTTCCTAAAAATATATTTCCCCATACATTTTGAGTTCTAAAGATACCTCTGAAGGATTAGCCCTCTTCTGAAGATTCAAGTAGTCTGCTTGAAAATGTAACCAGCGAATTATTCGGCTTAACTTCCTTAGAAAGTAAAGCTCCTTGAATCTAGTAAACCGCAACTACTTGATGTACTCTTGTGAAGTACACATCAAGAGTTTTCCCTTCCTTCCTTACCTTAGAAACTTCGTTTCAAACTGCTTTCTCTAAAGTTTACCTCCTTCTTGTGACGCTCCTTTACGCTCTTATAGCTAATTTCTAAGCCATTTGTTAATGATGCGCGCGTTCAATTGCAGAAATGTTTAACAAGAGGTAAATATGGTTTAAAACGTTGCAAATATATGATAGGGGAATTCAAAATATTATCTTACAACAAATATTTCAATGTTGTGGAATTTTATTTAAATTCTTATAAATTTTTGATTCATTATATCTATGTTTTTAGGCAGTTTTTTTCATGCTTACTTTTTAAAAGGCGTTTCTATGCCGGAAAATGGCCATTACCACCTGTCAATTTTTTATTATATAAAAATTTAATTTCTTAATTTTTATTTAAAAAAATATAAACTGAAAAATACATGTCACGCTTCTTTGCCTTCAAACGTTAAAATAAAAAGTCTTTATAAATTGCAGTTAAGAAATGATTGTGTGAGCTATCAGGCAACGATGGAGTAGAATTCTCAGTATATCCAGGCTTAGTGAGCTCTTGAATTTCTCGTTGATCTATTTATGAATATTCTATTTTCGGCAGCTGATCTGGAAAAGAATAATATCTGGTAAAAACTGCTGAACATCCATCATTCCCAACCTGAGTCTTCGAAAAATGATTGAACGGACCCACGGTAAAGAGTTGATTTAATGTGATAAGAGTTTCCTTTGATTGATTGATTGCAGCGCCTGTCACATTTTGCGGCATTATTAGCTTTGGGGGGAGACGGTATTGGTTGCTCCCTTTGATGGCGTAATTTCAAATAATGTATGAAAGGGCGGAGACTTTAAATTTAATACTCCCCAGAACAAAAGAAAGGCCCTCAGGAGAGCAAAAAAACCGAATGACATTTTCGCAATGGCGATTTGCAGAGTTATGAATAGACTCGCTTAAACGAGCTCGTCAGAACTATCTAACTTAATGATCGGTTTAGAGGGGGAAATAAAATCCCATTATGAAATCCTTCCTATTCACGTTTAGTAAAGTAGTGGTAGTTTTTTCAGTCGAAAAAAGTGCACGGGAAAGAAAGTAAAAGGGTTTCATTAGAAGCAGCAGCAGCAGCAGCCTGACAGTGCTTTTGAACCTCAGTATAAGGGAAGGACGGGAAGAGATGAACATATTTAGTTTAATTTTCTGCCATCTGCATTGTTCATGAAGATGGTAGAAAATTAGATGCGCGCATAATTAAATACGAGTCGGGGTTTATTTCGACGTCTGCTTATCTAGATGGGGAGAATAGATAGGGTCTATGGAAATGACGGCGGAATTTTGGTTTGGTGATGACGGCGTAACAGTCCAAAGGCGTATTTCATCTTTAACGTGATCAGACGTGATTTATTAGGTAAATTGAGTTTCTCGATGGAGAACTCGTATAATAGTAGGAGGAGAGAATTGCTATTCTTATGGAAAACTATTAAAACTTATTCCAACAGCAGAGTCGCGTGGAAGCCTCATAATAGTAAAGAAAAGAATAAGACGATTTTAAAAATAAACTCGTTTAATGAAATAATAAAATTTAATCTGCAGACAATAATATTAAGATATTTAAACATCGAGTGAGTGAATCAAGCAAAGTAAGCAGCATAAGAAGCCACGATCATTCGAGGCAGGCCATATTTATGATTTACAGAAGAGGTAATTAGCATAAACACGGCCTGGAAAACAGTTGCAACTGAAAACAACGTAAAAGCCAAAAACTCGAACCGTAATTCAAAACAATGAACCTAAAGGTTCGATTCCCTCATGAAGTGGGAGATCAAATATTCCTAACAAAAACTATCTCTATCTGCAATCTAAATAACTTGTTAAACTGGCCATAGTTTATTATAGCATATAAAAACTTGTTCATGTAAACATATTATTAGGATTTTTGTGGTTTTATAGCAAAGGAATCTAGTTGGTCATTTTGCACCAAAACATTTTGTTACGAAAAATTTATTTTACGATGTAAATAAAGGAAAAACATTTAAGGGAAACCTTATTTTCTTATAAGTTCCTCAAATGATTAACATTTTAACTTTAGTACGCCGTCAAGAACCAAAAATAAAACTTGGAACATTTTATCAATTGTTATTTTTTATTTCAAATAATACGTTTAACTCTTTAATTACTAAAGGTTTTCGAATAAAAAAAGAAGTCAATGAGAGAACTATCCTGTTGCCATCAAAATGGAACAATTCACACCTCGTTACTATGAAATACAAGTGGGAGACTAATTTAACTGGCATTAACCACATATACGATCATTTGAAATTGCTCGGTGGACATATGACCCACTGGTAACGAAGGGATTAAGGGAACTAAGGATTTCAAAGGGGATTATAACTATAGTTTTCTCCATTTCTGTTCACACTACAATACATAAATAATTGAGCGCTAACAATAGGGTGTCAGAAAACCTGCGTGTTAAAAGTTGACATCTATATAAAGTAACCATCAGGTTATAGTTCTTTCCCTCAAAATGTATAAAATTTCCATCCTCAAACAGAAAGGCCCCTTTGCTAAAAATGCGCTCTTATCCTCTCCTTCTTTATTCAACTGAGCTAATATTCATTGCTTTGTACATACGAGAAGCCCCGAGCTAGCTCAGCTCTATTGAATATGGACTTCTTATCCCAGGGCACGTAGATCGTTTTTCCCTGTCCCTTGCTCTACGGGATGCCATAAAACTTCTCGGAACTGCATATGCTGGAATAGAAAGCAGAACAGATTGTTTCCTGGAAAGGGGAAATCAATTGACTGTGTAACTAGAGTCACACTATGGGGAGAACGCAGAAGGTTGCATTAAACTTCACTAAGATGGATAAAATGGGACTTTCTCCCCCTAGTGATTTCTGGGGAGTCGAGAGTGAAGACTTAGCCCGGCTTGAAACCAATACTTTTTCTATTTCGTTTTGATTTGCTGGGAGAAATCATTCTGCTTTGGATGACGAATTGCCCTCACTTGCGTGACTGTTTTGGAAATGGGAGAATTAAGTAATACGCATTGATCAGTCAAATGGTGTTTTTTGAGAGTGGTTTGGAAGGTTAAGGAGAAATGGTATTGAGAATTTATAGTAAAAAGTCATCTGGAAAGTTTTTTGTTTGGTTTTCGGGAAGGGGTGCGTGTTTGACGCTATTTGTTCAAGAATGCATTAGAAGCATTTATTTAACAAAGGATTTTGATTTAGGAAAATATTTGTTAACATTTTGTTTGATTTCAGAAGGTATCGTTTCTTTTTATAATTGCTCTTGGGAAAGAAGTGACCATCGTGGGGGATTTTTGTATAATTTACATTTTTGTTTCAAAAACAGAGAACGATGAGTGAAGTGACAATTTTGGTGTGTTCTGATAATGTTAAAATTATGATAGCCTAGTTTTAGGATGTGTAATGGTGAATAAGGTGGAAATCACCATGTGTGGTCTTTTTTTTTCTTAGAAGCCGATTCTAAAAAATAAATTGTCAAAACCCTTTATTATAAACAAAACATAAATACCTTTTTAAATCTTTACTTTAACCTAGTGCTTCAAGAATTAGATTCAAATACTTACATACCTTAAAAATGCCTAGAAATTTTTTTCCAGATGACCTTTATATTTTTCATGCATTTTCGTGAGAAGCATTTTATAAAACCATTCGTGAGTGATAGAAATTTACTTTGCTAAAAAATTGATACAGTTTCGGTCAATATGTTATTATTCCTTATAAACCTTCAATAAGTAGAATTTTCAAACGTGTCTTACGCAACTTAAAATCCAAGAAAACGTCGACAACCTATGTTCCTTACAATATCCTAAACACAAATAAAAAGTTCCGATTTATAATTATGATTTCGAAGAATATTTTTTAAGTTATTAGATGTAAGTGATGCGGATATCTTTGAAATAAAAGATACGAAGCTTCAATCCCAAAATAAACACCCATAAAACAATATAAGCAAACCCAAAATCTTATCCACTCCCAGCAAAATGTGCTTCCCAATATCACACCAAACTATTATGGCATAACTTTATGTTGGATCCCAGGCCACGTCGGCATAAAAGGAAATGAGATGGCAGATATAGCAGCGAAGAGTGCTGTGTCTCCCCTAAAAATCAGAATCCCCTACAGCGATATAAAAATATTTATCAAAGACGCTGTATGGAAGGAATGGCAGGAGAGCTGGGATGCAGATTACAGTAATAAACTGTTTAATCTCCACCCTACAGTATCTCCTATACCGTCACAACCATCTCGACGGCTAGACGTTCTTCTGACTAGACTTAGAATAGGCCATTCAAGAGCGACACACAGATTTCTTCTGGCTGGAGAACCGCCACCAACTTGCCCTCATTGTCATGAAATTTTAACTGTAAAACATATTTTAACGTCTTGCTTTTATTTTAACTCTGCCTACTCACGATATTTTAACACATCCTCACCTAATCTACTCGATCTTTTAAAACATCCACATCATCCATCACTATTTATGTTTTTAAACTTCATCAGAATCACAAATGAATTGTAGATTTTATTTCATAATCATCTGATCATCTTGTTTTTATGAACTTTTAAAATCGGTGTATAGAGTACACCCGACAATGGCCTTAAAGCCTGCTTAAATCTTTAACAATGTTTTGGCGCTTTTTGTCCGATTTTTTTGGACCTTGCGCCATTAAACCCCAACTAACCAACCAACCACACCAAACTATACTAACAAAAGTTCCAGCCCAGTTCTGTGGTTGGCACTCTATGCCCTTATATGGGCCTTGTGCCATAAAAATCCAGCCAACCAACCAATCCAGCCCAGTTCATTTCTCCAGCTCCTAAGCTCACAAACATGCGTACCCTCATTTCCGAGCAAACACATCAGCCCACCCACTTCCCCGATGATTCCGTCCACCAACGCACTAATTTCCGAAGCGCTCTTCTTGCCATCGAGTTTGCGACAAGCAATAATGAAGCCATCGCTGCCTGCAATACGATTATTGTAATCAAATTTGTTACCCGCCGCGCCGTACCGAAACCGAGCCTCGTTTTTGCACCGGCATATTTAAATGTCCTGAGATGAATGCCAGATCGATGCCTGGCATAATAGGGAAAGAATTCGACAGGTCCTTTGAAAGGGCGCCTCTTTAATGAACGGGAAGACAAAGGATCGGAAAATCTGAGCCATTTGCAAAGGGCCGATTATGGAGAATTCGAAAACTGCCGCCCGCCGTAATTGGGAAGGAGCGATCGAGTCAAAAATTGCCTGACGCAATCGAGGGAAAATTAAATTTAAGGATGTTAGGTGGAGTGATATGAATTATTAAATGAATTCTGATTGTTTGAGGGTAAGTCGTTTTGGATGGCTTGGATTAGAATGTGACTTAGTGTGAGTGATAGTTACTTTTTGTTAGTACTCTTGGGAGATGGGGGATAGGTTTAAAAAAACACTTGGATCTTTTGTGATATGGTAATTAGTAAGTATATGAAGGGATTTTTGGGATTTTTTAAGCTAGATCTTTGATTTGCAATGATGTATTTTTAATAAAAAATATAACATAATTTTCAAGTTTACCCAATTTATTTCGGGAATATTTAGGTGTTTTTATATTTTTATACTTGGTACAACAAACAAATTAGTAATTCATTGGAATACCGATACCAAGCACATATGTTTATAGAGACCTAACCTAAGGCTCAACCTAAGGCCTATTTCTGGTCTTATACTCAAGTGAAAAAGCAACGTTTATTTACACAATTTAAAAATTTAAAAACAGCAGACAATTGTTTCGGAGATGAATGGGTCCCCTTCGTCAGTACTGAAAGACAGTTTAAACATCGAATCGGCAATTTATACAAACCGTGAAGGCAAAAAGTTACAGTTTTAGTGAAAATACATTTTGAGTGAAAACACAGTTTGAGTGAAAATACAAAGGTTAATGGTCTCTACAGAATCAATCAAAGGTAACCAGATGGGTGAAAAATAAGGAATGCTATTTAAATCATTAACAAGGGAATCGGAAAATTTATTTATATAAAACGATTAAAAAAAATCAAGGTCACTAGGTAGGTAAAATCCTATTTCATGGGTACGCCTTGGCGCGTTTTTTGGCGCTAAGTTTTTTTTGTCGCCAAAATCGAAAGGCGCCAAATTCCAAGCTGCAGACAGCTAAAAACATAGTCTAAACTGCTTAAACGTAATAAGGAAATAATTTATACATATTATAACATAATTTAAAGTATTTATCACTCGATTGACGAATTTTCAAGACTTAAATATACTATGATGCCATATTAATCTAACTATGACGTCTTGTTTCTCGTCCGATAAATTAAGAAATGACGTATTATTTCAAAGATTAATTACCCTTATAAGATACGCATAATTACGCATGTATTTCAATACGCTTTACTGAATATTAAGGTTCCGGCGAATATTCTTAATATAGTAAAATACTTATACAAATATCCTAATTCAACTTAATAACTCTTCATTAATGCATTTTAAGTAATAAAAAACACAAATAACATACCATATTCCCGTACTGAAAACTTACACATCTCTGCCTTTCAAAACAAAAGAACTGTTTTGAAATGCGCAGAGACATCGTAATATTTGAAATCCGCGCATATTCAACGCGATTGCCACAACTAAGTTCTTAATATTTTCTGAAGGGATTCTGGAATCGAACCCTTGAAGGAATCTATTCCAGCAGAAATTGAATCTTAGGAATCGTACTTAACAAATTTGCTAATAATTATCTGTATTAATTTAGAAATAATATATTATAATTATATATTTTTCTATTATTATATATTTTTATTATTACTATTTTATATTTATATTGTTATTATTATTATTACTATTTTATATTATTATTATATTACTATTTTATATTATTATTATATTACTATTTTATATTATTATTACTATTTTATATTTTTAGTATAATATCCGTATTAAATAATTATCCTTGATTTTACTAATTATCCTTCCTACTTTTTCGATACTGGCCCTAAGGAATCGATTCTAGGTTGGAATCAAGCATCAGGAATCAATTCCGGAAACGATTTTTTAGATCCCTAAGCACAACATGACAGCTGATTGGTTTTCCGAGTCATTTGCGTCATCACTTCTCAATTGGCCATTTCGGAATGTTACAATACAACGCAGAACACAAGAGCGCATTCTTACGTCAATTTGGATGAATCGCGCACAGCATTCGTCATTCAACTCGCGATTGCCAGACTTGGCAATCTATCTCTTACTACGTCATCTATCGCCAACCCGTACCCATCAACTAGGCTCGATCCCACTAGGTATATTGCAATTTTTAATAATGGTGGCAGATGAAAATTCAAAGTTATGATTGAGGTTTCAAACATGTTAAGTTATGGATGATTTGTCAAATTCCTGCTTTCTGATATAACCCTCATGCTCTTTAATTCTAAATTTTAACGCGCGTTTTGTTTGACCTAGTATATAAGATAAACCACGGTTGCAATAAATTCTATGAATACCAGATTTATTAAGTGTTTCAATTGGATCTTTAAGATTAGAAAACATAATTTTATTGTGTTTTCTGTTTGTATTTCTGGTCTTGTTTGACGTAGAATGTCCTTACTGGAATATTGCGCCATAAAATCCCAAACAACCAGGATAGGATTTTTATTTTTACTAGCGCAAGGTCCATTTTAGGCTATACTGCGCCGTACATAAGTCTCGCTTACATTGTTGAAAAAAAAATAACGCGGGGTGTAAAACCCGCAGTCAAGTGTAATCTATACACAATTTTATTAAAATATTTGTTTCACAGATAAAAATGGATGGGTTTAAAATCATGATGTTTAAATTAGGTGTAAATGTGAAATGCCTTTTAAAAATTTTAAAATTTTCTCATGATTAAATTCGTTACTTAAAATGTGCTTCAGTGTAAAATTGGTTGATCCAAAATAAACAAATCTTTGCGTTTTAAAATTGGGACATTCAGTTAAAATGTGCGGTATAGTTAAAACAACGTTACATTTATTACAATGAATTATTTAACCCTTTATTTACCGACGGTACTTACAAGTACCGCCAACTTTAAAATTACATAGAATAACCATCCTTGCGAATATATATTTCAATGTCTATGTGTCTTTCTTGGGATAGAATGGCCTGATCTGGCCCTTGTCCCATAAAACCCAACAAACCAACCAACCTTGCGAATATATTGACGATAATTTGCAGGAACACTCTTTCAGTTATCCTCTTCCAGGATAAAAAGCAACGAAGGTTCTATGATGAGTATTTTAGCGGAAAATACGAATAGATTTAATTGAAGTTGAAAGTTTAGCTGCCATTTCGATCGGATTCACATGATTGTCATTTTTGTTCCCGCAAAAAAGTAGTTAAAGTCAAAAGTTAAGTGTATTATGTTTAAGACTTTTTACTGTGATAAAAAGCTATGTTTTTCTTGTATTGTGAGAATATTTTAGCACTCCGTGTACTGACAGTACCCAAACGTATCAATTTAAGTAATTGGCTCTAGCGGATTCAATTTTCCAAAGATGATTATTTTATTTATGTATACCCCTTAATTTTCAATTTAGTGACTCAAAAAAAGTATTTGCACGAAAGAAATTGCAGCGAATCTCTCTCATAATGCAGTAAATAAAGGGTTAAAAGATGAAAATGTGTGATATAGTATGAGTGTCCGATTTTGAGACGTACCAAAGTTACTTCTTCTCTTCTATTTTTCTTATAGGTACTAGGCCAATCCGATATTTGGTGTTTAATGAAGTGAAGTTTTTTATTTATTTCATTGTCCCAATTTTTTTGATAGGCCATTAAACATTTTCTTTTAATACTTTCTCTGGTGGCAGTGAAAGGTATAGGAAAAGTCTTCCTGAGAGTAAAATCTGAATTTTTGGCCGCTTTATCGGCTAGTTCATTTCCCCTAATATTTACATGGCTTGGGATCCAGCAAAATTTTACGCATTTTGATTTATCATATAAAGAAATTAATAGCTCTTGGATAGTAAAAAGAATGGGATGTCTCAAGTCTGTGTTTTTAAAGCCTCAAGAGAACATATGGAATCATTAAATATCAATTCGTTGTTCAGGTTTTTCTCTAAGGCATACTGTAGACTCATGGTTATTGCATGTAGCTCTGCTGTAAATATTGAACAGATTGGGAGCATTTTATCAGATATTGTAAAATAATCATGATAAAAAGCCGATCCAACATAATTATCTGTTTTGATCCATCTGTGAAAAAATAAGTAAAGTTTAAGTGTTGTTCACAGTATTCATTAAAAAGGTGGGTATAAAGAGCAGAACATGTATCGGTGTTTTATATTGATTAAGATGATTATCAATGCTGGGTGTAACAATTTCCCACGGGGAAGATGTTGTGGCGATTTAGCTATATGAGTTAGGGAAATTCCGAGAGACAATTCTAACTTTTTCATTCTATGGTCAAATGATGGTATTGTTGAGGGTCTATTTTCATAAAATTCACTGTAAGGAAGAGAACTGCATTCTTTAAATAGAGGATGAGATGGTAGAGATTTTACTTTGGCGAAATAGTTCAGACACATGATGTTTCTACGGATGGTTAAAGGTGGTTCATGAGATTCAACGAATAAACTTTGGATGGGTGAAGTTCTAAAAGCTCCTAGACATAGTCGTATTCCACGATGTGCTATTGGATCCAACAATTTCAGATTGGAAGGGGCAGCTGAGCCGTACACTATAGATCCGTAATCAATTTTTTGACCGTATAAGAGCTCGGTAAAGCTTTAATAATGTAAATCTATCTGCTCCTCATGACTTCTTTGATAAAACTCTAATTATATTGAGAGCTGTAGAGCATCTCTTTTTGAGTGTGATGATATGAGGTTTGAATGTAAGAGACTTATCGAAAATGATTCCTATAAATTTAAAAGTTTTTTCAACAGAAACATTAGTTGAGTTTAGAAACAAGTCTGGTTCTAGGTGAAGCCCTCGTCTTCTACAACCCCAAACAACCAACCAAATAGCAACCAAAATGTATTTCCCAACAGTTTTGAAATGCTTTTTGAGATAGGTGTGGAGGAATTCACAAAACTCTTAACAACCCTCAAAACATGAGTTAAGTACAATAGATAGATACCTGCGCGTTACAAACAACCCGAAAACCCTCATTATTGTAATCACCCCCCGCTCCGACACAACGGTAAATCATCATAACGCCATATTTCACCCGTCCTAACCACTAACAATCTACTCCCAGTTGCTCCAGGCACCCAATGACTCAAGTGCCATTTTTTTCCATTGTACTCCCCCTTTATTCGCTATACAGCACCTTTATTCGCTATACAGAAAGTTCCGAACTAATTAAAGCCAGGCGTGACGGTGCGATTTCTAAGGCGCCTTTGTGCGACAAAAATCCCTCGTCCTCAAACAACTGTTAAGTCGCATGATCTCGCGGGGTTAATTACAGCCGCTGAATAAATCCAGCCGCAAACGCATAAGACGACCGCATAAATGGCAAGAGACACCGCTGACTCTGTGAGAGCCACCGAAATCACTTAACTCCGAAAGCAATTAAGCGCGACTTCGGCTTTTGACCAGCTCATTAAAGCATTTCGAGCATAAAAATCCCCCCCTGAAATGATGCTGCAGGGGGCTCAATCCGTTATCCATTTGAAGCGGATTTTTTCCTCCACGACTCGATTTCATAAATTTACATAAGTTTCTGGCGGAGTATGCAAATGCTCCGGGATCGATTTTTGAAAGGTTCATTAAGTCCTCTGGAGTTGGGGTATTTCTCGTCAAAAAACTCTCGGGAGGAGTATGCAAAAAAACTGCTGTTTCTTCACGGAAGAGTTGTCTGTTGACCATATTAAGTTTCGCCATCGGATAAATGGGGCGGATATTCTGATCGTCCACCTGCTCGAAAGATTCCCAGACTTTGGATTGCGTGATGTCGTTTTGTCAAAGGTTTCAAGGGGTGATTATCTATGGCGGGTGTGAAGAATTTTTCATTTTTGTTTTAGAATGGATTGTTTCTGTAAGAATAAGGGGGTTCGCGTGCCATTAAATGTAAACCCTTTTTCGGTGTATAGAGGAAATGACTGCTGTAAATATTACTCGCCTTTCTTTAAAAACTTAATAAAGTTTATTATTAGTTATTAGAGATGAGTGCGTGAGAAGTCTAGGGATACCGTAAATCGTGGTGAATAGGAACACACTTAGTTTTTCCTTTATTTTCCTTGCTAATTACTGCCATGAGAAATTCGCCCGTAGATTAATATTTTAAGGATATAAGCTATTAAAATAAGCCAACCAATATGCAGAAAGTTTTTTACATTCAGTATCATGATTATACTAGACAGCAACGTTAGTTGACCCTACGACGTCACTAACAATTAAGTTCCCATCGCGGTGTCTGAATTTCGAGTGAAGCGAAGAAAGTCGATTTTAAAATACGATTATTTCGTAAAACCCGTGTATATATAGTGTCTTTTTATCACGAATTGCGTAACAAAACTCCTGGCAACCCAACAGGCTTTGTGTTTACCCACTTTCTCCGCCAGAATTACAGTTACTTTCTCCCCAGGGTTCTCTCCCAGAATTACAGTAGCGTGTCCATACCTGAAGAAAAATAGTGTCATCTGTAACCGATTCCAGTTGAAACTTTACACTAGAGCTCTCGTATTCCATGCCCTGGATGTCATCTAACAGATGTTTGGCACTCTCTGGACAGTCACACTCAACTATAACATACCGGAGTCTATTCATCTGGTAGTTGTTACATACCAATGTTAAGATTGGCTTGTCTTGTGTCTGGCGCACTATGCTCGATCTTGGGTCATGCACCATAAAAATCTAATCAACCAACCAATGTTAAGAATCAACCAACCAATGTTAAGAATTCATCTACTAGGTCACATTAAAAAAACTATACCAGTTGAACATACTACGTCACTAAGAAACGAAGTAGTTCCCATCGCGGTGTCTGAATTTTGAGTGAAACAAAGAACGTCAATTTTAAAATATGATTAATTCGTTAAACACATGTATATAAGTAGTGCATTTTTATCACAACTCGCGTATCGAATTTCTTCCTATCAACCCTACATGCTTTGTGTTTATTCACTTTCTCCTTCTACTTTTAGTGACATACTGGGTTTAGGAAACGTTGCTGTGAAGTATAGTTTAGCGATTCATGGGAAAACGAGAAAAACGCTGAATGGCAATGTCCTATTAAGATTTTTTTTATTGAAAAAGCATTATCTGTTTGATAGTTTACAAATGTCAAGACCAAATCTGGGGAAAGGGGCTATGAGGAGTAACTACAAGCAGATTAAAATTTCTAGAAAATTTTCGCAAAAATATTTTTATTCAGTTTTCAGCGTTCTTAATTTTATGAAAAAGTGTGAGAATAAAGGATTTCTGAAGTTAAATGGTGAAAATTTCTTTTTTTAAGCTAAGCTGATGTTAAGCTTATGGGGGATATCTCAGTCTGGCAACACAAAAAAATACAGAATAAGACTTAGTATTCTGTAATTAAAAATAAAACGGAAATATGGATGCTCTAGAAATAATTACTCTTTTATACATATCTTAGTTAAAACTCACCTTGTTAAAAGTGCTTTACAAACTCTTTTATACGATCTTTGAGTTTGAACAGGCGATCAATTTTTCTTAACTTAAAAAATATACAAAATATAGCATTTTATGAAACAACACATTAACACCGTAGTGAATTTTTCATCTTTTCCATGGATAGTCTTTAACTCTTATCTTCACCAACCTGCCCCAATAGTACCCCAAACATCCACTTTCCCAAGAAGAATCTGGGGCAGGAATTCTCAAAAAAATCCCGAATAAAAACCGTAAAAAACCGCAGGAGGATATAAAAAACTCGATAAAACCTCTCGCCGAATGAGCCTGGCACCTGTCTTCTAGCTGGGGCAGGAATGTGGCGACATTTTACTAGAGCCCTTCCTATCAACTGATGAATTATTAATGAGCCAACATATTTCAGAATTGCCGAGATCGGATAGCTAGCTTGAAAGGAATAGCGCTTTGCTAATATATAGGAAAACAAAAAGAAAACACACTATTGGATTTTGACATTAGAAATCCTCTAAGGTATTCAATGACGTCTTTATATCTTTTCGTCATTCGGCCTTTCTTTATCCTTTTCCGATTCCTTGCGGAATTGGGTTGTCTTAGTACGTATATAATGGTTATTTGGGGGGTATAAAGCCCTTATCCGCTGCTCATCGCGTGTTTTGTATTCATGAAGTGTGCTGTCTCATTAGTTGCCGTTCCAAATATTATGCAGCTTCCTGTCTCGTTAAACGCCTTTTGCTCTTGTTTGTTTTTTTGGCTTCTCCCCACTCCCTTTAGAATAAGAAAGTCCGTAATGGACTCTCCGAATAGAGCAGTGAATAAGGTTAGCAGACGCTCCTGATTCCGGGAGACATCTCCCGGATTTATAAATCTCTCCCGCGTGGTGTAAATTCTTCTCTCCTGCTTCGTTTACTTTGTTAGTTTTATACACTAGCGGAAATAAAAATCCCAACACCAAGAAGGAAAGGAGATATCAAAGTCAAATTTATTTCTGTGATTGCACATAGTATCAATGTGAATTGCTTAAAAAATCAGCCTTCCTGGATATAAGGGGGCCGAGAAAACCAGGGAGGAGTGTTGTCTCCATAGGTGTCCATTACCGCCGTCACACGTCATGGTATGAGTGACATGGGCTCTAAATGACTTTTGAGGGATTGGAGGATCATGTTGCCTCCTCGGGTAGTCCAAATTCATATGGTGCACCAGCGGACGTTGCATACCGGGCTAGGTGATTTCTCCTCTTTCTCCGGGCATGTTTTGTGAGCGTTGCTTCTTACGAACGGATAGGCCAGGGTAAAAATGCAACATAGGGGGTTAAGAAGAAAGCTTGGACATTGCATAAAGCATGTGTTTGTGCATTTTTCTCTTGAAATTTGTCCCCAGGACAGGTCTGAAGGTAAGAACGGACAACCGGCTAAAAAACCTCAATGAAGCAGCTCTGGTTGGCCAAAGTACCGGTAGATCATACTGAGGACAAGCGGCAGTGGGATGGATGTCGTTTGCAGTACTGCGGATTGTCCGTTTGGTCTGCATAGCTTCTTACATCTTTGTCTACAAACCAGGAGCTGAAAATGGACCTTTCTGTTTCCAATAGTGCACGAAGTAAGGGAATGAAAATCCCAATTTCATGACATTGTGTTTATGAGAGAATCCTGCTTCGGTTTGGAGCACCACGACGGTTGGGTATGAGTTTGAAGACACAATGGAGAGAGCGCACTCAGCTGATGATTTTCTAATCGTTCCACGGAGTGGTGATGCAGGGTAACGGAGTGGGGATGCATTGGATTCCCTTTCTGCAACTCCTGAGTATGATTCACCAGTACTTCTTCCAACCAGAGCTGCGTCATTGAGGTTTTTTAGCCGGTTGTCCACCCTTACCTTCAGACCTGTCCTGGGGACAAATTTCAAGAGAAACATGCACAACCACATGTTGTATGCAATGTCCAAGCTTTCTTCTTAACCCCCTAGGTTGCATTTTTACCCCGTCTTACCAGTTCTCTAGAACCAACACCCACAAAACAAGTCCGGTTAATGAGGAGAAATCCCCTAGCCCGGTATGCAACGTCCGCTGGTGCACCATATGAATTTGGACTACCTGAGGAGGCAACATGGTCCTCCAATCCCTCAAAAGTCATTTAAAGCCCCTGTCACTCAATACCATGACGTGTGAAAGCGGTAATGGACACCTATGGAGACAACACTCCTCCCTGGTTTTCTCGGCCCCCTAACATCCAGGAAGGCTGATATTTTAATCAATTATCATTGATACTATGTGCAATCATAGAAATAAATTTGACTTTGATATCTCCTTTCCTTCTTGGTGTTGGGATTTTTATTTCCGCTAGTGTATTTGTTAAGGATAAAATGTAACACATTGTTACATGTGTTTACCTCCACATTATCCCAGTCAGACATAAAATTCGAGTAATAAATTTTATTGCAATTTTTTTCTCAGCTACTTTTTACATAATTATTCACAAATGAATACTTTGGTTAAGTTTTGCCAGGATATTTTGCCTAGCGTGCTTTAAATTGTAACTCTTCCTAATACTTATTTTTTTAATGTAAGGTAATGTCTTTACTATGGACTGATTAAAAATAGCGGTCCAAGGAAAAACTATTTAGCATTAAAACACGCCCAAATCCAACCTTTGGATGTTATTAAATTTTAAATGTTTTGAATAATATCTTCCGAGTACATTTAGAAAGATTATTGTGATGTAAAACCAAAAGTAAAAATACTCGTATTGTGTTGATACTACATCTTAAGTGACTTAACTTATGTAGTACTTAGTAAATCACATGAAATAGGTAAGGATATAATTAACCTTTGGAAATACTTACAGAAAAGCTATTTATTAAAGAAAAAAATTTCCTAACAGGAAAGATAGGAAGAGAAAGAAAAGTTATCACTAAGCGCATTTTTCATCTATGGTCCAAGTCCATCCTTTTTACCTTAAAAATACGTTTAAATGTTAAGGATTTCCATTATTTTTCCAAGAAAGCACAACTTCTTAAAACCTTCATAATAGAAAAATCCTTTATCATTACAAAGAAGACCAGATAATTTTGTAGATAAAAGTATCAATTTACTAAGTAAATAAAATTATATTCCTTAAATTATTTTCCATTGTATACCCGTCTCTTCAATTGTCCGGCAAGTGTGACAAAGATTCAGTACTCGGGGCACCGTGATGCTGAAGATATCCATTCAGCATGTCATTCCCTTGGCAGTGTCTGGTCGAGGAAAATGATTCAGTTTAACACAATTTTTCAGAAACTTCTTCCAGCCTGCTTCTGACAAGAAAAAATGCGCAGTTTGCCTCGGTCTACTTTCACTCTAAATTCCAACTGAGGGAGGAATGAAAAATGCCGACCTTTCAACGACTCCTCCAGCTTTGAAAACAACCAGGAATCGGAAAGTATCATTTTTCACTTGATGCCGCCACTGTTACAGTTTCGGAGCACTAGTGGACCAAGGCCAAAACTTAAAACTTTAGTCCATCAGTTGTTGTTGAGAACTAAAGAGGATTGGAAAAAACATCCACCATGCAGTATCTGATTACATATTATGGAATTCAAATGTGGTTATGAGCTTAAAAGAGGAAATATAATTTATTGCAATGTGTTTATTTGGACCTGATGCCTTAAAAAAACTAATCAACTAAACCAAACCATTAATTGCAATATCCTCCGAGCACTTTTAATTTATTTAAAAATAGTAGGTATATTACTTATTTTATACAAACACAAAGTAGTATAGGGTACTAAATTTGGGTACTTCTCTAGAAAGCCGGCGCAAATCTCGCCAAGCAGCTTTTTTGGCGACAGCTTTATTTCTGAGATTTACCGAGCTTTATTTCTGCTCAAAAAGAGGTCTGCTTACCCCATTTTTACGAAAAAAACATAATGTAAATAACAAGTTATTAAAAGAAAAACAATATATAAATCTGTTTAAAAATCATATTAATAATCTTAAAACATACTTCAACGAAATTTAAAATTTTAAAACTGGTAAGTATAGTTTAAAATATTTTTATTTGAGTGTTTCATTTTTAAATAAAAAGTTTCATGGAATGGCATTGTTGTTATTTTTTATTTACAAGCAAAGATTTACAAGCGGTGATATTCCGTTTGGCGCTGGTTGCATCATTATTGGCGACTTAATCGCTTGCGCCGGGATTCTGGAGTAGTACCTAAATTTGTTAGTATGCTACGAAACCGCATCATACCGTGTGTCCGCATGGAAAGGATTTCCATCTTCTTTTACTTTTAATTTCTCCCATCTGTTACCACAGTCGTATGCACAGAATGAAACGACCATTCTAAATCTTGCTCATAATATTTAAAAAACAGGCATGGGCGGATTAAAAGGGGGTCATGCGGGGAAATGGTCTTCCAACTTTGCTTCCAACTTGCCTCGATTGCTTGAGCAATCGAGGCAATTTAACCTTCCATGCCGGCCCGTTCGGTCGTTTAATCGGAGGTTGTCACTCCAGTTTGTTTTATTGCTCAGTGGCTCAGTGCTATTAGTTCTATACTCTGTGATTATGACGAGCTATTCGCTTTGTGAGTGACGTATCTGTCTTTTTTACACACAAATGAACTGAAGTGGATCTAATACTTTAAAACCTTAAAAATATAAGTAAACATCTGCAGAATGAATAACAAATCACGTTTTCACAAGTTGTTTCACGTTTAGTCACAATTCTATTACTATCAATACGATTCTCGTAGTTTACGATTACTTAAGTCTACAGTTGTCTCTTTATTTTTCTTAGCGTATGTTCTCGTGCTTCTCAGGCTAGTATGTTATTACTTTGAAGATGGAATCCGAAGGTTATGATTCTCCTCAGTTCAGCGAAAGAATGCCCCTAAAATTGATTCAGCGAAAAACTGATTTTTACGTGAATAATAAATCCCTGTTCGTTGCTCAAGTAAACAAATGTAAAAGTGTTTTGAATAACGAAGGCGTACTATTCGTACATGGTTTGGGGGCATCCGTGAACTCGGCTGTGAATCTAGCCCTACAACTGCAATCTTCATATTCGAACTCTAATCACATTGGACGCCACTACCTCCCTGTGAATTTGGTTGATGATAGATAACATCAAAGAACGGCTGACAGTAGAGTGAACGGACATGTCCACTCTACTACAACTCGTCGGAACTCGGCTATTCATATAAAATTAACGAGCATTTTGCATCCCAAAAAAACACCTAATTAGAAGTGTTAAAACTTAAGTAATTTATTTCACAGCCTTTTCTGGCATAGATTTACAAACAGCATTCTATGGTATGACGATGGCCGTTTGGATGTTATTATTTTTAAAGACTTTCTAAGAAATATTTTGGTGCAAAATGTCCTTCTATGGGTCTTGCGCCATTAAAATCCAACCAACCAATTCTTAATAACATTTCAGAAAAATGTTAACTTGATCCGTCTTAAAAAGATCATAATCAAGTATGGGGGCTTTTTTTCATATAAGTAACGTTTTGTTCAACCATAACTTAAAACTCTAACGGCCACCACCAACCTAAAGTTAAGCTGGAATCAAAACTTACTTCTAACTTTAGGTCAATTTAATGGTTAATACAGCCGTAAAAACAAATTTGATGTTGAAAAAGCAGCAGAAAATCTTAAAAAACAAGGAATTGGTAAGCAAATGTGCCTCAGTTATGCAATTTAATCCTTTTATCCAAATTAAAAAGCATTTCTTACTAGATTCCGTTTGAAATTACCTGATAAATCTTTAAATCGTACTTATAAATTTCAATTTTTTGAAGAATGTTTTATAAAAATGAATTGATCTCTCTTCTCTTCATAATTATCAAAATATTTTTTTTTCATCGAGCATTTTAATTGGTTGAAATAACAAAGTATTTTCAGAAGTCTTTCAAACATAATGTTTTCCTTAGAGTTCATCTCCAATTCACATAGGGAATTATTGAAAACACCCGAGAAGCAAATCCTCTTTTTTATTTAAGTTTATTTTTGAAAAATGAGAATAAAGTTGCATGTGAAACTTGGTTTCATAAATTTCTTTTCAAAGATTCGAAAGTGCGAATTGTCATATTGTAAAAGACGTGTTTCGTCTCTTTTTTATTTATCTTTCATTTAAAAATACGATCAAGTCTCACAAAATCTGTTTTTAAAAAGTATGAAATATTGGATGTGATTTTATGTGAGCTCAATTCTGAAATCCTTTTTCAGAAAAAAAGGTAAATCTGAAGGGAAATGGATTTCTTTAGAGTCTGGGAGATTCTGTGTGTGAGTAAAAGTAAAGTTTTAGAGCCCTTAGAAAAATCGATGAACTAGCATAGCTTACTGAAATGGAAGAATAATTTATAGAAAACAGTGTCGCACGAAACTACAAATAAAAGTGATATAACGCTTTTTATAATTAGTTCCTTGAAGTTCGAAGTTTTTGCATTTAAGAAATCTATAAAATAAATGTATTTGTTAGGATTTTCATTTTTTTAGGTTTTCTTAGGATACGTGACTATTTAAAGAGATTCCTCTCTGAAATGGTAAATATATACGGTAGGGTGGCATAAAGAGTGACACGGTGTAAAATTGGACGTTTTTAACTATTACGATGTAAATTAAATTAAATTGAATTTTTTTTCACCATTTTTTTAAATATTGTTTGTTTTATTTGTTGACAACAATTTCTCATACAGATGGGAAAATATTGAAAAATCTATCATCTTTCAAAAAAGTTGTTTTTATTAGTCTAATGTGAAAATTTAGGTTTTTCGGGATCATTCTGTCTGAGATTCCTGGTTGTCTTGATTCCACTTGAAGCACTGGTAATGGATTCCTAAGGATTGTCTTATCATTTTGTTGTGTAGTCTTTCGTTTATTTTTATTTCTTTTAGTAGTGTAACTTATTATATGGGATGCGTATTCGATTTTGCTTCTTATATTGTACATACATTTATGCTGTTCCGAAGGTGAATGTGAATAGTTCAGGCTCCTCCTATCGCTATTATAATCAGATGTTTTGACACTTTCTCTTCACTTTTTTTATGTGTGGATAAAAGGATAAATTTGATTGAGAAACCAAACTCCCAGTATTTTCCCATAATCTGTACAAGGAATCTTTTTCCTTTAATTTATACCTTATCACAATTTTTACACTTGTATCTTTCCGAGAATATCCAACTTCGTCCAAAAAATTTCAAGGAATTTTTTGTATGAGACTTTGTTTTGGGGACAATTTTCTGTTAACATCTTATGCAATTTAGTGCTATTATTTTAAAGACATCCTACGATTTAACTTGATCGCAAAATATCCTTCTATGGATATTGCGCCATAAAAATCCAATCTATCAACCAATTTATGCAATTTAGTAATATTGAGCTCTGCGTCCCAATTAAAATGTTCTTGTTTTCTTTGTAGAAAAGTGGACTTGCTTCTTTCAGTGAGCGAATAAATTTTTAAAAAAAGTTTCGTGAGTTTCTTCAGATAATTTGTGAGGCCTGCTTTCGAGGGTTCACCTCCGATCAAGGGGTCCTGCTTCCGTTGTAGCAAGATATTTGCTGTAATTGCTATTGGCATGTCGTGGTGTAGTCATAAATACAAACTCGAAAGATGCATCTTATTTATTGTACAAGGTCAGTAAGGGATAAACAAGTTAAAAATAGAAAAGAGCAACAACAAATGAAACACGCGGAATATATAAATATACTAGCATGCACAACAGGCGCTGATATATTGCTTGCTTGCTTCGATTCGCAGATCGCAACAATATTCCCAAATGCGTTTTGTACGACCCTGAGAAATACCATGCAGAGAAAATGAAAGCCTTCTTACATACAACTTGATCACACTATCAAGCATACACTATCTTTATTGAGAACTCGAATTCTGTATGAATACAAAACATAGTGCTCACGATATACATTATAGTCTGATCTTGAATGCTGACAAGCAACAGGTAATGCTGTAATCAAGCAATACGGTAATTTTGAATCACCCTGTAAAGAAAGCGTTTATTATACTTCTTCTTTTCAGTTTAACGGATGCAAACTAACCTAATTGGGTTCTTGTATCATTAAAACCGTGTCAACCAACAAACCAACGTGCAAAAAAATTGTCTTTTCAATGAAAAAACCTTCCTTATAAACATAAAAAAGCGAGGATCTAAAAATGGGACTTTCACTGTTATTTTACTACGGATGCTCGATGCTCCATCCGTTAAAAGTGAGCCTGTGTTTGCTCTAACCTAGTACACGCGTCAGAATAAAATGACCATCCCGTCCAGCACCCTATACAAACACTTTTATTCAAGCTCTCCACCGGAGCTCCAAACTGCCATTTTCCGGGACCTGGAACCAACTTTATCCCCAAATCCAATCCCCCTTCACTCCCCCCTCTCCCGAATGGGTTAGTGAAATTTTTTCGTCCCTCTAAAATCAAAGAGGGAAATAGGACCTTTTGCGTGAAATTTATGAAAACCCCCGGACTTTTAAACCGAGAAATGAGAATTTTTTCCGCCATCAAGTCCCCTCTCGTGCAATTTCCTTCAGGAAAAAAGGAAACTGTCCCCAGAGAAGAACGGCCATGTGTTCTTTCTCACGCGCTGGAATGTGGGCGAAAACATCTTTATCGGCTGCAAAATGCTTGTTTCCTTCCAGAGGACGCTCCCAAACTATTTCAATTTCTTTTCCCCCCAAATGACTGCTCTCCATTTGAGGGTGGAAAATCAACTATTGTCCCGCTGCTGTAAGGAGGGAATGAAACCTGCAATTTACTCCCGATGACAATGGGGACATTTTTTCTTTCTTTCTTGTCTTCTCCTTTTTACACACGGCTTTCTTTAAAGTGGTAGTTTGTGTCACAGAGTAAACAAAGGTTTGTTTGATCTTTCCAATTATTAGATGAAGATTGGGCTTTAATCGCTCTTTGGGTTTTTTTTCTTTTGTCCTGGGCGAAATGAAGTCGGTGTCGTTGGTTCATTTAACTCGTAATTGGGTATTTTGGTGAATGATGTATGGATGGTTCTGTTTTCTCGTTAACCCTTAATTGCGTTTTTATAAGAATTTTGAGTCAAGTCGTTTAAGGTGTGACTCTCATTAACACAGATGAGTGCAAGTTTCTTTTTTTTGCCTACGGTTTTGACAACAATTTAACAACTCCTGTTAGCCTATTAGTGCATAGTTAAAATTGGTACTTAATGCACCCTTTTTATTTCGTAATATAAATTATATTTGTAGCATACATATAAATACAAAATTACAATACAATATTACATACAGTGGGGGGCTATTGAATAAGGGACTGCTCATTTTTATGAAATTTAAAGTTCAAATAACTTTTTGAGCAGATAAATTGATTTTTGTGAGGTGTTTTTATTCGGCATTGCTTCTGGTATTGTTACTTTAGGGGAGCCGCAGTACATACACCCTACATTGTTACATAGAGGAGCCGCAGTAGGAGTGCCCGAAAAACAGAACAGCAGATAACGTGGAACGAATGCAACGGATTCGACTTACATTTCTTGCATCTTCGCTACTGTTTTGCCTAATTTGAAGCAAAACTTTATGTTAATCCGTTGCTAACTGTCACGGTGTGTGTGTGTGACCATCGTTCTCACACTCAGTGTGTGTTAAACTGCTGATAGCATGTGCTTCTTACTTATTGGTAAATTGCCACTAAAAATCTGTGTATGACATTTTTCCGGCTGAGTCTGCTTAAGCACAAGATCCTCAACAGCGTGATTTTTTTACTGTGAGATCATTCACCGAACTTTTCGAACACACATCGTACTCACAATAGTTGTTCAAAATTGCGTCCACCAGCAATGATACATGATTGACAGCGTCGGTGGAATGATTGGCCAACCCGTTCAAAGATGCCAGGTATTTTCCTCACACGTGCAGTAGCCTCGGATAATCGAGCAATGAGATCCTTATCTAAAATCGAGCGGAGTCTCATAAATAAGACTTCAGATGCCCCCATAAAAAGAAATCGGGGCTCGATAATCGTGGCCATGCTTTTCGAGCAACGGCTCGGAGATCGGGGTGGCAAAGGGACTGTTTTACCACGTCCAATCCAACGAGCCCCAAACGTGGCATCCAGGTATGTGCGGGTCTGTCTTTCTTGGGATAGAATGGCCTAATCTGGCCCTTGTCCCATAAAACCCAACAAACCAACCAACCAACCAGGTATGTGCGGACATCAGTACTAAAGTGGGGTGGCGCCCCATCATGTTGAAACCACATGCGGTTTCGCGAATCACGATCGACTATTCAGTATGATCGCCATCAGATAGAAAGGTCACAATTCCCAGATTTTCACTATCAGTACACAGATAACAACACGTTGCGGGCAAACATCATTTATTTACAATTGGACATCATTAAAAGGTTGTAGAATGAAATAATAAAAATCTAAAATTCAATTGAACAATACGGGATACGGGAACAATACAACAATACGGGACACTGGGGATCTTAGTTCGAAGAGCTCCTTCTTCTGGTTCAGAAGATTCCGGATAAAATATTTTAGTTCCTATCCCCACTCTTTCACTAGTTCCCTTTTTTTGCAAGAACAATTTCTTCGTCTTTTAGTGTGCAAGTTATTCACAAAGTCTTACAAATAAAGATGTTTCTAAATGCGAAAGATAATTCATATCCGAATGTATAGGGTGGGTTGGGGTAAAGTGGGTCATGGGATAAAATGGATCAGTTTTAATTAACTCGATATAAATCATATTTAAATGAATTATTTTCACTCATTTTTTTATTATATTCTTTAATCTGTTGGTAACCTTTTTTGACTGACAAAAATTCAGATTTATGAATTTGAGGACTGAAAAAAATATATAATTTAAACCTTAAATGATGTCATAAAAAAACCGGGTTTACCAACTTCAAAATATCTATACATTGTAATAAATTACAGCAGACTTTTGTGATATTTTTCCATAAAAGAAAGTATGAGAGACACTTCAAGCCAATCAGATTAGAAAACTATAAAATATTTTATCTTTTAGAGCAATATTTTGTACTTGGCGTAAAATAGGTCATAGTTAGGAGGCCTTCTGTATGAAGTAAAAACAATGTTTTCAACTTATTTCCTTCAAATATACATTGAAATGTCAAACAAGTTTATTTTTTTTCTCCAAATGAAGTATTTTAATTGCTACATTTGAACAATGTTCATAAACTTCGGACGTTTACAATTTCAATTAAGTACAACTTAAAACAAATTTCTTCAGATAAAAACGGCTTGGAGAGATAGAGCCTGTACCACTCAATCTACACCATCTCTCAATCAGTGTCAATTTGGCACTCTTTGAACAAGGGAAGCAAATTTTCTTTGGACACTACGGAGATTGAAGAGCAAGTAGCGGATGGGTGCTGCATCATTGGGATGAATTCTCACCAGGAAATCAGTTTCATTACACGAAAAGGCGTTTTGTTGCTCTCCGAAAGCACCATTCAGAGATGTGAGGATATAGTTGCTCGTCGAGCCCAAGTTGTGACGCAGGCGATTCGAAAAGCTTTGGACGAGGATGCGTACAAACGGGATTTACTGTCTTGAGTCTGGCGCATAATGTCCTAATTTGGGCCATGCGCCATAAAACACCAACTAACCAACCAACGTACAAACGGGCTACCATAGCTCCTGTCGGATTTGTCAACATGCTTCAAACTGGTAAGCATTCTGGGAGCAAAGCATCCTATTCTCAACTTCGATATATAAATTATATAAAACAACGGCAAGCTGATGCTGATGAGAGTTTAGATGAAGAAATGGTAGCTTTAGAAGATAATGATGATAAAAGTTCTCCTAAGCCAAGGACTTATCCAATTCAGCCTTCTCAAGCTGCAGAAAAAGCGATGCGAACAATAAAAGAAAATCAAACCTCTGTGTTTGAAGGAGGTGCACGCAAATGGGGTGTTCAAGGCGAATCTTCTGATGAATCTTCTTCGGAAGCTGAGCTTGATAAGTCTGAAGTAAAACGAGAACCGGTTTCTGATGAAGAGACAGGTTTTGTTGAAACTGACTTGATAGATGTTAAGCACTCTAATGTAACACCCTCATGGTATTCTAAAACTCCTTTCACGTGAATTTTTAACAAAGCTTTCTGACTAATGATTTTTACATTTTGTTATGAAAGTCTATCAAAGCAATTTTTTTCCGGTTTAATACTAAGAGAAAACTGCATCCATTCATGGTCCTTTCAATATAATCTGTCTTGGTCTGGTGCTCTATGTCCTGATTTGGGCCTCGCCCCATAATAACCAAACAAACAAACAAACAACCAACCATCTATTGTCCAAAACCAAGGGAACAATAAACAGTGGCCCCCAGTCTGGGAATGGAGTATAGTCATGCCGCGTATGTCTACAGTGTTCAAATCTGCAGTATTTCTAATAAGGAATTTAATTATATCTCTTAGATCCTCTTCAACTGCCTCATGTAAAGCAGTCCAACCGCAATCAGTTTTCCCTTCTAAATCGGCACCGCTTTTCGTCTGAAATTTGAACTGTTCTCAAACCAAATCTCCTGATAGCTTCATGCAGTGGAGTACAGCCTAATCTATCTTTAATATTCACTTCCCCAACTACCACTGGAAACCCAATTGTCCAGGACCAATAAATAGTAGCCCCCCAGACTGGGAATGGAGTGTAGTCATGCCGCATATGTCTACAGTGTTCAAATCTGCAGTTTTTCTGATAAGGAATTTAATTATATCTCTTAGATCCTCTTCAACTGCCTCATGTAAAGCAGTCCAACCGCAATCAGTTTTCCTTTCTAAATCGGCACCGCTTTCCGTCTGAAATTTGAACTGTTCTCAAACCAAATCTCTTGATAGCTTCATGCAGTGGAGTACAGCCTAATCTCTTTAATATTCACTTCCCCAACTACCACTGGAAACCCAATTGTCCAGGACCAATAAATAGTGGCCCCCCAGACTGGGAATGGAGTGTAGTCATGCCGCATATGTCGACAGTGTTCAAATCTGCAGTTTTTCTGTTAAGGAATTTAATTATATCTCTTAGATCCTCTTCAACTGCCTCATGTAAAGCTGTCCAACCGCAATCAGTTTTCCCTTCTAAATCGGCATCGCTTTTCGTCTGAAATTTGAACTGTTCTCAAACCAAATCTCCTGATAGCTTCATGCAGTGGAGTTCTGCCTGACCTATCTTTAATATTCACTTCCCCAACTACCACTGGGAAACCCAATTGTCCAGGACCAATAAATAGTGGCCCCCAGACTGGGAATGGAGTGTAGTCATGCCGCATATGTCTACTACAGTGTTCAAATCTGCAGTTTTTCTGATAAGGAATTTAATTATATCGCTTAGATCCTCTTCAACTTTCCATGTAAAGCAGTCCAACCGCAATCAGTTTCCCATCTACATCGGCACCGCTTTTCGTCTGAAAATTGAACTGTTCTCAAACCAAATCTCCTGATAGCTTCATGCAGTGGAGTTCTGCCTGATCTATCTTTAATATTCACTTCCCCCCACTGCTGATTAAAATTTGTATCATATCTATTTTATCCATAACGGCTGAAATATGAAGTGCCTTAGTTGGTCAAGTACCCAGTGGCTGACCCTATGAAACAGTCAGGAAGGTGAGTCGATGTGAGGACTCGCTTACTGCACCGAAAAAAAAGATCCCGACAAAGTATCAACACAAAGCTAGCAATAAAATCTCCGGTTGGTCTGTCCATGGGCTCCTAAACTTATAAAGCCGGAGAAGCTCGAAATCTTCAGTGATGTCATGCCTACTATTTCGCGTTAACGTCGCTTTTTTGATAACAGCGCAACTCCAGTCTGAAATCGTGCAGGCCCTACGCCTACTGTGTGATTGGTCCAGTCGGCAAGGTGAAAACGTCACTTTGAATTTAACGCAACTATCGATTATTTCAAATGTGAAAAGGTTAATTAGAGATCACGAATCTCAAGTTGATACATTGACAATTATCCGAATTTTCGATTAGTCTTTCTTGGGACAGAATGTCCTAATTTGGCCCATGTCTCATAAAATCCCAACAAACCAACCAACCAAATTTTCGATTATCTTCGGTCTGGTCCCAGTTGATTTGGATAACTTAATTTCTTCTGTTTAGTTTATTTTTTTACCAAAACATTTTTCATCATTAATTAACCCATTAGTACCCAGTGATCTATTTCTTGATCGCTAAATATAGTCATAAATGCTGTCTTAAAATACCTTAAATTCACCCAACAGTGAAGAAACTGCACATATGGCAAAAGAAAACATCCCTCAATTCTAATACCTGTGTTTTTTGCGTTTGCTTCATTTATTTTGTAATAGGGATGGGTTAAAGTTCGAGTTTTCTACTTCGATCGAAAATAATTTGGGCGTTAATGGGTTAATGATTATAATTATCTGAAATATGAATCTATAAACTTTGTTCTAATACATCAATGTTATGGGAAAATTTCCCATAAAAATATTAGATTTTGGATAAAAAGGCCGACGTAATGGTCTAGTGGTTAGAGCATCTGACTGCAACGCCGTACGTTTGGGGTTCGAATCCCAGTTCGTCATGGATGTTAGTGTTACTGTCCTTGTGTGTGTTGAATTTACCTATACGGGTCTATACCTTCAGGTTGATTTGTACAAATTTTATTATTTAAAACTTATTAAACAAAAATTAAAAAGGATCTTAAATTTTAAAGGAAAAGCACAAATTTTCTTAAATGAGTCTACGTTCTACCAAACAAAAATGAGTTATAAGAAACGTATATTGTATAATTTTTTTCTTCAATTAAATTAAGTATGCTTACATTTTTAAAGTTCTTTAATCATCTAATGGAATAAATATTTTTTAAAGAATTTGAGAACATTCTTATTGTTTGAAAACAATATTTTGTATCAAATATACGCAAGTGATTTTGCTCTGCATAGTTTGAGAAAAAATTTGAATAATAATTTGAAAATTTTAGCAGAGAAAAAATATGTCAGATTCAAAAAATTCCGCGCAAGAATGTTTTTAGAACATTCTAATTGACATAAGAAATATTATGAATACGACGCTATAATGTTGCAGTTTTTACTTAGATTTAGACACTGAAATTAAATAAATTATCAAGGTATGAGAATCAATATCGTTAAAATTTTTCAAATGAGAAAAAGGAAACACGATTCAGCGTCTTGACAGTAAAAATCTATCCCATTCCAATAAATTAAAGGACTCTTTTTATTCCTTTTGAAAACACCCTAATATCCGGACGCCTACATATCAGAGTAGACATTCGCTGTAGTCCAGGATTTGCTTCTTTATGGCGCATAATATCCTGATGGGGATCATGCGCCAATAAAATACCAAACAACCAACCAGGATTGGCTGCGCTTTCGAGAGGCAATTTAGTGACTAGCCTCAAAAACTCATTATAAACATCAGGATGTTGTATAAAGACGTTTTTCAGTTTATCAAAGAAGGTGCCTGCACTGTAAAAAATAATCCTGCAAGAAAACAGAAAATTTATGGAAGTTGCAAGAAAATTTCTGTAGGCCGAAAAATCCTGTTAACAGAAAAAAGCTGTTACCTACAGGTATATGCTGTAAAAAGAAACTTTCTGTCAAGTGAGCTACAGATTTTTCTGTTGCCTCTCAATAATTTTCTGCTTGTGCGCATGCACTTATTTTAGTAGAGTTTTTTTAATTTTAATTAATTAATATCCGGGGATAGAACCCACGACCTACCGCATGCTAAGCACGCACGCTACCACTGAACCAACGAAGCTTCAGTATAATGTTGCCAATAGCTGTATTAGTTTTCGATGCAGTAAGTTTCTGTTTAAGTACAGATAAGCTAAAAAACTAGATAAAAGCTGTTATTTTACATAAAATAAATAGAAGTGCTGTGGGAATGTTACATGGCAGAATATCTCTGTAAACATAAAGTCATTGTTATTGAAAATTTCTGTTTTTCTACAGTTTTTTTTTACAGTGTGATGCTTTATCCAGTTCTTGTGAAGGAGAATTATCCGAGTCGGAATCGATGTGGTATTCAGGTGCCATCAACGTATTCCATTCATCAATATCCCAGCAGCGACAGAAACTTAACTATTGTCACGACTGTATATATAAGAAAGAAGTCAAACTTGCAATTTACTCAAGTGACAATGGAGGCATTCCCACTTCTTTAAGAATTCTTCCCTCAACTACTTGAGCCGATCCTCTAAGGAAACCTGACCTTTCTCTGCGAAACAAAAGGCGCTTTTGGTTGGATTAAAGGTGAAATGCAAACTAAGTTACATTACTCCAGTGTTTTCCCTGCGTAATTTGATGACTGGAATTTCAGTTTCCTATGTAAATTTAATTACTGCTTTGCCGAGGTACTTTTGTCGTGCAGTTTGCATGAATTTAGAATTGTAAAGCTTTTACGGTATTATAGAGACAGTGTTATGTTATTCTATACATTTATGCTGTTTTGTAGATAGTGAAAGTTTGATTTTATTCTGAATTTCTGCAATTGTTCGGATTCTAGAAAAGGTTTTCTATAAATGTGTTTGGTGTTGACAAAATTGATTTTTCCTACACTGAATTTGATTTTAAGTTCCTTTTACTACTTTAAGAGCTTTTGCCAGCTTTTGAGATGCAAGTTTTGTCATCTTTCGCACTATATGTATTGCCTTACGCTAAAAATTCCTCCATTACTCGGGGTAAATGACAAAATTGTTTTACAAAATACACGAAATGAGGTTTATGACCTAGGCATATTTTTTATAAAGCGAAACTATGTAAACAAATTTTTCCCTTCCCAACTTACACATATTTTAAAATCTGACGTATAGAGTACGTCCAACAATGGCCTTTGGTCAGTTATTTCAAGGTTTTCTAAGAAATAATTTATAATTTAATTTTGTCTGGCGCACACTATACTCTGTACTGGGTCATGTGCCATATAAATCAAATCAACCAACCAACAAACCGTTCCTATATACTTATAAATACAAGTAAATAATTAATGTTCAAGAGAAATTTAATGCAAAATATTTTTAAAAGAGAAAGAGACGACGTTTAAAAGACACAAATACGAAAAAAGGATAAAAAAACCTTACAGCTGTTTCGGAAGCCTAAAAAGGCTTCCCTCATCAGAGGAAAACAAAAACACAGACGAAGTGAACAGAAACTGTTAATATAGGGCAACAAACTTGTGATGCCACAAGTCGAAAAACTAAAACCAAGATTCAAACAGCGCAAAAAAAGGCCAACGAGCGCAAGCCAGCTACTCACAAAGCAAGAGAGCATTCCAAGCAGATGGTAAAGCTGGCACCACGGAAATGTCGTTAACTAGGTTATTTATATTTTTTCTGATGTATAAGGTTTCAAGAAAGTCTAATTCATGCACAGATGTGCATCTCTGTATGATTCTGGCTGTATCAAAGTTAAATCTATGTCCACTAGCCCATGAGTGATCAGCAATGGATGAACCCCGGATTTCCTGCTTTTTCACACAGTTCTGATGTTCTTTTATTCGAAATCTAAAAGCCCTTCTTGTCTGGCCTATGTAAGCTAAACCACACTGACACTGTATTTCATATATACCCCAGTTATTCAAATCAGAAATCTTATCCTTGACCCTTGTAAATTTCAACTTGTTAAAAGGAATGAACACAGTTTTAAAGCCAAATTAATTAAGTATGTTAGCAATCTGTTGGCTTATTTTTGGAAAAAACGGGATTGTAACAGGGTATGTTGAATGTTCAGATTTAGATTTGTGTTTCTTTGGATTTGAAAATTTCTTAAAGATACGGTCGATTATAATGGAGGAAAAACCACGGTTAATCGCCACATCTCTTAAAGAATACTATTTTGTCTTCATTAATGCAAAATAGTTTTCATCTTAATGTAATTATCAATATGTAGTGCATTTCTGACATGAATTTATTTTAAATTAAATTTTAAATTCGAAGCTGCTTCAATGATTTTAAAAACAATGGTATATGTAATTAGTAATTCCTTGAAAAATACATCACAGTCTCTTATAAAGTTTGTTGCATCACCAGTCACTACCCTAACAAGAGCTTTTAGCTCGCTGAATTTTTAGTAATCGACTTGTTTTCTGGTCTTGTTTGGCGTAGAATGTCCTAATTGGGATCTTGCGCCATAAAACCCCAACCAACCAATCACCGCCCATCTTATTTAATCAAATCTTAAAATATTCACTTGATTCTTGTGCCATAAAACCAAACCAAACTAAAATAGTCGAAGTCATTTAAAAGGTATTGTTCTTTTCTCCTTCCATTAGAATTTCGTAAGATGAAGTTAATAAAGCAAAACGGTGGTTCTGTGGATTCTTTCAAATCTAAACGCGCATAATCTTAAAAGCCCAAGAAATAGCATTAAGGTAAGAAGTTCAGAAGAACCATTTTACATAAACGATGGGTGTAATACAAGGACACCATTAGGATTTGCAAAGGAAACCTGTTTTCTCATTTCCCCCTCGACTTTCGAAAGATATTGAGCAAACGTTCAACCCTCAGGTTTCCAATGTTCGGATTAATTTTCTCCCTTTGTGTCGGCATTCTCGAGAACTCCTTCCGTAAAATAGCTCGAGTGGAAATAAATAAAAATAAAACTTAATTAGATCGAGCTTTTTTCATTTGGCTCCACTCGCTGCGCCATTTTCTTGTCACCTTTAACGCCCCTAAAAAAGTTTTCAAGAGAGCGGAAGTTTTATTTATCCAGTAAGGGAAGAACGACATTTCTTCGCCCTTCTTTTATAGATCTTGAGGCGCGGTCATTGTACATTGAGCTCTATGAACCTTTTCCTCTGGTTACTCAATATTAGCGAGTCGGTACTCAGAAACTACGTCGGCTTTGGCGTTAACGTTTACGACTATTTTTAGTGGGAGTTTATTACAGGAAGCTGTCCTGTTCGTCACCTAAAGCTTATTTACCACATGGGACACGGAATTACTAAGCTTCGGAAAGATCTCGGGGAGAACTACCATTTCAGAGCATCCGCTTCAGGCGAGGGAGCTTAGAGGTCTGTATTTGTGTTGGAGATTGGGATGTGCAAATGTCAAGATTCAGAATGCGTAACTGCTTAATGAAAAGAGAATGGTGTGCGTCGGTGTTTGAATAGCTATTCAAATGCCGGCGAATTCGGGAATAATTGCGCAGTTGTGACTTTGATACTAATGATGAAGATGTGCTTGACAGAATTTAAGCATTTATTCCCCTGTTATGACGAATATCATAAAGTAACATTTCGAGATGCTCGTTGTATTTTAGTAATTATTTTCTTTATAATACCGATACTTTTTAATACCGAATTAAAACCATCAATTTAGGTATTTATTCCATAAAACCAGTTAAAGAGCTGAAGTTCCAGTTCTAAATTGGTTTTTATGTAACAAATGTCGGAACTGAACGATTTTGCTGGTTTTAATTCCATCATCAAAGGTTACTTGTCAATTTCCACTGTAGATTATACAACCTCCCATGCCGACTTATAAAAAACCCTAGCGGGTATATTCCCCCCCATTCCTATGGGATTCTGAGTCGTCTAGGTTACCCCTCCTAGACTTATCTGAAAAACCTTGTATAATAAATCATAAAACCCAATGTGTATGTTATATGAATTTTTAAAACTCTAAAATATTACATAGCTTGCAAACTTTGTATTTTAACTAAACAGAATAAAAATTTACGCAGGGTGTTTTAAAAGTCGTTTTCACGGCTTTTATTTGGAAATAACTTTTCTTAGGGTCATGGAAGTAAAGTGTACCCCTAGGTTAGTGACCAGGATCAGTCCATTGAGGTAGATTACCACACCCCTTGCGGGGAAATAAAGTTAAAACAATTAATTACGAAACTAAATGAGAAAAACTTCAATGACAAAACTATTGGCAATATCATAAAAAACGCTCAGAAAAAAATCACAATATCAATATTCAAGGAGATATTAGCAAGAGGAAATGGCTCTTTTTCAGTCATCAAGCAAGAAAAAACCCTCAAATGCAGAGGTTTTAAATTTTTTTATTAAAAATTTTTCTTTATTTAACTAAAAGACATACCACAGAAAAGCTTGCAAATTTGCGAAATTGTCTTTTTCGGTGCCTAAAAAGGGCTATTTTCACACGCTAATAATTTTTCTGAAATTGTTTTCTGTGCGTTTGATTAACTTTTAAACTTTCTTATTTTCCCGTTAGGGGCGCTGTCAGCCGTCTCAATGGATTCAGCATGATTACTAAGGCGCAAGTTCCAAATAAAAGCCGTGAAATTGAAGCTTGAAACACCCTCAATAAAACACGCGTATTGAATGTAAAATACTGTTTATAAAAGCTTATACGAAAGATTCATTTTACAATCCTTTAAGAAAATGTTTTTTTAGCTAAAATGCTGTCTTGAAAACTCCGAAACTTTAGCATGGTCATAAGCGGAGCAACCACTATTTACTGCTACCTCTTTATGTTGACAACCCCACCTTCCTGCAGAATGTTAACAGCCAGTGACTTAAACATGGTGTGTGAGCAGAAACGCTTAATCTGCTGTCAGGGGTATGATGTAACCCAAACCACCCCGCTACAATTAGCTTAATACCTGTGCAATGTGTGAAGCCATTTCTACAATAAAGAAGGTGTTGTCAACATAAATGCTGTAATTATGAGTGTTTATATATTTGCATTTAGAATTCCGGATATTTTTGTCTTTCACGAATTTCACTTTAGAAAATGTGCTAAATATTGTCTACCCTAAGATGCATTTATAAATACTATTATATTAGCCATTAATAGCAACGTTTTTTGTCGGAAAGTCGCATTTGTTGGTAAAATGAGTAACGACATTTCATCTAATTATTGATTATAATTTTATGCATAAATTATTAGAATTTTCCTACTTAAAACAGTGCCTTCTTAACATAAATTTTAACTTATTTAGAAAAAGTGGTTTTAAACAAGGTAAAGAAGAAATTTATTTAATTTTCCTCTGAAGCATATATATGGTATTTTGTTGATACCACGAAGAAGCAATAAAAAATTTTATAGAGTAGGGCATTAGGTTTTTTGTTTCAAAAACCTAATGTCCGACTCAATAACATTTTTAGAAGCTAAAAAACTAGAAGTATTTGTATTTTCTTATTTGTGGTTTGGTCAAATTTCCCTTTGCTAAATTTCTTTATAAAAAAATTAAATATCTCTCAAGTTTTAATTCTATTCTATTTTAAAGATTAGAAAACAAACCTAAACAACCAGTTTTATTTGTTTTAAGAAATTAAAAAGCTGTTTAGATTTTAATAACCTTTTCAGACGAAAGAAAATTTGATGAAAACGTAAGATCTCTCTTGAGAAAAAAAAAAGTAAAACTACTACTCTCAAAGTTTGAACTCGTTCCAGAATTTAAAAATAATACTTAAATGAAACGATTATTTAAGAACCGAATTGAATACATTTTATCTTTCAAAGGTATCTGATTTATAGCCCAGCTAATAATACACGTAATTGCAAAAACCTGACTTTAATCAAGAAACTTCTAATTTTAGCTAAGGAGAAAAAGTAACTTCATTTTCATGGGATGAAATATGGATCAGATGCAAAACAGAACGAAGTAATCACTATTCGCTCCTATGAAGAAAAAAGTGGAAAGATTTATAGGGTCTTTCAACCCCCCCCAGAGTTTTTTTTCTTAATTTTACTCACACTTCTTCCCCTTTATTCTTAAAAATCTGATGAAAAGTGAGTTAATTTTTCTCTCATTGACCTAGATCTTCGATTTAGAATGTTATAAATAATCATTATCTCTACATTAGGTCTCTGTATAAACAGCCAGTCTACTAAAATATTTCGTAATTAAATTTTGAAAAAAAAACGGTCTCCTCGAAAAGATTTTTCCTCCCCATTGATTGGTGGGATAAATTTCTCAGTACTAATTGGAATCGACAAACTTATGTCACCTTTTTATGCGCTTTCGTTGTTATTTCTTTGGAATTTTTAATTTACTCGCTTCGCAGTTTCCCAACGAAGTTCATTTCTCGCTGAGGCTTTCATTACCTTCCTTAATTGCTATATTTCTGAGACCATTTTTTGTAATTAGAGCGGTGAACTTTTTAGGACTTTCATTAAGTTCTTAATTTCATTTCTGGCTGTGAGCAAGAATAATTTATGGTGTCAGACACCTGGATTTGAATGAAATTAAACTTTTGAATGCTCACAATCCGTTGAAATCTAGGTCTGTGAAACAAATTCTCGAGTTTTCTAATCTTTAATTATCTGAGAACTGTCTCAAATATAATAGCTAAGAACTTCTACGCTGGGATAAAATTAATAAACATAAAAGGTCCATAATTTTTATTTTAACTGGTATCAATATTCATAAGAATTATTAATGATACTACTATTATGATACTTAATTTATATTTATTAGTTTCAACGCCAAATAATTTTACGTACTTCAAAACGATATTTTAAAAATTGATCAAACCCTATGATCAAATCCAAAATATTAGCCAGGATACCCCAATTGAGGTTATTATCTATTTGATTCTTATTTCATGTATCCAACAATAATGTAGCATGAATAGAGCCCTGAGGTAATAAATTTTCATCAATAATTGAAAAATAAAGTATTCATATTTCCCACATGGGAAGATAAACAAAGTAAATAGAAAACATAACTCAAATAACAGGAATTTTCAGCATCCCCGGGAATCTCTTTTCTAATTTGCAAGTTTATATTTTATTCAGCGTTTTTTAAAGGTAGAAAGGAAGAGACATCTCTGATTTAATTCATGCAATACTTGGGGCGCAAACTGAATAATATATTTCCCATGATAGGGCTCGAAAAGAGCCTATTTATGTCTACAGGGACCCCCATCAAATACTTCCGATGGCAATATATGAGGGGAACTTCCATTTCTCTTTGCAACTAGCCATGTGTAGTGCCGCTCCTTGAAGTATTTATGAAGGCAGTAAATTGGAAAAATTGACAAAAATAATAAGAGCCACTAAACATTAATTCCCGCTTCAAAACGAATAGACCTGGATGTGTTTTAGGTCTGCTTTAGAAAAGAACTATTTTCCTTTATTCCAAGGATTAAAATCTACTAGCTATTGAAATGTTGATTTATTAGATTGTTCTTTCGAAGATTCTTTTAGATATATTTGTTCTTATGTTTGGAAAATATTATCTTCTTGATACAGTAATATAGTTTTTAAAATTTAATATAAATTTGATAGAGAAAATACCTCCACGTGCAAGGAAAAAATGTGCATGATAAAGAAACCGTAAATTGTTTTTTATGCTTTTCATTGGAATGCATAATATTTCTTTGATATTTTAGAATGGATTTTATTGTGTATAGTTATATGTTAAAAAATGCATAGAATCAAATATTTAAAAATAAGTCTAAATGTAATATTGCCTCTAATGTGGGCCTTGCGTAATAAAACTCAAAAACCAGCTAACTTAAGAGAATGTAATAGAACAGCCTCATAATCCCTTCATAAACACCCATCTCAAATTTGTAACTTTTAGTGCCCATATTGACAGGAATAAATTATATTCCAGGTATATTATTAATCTTTAACGGGGATTCTAAATTAAGATTGAAAGACTTATAGCAACATTATAGTATCCCTTGCTTAAATATCCCGATTTAAGTTTGTACTTAAAGCATTATAGGAAATACGTCCAAAATTCAGCTTAAACGAAGATGATTATCGATTCTGTAAGAAAATACTTATTTTGCACACACAGATACGATAAATAGTTGCCTTTTCGGTCCAATATATCCGAAACCGATGTGACATTTTGTTTTGTTCGAAGAATGCAGATAAGAATAATGAAAAAAAAACTTAAAATGATAAACAATATGTATGGTGTCAATACACTTTTTATGACAATAAAAACACGAGAATATAAGTGTTCATAAAATAATTATTTTCTGTATACATTCGAAGACAGCAATTATACAAAATGTACAAAAAATATTGATACACTTTGTAAGAATAAAAAATATATTTTAATTGTAATATCTTATGTTATTAAAAATATGTATTACCTTCATTAAATTCATTTATTCTATTACTTCCTTATACTCAACTATATCTCCATGGATTTGTAAATTAAAATATGAAAAAGGTGCAAAATATAAATTAAAGAAAACAATCAAACTAATGAAAATGATGTTATGACACATTGAAGTTAAGAAATGTCGTTTTCCAGCATACACTCTGTGAAGAAGGAAAAACAGTTTTACAGGTTCAAGTAACATTTCATTGCAACCAAAAATAAAATAAATCTTAAAAGGCTAATTTGAATCTATTCTATTGGTTTATTGGTTATTTTTAGCTTCTCCTAGTTTTTTAATCGTTTTTGTTTGAATTCATTGAAATTTTAGCTTGGCTAAATCTATTTTGTTTGACACCTAATGCTTTAAATGAAATTACATAAATTACCAGAGTGATCTACACTTTTTTTGTTTTATATTATTTAATAAACATGAAAAATAACATTTGTTCATTATAACATCTACAAAGAAAACGAATATTTGAATTCAAAACCTGAGTTTAAACTAGAGCTTATTGTTCGCTTAGTTTTTAACTTATTATCTAAGTCGTTCTCGGGATAGAATGGCCTTATCTGGCCCTATTGTTCCCATAAACCCCAATCAACCAACCAATCTGAATATAAACTGACATCTATATTAATCAATTTTCTTTAGATATTTCAAAGTACTTTCAACACTTCCGGTGTTTAATTGTCATACAGGGTGTCCAGAAAAGAACTCCGGGTTTTTAAAATTGAATATCTCTTGAACAAAAATAGATAAAAATATAAAACCAACGGCATCGTTCTTGTAGGAGCGTGGAATTTTTTGTTAAAATTTAAAAATTTTAGTTACTTTAAAAGATAGCAGATGGCAGCACGTTGAAAATGTCGCAAAATCGTTCAAACTGAGTGCAAGATATCGATTCTTCGATTATTGTCAAGATCGATTCTTTTTATTGAGATTATAACCCCTCTGTTTAACAATTGGATTTCAACCAATCATCGAACGTGAAATATTTCAGGTGGAAAGTTTCAATCTCAATAAAATATCTATCTTGACAATGATCGAAGAATCGATATCCTGCACTCAGTTTGAACAATTTTGCGACATTTTCAACGTGCTGCCATCAGCTAACTTTTAAAGTAACTAAAATTTTTAAATTTTAACACAAAAAATTCCATGCTCCTACAAGAACGACCGTTGGTTTTATATTTTTATCTATTTTTGTGCAAGATATATTCAATTTTAAAAACCCGGAGTTCTTTTCTGGACACCTTGTATAAAGAACATGTATTGATCTTTTAAGAACATTATTTATCTAAACAGTGGTTTATTAAATGTTAACAGAAATTACGGATTTAATTACGGATGTCGCAATTTCTACACATGTTCTACTGAAAGTAATAATATCATAACTTATACTAGAGCGAGAAGTTAATGAAATTAATTGTTTAGTCGATATTGATTCCATAAAACCATTGCTCATACGAACGAATTGTAAAAGCCTTTTTTACTTGTAAAATTATGTTTTCCATTTTAATGAAATTACATACGGACTTTTTACATAATCTTTGTCGTTCACTACACAATCTGAAAACGCACTACATGGAATATATTTATTTAGTATCGCCTCTTCCTGACTAAAAATACAAAAGAAATCTCTTGTTTCGTCGAAACTCTTCTTTAAGTAAAGGCGAGAGACTATCCGAAATCTCCGATTCTTTCTTGCGGAAATCTATTGACTTCCGAGGGGATATAAATTACACTAGACTTCATCTCAGGAGGAAAAGAGGTATGTATATCGCAATTCAATAGTTTCTCTTGCTAAAATATCGACTCTTTTATTCGTCATGTCCTTCCAAATGTCATTTTAAACTTTTCAGATCCCTTCGGTTTTTTGAGAAATAGGTTGATTTTCAGCGCGCTGCATGCTAACGTAAGGTCACGCTTTAATGTAAAGAAATGCAAATACTTTATTCATATATACAATGCGTAACAATAACACTATCCATAAAAAAGCCAAATACACAAAGTTCAAATTACGCTATCGGAAAGAGATTGGAAAGTGCTTAAATCGAAATTCCTTTCTAATATTTGCATAATGCCGTAGGTTTTGTTTTGAGAAAGTTCCGCAAAAAAGAGTGGATCGTTTTATCGTACCTTTTCACTATTTCTCAATCAAATAAATGAAAGAATTCAATTGATTTTCATGCTCTGTAAGAGATCGAGGGTCTTTGGCAGAGAAAATGACAAAGGAGTGATAAGTTTCTTTATGTAAAATGGATTATCCATCACTAAATTGATTTTGAGAGAAAAAAAGAACGTTCATTGGAATAGTTTTCTTCTATTGATTCAACATACTTAATCTATTGAGTAGTTAATTTCCCTTTATGTCTAGTGAATGACCTGTTTCAAGGTAATAACCATAAAACAAAAATTTGATTATAATTTTAAGAATTAATATGAATGTTAACTATTTGATAGTCATTAATATATATTTAGCCGCTATTACTTTAGCTGATCTTCTTCTTTAATAAACTACTTTACTTTTTAAACCATTTTTAAAAAAAGTATACCTCATTCTGATTTCATTTTATTCAAACTCACTCTTTTTAATAGATGTAATAAATAGTGGATATCGGCTTCTTATGGATCTAAAATATATAGATCTAATTTCGATCTCAAAGTTTGCTTGAAACTTGCATTATTTGGCAGAAAATATATAATTGGTTGATTTCGGTATTTATTATGTAAAACCATCTTGAAAAATGTAACTTCTTCTGTTAAGCAAGTTTTTTAACTAGTAACCCTTTTGGTATTTGCTGCAAATTATTTACAGTTATCTTTAGAAATATTTATTGTAATTTACAGTTAAAAATTACTTTTTTGAATGAACCAGTTTCATTAGTATTATGTAATAAATAACAGTATCGAACCATTATATCTGTTATATTATCATATATGCGCGTTTTAAAACTGGGTTCGTTATTCGCGGATTTCGCGTATTCTCTGTATATTTTGAAACGCTACTACCGCGAATAACGAGGGAACACTGTACAAGTATCCGCCATTTAAAAAATTTAGATGGAATGCTAAAAAATAAGCTTTACTATAAATTTAGTTCAGAAGAACTTTAATTGTCAGAATTTAATAGTTGGTGACAAATGTAATTTTATATTGAAATTTTTTTTAAAACTTAAATGTTTTAAATGAAACAGTGTTTACATTAAACAATAACGAATTCATTTAAGAAAGAACTTATATTGTACAAAAAATATTTGAGTGTTTTTGTTAACAAAATATTAGGGCTTAAATAACATTCAAAATAATGTTCCAGCAATAATTTAAACTGACGCAGAATAAAAGTGAATTCTAATATAAAAAGTTTACCACACGCACGTAAGAAATACATTCTTTAAAGTGTTTGTTGTTCAATAAAGTATAAATCTGCGACTAACTCGTTGCTTGCGTGACGTTGCTACAAATGTAAACGAATGAAAGTAAGTCACGAACTTAATGTTTTCAGTACTTTAGATTGTTGCATTCAGATAAAAAAAATCTTTTAAAATTTTTATTATTGCTTTAGTAATAATATTTTTCTTAAAAACCACATATTTTCTAAGGCATAAGATTCTATATCTTTTAGAAAAGCTTAAAAATATCAAAATATGATTTTGGTACATTTTAAGTTTTTAGTAAAGATTTAATAGAAAGTTATATCATAGAGTATAGCTGTGCCAATGTAATTGTTCAAATTGTCATCGTTGTAATCATTGTTCGGAGAATGCATAAAAGGGTTTCAAGTCATTTTCATGAAATAAAAATGCGAAATTAGAGGGAGTATAACCTTTTGCTTGCAATAGATAATGTTTTCTTTTAAATAATACTTCAAGAATACTTTTAAATATTAGGTAAATATAATTATATCAATGTTTATATTAAGATAAATGTAAAATTGCACTAATATTTTAAAATATTTGTTTGCCAATAAGTGTATTTCCTTTATTAAATTTGATTTGGAATTATTTAAAATATGTCATTGACGATAAATATTATTTTTGGTTAGCTAAACTGCGCAGTCTCCCTGTTATTAAATTACAATAATTTAATTTAATGTGCCGGTTTAAATATCCTAATAAAAAGAATTTTCTTGCGTGTTATTAAATTTAATAAAACTAGTTTTAAATGTTAGAACTGGTAATTTTTCCTTAAAGCGTTGCATTAATATTAAAATATTCAAAATATATTGGTTTTGGGTTTTTTATTTAAAACTTTTGAATCAATGATTTACCATCAGCTAAGAATGGTAAAAACCAAGCGTTTTTATGAAATATGTTTTAAATTTGGGTAGAAACCATTTTGTAAAACAAGCTATACAAGCCAAATTAGTACTTACATTACGTTCTATCTTAATTCTTTAAAAAGAATAATGATAATAATTTGTTGAACATGGTTATTAAACTAGCAGTTTGTTCTTTGAAATATGGATGAGTTGAAGTTATTAACGTCCTAATAACTCATCAGCTACTAAAAATCGCTTATTAATATCTAATATAATTTTATGTTTTATTTCTGACAACGATTATTTCATAATAACTACAACCAACCTATACTTCCCTTTTTCCATTTTTTAAATAAATCAAACAAGAATAACTCATCTACTTTTTAAAAACCTCGGGGAGATTTTAAAAATTGGATAAACTAGTGAAAAAAAAAGACTAGGTTGAAATTTTAAAAAAGAACTGATGAATATTGTAAAAGACTGCTTTTGAAGATGAGATAAAAGCTATTTTCCAGCTTTACGTATCATTAATATTAATCTCAAAGTTTTGGTGACCAGGAAATTCATTACCATATTCATACTATTCGAAATTCCGTTTCACTCAAGATCTTATGGTGAAAAGAACTGTATTTTTAAACAATCGTAAATGTATTTTTATTTAAAATATCCATCAAAGTCAGGGGAAAAGACATATTTTAAAATGATAAATAAAAGTATAAGAAATGTGAGCATGTAAAATATTTCTAGCTAGTAATGATTTCTTAAAGTAAAATAATTAACTGGGGGAATAGTTTAAAAATATAATATTTTACTATTACTTTTGAAAGTAAGATGTTTTGCTTCTTACTGGTTTAAAATACATTTAATGTATTTGAAATACTGGTTTAAAATACATTTAATGTATTTGAAATACTAGTTTGAAATACATTTAATGTATTTGAAATACTGGTTTAAAATACATTTAATGTATTTGAAATTGTCAACAATTACACTTCTATAACTATATTAAAACTGCACATTCCGACCCCAGCTATGGAGGTCTTTATCAGCAGGATAAAGTTCTTCCAACTTACGCATGATCTCTCATTATACAAAATTAATTATTTAAAATTTAATCACAATTGTGTGGATGACAACTTTAAAAAACGTATTTCAAAGCAACCAGCTATTGCAGATATATTTCCTTTGAAAATTACACATTAAATATTAAGGTTTACTAATAAATGAGATTAGAGGTAAAGCAACAAAGTAAGCATTTTTTCACGCAGTTTAGCCTTATCACAAAACATCACTTAATAACACTTAAATGATGCGGATTCTCCAGTTCATCCTAAAATATAGCGGTCGATATGAATAAGGTCGAATCATAATAGTAAATAACTCGATTATTAAGTTACACACAGAGTCAATAACAAATGAAATCCAATTTATAGTTCAGCAAAGTAGAAAATTGTTTCCTTCGCCTACGAAATAAATGACAGGAAATTAATTACGGTTAATATGGCTCGGATTCCGAAAGCTGCAAACAAATTCGTCGCCAGCTAATTACCCTCCTCCCGAAGAAAAAGATGGCAGTAATCAGCTTTTTTCTCCCTTCCAAAACCTTGGTTTCAATTTCCTCGCATATGGAGTGGGACGTCATCGACAGTAATAAGCCTTTCAAAGTCTTGGGAATGCTTGTAGCGACGCATTATTTCGAGTCAAAGAAAGCACGTTTAACTGTTTTCTGCTGCAGAAGTATGCTTCTGAAGAGAAAAGCGCGTAATTATTCAAATAGAAACACAAGGAATCTGAAGGGTTGGATTCCGGGAGCTAATCTGGGAAATCAGATTGCGGGGAAACTTTCTCTAATTACTGCAGAAATTATACGTGGTTCATTTCCGAGCATTTAGAAGTCGTTAGAAGAGTAGTTTTTGGTATCGTGTCTGATTACACCGCGGGAGGTCTGGAGAGGAAGTTTTTGAATTAAAAAGATATATATATTTCTGATGATTTTAGTTGGTTTTAAGTTGGGTGATGATATAGGAGAGAGGGTGATTAATTAGAAATAGAAGATTTTGATGGTTTGTAATAACTATGGGTTAATTAATTACGCTACTGATCTATATAATTTGGATTTTAAATAAAAACTTCCGTTGTGTACTTTCTTGTCTGGTGATGTCAGTTTTATTGATTCACTCGGCAGAACTTGGGTTCCAAGGTATCCTTTTAATGAGCGGAAATTTGGTGTTGTTTATATCTAGAGAACCAGTTTGAATATTGAACTGTAAGATTTTAAGAGGAAGATGTTTTTAGGACTTTTTGTATCAAGTATTTAAGTATCAAGTATTTAAGATCTGGGTAGTAAATTTAATAATTTATATTATATAGTTACATTATAAATGAAGTTTTATTCTGGTTGTAGGGAGAGTGATAAAAACAACAGTTTAACAATATCCTGCGATATTTTTAACAGTTAAAGAGCTTTAAAATAAATCAAAGGTAAATTAAAAACAATTAACTTATAAAATATTCCAAATTGTTTTAAATGCGCTGTATGTATTTTCCCTCATAAAAGTTATTAAAATATAATACAACAGTACTTTTTCTCTTTGTATTGGGTTTTTATATCGTTGAGAAGAAGGAATAAATATAGCGAATATAAAACCTTTTTACAACCAAATCAATTTAAAATTGATTATAACTCATTTTAATACGTAAAATAAAGCATAGTGTTGCAAACCCTTGTTTGAGATTACACCCCCGAAACCAGATTAAAAAACTTATCACTTTGTGCAATAATATAATTTATTAAAAATGTTAGCTTGGAATAGTTTCAGTACGTAAACCTTCTAATTTATTCCCAAGCTAAAAACTTCTTTTTTATTTTCAAATCTCTTAATCTCAAAACTCTCTTAAGGGTATCGCATTTGAAGACAACTGTTCAATTTTAAAAATAGGCGTTAATTGTTTCAATTCCTAGCTTCCTTCCAGTATGTTTTGACAACGGAATCCTCCTTGTTAAAATGGCTCTAAGGAGAGTTCTGTCGTTACTATAATTCCAACCTAATCAGAAAAAAGGAGAACCCTTTGCAGCGAACTGGGAGTAATCGAAGCGATATTTTGATTGGGGAACCAGCAATAAAATCCTTTTTCAGCTCGTAACTTTGAATTGTTACACTGACAATTACTTACTTCGACAGAAACTGGGACTTGAAAGAAATTATTTCTTTTTATCAGGCGATATAAACTATCAGAGCAGTTTCCTTTTTTATATCCTTAGAAGAACTTGGATCACTTTATTTTTTTGTAATCTTACGAATAATTTTGGTAATTATATAGTAATATTTTCGATGGCAATAAGAGTTATCATTAGTGTCTAGTAGCCAAAAAGGTTTCACAATACGTTTATTAGTGTTTTCAGCAAATTTTGTGACGTGCCGATCCATAAAAAATTCCTTTTTGTTAAGTATGGATATTACTTTTGAATAGGTATAAAAACTACATACCTTTTTCATAAGCTTACGAAACAAAGTTTGAAATCTTGCTATTTCAATTAGTTTAATTATATTCTTAGTTCGCGTTTTATATAAGCATACAAAAATCCTTTTTATGCTTACCTTTTTATTTATCTTATAATTGCAATCTAAAACAAATTTGATTGAATGTCTGAGAATTTACAATTTATTTTCGAAACAAACATCATAAAACTGGGTTATGAAACGGTCTTCTGAGAAACTATTCTAAAATATCTCGTTTTATCTTAATTTTTACGATTTCTAAGTCATAAATTTGATTTTAAGGTTTATTCAACCAAAAGCTAAATATTGGAATCTTTTTAAAAAGGAATTTAATATTTGCTCTGGACAAGCGGAGGGTACTTTGAAAATTCTAAGAATACGAAATAAAAACTAATTAGTCTACTTAGGTGTGTTTCTATCATTAGCCAAATTAAGTCCGTTATTCTTTAAAAAACCTACCCAACTCTTATTTGCTCTAACCAGACATAACTTCTAAAACATCAATTACATATTCCACAACTTCATCACCACTAAGAGCTTATTATTGCTTGACGCGTTTCTTTTCTATTGATGGCGTAACTCTCTCGAGCGAATTAAATATTTACACAAATCAAAACGAAAATGTATTTTGGGGTATAGGAGCGACACTGGTGCACTGGGAATTGTGACTACAAAGCATTGTGTAATGTTAACTTTTGCTATATTGTTATTTTCACGAAAACTTAAGGTTTAAGTTAGTCCTTAAGTTTTAATCATCTCATTAGTACTTGTTTTTTTATACTTACATTATCATTAGATTATTACTAAAATCATTGGTTGAAAATAAACTCTCTAAAACTTTCGTAATATTGATGAAATATTTAATGCAATCACAAATTTTAAGCCTGCATAACTTTTAGAAGAGGCAGCATTAAATTTTCTTCAATACAAAATTTGAAGTAAAAATTAATTATATTTGGTGGAAATATTCCAACTATAAGCGTATATGTGTTTATGAATTTAATAATTTACTTAAAATTGTCTTTCTTGATGAGGGTTCTTTATTCATGAAACAAAGAAATTCTATATTGTTTTGCTTTATCTTTTTTCTATTGAAAATCGTGTTGAAAAGCATTTTTAAACGAACATCAATTAAATTTGCTTGAAGATAGCTAAAACTTAGTAACTTACCGGTTTTGTATTTTATAACTCTAAGTACTATATAATTAAGTTGTTGATAAACTTTCTTACATCCTCTCTACATCACTCTTTAAATGGTTTTGCATCCCTTAATGTACAGGGATATTGATTTTTTATTGGAGATATTTTGAATTAATTTTCATATTTCAAGTCCACCACATTTAATTCCTTCTAAATTAACAAATTACCTATTATAAAACCCAAAAAATTCAGAGTCGAATTAGGAAACAATTGAATTTGAAAAAAGGGTTTTGAATTTTTGAAACATTGAACTTCGATATGAACTCCATTGTTAATAATGTATAAAAAATTTACTTTATCAAAGAAAAATGCATTCAGAATTTCTTTTTTTTTATTTTTTGGTTCCGAAAAAAAAACAATTTCCAAATTTAGAAACTAATCAATATGGCAATCTCTCCATCAAAAACTTTTTCCTTCAAAAAAGTAACCATAATTGCAAGTTAAATTAGATTATTTTTTGTATAAACATTTGTGCGATATTTAAATTTTTCTAATAACCTTGAAAAAAAGCTTCAAGTCACTGTAAACATCAAACCACCTTTCACCCTCAGAAACTAAAACTGAATTGAGTTTTGTTGTTGAAACTGATTTGTGACATCAGAGGGTTCACACAATGTCTGTCAACTTTTTTATAGTAATAACAAATTTGGAGACAGTGCATAAAAAAATCTGTCACAAGTATTCTTTCTACTTACACTTAAAAACAACCAAGCTCTCCGGTTTCAAAATCCCACCTTGAATTGTCAGCTAGCATCGCTGATCGGCTGAGATGTGACACAGCCAGCCGCCCACTTTGATGGAAAAGCGAGTGGCCCTGAAACATTGCTTTCCTGCAATGCTCGTTCTTGGTATCTAGCCGCAAAACGCCTCCAGCCAATTCCATCGCAGATGGTGTCTGTCTGACTGTATGGGGATTCGGACGTTCCTTTGAACGGGATATTTTGGGAGGAGGGGTTCTAAAAGTTAGGGGGTTGATTTTTATAAGTTTTGATTTGATTTGGAAAGTCTATTTTACTTAAATTCTATTATGGAGTTCAATGATAATTGGATTTCATTTAGTTATTGTGTTCTAATAACGAGTTAATTCAGTTTTATCAGTAAGAGGGGGAAATACATCATCGAAGTTATTCTTGTTCGTGGGAAAGGTAGAAAAGACATTCTATAATAGTAGTGAATGATTTTCCAGGAATTAAAGAATTTTCATAATTTATAAAGGAGTCGTAAAACTTTGGACCGGTACACGCAAGCTAACACACACACACACACACACACACACACACACACACACACACACACACACACACACACACACACACACACACACACACACACACACACACACACACACACACACACACACACACACACACACACACACACACACACACACACACACACACACACACACACACACACACACACACACACACACACACACACACACACACACACACACACACACACACACACACACACACACACACACACACACACACACACACACACACACACGACATTTTAAAGAAATCTTATTATTAACACAAGTTTCACATATGAACTAAGCATACATCATTCTAATATTAGTCATTTATAAAAAATTAAAAGAGTAAAAATTTTAGCACCTATAGAAAACGATGGGTTTTTTTGGTCTTGCTTGGCATATATCTGGCTCTTGTGCCATAAAACTTTAACCATACAACTAACCAGCCTATAGAGAACGATTTTTTTTGGTAAAAATCTAAATTTTTAACTTCGTTTGTTTTAATTTTAATTTTTTATTTATTTCATAACAGACTATAACTTTATTGAAAATATTTTCAATTTTCATTTAACACACTTATATTTTTTAATTTACTTTACCTGCTATGTAGCTTGTGCGCCCCGAAGAGTATTTGATTAGAAGTTAAGCGATTTATGTAATTTAATTATAAAAAAAGTGGTACTAAATCTTTTACGATATAGAAAGATTCATTGCTTTATTTTATTCATACACAAAAAAATGTGTAAATGGTTCACTTGAGTATAAAACGGTTTTTGTATCAGTCCTTTTACTTAACGGCTTCTTATGCTTCTCTCGTTTTTCTTAACATAGTCCTTCATTGTTTTTTGTATGTTTTGATGCATAAATTCCTGTGTATAATGTCGTATTTTAAATTAAATCTTCTGAAAAATTTAAAATAAATTTTAAAATTTTAGTTTTCACATTTACTTAAAGATTAAGACCCTTTTACCTCTCTTTGATCGCAAAGGTTCTTCTAATGTGATTATGTTATTTGGTTGTGGGTAAGAAACTCGATATCTTTTTGTCTCATTTAAGAGTCGCAACAAAGTAAAATACATTATATGGCAGTTAAAATTTACAATTAACAAACAACGAATACACACAGAAAAAAACGGGTATTTTGGCAAACACATATTAATTTGACTTGTTGGCTTGTGCAAATATTTTACGAAGTTCGTCACGCGGCAGGCATAAAATTTCCTATCTAGTGTGAGTCAGGCGTGAAATTAACCTTTGGTACTCACGCAGCATCTTCACTTATTTATTTTCTGGTTGCTGGAATAGGTTTAAGAGCATAAGGATTTGTCTTTTTAATTTATACCTTGTGTGAGTCACAAGCTATGTTTAGAAAATTTTCTTTTCATTGAATTAGTAAATTGTTTACCGTAATTTGATCAAGCTCTATTTCAGCCTAAAAAGATACTTCCACGACATCAACAAATTTATTTTGAATAAAGGAAGATTTATTTATGGTATTTTGGGAATTAAAAAGTAAAAATCTATGGTTAATTCGAAATAGATAAGAGCGGTTTCGGTATTACTTTTGTTAAAATTAAATGGTTTTTAAATCAAAACTTTTAATTAATTTTTGGAAAAATTTAGAAGCATTGTTAGTTTTAACAATAAATTAGTTCGATTGTCAAAACGGATAGTGGGTAAAAATTTACCCAATCAAGATTCAAATTTTGCATGAAGCTATACATTTTTAAAATTGTTTAATATTTAATTGTAACTGATATTTAATCTTCAGTTACTTTAAGCTTTACTGAAATTTGTTGGAATTTCTTTCAAGAGGTAACTATGTTGCCTAGTCTTAAAAATTTTTTTCGTTTCTCTAATTCTTCTTGTAAAAAAATTATTTCTCCACTCTCCACAAATGTTTACGTTTATCGGTTTAACATCCACGTATCTGGTTAGTCGAAATAAATTTAAAACATTTCCCTTTTCAAATAACTGTTACTTTACACGCTAAAACTGTAACGGTTTTTCTACCTAAATTTCCCTCTAACATTCATCTTCCTCTGTTGCTTCAAACATTCGCCATTAATTTGAAAGGAATAAAACGCTACAATTCTCAAAAACCCACAGAAACCACGTATTAGTTTCAATAAAAACTCGAGTAAAATATATTCTCTACTATTTTTCCAATGCAGCCGCCAGCTACTCCTTTTCCACCACCGACACAACTTTTTTTTCTCAAAAAAAAATTTAACTATCGACTTTTTTACAGCTCGTCCGCAGTTTTTTTCGCGTTAACACTAATTGATCATTACAGACAAAACCGTTTTTCCGTTTCCGATAGCTGCAGCGAGCATTAGCGGCCGTGATGTGAAATAACTCCACCGGAAACGTGAGAGATAAGGCGGCAGTACACGAAAGCGTTTAGCGCTCGCGATGTTTATCTCTTCTCCGCTAAATGGAATGATAAACTGAAAAGGGTCAATCGCGTTTCTCCCATTCGCTTTGATAACATCCTAAAAATAGATGCTTGTTAATTTCCTCGGCTGGCAAGCTACCAACAAAGCGAGATGCACGCGAGGAATCGTTTTAATCGCGCAATCTGCATTTTCACATTCTCCCGCATTTTGAGGAGTTGCGAATTTTTCCAATTGCGTTTCGCTTCCGCCAATAAAGTGTGTGGGAAAAGCTTTGATGCCGCAAATGTTATAGATATTGATATCACCTCAAGCTGTTGAAATGGCTGAGAGCTCATCACAGCAGAGTCAGATTCTTTATAGGGTAATAAGTCATTACTTTTACTGGTCACCATAAAGTACGTTGGATTGAATTATGCACGTTTTTATGCTTAACTAATATGGCTGTGTGGTACTTAGTGTTTTATAATCGTTATGCTACTAAAAAATAATTTGTGTTTAAAAATACAAATAGTATTCTAATAAAAGTGTTGCTGAGGAGTTATGTAAAAGTATCGAGAGTAAATACAATTTAATGGATGGATTTTTTATATTTAATTTCACTCTGTGAGAAGATACTGCAGAGCACTAGTTATTAGGAGTTTGTTTAAAAAAAACATAATCCTGAACAAAATTTTTATTTCCATTTTTATTTACGCTGGTGTTCAAAATTAAAAGAAATTACATATTTGGACCGAATATTTCACCATTATCGCTGTTTAGTGAACAATAAGTGTAAACTCACAACTCTCAAGCGTCGCCTCCTACCGTGGACCGGTTCATCAGCACGGTATAGGAAGGCAACGCAAGAGAGAGGAGCGCAAGTACTTGCCTAGTCTTTCATTTCTCATTCAGATTTAAAGAGAAACATCAATAAAGCTATATGTGTAATTAAGGCTCTTATAGCTAAACTAAAACGTTTGAGGTAAATAGTAGGAAATATAATATCTTCCACTGTCTTTTTTCCATCTTGTTTATTTCTTCCTTTTTGTTATAGAACATATTTTTCTAACATTTTAAACAAAGTACAAAGTTATTTTATACTTTGTATTTATCTTCTTTTATTCCATTTTATATAATTTTTTGTGTTGTTGTGTTTGTGTTAATAAATTTGATTTAATATGTAAGATAAAAATACTTCAAAAAATATTAAAAATTATGCATATTGAAAATTGATTGATATAAAGAATATTAAGATAACTTACCTATTTTATTGTAGAGAAACTATTTATATGTATTTCAGTTTCTAATTTTATAATAAACATTTTCATAATATCATAACTTTGAAAGCATGCCAAAAATATTTAATTTTAACAGTTGTCGCCAAGATTGTGTTGCTAAACTGGGAGTCTAAAGTGATCTCATCTCAGAAAAAAATAAGCAGTAAAATCCCGTTATAACTAACTTCACGGGACCATAAAATTTTTTCGTTGTAACGGAATTTCGAAAATTCAAATAAAAACGGTTGGAGATTTTCTGGACTTCCTTTATAACGGGATTTCACAATACCACAATACAGTTGGGCGAAAAAACCGACTCAGTAGTGATTTCTGGAGAACCACTTGGGTTAGGAAGACAAAGGAGGTTTCATTTTTCATTAATTAAAGTATTCTTTTACCAAAAAATTTTTTTAGTCCTTAGGGGGTCGTCTTCATATTAAACGAAGCACTAACTTTTTTCAATAGGGACCCTCAATTATTATGAGGTTTTTCTGAAAGGCCATCCCTCCGATACCTTAAATACCCTGTTTCATCCAGATTGATACACAAAAAAAATTTTGTTTAATTTTTTTTTTCAATTTTTAAAATTGTGTAATATTTTTATGGTAATCGATTCTCGTAGTAATTATACGTAGAATGCCAAAATTTCAATCGATTTTATCTAATAGTTTTTGATAAAAACGAACTTTAATCTTAAGGGGCGGTATACCGTTGCCGAATGCATACCGCGAATGTTCTTTCTCGTTAGTTTTTGTCAAAAACTATTAGATAAAATCAATTGAAATTTTGGCTTTCAACACAAAATTACTACCAGAATCGATTACCATAAAAATATTACACGATTTTAAAAATTAAAATTTTTTTTGTGAATCAATCTGGTTGAAACTAGTTATTTAAGGGTTTGAAGGAATAACCTTTCAGAAAACCTCATAATAATTGGAGGTCTCCAATGAAAAAAAAAGTTAGTGATCCGTTTAATATGAAGACGACCCCCTAAGGACTCGAAAATTTTTTTGGTAAAAGAATACTTTAATTAATGAAAAATTACACCTCCTTTGTCTACCTAACAGAAGTGGTTCGCCAAAAATCTCAACTGAGTCGTTTTTCCCCCAACTGTACATACCTATAATGCATTTAAACCAATGATATTATGCAATATAAATGGCTATTTGCATTCTCCTTTTCTTTACACATTTTTTTTTCAAATTATATTTAATCATATTTAACGATGAAAATTATAGTTTTCACACAACTTTGTAAAACAGTATTGTGTCACAGCAATCATCCAAGTTGTAAAATTTCAGAGCAAGCTAAAAAATGGATTAAAAGGTTATGTTTAGATAATATGCCAAAAATTTCTTAACTTAAGCTATTCAAAATATTTTAACTATTGTATCTTTTAGATTAGTAATAATCATAAATGCCACCTGCTTGATTTGGAAGAGTTGTATGTTACAGTTAAATTTGTGATTTATCATTATCTCAAAGACAAGTCAAGGTATGCAAAAATTTTGCAAGTGTTAATGAAAGGGGCAAAATATACCACAAAATTTTTATGATCCAAAAGGTTAAATACATTATACCAAATAAACAATAGAATAACCCAGTAACAAAGAACTAATTACAATCAAAAAACATTAACTGGGTGTAATAGTACTTAGAATAATTAAGAATAATAAAAAAACACAACATATGCCAAATAAACAATAGAATAACCCAATGAAAAAAAACACCAATCAACAAACACAACTTACTGGGTATAATAGTAATAGCATAATTCAGAATAATGAATAAAACACAACATAGCTATTAGGGTGGGTTAAAAATAATTTGTTTTCACTTTTTTTAAATTTTGAAAAACACTTTTTGAAAATGATAGTCATAATGCACACCAAATTAAAGACAAAAAAATTTACGAACAAAATGAATATCAGGTTTTAATGAACATTAAAAAATATATCTAACGAAACAAGAGTGATAGAAGAATGTAACCTGCAACATTATGTCTATAACTATATTAGTTCCTCATAAAAAGTCCTGAACAATATTTGAAAGTGAAATCTTTGGTTTTTTAGTTGCTTTGTAAAAAAGTCATCCAATTTTTCAAACCTTAAATACGATGTGGGAGCTTAAGATATTATCCAATAAAAATATTTTACACCGTCCTTATTGGACCAAAGTGGCACCCTTTCCGCGCTATTAGAACAGAAATAAAAAGTGAAGTGTGTTTTCGGCCCACCCTAATATTTATAAAATACAAAAACATAAGTAAGGCCTTCAAAAGAAGCTCATATCTTCCCTTATCAACTAAACAGACCCCCAATAATATAAATAATCAAATAGAAAAATCAATAGATAAATCAAATGAAATAGACCCTTCAAATAGAAAAATCAATAGATAAATCAAATGAAATAGACCCTTCAAATAGAAAAAGAAAAAAAAGAAAATTCTGAAAAAAATTAACAAACATAATAAATATGAAACATGGAATTATTAGTTTGTTATTTTGGAGTAATATTAATATAAAAATACTACAACTTATCATAATACACAAAAACAAACAAGAATTTTTCAAAAGTTATGAAATCTTAATTTCTAAAAGTAGTATTCTCTTTTTACTCACAAAAGCATAGATAAACAAATAATTACGTAGAATAATAAAGAACCCCACTTTCTACACTTAAAAAATCTTTTTTGGGATGAAAATTAAATATTAAAGGCAATTTTATTCCTTTTCAAACTAGTCAATAAAATATATGAAATCCCCTGAAAATAAAAAACTAAAGCCTAAATAAATTTTTGTTTCAAATTAAATAACTGAGCAATAAATCTATAGAACAAAAGGGGAAGGGGTTAAAGTGAATTTTTATATCATTATTGATTGATTTCTTAATGGCTCATATTGTTTTCTAAATTGAATAATATAACCTTTATGAATAAATGAACCTGAACCTACAGTTCTTTTTTGTAAGAACCTATTTTTTAAAACTGTTGCTATCAGGGTGGGGTGGGATACTGACTTGGGGTGAGATTCCTCTCAAACTTAAATACAATAGAAATTTCTTCTTCCCGCAGAAAATAGACTGTTCTCTTAATAAAAAAGAAAATTACCAAGTTACCACCACCTGAAAGGATTGGTGCCAACTTACAACTAGTCGGGCATAACTTATATTTGTATTTTTTATACTTATTATTTGTATTTTTTATATTTATGTACCTAATTTTTTTCTTCTTTATTTATAAATGTTGCAAAGTAAAATTTTTGTTTCACTTGGAAGGGCCAATTCGGCCCTTTATAAAGCAATATGTTGTTTTTTCTTTTGATTGTTTCCCGTTAATGTTTATGTACTTAGTAAATGTTTCAGAATAAAAAATAAATAATTATTATAAACAATCATATTTTTCATTTAAGTTAGTTTTCAAAGTAAAATATAAGATAAAATAACTGTCGTTTTGGCAATAAATCTTAAGGATGTGGGGGAAACTTCTGTCTGATTTTTAACTATACAGTGCTTCAAAAGTCCGTTTCGCGGCTTTTATTTGGAACCAACGTGTCCTAGAGTCAAGGAAATAGAGTCTACCCCTAGGTAATTGACCCTGGAGAATCCATAGAAACGATTTACAGCGCCCCTAGCGGCGAAATAGGAAAGTTATGAAAAATAATTTAAAAATTATAGGAGATAGAGCAAAAGCCTCAGTAAGAGTATTGTTGCCAACGTTGTAAAGAACTCACAGAAAAAAAGAATGTGAAAATGGCACTTTTTCAGACCTTAAAAAAGAAAAAAATCGTAATTTTGCAAGTTTTTTCAATTTTTTGATTTAATTTTGTCTTTATTCAACTATAAAAACGCAAAACTACACAATACAACTGAAAAAAGACAAATTTGCGAACTTTTTCTTTTTTGAGGTCCGAAAAAGTGCTATTTTCACATACTAATATCTCCGCGAATATTCAAGTTATTTTCATGAAACTTTTTTCTGCGAGTTCTTTAGAACATTGGTAACGATGCTTTTACTGATATTTTTGCTCTATCTCCTATAGTTTTTAAATTAATTTTTTAACTTTCTTATTTCGCCGCTAGAGGCGCTGTAAGTCATTTCAATGAATTCTCCAGGGTCACTTACCTAGGGGTAGACCTTACTTCCGTGACCTTAGGACGCGTTGGTTCCAAATAAAAGCCGCAAAACGGACTTTTGAAACACCCAGTATATTTGAAAATTAATCATGAATTTTAATTTTGAAAAAATGTCCCATCCCACCCCAGCATTAGAGTTTGTTGGGACATTTTTAGAGTTACTTCAATTCGTTTATAAATCTTAAGTTTGCTTACTATCAGATTGATTATATTTTTTAAACATGCTAAAATGTTTCAAGATGTTTTTTTGAAAGTTTCAATTTTGTACAAAGAAAACTTAACTTTTTAAAAATATGTTTGTAAAAAATGTCCCATCCCTCCCCGCTCTCCCTTAAAAGAATGAGTTAAGTTTTAAATAAAAAATGAGTATATATCATAAAAATCAAAGTTCATATCCATAAAAATAACACTGGTCTACAAAAAAATATTTTTTGTGCCGAGAATTTTAAAGCTGTTATTGTATATATTTGACCTCCTCATTCAGAATATAGCATCCATTTTTACTCATCAGCTCTAGTTTTTAATATATTCTAAAATAACGTTTTTAATACTTTTGCTCTATTTTCATGCAATATGGGGATATAAAGATGCGTGTGTGTCTTAAAAAATAAAACCTTACTCTCCATTCTCCAAGGCTTTTACTATTTCCTTTAGGTCCCAATAGACAGTGAATGAAGTTTCAGCCCCCTAAGTCAGTTCTAAGAGGTACCTATAGGGCCCTTAAGTTTGAAAAAACATTGAGACCCAAAGGAATAGGAAAAGCCTTGGAAAGTAAGGTTTGTATTTTTTAAAACATCTTTATATCACCATATTGTATGAAAATATAACAAAAGTCTTAAATGGATGCCCGATTCTGTATCAGGAGGTCAAGTATATACAAAAACAGCTTTAACATTCTCGCTACTAAAATGTGTGCTGACTATAGTGTTATCAATGGGCTACGCATAGTAGGTTGTAAGGGAACTGAAATTAAAAACCAAGTTTTCAAATTCGCCCAGTTTTACAGTAATTCAGATAATCATTATAAAAACAAGGTATAAAATATGGTTACATAAAAAAATGCTAACAAGATTGCTTTTTAAACTTAACACATTTTATATTACGTATTAGGGCGGAGTGAAAAAAATGTTTCAATATTGAAAAGAGCTGTAGTGGAAATAATAGTCCACTATTATGCCTATTAATATCCCAACTCTGAGCTAAATCCATTGATATCTTCAGTTACCTAAATCACTTTGAAATTAATGAATTTACAATTGAGTGTTCTTATATTTTACCCAAATTATTCCAAATATTTTACGTTATTTTTAAAAAGATTCGTAAAATTTATCATTATAACTACCCTACAGACACAGTTCAATATTTAATTTAATAATTTTTATTTTAAAAATTTTGTAAGTACTATCCCAAATGCTTTGTTTATTTTAAAAAGTACATTTCAAGAAAATTAAACTATATCTAGGTATGGTTTTGAGGATATACAATAACTGTTTAACCTGAAGGCCAATATTTAAGGATTTCATACATTTAAAGACAAAATTATATGTAATATTAGGGTGGTCCTAATTTTTCAAACTCGGAATTTCTTCGGTCGCACCCCCCAACTTTTTTACTTAAGGTATGAAATGAATGTATACCAAATATTTTTCAAATATTTTAATATTAACACGTGCCGCAACGCGATTGAAGTTAGAGTACGGTAGATGCGCGGGACTCCGTAACACTGAGGGAGGTATGCCGGCTCGTTGCGCACTTTCCGCGGCAACAGTGGACGCTGCGCGGGCCGCGTTCTCAAAAAATCACATCAAAGTCGGTATCTTCATGTATTTTATGATAAACTTGAAAACCTCCTACACTATGATTATTGCACATATTTTAGGGTGAAATTCATTATTATATGTGGATTCCAATGGAGGTTTTAAGGTAAAGTAGAGGATTTTCCAATGAAGGTTGGGACATAAAACAAAACTTTAATATAATATTCAAAACAATGAAAATTAGATTTTAAATGTTATTCATCATAGTTAAAGGTTTGATTTGAAATTTACACTGAATTTTATAAGCCTAAGCTCATATAATACATTTTAATGTTCTTAAATTAGTGTTAAAAGCGGCCTTTGGAGCTTGCGTTACTGCATCCCATGGACCTAGATTTTTATTTAAACGTTTTGAAAATCTTGGGATGTTATCTATAAATCAAAGTATCCATCAGGTATTAAAAATGAAGTTGTAAGAAACCCCATTGATGGAAGAGACAAAGAAGAAATTCACAAGTTGGCTAAAACAAAGCTCTAACACATGGGTGTCTAAACTATGACTGTTTGAGGGCCACATTGCAACGAAAAAAAAATTGCTGGGCCGCACATACAATATTTTTTCAACAAATTGAAATAAAAATTTACTATATGTAGTTTCATTAAAACAAATTCTTTTTACCATAATTTTTAAAAATTATAATTAGATATGTATAGGAGGTATAGGTACATATTTAATTTAAATTTGTAAAAGTTTCGTTTAATTTAGTTTGGATTCCATAAAGATAGAAATAATTAAAATTAATGAGATGAATAAATTTGCTTTTGTTGAACAATCAAATTGATATAGGGTTCAATAGACTAGGTTGTAATTCTTAATGCATTTTCAAGATGTTTGTTCACAAATATAGGTATGCCAAAAGCTGAAGACTTTAATCATGCATGATGGTGAAAATTATGATATTTATCGCGGGGTAGGTAATCTTTATAAAACTCCAGTAAAGAAACATTCACAAATTTTTCTTTGAATGTCGCTTTGGGCTTTGCAGTTCAATGCATTCTATTTGAAGGTAATTTATTTACTTCTAGAGAAAATGGGGTAAAAAGTATGTTGAAATGATCTTCATTTTTTCGAAAATTTTGAAATCTACTTTCAAACTCTTGAATTAAATCACAAATTAATGCAGCATATGTTTTGTGCAATTCACAGGCTTATGTGCAGCCAAAGTACTGAAATGTCTCAAATATTTTACTTTTATTTGATTGTGCCAAAATATCAACTTTCTTTCAAACGCTGTTATTGTCTGGATTCTAGAACATCGTATCATTAATAAATAGATTTTTTCCCCTGAAGTCTCAAATTTAAACCATTCAAATGTTCTGTTAAGTCTAAACAAGCTAAATCTAAAACCCAATCTTTAAATTCAGTCACAGGGGGTTCCCTTTTGTTTCCATAAATATTTTATTTCAGTTTGAATCGATTTGTATGAAAAATATTGAAAACATTTATTTTTTAAAAATAAAAATGTTCATATTTAAATATTTTCATAATTTGCGTTTGGGCCGCATTTTAAAGGCTTTTGGGCCGCATGCGGCCCGTGGGCCGCACTTTAGATAAGCATGCTCTAACACCAATCGAGAGATGACTACCAAAAGTTTCTATGGTTGACAATAGCACTTTTATATTATTATGAAGCTAAAATGATTAAATTTAAACAGCCTGGTGCTATCCATCATTCTAGGTGGATGTCTTAAGTAATTTATTGCTTAAAGATATTTATATTTAGAAATGAGGGTTAATTTGGATAATCCAATACTACAAGGTATGAATATTATTGTTAAGCTATACATAAAGGCCTGGTTTGATGTGCAAATGGATCCCAAAGCCCCATTTCAAGAATTGAAATTCATGAGGGACCTTTTTTTCTACAGAGGAATTAATGAAAATATAATCTAAGGCAGCATCAAAGAAAAAATGATTAGTCATGGATATGGTTTCTTGGAGGAGACAGTTGCCTTAGCCTTTTTTGATGAGTCTGTCCCCACAGAGCAATTTCCAAATAGTTTAGAGGGAAAGAATCTACCCGTGTGTAAGGGTGGTTGGAAATTAGTTTTGTAGAACTGGAAGGACTCTAAGAAAAATCAAGCCAATTTTGTGTCAAAATGAACCGCAAACTGTTTTCAAAGGTTTTTAAGTTTTCTTCAAAATTTATTTCTAGGGTTCCTTTAAAACGTGTGAAGATTATTGGAGGTTATCAGGAAGGGTTTAAAGTCGTCAGTAACTTACTGTTGTAAATAATGCTGCAGAAAGGGAAATCAAGCTCTTTGAACGATATTTTAACGCATAATGAGGACAAAATACAACACCTTTAAAAACTGTCAAAGGCTATAAAAGCCAATATCCTTCATGTTTAAGCATTTTATGTTAAAAAAGTATAGAAATATATTGAATTATATATTATAAATAAATTTAATAATTTTTCAAAGTTTTGAGAATTTTTATGTTTTTTCAGATTTTCATCCTTTTTGCGGCACGTGTTAATATTAACCGATTCGGATAAAATTTTTACCGGTTATTTACTACCCCATAAGGAAAAAAATTAGGGGGTGCGACTTGAAAAATTCCGAAAAAAATTTTTTACCATTATACTTAGGACCACCCTAATGTAATATAATGTCTCTGAAACAGCAAGGTAAATAAAAAAATATATTGGATTTTCTCTAATTTTTGGCGAATATACGCTCTATGCGCTAACTGAAATCACCGCATTAAATAGTTTTAAATATTTTTTCTATCAAATAGGAACTTGTTAATCAATCAAAGTGTGCCCGGGCCTAGTGGCCCATCAGGCGGTGCCCATCTCCGTTCCTGTAGCCTTTGGGCCTGGGGTGCTAATTACTAGCGTGTGTCCAGGCCGAGTGGCTAGCCCGACGCTGGACCCCAAGTTGATTCCCCAAGCAAACTTGGTCCTCATTTATCGACCCCGGAAGGATAAAGGGCTGAGTTAACCCATGACCAGCTACCCAAGCAGGAGCCGCGAGGCAATCAAACAGGAACTACATTAAAGTAATTTTAAGCTTTTAAAACATTTTTGACTTAATAGAAAAATATAACTATTTTTCATTTTATGATGGCAGTTTTGTCAATTTTCTCTACTTTAAGAGCAAATCCTCGACTGAATTATTAGTAAAGAACTTTTCATTATTTTTCAATGAATCAGTATGATTGTACGCAATCTTTGAGACCTTTTTGGTTTCGATATTAAACAATTTATTTTTCCCGTCATAGCCTATTTCAGTGATACGGGCTCTTACAATGCGCTTTATAAATTGAAAATATCACCCACAACTTTAACCACTACAGCTCTTTTCAAAATCGAAAATTTTTGTTTTTCACTCCACCCCATTAAGTATCCATATTTCTACATAAAATCGTTCCATAGAATTATATGCTGAAAACGCTTACGTATGAAAAAGTCAAAAGTGTTAAATCTTAAACATAAGCCATATTGGCACAGCTTCGATAAGAGTCTACCATCCGCCATGTTTACCCACACCTCAAATGATGGCCCACAACCGTATTTTTTAAAACTATTAATATCATTATTATTGGGTACTAAGATTATAATATTTAGTAGATTATTATTTTAGGATCTAATAATGATGATGATATCAATAGTTAAATCTCAATGGTCGTCAGTCATCATTTGATCAGTGGGTAAACATGCCGGCTGGTAGACTCTAATCGAAGCTGTGCCCATATTACTTACAACAAAACATACATAAAACATAAAATAACGTACTTAAAATGAATAATTTTAAATTAGAAAATATATTGGGAAATATCAAAAGGTATAAATCTTATATTTTTATACAGCAATGATTCATAGAAAAAGCTTTAAATTAAAATGATAGATTTAATAATTGTATGAATACAGTTTATAATCGAAATCGTGTTAATATAATTAAATTCTCAAAAAACTTACCACAAAAAGGGGTGAAACTTACAAAGCATCACTCACTCCCTCTGACCTTTTCGTTCTTGGCGAATTGAGTAAGAGTTTCCAGAGCCAGCAAAGGTTCACTCCTCGAGAAACACTCCCACTGTTCAGAAGACAAAACTTCCTTATAATTCTTTACGATCAAAGTGTGGGACACCAACGTAAGTTGGTCGTCCTTGTGTTTGTGGGCAAAGGACAGAATGTCCCAAACGTTGTCGATGGACACGTTGGAACACAAAAAGCCTGTACATTCCTTCTTGAGGGAGGGTACCTCGTACTTCTCAGCCGCGTCATAGAGCATGAGGGCGCTCTCCACTTGCAGCTTTTCGACAGCTCCGGAGTAGAGGTAGGTCAGAAAGCTGGAAAGGGTAGAGGGGTAAAGGTCTCTGATGACCACCTCACTGGACGCAGTAGAGAGCATGGTCTTGAAGACTGGGGACTGGGCACTCAGGATGTGCTTGTGGACATTGAAAATAATGTTTTTACACTTGAGGGTTAAGTCACACGTAATGTTAGTTTTCGGAACATCTGCTGTTTGTTGGATGATTCTGGAGGTTTTTGTCGGTATCAATTCAAATACATTAGCTGGTCGCCCATCTCGACAAGAAAGAAATTTGTGGCCGTTGCTGGGAATCATTTTAAAATTTAAAACCACTGAATATTCGTTCTGGGAGGCCTCTTCCTTCGTCAAGGAATCCGATACCACCCAATCATCTTCATCTCCATGTCGAAACACGTGCTCGTTTTGCTCGCTTCTCAACACTGAACCGTCACTCTTCAGCAAAGACCACAGACTGCGGACACACAATTTTTTCTTGAGGGGTTCTACTAAACTAAGTTCCATTTTTATGGAATCAGCCGCTGTCTCCGAGTCTATAATCTCGAAATACAGACTTCCCATTTGGCCGTCATTCAAAGGACATTCCATTACACAATTTCCTTTGCTAATATCTCCATCCAGCTCTATGTATTGTAATTGTTCCGAGTGTATTGCAAAAGTGGATTTATAAGTCGCTATATACGAGTAAAAACAGAGCTTGTTAGTCGTTTCCTCTGCGTATAGTTTTGGAAATATAAAGCGCAGAGTTAGTTGGTCCTTGTGAAGCGTCTCGTTCTTTTTTATGTGTTCGACGACATCCCGGAAGGGGGAAATTCCAGAACACCTTTTCTGGCCTGGTTCCTTATCATTTGTCGTGTGCAGAGGAGGGACCCGTCGGATGCGATGAAAGACAACTCTGAGGATCTTTCGACCCCACACACCAATGTTTTGGCGCTTTTTGTCCGATTTTTTTGGACCTTGCACCATTAAACCCCAACTAACCAACCAACCAACCGACCCCACACACACGCACCACCAGTTGCTCCTCGCGTCCACTGAGACCCCTGGGGTACAGTTCGAATTTGATTCCATAGACTCTATAGTAGAACATCTCTTCTGTGGTCAGCGCCGGGCCGTGGATGTCACCAGTCCAGCTACTGAAGTAGCGGATGGTCCAATTAACGAGAATTCCAGAACCACCGTCCCTAGTTTCCTGCATCATTTCAAACTGGTAAGTGACTGGGGAGGCGAAAATCGTCTACTCTTAATGCCGGTAAAAAAAACAAGTAAAAGAGAACGGCGATTGCCCCCAAATGTCCCCCAATTGTCGAAATCAAGAGAACTGGTCTTCAGCGCCTTTCGCAAAGCAGAGAGAAAAGGTGAATGACCGAACGAAGCTTAAGAACTCAAAGGCAACTTATTTAGAAAAATGATGATCGGGGAAGGAATTTTCAATGATCGTAACATTGATCATTGGAACTGTTTGATCATTGAAAATTCCTTCCCCGATCATCATTTTTCTAAATACCATTAAGGGAACTCCATTGTTTGACTAAGAGATTAATACTGCACGTTTTAAAACTCACCCCACGGTTTAGAAAGTGGTCCAATTTCTATCACATTAAGGATTTAAGTAGTACGGATACTCTTGTACCTCATGCAATAATGTTTTTCATTTTATTATGTTTTGTTTCGTCACACGGGCCTTTCTAAAAACGGCCTTTTGAAACGCGCTCGCACTACATTAGGTCCTAGCTCTTTAACGGTAAGGCTGCGCCCCGCCGTCCCTATTCAAAATATGCATGTCTAGGGCCCCTCAACCTCCCCCCAATTATTGATGATTATTTCTGAATCACCCTGTATAGGTCTAAAAAGGTATAGGTTTTTAAAATTTTGCGAATTTTTCAAAAAGTTGGCCACCTTGGATTTGCCCGCGCGTCTTAATAGGTAAATACTACCAAGGGGTCATTGTATGAAAATGTTTGGGAAACCCCCCGCACTCAACAAAACCAATCAAGCTTTAAAATTCTCTTGAATCATTTTCAGGAAAACTATAAACTATGGTTTTGAAATTTTCTTAATCCGAAAACCGTTTTTATTTTATTAAAATTTATTTGTTTAAATGATTAAAGTTTACTTGTTTGGTTAAAGAGTGGCTAAAATCAAGGCTACCGCAACAGATCAACATCTTTTTAAATCATAATAATCTCAACCACACTAAAAAGCAGACTTTCTTCTCTAACCAATCAAAGTCATTTTTCGATATATCTGAGCACTTTTTAAACCGCATTTTAAAAAAAATCCCAAGTAAGCCATTCCTCCCTCTCACTACCCAACCGTGCGAAATGAAAACCCTTCCCTCAGGACAGAAACTCCTCAACCGGAGCCTCTATATCGGAGTGAAGAATATAAATTGACACAGCGGTACACACAATTCGGTTATCGAAGACGCGAATATTAGATCATGATTCCAAACGTCGAAGACTCCCTCCAAATTATTGGAATCGGCCCCGAGCTACTGTTAAATAAGAACTAATCATTTTTTCGTCACATCGGGTTTTTTTGCATTTGCATATCTCGGGGCCTGAGTTAAAAGAAACTCGAACAGGAGTGAGCATTCAGAGCGGATTTTTCTCGGTATTTTTGAGGGAAGGGTGTGTATGAAAGTTCTGCTCTTATTTGATTTTTTTTTAAAGGATTGAAAAGTTGTGGTGTGCGGGGGAGCTTTCTGAATCAGATTGGTTTTTATTTACGTTTTTTTTTCGGTTGGGTTTTTCTTATCATAATACTTATCCTGAAAAATATCGCATCGGAAACGCAGTTTATTGGTGTTAAAAAAACTAGTATAAGAGTGTGCGTAGGCTTAAACTAGATATTCTCGGTTACCATTTGAAATTAAAATATAGGTTCTATTCGGTGTTGAGATTTTTTCTGAAAAATTGTCAAAAAAACTTTTTTGCGTACGAGATAAAAATCGCACGAGATAAAAATGTATTACGCCTGAAGAAGTATTTTTAAAGTTAGGAAGTTTTCATGATTAAAATACTTAATTAATTAACCCTTTTTTTATTAGATTGATAAAATTAAAAGTCACTGATAAGAATATAAGAAGTATATAAATAATTTATGCATGGTTATTTTTTGGTATTGACAGATATCTATTTTAATCTTGTAATTGGGGTATTATGCGCGTCCTTGCACCGTAAAACATTAAATTCTCATCCCCAACCAACATAAATCTACTAATTCATTACAATATTTTAAGCATTGTATTTTGTGAAGAAAAAATGAATAGCTTTAAAAAAATTAATTGCTCATTTTTAAAATATGTTATTTATTTCACCCTTTTCATTTTTAAAGGTTTTATTAAATTTGGACCCTTTTGAATAAAAACATTTAAAGATATAGGAAATATTTAGGGATGTTTTGAACCATATTGAAACCAGTAAAAAAGCTTCATCTGATAAAGTAGTCACAGAAAAAGCAAAAAACGGAAGCAAAGAAATACGACACTCTACTCAAGCCTCTTCAACAGGGGGACAGGACTTGAGCCAAAGGGGATTGTAGAGAACTGAAAAAAGTTCAAAACTACAACTGTAACCAACGACCAGCAGACAAAACAGAAATACAGAAAGAAAAAGTGAAAACTTTAGAAACAACCCTGTATTTATATTCAACAATGTGGAAATTAAAGTTGTAGTAAATAGTAAAGAATAATTTAAATGAAGAAGTTGAAGTGTCAAACCATATTCACCAGTATGGGCTGATTACTGGTATATGTTATTGATTTCACCCTTTTCATTTTGTAAAGTTTTATTAAATTAGGATCCTTTCGAATAAACACATTGAAAGATCCAGTTAATATTTAGGGATTTTTTTGTAAAACACAGTAAAATTTAGCATTAGTTAAACTTGACTTGAACCATATTGAAACCAGTAAAAAAAGCTTCTCATCTGATAATCTTAAGTAGTTACAGTAGGTTTAACCATTTGTAAAAAAATTAATGTTTTTCAAAATGAATAATGGCTTGAGGTATATATTTAAAGAGGCGTTTTGTTTATTGGTAAAAAAATTAATTTTATTTATTTTATTTGAGCAATTAAGAGGAACTCTTTAGAACAGAAACTTTGCGCATTTTTATAAGTTAGTTAAAGCACGATCAATAATTTAAAACATGATGTTTAATGTAATACAAGATGAAATTTGAAACCAGAAAATTGACATTGAGAGAAAATTTTTTGGAATCGTAGCATTTATTGAAATTGATACTTTATATTGATGAAAATTGTATTAAAATAATAAAAAGTGGATGATAATGAAAGGCGGCTGTAATGATTTGTGTGACTATGTGTGGTATATGGTATAAAACAAAAGGGAAACATACTCAAACATACTAAATAAATGAAACCATTGCTCTGGAAATATCATCTAAATTTAATATTTCCCGTGGAATTTCATCTATTCGAAATGTCCTAGAGAGAATAGAAGTCAACTAATAAAGAAGCAGTAAATTGCAGAACTATTGCATTCAAATGAGCAGAACGTTAATTAAACGCTCTTTAGTGGGAATTGAAAGCATGAGCTCCGCTCAGCAATTCCGAATATAAAACGCATTCCTACTAATTAAAAGCTCTTCGCAAAACACAGGGCTAAAAAAGCGCTTTTAAGGCAAACTATTTACATTTTCGGCCCAGAGACTTAATAAGATAGAGATGTATAATTAAGAAATTTTTCGCCGGCGCTACACAATTTCTGAGCCTTGGAACTTGTTAAACGTGAGTGGGGTGTTTCATTTGAATTGTTAATGATTCCTTGGCTCGTCAGGCGTTGAGTTTTTGGAGAGAGACAAAAAATTGTTTTCTCATAACTTTACTTTGACATACCATTTCCATAGTAATCTAGTCTTGGGCTGGTTTTATCTCGATTTTTGCGTTTCTGGGAAATTTCTTCTAGGGTGAAACGGGTGTTTTTGGAGATATTGTCAGCACCGGAAAATATCTTTCTTTGTTAAGCAGAGGTTTCATTTAGATTTTGGTAGTTGGGTGAATTTTTTACAGTGTTCCTAAGTAAAAAGATTGGTAAGTTATTTTATTTTTTTACAAATTTTACGATATATGTTTAAGTCTGGAAAATATTTTAAAACGTAATTCAAGTTCATCAGGTTGTATTACAGAAAGTTTGTGATTTATGTATAAAGTATTTTTTCTTCTCCTTAAGATTTTTTATCAGTATAGCATTCTAAAAGAGATCTTGCCACTTTCCTTGGAAAAACTGGACAGCTGGATTGCCCATTTTATTTATAATATTTCTGGAAAATAAAAAATACATTAACGTAAAATATTGGTATACTTGGTAGGTTTGATTGATTTTAAAGTAACGTTCCTGTTATTTTTCAGTAACATTACTTGGGGGAAAAGGGCATCCCAGCTGCCCAGTTTTTCCATGTAAAGTATCAAGACTTTTTTACAGTGAGGGACATAACGCAATAAATCACCAAAAAACCATAAATACATAAGCTTCGAGGAAAATGGAAAAATAAACTACCCTGTAAAAAAATCTGGGTAAATGTAAAACTAATATTTGGTGCAAAGTTTTTAATTTCCCAAAACTAAGTGCAATGAAAAAGCTAGATTGTACCAAAAATTGGTAGTATGATAGCATGCTGTAGTTCGTGGGTTCTATCCCCAGTGATTATTATTTTATTAAAATTTCCAAAAAACTGGAAAGTGTACACCATATTATGGTGCAACCTCTCTCTAATTTTGAGTGCCTTTAAACACCATATTATGGTGCAACTTCTTTCTGAGTTTTTAGCTAGGAATAATTAGCCATAATATGGAAAATTATGAGCCATTTTTTGTAGCCAGCAAATAAATACCAGATTTTGGTGAAACAGCCCAAATTTGTTTACAGTGTAGAAACCTTACACTTATTGGCTCACTGCATTTAAAGTAAAGAGAATGCACACACAGTGTTTTATTATATCTTTGAGGTTTTACATAAACCTTATAATGAATTGAAGTCACCAATATGAAAATAGAGAAATAAATTAATGCACGTTCAATACTTATTTCAAACTTGCAGAAACAATAAACATTTCTAGATACCTCTATATTCTACTCACCAATAGTTTTTAACATTCATTTGGATGAAACGCTTCACAAAAAGGATCCTTATCGACAGAAATCATTACCATAAGGTCCTAAGCATATAGGCTATGGGATAAAATCTACCCACACGAAATTTTAGGGGGCACTGAGGCACTAAATTTTTAAACCACAGTTTGTATGCTATAAAAATCAGATAGCTAAATTCAAAACTAAAACTTTACTTATTATTCACATAAATATAGCGTTTTATCATCCATGCTGTGGAATAATACAAGTGAAAAAGTTGAAAACCATTTTTTCTTAGATTATACTATTAATACCCTTAAAGATATAATGAGTGAAATATCCATTCTATTAGGTATTTATTTAAACATATAACATAGTTTAACTTTAAACTTTAAGAAGAGCTCCTTATAATTTTTGTAAATCCAATAAAGTTGCTATAATGCATGTCTTAACCATACATCAACTACTAAAACATTGCAGATTTATGAATAGATAAACTGGAGCGCACCTAAATGTTGAAATATGTTCGACAACCAATGAATAATAAAAGCACTTTTCCCAAAATCAATATGACAGCCTCGTTTTAAACTGTTTTTGACTCGCTTATTTTATTAAAAAGTTAATTTGCATGCAAGATAAAAGATGGAGGAAATTCTCATCCCGCACCTTTACCTTTTTATCGTAAGGCTTCCAAAATATTTTAAGAAACCATGAGGGTTTTAAAAGTAGAAATATGGAAACTTTCCTCTGGAAAACCCTGTAAATGGAAACATAAGCAACAATTTTAGGAAGCATTTCCAAAATAAAAGGTAAATGGTTTGTTGCATAATGTTATAAATGGATATATGAACTCTTTTTAAACAAGTCCATAAAGTATTTATTGTGGCGTTGAATTTGAAAGCGGTGTAAGGTAAATTTTCTTTTTGTTTTGAGATATTTAATGTTTTGCTTTTTGTTAAATTTGTTGTAAATAAAAAATGTTGCGTTACTTTTTATTTGAATATTTTCAGTATAAATTAATATAAAGGAAAAAAACAGGAATAATATATAAAGGAATAAACAGCATATCCGACTTCTATCACTCTAAAAATAGACGTAACGGTTCTTAGTTTTTAAATTAAGTCCGTTGTTTTTGCTTCAGATTTTATAAATTATTACTTGAATATTTTTCATGCTAACCATGTTTATTTTATATCACGATTTATTGCTTAGTAAACAATTTAAACTATGTAAATTGCAGTACATTTTTTAAATATATGAAAATAGTTTTATATTTAATCAAATATTTAGCTTAATATATACAGCTCATCTTTAAATCTTTATTTATTACATTAAATTAGAGATCTGCAACGAATGATCTCGAAATGTAGGTATGGGATTTTTTCAAAAATAATATTCTAAACTATTTGTTTATAATAATTTAATTTTAGGATTTTCAATTTAAATGCATTAAGTATTAAGTACTAATGGTGTGTATCGATTTATAATTTAAAATAATAAAATACTATTTTCTACACAATTCCACTTTGGAAATACTGTTTAGTAAGATATTTTGCTCTGAAACCGCAAAAATAAGATACTGATATAAATTCCTAAAAATAGTTCAATTGAAATAGAAATAATCATTGGGCTTTGCTTAAAAAATAAAAATATCCCCCCTGTCAATCAAATTTTTTAATAAATTCATTTTACAAAAGAAAGTTTAGAAGAATTTAAATAAAGTTTAACTAAAGACAACAAGTGAGGTATTAATTATAACTATCCTATAACAAAAAGCAAATACTATAAAATTATTTTTTTTCATCGCTATGCTATGCGTTATTTATGTTTAAATAAGTATATTTCTTTCGAATCTTGTAAATGAGTTGCACAACCAACTTTATCAACAAATGTTTGTTTAAACATTTGAACTGGGGTGTAGATGAAGATTATCCAAAGGTTGCCCTTGTCATCCGACATAATCGACTGCGAATATGCACAATTGCTTAAGGCAATTACCGGGTGTCTCTAACGCGAGTATTGGCAATCGACAACTGCACCGCAACCTAAATTACACTTGCCCAATGATGAGACAATTGTTATTCGATTGTATTCATTTGTCACCTGGACTAGTGATTACTGCTGAATTGTTGTTTTGAGACACGACGGAAATTGGAAATTCTCCTACAGTATTTGGAAACGCTCTTTGTCTCGGTACAAGCACTAGAGTGTTGAAAATCATTCGAATAAAACTGGTGAATAGAAAGAAGTTCTCTTTCCTTTAAGAGTTGGATGCTACTTGGGATTAATTTATATTATCTAGTTCATGTTACACTGATGCATCTTACATTCCTTGAGACTTAATAGATAAGTAAAATACTATCCTTCCTTAATTTGCTTTTTCTGGCACAGAATGCTCTGAATTGGACCTTGCGTCGTAAAACAAACCACAGACCAAACTTTCTTAAATTCTAATTAGTCATTAGGTGGTGGGATGTATGTCCCACATAATATGTCCTAAAATAAAAATTCAACGAAATGTGACACTAAAATTTATTTTTTCTTGTAAAGTACTCAGATAATAGTATAATTAAACTGCTCACAACAATTAAAGGATATTGGTGGTTTTGGTACATATTGGCAAGCAAATAAAAAATTTGCAGTGGTTCAAGCATTTTTCATAAACTTTGGGCCATTTCAAAGCTAAATCCATGCAGTTATCAAAATCAAAGTTTTATTTTTACTTTTTTTTTATCAAAATTGGAAAATGCACATTTTTGTGTAGTTAAGCAAAAAAACTGAAAAACCTATCAATACTTAATTGAAACCCCATTTCGCTTGGGATATGCTTTCTCCTGACTCAAAACAACGTTGTGGGACTGTTTGCCACCAGGTTTGTTTGTTTATTTTTGAGGGGCTGGGATATTTTCTCCATTTTCCCCTTTTAGTGCATTTTTCAGCACCTGAGCTGTTTGGGAGGTATTGGATGGGCAGAAATTGGTTTCTCAAGCATTTCCTAGACTTGTTCTATTGGATTCATGTCGAGAGAACGTGCTGATCGATCCCTTTCTAGCGATTTCTTCATCCTGAAGAAAATCATTAACTAAGGTAGAACAATGTTTTCTGCAATTACCATCCCTGCAAGTTAAATTATCACCGATTTCTCCTGCATGAGGGGCAACCAGATGTGTAAGGATATTGACCTTATTATCCTGAACCACCAAAAATGGCCCCTTTGGCTGTGGGGGGTCTTTATTCCATAGATAGAGATGGTGATCTATTTCATCACTCCACATCTTCAAATCTGACTCTCAGTTCATCCTGATAACTTCTGATTTTTGTCTGGTGGGTACAAGGAACACAAAATAACCCCTTTTTTGTACATGAAGAAGTCAGATTTGAAGATGTGGAGTGATGAAATAGAGCACCATCTCTATCTATGGAATAAAGACCCCCCACAGCCAAAGGGGCCCTTTCTGGTGGTTCAGGATAATAAGGTCAATATCCTTACACATCTGGTTGCCCCTCATGCAGGAGAAATCGGTGAAAATTTAACTTTCAGGGATGGTAATTGCAGAAAGCATTGTGCTACCTAAATTAATGATTTTCTTCAGGATGAAGAAATCGCTAGAAAGGGATCGATCAGCACGTTCTCTCAACACGAATCCAATAGAACAAGTCTAGGACATGCTTGAGAAACCAATTTCTGCCCATCCAATACCTCCCAAACAGCTCAGGTGCTGAAAAATGCACTAAAAGGGGAAAATGGAGAAAACATCCCAGCCCCTCAAAAATAAACAAACAAACCTGGTGGCAAACAGTCCCACAACGTTGTTTTGAGTCAGGAGAAAGCATATCCCAAGCGAAATGGGGTTTCAATTAAGTATTGATAGATTTTTCAGTTTTTTTTTGCTTAACTACACTAAATGTGCATTTTCCAATTTTGATAAAAAAAAAAGTAAAAATAAAATTTTATTTTGATAACTGCATGGATTTAGCTTTGAAATGGCCCAAAAGTTTATGAAAAATGCTTGAACCACTGCAAATTTATTTGCTTTCCAATATGTACCAAAACCACCAATATCCTTTAATTGTTGTGAGCAGTGTAGATAAAATAAAACCAATCTCCCTCTCTCAACAAAATTAGCTTTTTCCGACTTTGGTAAAAGTTGCCATGAAAAATGTATTTAGTTTTATCATTTTATCGTTATTAATTTCTACTTTGAGCTTAAATTAATTAATAAGGAGCTTTATTATTTTTTGAAGATGTTTGAAATGCTAATTGCATGATAGTTTTTAAGAAAACTAAAACAGGTATTAGAGTTCATTGTATAAATAATTTAATTAACTGAACTCCCAGTTTTTCAGATAAAAACAATAGTTTTATTTTATGATGTTCTTTAACTTTATTTTAAGGAATGGAATGCTGATAAAACCACCATAAATATAATTTTTTGTCAGCTATGATTTTAATAAGAAGTAGAGCTTTTTGATTATTTGAAGAACTTCTTTCAAAAGTTTTTTGCATTGGACTTTCCTTCTGGTATCCCACCCATGAAAATCACTTAAAATGATTAAAAGACAAGCAACTTTTTCCATACAATAATGAATTTTCATTGCCAATCTCTTTCCGATATGGAATAAGACAAAATCGTCAATAGTTAAGGAACTAGTGAACGTCGTTCTTCATTTATCTGAAAAGTATGAGGCATGCAAAGAATGCCCTCTTCTCTTGGATTAGAAATATCGAGCTGTCTCCAATGGGTGGTTCTTTTTCTTCCCTCCAACACTTCTGTACTCCTATTTCACTTTGTAAAGAAACGCATTTTACGAAAGAACCCAGATTCAGGATTGGGAAATCTCGATTTCTTGCTGTCTATTTCTAGCGGGGAATTTTCTGATCTCGCCTATTGTGAGATGTATGGCTCAAAAAGAAAGTGTAGGTCGTTACTGGTAATGGGGACATGTAGGACATGGGAACATTTCCTGCAATGAGGTACTTTAAATTATGTTTTTGACGTGGACTGTTTTCCCAATCCTTTCTGCCATTGAAGTGAGATAATACGTGGATGTGTTGTAAGACATAACTGAACTGGTTATACGTATGTATAAAGTTGGACGATGTACCAGTCACTATACGGCTTGGTTTCAAAGCTTTTTTGAAAAGTAGACAGTTTTAGCTGCTTTTTCCTTCTATCGCATTGATTTAAATTTACAGCATGGGAAATTGTGAATTTGAAATTAGTGTTATGCTTCAGAGGAGGTATTTCTTAGAACAAAAATCTTTGGGTAGTTGAGAGTGAATTAAGTCTGTCGTTTGAATTTATTTAGTAAATTTATAAACTTATAAATTCATACCTGAAATAAAGAAAATTCAATAATTGATTACTTTTGTATAAATGTATGGAATAAATTGGTTTAAGTTATTTCGATAATGAGGTTAAAGTATAGATATACGTAATTACATAAAAATACAATGAATGTTTTATAAAAACAAAAGAAAATAAGGTAAGAAAGGCTAGTATAACCGACTATCATTACAACAGTTACGTTGTTAAACCATTTGGTGAGTGACTACAAGTGCAAGGGGATAAAAATATTTTTACTAATACCAATGTCTTACTGTACTGGGAAAACTTATGCAATAGGAAAGCATAAGAAAATAAACATTTGTTACATTTTCATTATTTAAAAAATAAAAACTCAATTTTTTATCATATTGGAGAATAATATGAAAAACTTAACTGTATTCGAGTGACATTAATTATCATTTACTAAGTTAGGTTATGATAAAAACATTAAGAATGTTTTCGTTGGAATGATCCTCTCTCTTAAGCATCATTTACCAAGTAATTAGTTGTACCCCCATAACATTTTATGCTATAAAGTAACATAAAGTATGTTATTTTTAATATAACCCCCCAACTAAAAGGAATTCTTTCTCAAACCTTGTTCTATACGCAAGTATAATGGATATAAAGTTAAACAACCGGTTAGAAAATTAGTTTTCCTAAACCATAGAAACTCAAAGGAAACATGCGAGGTTCACATTTTGGAGCTTTGTTTGGAAGGAGTTTGTGAGTTGGTAGTGCTTTAATGAGCTAATAAACGCTACTCTACGTACATTAATTTGTCATATCTTAGCACTTTCAAAATCAGACGCTCGTTTCACTATTAAATGCCGCATTAACTTTAAGCTGAGTTTTCTTCCTGGAAACGTAATGATAGTTTTGAGATGGAATCGTAGGAGAAGTTTTAACGACACGAGGCGATTCATTTATATGTTTAAAAGGTTGGTTGGTTTTCGTGTTCATGGAAAGTTAAGTTATATGGGACGAGTTAAAATCCCTTTCAACCAGAATCACTGTCATAGCGCATAACTAATTTTTAACTAGTTGATTAACTCTAAAAATCCGCAATATTGCTCAAAAATGTTTTTTCTTATGAATAGTGTAGTTTTATTTTTTTAAAGTGTATAAAGACAATTGAATTAGAATTTGTTTACTTTAAAATACGAAATCAGATGAATACCCGATTCAATAGCAACTACAAATATGTATGCTATAAATTAAAATTTAAGGAAATCGCTTTCTCTTTGTGTACTGAATGTCTTAAACTGTCACATTATTTCCTTAATTAATAAAATAATACATCAAAAGAGATTAAATTAACTATTTAACTTGAGTTAAAATTGACACATCCCAATAGGGGCCTTGTGCCATGAAACTCTAGGGAACTTAGACCTGAAACGGAAGAATGTAAAACAAAATGGTCAACAATGGAATGAAAGTTGATTGTTTGTTGAAAGTTTGATTGTCTTATAATATAATTAATGCATATTTTTCCAAATTACTCAGAAATTACTGCGCATGCCTTAAAATTATATAAAGCGTAATAAAATGAAGAAACATTTATTTAAAATGATCTTTTTCTGCATAAAGTTCATAAAATTCTTCTCACAAACTTTATGATGCAACTATATAAATTTAATTAAACTATGAAGAATCAAATCCCATTGAAATTCCAAAACTAGCACATTTTATCATAATAAAAACACTAACTTTACAAAATTATAAACTTTAATTTTTTAGCTTGAATCAAGAATTATTATCAGTCATTTTCAGGGTACATTTTGAAGTACCCAAATAAAAAGTGGATGGTGAGTTCGTTCAAAGGTTGAAGAGCCGAAAGATCGCATTTGGCCAGCTCATTGATTTGCTTTATCTCGGCTAATACCGCAAAAAGGCGAGTTCCCCAGCAGAGCAATCTGCGGAAGTAACATGGCGCTCGCCTTTGTCATTTAAGAGCCCCTTAAAGCTCCAAGTTGAGAAACAACAGACCAACGAATGGAAACATGCGGGCGAAACGCTATTAATTCAATTTATTCCCATCATATCAGAAGAGCATTTTATACAGCCTTGTTTTTTCCTTATTTATTAGACAAGGATAATTGCTCGCTTTTTCAGCACTGTTCCTTTTTGCTAATGAATAGATGGGGAGTTGATTCTTTTTTTCCGATTCAAAAGAAGCTCGTTTGCTTTGTGGAAGCGTCATTTTATCAAGAAATGATGGAGTCGTTATTTCTAATCATCAAGTGAGAGAAGAGAGCTGTGCTGCCCCACTGATAACGATTTTTCTTCCAGTCTGTTTGGCTTTCTAATAATGGCGACGGATGATATTGGGGAGATGGATGATTAGAAAATTAATCACGAGATTGGATTTGATTAGATTGGAATATACATGGGATAGCGAGAAAAACTCCAGAAAACAAGTTTTGAAAAATGAATAACAAAATCTGAATGGTTGCTTTTAAAAGAGAGTCATTACTTGTTGGTTGGATGCATCATTTAGAAGTATGGTATGTTAGGATAAGTTTTATCTCTTTAACTATTAACTTAACATACGTGTTATGAGTGTTAAAAAGTCTGGGATATAAGTGGTTGTGATCATGTTGGTATGAAATCTGTTTTGCCAAATATATTAGTGAAAAAGTAAATTGTAAATCAAGGAAGGGAAAGCTTTAAACAAGAGCTGTGCATTGTGCAACTTTTCTGATGAAAAATTACGCCAATTTAACCTATTATAATTATTTCAGAAGTATGTGTAGAATAAATATAATATAACTGTGTAACTAGTACATTTATGCAACTGAAAATATTTATTAATATAATTATAATCGCTAAACCTTTCAAAAGCAAAATAATATGTTGTTTATGCAAGAATTATATTCCAGACATACTTTTTCTCTATTAAATTGTTTAATTTCTATATTATAAAATGAACCAAGGATCCCCATTGCTGAAATCACTATAAATAACTCGTTATCGATTTTATGATTATATGTTTCGCTGAAAGGAGTAATCTAGAGTGATTGATTAATCAATAGCCAAGCTCATAGAGTAATTAATCTTATATACTACTTTTGTTTTCCAATTGGTTATTCTTCACATGTGTTATGGAAGTACACTCGAAAACTTCTTTTTTTTTGCTTTAAACTTTCATACTATCATCCATATACCCATTTAAATATCCTTTAAAGTTTCATAGAAATATAATGTTTAAGGTCTTTTTTATTCGTTTATTTAAAACAATGCAGCAATGGTTTTATACGATAGTTTATCCAATTTTTAAATGCAAATTTACACTGTTTAACACAAATGAATACAAATTTATTCTAAAAATGTTATACTCAATTTTGTTTGTTAATGCTTTGTCGCTTACTTTATACATGAAATTACATGATACATTGTATTACATTATACATTATTTATATAGAATGGCCTAATCTGGCTCTTGTGCCATAAAAATCTATCCAACCAACATTATTACATGATAGTTCTAACTACACGAGAGTTGTACAAATAAGGATAACCGGCTTTGACTTGTTCTTAAATGATGCAACTGCTATTACATTAATTTTTAATTTCTTAATTTTTTTAACGCTTAATGACTTATTTTGTGAAGTTCATTCTGTTACCGTACTTGTTTTATAATTTTTCAGATTAATCACCATTTATTACTTTCTTTATTTAAAAACAGTCTTGTTTTTTAAAATATGATTATCATTCCTAATAATTTAACTTATTTACGTTATTTCATGCATCCGTATAAATACTATGCTTTTTTCTTGAAGTAATCTGTAATAAATTTTTTAACCTTAGATAATAAGTGTGAATGAAAGTTGTGCGTTTATAAATGAGGATATTGTTTTTCTTTCGAATATTAAAACTACTAATGCATACAACTAGAGTGTATATACATTTTTTATTACATTTTCACAGACATAATAAAACATTTAAAAATGCATATTGATTCCTTCGTCCAAAAAATTTTTATTTTTACATTGATATCACATGCAACGTGGTGCTTATAATAAACAGTTTAATTTCATTTAAGTTTATGATAAAAATTACTGTGCATAAGTGTGTTAGGTAACCATACAAAGGAACACTTGTAATATTTTTGCAAAATAATATCGACTTGATTTATACTTATGTGTGAAATTATTAATTTGATTTTCATTTTCGATCAAAGTTAGTTGTAAAAGTTATAAATGTGGGTATGAATAAGGCATAGATCAACTTCAATCAAAATAGGTTTATTTAAAAAGGAATGACCCAAAAGCCACTTCAGGGAAACTATTAGAAATAAAAGCCACGTCTTGAGAATTTACAAGAAATATATACTATTTACAATCGCTTCTTTCAGTTCTGTTTACAGTTCATTTTTAAGATTTCTTTCTCTGTCGCACAGTGAGCCGAAACGCAGTTTTCTCCGGACATGGTTCTTTCCTCCGGTATAGACGCGTTATTTTTTGTGAGATGTAGATTCTTTGTTTTGGTGCTGGTTTCGAATGGTCAAGATCGATTAGTGATCGGAAGATGCAGATCCCATAAAATACCCATTCTAGATGTTAGTCTCAACGGCATCAAACACCACCGTCTATTCGTGATCTTTGACCCTGAAACCACCATGTTCAAACCTGAATAGCGGAAAAAACGGATAAAACTGGGCGGTAAATTTTATGTATTTCTTTTGACCATACCTTTACTAAACAACTGTAAAATCCTTTTTTTATAGAATCTTGAAGCTTTTTTGTACGAGTAGATTTTCTAGAACATACTAGCAAAAACGTACTACTTCTGAAACAAAATTAGTTATTTTGGTTCTTAAAGTGTTCAGATTTTTTATATTTTTACACACTACACTCCTACTCTACACTATACAATATGTCTATAAAATTAGGAATCAGCAATTAGTTTAGATTTGATGCAGTTACGATAGACGCGATCAATGTTAATGGATAATTTTCTCGAAACAGTCGACTTAAGACTTCGTTTTTTAACAGATAACTTCCAAAAAAAGCAGGAAAATCTATGAATTTGGCACTAAAACTTCGCTCCTATATTCCTTGCAGTCTATATAACATTATTATATGCTTTTAAAAGCCAATTAAAAAACTTTGAATTCGACCCATGTCCAAATTTTAACATTGGCTCGTCCCACTGTGTGCTGTCCGGTGGTCGGCACAACTAAAGGCACATTACTTTCAGATACATACACCGGACCGAATAGATACAGAATCGAACTCTCTTCCCACATAAACGGGAGTTTCCTTATTTTGGGGGAATATGTGTTGGATATACTGCCGTCCTAAGCGAAAGTGTACATAAACGCAATTTCTCACAGAGTTACGTTGAGAGAAATCTCGAAAAAGAGTATTTGGCGGATTTATAATTCTATGGGGTAGACCCTCCTTTTAAGATCAAATATTAGCTAAGCCCAAAAAAAACCTCTGTTATCAGTTGCAGCGTTGGGTTGCGTAATACTGCATTCCCACATGAAAGGTTAATCTAGTTTAAGTGCTAATCTAGCTTAAGTATAGCATTGTGATAATGCTATATTTAAGCTAGATTAGCACTTTTTCGATTTTCCTTTTACGAAAACTACCTCCACCATTCCATGTAAATATGGCTTACGTAGTATTTTATTAAATTTGTATGTTGATGAAAAATCTGCCCATTCTAAAAAAATCCTTCAAGGTCATTGTATGGATATCAATTCCTGGAGTTGCGTCTCTTACTGCATTCACAAAGTCGGAGAAGTCATACAATTTATTGTTCATCCTCTTCATAGATAACTCCACTCGGTGGTGAAAAGAATCCGCTGCCATAAACGTATGGCCAAGTTCCAAGTACCTCAAAACTACTTCCGAAGTAGCAATTTCTTCAGAGTTTATTAAATAAATAATAAAAGAATACAAAAACCAATTTTTTTTGAGCTGAACAATTATCCAGCCAAAGAGTAATTATTTGAGGTCCCCTTTAATTGAAAAAAATTTTTAAAATGAACTGATTAGTTAATTTTTTATCTTCCTAACTGCCCCTCATGCCACAAAACCGCAAATGGCTTATTTAATTTATATTTTCTTAGTGGTACAAAAGATTCGTTATAAACAGAAATTCTATTTGTAAATATAGCTGACTTGAACATATCAAGTCTGGGCAGCATGATAACCTTTTCCATATCGGCACAGTAAATTATATGATCTTCATGTTCTTCTTTTTCTGCATCTTCCTTATATAATTTTCTAGAAGTGTCATATCTATTTTTGTGTTCTTTCCACTTTTTACAAATATTGCAGGATGCTTCTGTCTTTTCTTTACTGTGGAGTTCATTGTGCTTTTTGAACTCCTCACAAAGTTTGCAATCGTTATGGCCAAGTTTTACAATGGATATGTTCATTTTCCTGGCGGTGGTTGTGTATTTTTCATATGAACAACCAAAAGATGGATTTTTTCTTTAAAATCATTGAACATTTTCACAAATGTCGAATCGCTTGAAAGGTATAAAGGGTTAGGAGCGTGTTCTCTTCAATAATGCGCGATGGATGGTCCAAAGGAGTTGATATGTTATTTAATTGGATCTTCATTTATCTTATTGTGTGATTTTTTACATCTTAAATCTATTGCAGGATCTATGGAGTTATGGTTGAAAAGGTTACGAACTATTCTGTCAGCATTTTTACTGTACCCTAGAGTAGTCAAGAAAAACGTTTTACATACATTTTTATTTTCTTCATTTTCATCTTTAAATGCGTACAGTAATCTTGATCCTCTGATGTCTCCTTCCGCTCCAAATGGTTTTGAATTGTGTCATGGGTTGACACATGATGATACACAAACAGTTTTCTGTCAGTTGAACTTTCAATCTTCCTATATTCTTCTTATGTCTTGTCTGGCGCTATATGTTCTTATGAGGACCTAGCGCCATTAAAACCTAAACCAAACCAAAAATCCTATATTCTTCATTTAAAACTTTTCTTCTTTAATCCTTGATTTTAGTCGAGCACTTATAAAAGCATTTTGAAGTACAGCCTTCTTTGACTTCATGCCTGTTAGCGATTGATTCTAATTTCCAAGCCTTTCTGTCTTTTACGGATTCATTACTTTTCTTTCGCTTCCTCACTGTGCCTTTTTTAGTGTATTGTATGCCACTTTCATCACTTTCCATAATAATAAAATTTACCTAGAATCACTCTTTGTCTCTATGATCCTCCTGGGTTGCTAGAAGCCAATAAGAGCTTCTAGCAACCCAGCAGGCTTTTTGTTTACTCAGATTTTCTTCCACGTGGCCATGACGTCAGGCTCAACTGAAGTTGCATTCGAGTATAATCAATAACAATAAATAAACACTGGGCTAAAACATATAGCAATAAAAGAAAAAGTAATTTTAACCTAGGCACTGGCTAAAGGAACGATAGTTGACCCTATATTTTATCAGCGAAACTCGTTAGAGTTGAAGTTGTTTTTTTTTCGATGAGTGTAGTGTTCATCACTATGTAATGTCCTACTTGAAGTATTATCTATTTGAAGCTAATCAGAAGGTGCAAGCTGAATAAAATCATTCCTTTAGTAACAAAAACAATTTATTAAAAACATTAAGGGTTAAGATGGGCACGCAGGCCGGCCGGTGCAAAGTGAACAAGAAAAGCAAAGAATGAAAATTTACAGTCCTTTTTATGCTTGAGCAATGAGCATATTCACCGCTGCCACTGGCGAGAAGCAGGAACTGTTGAATGAGCGCTCGGGAGTCGAACGCACACACGGAATCGAACACACACATCGCTGGAATCGAACCCGCCGCCACATGAGCTAGACAGTGCCCATTGAGAATTCCATTTTATTGAAGTTATAGTTTCGATGTACTTTCGTTCCTTTAGACAGTGCCTTTAACTTAAGTTTTGAAGCTGAAAAAGATTATCTGAAAGAGGTGCTTCTAAAAAGCCACCAAAAACAAAGCCACAGATTTTACAGCAACGAAAAACGCACAGCATTTCAGCTGCAAACTCTAGCGAGTCGCATATTCCAGATATAATAACATTGATATATTATATGTTCTTAAAACAATATGTTTAAAACTATTCCTTTTTAGTTTAAATATCATTTTCAATTTAAATTTATGTTAATTTCAATCTTACAAAAATATTAGTTTGCTTTCAATTCTGATATTTAAGAAGTGGCTTGGAAGTAGCGGGATACATTCTCGCCAATTTAAAAACGCACCAAGGGAGAAAGAAAATGAAGTTTTAAGAAAACTAGTTTTTGTACATTTTCGCTTAGGACGGCAGTATAGGTCATGTGAGTACAAAAGAGCTAGTTAAATTAACTTATTTGTTCCTCATCAACATCCTTATTTATTATTATTAACAGTCCTTATATTTTAGTAAAATCGTTACAATCTTATAAATATCTTCAAGTATGAAATATCTTATCAATAGAAAATAGCTGTAAGAGTGAAACTAATTTTTCCGGGCCCTATATATGACGAAATAGAGTCCTCGAATCCTTATAAATGCTTGATATATTTCTTGTTTCTTCTACCCTATGGAGTACTTTCTCGATAAATCAATCCTAGCTCTATTTATTGCACTAAAACTATTTTCTATCAAGTCTATTTCTTTTATTTATCTTCTGTGCCTTCAGACACATGCGTAGGTGCAAAATGAGTTCATAAAATAACACTTATAAAGCGTCCATACTTCCACTAATCTGAGAAGCTATCTATTTCGAGACCATCCAGAAGTTTCTTATATTTCTTGAGGTCCTTTTTTCCCTCTGCTCTCAAAGCAAGAAAGTTATCTTATTTCTTAAATAAGACCCTATATTTGAGTTATACGTACAGAAAAGAGAGAGCTTTCTGTAAGTGTGTGATTTCTTTCAAAAGGAAAAACTTGGAATAGAGAAGATTTTTGGTTCTTTAAATAGATCTTTTTATACACATGGATACCCACCACATACCCACGTACTTACTTTAAAAGAATATATAAATCATTGGTTTTGAAGTTGACTCGGATTTTGGATGGAATGTAAAGCGATTCTATTGCGTGAGATTTAAGAGATGTTTAAGGATAAGAAACATTCTCATTGATGTTTATATAAGGTAGTAGAACCTCCCCTTTGTATTCTGTCAAAATATTTACATTTCTGGGAGATATTTTATGTTCCTAGTGTTGTTCTAGATGCTTTTAAATTTCACGAAATAAATAAATACAATAGGTACTTTTTATCATTCCAAACGTGTATTGTGCATTTCTCGTTTAAAAAATATTTTTTAATTAAAAATTAAATTTAATTTCACTTAAGTAACATTTCTAAAATTTTGGTACTGGTTATCAATCCTATTTATAAAAAAAATTTTATGTTGCTTTTGTATTTCTAATTCCTGTATAACATGTTTTTTTAAATATCTCGATTTCCATGATGAATAAATCCGCACGAAAATATTTTAATTTATTCATTTTGGATATCCTCTGAAGAAAGTTAATGTGGTTTAATTTAAATAATAGAACTTATACTTTATAATACAGAAGAAAATAAACTATGATGACATTGAATTTTAAGGTGACCGGCTAAGTCAGGAACCAAATTTTTGGAAAATACTTATAAACTAGATTTTATTATTTTGGTTTCAAATAGATGTAGAAAGAAGAAAAATTGAAATTTTTAAAATATCTATCAAAACCTTTGATAAGTTGAACAATTAGTGCAAAATAGTAGGGAATTTTTACTGAATCCCCCAACCAGTGGGGAAAATATAATTTTATCTAAATAAAACTAACAGTTTTCTTCAAAATAGACTCGAATCTATTAAGAGGTTTGAAATTGAAACGTTTTACAGGGTAGGTAATGAACGAACGAGAAAATTCCACTAAATTCGGCTGTCAAATTTTTCACACTCTAAACAACCAAATTAAACTGTTAGTCCAATTTATTCGTTATACTACAATCATAAAAACATAGTTAAGATTTTTGGTGAGACTTTACTCATATTCAAATGAGCTGTGATGCCATGTCCTGATTATGTATGATAGCGCAGATTTAAAATGTTTTTATACTGAGCTGTGCACTGCTTCTATCACTAAAGTATGTAGCATGAGTTATCTGGGGCATTTCTTTTAAAACATATTCCATAGTTTTCTTTTGAATGGCGAAAAATGTTGTTATGTCGTGTTTTACACAATCACTGATGAAACACATGGAGAAATTTTCAATACTTTTTATAAGTTCTCTATGTCATGGGGATGAAAATCAAAAATACTCACTGAGTCAGTTCTTTCTTGAAATTCATTATCTTCGTTTCCACTTTGACTGATACAAATAGAACACTGGTCTAAATCCATTGTTTTAAAGATAGTTTGAATATTTACTTCATAAAAAACTAAAGAGGTTCATAAAAACAACCTACTAAAAACAACTTCATATTGGAATTTCCTAAAATGAAAGAAAAAATAGAAGGAGTAGTTTCTAAAAACAATGCCGAATCCTTCACATAGTATAAAAAGAAAGCATCCTAAATCGGTGTAAAGTTTTAACCTAGTAGTCACATAACACTATCAGTTAAACTTCGACATTTTTAACAATATAGGGTAGGTGGGGGTAATTGTCCGCATGGGGTAATGGTCCGCACGGCCATTTTTTGATGATAATCGATTATATTGACTACATCGATACAGTAGGTTCCTTTCACAATCCCCAAATGGCCTTGAAAACTTCAGAGGAGTAGCGTGTCCGTTGTCCAAAAAAACGAGGTATGTCAGTTTTTAGTGTCCTTGTTAGAGTATTTTTCTCACTTTGTCTTCTTATTATGGTGGAATAGTTATATTTATTCAATCATCTGTTTTTTTTGCCGAAAGGACCTTTATTTGTCTTTGAAATTATATCACTATAGGGGAGAGTGTTGTACCTCTGGACAAAAATCACGTTTGGATTTTTCTAAGACAGGTAAAATCACATTTTGACCATTTAAAGTGTCCAACCTATAGTCCTAACCTTTGTGAGTACAGAGATATTTTTTACTAGCCAAAATCTTGAAAATTGGATTTTTAATCATTTATAATAACATGGAAAAATTTGTGTCCAAAGGTACAACAACCTGCTGTACCTATGGACAGACATAGTTGTACCTGTGGACACCCTTAAAAAGGGAAATTTTAGTTGAAAAAAGCTTAGAATTAATATTTTTATTGATGCATTACCTTTTAATAACCTATTTCAAGCCTTTTTAAAATTGAAAATAGATTTTTTAAAGTAATGTAGTTTTAGATCGTAAATGATCATTAAAACGAAGTTGAATGATAAAAGTCTTGATTTTTTACCAAAAACACAAAAATCACATGGTATTTTCAGATCAGAATTTAAGATAATAGTTTCATCAATCATGCTGATTGATCTGACAACTTCACTGATCCCCCCAAAAAAAACAATTCGATCAACACTTGGTTTTGCAAGCATTTGGTGGTAATAACAATAATAATTTGGTGGTAAATCTTCTTCAGTGGAAATTTCAAGTTTTTTAATCATCATAGTTAAATGCGATAGGGTTCTTAGGATTTTACACCATATTTTACATTAAATTCCAAGTAGAATCATAAATTTAAAAAAGTAGTTAAGATCACAAAATATTTGATTTTTCTTCTAAAATTCACTTGAAAATAATCGCTGACAAATAGATTACCATTTAGAATTAATTCAACATTTATTAAAATGTATTCAGTTAAATGAAACCTGATTCTAAAACGCCGATTAGCTACAGACACCCACAAGCAGAACGTGTCCGTAGGTACAACACTTATGGTGTCCGAAGGTACAGCATGAGGTGTTTTTGCATTCAAAGTTCTATAAAAGATAAAAGAATTGAGATCTGACGATTTCTAATATCAAAAATAAAAGTTAAAATCTCGGGGATTCCCCCCATGTATCCCATTTTATCATGTCATAATTAAAGGGGAAGAAAATAGTTAATGTAGTGATGCACTAAAAAAAACTTTGAGCACCTAAAAACAGCAGATTTATTATATTAAATATAAATATTATTTTAAAGAGCTGATTTCACGTTAGCAATTAGATAGCATCTGTTTACATTCAAATTTAACCACAAATTCCAATTTCCATTTTTTCCCGAATTTTAAAATGAGGTGGCTGAAGGTACAACCGTCCGTAGGTACAACACTCTCCCCTACTCATGTTTACTTTCGTTTTCAAAAATCAGTAACACTTTGTTGTTGTCATCATGATATGGGGTAACTGTCCGCATTTATTTTGGGGTAAAAGTCCGCAGTTGAAAATGTTCGGAATGTTCTCAGAAACTCCAGAAAAAGCTTTTGTTTAAAAGAAAGACAGTTCTAAAACTTAACCAAACCTAATGAAATCAATAATGCACAAGGTTTCATGAAATGATAAGTTTTCCTGACAATTTGGCTAATTTTACGCTTTACTAGAACCAGAAAAAGGATTAACTGCGCAATTGTGGAGTAACTTTGCTCCATGCAGAAAAAAATATGGAAACACGGATTTAAATTTGAAAATCCTACTTTTAATATCTAGATTACTATCTTTACCATCAAATGTGGTCTTTATTTTGTCTTTTTCACTCTCCCCGAGGGTCAAAGTCAGACCCTTGTACTTGCGGACATTTGCCCCAAAAAATGGGGCAAATGGGGCAATTTTTTTTCTTTTTAAAGTTGAATATTTTAAAGAATACTTGCAGCTCAAGGCTGAAAAAAATATGAAATGATAGGTCACACCCTAAGCTTTAGATTCTATACCAGAAACTTATTAAAATAATCAAACTGTGGGCCACAAAAATCCGAAACCAAAAACTGCGGACAATTACCCCCACCTACCCTACTACAATGCAGTAAGTTACCAAAACAGTAGTTCAGTATATAAGTCTTTCTTGGGATAGAATGGCCTAATCTGGCTCTTGTCCCATAAAACCCATCAAACCAACCAACCAAAACAATAGATATCTGAAAAGAAGAGCACCCTTCAACGGTATGAAAACGAATCAAGAATCATCCTTAATGCCTGTCCCTCCTAACCAGAAAATCATAATACGATCAATTAAAGTAGAACCTCTAAAAAACATACAAAACTGTATGTTTACATAAAGTTATGGAAAGAAGAGATATCTGAAAGGGAGAAGAGCAACCTCCAACCACCTCAACGTTTCCCAAGGTATCACGGAAAAACATCTTCAGCACATGACACCAATTAATTAATTAATTAATTAATCCCCGAGTCATATTGGCACCAATTAAAACACGACCTTTGCACGCGAGTCCTATAGGTATGCGAAGCAGCACAACCCCCAGTACTCCTACCCTCGCGTCGGGGGGAGGGGGGGCAGCGGGGGCGTATCGATCGGCGCTTCCCTGACCGGCGCATCCTCCCGATACGGCGTGCTCACCACAGACGCAGCAAGCATGGCTCCCGCAACATCCGCGATCGCCACCCTCCTGGTGATGTCGGTGGTCACCGCGACCACCGGTCAGCCCCCCTGCCTGCCATCCGCGGACAATGACCAGCTGGAGTGGAGGAATCCGAGGCTGGAGCACACCCTGCATCTCAGCGCTGAGAACGTAAGTTGCTTGGAGACGCAGTGGGCTTTCAGCGAAGGATGGTATTTACAAACACGCCATCCCCCAACGATGGGATATCTTTTCTGTTTGTTGGTTGATTGACGATTAATGTGAGCTTTTTAAGTCGTTGGATTTGGCACTCAAACCTGTTTTTATGCGGTCCTTTTTCGTGGGAATTTTCGTTTTTTACTATTTTTGTGCGATTTTTCATTTGTGCGGTCTTTTTTACTGCAATTTTTATGTACCAAAAAATCGTAGAAAAAAAGACCGCACAAATGAAAAATCGCACAAAAATGGACCGCACGAAAACAGGCTCGTGTGTATTGTTAACGGGGTGGTGGGTGTTAGCTATGTGGGAGATGGGAAAGGACAACAATGTTTGGGAAATTTACAAAACAAAGAGCTCTCAGTTGACCCTTATAATAGTTTATAATTCCTCTACATTTGTAAATTATGATACATCTTGAGATTTATTAATTGTTTCATGGAGATGTGAGAAAACTTTAAATGGGAAACCATGGTATAGAAAATTTACAAAATAGTGTTAACTTTTATGAATTTATTTTTTAGTATCCCAAACAGACAGAATGTCCAGTTACATGGGTACAATTAAAATACATACAATGAAATAAAAAGGGAAACACACTTTAAAAGACTTTCACTTACAGAAAAAAGAACGTCAATAGACATATTAATACAATATGACAATGTTGATGACAAAATTAAAGTGAACTATTATTTCTTAGTTGTTGTTGTTGTGTGTTCTTAGTTTGCCTTATAAGTAATAACTTATTTCTCTGTACTTTTAAATTATATGTTTATCTACAGTATAATATCTACGAAACTATCTCTTCGCATGATGAAAAACATTTTAAAGTAAAACAGTAATTATAAAAATTTTAAGGCATCTGAGTTATTGGTTAACCTTATGAACAGTTATTTCTCTATACTTTTAAATTATGATACCTACGTATTGACATTTATCTACAGTGTATCTTTATAAAACTGTTGTTAAACTTGATGTGAGAATTATATGTCAAACAGAGTGACTCTTGAAAAATTATAAAACGCTTAAGGCGACTGCCTACGTTGAGAGAAGTTTTTTAAAAAACATTATATGTAACTTGTTTACATATTTTTTCTTAACCAATGTAGTTTAAATAACTAATATATGTAAAAATTACCCTAATTTTATAAAAAATATTTTTAAAAATAGCAATTTATACTAAAATTTGGCGGAAATTCAAAATTACGCCAACACCTCTAGAGGTAAATATACAAAAGGTTTTTTTTTGAAAATTCTTGAAATCACATGTTCCTTAGATAAATACCTGTGCATTGACCTAAGAGCTAAATCGAAATTTTGAAAATTAAAAGAGCTATGCTATTTATCGTAAAATGAACCTTTTTTTAGATATTTTTAAAACAAATTTTACGATAAATAGCATAGCTCCTTTAATTTTCAAAATTTTGCTTAGATTTTAGGTCAATGCACAGGTATTTATCTAAGGAACATGTGATTTCAAGGATTTTCAAAAAACTTTTATATATTTACCTATAGAGGTGTTGGCGTAATTTTAAATTTCCGCCAAATTTTAGTATAAATTGTTATTTTTAAAAATATTTTTTATAAAATTTGGGTAATTTTTACATATATTAGTTAAACTACATTGGTTTAGAAAATATGTAAACAAGTTACATATCGCTACCTCAGAGCAACAGTGAGACATCTCTAATGTTAACTCTATGGAAGATGTCCCACTGTTGCTCTGGTATAATGTTAGGTAGCGATATAATGTTTTTTAAAAACCTTCTCCCAACGTAGGCAGTCGCCTTAAGACTGTTTTCTTAATTCATCCGATAAATAGTAAAATAATTTTCTAAACTTCATAATTATGACGCGTCTTTAGATTCATCTGTCTGTTTCACGTGATAGGAGAAATTTAAAAGGGAAACGCTAATTTGTAAATTTATAAACATTGTAAATTACAGAATTACCCAATTGTGTTGAATGTCAATCCTAATATTATGTTATGATTTGGATCGTTGATAAACCTTAAAATACATCTTAAGTTTGTTTTTATGCAATACTGTTTCAAATAACGTGGTATATAGGAAAAGTGTAATCAAAATTAATAACCATTTTGTGGGGTTACATGAAAGGGACAAAAATACATAAATTTATTTATTTCAGATTTGAAATAAGGTTCAGTTAAAGAATTTTCATAAATCTGTAAAACTTTCGTTGTTTTTTCATGTTGTATTCAATGTATTTTGCTGTTTAAATAATTATGAACCATAACTGCTCTTAAAGTATTATGTGTCTATTACCGTATATATTCTTTTAAGATTATGATTCGGCTGGATTATTATGTTAATTGATAATATGTTGGAATTTTATCTTGATTGAAGATGTTGGTAAAGTAAATTTCAAATTAGGCCTAATTTTGATTGACCAAATATTTTCAGATCATACTTTTCTTGTAAATCAAAATTAAGATTTTCTCATTAAGATTTTCAAAGAATTTCAACTTTAAGAGAAAACACATAACTTATTTACACCGAAGTGACATCGAATAGCTATTCTACGATACATTAAGAAATAAACATAACACACACGGCATCTTACGCATGTTTGTAAAATGGAGTTATTGCATGATTAAGGGGTATCGGAACCGTAGTATAACGACAACGCAGAGTCCTGTCGTGTTAAGTGTACCTTTCTCGGGATGTATTATAGAATCATGATTGTAATTTTCAAAACAGGTAAACATCTATTTTATAATTCTGTGATAATGATCTAATTTGATTATTGAGCCATAAAACCCTAAAAAAACAATCATAATACTGTAAAGATATTTTGTCAAAATATTCATAATGCGTAAGGTAAATGTGGGTATAGTGGACACTGTACCAATAGTGGCCACATAGCTGATTAATTTTAAATAAAACGAGTTAGAGGCATCGAACAGCGTCAAAATTCATAGGCATAGTAGATTGTGCAATCAGGTAAGCTGATAAATTACCACCCATACCACAGATTAGCATGGGAAGGATATTTAAATATTTGAAAATAACAACATCGGCCGAATGACTGGAATTTGATTTTGCTTATTGAATCGCGTAAGGAAACGGGTAAGTTTGGTTTGGTTTGATTATTGTTTTATGGCGCATGAATCAATTTTGATCATAATGCGCCAAGAGAGACGGAAACGGGTAAGTCGGAACTGATTTTTTCGTATTTATTACCGCTTGATTGACTTTTAAATTTATATCAAGATAAATAAGAGTGTATAAAATAATACTGAATAAAATTTATTTGAAAATGCTGACTTTACGAGGATTTATGGGGGTGTCCACTTTACCAACACATAATCTTAGATTTTCCAATAGTGGCCACCCCGCAATGGCGTCTAATAGAAACATAAATAATACTTAATTTGAATCAGTTTTTCTTCATAAACTGTTAACTGTGCTTTAAAATGAGTGTTAAATAAATTTGGTTTCACTCTGGCTTCGGGAACCAATGTTTCTTAAACATTGAATTACATGCTAAATTCCTCTCAAATCAGCTACAGCGTAGACTTTGGGCCGAAAACTATCAATTTTTTTAAATAAAGCTAATTTGATTGAATCTAAAATACATTTCGTTGGGAAGGAAGATTTAATTAGAACTAGACGACTATAGGGTCATTCCATAATGACTAACGTAACTTTAGACTACTTTTCAAAAGTCATTAAATGATATAATATTATAAAATTCCCTTTATCAAAAATATAAATTACAAGATATCATGTAATTCAAGTCAATTAACCTATTTCATACACCAAAACAATTTTTAAAGTTCATAATTTTAATAAATAAAATTTAAATTTAATTGTGACTAACGTAACTATTTTTTTACCTCCTAATACAAGTGTAAACATCAAATTTACATTGCTCTAATTTTAAACAGAGAAAAAATCTGTAATTACAGAATATATAAGTATTAACATCTAGTTTTAAGAAATTGCTATTTTTGTTTGATGAAATAAACTATAACCAGTATTTTAGGATTATTTTTTATTAATGTAGTGTGACTAACGTAACCAATGGATTATAAATATGAAATCATGCACTCAGTTAGAAAAATGAATTTATTTTGAAACTGTCTTATATTTTTTGTATAAGGATACAATGTTACTTCTAATTTCACTATTGATGTGAAACATGTTCTAATATTTAAAGTTCCACAGAGCTTAGAAATTCACTAAATTCTTGCTAAAAAAATTGGAAAAAACATGCATTTTGGAACATTTTTCTCATAGAACAAAAAATTATTTTTTGACTGTTTCAGAACTGTGTGTAACAATATTCCCTAACCTTTTTCAATTAAATGTAACCATATTTTAAAATATATAGGGTTAAAATGAGGTTTTTTCCTTGGAAAAGGGATTTCAACTTTTTCCCCTTTTTCCCTTCCCCTTTTTCATGGAATTGCCCTATACCAAGAAAAACCCCTCAATTTCATGCATAAACCCCTCATATAGGCAGAAAAAGACAGGTGTCCACTATTGATGCAAGAGGCGTCCACCATAGAAGCAACAGCTTCATCTATGTGGCCATTATTGATGCAATTTGGAGTACTTTTAAAAAATTAATTAAAAATACTTTGCCCGATCTAATTAAAGTTTTTAATAGTGAAATCGAAAGAAGAAGATCCAATTAACCTAAAAATAGGATAATAACCGTTTCGAAGCAAATTGATTGGTATTTATTAAGAATTTAAGCAAAAATTTTCCTTAAAGTGTCCACTATACCCACATTTACCTAATATATTTTTAATTATGTTCACCCTTCCTCACAACAACCAATGTTTTCTATGTATCTTTTCTGAAAAGCTACTACTCATAAAGTTTTGATTTTTTATTGTATGTACTAACAATTTTCCTACTTCATACTGAAGTAAGGATTCATCTAAAAAACTAAAATTTTTTTTATTCAAATATTTTGTGTGAAAAATGTGCTGATTTTCGGGGTTCTTTATGCATCAGGCCGAAAAAATTTTCTCTACTTCAGTATACTTTCTCATCTATAATTAAATTAATTTTCAAATTTCAAATTTGTATATACATTATAGATTTTGAGAAAAGGTAAGGTAGAAAAGGTCGGGTAAAAAACGATATTTTTGGTTGTTGATAAAGGATGAATAATAATATAAAAACCCATAATAATAAATATAAAAATTAACGAATAGTTTGACAATTTTTTTTGCAGTATAATGAAATGGAAGTGGTTTATCTATGTTGAAAATTTCAATCCACTTAGCACATTTGGCCTGCTATCGATTTATGACTGCCTAAGAAATAACTTGTTTGGCGCAAAATGTCCTTCTATGGGCCTTGCACTATAAAAAACCAGCCTACCAGTTGGTTAATTTTTTCAAAGTTCGAGAAAATTAGTATTTACTCAAATATTGTCAAATATTATTCCAGTATTTTAAAACATTAGAGCATTAAACAAAACTTTAAATTTTATGAATGAAATAATGAATGAAATAATTATGAATGAAACAATTAAGAATGAAATAATTCCATAACTATATTTGTAGTGAGCAAATACACATTGTATGGGCCTTGACTCACAAAAATCCAAATAACCAACCCAATACAAATTATAGAGGAAACTAATTAAATGTATTTTTGCACCCAAATATTTGTATCTACTTTTCCTATATACTTTTTACAATACACATCTTTGAAAGTGCAAATTTAATGTCCCTAACTTCCCGTGATTTTCAACAAATTCCTCAGCAGCTGAGAGAATTAAATCAAAAATTAAAAAAATTCCAAATATATTTCCAAGAACTTCCAAGACTAGAGTAAATAGCTTAATGAAGTAAAGAAATACACAAAAGATACTGATTAATGCCATAAAAAAGCAATCTTCCTCATTAAAAGTCGTTTTACTCTTTTTTCTTTAGTTAAACACCTAATTACCTTACATGTTCTTCCCACATTAAAAATCAATTATCCCACTCAAATACGTTGAAAGGACACCAAATAAAGAATGATTCCTTTAAACTATAAATAAATAGCATATATTTCTCCTCGCCGAATCTTTTCGCAGCAACTCAACGAGGAACAAAACAAAATTCCGAATTTTTCCGAGTGTCAGAATCCATTAACCGGCAAATAGAAGCGAACGATTGCAGCAAAAGAAGGCGATTGGAAAGCAACAACAAGAAGATTCGTTTCAAGTAATCCCTTCAGAAATTGTTCAGCAACTTGACTAAGAATCTCCCTAAGAACCCTCTTTTGATGTGTTCTTGTAAGAGAAACGCACGTTGCTATAGTCTCTTTTGATTGGCGGCACATCAGGAGCGCTAGCTGGCATGGCTTCGAACTCATTATCCTACTTGGGAGGGAATGGTTGCTTTCAATCTGGAATCCAATTAGGAAATTTTCTTTTCAATTGCCGCGACTTCAAAAGAAGGAAAATGAATCGCTTCAAACAATGTTTTCGACGCTGGCCCAGATTTGGCCTTGCTACCAAAACATTGCTGTAATGGACTTAGGATTGTCTGGGGAAGTTTTTTCGGTTCTTTGAGGTAACAACTCTATTACGGTAGGATTAATTTTGGTAAGAGCTTCAAAAGAAGATCGAAATATTTTTGACAGATTTGGAAATCTTTCGAGGTAATCTTTTTTGTTTCGTTTTTTTTCGGTGCTTTCTTTTGTTTTATAGACTTCTGGGAGGCGAAACTCTTTTAACGGTTTCTCAGATTAAGATGTTTTTATTGGAAACATATCACTGCTAAAAAATGGGGTGAATGTGTTTTCAGTTGTAGGTTTTTGTTTTGTAAGATATCTCTCGAGGATCAAAATGTTTTCTTATCGAAACTTCATTTTTCATACTTTAAATAATTAGCCGCATTTTCTAAACTCATATTTCCCTTAGTAAGGGAAAAAAATTTTTAGTATATTAATATTTTTTTAATTTAAATAGTGTTACTATAAATTTTAAATTACTGTTTGAAATAGAAATTTCCACGTATACCGTTCATAGTTTCCACGTATACCGTTCTTTAATAGCATGACAAAATTTGAAATATTGCCTCCAAAGTAAGAAAAAGTGCATTTAAAAACTCCATAACTATTTTAAACCCCCTAACCAATATTTTTAACAACTTCTTACCATTTAATAACTTAAAAAACCCCTTCGATTTGTTAATTTTTGCTTAAATTTTGGAGGGCCCTTTGACGGTATTGTTGACATTTTGCATAACATTTTTGTTAACATGTGATCCATTTTCTAAACGTTACATAAAGTTTATATTTTATTACTTCGCTGATGTCATATTAACCTTTCAATTCTAACATCCCTAAATCAGTATTAAATCTAATGGGGGAATTTAGGGAAGCTACCTGTAGATGTGAAAGGATTAACAGTTTGTCAGTATTAGCAGAAATAAATTTTTGAAAAAAATTTCAAATTTATGATATTAAGAGGCAAAAATTACTGACGCTATAAATATCTTCCATAAAATTATTAAAAGTAACTTAGTTAAAATCACTAAGCTCGGTTATAATTCATTCAAACCTTAGGCTAACTTGGGATATAGAAACTGATTTAATAATTTCAACTTCCATCAGTAGTGTATATGCATTACCCCCTAAATATTTTTCCAGAATATTATTCATTTAAACTCATTCCTCGCCAAGTTTTAGCCCACTCACAATTCTGTAACTTTTTCCCTTCAACTTGATAGCATCAATCTGATTATTAAATAATTCAAGCATTTTATTTTCTTTCCAAAATATGATTCACCTTTATCCTGCCCATCTTCAAGATAAACTTGTAAACTCATTTTTTCCGCCTATCGTAAATCTTTCCCCTTATCGAGACATCGCTATTTCTCGAGGCTTATCACTCTAAGCATTGTGCTGAGGAAGTTCTCAAGCTTGCTCTTCCTTCTGCTTGAAAAGAAGCCTCACAGTTATGTGATTACTTGAGCACGTGGTTGAATAATCTCCGAGAAGAACTCTCCTTAGAAAGCTTTAAAACCTCAGCAACTTTCATGAAGAAGCTTCCACTTGTTTATTTCGGGAAGTAAAAGTAGTACTAAAAGTTTGTAGTTTTAGAATAGATTGGTTGATTAATATTTTCAATCACTTATTTCTTTTACCAATGTATTTATTTTAGGGGTTAATATTATATTAGTTAGGGTTTTATTCTTTTTACTACACAGGTTGTTTAAAAAGACTGTTTCACGGATTTGATTTGGAACCAACGTCTCCTAGTGTCATAGTGTACCTCGCCCTTACCCTGTTACCTTACCCTGTTATTGTTTCTACCCTGTTATTAAAAATAATTTAAACTTTAAAGCTTTAAACAATACAAAAATTGGAAACATCATACAATTCATAAAAAATATCTTCAATATTTGAGGAAATATTAGTAAGTGAAGCAAATGAAAATAGCACTTTTCAGGTCTCAAAAAAGAAACGGATAAAATATTTTCCGGTTTCATTGATTTATTTTAGTATTTGTCTTCATTTAGCTAAAAAATACAGAAAACAAATGGTGACTGTAAAACTTGACACTCTGAATTTTTTTTATTTTTTAAAGCCTGAAAAAGTGCTATTTTACTTGCTAATATCTCCTCGAATATTGAAGATATTTTCATGAAATTTTTTCGGCGTATTTTTGATATTTTCAACAATTTTTAATTGAAATTTTTGTTAAATCTCTTTCAGTTTTTAAATTAGTTTTTTGACTTTCCTATTTAGCTGCTAGATTCGCTTTAAGCACTTGCCTAGAGGTGCACCTTATTTCTAAGGCCCTAAGAAATGCTGGTTCAAATAAAAGCCGTGAAAAAGACTTTTGAAACACCCTGTATGATCGTGTGATAGTGATCTTAAATTATTTTTCTTTCTATGATATTTCCTTTTTTATTTAAAATTTCTTCCTGGTTAGAATGCCGTGGTCTAACTAATGTTAAATATCTTGGACGTTTTAAATAATTATAACTCCAGCCGTGTAATATTACTCTATCTCATTTAGATATTAGCCGTAAGATCCATTATATTTATTAGTGTGAAGATCTTAGTGGATTCCATAGCGCATTATAAATTAAAACACTAATCAAATTCTCTCTGACAACTATAGTCTCTGCACTAAATTATATTTATATTTTATATAATTATACTTTTGTAATAGTTTATGAAATTTGTAAAGAACAATAACTATACGGAAGATATTTTTTTATATTGGAACCTGAATATTACTGTTTTGGTAATGTAATTGTCTGTTTTTAAATAACATAAATTCTGAGATAGTAATTAGTAATTCATGATAAAAAATACTAATTTTATAAAAACATGTTTGGATTTTTTTAAATTTATTTATATTGAAAATTTATTTGTATTGTGTTTTGTAATCTATAATACTTCTACAAAAGTCAGAATTTTTCAAAAACTTTCCATTAAAACGAAATTTACTTAAAACTTTTCTCTTTTCTAATTAATCCTCACAAATTTATCCAATTTGAGGCAAAACTTAAAAAAATTGTTGGAATTTCCGAAGATGATTTGTTTAAATAAGTAGCAATAAACGTATTTAATTGGAAATGTTAATTTAACTTTTTAACACACCTGGGTGTTCCACGAGTCCTTAGAATACTCGAGTTAATTTAATCCGTAACAAAATATTATGGTACATAAATTTCTCACTATGCTTCAAAATGTAACTCAGAATAATCGAATCGAAATATGACGCGGATAAGTAACAAATGGTTTCTGTAGTAAAATTCCATTGTTTTTAATCACCTAACCTCCTCGATCATACAACATCACCGTTAATTTCCACAGTGATTATCAAACTTAATTCTGGGATTCCATAATACCTACCTCTCCCAAACGATCATCCATCTTTGCTCGACGCCAATAATCCCTTAAAGCTGGTGCTTTAATTGCAAAAGTTGGTGGTGGTTTCGCTATCATTAATCTGAGAGCAACTTTCACAATCGACATTCATTGGCATCGACTAGGTTCAGTTCCACCTCAACTTCCGCGAAGTTAGAGATAATAGGAGTGCCACAAATCGAGTGTCACTCGTGTCGCATGATTTAACGGGTTCAAGTGACATAGATTACTTTTTGAGATTTGTATTGCATTGTGAGGAAGAGAGTAACGAATTGATTGATTGCATGGATAGAAATCTAAAATTTTTTTCAGAGTAAAGTTCAGTTCATACATATCAAGTTTTTAACAATTTCTTTTTCGTTGTTGACCCAACATTTATGGGACACCCTGTATACAAATGTAACATGTTAACTATGTATATAGCCTAACTTGTACGGTTATTGTTATGTAGTAACGCATAATAATACCAAACCAGAGTTAATACGGGTCTTTTGTCAAAAATTCCAAAGTGACCAACTAACCAAACTGGAATTAATTGGAATATAAATCTGGAATAGTTAAAAATATATTAAGTAGTTCCGTTCAAATAAAGATATGTTCCATACATAACTAGTATTTTATAATATGTTCATTTAGAATTGGCGCCTGAAACAGGATCAAAAACGCCTAACAACGCTCATCACACAACTTCAGGGACCGATTTTTTACAGTATTTTAACTACTTCTGTTTCGGCTGCCTTGTTATTCCACGAGAAAAATTTTTCGATGACAATTACAGTAGTAATTGCTTCTAATACACATTACGTCTCAGGCGCCAATTCTAAATGAACAGAGTATAAATGATGAAAATCAATGTTGTTAAAATCATCATGTACAAGAAGTAATGAATGCTTCATTCCTTTTGTTTGAACTGTCTGTTCCAAGTTTCCGAATAGTTCTATGGGAGTAATATGTGTTTGTTATAGACTGGGATCAATCGATCGCAACCGTCACAGGGCAAGCAAAAGAGACTGCTATATTTATTTAACCTCCCACTGCTTTGATATCCCCATTGCCTGCCCGACTGGAAAACGACATAAAACCGAGCAGAGGGTGCCCAAGGGATGGCATAGCTCCTTTGCCAGAGTATAAAAACATTACAGCAAGTGCCAGAAAAAGACATCAAAGCATCTGGCCTCTGGGGTCCTACCCCAAATTTACTTTAACTCTTAGTGTCTGAGCAAACCGTTCGTTAGAATCCGTATGGGTTTAGGCGTAACTGTGTAATCATGGATTGATTCCCCAAGTGAAAGGATGGCCCGGCGGAAGGGATTACTTGAAACTCTGATTTTTCCACTCTTTCCCATTGATGTGTTTTTCGGGCAATCCGAAGCGAAGAATTGGTGATGGAGCATAGAGCTTGGGCCTTTTTCCACGGGCTTGGAATATTTGAGAGGGTATTGGATGATGTGCGGGATTATTCGGTATTTGATGTGCGGGATAATCGGGGGTCGGAAGTGTGGGATTATAGTGTAGTCAGGTTTAGGATGATCATTGACAAATATGTGCGAGAGTTACAAGACGAAAGGGTAGAATAAAAACGAAAAGCAAAATTTTAAATTTTACTGAAAAAAATTCATCAACTCTAGTTTTGACTTAGTAATTTTCCTTGAGTCGGGATAGAATTAAGTTAAATAAGTATTTTTTACTTATTTTGCATAAATTACACAAACATAAAAAGTACTCGATTATCTATTGTAATGAAGAGTTTCTGTAATTCTAATATCAGGTGTTATTATGCATCATAACTTTATTTATTCTGTTATCATAAATCATCTCTTGAATGTTTAATATTCCATTAAGTTCAATCTTTTCCATTCCAGATATATTCGTAAATACTAATGACCTTCTTGAATTTGAGTATCGTTTAAATTTATTAAAAATGACAACGATCAAATCATTAACTTTAATACAAAATATTAAACTTAATGATTTTATCTTTTTAAATTTGCATAAAAAATTTGTTTTTTAAGGATAAAGATTCGTCTTTATTTCTTTATTTAATACCCATCGTTTATCGAAACACTTTTTTTGGAAACTTCTTCAAAATTTGTGTGTTTTGTTGTAATAGTTGTAAAAATCATCCTTGGCGTTATTTTAAGGCTTTTTAAGACATATTTCTTGATTTAATTTTGTCTTGGGTCATGCGCCAAAAAAGACCAACCAACATATTACAAATGGTATAATTACAGAGTTTATAATTTAATTGTCGATTCTTTTCAAGAAAAGAACGACTTTTTATCTGTCTTATAGGGTCTGAGATACGGATCTATTCTTACCTATATCCCATAAATGTTAAAAACAAAATGAAAGTCAATACGCGGATAAACACATCTTCTATCCCATCGTAAAACATAAAGTAGTTTGAAAGTGCACTTAAATGATTGCCTTCGGATATAACTCTTGGGATAGCGGTGTATTCCGTGAAGTCCCCTGTAAAGTATATTCCGAAAAGCCCTTCATTTTTCTTGAGCGATTTCCTTCGCCTTTTCGAATAAGAGCTCCACCCAGGCATAGAAAACAAGCAAGCGCTCGATACATCATCCGTTCTGGGGAGCGCCATCAATGATTTAGGAGCGGCTTATCGCATTAGAAATGTGTGTAGGCCGAACAGAAACTGAGCTGGAATCGTTAAGTAGTGCTCGCATTTATTAAACTAGATTTCATTCCTGGCTGCTTTTTAAATGGAACTCGGATTTGATAGTTTAAAAGGGAAATGAAGAGGCTTAAGCGGAGCTTTTTCTGCTCGAAATTGATGTTGGTTTTTGTTTCGTGATATAGCGAGGCGTTTAAGGGATTTGGTTCGCATTTTTTTAAGTTGGTACAAACCACAGACGGTCCAAACGGCCGTTTTCCTCTTTAGACACTTAATTCAGCTCGCAGATTATAATTAATTTCACTAGCAGCCAATCAGAATGCGAAAGTGATTCCTGATTGGATATGGAACTTCTATAAAGCTGCATTTTAATTTCATCGGTGCTGCTCATTTCCCTCGTCTTCTGATTTGGGAATTTGAGTGACAGCTTCAGTGGGTGAATGACAGAGACGTAGCAGGAGTGACGTGGAACTATGGGAGGCGGTCCGATGCACTTGAAGTTGTCTATGGGAAATCCCATGTTAAAAAAGTTTCCCTTGGCCTCTATGGAGATGAATCCTCTGTTAAGCTCTATACTCTGCGGTACAAACACTTACCACCAGAAGAAATAGTATGGAGCACGGTATCGTAAATTTGCGGTAAATTTCAAAGTTAAAATGAGTGGAGTGTGCTTCAAAAACACGTTTTTACTGATTTTTGGTACGGCATAAATCTAATTAAAAAAATTTTACGATTATTTTCTAATCAAATAAAAAAGAAACTAACATTAATAAAGATAATGTATTCAGAACTCATTTCCATTGAAAATAATATTTATGACACCATTTCCCCTGGAGATCAGTTTTTGAACTATCTTTAGGTAAAAAAATATTTTATGACTTCTAAAATATTACCACGATTGTTAAACTATTAGAAATACCTACGAAAAAAATGCGTGAACTGTCCTCTAAAAAGTGCCGAAATAAATATTTCTAATTATTATTTCGTTTGATCTGAACAATAACTGATATCTACCAGAATTTTTTTTACGTTTTGAACTACAGTTTACCAGTTTACACTTGACTTCAAAGTATAAAACATTTTTTTGTAATATGTATTATTTAAAGCTTTTATATTAACTTCGAATAAAATGTATGAGTTTTTTTTAATTCACGAATCATCTAGATGGATTGTATATCAACTTTACAGTACTATAATTTATTCAAAAAATATCAGAAATTGAGGTAACTAAATCGACCTATAAAATTCTTTAAGGTGTTCTTTTCCAAGTGAATTACAAGGATGTGACAAGATGTATTTTTAATATCGAGATTCACATATTTGAATTAAAAGTATAAAATCATTCTTTAGCATTAAAAATAGTCCTTTAAAATCACTAGACTAAATGTCAGTCGAGACATTTTGCTATTTGTGAAAGTAATTAGTTAAATAACTTGACTCACACAAATGTAAGCCCTTAGTTGTCAATTTCATCATTCGATAAAAAAACTCCGAAGTTTTGGATCAATACAGGGATTATAAAACGGATGATTTTAATTAGAAATTGGATTTCAAACCTATCCAATTAATTAGGTTGGTTTCATTTATTTTAATGAGGATCAAATATTTTACTAAACAAAAATAATCGATAACAAAAAAATTACAAATTGGAAATTTTCTTCCACAGGTAAATAATCTAATCTCTATTATTTTCCAACATTTTTCTTCTCGTGAGTTGTTAATAAATATCTTCAATCGTGACATTAAAATGAACTGCATTGTTACTGCTATATAATGGAAGAGGCATCAATTGTCAGCCCAGAGCTGTGGGCTATAGGAATAATTTATTGCTTACGATTTGGAAATAATGCAGAACTCAATTACGCTGTTCAATTATCTATGATATCGCAATTGAAGGGATTGCGCTTAAATTTTTTATTAGTTTGAAATGTTTTGTTAATGACTTGGATCCTAAATAAGTTGTCTTTTGTAGCACTAAATACAATATCTACACTGCATTTGTTATAACAACTTTTTTTATTTGAGTACGAGCACAAATCTGTGATGGGGTAAAGAGGCTTGGTAATTGAGGCTTTAGTTTGAAGATTTTTAAAACGATTCGTGTGGTAGAGTATAGGTTGAATGTCATAAGAGTTTTATGGGGTTATAACAGTGTGTTTCAACCCGTGCCCCTTGAAGAGATTTTTATGGCCCCAGTCCAAAATATATCTTTATTAATATAAAATCCTGTTCTCGGGTTTATTTTTACAGAATTAAGTTAAATACCGGTTTTAGGTCTAATTTTCCGAGGTAGAATGGCCTAAAAGTTAAATCCAGAATAACTTTAAAAGAGATTAAGTATAGAAACTAATGCAAGATGGCACAGGATTTCAGTTTTTCAAGTTTATTGAAGTTTTTCATACACTTTAAATTATACTGACCATTTATGGCTTTAAGTTTCTGCTGATTTAAAAAATTTTGCTATATTTTATAAAGTATATTTCATTGAAAGATCAATAATAAATCAGCAGAGCTATGTTATTAAAATTAATTCTACCCGTGATAATTTCTGAAATCATCCATTCCCTGAGCTTTGTCTACGCATTAAAACCAAATTTTGTAAAGCAAAATTTCCCTAGCTTCCCCCTTTTTTATATAAATTAATTTAGCAGTAATACTTAATACGTGGAAAACACTAAAATCTTATTGGTATTAAAAAAGCAATCCTTATAATGTTTGCAATAAACTTGACACACTTTAATTAAAATACTAGTATGTTGAATGTATAATTTTCCTTTTTTTTATTGACTCTGGCCCCATTTTTCTTATACTAGAGTTTGTTTGACCGTCGGGTTACTAAAGGTTAGACCACACTGATTTATAAGAAGTATAAAGGGTGAACACTTGTTGTAAAACTATTTCGTTTATAAAGGTTAGCCAACTTCATATGCTCCGATACAGCTCGTGAATCGTGAAAGCTTATATGATCAATTAGCGTATTTTATAATTTCCATTAAATTAAATAGCCCATGTTGTGGGAGTAGTCTATATCTTAAATCCAACAAAAAGTAAATAAAAGATATTTTTAGTAAAATTAAAGCTTTTAGGGTATGTGGCTTTGCTGTCGTAAATCAAACAAAGATGAAAACTTTTCATTTAATTGCTTTGAAAGATACGAAAACTTACTTAAACCAGTCCCTGAGAATCCCCTTCCAATCTTTGATTGTAGGATTTCATGAGTTATAACTCCACTGGACCTGGTCAATCTATTCGGGGAATAATACAATGGTTTCAGTCCTTTTTTTTGGTAAGACAATCCAGGGGCCCGTGGGTTCACCTAGATTGATGAGGGGATATTTTTTATCAGTTGCTGTGCGGAAAATAAAAGAATTATTTAGATGGAAATAGTGACCCCCCCCAATCTTTACGGAATATTTGCAGAAACGACATGGTGAAAGTAAAGATAATTTAAGAAGAAAATTGTTAATATCTTTTTAATAAATATGAAAACAAATCTGAATTGTATATTAGATTGAAGTTTTTACTAGCATACTTTTTGTAAATCTAAAATCTATGAAAAATTTTTACAAAAATATTGTTTATACTTTTACTAAAAAGAGCTCGATTTTTTTGTAAAATGATTATTTTCTTATTTTTCACAATTTTGTTTTAATTAACATTTGCGTGAATTTAAAGTTATGAAATCTTTACTCCTTTTTCCGTCTTTTTAGTTTTAGAGTATCCGAATACCTTTAAAATGCCAACTTTTTTATAATGTACAATTTAATTCTATCAAAGAAATTACAAAAATAATTTTTTTAAAACATTGTCTCTACTATGTGTTTAAGAAATTTGTGACAACCAATTAGATTAAATGTAAGTTTAAATATTTATTTTTAATGTGTTAAGTATACAGCAGTTTCATAATCTTAAAAACTTCAGGTTAATTGGAATTTGCCGCGATAATATTTTCCGTTTCAAACCTTTCATTAGATTTTATTTATCTTGAATGTTATAACTAACTTCATTAATTAGGAGTTAAAAATAAATTTGAAATGAAAAAATTGAAAAATACCTTCCTAAGTTTAATTTATAAGGTAATTAAAATAATTACATTTTTGTGTTTAAAGTTGTTGGATAACTCTAAACTCTCAAGCGATTTCCCTCCGCTCACTGGCGTTGCCTTCCTATGCAATGCTGATGAGTCTTAACAAAGACGAAACCGGTCCATGGCTGGAGGCGACGCTTGAGAGTTTCCGAGTATACACATAAAACATCTAAAGTTGTAACGCTCACTGTGTATCCAGTCCTTTCTAAAGCTAAGCAGAAAGAATGCCATCAACATTTCCTACCCATTCTAATTATTCACGTCTTTCCTTTACACCCATATCTTTAGAACCCTCATTTTGAACATCAGAGCTCTTCTGATGTCTCGCAGTCTTCCGAAACACCTTATTGTTCTTAGCCTAAAACCAACTTCGCCCTAATAGGTGTGGTTCCCCTTCCACTGATGTTCAAAGAACATTACGTGTCAATAGCGCTCTTCCGCAGTAATGGACATTGTTCAGCATCTCCCGGTGATGAGCCCTGATACGGAAGACATCCGAGGCTTCGGATTTAATCTGATATAACAATGATCCCTTTGCGATAAATGGCGGTTTTGTTTCGCTTCATTATTCACGAGAAGAGACGTTTACTGCTATCTTAAGGCGGATAGAATGAAATAGAGAGGGTAGGGGATTATATATATTCAATGAATTCTGTTTTTATTCACTACATTGTTTTGAAATTTTAAATTGTCTTCAACCATGGTTTCTTTAAACTGTTTCTTAAGATGAGATGCTTTTCATGTAAAATGGTTTAGAGAGGTTAAAAATTTCGTTTGTTAATCTCTTTTATATATTTTAGACTTTGTAAAAGTGTAGAAATTTTGGCGCCATAAACCCCCAAATAACCAACCAACCAACCAATCTTTCTTTTGGGTAAAACTTCTACATTATTACTTTTACTCAAAACTTTTTTTAGTTATGTTCAAACTACCTTAATGTACTCTTAAACCGCGAAATGATTGATGATCGGGATAGTATATTTTACCTAATAATAATAATGAATCGATTCTTTAACAATGGAAATTACGGAATTTTAAAACCTATAAATGCATATTATGCGTTGAAATTAAAATTTTTTTAAAACTTAAGTAAAGAGTGCTATAAGAAAAAGGAATTAGAAATTGATGCCAGTTATTATGTTTTAACTTTTTAAATATATAATAATTATTTTTAAACATTCGATAAAATTTCTATTAGGGTATGGACAAAGCTTCCTTATTTCATTAAGTAAACTTAAGACTTAAAAGACTTGATAGGCTAATAACCATTTCTAACCATATTTTATAAATTTAAATTATAAAATATATTCATGTATAGAATATTACTTGGTAATACAAACACGCTATTTTGGATGAAGTTAAATTCAAAATCATCTCGCCATTTATTCTTTCTGTTAAGATTTCTGAAAACTGTGCGAAAACTGTTAGCCGTACTTACTATTCGTTCTTTCTATGTTTGAACTTCAGTTGACGCAGTGCTATTTCGATATTGCTAGTTTATATAAATTATACAACGACACAATAAACCATCATAAATAAACGCTAATTTGAAATTTAAAAAAAATCCTTTTAACGAAATGCTAAACTCATTTCATTAAAATACGAGTAAATAACTCAATTAACTCAAAACTATTTTTTAGAGGAATTCGAACTCTGGCCATAAAAATTGCAACATTTAAGAACATTATCTGTTTCTTGTACTAGGGAAATAAAACTATCTACTTTTTTTAGCTAGTACAACCAATTCAAGTTAGCCCTACAAAAAGTTCCGAAATTCCTCTATACCCAAAAAAGATACGGCAACCCCTCAAAATGACAACAACGTTATATCATTCCATTGAGGCCAGCTATCAATGGCAAAAAAATGAACTCTCCCACACTTCCCCAATTAAATACTTTAGAGTGAGTAAATTGAAGCAATTCCCTATAACAGAATAAACTATTCGCAGATAATTCCGTCACACCATCCCATTGTCACGTGCCGACGATTCATCACTGCCGAAGGGCCAACATCATCTATCATCTTCGTAATGGAACATTCATCAGAGAATACGTCAGATGGATTCCACACGTGATACATTGTACGATTCCAAGACTGGGACGGGACGGAAATACTAAGGGTTTTATTACTAAGGTTTTACTAAGGATGTTTCTGTACAATACAAGGTTTTTTAGTTTGCATTAGTGTGTTTAGTAATACTTAGAAATATCAAGGGTTTTATTACTAGGGTTTTACGAAGGATGTTTCTGAATACAAGGGGTTTTTTATTTGCATTAGTGTATTTTTCATCCCTGAGCGGGGTCACGGGTCAAGTTAATGAAACAATATTCCTTAGGCATAAATAGCCCTTTTTAAAATCATAACTCTCTTTTACATAAATAATTAAGAAATTAATTAAGAAATGTGATAGATGAAGATGTTACTAATGAGATTTTTTAAAATACACCAAAACAGTTGACTTTGAAACAGGCATTTCTTTTTAAGGAGAATTTATTTTCCTTTTAAAGCATAAATTACAAATATTTCAATATATTTAATATAAGAACCATACAAGTGGTTCACCTTTTTAAAAATATCCCGAAATTTTCATTTTTATATTTTTATTTTTGTTAAAAAGTGTTATATACTCCTTTTGAAATGATTATGATCGAGTCATGTTTTTGAAATAAATCCTTCTATACTTTTCAGAAATATAAATAAAGTACCCCGGAAGGGATAATTTTTGTCACCCATAACTAACACTTTAATTGTACTTCATTATAACATTCTACGTTAAAATTCAGCCGGAAAGACGTAGTTCTGAAAATATGTATTTTTTTAAAGTACCCTTCTAAGGGTATACTTTTTTGTTATTAGAAAGAATTCTGAAAGAATTATTCTATTATTAGAATTACAATTCTGTTATTATAAGCCTAAGTAAAGTAGCTGCTTTTATATTAATCACAGCTAAAAGTCCTAGTTTCCTTCTTTTCTTGATAAAATGTGATATAGGAACTAAAAGGGGATAGAGTCCAGGATCCATGATACATTTTTGCACTTGATTACTATCAAGCTAACTTTCTGTGAGTAGCTTGTCATTTTTTCGTTTTCCTGTTTGTAACATAATATACAGTGGAAAAATCTTTTTTAAAAATTTAAATAACTTTATTTTTTAGTAAACTAGATAAAAAAATGTTTGTATTTATATTTTTTAAAAATCTTCATCAGATTCATCTGATAAATCTTCGGTACTAACATCGCTGTCATCTTCATCTATTTCACTTTCCTCACTCGTGATATCTGACTCTGTAATAACATGAAAAAATTAAGGAAACTATTTAATAATGAATAATCAATCAATTGATAACAATAGTATTAATAGGGTACCTTGTATGTCAGAAGATAATTCTTCAAAAGATGGACTTTGGGGACCATGAAACTAATAATATTCGTATTTGCCATCAATTATTGTCCATCCAAAATTTTCTAGCAATTTTTTCCGTGGGACACCGCATGTGTGTGTTACACCATACATTGCAGATGAATGCAGTTATTTTAAATTTTACGCAACAATTCTTGTTTTGTTGGTGGAAAACTGGAAGGATCATATCCTATGATTTTTTGTTTTGAAATGTCTTCATTTTCATTTTTTGATTTATACCCTTTTTCAAATAACTCATACCGTTCTTTGTTGATATCTTTTTTGTTTTTAATGAATACACTCTGCATACATACTCTTCAATAATTTGAACTACCTCATTCGATGTTGTTATTAAGGTTGTATTTCAATTCGTAGGAGTTGAATAAAAGCCTCTTGAAAATTTTCATTTTCTTTAAAATACTAAAAGGTCTCTTTTTTCATTTACGAATGAAAGCAGGATTGTAATCATTCCCTGTAAAAATATGGCATATGGAGAGTGAACAATATAATTGATCTCCAAGCTTGGCATAAGTTTCATTTATGTTTAAGTACATACATTTTTTACTGGTGCTTAAATTAATTATTATTTGAATTTGATCTTTTAAATGTTTAAAATTTGCCAACAATATCATTGGTATATCAGAATCTGTACAATCTATCTGCACACGATAGTTAGTATTAAATTGACAAATGTGGTATACAATTTTGGGGTATCAGCTTCTTCATGATAACAAGAGAGATTATAGTCAATGACTCTTTTAATTTTATTTTCACTAGACACCTCATAACTGTAACATTCATCATAATTAAGTTTAATAGTCTTTCCTGTGATCAATGTAATAAATTCGTCCCTTGTCCAATTTTCAATTAAAAATTCTACAAATTTTTTTTAAAGTTGTTGCTCCTCACTAATTCGCAGAAATCTGCAGGACGATTATTGTCTTTACGTATTACGTCATACTGAGTGTCCTCTTCACCTCTCAGATCATGTTCAAAATCTTTAATACTGGGTTTTTTGTACTTGTCAAATATAATATGTACTTCTTTTCTATTATATGTAAATATTTTTAATAAATGCATCGAGATTTTACCATATCTGTTTGGAAGGTTCTTCAACGTATGTAATAAATAAAATCCATCAACTAAGTGAATGTCTGCTTCTGGAGGATTTACTATTTCAGTTTCATATTCTAGTAATTCATTGATAACCACATATTTGGGGGTCTTGTAAATTGTTCCATTGGTATGACAGAGTGAAAAGGGAATAGGAGCTAGAGGATAACTTAATGCTTTTTTCTATATCAATTTTACTTTTTAGTGACGCACATAAAGTAGACGACCAAAAACAACTCTTTGCATCTTAACTTCTTTCACTTTTCCATTAATTTTGAATTTTTGCGTATTCTTGTACTCTAAATTAATTATTTTATTTTTGGTTATGTTTTGTTGAATTCAAGTGTGTTGACGATTATTAATTTTTTAACTTTTTGTTGAAAGAATTCTACCAAAAAACCCAACATTTTTTGTGACGCTTGAGAAATAAATTGATTTTTAATTTCATGAATTTCAAATATATATTCAACTGGAGCACCGAGATAGCGTACTACCACGCAATTTGTGGGACAATATAAATGTTAAATGATATAAATATTTACTAAGTAAAAAAATCAGCTGGTTAGTAATCATTTATGATGACCTTGTTATCGATACATGTTGGAAGCAGGGGGGACTCTTTGATCAAACCATAGATTTTGTAGGACAAACATTTTTTCGAACAATTTAGATAATTATCTTAAGATTTAATAAAAAAATCCAGTTAATAATAAATTGATAATCATCAAATCAACATATTGTATATTTGCTACCTTTGTTAGCTACCACAATTGAGAGTTTCGTACAGGAAATTGTTGGGCATCTCATGAAAATGAAGCTACTCACGGAAAATTAGCTTGATAGTAATCAAATGCAAAAATGTACCATGGATCCTGGACCAATATTTTCAACCATATAAATTAAATTTTATTTTCATTTTATGGCGAAAATTCATTTAAGTAGTTTATAGGAATTAAACTACAAGTTTTCGGTAACATGGAATTTTACTTCCTTAGAAGACTACTTCCAAATAAAATGAATTACAGAGCTACGGCTCCTTAGTAGAATTTCCATGTTCCAGCTGTCGAACAATCTAAATGGCAATAACTAAATAGCAGTTCAGTTAGAATTTAAGAAAATGCTCGCAGCCGAAAGTTAACTGTGTATTTCAGTCGGGTTTTATTCACTCAATCATCCGTGGCAAGTCTAATTTCTCCACTGCACTACCTGTAAAAAGCCCTTTTCTTCACCCTCCACTAAATCTAAAAACAATACTACACTTATACCAACAAAGAGTTCGAAACGTTATATCACCGAGCTAAAAAAAAAAGTGGAAATCTAAGCAGAAGTGGTCGCAATCGATTATTAGAAAAGTAACCGCTGCGTCCCTGGACAAAGCTTTAAAAAACGCTTTCTATAAACTTCTTGTTTAGAAATCCATTAAATTGGGTGCCGCTAGAAGGAGAATTAAAGGAAATCAATTGTTGAGCTGCTGCTTTCAAACTCACTTAGTTTTGCTCTTCTCTCCAGATGGGAACTCCATTCTAATTAAGTCAATGAAGATGACCTTTCTTTTAGCCGCCTTTCAATTACGCAGACAATGAATCACGGCTATGAGAAGAAAGCTAAATATTCATTAATTAAATATTGATCCGCACATTAATTCTCATACGAAGGTGGGTCAGAATTTACCGGGAGTGCGGTTTCATTGGCTGAATCAATTTCAACTTTCTTCGCGAGAACCTTTGACTTTTCTTGGGGAAAGTTCTCTTTATCCAAATAGGTCGAAGAATATTTTTTTTTTCGTTCTTTTGGATGCTTTCTGTGATTAGTTACAGTTAAATAAACATTCGGAATAGTCTAAAAAGTTTTTCTTTCATCCAATTGTTTATTTATTTGTTGTCTGTTTTAAAAATCCATGATAAAGTTCAGGTTTAACTACTAGTTCTGATATTGATAATTGAGTCACTTGCTACATCGAGCTAAATGCCCATTTACACTGTTTCGCGTTTCAATGTTAATCATTAGTGATCTTTACCGAGGAATCGTACATTTTCAGAGGAAATCGGAGGACTGAAAAGTGAAACGATAATTTACACTTCTCACTTTAGATGGTTCCTCCAAAGTGAAAAAGTGTGAATGATCCTTTGATTCTAATGATAAGATATTGGGGTTACCTCGTTTTTGTTGCAAGCGCTTCGATTGTGTATGATAAGTGATGTATTATTGTGATGAAGCTCTTGTTTACAGAATTGTATAAGCGTGTTTTTCATGATGGAGAATCTGACTTATATCTGCGAAAATGATACCTTTAATTCTAAATGAAAATGTAAGCTTACTCTTCAAGGAATGTAAATTTTAAATCATTTCCATTTAACCCATTACAAACGCATCAGGTGCCTTTTATTTGGAGTTAACAGAGGAAAATGTGTGATACTTATGCTCTTAAAAGAATGAAAAGTTAATTTTTTGAATTTTATTTTATTGAACTAAACTTTTGACCTTTTAATTCGACTATTTCTGGCTTAAATTTCTTTCCATCAAACTTAACCGTTATTAAGTGTTCTCCCAATGGTTTTGAGAGTAAAAACCAGATGGCTTAAATGTCTTAACGGCAAAAAATTTCTTACGTAGAGCGTTTTTTATTTAATGAATAAAATAGCTTCTTACATCGGAGGCCTCCAAAGCATTTTTTTACTCTTTCCCTTAAAGAGCACTTCAAAATCGCCTTAAAATCTTCCCAAACCCTCAAGAGAATATTACCCTACTAAAAATGGGTTTAAATCGGCTAATTTTGTGGACCATTGGATAGATCGAAAGCTTTCATGGAATATTTAAGGAAGAGGAGTATTGCACGGCTTATTGATTTTAAATGAGGAAGAAAGTATTTCGTTGTTTGCTGTAGCGACGGGGAAAATAGTCTACATGGAAAGGCAAATAAAGTTACAGTCCAACAAGACACAGCATTGCGTGTGTAAATAGTACACTGGTTTTCAGGGACTTAAAGTATAAAATCTTGACGGAAGACCACAGCAATGGGAATGTTTTGTTGAAACAAAATAGTTTAACTTGAAGTGTATTCGGGTTTTCTTTTATGCGGGTTAACTTTTAATGAAAGTTTGGGGTAATTTTGGTGATTTAAAAATATTCCCAGCTGAAAAGTTCTGCTGCAAAATTGCTGAAGGGAATTTGGAAAATGTGTCTCCCGTTTTTTAGAAGACCGCTGAAATGTCTTTGGAATGTATTCAAAACTACTGTAAATAAACTAAAGACTTACGTTCTGAAAGGCTTCAAAGTCTTTTTGCTACAAAATAACTGCAGACTTCTTTAAGAAAACTACGCTCTTCACCCTTTTTTGAAAGAATTTTGGGCATGTTTTTTGGCTGAGTGGCCTCTTTAAGATTTTTATTTATTAAATATTACATTTCAACACCTTTTTCAACCAAAATATTTATTAATATATTATATTTATGAGGGTCCAGTATCCGCGGTTTGGGGAAGCACAACCGAGAAGAGTTGTGCAAGAAATACCTTCTCAGTTGGCTAAAGGCTCATTCACACTACTTCATTTTCACTGTTCATCCTGAGTGATTCACTCATGTGAATTGTTAGTTTGCATATGTATAAAAGTGGAGGAGTAAAGAGTGAAATATACCAGTTCACACTTTTCCCTTCCGATGATTCCTCTAAAATGAACACAAAAAGGGATAAGTCTGAATGAGTCAGTGTGAATGAGCGCGGCTCATTCACACTATTATACTGTCACTGTTCATCCTGAGTGATTCACTCCTGTGAATAGCTAGTCTCTACCGAAAAGTGAAGGAGTAAAGAGTGAAAAATCAATTCCACTCTCTACACCTCTTCACTTTGGATGATAACTCTAAAATGAACACAAAAAAATGTCAAATCTGAATGAGCCGTTATACAGGGTGTATCTGAAATGGTGAAAAACTTTCAGGGATGATAGTACTCATCAAGACGAACAAGAATCGGTATAGAAAGGGGGTCCCAGACCAAATCCCAGGGAGTTAAAAATGGAGCGACACCCCAAAAAAATCATTGAAAAATTCAATTTGTAGAAGAACTACTATTGGTAAAAACTTAATTATGGTCTCAAAAATTGTGGTTTAATATGATCTTTAAAATTACCTCAAAATTCTTCACTTTAAAATTTGTTTTATTATGAAAAAAGTTAAAAAACACAAAAAATGTGAAAAATCTGCCAAAACCTTATTTTGTATTTCAAAATCATTTCTTTTGATTTGATAAACTGAAAGATCATAGTTGAAAACCCTTAAGTCCAAAGTTTCACGTAAATACAATCAATATTAAACGCTTGAGATCCTGTTAAAGTTTGTTTTTTGCGTGCGCTAACAGCTGTTCTGGAAACAGCTCTAAAAACTGCTTGCGCACCCAAAAAACAAGGATCTCAAGCGTTTAATATTGATTGTATTTACGTGAAACTTTGGAATTAAGGGTTTTCAACTATGATCTTTCAGATTATCAAATCAAAAGAAAGGATTTCGAAATACAAAATAAGGTTTTGGCTGAGTTCTCACATTTTTTGTGTTTTTAACTTTTTTCATAATAAAGCAAATTTTAAAGTGAAGACTTTTGCGGTTATTTTAAAGATCATATTAAACCACAATTTTTGAAACCATAATTAAGTTTTTACCAATAGTAGTTGTTCTACAAATTGAATTTTCAATGATTTTTTGGGGTGTCGCTCCATTTTTAACTCCCTGGGATTTGGTCTGGGACCCCCTTTCTATACCGATTCTTGTTCGTCTTGATGAGAACTATCATCCCTGAAAGTTTGTTGCACCATTTCAGATACACCCTGTATACAGCAGCTCATAGCTGACTATTTGACTGGTGAGCATGAGTCACCGCAAATGATGGAATATTGTTGTAATGAGTTTAAAATGTTAATCTCCATTAAATGTTAATTCTTTTTTTCATAGCAATTCGAAATATTTTTATCTCCTCCTTTTCCTAAATGCCCAAAACTCAGAAACATGAAATTAACATTTATAACTCTGCACAAAAAATCCAAATAATTTTTTAAAGAATATTTTGTGACGATTAAATTACAACTTAATAATCTTTCTCTTTTTCTTCTAGGTGGTGTGCTATTTCACAAATAAATGCACGCAAAAGAATTCGTCGGAAGAAGATGTAACCATACAAGCGAATCACGTGATCCAACTTGAGCTCCAGGAGGGAGACTGGCTCGTGTAAGTAGTTGACTTAGTTTCTTGGAGGTAATTTTACTCAGACAATACCCTACAAGTTGCAAACCTAAGAAAAACTTCAGATTTTACTTAGATGGAAAACTGAATTTCGGGTAGCACACAATTGGATTTCTTTCGCTCTTTTATTTAAAGGCGTATTTCCAGTAAGAGGGTTACATTTCAATGTTTTATCTTTCAGATCTCCCCCTTTTTTGCTAAAATCTTGTTCAAAATATCAGAAATCGAAAAATACACCCTTATCTTACTGACAGTTTTGTTACATTTACTGAATAAGTTGAGTTCCTGTCCACGTATTTAGAAAAAAGGTGGGTTAACTGGAGAAATAAGGTTGCCTAAGTCGGGAAAATTATGTTATTGAATGTGTTGTGACTTGAGTTATTTCCTTTAACATTTTGAAACTATATTTTTCCTACGCTACTTAAGGTAACTGACTGGGTTAGGCATTTTTTAAAACATGAACTAAATAATTAATTAATTGCTATTTTTTTAGAGCTAATGTTCCAAAATAATTAAAACCCTGCAAAAAGGTATTTAAGAAAAATTATTTTTTTAAATTTTGAGAAATTTGAATGAAAAAAAGGCTAAAATTTAACTTCGGCAAACAATTACAGAAATGTTCTTTTATAGGAACAAATAAAATTTTTGCAGGATTTTAAGCGTAAAACACCAATATGTGCTACTAACTAAAAAACTTTATAAAATAGAAATGAAATGCAGGTATTTGAAATTAAAAAAGTAAAAATTCATGATGAAAACCATTCAAATCAAGTGAAATCACTTTAAAAAATACCTTAATTCAAAAAATTTTATTAGATTTTAGTCGATAGCAGACATAATAATATAAAGAGTTAACTAGGAAAATTTCATAATAATATTTTACTTTACTTTTAGTTGCCGTGATCCAAAATATAGAAAACCCCATTTTTCAAAAAAATAGTTATCTTAGGAACATTTCCAATCTCTGTAAAAGTTTCACCTTTTCTTATAGATAAATCATTCGGTTTTTCCGGTTTTTTAATTAAAATGATTGAAGAAACACATTTTGAAATCGCGTGTGAAGTTTGGGCGTTTTTAAAATATGTAAATAAACCGAAACTGCAAAACGTCCAACGTTTAAACTCTCAAGATAAAAGTGAGAAGTAATTTATCTTGTTTAATTAATCATTTTAAACAACTTTAAACGAAACTAGATCCCAAAACCTTACTTAAGTATTTTACCATCGTAATTCTTTAAGTAATTAGATAATAAAAGTTAAGGTTCTTGAACAATGAGAATTTATTAAATTTATTGAATTTACCATGTACGATCATTGTATATGGTATCTAATATGTAATTCCTCTAATATGTAATATGTAATTCCTCTAATATGTAACTCTTATCTAATATGTAATTCCATTAAATTTTTTCTTATGCTCTTATTTGTGCAAGTTAAGTAGAATTAAAGTTTAGCTTTCAATTTTAAAAGTTTCTTTTTACTTTTTATACAGCGGATTCTTGACTTAAAACTGACATTTAATAATCATTAAACTTGATATTTAGTAAAATGACGAAGTATCACTTTATTTTCTAATTCCATCTATCTTAGAAAGACAGTCAGTCCTTTGTTGACTGGATTTGAGGTTAAGTGTGAATCATAATTAAACTGTTTATTCTATTTTTGTTTAGCTGAAACTTCATAAGTTTGTAAAAGAAAAAGGAATCCAAATCCATATTTTACAATTTTTGTACACTGTAATTTTTTTCTGATGATTGTTTTGTATTTTAAATTTAGTTATTTTCAGTAATAATTTGGTTGTTATACAATGAATTTTCCCTTCATCAAACTGCTGATACTCCCCGGTTCAAAATTTTTTTTCTTTTCTTTCTAGTATATTTTTAATATAGGCCTGGCACCATAAAACCCTAAACAATAAAAAACAATCTAGTATATTTTGAAAACTAAAATCTTCAAGAGTTCCCAGATTTTTCTGGATACACTTAAATGTGTCTTCCTCAAATACTAAGTTGGACGAAATTGTCCCCAGTACAATTTCTAAAATTAATTTGTAATGAATATTTTTACTGATGTGACTGACTCTGGAAAATCTAATTTTGTTAATTTTAATGAGTAGGTTTGTAACGAGGTGAAAAGTGCGAGTGTTCTTAATAATAAAAAATCCAGAATAAAAATAAAACTAACAGTTTATTAAGATACAACAATAACATGAGTAAAAATAAAAATCATTAACAAATAACCTCGTTAACAAAACTCATTAGGAGTTGGTAGGGAAACTGGTGCCGCATGTAAACAATAACACAGGTCTGCAAAAAAAAACTTTTTTCGAGCTGTTTTGGATATTTCACCTGAACTTTGTTGTTTTTGGTGCGCTGAATCCAAAAATGACCTCCATTTTGTCCTGGGACGTCACGTTTTTTGAAAATTCAGATTTTTAGGTTTTATTGGGAAAATGCCTTAAAATTTTGTTAAATTAACTTTTTATACTAAGTTTTTTATTCAAATTTTTTACACCAAATCTTTTTTTATGTTTTTTGATGTGCTGAATCTAAAACTGACCTCTGTTTTGTCATAGAACTTCACCTTTTTTCACAATTTGAGTAAATATGTCAATTTTTTAAGAAAATAAAAGTAAATATTTAAAAAAATTATTTTTCGACTCAAACTTTATTTGAAAACAATTTTTTATTATTTTTGGTGAGCTGAATCCAAAAAATACCTCTTTTGATTTTTAAGACACCACATTTTGTAACAAATTGAGCAAGTATAGCAACATTTCACATAAAATGTAAGTATACTTAAGAAGTAGATTTTTTAATCCAAATTTATTTTTAAGGTTGTTAGTTTTAAGGTTTTTTTGTGCCCTGAGTTCAGAAATGGTCTCTGTTTTGCCATAGAATGTCATGTTTCCAGAGAATTTAGGTAAAATTGTAAAAAAAGTCATTATTTCAATTTTCATGAAAATAGGTTCATAAAATAAAATTATTGTTACATATTCTTCATGAAAATCATTATATAACTAAAATAAACTTATTTACATAATCTAAAGCCAATTTTTCCTCCTCATGAAACTCCCTTTGGTACCTTTACCCTTGTGAGTAGCAAAAAGAACGTTTCTTTTAACTATACAACAAAAATCCTTCATTATTCCCTGATTAAATCTTCCCTAATATTTTCTTTCCATCTCTATAATGTCCTGATGAGATAGTTTACTATATGCACCATTCACAGCTCCTAATTTTTAAAACTAAAGGAGCTAGAAATGCACAAAAACTATGAAAAATGGGCAAATTCGAATATAATTTTGCAATTTGTGAAAAATCCTGACGTATAGGATTTTTTTCAATATTTTTTTCGTTATCAGCACACCAAAATACATAGGAAATCGCTAAAATTATTCAAACAGCTTTTTCATTGCAGACCTGTGTAATAATACAGGTGAATAAAAAGGTTAGTAGAAAAAGAGTCATATGAGAAAACATCAGCAATCCTTAAATAGCCTTGCCGGCGAACCAGTGTTGCCAATAGCAAAAAGAGAAACAGCTAAATGTTCTCAATCCAGTTATTACGCGGCACCACAGTAATCCCCCACCAGTCTTTTAAGACGACAAAAAACACATGAGTAAAAATAAAAATCATTAACAAATAACCTCGTTAACAAAACTCATTAGGAGTTGGTAGGGAAACTGGTGCCGCATGTAAACAATAATAATACAGGTGAATAAAAAGGTTAGTAGAAAAAGAGTCATATGAGAAAACATCAGCAATCCTTAAATAGCCTTGCCGGCGAACCAGTGTTGCCAATAGCAAAAAGAGAAACAGCTAAATGTTCTCAATCCAGTTATTACGCGGCACCACAGGTTCTTACCTTTTTAAGAACCACGGTGTTTTGAAAAAAACATATTATATTTGAAACATAATAAACCAACCAAAAAGTATTGCATTGTAAAAATTTCTTATGGCACCATTCACTGCCACCTAACCAGCGGTTAACAAGCAGCTAAAGAGATAAGTTTGCTGACTCTGATTGGCGGAATACTTTTTTAACCAATGGTTAACCACTGGTCAGGTAGCAGTGAATAACGCCATTAGGGATTTCAACATTTTTTGAGACACGCTGTTCTCCCATTCGATGGCATTAGAAAATATAGCGTTTAGGACCCTCCGGTCTACAATAGGGTCTCGTTTGTTGCAGGATCCACCTGAATGCCTCTTCGTCCAGCGTCAATGGCAGCGAGGAGGCCGGAGAGGAGATGGAGGTGGTGCTTGACCCAGTGGCCGAGCGGGAGGCCGTGTCCTGCAACCCGGCCGTGCTGCCCATCGAGGCCATGGCGCGGTGGAAGGTCCAGGGCCCTCTGGACAACATCACGCTCAAGGACGGACTCTTGCTTGCGGGAGTGCACGTCTTCAGCGGTACTTAGTTAACTCTCTTCTCTTCTGTTAGTGAAAGATATTCGCGCGTAACCTTATGAGCACGGTCACCCTGAGCGCAGAATCAGGCGTATCTCCCCGATCTCTTTGTGTGGTAAGGTAATGTCAATTAGCGAACAAAAGAGTTGGGTAGATATCCACTGCCCGATAAGATCAGCCTGTTTATACTCCTGGTTCGGCGCTCAAGGTGTCCATGGCCTAATATCAAACACTACTATCTTCGTTCGGCAGACTTCGGGAATCCCGATTTTTGGCAACTTATACTAAATGACAACGTTTCTTAGCAGTGGAGAAATGCTGAGAGCAAACAGAGTAGTTCCCAGCATTATGTCCAAATTTCGAGTAAATTTAGGCACTCTACTTTAGAAATATGATTAGTTTGTTAATACCACATAACGTAGTGGTTTTTGGTCATAATTTTCGCAAAAGGTTCTACATTTTTTGAATTTTACGAGGGGCTCTGAGAGCGCGGAGTAGTACATTTAAATTGAAAGCTCCAACCAATAAGATCCCCCAAACAGTTTGGAATCTTCCGATATTTGATTATTCCAATTTGATTTTATTATTCGGTATCATTTAGTAAATTATTCACTCTTTCTTTTTCTCTTTTATTGATTTTGATTCTTTTTTTTTTATTTTCGAGTGCACGTGAATGCTTAGCACTCGACTAGTTTTTTTGTTCTTTCTTTGTGTTTTGTTTTTGCATGAAGTTGGGTTTTTTTGTTAGTTATCTTGCATTTTCTCAACCTACGGAAGTTCCGCCCTGCTAAAGTTGTCATTTAGTATAGGACAAGACGCCAACTGAAACCACTACCCATAAATAATCACACCAACCAAATAGCACTGAATCAAATAATAATAATAAATGCTTCAGATCGTTAGAGAAGCTCATTTGATTGGTTTGGATCCATCCAGCTCGATAATGTCAACCCTTACGAACCAATGAAATGAGCTTCTCCGCTTGTGATTCCCAATACAGTGGGCCCTTGCATATTCGCGGTTGAGCAATGTTACCCCCTCATATTCGTAGATTTTGATCTCAAAGTTTTTTAGCAATGAAACTCGCATATTTGGCAGAAAAGATATAATTGTTCGATTCCTGTATTTATTATGTAAACCATTTTGAAAAATTGAACTTCTGCTACTAAGCAAGTTTTCTAACTATTTATACCCTTTTGGTATTTACTACAAATTATTTATACAGTTATACAGGGTGTCCCATAAATAATGGGTCACACTTCTAGGGTGGATAGTAGACACCTAGACGAGTCAGAATCACATAGGATTTGGGGGTCCCAGACCAAATCCCAGGGAGCTAAAAATGGAGCGACACCACAAAACAATTATTGAAAAATTCAATCTGTAGAAGAACTACTATTGGTAAAAACTTAATCATGGTCTCAAATTTTGTGGTTTAACATGATCTTTAAAATCATTTTAAAAGTTTTCATTTTAAAAATTTTTTACTACGAAAAAAAGGCAAAAAACCACACAAAAATGTGAAAAATCTGCCCAAACTTTATTTTGTTTTTAGAAATCCTTTCTTTTTATTTGATAATCTGAAAGATCATAGTTGAAAACCCTTAAGTCCAAAGTTTCACGTAAATACCATCAATATTAAACGCTTGAGATCCAATTAAAGTTTGATTTTTGCTTGCGAAAACAGATCCAGAAAACAAACGTTGAGGGAAAATCTACGAATTACGGATTGATGCTCGCTAAATTTCTCACCATTTTTTGCGATACGAGATTCCTCGCCAACTTTCGCCAACAACAGATCGCCCAAGCTGTCTTGGCGGTCTGTAGGAGCTTGGTATGTTTCGCCAAACTGGGAGAGAAAAGAAAGTTTGCGATTATCTATCCGTAACTCGTAGATTCTCCCTGAACGTTCGTTTTCTGGAGCTGTTTTCGCACTCAAAAATCAAACTTCAACAGGATCTCAAGCGTTTAATATTGATGGTATTTACGTGAAACTTTGGATTTAAGGGTTTTAAAATATGATCTTTCAGATTATCAAATCAAAAGAAATGATTTCTAAATACAAAATAAAGTTTTGGCAGATTTTTCACATTTTTTGTGGTTTTTTGCCTTTTTTCGTAGTAAAAAAATTTTTAAAATGAAAACTTTTAAAATGATTTTAAAGATCATGTTAAACCACAAAATTTGAGACCATGATTAAGTTTTTACCAATAGTAGTTCTTCTACAGATTGAATTTTTCAATAATTGTTTTGTGGTGTCGCTCCATTTTTAGCTCCCTGGGATATGGTCTGGGACCCCCAAATCCTATGTGATTCTGACTCGTCTAGGTGTCTACTATCCACCCTAGAAGTGTGACCCATTATTTATGGGACACCCTGTATATATTACAATTGTTTACAGTCATTTACAGTTAAAACTACTTTTTGCATGAACCAGTTTTATTAGTTTATCTAATAAATGATGGAATAGAACCATTTATATCTGATATATTATCATATATGCGCGTTTTAAAACTGGGGTCGTTATTCGCGGATTTCGGGGTATATTTTGGAACGTAACTACCGCGAATAACGAGAGAACACTGTATGGCTATATGCTGACGAGATCGTGGTGGAGTGAGCAATGGGAATAGCTAGTTTTAAGGAAGAAAATTAATTTATTCTAAAATTCAAATTAAAAACTAAAATCTACTTTTTCTTCTCCCTAAGAAAAACTGGCAAACCAGAAAAATAGTTCTTTTTAAATAAATTTTTAGTTCAAACATTTATTATGTTTCCTGAATTCCAAAAATAACCTTTCTTTTTCAGTGCGGTCCCAGCTGCCTTCCACAGGGTGCGAAGTCGCCTGGACCTTGAACGTCACTGTTCGAACTCAAGAATGCTCTCGAATGCCAGAAGACGACATTTGTTCGGGTAAAGGGACTTGCCTAACAGACCACACATTGGTAAGTTCCATTTTTTGTTTTGGTTTAGTTTTTGAAGCTAATGTTTTCCCAAGGAGCAAAAATTGCGAAATCCTCTAACAAAGCCAATCCAGGTAATTTTAAATTTTTTGTCATTTGAAAACAAAAGGAATATCTTAGAGAAAGACAGCTGACTGTGGATAACTAGTAAGTACAAATTACAATTAGTTACTTAAATGGGTGTTTTTATGATTATTTTCTGTATGTATCATTTTTGTACTCATATTTTCTTTGGTGAGAAGACTTTATTTATCAACTGTCATTTATGTTTATTACATGAAAATTTGTAAGAAAGTTAAATGGAAAAATATTTATTCAAGTAATTCTTTATTTCAAATAAATAGATCCATGGCAGTGTTTAGTGATATCTTTTGTTCATATTTAAATCATAAAAACTAAACTACAGGTCAAATTTTTTAAATTTTTTAAAATCTTAAATGCCATGTTTTGAATCTCAATATAGAACAAATGCACTTTTGTGCGTGGTTCTTGAAGGCAAAGAGAACCTGTACTCATTCGGATCAAAATTTAACAGTTTGATACGTAGCACTATAAAAAAATGTTTAACTTTGGTAAAAAAAACTAGTAGTCAAATTCTTTATATTTTATTAATATATTTCTTAGTCTATTTCTTTGTTTAATTCAAATTCTCTACTATAATAAATTAAAACTAGGCTAATGCTAACATGAGGAAAAGTATAGTGTAAAATATGCAACACTATTAAATACCATTGTTTATTAATTTATTTAAAAATTTACACACCATTTGATTGTTCTCTTGGAGATCAAAAACAAGCATCGAGACGGAATTATTAAACCCACAAAAATCAACCCAGTGACAACGCCCAGGACGGATTTATTATTGAGGAGTTGAGGATTATTGTCAGAGGAGGATGACGTCACCTCGCTCTATGATCTTATCTTTTGATGCAGACCACTTTCACCTGCCACTGCTGCCCAGGCTTCGTGGGCCGTTTTTGCGAGGAGCGGGACGGTTGTTATGCCAACCCATGCCAACACGGAGGATTCTGTGTCGACATCACGGAAGGCCTGACTGGATCAACTTACCAGTGTTTATGCCCTCATGGTAAGTCCCTATTGCCTCCCTAGAGCAGTTGATGAAGAGTTATATCTCTAGCGGTTTAGAGCCAACTCAGACCTAGCGACCATAAGTCGCGACAGCGATCAATCAAAGAGGGGGAAAAGCATGGAGTTCAGCCTGAGACTCCCCCTATCTTGACAGGAATCTTCATTCCTGTCAAGATAGGGGACTACGCTTTCTCCATGCTTTTTTAATGGAGATTGATTGCAGTAGCGACTATAAGCCGCGCAGTGTGTTTTGAGTCTTAGAACTCTAAGGTTACGGTCACCCTTAGCGCAGGATCAGACGACTCCATGCTTTCTCCTCTCTCTTGATAAGGATCTTAACGACTTTTTAACGACTTCAGCGTCTTTCCGTGAGTGTGGGGCGACCCTAACTCTGCGTTTTCCCCTGCAATAAACTCTTGCTGCCCCTTTGGTGCGGAAACTTCCGGTCATTTGTTTCTATGGTCGTGAATTTTCTCTTTTGAGACGATAAAGGCACGAATACGTACATAAATATCTTAAAAGAGCTTAGGTTTGGGTCTTTCCTTCCGTGATATTTTTCAAAGGAGTTTGCTAAGTGCTAAGAATCGATTTCTCGAATAATCTTTTTAAAATGGTGGAATTTAAAGAAGTTTTGGAGATTTTCTTGGAAAATCATTGCAAAATTATCTGTCTAGAAAAAAAATCTTTATTATTTTGTGCGACGTTTAATTGCACTTTTTAAACAAGATTACAATGTTTCAAGTGCTATCAAAAAATTAACCACCTAGAACGAATTTCTATTTTTTAAGTTACTAGAGGGATCATATAAGTTTACTGAACGCTACTTAAGTACATTAGGGGTTTGCTTTCTGTTTATAAAATTTTTGTTAACCTTGATCGCAGATAAAAGTTTATTTTTAAAATAATTACTTGATCCTTCCGTCCATACATCTAGTCAGAACCCTAATGATAACACAGGTTTGCAAAAAAAAAACTTTTTTTTTGCTGTTTAGGTTATTCTACCTGATCCTTGTGTGTTTTGATGTTCTGAGTCCGAAAATGACCGTTTTTTCCTTAGACTTCACATTTTCTGACGATTTAGCTTTTTATATTTTATTGGGAAATGCCTCAAAATTTTGGAAAATGAACTCATCATAATAATTTTTTTACTACTCAAATTTTTCCATTAGATCAATTCAAATGATATATGTTCTGTGTAAAATCTAAAAATGACCTCCGTTTTATCATAGGACTTCACTTTTCTAGACAATTTAAGTAAATAAGGCATTTTCAAGAAAAATTAAAGCAAATTCAGAATAACTATCTTTTATCCCAAACTTTACCTAAAAATATTCAGTGTTGTTATGTAGTTTTGAGTTTTTTTTAGTTAAATGAAGACAAAATCCAATGAAAAAAATATAAAAAAACTTGTACACTTGCGAACTTTTTCTTTTTTGAGGCCTGAAAAAGTGCAATTTTCACATGCTAATACCTCCACGAATATTCAAGACTCTATGGGCGCTGTAAGTCATCTCAATGGATTTTCCAGGGTCACTTACCTATGTGACCTTACTTCCAGGACCCTAGGAGACGTTGCTTCCAATTAAAAGCATTGAAACGGACTTTTGAAACTCCCCGTATAATAAATGAACGTAAGGTGTTTTCCCTTTTCATCTAATAATTGACTGTGGTGTACAAATCATTGATCTTTCTCCAGTCTTTTAACCCTTTATCTACTGACGGTACCCAGTCCCACCAACTTTAGGCACCAAGTCCCACCAAATATAGGCACCAAGTCCCACCAAATATAGGCACCAAGTCCCACCAACTTTAAAATTACATATAGAATAACCATCCTTACGAATATATTGACGTTACTTTGAAAGAACATTCTTTCAGTTTTCCTCCTCCAGGATAAAAGGCAGCAAAAGTTCTATGATTAGTATTTTAGCGGGAAATGTGAATAGATTTAACTGACGTTGTACTTTCAGCTGCCATTTCAATCGGATTCCCATAAATGCCATTTTTTGTTCCCGCAAAAAAGTAATTAAAGTCAAAAGTAAAGTGTATTATTTTTTACTAGGGGGCTGCCTCCCCCTGCTCGCTATCGCTCGCCAACCCCCGCGCGAACTGCTTCGCAGTTCGCAGAGGATCGCTTCGCGATCCTGGCTCGCTTCGCTCGCTCGCCATCCGCTGGTATGCCTAGCTGAGATTCATTACCAACTAAATTTATTGGTGAGAATAAAGTTTTATAAATAGAAATATGCAGCATGGAAACATTCAATACAGTGTGTGAAAAATATGTATACCGTGTTTAAGAGCTGAATAGGATCATATATAGCACCAACCAAATAATATGGTATAAATGATTAAATCCTTAAAATCAAAATTTTTCACACGTTGCTAATAGTTAGAAAATTTGTACCCCTTTAAGTGAAGAAAGAGCAAGTAAAACACCATGTCCATGAAAGTTACATAATTTCTTAATATGACTGGATAACTCGACCAAAAACTATCTTACCGTGTTACCTAAACTTACCGTGTTACTCCAACTTGTGCTTTGTCACATATATGTATGGTTTTCTACCCTCCTAATGCTAGTATTCATTAATAATGGTTACCACTTGTACAACACCAAAATTGCGTTCGACTATTCTGTGCAAAAAGTTTTTTACCCAACTGAATCACACAAAACTTCGTCTATACTCGGTTGCGACTTAACTTGAGCCTGCAGAAATATGCTGAGAGAAACATAAGAAAGTTGTTCCACGTGCGGTGTCGGAATTTTGAGTGAAATTAAGAGATTCAATTTTAAAATATGATTAGTTTTTAAATCCACGTATATTATGCGTCTTTTCATCCCAATTTGCTAAATGTTGAGTTAATATTTTTTAAAGTGGCGCAGCGCATAGTAGTACAAATAAAACTTGCCAGCCAATAAGAGCTCACAAAGCCCAGAAAGCTTTCTGTTTACTCAAATTTTCTTCCGCGCGGCCATGACGTCAGGCTGAACTTAAGTTGCAATCAAGTTTAGTAGAATAATTCAAGTTTTGCAGCTACTGCGAAATTGACTCAACAGACCATCGCGTTGCTGTGAAAATACCACTTACCTACAGCTGTATGGTTAAATAACTTTCGATTGTTTCTGCAAAGTAATCGTGGGTGTATGCAATTTACCGCACACTCAAAAATTGTGCTTCGCTACTCATGTGTATGGTTCTCTACCTTCAATATTTTTAAGTTTTCCGTAATTAAAGGGCTGCACTTTAGGAAGGAGCACTCACATTTTTATTGCAGTGTCCTGTGTTTTTGGAAGAAGTAATTTTAGGCCACAATGTTAGTGATTCATGCTTGCAAAAGTGGGGAAATTTTTAATTCTGCTCATATACTTAACCTTGGCTTATACCTTTAACGCGATACCAATGCGTGTTGCCGACATACCTCAATCGCCATCAAAATTAACGTGCTATTTGAACACCTAAAAATATTTCATCCTGACAACTTTTTCAACTAAAAACATTAAAATGGAAACATTTATAGCTAATTCTCCACAATGGTGCTCCGTGAACAATGAAATTTCAGGAATGCTGTGTGCCGCACCGCACGCCGCAATCGATCAAACTCGGTCCGATTAGTTCTGCGAATACTCGCTTGCACGGTATTACTTCTCGAGATTCTTCTACGTTTGATATTACGAAAATAGTTAGCTGCTCTACATAAATCCATGACATAACTAAAAAGTTGAAAGGCGTCGTGAATCGGAAGACGCGGAAAACATAAACACGAATTCGCAAAGTGTAAACAAACCGATCGTTGCCAACGGCGGGTAACAAATACAGCCGAATTCGTGAGCCACGTAAGGGAATTATATATATGGATGACTTAAAACTGCGATAAAAAAGCCATTGTTTGTACTGTGAAAATATTTTAAACAACAGCACTTAAAAGTATCAATTTAATTGGATCTAGGAGGATTGAATTTTCCTATAAGATGATTATTCTATTTATGTATATCCCTTAAATTTCAATTTCGTGACTCAAAAAAAATATTTGAACGAAAGAATTGCAGCTAATCATAATGCCGTAGCTTAGATAACGGGTTAAGACTTGAACCATTCTCATTTTCTTTCCCATATGTTCCTAATGAGAATCCCACAAATGTTCTTTATTTCAAAGATCTGAGTTTGAAGGTATGAAGAGCAATTTACTCCAACAATCTAAGGGAATGAGAAACTGGATGGTGGCAGCAGAGTGGAGTTTATGGTGTAGAAAGAAAGCACCCCGCACCTGTTTCGAAGTGCTTTGGGCAGTTCTAGTCGGGGTTATATTATATGTGGGAATCATCGTTTCTTGATGTAAGAGAAAAGAAATATAATTGGAGCCTCCTCAGGCACACAGCTCTAGTTTTAAATAACAACTTTTGATTTAACTTAACCGCATGAACCTAAAACAGTTTTATTTTTTAAGGAAATGTCTTACGGGCCATTTTTACCATATGATTATTTCGGAATTTAAAAATATATGTATTGAATTTGCACTTTAAAATTTAAAAAAAAATTTATATAAGTTGAATGTAGTATAACGAAAAAGTAGCTAGTCATACTTTATTACATTTTTTCCTTGGTCATTTTAATAAAATCATAAAGGGAAACATAACTTACATAATTAATCCCTCAAATAAATATGTAAATATCTTCTTATTATTTTATTTATAAATATTTCAACTGTCAAACATTGATAAAAATTTTATTATTAAAAATTTTTGTAATGGACTTGGCAAAAAAATTTAAATTTTAAGACCCCGTTATTCTAAAAATAGCAATTGTTTGGCACTGTGAATAAAAATAGTTCATAAACATTTCCTTTTGATGTGATCAATATGCAACTGTTACATTATAAATGGAAAATCATTATCATGTTTAAAAAAGGAAATAGGGATTCAAAAATAAATTAACATTTTCCCCCAGTTTTAAAAGTTAAATTTACCCAAAAACATTATTCAATTTGTGCACGGTCTTTTAAAAGTTAAAGAAGAAGGTATATAATGCTCTCTTTTGCCCAAAAAGGAAAAAAACTTATTAGCAGAGTTACATTGAGAGTAAAAAATGTACACGGAAAAACACCAAATTATCCAATAGAGAACTCCTTATTTCTTCAGGTAGTGGATCTAAGCTAATATTTCCTGGTCTCATATTTGCAGAATCACCGAGTTCCGCCTCATGATGAAGCCCTTACACAAAAATATCTTATGTTCTCTGACTTTTTTTTTGCCAAAAAGAATTTATTCTTCCATACTGTACTTTCTTATCATGCTTCAGGCACTGCGATAATTCTCCATCTTGGTCACTACGAGGTAATATTTCTTTGCCAGGAAAAAGATCATCTATGACTATGCCCTCAAGTTCTAAGAGTCCTAAGATCACAGACCAAATATGTAGGTCATCTTCACAAGGATGGGATTCTTATCTGGCAATACTTATCTTTCCATTTTTCAGATTATTATCAAATGTCTTCTCACTCTCTTCTCGAAAAAAATTTCTGAAAGCTATTTAGGTCGTTTAGTTCTGTATTCGTGATGCATAGCATGGGTTTAAAAAGATTGAGGGTTTAGATAGAGCAACAGCGTGTGTGTCTAGATTTCTTTTAAATTCTTTAATTGAAATATCTTTGATGTTATCACATGGGCATGGTTGATGTTCTTACTAATTTCAAGGGTTTGACTGAGTTAAACGATTTAGAGATGGCCGTGAAGAGATTCGTCTTCCATTTACTGCTCCGAAGGCTTTTTATGTGACCTTTATTCCCTTTATTGGTACATGATCTTTTTAAGCTTTCTTGCTAATTCGCTCAACGGCCGTCCAAACCATTTAACCTATGAACCCCTCTACAGATATAGTGATGAAAGTGGGGTCTAGGTATAGTAAAGTGAGCATGCCCTATCCGATGCAACAACTTTAAACACCCTATAGCGGAAATTTTAGGATTTATAAATATTAATTTAAAAGCTATTAGATATTTTCTAAATTAGTCAGTTACTAAGTTGTAGAACAGCATCGATTTAGTACGAAAAGACATCTTAGGTATAAAAATAGCTTGAATAAAACCCATAAAACGCACACTCTAAAAGATAGAATTTACATAGTTTTTACTGAGAAATTTTCATTTTTATGACTTAGGTAAATGACTAAAAGTATTCTTAGGTCATAAAAAGGAAAATTTATAATTTTCGTTCTATTAGGAGCGTTTAGGGACGTAAAAACTGTAAATTCAACCTAATTGAGCGGGCGTTTTAGGAAATTTATTCAAGCTAATTTTATGCTCAAGGTGCATTTTCTTACTAAATCGATGCTGCTCTACAACTTAGTAATTTATTAATATAGCAAATCTCTAATAGTTTTTAAAAATAAAATTAATAACTCTTAAAATTTCCGCTAGATGGCGTTAAAAAATGTTGCATCAGATAGGGCATGGTCACTTTACTATACCTAGACCCCTCTTTTATGACTATATCTTAGGGGTTCAAAAGTTAAAGGGTGTGGACAGCTATCTTGGGACACCCTGTGTAATAGGGTGGGCGAAAACACACTTTATTTTTTATTTATGTTCTAATAGCTCAGAAAGGGTGCCACTTGGGTCCAATAAGGAGGGTGTAAAATATTTTTTTATTGCATAATATCTTAGGCTCTCGCATCGCACTTAAAGTTTGAGAAAATGGATGACTTTCTTAAAAAACAACTAAAAACAAAAGATTAAACTCTCGATATTGTTCATGATTTTTTTATGAAGAACTAATATCGTTATAGACCAAATGTTTCGGGTTTCATTCTTCTCTCACTCTTGTTTCGTCAGATTTACGTTTTTAACGTTGAAAGAAATTGTGTAAAGTTGTTTTTCTTGCATTTTAAACAGCTAATAACTCTAGAACTATATAATTCTTTTGTTTGTAATTTTTTTGTCTTTGATTTAGTGTGCATCATGAACATTATTTTCAAAAAGTTTTTTTCAAAATTTAAAAAAAAGTTTACAAAAATTCAATAAAGAAACTTTACTTGAAAATTTTTTTTGAAAAATATTAAAAGGCTTTTAAATCTTAAAATGAGCATTGCTACCAAATTTCAAGTTGAAAATAAAATTTAATCCTGTATAAAAAATAAAAATTATCGAAATTTAGGCAAGTTCCTTAAACATTCCCTAAAATTATACAACAAGAGCGATTCACTCATGGAGAGTTCATAAAACACTTGAGGGTGTTCATTGACCATTCTTAAGTTATTCTATTTCATTTTCTTTAGAAAAAAAGGCAGCTGTTGGAACAACAGGAATTCAGCAAAAATTGGCAATTTTTCTCAAATTACCCTGAGTAAAGTTGGTTATTTTTACCTAAATTTCTGATATTCAAGTGAAAAGCAGAGGAAAAAGATATTTTACACTGCTCTTGAACACCCTCAAGCGATTTTATGAACTCTCCATGTTGTATAATTTTAGGCTAGGGAATGTTTAAGAAACTTGCCTTAATTTCGATAATTTTTATTTTTTATACAAGATTAAATTTTATTTTCAACTTGGAATTTGGTAGTAATGATCATTTAAAAAGTTCAAAAGCTTTTAATATTTTTTCAAAAATTAAAAAAAAATTAAGTTTTATAGTTCTAGAGTTATTAGCTATTTTAAAATGCAGGAAAAACAACTTTACAAAATTTCTTTGAACATTAAAAAATTATATCCAACGAAACAAGAGTGATGGAAGAATGTAACCTGAAACATTATGTCTATAACTATATTAGTTCCTCATAAAAAAATCATGAACAATATTTGAGAGTTTAATCTTTGTTTTTTTAGTTGTTTTGTAAAAAAGTCATCCATTTTTTGAAACTTTAAGTGCGATGCGGGAGCCTAAGATATTATCCAATCGAAAAAATATTTTACATCCTCCTTACTGGACCCAAGTGGCACCCTTTCCGAGCTATTAGAACATAAATAAAAAATTAAGTGTGTTTTTGACCCACCCTACTATGTAAACTTAACTCTTCTAGCAACACTGTGATTTCTCGATTACTCTATTTAAAGCTGAAAACATAGAAAGTCGAAGAAAAATCATAGCGCTCAGCGTAAAGGACGAACCATAGCATCAGCGTCTCTGTACTGTTTGAAAACATTTTGTCGATCTGGGCCAACAGGTTTAAAAATTTTAGATCGGAACTGAAGTCTGAATTTTTACGATATGTAGGCTGAAATAAAACCATAAAACATACTGTCCATGTATCACGATTTTTCATGCGTTTTTTCAGTTTTTTTGTTCAATTAAGTTGGGTGAAATTGGTTTTTTTTTCCAGTTTACCAGTTAATATTTGTGTCTTTACGAGTTTTAAATAAATTACATCTTCTTAACTTTTTCAAATGATCTGAAATTTCACAGTTGAGATCACAGTTTTCACCTTTTAATCAAATTTTGGGTTGGAATGAGCTGGATTTGAGCTATATCCCTTCGTCAGGTTCTAAACTTTCAAAATATGCAAAAAAGTGGATTTCAGAAAAATATGAAATGAGCTGGTTTTGATAGCAAACGCCTCATCTATTAATGGTGAGGAGGAAGAGGGTTAATAAATTTGTAACACTTAGTAACAAGTGGGGTAGAGGGGTCACAAGAATTGTGACATCACACATAAAAATCAACAAGAAACTAAATAACAACAATGTTTTTTGAAAAATGCAGTTTAAACAACATTATTATAAAATTTCTACTCACGATATAAAAGTTCACTTTGAAATTAAAAAATGGGAGGCATTTTAATTTGGGATGCACACTTAAAATTTTTATTGCTAGAAGAGCGTAACATGTGACAAAGGGGGGTATTGTGAAGTGTAACACTTGGTGACTTAAGGGATGGAGGAGGTCAAAAATGCTAAAAAAATGTGTCACAACATTTAAAAATGGCCCCTAAGTGTCCTAAATGATAATTTTGATTTGAAACCCTGTCACTCCGATGCAGGGTTGGCTGGATTGAAGCCAACTGGGTTGGACCCATTGGTTCCCATGGGAAAAACCCCCCATTTTGGATCCATTTTTTGGTTTTTTCAAGAAAAATCAAGACTTGGGCAGTTTTAATGTTGACGAAAAACATTTAACGAAATAACATACCAAGAACTGCAGTTCAGTGTGTTTTTTCAATATTTTAACCAGGTTTCAATAATTAAGGGTTTATTTTTCATTATTGAATGGGTTTTTCAAAATTTAGGACGTTTGAAGTTCTAAGTTTAAACTTTATAAAAAAAATTAAGGAATTTTTTCAAAGTTAAATAAACTTCTTTCAATATTGAATGGGCTTTTTCAAAGCTTAGGATAATTTTAAAATTTCAGTGGGTTTTTTCAATTCAAACCAGGTTTCAATAATTAAGAGTGTTTTTCAAATTTCAGTGGGTTTTTTCATTATTAAATAGGTTTTTTCAAACAACCCACTTAACTATGGAAAAAACTGACATCCTTTTGACAGAACACATAGAAAGATGTCACTAAAATTTGAAAAAAAAACACTTAAAAGTATTTAATTTTGAAAAAACTCACACTTTTTCCCATAAAACCCAGTTTTATAAGGGTATTTAAGGGTTTTATTGAAAAAACCCAACCTCATGGGTGTTTAAAAAACCCTGGGCCACCATTTTTTCCGTTTTACTCGGCTAAACTAGTACTTTCCCTCCGCTCTCTTGCGTTGCCTTTCTATGCCGTGCTGAAGAGTCCTAACAAGGACGAAACCGGTTCATGACTGGAGGCGACGCTTGAGAGTGGTGAGTTTACACCTGCTCCAATGCCTATTTGTTTGAAACTGGGTCCTTTTTTTAACCTGTCATCCTTTCCAGGCTTCCGTGGCCAAGCCTGCGAAGAGGAGGTGAACCTGTGCGACCGCAAGCCATGCTTGAACAACGGAACGTGCCGAGGCAACCAAACTACGTACTGGTGCGAGTGTCCCCCAGGCTACAGCGGGCGACACTGCGACGCCAATGTCAACGAATGCCTCTCGAGTCCTTGTGTGCACGGGGTCTGTGAAGATGGCCTCAGCGGCTACAAATGCTATTGCTTACCAGGTAAATGTGGTGACTTCCGACCGAGAAATAGACGGTCCAAAATGTTGTATATTTCTTCCATCTGATAGTGAGGGGTTTTGTGACCCTTCAGAAAGGATACCTCATGAACCCATATTTCCCTATTGCACCCTTATAGATCCTAGCTTCCCCCTCCTTGTCCTCTACAGATGTTCCAATTGGTTTCTAGGAATGATATCATTTGTTTGTTGTTCCTACTAGCAACTATTCTAGACAACAGAGTAAAGAGCTAACAGAGAGTCCAAGTGCCTGTTTTCCTCTCTCGAGGATGCAACCGCCAATCAGAGAGGGCGAAACGGGGAAAATGATTCCTGATTGGATATGGAACTTCTATCGAGCGGGATTTTAATTTCATCGGCGCGGTGCTGCTCTTTTCCCTCCACTGCCGATTTAAGTGACGTAGAGTGGCAGTGACGTAGCAGGAGTGAGGTCGAGCCATTATAGGCTGTCTAGGCGCTAGGAGGCGTTTCAAACTTTGCAGAGCCCGTCTAATGTTAAGAAAGTTGCCATTAGCGTCTACGGAGATGGACCCTCTGTTAGCTCTATACTCTGTGTTCTAGACAATCTTCTTGACACCACTTCGCGGAAGAAAAGCTGAGTAAACAGAAAGACTTTTGGGTTGCTAGGAGGAGTTTTGGCAAGCAAATCGTGATAAAAAGACGCTATATTTCATGGATTTAACGAACTAATCATATTTCGAAATTGAAGTTCTTAATTTCCCTGTAAATTCAGACACAAAAAAACTACTTTCTTTGTTTGCTCTCAGCCAGGGTCAAGTACGCTGCAGTTTAGTCTAGTAGTCCCTTAGTCTAAGTATGATTTTATGGGACCAAACAGAACATTTGTAAAGGAAAGAGAGCGGTCCATAACTCTTTCCATTCAATAAATCTTAAGAAATCCTTGAAAAGAGTTGTTGGTTGCAGGTTACGGGGGTGACCACTGCGAGTTCGAGTACGACGAGTGTGACTCGAGCCCGTGCATCAATGGAGGGGCGTGCGAGGACCTGGTAGCTGGCTACAGGTGCCATTGTGGTCCTGGCTACCAAGGAAGGCGATGCCAGGTCAAAGTGGACCTGTGCCAGCCAAACCCATGTCCCCCGCCAGCCCACTGTGTCGACCGAGGAAATAACTACTCTTGCATTTGCCATCCAGGATACAATGGTAAGTAAGAGGTTATTTTAATCTACAGTATTGCAATAAGTCCGTCCAACCAAACACTGCCATTCCATATCACGCGCATGCATGAACAACGAAAAATCGTATATTCATGTTTTCCCTAAACCTTTTCCTTTCTTGTGTCATGCACCATAAAAACCCAATCAACCAACCAACCTAAACCTTTCCAAAATAAACCGAATTTGACATCATATCCTTTTTCTGTAGAATTTTTTTTCGAAACCTATGGGTCGTTGTTATAGTGGAGATATAGGGGAACAATGGGTGGAGTAACTCCAATGGAGCAATGGGAGTGCAATCTTTAAGAGTGGCTAATATCATTTCCAGAAAGGACCGCCGTCACGTGATGGAAGTCTTCTTAACTGGGGTTGTTTTCTATATCATGCAGTGTTACTAATGTGGTGCCTTCTTGGTGTCGCGTTTTGTCACCAAGCTTTAGCGCATGTAATTGCCAAGCAAATGATAACGTCGGGTACTTTTTTTCGGAGCTCACTGGGCTTCTATTTCATCCTATATGGTCGTAGGGTGGATATTTTTTTATGGAACTCCCCTTGATGAATCTGGCTGTAGATATTTAGGGTGGGCTTGTTGAAGCATTTTGTATGAGCGTTCTCCAAACATGTTTAAAGTTTCTAATAACGATTCCAGTCTTACCGGAATTTCTCTAAGTACAGAGTACTGTAAATTTTTGGACTTCTTTTAAATTCCAGGTCCTGGGTGTACTCAACAATATGATCCATGCTTCCCTAACCCTTGTCAAAATGGAGGTAGCTGTTGGCCAAGTTTGGATTCCTTTTTCTGTTCTTGTCGGCCAGGATACACGGGGGATACATGCGAAGGTAAGCATGACAGCTGTTTTATATATTTGAAATCAAACGCTTTTCGCATGTAGCTGTTTTCAAAATTAAGGAATATTATGCTCAATGGCAGGCTTCATTATCATATTAGCTGTCTTTGTGTATGTTTCGGAAAGAACTGAAAATTTTACTATCTTCCTTTTAACTGTGCATATTTCAATTGCCCTATACTTGCGGTAAAACTACTCTTAGAACGCCGAAATGGCATTTTTCATGCAGGCTGAGACAAGATTATGTTATCGCATTCATATTTAGGCATGGTTTTATTTTCCAACAAGATTTTACCAACCTTTCATTCATGTACAGGGTATCCATAAAATAGCTAACTCGATTCAAGGGCCTCTAGCAACCAAACCGTTCATTGGAATTGAATGAAATTTTTTGTGGAAGGATGCGGACGAGAATCATATGGGTTATAGCAGTTAAACTTTATGAATTACAGTTAAAGTGAAAAAAGTTTGAAAATTCCCAATCTAACCCCCCTTTTTTTATTCTCGATATGAGATCCCTGATGTCTAAAAAACGGAACTGGTGTTGGAACGGTACCCCTAAGTGGTAAACCCGACCCTAGAGGAGCTGGACTAAAAAATGGTTAAGAAAATATGACTAGTGTATCAGAAAATAACAATATAAACTAGTAAAAATAAAATTATTGTAGTAAGTTCAGTAGTTTTTATTGTTATTTCCTGATTCACTAGTCATCATTTCTTAACAATTCACTAGCTTTTTTCATTTGTCTCTCTTAGGGCGGGGTTACAACTTAGTGGTACTGTTTCAACGCCATTTGTGTTTTTAGACATCAGGGATCACATAGCGAGAATAAAAAAAGGGGTTAGATTAGGAATTTTCAAATTTTTATTCACTTTAACCGTAACTGATCAAGTTTAACTGCTTCAATCCATATTATTCTCGTCCACATCTCTCAAAACGTCTTCCACCAATATTTCATTCAATTCCGATGAACGGTTTGGTTGCTAGAGGCCCTTGAATCGAGTCATTTATTTTATGGACACCCTGTATTTTCCTTAGAATAGAGTTGAATAAGCTTCAAAATGTATGATTTTGCTTTCATTTTGAAGTATATTTCAAGAAAGATGGAACCAAACTTCAATCTGAAAATGTCCTTCCCCATCTGCTTATTTCTTTATTTCAACGTTTTACAATAAAATTGTGAAAAGGGGTTCTCAACTTGGGGTCAGATTGTTAATTTTTTGATAACTCTCCTTTATAAGGGCTAAAAACTTAAATTAACGAGAGTGCAGGTTTCATCCCTTTTTAGCTCAAAACTCAGTAATACCCACAAAATTTCAAAATCATATATTTATATCTTGTTACCACTTGTTTTGTAGTTAGAGGATCTATCTTCGAATCCGGGCGTCAGAGGGATCAAATTCCCGTTCAGGCATGGATGTTTGTTTCTGTGCCAGTGGGAACTATATAATTTGATCCTCCTAGGTTGTGTGTGCGTGTTTGTATTTGTGGCGTGGACAATGGTACTTCACCTCCATGCTTTCCATCCACAGATTCCAGCTATGTAGGTACTGATACCATACCATATACCAGCAGCATACCATAGATTGACATCCGAGAATTCACCATAAGAATGGAAATCTCAATTTTAAATGTTCTAAAAATTCATAGCTAATCGCTTTCGAACCAGGAAGGGGGAAATGATTAAACCCCACTTAAGTCTGTCTTTCTTCACTAGGTGGTGGGAACGTGGAAATTTGTGTTCTATTATAGCTTGTTTTTCTTCGAAAGAGAAATAACCACTTTTGGGCCACTCTCTCTCGTTCTATACCTCCCCAACACTACGGAGTGAAAGGGGGTCCGGTTCATTTGGGGTTACACTAGTCCGTTTCACCTTATGTCAGAATTGTAAAACGCAGAAAATGTACCAATCCACCCGAAAAAAATAGTACTAGCTTGTATTGTAAATTGAGATAAAGAATATGCAGACGCATTTTTGTAAAAATGTGACATACATTACACTAGTTTATTGTGATGTTTACCTTATAACTTAATTTAATTATATGTTAAAAGTTTTATCAAAGCGGATAATTATAGTCCGTATGTAGAACCGGCCACCAATTCCGGTTGTATGACTAGAAATCGGTTTCTCAACCCGAGTTGCTATGACAACGGCTGTGATTTAGTCACCGTAGTCTTTTCCCTACTGCCAACTTAGGATGAAACGGGCTATAGCCGCCACAGAGTATAGAGCTTAACAGAGGGTCCATCTCCATAGACCCTAATGGCAACTTTTAAAGCATCGATTTTCCCATAGACTGGCGTTGCACAGTTTGAAACGCCCCTCCTAGCTCCTAGACAGCCTATAATAGCTCGACATCACTCCTGCTACATCACTGCCACTCTCCCACTGAAGCTGTCACTCAAATCGGCAAAGGAGGGAAAAGAGCAGCCCCTATGAAATTGAATGCCTGATTGAATGCCTGAAGTTCAATATCCAATCAGGAATCGCTTTCGCATTTCACCTTCTTCTAATTGACAGCTACGTCCAGGGAGAGGAAAACTGCCACTTGGACTATCTCTTAAGCTCTTTACTCTGTGTTAACCGCCTAGCGCTAAAACTCTTGGATTCTCTCTTAAGCTCTTTACTCTGTGATTGCGATAAAACTAGGGTTATGTCCCCCGTTGTTGAGAACCCTGTGCGGCCCCTTGCCAGCCAACCTGCCTAAGTCACCGTAGACCTGACGTCTGTTTCAGAACTGCGCTACCCGGGGATGCCGATGGCTCACACGCTGGAGGACAGCTCGGTGTACCGGAGCAGCAGCGCAACCATCGGACCCGCCAGCGCCCCCCTTGACCACCTGCACAACCTGTACATCGCTGCGGCCACACTGGCGGGCGCTTGCCTCATCGTGCTCGGGGTGGTGACGGTCTGCCATTGCCGCGTGCACAAGCTCTACCGCCGCTTCACGAGGAAGCTCAGCCGGAACGCCTCCGCCGACCTCAAGCAAGACCAGCTGTGAGTACCTCTCTCTGTCGACGCCCTTTATACTCTATTCATTTAGAATGGGCGATTGAGAAATAGTGCTTTCCCCCACGCTAGAAGCGTAACCATAGTTACGCTTTTCGCGCAGCCAATAGTAAGCCTTATTCGTCACTTTGACGAGGATAGTTGCTATGGTTGGGAGTGACTAGCAAACCGTCGGGTAACCGTTGTGCGCATGCTCGGGTTAAAGGCGTGGTTTTGATGTATTTAGGATTGCAACTAGCGTGGCCCGGATGGGGAAGTGGTAGTGTGTCTGGCTGGCACGCGGAAGGTCGTAGGTTCGAACCCAGGAATTATTTTTCAGTAAATTTAATTTTAATTTTTATTATTCCATTAAAAATTGCAAGAATTAATTGCTCTTGTTTAACAGTCATTCCTTATTTAATTAAATTCATTGTGTTTTTTTAAATGTTTTACTTAGTCTAATTTTTTTTTTAAAAATTTTAATTTATTAATTTATTGAAAATAAAATTATTTCGCTAAAATATTTTATAGAAACAGCAAGAATCAAGTCCACATGGATGGGCATTGCTAATAAAGTATAAAAATCTTGCAGGGATTGTGAAATACAGTACAAAACAATACGTCGGTCGCCATGGCCGTGGGACTAGCCGTCCGTCGTACGACGGTCGGCTAGCTACAGCCGCTATGGTTACCGATCGGTGGTGGGGGAAGGAAATATTTTCAAGCGCCAGTTCAAAATGAACAGAGTATAAACCTCTCAATAACATTAAAAAATCTGTTTAGTGCGTTTTATTACCGCGGGAACAGTTATTGTTTCTCCTCAATGGATTGTTACGATGAAATAACTTCACTCTTAAAACGACAGGCTCAAAATGGAGTAAAAACGTACTCAACTGGCTCCGATCCAAATGTACTCACATTTGAAAAACATGAATATATACTCATTTCTGAAAATGTGCATACCTACTCAGGAATGAAACATCTTGAGCTTGAACTCAAAAATGAGCTCATGATGTTTAATTTTTGAGTATGCACATTTTGAGAAATGAGTATATTCATGTTTTCAAATATGAGTACATCAGTACATCTGAATCGTAGCCAGTTTGAGTACTTTTTACTCAGTTTTGAGACTGTCGTTTTTAAGAGTGTTATCCGTCCGAAGGGGGTTTCCAACTGGTGGCCCGCGGACTTCCCTGAAAACCACCCAAACTGTTGCTTCATGACACTTTTTAGCCTACTAAAATTCTGAAATTTTTCGTGGGAAAATTACCCCCGAACACCCCTATTTACCTCTCAGATTATAGAATAGCTTCTATGGTGAAAAATTAAAAGTTTCATATCTTGAGAGGGGAGATTGTATGCCCTCCTAAAATTCTCCCTGAGCGTAGCAAGGGGTTATTCGGGCTTAGATCAACATTTTATCACGAGAAGAGACAAAATTAAGAATCCAAACATTAGGTCTAACACTATTTTTAGGTAAATTAACAAACATTTTCTTGAGGAAGACCTCCCCTTAAGTGTATTTAGTATCAAAAATTGTACACAATAAAAATTATATATCCTCAGAAAGTTTTGGAAATACAGCAATACCTTCACAATATGTTAATAATCTTCGTTCCTCTTTCGCTCGAAAAGTTTCATATTAAAGACTCCCGCCATTGAAAAATTCATCATGGATAAAAAGAAGCCAGATTACTTTACGGCCCGCCACTTGACTTTTTATTTCAATTGCGGCCCTCGAGTACTTAGAGGTTGGAAACCCCTGGTCTACATTAACGATCTCATGACAACGTTTCAACAACAACAACAATGATGTTACAAGCAAATGTTTAAATTTATTGATGGAACAGCATACGTCCCACCATGCCTTATTGAAAGGGTTATAGGCGTATGAGCCGGAAACACACACACACAGCTCTGTGTGTTGCCATACTGTAAAAAATGGAATTTACACAATTAAGTGGTGGGAAGAAATTTCCACCATATCGAGATACGTTACACCGTGATACGGAGGTAGGTCCCACGGTGACTGTGGTGGCAATTTCTTTCCACCACTTAATTGTATAACGTGCCATATTTGTTTGCACTAAAACCTGTTTTTGTGCGGTTCTTTTTTGTGCGATTTTTCCTTTGTGCAGTCTTTTTTCTGCGATTTTTTTGTGTGGTACAGTAGAACTCCAATTATCCGAATCAATTGGGACCGGACCCCATTCGGATAATTGGATTTTTTTTCCAATAAAAGGTTAATGGGGTTCTTAGCCAGCCGTTTTTTGCTTCAGAGTATGGACTTGGACAATCAAGCTTCTGAGTTAAACTCTTATCTTTTTTATTAAGAATCGAACCTGAAACAGGGTTCCCCATAGAACGTCACTGCAAAAACCACTTGAAAACGGCCTATTCTAAATCTTTGTATGTATTGCTGCATTCATTAATTTTCTTTAAAAACTTCTATCTTCCTTTTTCAAGCACTGACAAGATGTTTTAAAGCGTAAGTTTGAGTTCTGAAAGCGATTCGGATAGACGGAGTTCGGATAAGTGGATTTCTATAGTAGTACATAAAAATCGCAGTAAAAAAGACCGGACATAGGGAAAATCGCACAAACAAAAAAATCGCACAAAAAGGACCGCACAAAAACAGGTTCAGTGTGTGAGTGAGTCAGTATTGAGTGTATTTTGGCTTTCTCCTAGCGAAGACCCAGACAAGTATTCACTGAAGTGGTGTGGGAGCGCTTTTGAAGTCCCTGGTCCGCACGGAATAGGAGGGAAACCGGGAGGGCCGGGCCGGGACTTGCCGGAGACGGTCCGGACTCCTCTTATCCACTGACCCACCTCCTCGTCAATTCAATCTGAAAAGTACATCCAAGATGGCCGCCCACAAGTTCCCGCCCTCTCACATTTAACTGCTGCTACAATAACTGCTTTGTATTGGTGAAGTCGTCGCGAAGGCCAACAAATTCATAGTTAGAGTAGTTGTTTGATATTAATGCGAATCTAACAACTGGAAAACTGTCAGCGAATTTATTTGTAAGCCACCCGGTAGGCGCTGAGAATGGCTCATTTCCAGCTGATATCCAGCTGAATATCAGCTTGATTTTTAAAATTGCGACTGATAACGTTTCGCCAGTGTATTTACTCTGAAAGCTGTTTCCTGAATACTGACTGCTTGGGAAAGGTGGGTAAGAATGGCGGACGCAATCTCATAAGGTTGAGTGGAGTTTTAATATTATTCAAGTTAATCAACCTATTCCGTAGAGGAACGGTATTATTTTTCCTTGTTTTTTATGTTTCGTACAAACCGCCATCTTTCCATCTCATGACTTAAGGAAAAAATCGTACATATTTCTATCTGTATTCATTCCAACTTCCAAAAAAATTTGCGTTCAAAATGATGGCTATACTTATTGAATTTTTCATGCATCACATCTAAAAGGGTTTTTCTTCTTTGTAATTGGGAAGGAGAGATTTCCCAACGCAAATCTTACCCACCGTTCCCATGTAAGTTACATGTGCCGACAAATCATTTATGCTTATTTATAGTGTTAACCCAAGTGTAGATGATCAAACAGCCAGTAGTGTTTCTCATTAAGATGTTCTTGTGCAAACAGGGTTACAAAGTAACTTTATTTACAGCTTAAGAATTATTTAAGTTTAAATCCTCAGTTTATTTCACAGGATGTGAAAAGATGGGAACAGTAAAATGATCTTGAGATGCACTGTACAAAAAGTATTTTTTATGTTGGCATATTTTTTGAAAATCAATATGTTGATGCCGAAATCTCTTAAATGCACTGAACCGCAACGAGCGGGCAATACTATGTTCACACATGAAAAGTAAATCTAGTTTAAGTGCTAATCTATCTTAAGTTGAACATCTGAACGAACTGTCTTAGATTAAATCTAGTTTAGCGAAAAGAAACTAGTTTAATTTTAAGCTAGTTTCCCGAACTATTTTAAGTCTTTAAACTAGTTTAAGCTACCGAGGTGTCATCTACTAACAAGAAAAAACTACTACAAACTACCAACCTTTTTTTATTTGATATTATATTGGCACAATCGTTATTAAATTAAATATATTTTCGAAATTAAATATATTTCGAAAAACAAACTGGACAACACAAGAAGAAAAATTGGCATTCTGCAAGTATAAGTCCAAAGTAAAAAAGTTTGGAGTGGAGTGTTTTAGGCTTAGAGACGAGCTCTTGGACGGCCGTCATTTGTTACTCGTAGCATCATATGGTTGTAGTGTGAACACTTAAAAATAAGACAGATTAAATTAAGCTGTCTTAACTTCTCATTTAAGTTAAACTAGATTAACTTTTCATGTGTGAACGTAGTATTACCCTAGTCTAAAATTTATACTCCATTACTTCAATTAATTGTTTACCACCTAATCTTTTCTTAAAATTTAACCGGATAGATCTAAAAAATTTTGAAGAAGATTTTCATTCGAGGTATAATTCTTCGGACATTTGACTGCCCCCACCTTTTTGCTACAGCCTGTACATAGTGCAATGAAACATGATGTGGAGCTGATTTTAACCGCTTTTTAATGGCTTAAAGAATTAATCGTACTGTTACTACAAAGAAGCAGATTTTCTCGGGGGTTCACGAATCTTGCCCTAACACTAGATCTTCTTAAAGTAAAATATCGCATTTCTATATCAAGTTCATATATTGACGAGTAACTTTGACTGAAATTGTCTGTTAGATTAGCACTAGAGCATTGTTTCCTTTTCTTTAAGCTCCTAGCGTAATGTGATTCCAGTGTTCTTTGGTGTTTATACGCAAAGCTTCAAGTTGTCCACATCGAAACACGTCCAATATCCGTGGGGTCAATCCCCTAGTTACACAAGATATCAACCCATATTGTTCTGATATTAACCGATATTGCATCGTCGACTTAATATCCTAATTTCAGGCATTACCGGTTAATATAGTGTGCTTCTAGGGTGCAAAGTTATTTCTCCACATTAGCTCTTACACCTAAGTTAGCACAACTCGCATTAGAGATTTCTAGGACTAGAACTAAAAGTTCCCCGTTTGTATTAGACTAAAAAAAATCATGCCAAATGTTTCCTTCCACGTTTAAAAGTAATACATTTTTAAAGATTTTTCTTGTATATGTATTTTTAATTCCATTTGAAATATTTTAAGAATATTGAAGAAAATGGCATTTTAAACTAAGAGTTTTACTCTGAAAAAGTATCTGAAAGTTTTGACCTGGTATTCAATATCAGAGAGCATTGGTTAGTTGCCAAAATATTTCATTACTTCACTTACCGGTTCAGTATTCGTATATGTGAAGGATATGCTTTTGAAAAAGCCAGTTTTTGATAAAATGGTGGCTCTATTTTCTGCTGAAAGAGAGGAATTTTAAATGTTCATTAGTGTAAAAATTATATCATACGAAATTTTAGTCAAAAAAAATCGTACAACAAACGAAATTTTGTGCCAATCTGGTTTATTACACATTGCTAAAAATAATCACAGAATAATCGTTCGGCTTTTAAAAATTTTTCAATTTATATTATTTTTTAGTGAAACCTTCAGTTACCGTACGTTTAACCGTCCGATAAACATGACCTCCAACTTTAAGAGAATTCTTAAGAAGTCCAAATTGTAATCAGTATCATAAAGCATATATGCCGTCCGATTACCACAAAAAGAAATGTTATACTGACGACACTATCTCAATAATCTTCGCATGACACGGATAAGGTCATGGTTCTGCACATAAATGACTGTTATTTACCAAATATAAAATTGATTTTCTCGTAATTTGTTCTCAATCTATTTTCTTGGTATTAGACATCTGTACGGAAATAGTCTTTTGTAAAAACTGATTTTTTTCTTGTGCCAATCGCGTCTAGCGGGTCACTTAATTTACCATCGGCTTTTTGAAAAATCACTTTTACAATGAAAAAACTTAAAATTACTCTTAAGTATCAATTCTACATCTTTGCATATTTTAATTCTTTTTTGTCTAATAGTTATTTTATTTAATCTTGTAAAAGGTTTGGGAGTTACGTACTTTTCTCCAGAACTGGTTGTTGTGTTAAAAAAAAATTTCCAGATGGACTAATGAAAAGTACTTTTTTGACTTAGTTACGTAATGCTTGCCAGGAGATATTATCTATTACCACAAAAATCAATTCAGCACGAGCAACATTATAAAAATCGTTCTTTTTAAAGTTACATTTTTAAATCCAATAAGTTCACCATGTGATTGTAAATAATCCTCTACCGCTGAATTACCTTTCACATAATAGCAGCTTTGTCTTGCTGAACAGTGTGCTTGATTTTCTGATTGGAATTTTTATTTAACATGAGTTTTAGTCAAGTAGTAGGTATAGACACATGGTTCTCATTAGCATATTAGCTTTCTCTTTGCATTACTGTCATGGAAGTTGAATAAATACCAGCACTTTATAAATTGAGCTTAATTATATTTTACTAGATTGCCATTAGAAATAGACCAATCAAGCAGCAAAGAAATTAAGCTCATGTAAAAACTTTTTTTATGTACTTTGAAAATTGATTGAAAACATGTAACTTCATATTCTGTGAATAAATACGATGTTTTGCTTTGTTTCCTTTCTTTGAGTAGTTCTGTATCTGGAGATATACTCTGTCTAACTGGTCCAATACAACTCTTCGTTGCTCTCAATGAAAACACTAAACTTACTCTAAAAAAAATTTTGATATAACAAAGAAATCCTTCGCTTGTTAAGAAAAAATCCTGTAATTTTTGCATGGGAAGTTCTGTAAAACAGAGTGATTCAAAACTAAATACGGGAAATGTTGAATCTAACCAAAGACAATTCATAAAAGACCCTGAAAGGGGTTCCGAAAGAATACCGAGGCGTGTAGTCCGGACCAAAGTTGTCTAAAGCAATGAAAGATTGGTTACTGTGAGGAGTAGAAATAAAATTCCAGGGCCAAACATTAGTATTTTAACTTAATAAAATTTTGCTTTTTTATCCTTAAGAGATCGTCATCAAAAATTTATAGATACTATCAGGATTTTATTGTCCGGTTTTTAAATCACCGATATAACTCCAAACCTATTAAACGATAGCTCATTAGAGTTAAACCTGTTACCCGTGATTTAAAAAAATTATTGTGAATTAACATTGCAAACTTTGGTACTTACGTATTATACCGTCGACCGTTCAGAAGCCGTTAAATTTAGCGGTACAACTATAGAATAAGAATAAGCAATGGGATTTTAAACATTTTCGGATTCAGCGGCATGGTTGACGGCATAATACATAAGAACCCAAACTTTTTTTTTAGAATATACATATTCGATCATCAAATTACTCAATTATTCAATAAATTAAAACCTCTAGATATTCCAAACAAGCAATTCTTATTTTCCGTCGACACTTTGGCCCCTGATATTAAACAAAATAACACTTTTTGATCCTCGGCAAACAAGATTGAATTAATTATTGTCCCGCATCATGGCTAAGTTGTGGCTTGGGATACATGATTAGAATGACAGACAATAAGAGACAGACCGGTCAATGGGCGGCCCACGACACGAACGCCCTCGACCCGCGGTACCTGCACTAAAACTGGGGTTACAGTTAAGCTTTTAGGTCTGGTAACCATGGAGGCGTTTTGCTATTTGCGAGGACGTGATCTATAGACCACGTGATCACCAGGATCGTGATCCTTGGCGTTCACATAAGCCTATTAAATGCTTTTTAAAATTAAAAAATTATTCTTTCAACAATTTTTTAAATTTGCTTTTATCATAGAAAATTCAAATTAAATCATTAAGGTTTGTTCATTAACAAAACGAAGTGTATATTTGGACGGCCAAAACGGCCAGTGGCGCATGCGCTGTAGGTCTCGTGTTTACGTAGCAGTCTCGGCGCTTAGTGATGGAACCAATGGAACGCCGTGCCGTGGAAATTAGAGTAGAGTTTAGTTGAAAAATAGCCGTCCAAATATACAATGCCTTAACAAAATTTCATGATCGCATATGATGAAAAACACGATTGTAAAAGTACAAGCTTAAGTAATATATAATCAAGAATCACACAAGTAAATAATGAATCTAAATGGTTTTATTAAATCTCTCTTATCTTTCAATAAAAGCAATCCCTTGATCCTGATGTAAGACAAACATGTGATGTATAAAAAATGAAGTTGTAAATCGCTTAGGCACTGGCTATTTGGACGGCCTTTTTTCAACTAAACTCTACTCTAATTTCCACGGCCCGGCGTTCCATTGGTTCCATCACTAAGCGCCGAGCCTGCTACGTAACCACGAGACCTACAGCGCATGCACCACGAGCCGTTTGGGCCGTCCAAATAGACACTTCGAATCGCTTATTGACCGGATTGTATCTTATTGTCTGTGATTAGGACAATGCCTAAGTTCCGAAGTGTATATTTGGACGGCCAAAACGGCCAGTGGCGCATGCGCTGTAGGTCTCGTGATGACGTAGCAGTCTCGGCGCTTAGTGATGGAACCAATGGTACGCCTAGCCGTGGAAGTTAGAGTAGAGTTTAGTTGAAAAATGGCCGTGCAAATATACAGTGCCACATAGTTCTTGGAAATAGAAAGTTAAGCGGCTCAAAGAAAGCAAGCAAATATATCTATACTCTCTGCTACTTGAACTTAATAAGTAGTTCTATCTTTACTCTTCCACTTTTTTTTAACTGACAGTTGAATCAAAGTACTATACTTCACAATTTATAGCAACAGTACTTTGGATTCACTGATCACGGTGTAACTTTAATCGTTGATTATCAGATCATCCTCAAAGCTAGAGCGATATCTGGATTTTCAGCTGAGAAAATGAGGTAAGTCACTTTGATCTAATAAAATTAGATTAGGTATTATGTGAAGAAGTGGATGGATTAGGCATCATTTTTAAAATTGACAAACTTGTATCCCTTCATTATGTGTGCTTATACTACATATTTCGGATTCTTATCTTATTCTATGTGAACTTTTATCCCCAGATGCGTGTTCTTGTTCTTACTAAACGCATTCTAACCCCCCCCTCCGATTGTGAACCCTCGCCCCCTATCATTTTACCAAAATAAAGAAAAAGTTCCTAGTTTTGTGGTTCTGAAATAGAACTATTGGTAGTAACACGATAATAATTTGGTTTTGGCACAGCTTGGATAAGCGTCGACCAGCCGTCATGTTTACCCACAGCTCAAATGATGACACAACCATATAGATCTAATTTGAGCTGTGAGTAAACATGGCGGCTGGTCGACGCTTATCCAAGCTGTGCCTTTGGTTTTTTAAAATGTAATATCTGATAGTTTTAAATAGTTTTTTTTTCTCTCTTAAATAGACGACATTAGTGTGACGTCACTTGCTTGTTTGATTGTCGTTGATTCTATCCGTGATTGGTTCCGTACGGAATCACTTCCAATCACGAAACCAATCACGGATGGAATCTACGTATAAACAAGCAAGTGACGTCATGACTAATATCGTCTATTTTAGATTAATGATTATACAGGGTGTTTCAAAAGTCCGTTTCGCGGCTTTTATTTGGAACCAACGTTTCATAGGGTCACGAAAGTAAGGTCTAACCCTAGGTAAATGACCCTGAAGAATCCATTGAGATGACTTACAGCACCCCTAGCGGTGAAATAAAAAAGTTAAAAAATTAATTTAAAAACTGTAGGAGATAGATCCAAAACTTCATATAGATCAGAGTTTTTCAAACTGTGGGTCGTGGGTCGCCAGTCAATTGTTGGTGGGTCGCGAGAAGATTTTGAATTTTCTGAATATATAGTATAGTTTTTACAGATGTTATTCACTTTGGAAATTACCATATATAGTAAAAAGAATAAAAATAAGAGCAATAAGAAAAAAACACCCTACTTGTGTCGAATGCAAAAGACAATTGAGGTAAATACATACTATGTGTCGTATTAATGTGCTTATAATGCAAAACTAGTCGGTTATTCAAATAGGATTTGATTATAAACGTAGAACTCCCCATCCCATCCACACCAGGGGGAGCAATGCAATTTTTAATAATTTTTTAATAAAATAGTGCAACTGCAATTTATCCCAGATTACTGAAAAACAAGTTAAAACACAGTTTTCAAGGGTCTTCAAACTTTTCTTTGGGGGAGGGCCCCCAGACCCCTCTTCTTATTGTAGGAATCGTTGTTCACTCACAATTAACCTATTTCCAAATTCAAATGCTTACTTTAATTTTTTTAAAACTTAATTTTTCTTCTAATACGTGTATGTAATTTATTATCCTATAGAAATAGTTGTTGATCAAACCCCCTCCCCACGCCCGAAGTTAAAATCCATTTCTTGGGGGGCATGAAATAATTAACTGAAGATGAGGTGGGTCGTGTTAGATTTAGTTTCTAAAAAGTGGGTCGTGATGCTCAAAAGTTTGAGTATCTCTGATATAGAGTATTGTTGAAAACTTTATATAGAACTCTTTGAAAAAAATTTCACGAAAATATCGTGAACATTCGCGGAGATATTAGCATGTGAAAATAGCCCTTTTTCGGGACTCATAAAGAAAAAGTTTTTTTGTTTTCTTGATTAAATTTTGTGCTTATTCAGCTAAAAAAACACAAAACTACACAATAACACTTAAAAATTTGCAAATTTACAAGCTTTTTATTTTTTGGGCCTGAAAAGGGGCTGTGGCGACCTCGCCATAGTGTTCAATTCCCGGCTTTCGTAGGCTCTCTAGCCTATAGTGGCTCTATAGCCTAGGGGATAGTGTGGCGACCTCGCCATAGGGCTATTTTCACATGCTAATATCACCGCGAATATTCACGATATTTTCATGAAATTTTTTTCAGTGAGTTCTTCATAACGTTGGCAATAATACTCTTTATAAAGTTTTTGTTCTCTCTCCTTCAGTTTTTTAATTATTTTTTGAAAGTTTTTTATTTCGCCGCCAAGGGCGCTGTAAGACACCTCAATGTATTCTCGAGGGTCACTTACCAAGGAGTAGACCTTACTTCCGTGACGGACTTTTGAAACATCCTATATAAACAACCGTCTTTTATTTTAACACAGATTAAACACACGGGCTGTGAAATTTCCGCTCGCCAACTTGAAACTGGCGAATAAATTTAGTGACTTATTTGTTTGCTGTTTAACATATATTGCTTTAGATTATTCATTTCCCCAAATACTTTTCAAGGGATTTTAAGCTCAGCCATAAGGATTTTAAGCTCAACCATAGGGGTCTTAAAGATCTTCTATAATATCTGGTGTAATTATCTTTAGGATCTGTTACCATTGAATTGAATTTATAGTAAAATGTACTAATTTCCAAACGCATAAAAAGATGTTATATTTTGGCATCCTGCTATCAGAATTGAATCAACTAAAAAGAACATTTAGTACTTACGTACTACGCCATTGACCTGTGATGCTGAATCCAAAAACGTCGCCAAAAGGTGGCTTTAACGCCAATATTAAAAGTCGGTGACGTCCTAAGTCAATGAGGAGTGATAGTTATTACTGTTCCAGTTTCCCAAAAACGAGACAACCAAAACCATGTTTTTTGTTTTATTTTAAAAATAACTAAATATACAAAACTTGAAATGGTATAAAAATAATATAAGATCTGCTTAATAAACGATATTTTTAATTTTTGATTAAATTATCTACTATTTATTATAATTTTTGATTGTATCATTTCTGTGGCTTAGTCAGTTTAGCTTTGAATTTATTTGTCTGATCAATGAAGTAAATTTGATATTTCGACGTTGGTAACGTCTGATATTCTCTTTGGCGAGGTTTCCAGATCAGAGACGGATTTAACGACATTAAGTGGCACGGTCGATGGCGTAGTACGTAACTACCGAATATTCTATTAAGAAGACATCATTAACAAAATAATAATTTTTTTTCCGAGTATAGGCGGAGTACGTGCTCGCTAAATCTGTGGGTCCGAAAGTCCTGTGGTTCGTCATGGCGCAGTTTACCACGGGTCCAGGTGTCTGGAGACTATTTCCCTCCCCTTCAGATACATGGCAAAATTGTGGAGGTGGTGATAGATAGTGGCAGTATCTATCATCTCATGAGGCAGAAATCGGACTCCTGCCATTTATGGGCCTCACTTTCTCAGGAGCCGCCTCCCCTTTGCCTTGAATCCTTGTGGAGCTTGGGTATTCCAAGTGACACACAACAACAACAATATTATTTTTTAATATAAAATTATAAATTTAAATACAATATAGGCTTTTAACGTGCCAATATGCTGATTTTTAATTCCTTCGCATTAGAAAAAATTTTTATAGTAAAAATTGAAGTAGACTAAAATTTTAAAATTAAAAAAAAACTTAATTATGTTAAACTAGTCTCAACACTTTGAACAAGTTGCAATAAACGCTTTTCCGATGGTTTTTATTTATAAAAGGCCTAACTATAAGATACTAAAATTTAGACAGTGAAAAATTTACTTTCCAATTTTAAAAAAAATCAGCCATTGTGAAACAAAAATACTTAATTTTTATAGAGGCATGTAATGCATGTTTTTAGGTTAATTTTCTTTTGTGATGCAGAAAAATGTAATATTTTTGCAGTAAAAGTTAAAATAGACATTTAAGAAGTTTAAAAAATCTTAATTATTTAAAACTATTAAAATTGTTTTAATATTAAAAGTTAAATTTTAAAGTACTAAAATAAGGTAAGTAAAAAAATTAGGTGTAAATTTTAATTTTAAATTCAAAAGTAGGTATAAGAAAACAAAAAAATCCAAAAGTTGTTTCTTCATATGTTTGATTGGATGGTTCTTTGGGGTTTTATGGCACAAGGTCCCTATTAAGGCATTCTGCGCCAAACAAGACATAATAGAAACGACAAAGAAAAATCTAATTGCTTTTCTCGAACGCATAAGCCGTCTAATTGGGTCTAGGAATAGTAAAATAAACTATGCGCTATCCGATGCGACAATTTTCAACGCAATTTAAGGAGTTTTAATTTTTATTTTAAAAACTATTAGGTATTTGCAAAATTAGTCAATTACTAAATTGTAGAGCAGCATCGGTTTAGTACGAAAATACACGTTGTGCCACTGCGTTGTGTAGAGAAATGCCTTGAATATAACCCCTAAAACGCACGCTATATTAGGTAGAATTTATGTCGTTTTTACGTTCTAAAACGCTCTTCTAAAGGCGTAAATGAGAAATTTTCATTTTAATGATCTAAGAATTCTTTTAGTCATTTACCTAAGTCTTAAAAAGGGGAATTTTTGACTTTCGCGTTAAGAGGAGCATTTCAAGATGTAAATTATATACATAATTGAGCGTGCTTTTTAAGGGTTTTATTCAAGGCATTTCTCTGCGCGAGGTGTCTTTTCGTACTAAATCGATGCTGCTCTACAATTAAGTAATTGACTAATTTAGCAAATATCTAATAGTTTTTAAAATAAAAATTATAACTCCCAAAATTTCCGCTAGAGGGATTTTAAAATTGTCGCATCGGATAGCGCATGGTCACTTAACCATACCTAGACACCACTTGCATGGCTGTATCTGGAGGGGTTCAAAAGTTAAAAGGGGTGGAAAAGTTAAATCTTAGGACACCCTGTATATGCAATTGAGTCATTCGCAGGTCAATGAATATCAATGGGTTTCAACATTCACTGGATAAAAGAAGGTGAAATGACTTAATACAATTTAAATCAAATTTTATTTTAGCTTGGTTGATATCACAAAAAATAAGAAAATAATAAAGAAAAAATAATAATAAAAATTCTAAAATGAAATGTTTAAAAATGTATCCCTTACACTAAATTTTGAACCAACAGGTTACAAACAAAAGAAGAAAGGTAAAGAAAACAAAAAATAAAACATTAATTAATTTGAACTTTTATTTCTCGTTTGTCAATTTCTAAATCTTACAAATTTATCAAGCAGTTATAAAAATTAATGTATGTATTTATTTTAATTACTTTTCGATAGTTAAATCATTAACAGATATGTTCAGAAATTTTTTAATATCTATTTAATTTTATATCTGCTGTCTAAAACCATTTTTTACATGTTATTGAACCATTTTACGCTAGCTGACAATTTTAAAGAAATTTCCGGACACTCCTTAAGCAGTTGATGCTGCGGGGCTGTTAGCGAGACCCCTTGTTAAAAAGTTGAAGCTAAATAAATAATTTTACAAAACAAGTCCCACTTTACATTTTTACACCCTTCGTTTCGGATTTAACCCTCTCGCCACCACGGGCCTCATATGAGGCTCCTACTTATGAGCTCAATTTTTGCATGATTTAAACACGCAAATTTATTTTCTTTTCATCAGTGACTTCACTGTTTCATGTAGATTACATATGAGACTTCTACATTGTTTCTGAATTCGTTTCTAAATGGCAGAAAGATTTATACCTCAATGTTTACATTTTAAGCTGTGATGCTTGTGAAGAGAAAATACTAGCTAGATACTAACTCCTGTAGAATATTTTTATAGGTTGGTAGATATTTTCTTATTTCGTAACCTTCTAATATTATGACCATGTCTTTTAATAAGTTCTAAACCGAGTATTTTCTGTTAAAATGAAAAAAAAATATGCCCTCATAGGGCCCCAATGAGGCTCATAAAAATAACTAGGAACGAGTGCACACAAGAAAAAAACTTTTCCAGACAAATTATAGGGCCATTTTGGATGTATTGAGAAGAAGAAAAAAGTTTTTTTTGACTTTTTTGATGTTCTGGTGACGAGAGGGTTAAAGCTAAAAACGTGAAAATTTAAGTTATTTTTGCAATTTTATATTATTTTTTGAGCTGATCCATTCACCCCCCTTTCCTGTGTGACACACAAGAAAGGGGGGTCGCAAACCCTCTGTAGAGACGCTATAGACAGAGGATAGACAAAAGTTGTAAACAATGGAAGAAAGATTATTCCAGGAAAACAAGCGGATGGGGTGGAAAAATACTTCAGTGCCAATTATCGTGCTTCAACTGCTCAAAAAAATAATATAAAGACCCCGCCCTCAAGCGTCAAAATTGCAAAAATTACATAAATTTTCACGTTTTTAGCTTTAAATCCGAACCGAAGGGTGTAAAAATGTAAAGTGGGACTAGTTTTGTAAAATAATTCATTTAGCTTCAACTTTTTAATCTGAAACTAGTTTGTAAATTTGCAGATCAAACGATAGAAGGGGTCTCACTAACACCCTCACAACATCAATTGTTTAAGGAGGAAATTTCTTTAAAATTGAAGGGCTTGGTGTATGAAGGGCCTATGTTACAAGGCCTATCCCGAAAGTAACGAGACTGAATTCCAGTCAAAATTAGGGAATTCAGTCACTTTCGGGACCGGCCTTGTAACATAGCCCCTTCATCCACCAAGCCCTTCAATTGTCAGCTGGCGTAAAATGGTTCAATAACATGTAAAAAGTGGTTTTAGACAGCATAGATATAAAGTTAAAGATTTTTTTTAAATAATTTTTTCTGGACATATCTGTTTGGGTTTTAACTATCGTAATGTAATTTAAATAAATACATAAATTAATTTTTATAACTGCTTGATAAATTTGTAAGGTGTAGAAGTTGACAAACGAGCAAAAAAGTTTAAATTAGGGTAACGGTACCAGTAACTGACAGTGCACCAGTAACTGGCATATTGAGATTTAGTTCACTATAATAAGATTAATATTGTGAACTTAAAATAAATGGTGGTCTCTCTTAATATTTTAGACACTTATCTTTAACTTTATGCAGTATTTACTTTCTACAAAAGGTTTCTAAGTTTAATAAATTGAGAATTTCCATTTTGTGTCAAAAAACTTCTGATTTTCAGAGGTTGGCTTAATGATGAAATTAAGGACACACATTTTTATTTAATGCCTAAATTGAGCAAATTTTCGATTTTGAAACATGTTTTAACTTAAATTGTCTGTTAGTAAGTGCATAAAATCATGCCCAATAATTCATTTTGAAGAAAAAAATTTATTTATTCATTTTAATTGGGGTGACAGTTACTGGATCAAAAAACCCATTCGCACCAGTAACTGACATGGGTGACAGTTATTGGTGTTTTTGTGAAATTGCATTAAATTGCATGAAAATTCTAGGGAATATTGTGGAAGCAATTTAGAATGTTGTTGTGCAAATAAATTTTTAAAATTTAATATTTTTCCAGTAACTGTCACCCTGTCAGTTATTGGTACTGCCATATGTCAGTTATTGGTACCAGCCCACATCATAGCTTATATTCTTCATATTGTAATAGAACATTAGATGTTATAAAATTTAGTGGATCGTCTCACAAAAGAATTTAATTTAATTTAATTACATTTTTTAAGTAATCAGATAACCAATTTCCATAAAATTTTAATTTAACGTTTAATTAGTTTCAGTATTTTATTGTACACCTTACCTTCGCCTATCGTTTGAGAAATATTTTATTGATTATAATTTATAGTTTAAATACAATTCGTACATTTTTTGTTAATAAATTCTTATTAATGTGAAATCGCTTTGACTTTGTACCATATTTATAGTATAGTAAAATGGTAGGTCTTATAATGTCCCATAAATTACCCTATGTTATGTATTTTTATTCAAAATACTTTTTTTTCCTTCAATGTTTCGTAAAATAACTTTAAAGATGAAAATTTTTTTTTGCTTTTATTTTTTTATGTTGGCTAAAAAAAGGTAGCTTATTATTTATTGAAGGCATTTCAATGTGACAGTTACTGGTGCAGGACATGCCAGTTACTGGTGCCAAAATTTTCCCCGGTGTGTCAGTTACTGGTGCAGCCACCATGCCAACTTAAAAAATATTTTTAAAATAGAAAATAATTACTTAATCAAACAAATTGTACACTAAACTAATGTTGAAACTTCATTTAATTTTTCCCAACAAGTAGTTTTTTCCAGGATAGTTTTATTCAGTAGCAATAGCTAATTAATTAATTTTATTGCTCTTAAAGTGACAGTTATTGGTACCGTTACCCTAATTAATGTTTTACAGTTTTGATTTCTTTATCTTTCTTCTTTTGTTTGTTACCTGTTGGTTCTTCAAAATGGATAAGAGCAACTAAACTGTGTGTGTGTTCTAATTATTCTCTACCTCCCCTTTAAGTCTAATATCATAGTAGCTGAAAGGACGAAACTAGTTGATGTAACTACTACATTTTAACTTGGGAATTTTTGATATTTTGTTTTAATGTCATTAATATTTCACTGTAAACTTTTAGTGAAACTCTTAAAATTTTAGATAAAAATAACCTAAAATCATACATCAATTTATCAGGTAATAATAAATATACTCAGGTAATAGTAAATATACTCGATACACAGGTGTATCAAACTTTTAAATTTAATCCATTTTAAATTGTCACTACAATACTCGCCTAAAAGAAATTTATGTATATTAAAACTTATATAAGTTAGATTTTGTAAACATGAACAATAGGGTGTCCCGAAAAATTTTTTTTGGCTTTCGTTAACGGAAGACCTCTCAAAATTTGCGTAATTGATTGTAGATTACAAAAATATTTTTAAAAACAAAATTAAAGTATATCTTCAGGGCTCTACCTTTCGTTAAAGTTTCAGAAATTACCCTTTTATGGAGATTATTCGCTCTATTCCTAATTTCGGCTCCTAATCTGAACTTTAAAAAATATTCTTTATATGTAATGCATACTGTCTGTTTTCATTCGTGAAAAACATCTGCTTATCTGCCCGTGCATTCTGCACAAGCCATCTGCACTTCTGCGCACACCTCTATGGCGCACACTTTAGGCATATTAGGACCATATAAACAACTTGACGATAGACAGCTATACCAACTATAAGATACGTCATTAAATGCATTTTATATGTCAAGAGCGACCTGAAATGGAAGAATAATGGACAGGATCCTCCCAATTCAGATGTATTTGCAATTGTTTCTGAAGAGATCAACAATATTTGGACAAAAGCTTCCATTCCAATCGTAACTAAACAACGAGTTATTCAATTACTGAAATACTATTTTAAAAATTACCTCAGTTTGAAAAGATACCCTCAAAACAAACGTAATGTTATTTTTCAAAACAACCTGGAGTGTTTTTTAGAGTCATCTGAGAAGCTGTTTGAAACCGCTGCTTGTAAATGCAGTTCATTTGAATCCTGTTCGTGTTTGAAACCTGAGAAAGTTCCTATCAATGAGAGAAGTTTTTTGTTGGATCAAAGAAATGACAGGAAAATGGTTATAAGCGGCGTTGATAAGAAAGAAACAGCTAGATTGATGAAACGACAGCAGAGAAAAATTGAGGAGTCGGTAAGAGCATCAAAAAAGTTGTATTCTACCTCAAATACTAATTGTGTCTTAGAAAATTGTGATGAAGATTCAGTGCATTCATTTCTACCTGAAACGCATCCTATTACCGAGGAATCCCCGAACACCACGTCTTTGACAGATACACCATCCACTTCTAAAGTGAGTCGGAATACTTTGACGCTGCCAACCAACAGTAGCTAAGGTTTGTGATAGATACGGTTTATCAACCCGATCTGCTGCTGCTGTTGCTTCTGCAGTTTTAGCCGACATTGGTTTAGTATCAGAAGATATGACTTTAGTGATTGATAAAAACAAAATACACAGAGCAGTATCGAAAACCCGAGAAGAAGCATCAAAAGAGGTTGAAGCTTTTGTACCAAAAAGCATTTACTTTGACGGAAGAAAAGACAGAACCATGATAAATGAGAAAATAGGGGATCTTTACCATCGCAAAGAAGTTCTACAAGAGCACATTTCAATTTAGCTGAACCTGGATCATTTTATTTGGGACACACATCGCCAAATCGAGGCACTGCAAAGGAAATTTGTAATTCCATCACAACTTATCTAGAGGATCAAGGTTTGGATTTAAATGAAGTGATTTGTGTTGGATGTGATGGAACGGCAACTAACACTGGTTGGAAAGGTGGTGTGATTCAATATTTAGAGAAGCATTTTGAAAGACCGTTACAATGGTGTGTGTGTTTGCTTCATACCAACGAGTTACCTCTTCGTCACTTATTCTTGACCTTAGATGGTCGCACTTCTGGTCCTACTGAATATTCTGGACCTATTGGAAAAGAATTAGCTCTATGTGAATTCAAAACCATTGTATCTTTTTGTGCTGTCTCTGGTAATTTGCCTGACTTGCCTAAAAATTCGGTCAAAGAACTAAGTACGGATCAGAAATATCTCTACGAGATCTGTCAAGCTGTCTCGATTGGTTTATGTTCTCCTGAGCTGGCTAATTGTCAACATGGAAAAATGGCCCACTCCAGATGGCTGACTTCTGCAAACCGTATTCTCAGACTTTACGTAAGTACTCTTAATCCATCTGAAAATTTGAATTTGCTAGTTAACTACGTGGTTAAAGTATACGCTCCAATTTGGTTTCTTATAAAGCAAAATGCCTCTTTGAAGGATGGAGCCAAACACATTTTTCAGTAAGTAACGTACTCTCGATTTTTACCAAAAAATTTGAGATGTGTTGTGAATTCCCAGGTAGCACAGCTATATCAATATATATCCTTTCGACATCAACCGATGTTCTGAATCTCGTGGAACATCGGATATCATAATCACGACTTTAAATGACGTAAAATGATATCATGTATTTTATTTTTATTGACAAAGAAAGTTAATAACATGTTTTAAGACATTATTAGCAAGAAATAATTGAGTAAATTATGGATTTGAAGATTTTTACTTATTTTTGCAATAATTGAAAATTTAGCGTCGGAAGAAGTATATCGAAAATATATCAGATTACGTCGTAATAAGAGTTTCGTAGAAATTAAAATTTAACATCGAAGAAGTATATCGAAAATATATCAGATTACGTCGTAATAAGAGTTTCGTAGAAAGGAAATTTTAGCATCGAAAAAGTATATCGAAAATATATCAGATAACGTCGTAATAAGAGTTTCGTAGAAAGGAAATTTTAGCATCGAAGAAGTATATCGAAAATATATCAGATAACGTCGTAATAAGAGTTTCGTAGAAAGGAAATTTTAGAATCGAAGAAGTATATCTAAAATGTATCAGATTATGTCTTAATAAGAATTTTGTAAAGAGGACATCAATTGATGTCCTCTTAAACTTTCTTCTGAAACTTGCGCACCTGGAAAAAGTTGTAACTTTCCCCCGAACCAAATAGAATTTCCCCAAACCTTATGTATTGCTCCTATGGAGCTAGCAGGGGCTTCCCCCGAACCAGGTTCATAGGTTCAGGCACTTTTTCCAGGTCTGGAAACTTGATATCAGTTAATTTTTGTCAATGATTTTTATACGTCAGCTAGAATTTGATATTATGTATATGATGACTGTTACAAAATTAAATCAATGCAATTTGGTATTCCTCGTTCATTGGTTCTATTCCACTGCTTTTAAAGGATTCATTAAGGATTGTGTGAAGGATTAAAGGATTGTGTGATGAAAGAAATTATATCCGGGAACTAGCTTTCCGAAGAATTATAAAGGCTAGAGAAGCTGTAAGGAACATTAACTGTAGGATTTTTTAAGCATCCAAAAATTAACTTCTCTGCAACGGATTACTCTGAAATAATCGAATGGGGCGAGTGTCAGATTACATCTCCACCGGTCCTTAGACATATTTCAAATGAGGACCTTCAAACTATAGCAAAGTGTAAGAGCTTGGACATAGTTGACTTTCCTTGCCACACACAATCTCTGGAAAGATGTGTGAAACTAGTTACTGAGGCCTCCCTAAGTGTAACTGATGTTAGTTCCAGGGATGGCTTCATCAGAACACGGCTACAATCTCGAGCAGAAATGCCAAATTTTGGACACAAGAATAAACTTAAAATTTAAGTTTGGTTATTTTATATAAGATCTATTTTGTTTATTATGTTTTTCAAAGTCATGTTTCGTTTACTTCTGTAATAAAATTCCCTTTGAACTTGAATATTTTATCAATTTAGGCATATGGTATATAGGTCTGAAAAACAAAAAATTTACAAAACTTCAAGGTGAGGTAGAGCCCCAAAGATGACATGCAATTTTATTTTTTTTACCATTTCCATAATCTGTGTAAAATTACGCAACTTTTGATACCTCTTCCGTTAGTGTAGCTCAAAAAAAATTTTTTCCCATAGACCAACGGGACACCCTAATGAACAAACCAATAATCCTTTTATTACTTTTTAGAACTTGTAATTAAAGTATATACTTATTTAAGGCAACTTGATACCAGTAGTACCTAACTTGATTTTTTTCCATAGATGCTTGAATTATTTGAAATAAACATATTTTTTATTATTTCCAATGGCAGATTATGAACAATTACAGCGAACAACAAAAGAACAAAAAGAACAGCTGCAGCAAAGTTCATCAATCCAAAAGGTCTCGAGCTTCCCAGTAGCGCTCGAAAAGAGTGGCCTTGCGCACGGTGACTCACTGAAATCCTTAATGTACTGCATTTCAGTTTGTAAATTATACTTATATATTTTTCAGGCATCCAGATTGTGGCAACTGATTGCTGACTGTAGATAATAGAAATATTTTTTTTGTTAAATAAAGACTAAATATTAAAAAAATGTAATTTTATTTCACAATTAAAACATTAAGGATGCTTGTGTGGTTAGCATGCACAGTTCCAGGGTTCGATTCCAGATTTTTCTATTTAAGCTTAAAAAAATATAAATTAAATTCTACAGCTATTATTTGTGTATGTTGCTGTATGAGGCGATTGCTCTGTGCTTGCGTGGGTGGTTGGCATGCACCATTCCTGGGTTCGAACCCAGATTTTTCCTATTTGAATTTTAAATAAAAATTAAATTCCACAGCTTTTATTTGTTCCTGTTGCTGTAACAGTTGATGGCTTAATGGATGAGTGTGCGGCTAAGATGTTCCCGACATAGGTTCAAACCAAGGAATGGCCATAGTTAGGTGGAAATGTTTATTTTTATTAGCATATGCTAGTAGTTACGGTTACAGTTAGCTGTAATGTTTTTATGCTGTAAGATGATTTTGAGGTTTTAGAAAAAGGTTACACTTAGTTAAATTTTAGTCGATTTTTCTTAAGGTTAAATATCTACTTGATGTCGGTGAAGAATCGATTAGACAACATTAAAATTGAAAGTCACTAATTCTTTCAATTGAAATCGGCATGCGTCCGAATGGCTTAGTGCGCTAGAGCGTCATGTTTGAAATCGAAAGGATCTCGGATCGAACCCTGTCTACTATCAAGCTGTATTTTTTATCATCCTGGAATATATACTAATAAATTCATTTATATACTATGTATGCATACTAATGTATACACACTACATATACTAATACGTATACACTATACGTATACTAATATGTATACACACAACTAACATGTATACATTTATTTGTTTACATTGTGTGAAGTGTCAACTTCAAATTAATTAGAAGACCTTACTGACTGCAGGAACGGATGGCTTGGTGTGTTAGTGCACCAGTATGCTGGATCCATAAGGCCTTCAGATAGAACCTCCCTCGGTTCGAGTCTGAGCCTCTCCCCGGGCATAGCGCTCGGAAATAAATACAGTTGGGTATTTATAAATTTATTCCTGCTTATTCAAAGGGGGACTTAATTTTTCTGATTTTCAAAGTTAACTGTAACCGTGTTAGTCAAATTCTTCAAAAAATAGTAGTATTTTTGAAGACTTTTCCTTTATTTTTAGAAAAATCCCAAAGACTCTACCCTTTCTGTCTTCGACGGACACTAAAACTTAAGAAATATATAAGAGTCTAAGAAATAGAACGAGAATATAATTAGTTACCGTCCACAGCCCCGACCACCTGCCCCTGGCCTCGCTTTTCCTATCATAAATTTTTCCTAATTCTTTGAGAGGTGACTGAGAGCACAGATGCCGTTACATAAAATTTTAACAAGCATAAGCAAGTTCTCTTTTTTTATGACTGAACCTGTGCTTTAGTCACCTCTAAAAAAAGTTTTACAAGACAAATTGTTATAATAAGACAAATTTACGAAGGTAAATGCAAGCCTTAGATGGAAGGGAAGGATGCTGAACTAATTTTTTTACCTTTTTCTTAATACATTGAATCCAGCTGGCACACAAGTTCAGTTGCACCAAGCACCCTTGTCAATCCTCTAGCCCCCTCCTATCCATTTAACCTTGCTTTAAATAGTGAATATGAAAAGCTTTAAAGAGAAAATAACGTTTCAGCTAAATCTGCAAGCATGTTTCTCTCTCATCAATGACCTAGAAAATACCTAAAAACCGTTTGGTGGTGCCATATGAATAGTTTCTAGAGTACGGAGACTGTTTTTACTTCGATGGGTACTTACTTAGGTGTACTAAATATTGAATTACATTGATTTTTAGGTTTCAGCTCTTGCCCCGAATGAAATGTTAGAAAATTATAGGAAACATATGAGAAGGTTAAGTTAAAATAAGTTATGGTTGGAGGAAACTATTAAGTTTAAGTCCTCCTGACTGAGGTGTTCAAAGGATAGGTGTTAGGGGAATTTTATCAGTTTAAGCTTTTTCCTAATACTTTTAACGGTGACTATCTAAATCTACCACTACGTATTTCACTCTTCATTGTTTTTCTACTAAACAATTAATTTAGGTATAAGATTAGTAGGCATACTCTAGAAACGCATAGAAAAAATATGGGAATGTCGCTAATAAAAATAAGTTATAGTTGGAGGAAACTATTAACTATGCGGACTTAGTCCTCCTGACTAGAGGCGTTTAAAGATTAGGTGTTAGGGGAATTTTTTTAGTTTAAGCTTTTTCCTAATACTTTTACAGGTGACTATAAAACATCTCTGTTCCTTTATCTACCACCATATATTTCACTCTTCATTGTTTTTCTACTAAGGAAAATACTGTGAAAGATTAGTTGATACTCCCCAGAAACGGTTAGTACGAGCGAATAAGTTTCAAACCGGTCAAAAGGCAGCGGAAGCTCAAAATGGACTAAGATAATTTAGGGAATTACAAACACTGATAGCAATTGATGCTGTACTGGAGTCAGTCCTTGACGAGCAGATCTTTGGCGAATTCTAATTTTCATTCCTGACATCCAAAACTCTCTTTTCAATACCTAAACAATTGGACTTCAATAGGTGACAAAGCCAGCCTATCCATCACCTGCAAATTGCAACAAATTTCTCGACATTATAGAATGCTTTGTCACCTCTCAAAAAATTAAGATATATTTAGGAAGGTAAAAGCAAGCCTAGATATAAGGGATGGATGCAGTACCTTTCTCCAAATACTTTTAATAGGGTGAACTGTCCAGTGAATGAACGCTTAACATTTGGATTTGTGATTGATTTTTCCACTTTAAAAAACTTTTTCAGGGGGTTTTCCTTGGTCAATTGTTAAACATAAGGTATGTTTCTGTACAGGATTTTTCTCAGAAATATAAGAACTTCCAGATCGCAGAAATTAATAGTTTTGAAGGAATCCTAATTTTGGTGAAAAATTAGAATCCTTCCTAATGAATCCTAATTCGGTGCGATATACCCAGGAAATGAACTAATTTTGCCCTAAATATAAACACCGTTCTCCCAGCGAGTGAACACTGAATATAGTCACCAGTTTTAGTTTTTTGGAAAAGTTTATAAGATTAATTGGTTTTTAAAATATTGAATAAGCCAAAAAAGTCTTATAAACTTTTCTAAAAAACATAAACCGGTGACTAATTTCAGTAAACATTTTTTTTTCCAAATGAAGTTTTTGTACCGTCATCTTTATATTTCAAGGGAATTCAATTTCAATTCATTCAAGACTCCTTCAAAACTGTTTATTTATGTGATCTGGAAGTACTATCATATTGCTGAGAAAAATTAATTTTAAGAATGGACCGAGAAAAAGTCCTGAAAAAGTTTTTTAAACTGGGAAAATCGCAAATGCAAGTGCTAAAGTTCATTCACTGGGCAACCCACTCTATCTATGCAAATAATTGTATACAATCCATCTTCAGTAGTAATGTTGAACTTCATGGTAATGAGATAACCGATAAACTGGCTAAGGAGGGCTTCCCCCTTCGTCCACATCGGCCCTCATTTTTAATTAGCTATAAGCCTTGAGAAAGGCACAAAACTTTGGAACCAATAGAAAGGTGCCTTTTCCCCACCACCTGTATAGAAAGCCAGGAGGGGCCTTAAATATGACCCAGAGAATTTCAAAAAGTTTGTGTTTATTGGAGGACAGGAAGACCTATGTCATGAGCTCCGAATGCTTCAGGCTTTTGCCAGACACAGAACCCTTTTATTTCGGGGGGAACTACTTTTTTAGGTACCTCCTTACGAATACTAAGTTTTAGATAACTTACACAGAATTTTAATTTTGGGGTGCATTAAATTTCAAAATTAGAAAAAATATAGTTAATAAACAGCAAAATTTTGAGGGGGTTTTGGGGTTCTTACTCCAGACACATTTTTGAATTTTGCCCCTAACAGAGGCGTTTCAACTCAATTTGAGAAATTTAAGTTACGTCTAAGAGAACCATTCCTTGTAAAAATCACAAAAAAAGTTTCAAAGAAAAACCGTACTTAATATATTTCAAAATTTCGAGGGCGTTTGAGAGTGCTTACTAGAAAACGTTGGAATTTTTACTCTTAAAAGTAGGGTTCTGACTCATTTTCAGACTCTTTGGGGTATACCCAAAGAGCTCCTTGTGAGTCACATAATTTTCATGTAAATAACAGTAAAAAAATATGTTAAAATTTTGGAGGGAGGTTGAAGCCATAAACTAAGCAAAACAGTCCAGATAAGTCGTCGCCTTAGAATCAAAAACTACAATCTCTGAAAATTCACGCAGCTTCATTCACAGTAGTTGTTCATTCTACTCGTTTTGTTGGCGGTTTTGGCGTTGTTAATGGGTTGTTGCTATCCATTGTTAATTCACTTCAGTCCTAGAAAGGGAAAATATTGAAACTTTGAATCTTAATAATTCTAAAACTAATTCGAGTTTTTTAAAAAACGAAACGACAATATTTTTGTAAAAAATAATTGTATATGTGTTTAAAATATTGTACTTCTACCATGATTAGTTTTTCTTTTATAACGAAAAAAGAGTTCCAATTATTTCATTGGCTGCTGCGAAACGAGCTAGATTCAATGTTAATCTTGGCGGTCTGATATCGTAAGCAGGTTGCCATATCAGGGCAATATTTTCTTCATCTTAAAATCAAATAATACTGCCTTCTGGTCTGATTCGGAAATATTCGGAATTGCAAGCGAGAAAGCTCATTTCATTGGTTCGTATAAGCAAGACATCATCGAGCTGGCAAAGTGCCAAACCAATAAAATGAGCGCCTGCAACGATCTGAAGTAATTATTATCATTTTTTGATTTAGTGGTATTTAATTGGTGGATTTTTTTATGGGGAGTGGTTGGATTGGCGTCTGATTATAAGTCGCCAAGGATCGGGGTCCCCGAAGTTTGCCGAACGGAGATAGTAGTTTTTGATTCTAAGGCGACGAAGTTAGCCCATAAAACCGTTTGGTGGTACTACATCAGTGGTTCCCAACCAGTGGTCCGTGAGAGTCATAAGTGTTCCGTGGAGGCACCCGGGGGGAACCACACAAAAATTTCAATTAATAATTTTAGAAATTTGAATGAATTGAACAAGAAAAGAAGATAGGATTATACTTTTGTCTCAGTAATTTTTAGGGAAAACAGAGCCATCACTAAATCACTAAATCATCACTAAATCGTCAACGAAACTTTCTTCTAAATATTTAAATTGAAATTACAAGTTCTGAAAAAAAACTCAGCTAAAATCGAATGGGTCCCGAAGATTTCTTTATAGTACCACAAAATAATTACTAATGTGATAAGTAATTAATTTTTTAAATGGTTATATTCCAGAGCATTATAAAAACTTCTATGCGTAATTAGGGATGGTAAACTTTCATCTTGTAAACAAGGATTTTAAGCTATACAAAGGGTGGTCTGCAGAAGTTCCAAATTTAGACTTAGTGGTCCGTGGACTTCTGTACTAGGGGAGAGTGGGGTAATAAGATTCAAATAGGGTAGTAAGAAACATTAAAAATTCCAGAAGATTCTCGTTTAAGTTTATGAAGCTGATTTTTTACAGAATGTTTGCATCATTAATAGCTCTTTTTGAAAAAAAATAATGAACTTCTTAAGTAAAAGAGGAAGGGGAGTTTTTACTTGTTTATTACCCCAAGCGACTGTATCTTATTACTACTTTTGGGGTAATAGGAAACCAGCCAGTTATTTTGCTAACTAAAACAATTAAAAAACAAAGAAAGGTATAAATATAATCTCTAGAAAGTATTTTATAACCCCAGTAACTTTCACAAATTTTCATTATCAACCTTTTGATATATGCCTAGTTAAAAATTTATTAGTCTTAAGTAAAGTAAAAGTTGAAAGTTATAAGCAACGCTTTATTTTTATACAAAATATTTGAAAATCATGACCAAAATTAATCAAATGGTGTTTCTCTTATTTCATTTTGTGATACTAATTGGTAATTCTCCCCCAAAATCAACTAAATATTTTTGCAAGGTCAGTTTTTTTAAGGTCGCGGTTCCACTTCTTCTCTATAAACTCAGTGCTACCCCATTTCTTCAAGTTTGAATGGTTCAGGAAGTTTGTAAAGACACCCTCGAACCTACTCCCCACCCCCTGCGTTTCAATATTGTTTTTAATTAATTTCACGGAATATTTTAATTTTCTAAACATAACTTAAATTAAAACGTAAAATTTATTTTAACTGTCGATCGAATTACTTAAAATTTTTTCAACAAATTTTAAAGTGGTGAGTAAAAGTTGTCTTTCAACCCACCTAGTTCAAGAAAATTAAGTAGAAATAAAATTACTTGCTTGTGTTTCTTATTACCCCACAATTTTGATTAAATAGGGTAAGGGGCCATTCATTAATTACGTTACGGTACGGTACCGAGGGGGAGGGGGTTGGAAAAATCTCTACATACCCTTACTTGGGGGCTGGGGGCAAACCCATTCTTACGCATAACAAGGAGGAAACGCATAACAAGGTAGAGTTATACCTGACTAAGGGGTTTAAGTGAAGGTTGCTCAGTTTAGTAATTTTTCCTAATACTTTGAATGGTGACTAAAAAAGCTGTGGGAAAACTCTTTAACTTAATCTACAACTAGATATTTCACTCGTCAGTATTTTTCTACTAACAAAATTGTAGGTTTAAGATTAGTTGACATCCCTTACAGAAACGGATAATACGTTACACAAATACCGTTACATAGAATTAAACAAGGGAGCAAATTCAATTTTTTGTAAAAATACTTGTGCTTTAGTCACCTCTTAAAAAATTAGGAAAAGTTAGTGAAGCTTGCAAGCCTAGATGGAATTGAAATGTTTTCGTCGTGACATTTTCTTATGCAGTCAATCTACCTAGGGGTCATCCATAAATTACGTGAGGTCAAAAAGGAGGGGGGAGGGGTTTGGAAAAATCTCACCAACGGGGGAGGGGGGGTCCAGATTTTGGAAAAAACACCTCACGTAATTTATGGATGGCCCCCTACAACGCATGCCTCTTGCATTACTTTCCATTCTTTAATTATCTGTTACAAAACTATTTAAATTAAACGGTCTATTACATTTTATTTTTAGATCTTTTTATTTACAATTAATGTGGTTCTAAATTTTATATTTCAATATAAGTAAACAGATTTCCAAATCACCCTGGAGGTACTGTTCATGATTCATTACCCCTTTTTAAAACACTTTTTGAGAAGGCGGGTTCCCCAATAGGCATATTTCCTTCTATTAAAACAAGGTGCAATTTCATACACCATCAATATCAGAAAAAGTGGGTTGGGATTGTACTAGAAGTTTCCATACATGTATTAAAAGAGAAAGACTAAAAACCTCCGTAAGATTATTTTTTCAAACGTTATGAAGAACTCACAAATAAATTTCATGAAAATATCTTAAATATTCGCGGCTATATTAGCATATGAAAATAGCACTTTTTCAGGCCACTAAAAAGAAAAAGTTCGAAAATGTGCAAGTTTTTTTCATTTTTTGATTAAATTTTGCCCTTCATTCAACTAAAAAAAACAAACTACACAATAACACTGAAAAAATTCAAATTTTTATACGCATCTATGAATATACAGGGTGTTTCAAAAGTCCATTTCGCGGCTTTTATTTATAACCAACGTGTCCTAGGGCCACGAAAGTAAGTTCTAGACCTAGGTAAGTGACCCTGTAAAATCCATTGAGATTATTTACAGCGCCCTTAGCGGCGAAATAAAAAGGTTAAAAAATTAATTTAAAAACTAAAAGAGATAGAACAAACACCTCACTGAGAGTATTGTTGCAAACGTTATACAAATACAAATATTGTCGACCATCTACAGGCTCGAAGCCCAACAAGGCTGATCCATTTTTTATTAATTCACCAATTCCCACTGACTGTCTAGTTTTAGCTTACACTCATACACCCCCTTCGAATTTACTATATTTTCTGGCAATGCGTTCCATATACAGGGTGATTCTGAAATGGTGCGCCAAACTGGGTAGGGTAGATAGAATACATCAAGACGAACAAGAATTGGTATAGAAAGGGGGGTCGCAGTTACACCGTTAAAAAGAGCTAGGTCCTAATGTAGTGCGAGAGCGTTACAAAAGGACGTTTTGCCAAGGCCCGTTTAACAAAAAAAACATAATGAAATGAAAAAAATTATTGCATGAGGTACAGCAGTATCCGTACTTCTTACATCATAAATTTGATAGAAATTTGACCCCTTACTAAACCGTAGAGTGAGTTTTAAAACATGCAATGTTAATCTTTTAGCCGAAGAATGGAGTTCCTTTACATTAGTGTAATGCTATTTAGAAAAATGATGATCGGGGAAGGAATTTTCAATGATCATACAGTTTCAATGATCAATGTATGATCATTGAAAATTCATTCCCCGATCATCATTTTTCTAAATACCATTAATGGAACTCCATTCTTTGGCTAGAAGATTAATACTGCGCGTTTCAAAACTCACCCCACGGTTTAGAAAGTGGTCCAATTTCTATCAAATTTATGATGTAAGTAGTACGGATACTGCTGTACCCATAGAGTTAGTACTAATATAGACAGCTTAAACATCTGCTCCGCTGTTATAAGTGTGACCGGTCTCCCAGTTTCGCTCTGCCACTCACACTTGACTTTTTGAACCAACTTGGCCACTAAATACCTCTTTTGGCGTTTTCGGTTTTTCGCGTGGCTTCACTCGTAAAGAAACTAAGTCAAAAACGCCCGCCAAGCGCCAAGCTTTGCCAACTTCCAGTTCCTACCTCGACCACTTAATCAGCAATTTTCTCCCTTAAATACTTGTTTAAACGAATCGGAAATGACTCGTATCGAATCAGGAGGGTTCATATTATATAGTGTGAAGCTTTTTGTAAAGAAATTTCCCCCGAAACATTGTAAAAATACAGTTTAAAATTGTTTTTTCCGAATCCGCGGAATTTAAAAAAATTACAGGTAAAAAACTAATTGAGATAGAGAAATGTTTTCTTCACTGACCGATTCGTCATTGCTTTTCTCGAGTTTCAAATTGTCGGTTTCTTTTTTTCATCATTTTTCTGGGAAGAAGAGCAGTTTTTATACCTCAAATTCCACCCGCCTACGGGAGCTCCCATGTTAAAAATTTACTTCCGCCACTCACACAGGTCCGACCTTTTTCGACATGCAGGGTTGCCTTACCGAGAAGAGTAAGCTGTCTCTATATTTGTACTAACTCTGTGGCTGTAACCTCATGCAATAAATTTTTTCATTTCATTATGTTTTTTTTGTTAAACGGGCCTTGGCAAAACGTCCTTTTATAACGCTCTCGCACTACATTAGGACCTAGCTCTTTTTAACGGTGTAACTGCGACCCCCCTTTCTATACCAATTCTTGTTCGTCTTGATGTACTCTACCTACCCTACCCAGTTTGGCGCACCATTTCAGAATCACCCTGTATCTATTACCCTATTGAAGTACGAGGGTCGTTTTTTAATTAATTTTCGTTTTGCTCCTGAAAAAAGTAGTAAGAATTTCGAAATAATTTTGCTACTGATAGATAAGTATATCCTTGGGGATCAATTTTCCTCTTTACTGGAAAAAATCGGACATTTTTTTCTATTACTTATTGAATTTACAAGCGCGCTCCTCTAACTTATTTCCCGCCATCCCATAGAGAAATCATCTTTTCGAAATTTTCCATTTTTAGATAGTTTAAAAATAAAAAAATTAATATTTAAAAATAAGGTTATTACGGAAGGTTACCAACATCTTTAATTACTTTGCAACTTAATCACCTTTAAATAGACCATTTACCGTACCATTTCACAAGTTTTTCGATTCCGCTTCATGAAAAGTTTGATTTTTCGTTGAGCTTCGCATCGGTTAGGACAGCCGTTTTCCCCCTCAGCGCACACTTTGCCTGCGAATCTATCGATGTTGCCTTGTTTATTATGGCTGTAACTCCAAAATCCCCAATACCAGGAACTTGGCAGATGCAAAATATATGGTTTCAAACATGCACAATAGCATGCTGCAAAAATCATCTGCCTGCCGATTGTCAATTGTTAATGCCAGGGCCTGACTTACAAGTTTGGGAGCCCAGGGCCAAAGACACTTGGGCCCCCGATATGTCTTAAAAGTAAAATTTAATTTCATTGACTTAAAATAGCAAAACCATCAAATATTTATTTTAAAACACCATAAGCTTAATTGATGTTGAATTCCATAAGTTAATAAATTTATTTTACACTCTTTCACATTTTCTTTGCTTTTTAAGCATTTTTTGGGGCCCTTTTAAAACGGGGGCCCTGGGCAAGTTCCCCGAATGCCCTTCCAGAAATTCTGGCTCTGGTTAATGCGAACAGAGTAAGAGTAATTCTCCATGGGCCGGCAGGAAAAAAGTTCGAGGAGCGCGTTTGTAAATTTGATAAATAACAGAAAAAATGTCCTATTTTTTCCAAAAAAAAGTAGGAAATTGATCTTCAAGGATGTACCTATCTACCAGTACCAAAATTATTTCGAAATTCTCCCTACTTCTTTTACAGGAACAAAACGGAAGTTAATGCCCCTTGTTCTGTTATCCCTATTAAAGTCTAACTAAACTTTCTGTATCCCTGGCTTTACGAACTTGAAGAGCTGAATCAAATGCCCCAATCAATTTCATGAAAATATCTCAAAAAAGAAAAAGTTCTTAAATTTGCAAGTTTTTTTAATTTTGGTTAAAATTTTTTTCTTCATTCAACTAAAAACACAAAAATACACAATAACACTAAAAAATTTTCAAATTTACGACCTTTTTTGAGGTCTGAAAAAGGGCTATTTTCACATGCTAATATCTCCACGAATATTCACAAATATTTTGATGAAATTTTTTTCAGTGAGTTCTTCATATCGTTGGCAACAATACTCTCACTGAGGTTTTTGTTCTACCTCCCTTTAGTCTTTAAAAATTAATTTTTTTAACATTTTATTTCGCCGCTAGGGGCGCTGTAAGTCATCTCAATAAATTCTCCAGGGTCTTTTACCTAGGGGTAGACCTTACTTATGTGACCCTAAGACACGTTTGTTCCAAATAAATGCTGCGAAACTGACTTTTGAAACACCCGGTATGTAGAGTGTAATTTTGTTGGCCATTTCAATCCAACTCTATCTAAAAGAAATAAATACTCATAATCCTTGGTAGTTTCTATTTTCATCGTTTTGGGGGTACCAATTTTAGTTATGCAGGATTCACACGTCTATACTTTTTCTATACTTTCGCAAGAAACGCGAAAAACCTGGAAAATCGGGAAAACTATTAGTTACTACTACCCAGGAGTGGATCCGCTGAACTTCTGTCGTGCTGCTATCTGTCAACAGTATTGTGTACTATTTTTATCCAATGAAGTATCCTTGATTATACCCTCCAAAGACTAAAGACTAAGATAAAAAGCTTAAACTAATTTTTTGTCCTTTTAAGCATCATAAAATGCTTAAGTAGATGATACAGAAGAAAGTGTTTTTTTCCACAACTTTCTTTTTCTACTGTTGTATTAGCTCAATATTTATCCACTAATCCGTTGAATTAATTTGAATAAGAATATTTTAATTTCAACCCCTAAATGAGTGATTATTTACATTCAGTTCAAGTACATAGAGAAAATGAATTGCAATTAAAAGGGTTTCTGTTCCTTGCTCGCTATCGTACATCAACCTTCAAATGTTATCTTAAATAACTCTTGAAGTAATCCTCTCATTAATTAGTTTTAGGAACGAAAATGATCCTCATACATTTTTCTAAAAATATTTAAAAATGTTATAATATTCCATCCAATATGAGAAAACTCCAGCTCTTAAGCGTCGCCTCCAACCGTGAACCGGTTTCGCCCTTGTTAGGGCTCATCAGCACGGTATAGGAAGGTAACGCAAGAGAACGGAGGGAGAGCTTTTAGTCTAGCCGACTATAAGGGAAAAAGTGGTTACCATTGATTAGTCCTCCACTATCTGCCAGAATGAACTGCGCATTCCCCAGAACAGATTTAATTCCCGAAAGGACACAGGTATGAAAAGAGTACTTCACCAACCTCCTGGTTAGAGGAATATGTGAGAAAACTCCAGCTCTCAAGCGTCGCCTCCAACCGTGGACCGGTTTCGCCCTTTTTTGTTAGGGCTCCTCAGCACGGTATAGGAAGGTAATCACCACTTTTTCCGTTATAGTCGGCTAGACTAAAAGCTCTCCCTCCGCTCTCTTGCGTTACCTTCCTATACCGTGCTGATAAGCCCTAACAAGGGCGAAACCGATCCACGGTTGGAGGTGACGCTTGAGAGCTGGAGTTTTCTCACATATTCCTCTAACTAGAGGTAGTGGTGAAGTACTCTTTTCATTCCAACCAATAGCTTTTGAGAAAAGTAAAAATTTCAGAATATGGCATCAGCCATTGCTAGGAGAGACCAGACCGGGAATAGTAGGCATAGTTTTATTTTTTTTTATGTTATTCAGGGGAAAGGAGGGTAAGAGTGCGCAGCAAGAAAAAGTTTGTTTTTTTCCAGTTGGCAACTGAATAGAGGGGAGCAAGTATGATTATATGGATACATGTATCATATATAAGCTAACCTAAAAGACTATTATTTTGATACATTATGTTATTAATTCGGTTAAATAGGGTTTTTTTGAGTTCCCATCTAATTTTTTTCGGAATTTTAATTTTTTTTTTAAATAAATAACTAATAACTTCTTTCAAAGTGATTGTCAATGTGAGGTATACTTCCTTTTACACAGACAAGATAATTGAAATTTCTGTAAAAAATAATTATATAATTCATTTCACTATTTCATGTAACGTTTGAAAGCTTATACAGCCCCTCTAAAGCTAGCTCATGTAAAATCCTGGAGAAGTAACAGATTTCTAATGGATTTTTAAAGATTAAATCCTGTTTGGAGATCATACTTAAATGAGAGATTAACAATGAATAAAAATCAATTTATTTTTTTGTTTAACAATGAATAAAAATCAATCCCTTGACCTGATCATTTTGCTAGTCAAAGTGTTCAATGAAATCCCACTTCTAAGGAAACTTTAAGGAATCACTCACAGAAGAGATATTTAAAGAAACTAGATTTGGTACTTGCGTATTGTAAGTCGACCGTTCAGATGCCGTTTAATTCAACGGCACATCAATATAAAAGTAAATTGGTTTTGATGACGTTTTTGATTAAGCGGTACAGTCGACGGAGTAATACGTAAGAAGCCTAGATTTTTAACGAAATCTGAGGTTTCCTGATAATCTCGGAAAACTATTACGGCCGTATTCTGTGTAACTTGATGAGGGGTTAACCGCCAATCAAAGAAGGAATCACCGACTCTGATTGGTTGAATCTTACTTTGATAGCTTTTAAACCGCTGATCAGAAAGCACAGAATACGGCCGTTAGAGTAACGAAACTTTTATCTGGAATCTCAAATGGAACTCTCCAAAATCCGGAACGTTATTACAGATAAATCGTGTTTAGAATCGATGGTGGGAGCGGATTCTCCATAAAGGATGTTGTTAAGGTTGCAGAACCCTGCGCTATCTTTAACAGGACCTAATTTTATGATTTCTTGTTGAGATTGAGATTAAAATAAAGCTAATACGTAAGTACCTAGTAGGCAAAACATTAACAATTTGAACAAGTTTTTAGCGGTTATAAATAGTTGAGTACAAACCATGAAATTTAAAGCGGATTTCTTTACATAATTACAGAGATTCATTACTTAGACTTGGATCATAATTTATTGTTTTGTGATTATTTTTAAAATTGAAAATCTAATTTCTAATAAAGCATCGCATTATGAGCTATTCATGGAATGTTTTTTTTTGTATTTTTGCATTAAATTGATCACACTACACTAATCGTTTTTAATCACTGATTTATTAGTGCTGATTAGCTGAGGTGACAAACTAATTAATCCGATCTTGCTGTGTTTTTCGTCTTAGTGTATCTTATCTTGATTCAGATATAATGCGCATATTTTAACACTAATCCATCCACGTTATCCTTACATAAAGAAAAAATAAAATGAAGCATCAAATAATCTGTTGATTTTGAATTAAATTTTGGTAAAACATGCCAAGCATGTGTAAGATTTATTATTGGGTGTAAAACTTAACTAAATTGCCTACCCTCACTTACGATCGCGAATTCGTATTGAAACGATTAAGCTTTTAAGTAGGATCAGTGTTTCGGTTGTTTGGAGTTTTATGACGCCTGATCCACATCAGAGGATCAGTGTTTCAAATATGTACGCTGTACGTTATGATCTTTTTATTAGGTATCCAATGTGAAGTCACACTGTACTGTTTTATAATAAGATTAAAATAATCTTTTAAATTAACAAATTATGCATCATAATGAAAAGAAAAAAATATTGTCAAGCTTTGATACCATGATCATTAAGTCTATCAATTTGTTCAACTCGTTTCAGTTACCATGAGGTAAATGAGTAGCATATCGCCCCTCCCCAAAAAATTGTATGATCTAAAAATAAGGTTCTTACGTATCATCCCGTCGACCGTACCGCTTAATCAAAAACGTCATCAAAACCCATTGACTTTACATTGATGTGCTGTTGAATTAAACGACCTCTGAACGGTCAACGGTATAATACGTAAGTATAAAAAATAATTAACAAGTTCCAAAAAAATCTGGATTCTTCTCGACTTTGACACGATCTACTTCGGTTTCTTACTTCAAATTAGCAATAAAAGTTTTTACATGGAGATCCTGTCATATTCATTTATTTATTTATTTATTCTCATTCACCCAAACAGACACAAAATCCAATTACATGGGAAAACAATGACAAAACACAGACTACATATGAATTAGGCTAAAAAAAATACCGATAAAATATATAAGTTAATCTAAGATACAAATACCATATAAAATAGAAGGAGCAATATAAAATTAGAAAAAATCAATACAACAAAACTGAATTTAAGTACATCAAATAGAGGAAAAATTTCTTGGAACAAAAGAGGCATGGTAACTACCCAGGTCACTTTTTATCTTTGAAAAACTAGACTAAGACATTTAAACTAAAGCTAAGATGTGTTTAGATTCATCGCTTAAATGCTTCATACCTGTACCTCTTGGATGGAAGTTAAAATTTCCCTCTCTTCCTTTCAAAACATAGGGTGGGTTGGGGTAAAATGGGTCAATTTTAAGGTACTTTCACATTCAAAGTTTTATTTCATCAAAACTATTACTTTTTAATTATTTCTTTCAATTGGATCTTGACATTACAATCCTTCAGAACATTTTCATCTAATTTTATCAAATATTTTTTAGTTATAAGTTGGTTAAACTTAGCATCAAAAGTAATGACCTATTTTACCCCAATGTGGGGTAAAATGGGTCTCATTGCAAAAAGATGTCAAAAATATATTTATTACTAAATATACATCAAAATAAGAAAAAAGGCAATCGGCTAAGCCGTTTTTATCTGAAAAAATTTGTTTTAAGTTGCACTTTAATGAAATTGTAAAAGTCCGAAGTTAATGAACATTGTTCAAATTTAGCAATTAAAATACTTCGTTTGGATAAAAAAATAAACTTGTATGACAGTTCAATGTATATTTGAAGGAAATAAGTTAAAAACATTGTTTTACTTAATACAGAAGGCCTCCTAACTATGACCCATTTTACCCCAAGTACAAAATATTGTTATAAAAAGTAAAATATTTTATATATTTCTAAGCTGATTGGCTTGAAATGTCTCTCAGACTTTCTTTTATGGAAAAGTATTACAAAAGTCTGCTGTAATTTATTGCAATATATAGATATTTTGGAAGTTAGTAAACCCTGTTTTTTCGATGACATCATTTACGGTTCAAATTAAATATTTTTTCAGTTCTCAAATTCATAAATCTTAATTTTTAACAGTTGAAAAATATTGCCAACAGATAAAAGATTATAATAAAAAAAAAATGAGCGAAAGTTATTCAATTTAAATTTGATTTATATCGAGTTAATTAAAACTGACCTATTTTACCCCAAGACCCACTTTACCCCAACCCACCCTACCTATCCTGTACTGACCCAAAATGATTGGTTACTTGGGAGTGGCTGGGAAGACGCAGAACTACGTAGTCGGATGAAGAGCACTAAAACTAAAATTGTTTTATTTCAGAAAAAAAAACTTGCCTGTCTCCATGCAGAAGAAAGGGTGGATTCACAGGTTTCGACTGGCACAACAACCGAGATCACTAGGTGGTTGCCACCCGATTTTCTAAAGTCAATTACTAAGCTGCACCCAACAGGCATGCTTCCACTAAAAGGTTGCTAAAAGTTTCTTTAGACCCAACAGTTTGAAGATACCAAACCTACATGATTGGCTCAAAGGTACCACGTGATATCAAAGTTATCATGAGGTATTTCCTTAGCCAATCATGTAACACTGGTATTTTTAACTATCGGTTCTAAAATTGCTCTGAAAAGGTTATCACTTCTCGTGGTTAGCGTGTCCGACCGACATTAAGGTTCGACTCGATTAAAAAACGATCGAAAATCAGGAAAAAAAATCGGAGTTCGATTTCGGACAAAGAACATGCCAAGAAACTAGCGGATACAGTACAGACCCTTCCTTAGTAGCACAGCTCATAGAAAATATGTCAAGTTTACGTAACGTCAACCAGTGGCCATACATGACAAAAATTTGACGAATCCTAAACATTTGTGCTGCTTGGGTTGTAGCATAGCTCATACCAAATATGACAAATTTGCGTAACTGCACCTAGAAGTAAACATAATCTGAATTTTTTTTAAATGTCTTACAAAAACGAAATTTTAGATATGTTTACAGCCAAATAAAAAATCCCTAGATCAAGGAATTACATCGCAAACGATTTTTAAAAGGATAATTTTTTTTATTTTGCCATTTTAGTGAATTTTATTTAATGAAGTGTCATGTATATTCAGACTTTTCGCCACCCTATAAGTCAATTAGTATAGTTTAAAAAGAAAAAAAGTTTAACCCTTTATGCCCCAAATTATTTTCCTCATCTTCATCCAAAATAAGTCAAGTTTACGTAACTGCAAGGTAACTAAGTAAACTAAATTTGGCCTTATATGACGAAAATTGGACGAATTCGGAACATTGGGAAGTGGGACTTACAAGTCCCGTCGGGACATAAAGGGTTAAAAACTAAGGATCTGATGGCTCTGGAATCGCATCCACTACTCATGAAACTCACGCCTCGCTTATATAGTCCACTGAGCTAGAAAACAAACTGGAGTAACAACCTCCGATACTATAACAAGCAACCGATCGTGCCGTCGCGGAAGGTTTAATTGCCACGATTGCTCAAGTAATCGGGGCAAGCTGGAAGCAAACTTGGAAGAGTATTTCCCCCTTTTAATCCACCCATGCCTGTTTTTCAAAATATTATGAGCAAAATTTAGAATGGTCGTTTCATTATGTACATACAACTGTGTTAACAGATTGGTAAAATTAAAAGAAGATAGAAATCCTTTCCGCGGTGTGATGCGGTTTCGGCACGCTAACTAGTCACTCCAGGGACCCTAACACCATCATATGCGGCTTAGTTCTCACCGACAACTTGTCACCAGTGACAACTCTGAATCAGTGATAAAATAGTCACATCTTCAATAAAACCCTAACCCCAGCCACGGCTAGACTGGATTAACTGTGTTTATATACGGCTTGCGCAATTACGTGAAAAGGTAGGTTCAAGAAACTGGGATCTACGATGTTAGCGCCATCTATCTGTCATTCATGGCATTCCACTGGAAAATAATTATTGGTTGGTTGATTTCATACGATTCAAAGATATGCTTAAAAGGAGCCACAGACGAGCAACTTAAATTTGTATTTTTATGACTTAGGTAAATGACTAAAAGTGTTCTTAGAACGTAAAAACAAAAATTATACGACAAAAAATATATATAATATAATTATATATTATAAAAAAAATAATACGCCCTCCAATCCTTCCAGAATTTGAAAATATCGTTTTGGAACCTGTGTTAGGATTTTTCTGTGTACTGCGTATTTTGAAGAGCCGAAGCAAACCAACCAACCAACCCTAACGAGCCACTACGCGCGGTACCCCCTCAAGCGGTAAAAACTGGAAACTTCCGGCGCCGTCGGCCGTGCGTCGGCTCTTTTGATCTTTTGGATAGTGGATAAGCCGTATAACCCACGGTCGCGATCAAGTTTAGCCGTGCACCAGCTCAAAAGTGACAACTTTATCACTATCACGATGGTTTCCACGGTGACAACGTTTGAACCAATCAGAGAAGAGCAGCTTTTCACGGAAAGAAATTTAATGGCGGTCTTTATCATTGTGTTAAATATTACTTTAAATTAAAATTAACTCAAGGAAAATAATTATGCTGATAAACAAGCGTGAATTTCTCTATTTTAAAAAAATTCCTGCTTTAAATTAATTTTTCAAGCACTGGTTAATTAATTTAATCTCATTTTAATTAATTTTTCCGGGATAAAAATTCAAATAACTACGAAGTATTAAACAGTCGTGCTGCCATCTATGAATAGAACAGTGAATTACAAGCGGACTCTATTTTATTTTTTACTAATTATTTTAATCGGAATTCTAGCTATTTTACTGAATGGATTTCTAATCAACTCTTGTAACAATAAATTTAAACAGTATAAGACTGGAACTATATCATTATTACTGTCCAATAACTTGTATTCTTAATTAATATCTTTATAAGATGGCGGCGAATTAACTCAAAAAGCTTTGACGCGTTACACTTTCTTCTTACTCCTTGGGAAAATAGTTCTGCGAGTAAATAAATATTATAGTTTGATTTATGAGTTGGAAACGCATTTTCACGGGTGTTTATTACAAAACTAGATCCAATAATTAAATTATATCCACTTTTTAAAGCCAACAATAATTATTTTAAACTGGTGATAAGATTTCACCAGCTTCAGAGATGCGGACAAAAAAAGTGACAAGTTGTCACCAGCTGAGTTGTCACGGGGACTTCATGTTAGGGTTTTTTGCCTTCTGAGTGATACGTGACGTCATCGACGTGATAAGTAGGAGTTATCACAAGTGACAAGTTGTCACGGTAGCTGGTGTTAGGGTCCCAGTTTGTTTTATAGCTCAGTGATATAGTCACGAGAAGCGGAAAAAAAGAATCTCATACCCGTATCCTCCAATACCCAAGCAGCACAAATGCTCAAGATTCGTCCAAATTTTGTCATGTACGGACGAATTTCGTTTACTTGAAATAGCAGTTACATAAACTCGACATATTTGGTACCCCTCCGAAAATGACGGACTAAATGAACAGTTACAGCCAATAACCACCAAATTGAACTGCCTAGCCGTCCGTCTGTCAATAACAGACATTTGTAGTGCTGAAAATAACGTTTTGGTCCCTCTGTTCGGATGTGGGTTTAGTGCAGTGGCGGATCCAGAGCCTGGACTTATGGGGGGGCAACCACGTTTTTGGGTTGGGATTGTACACCAGAAAAATTTTGAAAATAAGACCCTAAAAACCCATTTTAGGTTAACAACAGGGATGTTAACCCCCAACCAGACTTTTGTTTTCAGAAATGTTTTTGACTCACAATTTCTTTTTTTAAGGTTCCTTCCCCCAAGTATTTTGTGGATCTAATGTGAACCTTCGCTGGAAAAATGTGCAAGATTTGCTCTCGATGATTTACCTAAAGGAACGGAGGGGGGTCTGTGGGTCCTCCCCCAGAATTTTTTTTAAAAACGTAGTATCTCGACTCATTTTTGAACATTTAAGACGGGATCTGGATCGGAGGATGAGACCTTAATTAGGGTGCTCTAATAGATTCGATACCCTCAATAGGTTCAACGAAGCTCTTAAATACATTTTTAGATATGAAACTCCAATTTAACGCAACATAACTTGTTCATTTATTAACACTATAGTTCCAGGATTATCTTATGATCCACAAATAAAAGTAGTTAAATTATTTATGATACTACATACCTTTTGATTTCTTTACATTTTTATTCCTACGCAATTTTTAAAACAGCTTTTTAAACTGCAATTTTTGCGCCCTCTCACTTTTGAAAAACCACATTTTTCACAAAAATTCAGACTCTTTCTTCCCAGGCTGAAGAAATCCTACGAAAAGGTTCTAAAACGATTCTTGTTCTTGATTGTAAGTTAACCCAGTACGAAGAACAATTGTAACAAGAACAACCGAAATTATCCGAAAGCTTTGAAATTCTACAAGAACGCGCACAGAAAGAGAACATAATAATGTTCTAAGTACAAAAGGGGAGTTTGGGAGTTCTCCCCCAGAAAATTTTGGAAATTTGACCCAAAAAACCGAGTTTTTACTCGTTTTGGAAACATAGTCTGAACCTACGGGCGGGCAATTGACCAGTTTGCCCCCCTGGATCCGCGCTTGGTTTAGTGCAAGAAATGCGAGAGAAGATCCGTTCCGTTCAATGGGTTAGGAGTAGTGATGGGCAAAATCGATAATTTAAGGTATCGAATACTTTGGTATCGAATACTTATAGGTATCGAATACTTTGGTATCGAATACTTATAGGTATCGAGTACTTTTAGGTATCGAGTACTTTTTTTCAATGTCGGGAAATGAACCTGAAGGGACAATTTTTTTAGGGCCTATCCATAATCAGACTAATATTCAAAAAACTGAAAGCGATCCATCAAAAAGCCCCGTAGCCTGAAGGTGGATAGAGGCGAAGGATTTGGCGGGGGAAAAACCTAGCCGCGTCAAATTTCTCTCGCGGATGATAACGACTTGGGTTTGAGCGTTGCAAAATGAAAACGGAAACAGGCTGCGTTTGATCTACAGTAGGTATTATAAAGATTACTTCATTGAAAAATTTAAAACGAAATATGTCAATAAAGTATCGATACATTTGTGGGTATCGAATACACTCGATACCTATAGGTATCGAGTACTTAAGTATTTGGTATCGATACCTGCCCATCACTAGTTAGGAGGGAGTACCCGGATGGATGGCTTTTCCGCATACCCAGTGTTATGCAGGAGAAAACCGTTCTACAGGCAGGTATTGCAGGGAAACCAACCACGGTCAGTGAACAAAAGTGGTCGGGTCACTGCGTTGTGGCTTGTAGAATTTGTAAATAACCATTCGGATCACCCGTCTAAATAATTAGCGCTGCGCGCTAGATCCAGTGTACAAAGCTGAACATTAACTTTAAAAAATTACTTGAAACTTATACATACGGAATGCGCCCACACAAATGAAATTCATTGGTAAAAATAATACTATCACGGCCATATTCACTGCCTCCGAGTTACCATCGGTGTATTCAGCACGCGCGGTCGTATTACGAGCTCGGTCCGTATTCTGTCCTCGGATCAAATGACTCCGTTGCTGGTTTTGGCGAAGGTGCTACGCGCTGAAAAGGTTTTCTCTGATTTGCTAGAGAGAACCGCGACACTAGAAACTACTTTTTTAGTAAATACCAACACGTGGAAATGCCTTACGCTGGCTGAAAAGCTTAGATAAAAATACTGTTGTTTAATACAATCCTATAACTATAAAATATCAAATTAAATTAATTACTGCGGAGATTTTTTAATCTGCTGATATATTTATAAACTTGCATTTAAAGCACAACATATTTATCTAATCATTAGTTAGTACTTTTATTGAGATGTAAAAAATATTAAACTCAAAATCAAAAACCTTAACGCGTTTTGATCGTTTATGACCAACAATTTATTTTACAAAAGATTCCCTTAATACATTTATTTTGGGGCATCTTTCTGAGAATTGAATTGGTATTATACGTCCTGGCATAGTTTTAATCAGTTATTTTCAGGCCTTTTTTCTTTCTTCCTATACAAAAATATTACGAGTTCTTTGTTACAATTTAATTTTGCAACAAACATTATGTGCGATCAAATTAAAAATATGAACACTCTATAATTTGTCATAAATTAGATAGAAACAAGATTCATATAGATAAATTGCTTAAAACTCATGGCATAAATTTGGCTCAAAACAAACTGAAGAAAAAGCATCGACCAAAATCAGCTGCTCTCTTGGAGCGAAAAAAACCATCAGTTTTACTCTTTAGAGCTTAGTTAGTTACATATATTCGCTTTTAATTATAAACACAAATTTTAAGACACAAAAACATAGCATAAAGTAAGCTTTGATACTGAAACGGTTTTGGAAACCTGTTCTACAGTAAACATGCACATACTGAAACGCAATTGAACAGTAAATATTTAATCTGCTCAAATCAATATGTAAGATATTGTTAATAACTATCAATTTAAAACTTCTCCAAGCTTTTCCTTGATTAGATTAGAAAATTCTAAAGCTATTTAACAAAACTAGACATTGAAAAAAAGTTTTCCTTTTGATATTGATTATAATCAACTTTATTTAATGATTTTAAGTTATTAATACCTCATATTTTAACCCTTTACCTCTCCCATAAATTTCAAGAAAATTATCATAAAAGTGCCAATTTTTTTTATTCGAGAAATTTAGATAAAAGTGCATGAACAATATATACGACTTACTCTTTAAGTTTTGGACTTTTTTTTAATTAAAATTTAATTACCACACAATAAAAATCACCACTAATTAAATAAAATCCATTGTAAGCGGTATAAAGAATATAGGGGAGAACGGGGCACATTCGCACAAAAAGTGCATTTCGGAATATTTCTCTGGATCTAGATGAGATATTGAAACAAACTCGGATTCAAATGAAAGTTAAGACCTTTCCCGATATTTTAGAACGATAATTGGTCGAATTCATCTAGAATCTCTAACCCATATCATCAATCTAAAAAACGAGAAATTTCGTGCGAATGTGCCCCATGGGTGGGGCAGTATTGCACACGTGTGGGGCACATTCGTACACATGCAAAAAATTATACAATAATTATTTTTACGAACTAAAACGTTTATGGCACTTTAAAGTAAGGATAATTAAACGAAATATTTGGCACTTTTACATATTTTTCCTCTAAATTGAATATTTTTTACAAAAAGAAAACAGCTTCAGATAATATTGAACATCTAAGTTTTTGATGAGGAAAACAATTGTAGTAATGAAGATTATATTGTACATTGACATACTTAACATAATGTAATTATTTAGAAAAAGTTTAACCAATATTTTAACTGTCAGGTTTTATTCGAAAAGAAAAGTGAACCAACAGCTCGCTTATTAACACCTGAAACTGACGGTTGGGGAACTTGTAATACGATATTATCTTTTTGTATGAATGTTGAATCATTACTTACTGGGGAAATAAAAGTTTCGTCATTAATTTTAAAGTTTTTAAAGTTTTTCATCATTAATTACAGGGATGAGTTTGTCTAAAGATGAAAAAAGAGGAAAAAGCGCGTGAGCTTGGTTTTGTATAATTTTTTTTAAGTGTGTGAAACAAATAATTTTAACAAGACAAATTTTAATTTACCTGGATTATATTTGGGAGGATTTTAAGAACTTTTAACTTGGATTAAACTAGTCATTAATATTGATAGTCTAGATAAAAATATCTTAATATAATAAATATATCAAAGAAAAATACATATTTTATGTTATCTCCATTTGCATGAAAATAACCAAAATGTAACTAAAAGCAGATGAAAATGTAGGAAATCAGTTAAAAATTAGGATAATTTTTTGATTACTTAAAATATAATGAACTTACTGAATTTTTTTACCAACATAATTTTTGCTATGGGAAGAAAAATGTAAAATGAATTTTTAAAAGTATTATTAGAATCTCAAATCATATCAGATATACAGGGTTCCCACTCAATTTCAGAAATAAGATTACCTGGCCTGTCCAGGTCAATTTTTAATATTTTTCGGTAAAAACATTAGCAATTCACGGCATTTTTTGGATACTTCTTGCATTTTTCAACACATAATTTTCAAAACATTGACTATTTTTCCCTTAACGGAGTTAAAATTGACACGCAAACATAAAATTTTTCATTTTCCAGGTAATTTTCATGATTTTCCAGGTTTTAGGCCAAAATTACCAAATTTCCCTGACTTTTTAGGTGAACTTTAAATTTCCTGACTTTTCCGGGTATTCCCTGACCCGTGGGAACCCTGATCTAATACAGGTTATAATCTAACATGATTTAAAAAACAGAATTATTATCTTAAGTTGCTTCTCAAACCGGCCTCTAAAAAATTTTACAACTTAGAAAAACCTCATAAGTTGAAAATACTGAGTAAACTCGATAAAACGCAATTCTCAGAGACACACTAGTCTTATTAGGCTGCTCTGACACAACACTCCACAGGCATCCGACCCGTTAGAAGCAGTCGCGGGAAAAACTGAACTTTTGTGAAAAATCGCTATTTTTTTACTTCCGGACTTGTTGGCTTCTGACTACGGTAAAGTTGTTTTTTTCTACATCGCAATAACAACGCGATAAGAAGCCGACTTCACCTTAACGTCCGCGGCCGTCCAAGAAACATGCCAAGAAAGCATCACGGGAGAAACGGTATACTCCCCGAGCAAAACGGAACTTACGCGAGAATTTGCGATTTCCCGACTTTCGCGATTTCGTTCCGATTTTTGGTAAAATCGCGATTACGCGGAAAAAACTCATGCCTTAAGGAAGAAAAATTAAGAAAAAGCGGAAGTAGCGAAATAAATGAGAAAAAGCGGAAATAGAGGAAAAAATGAGAAAAAGCGGAAAATCGCGTTTCGGCGGAAGAAACTCATGCCTGAAATTTAAAATAAGCACCATTCAACTCCAAATTTTCTATTTGACCAACATAACGAAATTTTCTTTTTAGTAGCAAATTCTACTGGAATAAAATGACCTAAGTCCAAGTCAATTGGTATTAAACAATTATCAGGGACATTATTTCTTCAATGTTTAAATCTGGGTTTAAATTCCTCAAAACTGAAGCTTTCTTTAAGATGTTATTTTCTATTATCACCAAATTTTGAAACAATTACAATAAAAAACAATTAAACTTCAAGTTATTAAATATACTGCACTTATAAACATATAAATCACTTTCATAATCAAAAATGGGAAAGATGAGGCACATTCTCACTGTCCGAATCTGCCCCATGTTTTGGTGTACGAATGTGCCCCATCTACCAGTTCAAGCTTACAACGTCCCAACAAGATATTTATAAATAAAGCAGGGAAATAAAACCTTTCTAGAAACTTACTTTAGTAGTGCCTCAACTGAATAAAATGCTAAATGTCAACTTGAGAGTTATTTTTGATTGATATTTTACGCCAACAAAATGACAAGAAAATTTACTTTGCTGCTTCTAACGCTAGCAAATTTCTAGTACGTATACAACAAAATGGCTCAGGGCTTTGAAAATTCATGCAGGAGGTGCTAGTCATGCATCCATTTACTGGTATTTTTTTCAGATTTTTAAATTAATAGTTACTAGGGGAAATGCCGTCTGTCCGAATGTGCCCCATGTGCGAAATAGCCCCACTCTCCCCTACAGGGTGTCCCATAAATGTTGGGTCACACTTCTAGGGGGGATAGTAGATAGTAGACACCTAGACGAGTCAGAATCACATAGGGTTTGGGGGTCTCAGACCAAATCCCAGGGAGCTAAAAATGGAGCGACACCACAAAACAATTATTAAAAAATTCAATCTGTAGAAGAACTACTATTGGTAAAAACTTAATCATGGTCTCAAATTTTGTGGTTTAACATGATCTTTAAAATCATTTTAAAAGTTTTCATTTTAAAAATTTTTTTACTACGAAAAATAGTCAAAAACCACAAAAATATGTGAAAAATCTGCCAAAACTTTATTTTGTATTTAGAAATTCTTTCTTTTGATTTGATAATCTGAAAGATCATAGTTGAAAACCCTTAAGTCCAAAGTTTCACGTAAATACCATATATATTAAACGCTTGAGATCAAATTAAAGTTTGATTTTTGCTTGCGAAAACAGATCAAGAAAAGAAACGTTGAGGGAAAATCTACGAATTACGGATTGATGCTCGCTAAATTTCTCGCCATTATTTGTGATACGAGATTCCTCGCCAACTTTCGCCAACAACAGATCGCCCAAGCTGTCTTGACGATCTGTAGGAGCTTGGTATGTTTCGCCAAACTGGGAGAGAAAAGAAAGTTAGCGATTATCTATCCGTAACTCGTAGATTCTCCCTGAACGTTCGTTTTCTGGAGCTGTTTTCGCACTCAAAAAACAAACTTTAACAGGATATCAAGCGTTTAATATTGATGGTATTTACGTGAAATTTTGGACTTAAGGGTTTTAAAATATGATCTTTCAGATTATCAAATCAAAAGAAAGGATTTGGAAATACAAAATAAAGTTTTGGCAGATTTTTCACATTTTTTTGTGGTTTTTTGACTTTTTTTTGTAGAAAAAAATTTTAAAGTGAAAACTTTCAGCATAATTTTAAAAATCATATTAAACCACAAAATTTGAGACCATGATTAAATTTTTACCAATAGTAGTTCTTCTACAAATTGAATTTTTCAATAATTGTTTTGGGGTGTCGCTCCATTTTTAACTCCTTGGGATTTGGTCTGGGACCCCCGAATCCTATGTGATTCTGACTCGTCTAGGTGTCTACTATCCACCCTAGAAGTGTGACCCATTATTTATGGGACACCCTGTATTTTGTCACTGAATACAAACCACATGATCCAAAAATAGTTCTGACCTGCCATCTAGGGAGTAAACGTTGACCTAAAAACAGTTCCTGGCAAAAGAAACGAAGATTTCCAGCACGGCTCTCACATGTGAGCGAGAAATAGAAAGCAATTGCTCAGCATGTGTGAGTGTGCCAAGGAGGGAAGGGGTTAAAAAATGCAGGAACAAAAATAGCACTAAACATACTATTTTTTCATCATGTATTTAAGGAAAAATTTTTTAAATGTACTCAAAATGATTACTCAGTATTCTCTATACTTGTAAAGATCAATATGAACAAAAAAAATATCAACTTAATAAAGCTACGATAATATTTAGCTACCCTCATAATAATGTTGATTGTTGACAACTAAATAATAATGTTGATTGATATCCAATGTAACTGGTGATTTAACCAATGACCAAAAAGTGAATTGTTTTGCAAGAATATAGCTTCGATATGTGATGAAAAATTGAAAAATTCACTCAAATATACTTAACTTTGAAAAAAGGTCAAAGTCGATCCAAAATCATTCAAAACACTCAGCACTTTTAAGTTCCTTAAAAAAATGTGTAAGTCAATGGAAACCTTGACCTCGTTAATTACATTAGTTTCCTTTCTTTCATTTTAATAAAATATATACATTAGTCAAGGGCCTTATCAATCACCTTAATTTTCTCATTCAGATTTAAAGAGAAATGTGAATAAAGCTATGAGTAATTAAGGCTCTTTTAGCTAATCGTAATCTAAAACTTTTGAGGTAAATAGCAGGAAATATAATGTAATATTACACTGGTTTTTTTCATCTTGTTTATATATCTTCCTTTTTTGTTACAGAACATATATTTCTAACATTCTTTAACAAAGTTGTGAGTTATTTTGTACTTTGTATTTCTTTTCTGTGTTTCCATTTTCCAAAATTTTTTCCGTTGTGTTTGTGTTAATAAATTTGAATTTAATATATAGTAACATAAAAATACAAAAAATATTATAAATTAAACATATTAAAAATTGATTAATATAAAGAATATTAAGATAATTTACCTATTTTATTGTAGATAAACTATTTTTTAGTTTCTAATTTTATGATAAACATTTTCATAATATCATAACTTTGAAGCATGCAAAAAATTTTAAAATTTAACAGTTGTAGCCAAGATTGTGTAGCTAATTGATTCTCTGGACTTCCTTAATTTCACTGTATATACTAATAATGCATTTAAACCAATATGATATTATGCAATAAAAATGGATATTTGCATTCTCATTTTCTTTACACATTATTTTCAAATTATATTTAATCATATTTAACGATAAAAAATATAGTTTTCATACAACCTTGTAACAGACACCTGAGTATTGTGTCACAGCTATCCCCCAAGTTGGAAAAGTTTCAAAATGGAGTAAGGGTTATGTTTAGATAGTATGCCAAAAAATTTCTTAACTTTAACTCTTCTAAGTATTTTAACTAATGTATCTTTTTGGTAGGTAAAAATCATAAATGCCACCTGCTTGATTTGGATTAGTTGAATATTACAGTTATATTTGTGATTTATTATCTCAAAGAAAAGTCAAAGTATGAAATAATTTTGCAAGGGTTATTGAAAGGGACAAAATAAACCACATAATTTTTATAATCCAAAAAGTTGAATACACTGTACCAAATAAACAATTGAATAACCCAGTAACAAAAAATCAATTTCAATCAAGAAACAAAACTTACTGGGTGTAATAGTGCTTAGAATAATTCAGAATAATAAAAACACCACAACATAGTTATAGAATACAAAAGCATAAGTAAGTCTCAAAGACAAGTCAAAGTATGAAATAATTTTGCAATTGTTATTGAGAGGGAGAAAATAAACCACAAAATTTTTATAATCCAAGGAACCGTCCATAAATGACATCACACTCAGAGGGGAAGGGGGTTAATAAATTTGTGACAGTTGATGAGAAGGGGGGAGGGGGGTTAAAAAGTTGTGATATCACATCCTGCAGCTAAAAATCAACAAGAAAACCCTTAAATTGTTAAAACAATGGTATACTTATTGTTCTCTCAAAAGGCATTTTAAAGGTTCATTGGAATGAAACTATCAGGAGGAGTAAAATTAAGCTCAAATAAAAAAGTTGGTTCAGGGCACATTTAAATTTATGTATTATACAATATTGTTGGTTTAAGAGCATGACATGTGACAAAGGGGGGAGGGGGTATGGGAAAGTGTGACAGTTTGTAACAAAGGGGGGAGGGGCCAAAAATCAGAAGAAAAAAAAGTGTGACATCATTTATGGACGACCCCAGAATGTTAAATACACTATACCAAATAAACAATAGAATAACCTAGTAACAAAAAACCCATTTCAATCAACAAACTAAACTTACTGGGTGTAATTTTGCTTAGAATAATAAAAAAACACAACATATGCCAAATAAACAGTCGAATAACACAATGAAAAAAACAATTTCAATCAACAAACATAACTTACTGGGTGTAATAGTAATAGCATAGTTCAGAATAATCAATAAAACACAACATAGTTATAGAATACAAAAGCATAAGGCCTTCAAAAGAAGCTATCTGCCCTTATCTCAATAAACAGACCTCTAACAATATGATGATAATCTACCTAATAATGATAATCAAATAGAAAATCAATACATCAATCAAATGAAATAGACCCTTCAAATAATCAAATAAATAACAAACATAATAAATATGAAACATGGAATTATTAGTTTGTTATTTGGAGTAACATAAAAATACTACAACTTAATCATAATGCACAAAAACAAAAAAGGAATTTTTCAAAAGTTTTATGAAATCTGAATTTCGAAAATATTTTCTTTATACCAACAAAAGCATAGATAAACAAATAATTAATTAGAACACTAAAGAGCCCCACTTTCCCCACTAAAAAAATTTTTTTGGGTATGAAAATTTAATATTAACTGCAACTTTATTTCTTTTCAAACTAGTCAGTAAATGTAAGAAATCCCCTGAAAGACTAAAGCCTAAATAGGTTTTTGTTTAGAAAAAACTAAATAAACTGAGCAATAAATCTATAGAACAAAAAAATTAATAAAAAACATTTTTAAAAAACTTAATAACTCACAACCTATAATGTTCAGCAGTTTGTTTCATAACATTCCAATCCAGCTGTTAAATCTTCATACATTCACTTAGGTATTCTACAGAATGTTTGATTATACACTTGATAAGTAACATAAATCAAATTAGAAGATTACACCACATCCTTCAGAATTGAAATGGACTCTCCATAACATTAATGGAGAGTCTTCCCTTAATTAAACACACAATCTAAAACCTTTTTAGATTAAAAATATTGTTTAGAAAAGATTATTCTGGCACTTATTAAAATAGTTAATTCTAAATAACCTTTATCTCACTAGTTTGAGCAGGAAAAAGTAGCCAACACTCATTATCACAACAGGGAAAGAGAAATTCACTAAAACTTGTGAAACTCCTTAAAAATTTAGTCCACCTTAACACAGACTTCAATATAGGGTTGTAATGTGACAGTATTTCTCAATCAGGTTAACAGTAAAACCTCTTTTTATGCAATCAATTTTAGTGTGTCCCTCATAAATGCCAAAAAAGCACATTAAAATAAAAATGTCATTTTAAAAAACTTGGTCTGTCAAAGCCCGACACATTCTAATGCATTTCAATAACATGGCTGTCTCAAGATAGTTTTTTAATGTATTGAGTGTGAGTAAATAACACATTTTGTAGCTTGTGAAGAAATCCAACACTATTTTAAATGCAATTTCACTGATGCAGTTTCTATTCTTCGTGTAAAAAAGCTCTTATTTAGTTTGAAATTTAACATTAATATAAAATTACAACATACTTCAAATGTAACATTTCTGCAATGGAGACCCTTGCAGCAACAACAAGCTAACTCTAATGAAAAGCTGTTGGAGTTAGCTTTTTATTACTGCAAACGCCTCAATTGAAAAAATATGTATGTAACAAAAATAGATGAAAAAACACTTCAGTGCTATTTGTTACATATGTAAAAAAACTTAATAACATGAAATAACAATATATTGCATACAAATGGATTTACATACAAAAATGAGGTAAGGAAAAATAAGATTCATTTACATACCTTAAACACATTTTCTTACCAGTAGGAACAAGATTGGTGTTAATATATTGCATTGACAGAATAAAAAGCTTCAAAAATACAACTGTTATTATTAACATATTAAAATGGTATTAAGCTTCAAATACTACATATATACGTATGAAAATTTAGTGCCAAAAATATATAGAAGCTCTTATTAAAAGTAAACTGTCTCAGCTTTTACTTAGTTGAGAGCTAAGTTGGCACTATTTCACATCCTATAACTCATTTGAACAAAAAAAAGTAAAATACCTAGGAGTTTTTTACAAGAAAGAGCATAGTACTTTCCTAATTTTTAACGTACATAAGTTATTAACTTTTATTTAAAAAAGAAAAACTGGGGAAACTTGAAGTTTGCAGTTTTTCATCTTAAAGTCAAGTTATGTAGTAGTACTTACATTTTGGTACGATCTCTAAGGTACACATGGGAAATACACACATAGAATTCACTCAAGGTACTTGAAGTGATTAATGGATGGACTTACCACTTCTCTTTAAAAACAAAAGTTCTTGAGAAACTGAAGGAATTATTCATATAATAACAACTTGGTAATGCACAGACCTAAAGCAATATTTCAACTTTTTTAAATGCATTGACATTTCACAAGCATACAAAAAATAAAGATAACAAATTTAGAAAATCAAAACACCAAAAATATATAGCAGTTTTGTGAACAGCATATTAAATCTTTTAAACTTCTTAAATCTTAAACAAAATATAGGTTTCACATAGGTTAAAAGTTAATAAAAAGGTTAAACAATCTGAACTTTCTAATTAAAACAGTGTTTCAAATATTTGGTTTAAAACATAGTTTAGTATTGCGTAAAAACAAGTTTTATAAACTTAATTTTGGTTTTTAAAAAGTGCGAATTAAAATAACCTTTTTGCAATGCTTTAAAAACTTAGATAATCCACTAAAGGAAAATCACTTGTCTCATCCAAAATTAGTCAACATTTAAAATAATGACAAAATTATGTACAAGAACAAGAAAAAATCTGCATTAAAAAGCTGTTATTCCACATAAGAAACATACCAAATAAACTAATTGGCATATTAACAGGGCTTCAAATCTTATCAAAACTTTTTTACGCTGATTATATATAACTACTATAAATCTATTTGAGATTTTATCAGAAGATTCAAATCCAAACAATAACAACAACAAAATTTATGGGATCCCACTAGACCAGTTTGTGCAATCAAAAACCTTAATTTGACTTGAATCGGATATAACATTGCAAGTAACTAAGTTTGAAAAATTTTCACATCTGATTGAATCAATTTGAATTTCCAAACTCAATAAATGCCTTGAATAGATCATTTCATTAGTGAAGACCAGTTTGAATGACTTTTTAAGCCTCATCAAACACTCATTGCACATCATATGTCACAGATTAGCTGAAAAGAGCACAAATGTAAATTCTACAGGCAATAGAAAAATTATCATTAACTCTATTATAATTCAAAAGCTTGTCGAAGATTACCTGCAGTAATAATTTTAACATTTAGTTTTTAACAAAAATAAAGGTTGGTTAATAAACTTCCACTTTTTAAAAGTACAGCAGCTTTTTGAGAAATTAAAGGGTAAGAATGGGATCACACCCCACATCATAGAAAAAGCGTAAAGGGTAAAATGACTTTTTTTTCATCAATTCCATAATATAGCCAACTAAGTTGTCAAAAACGTTTATAAAAATATTTTTAGGTTTTTATTCTAAACCTAAGCTCTTTAGAAAACATTTTTGACTCTCCGAATCACACTTAAAAACTTAACCATGAGATATTAGTTCATAACCGTCCTCCGTTCTTTCAGTTGAAATTAACTTAAAGGAAGTAAATCGAGAACAGGAGGAACCCTTCTCTAGAATGATAATTAAATCGTTATCATAACTGAGTTGACACTCAAACTCGGGTAGAGTCCTTTGGCGCATTAATATTTCCTTCACAAAGTCAAGGTTTGAGTTTTTAAAGATTCTTATCCGGCCATCGTGAAGACAATGGGAAATGAGAACTGCCAGCGTGTCCAGATTTTTGTCATAGGCCCAAGCAACCATTCTAGCTCCTATAGGCTCTTTTACTGGCCAAGAGACAAAGAGGGGCAGCAGGACATCTTCTCCGAGGTTCAATTCATCGGAATGAAGGACGGACACAGCAGTGGCAGGACTGTTTCCCAGCGATGGTTCAACAATACACAGTTGCTCCAGACCATGGACAATGAACCGGTCAGTTTGATCCGGATGAAAGGTAAGCTGACTAGAATTCTCTCTTGCATACTCCAAGCCTGATGGGGACAGTTTCACAAGGACTTGCAAAGCTCTTTCAATTAGAAAATATCTGTAAGTATTGCAACATGGAATAAGCTCAAACAGGGAAGCTAAGCTCATATGAATTGTAAATAGGACTGGAGGGGCTTTCATAACTTGAAAATCAATAGCCAATCCAACAGGACATCCCGGAGCAGGAGGACAAAAGCTAGTATGAATAGGTTTACCTGAAAAATTTGCATAGCATTAGAGATAATTTAACAAAATCTATTTATTTTTAAAAATGCAGAAAAACTCTCAGCTATAACAAATTTGAAAAAGCCGATTCCAAAGGAATGTTTATCCTTTACCTATTGGGTTGTCCCATAAGTTCTGTTACTTTTTACGAAGTTTTGTCTTTGAAAATTTTTTATGAAAAACTGGTAATAGGTAGAGATTTCAAACAAAAGGGATTTTGATATAGTATACTTATGAACATAATGTGGGATTTTGGTAGTTCTCGGGATATTATTTCTTTTCAAAATGGTGGTTTGAAAAAAAGACCACAAACGACGATTTTCGCGTAATTTTTTTCTTTTGTTTAAAAAACTAGGAAGAACGCATAATTCAGGGCTAAAAAAAGTTTTACTATATATTTGAAATGTTTAGTTTAAGATGTCATAGTTTCAAGATAATTCGATAAGTTTAACTTAGGAAATTTTGGTCCCAAACATAACATCTATTGCAAAAACTTACCTCAATAATATTAGTCATTTCAAAGAAATTTTTACGAAAAAAAGCATCAAAATCAATAAAAAAGCTTAAGAAAGACCCAAGTACTCAAAATATGCAGTATATTAATTATATCTGAACTTAAGCTCAGAAAATAGTGCGCACAATGCAAGCGTGCAACGTTTTAGCTTATCACAATTACACTCGCTGAACTTACGCTCAGCGAACAAAGCAATTTTCTTCACTTCATACGAAAAGATTACAATAAAAACAACTCCTTGGCAATTAGAAATAAATCAATTGAATGATATTATGAAAAGGTACTTTCAATGCATTAATGGCATCAATTCAATGCATTAACAAGCATTATGGTTCAAAAAACACCTGCCTTTAGTTACTTCATACCAGCTGCTTAGAAAAACAATAGGCGTGCTTTAAAAAACACGTGAAATTGCCAATATATGAAGTTTAAAGCCAAAATTTCCAACCTTAAACTTATCGAATCATCTTGAAACTATGACATCGTTATCTAAACATTTCAAATATACAGTAAAACTTTTTTTAGCCATGAATTATGCGTTCTTCCTAGTTTTTTAAACAAAAGAAAAAAATTACACGAAAATCGTCGTTTTTGGTCTTTTTTTCAAACCGCCATTTTGAAAAGAAATAATATTCCGAGAACTACCAAAATCACACATTATGTTCATAAATATACATATATCAAAATCCCTTTTATTTGAAATCTCCACCTATTACCAGTTTTTCATAAAAAATTTTCAAAGACAAAACTTCGTAAAAAGTAACAGAACTTATGGGACAACCCAATATATTCATCCTATACCGCACGGTATAGGATGGTAACGCAAGAGAGAGGAGGGCAAGTACTAGTCTAGCCGAGACTATAACTGAAAAAGTGATGACCATTGATTAGTCCTCCACTCATCTGCTGGAAAGACAATGACATTTCTAGGACAGATTTAATTCCAGAAAGGCAAGGTAAATGAAAGGAGAAGTTACTAATCTATTGTCATTCCAGCAGATGAGTGGAGGACTAATCAATGGTCCCCACTTTTTCAGTTATAGTCGGCTAGACTAGTAATGCCCTCCTCTCTCTAGCGTTACCATCCTATACCATGCTGATGAGTCCTAACATGGACGAAACTAGTCCACGGTTGGAAGTGACGCTTGAGAGTTGTGAGTTTAAACCTATTGTCTGCTTAACCAGCAAAAAATTTCTAAAATTCTCCTTTCATTTAGGTTTCCCATGTTGTTAAATATCGTCATTTTTGGTTCTTTTCAATTGTATGAGCCTGAACGCAGTCAATATCGAATTAAAACCTATACACCATCTTTGGGATATCATTGCCTCAAGTTCCCATCAGAAAAACATTCAATGGCACTTTACTGGGGGAAATTCCACGGGGGTTAAAAGTGCGCTTTGCCGAGAAAAGAGGATGCTCGCCAGCGCTGGGGGTGGGAGTTGGATGTAGGCATCATATTCCCAAAGCTGAGATACAAGGCTATCAAATAATGCCAGTTGAAGTAAAATGGAAAAATATTCAATAAAACTTCCATGTCAGGCCTTCATCCAGCTCCCACCACTAGCGCCAGCAAGCATCCTCTTTTTTTGGTGAAAGCGTGCTTTCAACCCTCGAGAAACTTCACCCCATTAGGTGCCATTGAATGTTTTTTCGATGCCAAATTCTTCTCAATACCTAAATACAAGCTGTTGCATACAATTCTTTAGATACCTTTGTTTTGGAACTGTTTAGTATTGCAGTTGAAAACATATTTTTTTTGTTTAAAGAAGAATTTTAACTATTTTGTATTTTTACTTAAGTTTGCTTTTTTGAAGTAAATATAGGGTAAAATAACTGATGTTTTTGTAATAAATCTTTAAAATGTGTAAATGTTAAAAATTAATAATAAATTTTAATTTTTAGACTTACTTAAATTCATTTATAAATCTTAAGTTTTATTTGCTATCACATTGGTTATATTTTTTAAACATGTTAAAATGTTTCAAGATATTATTTTGAAAGTTTAAAATTTATACTAGGAAAACTGAATTTTTTAAAACCATTCTTGTAAAAAGTGTCCAATTCCTCCCTGGTCTCCCCTAAGTATTTAATTGTATTGCTTTATGATAGAACTGCGTACCCCCATAAATATTAAGGTGGTTGCTCAAGCATTCCAGCAACCCTGTTTACAAAGCCACTGATTTAAGCAAATGTATAACCTTTAAACCCAAGCCCATAAAACACTGCCATGCAATCTATTCTAATATACATATTCTAATACATTCAATCATTTCTAATACAATACACTCGTCCTTGGGTACCATGGACGAGCTACGAGCTCTTTTTGTACTTCAAAACTACTATTTTCTTTTTGTATGTATGTATTCGTCTTCTTTTTTTGTTGTCTCTTAAATGTTGTGTGCATATTATTCCATTGTTTTTTTCTCTTTTGTGTAATTTTTAATTATATTTTGTTGAAATAAAATCCTTGAATCCTTGATTTCAAATTGGATAACTCAAACATCTAACATTCCAAGTTTCCTATTGGGCCCCAAAACACTGATTATATTATTAGTTTGAGATTAAAATTTGGGCCACTGGTATCACTTCTCAAAGCACTAAAGTAAAAGTCACAACCCAAAACGTGGCAGAAACATTTAATTTTGAAGTAGCTGATGCCAGCTTAGTCAGCAGTTCTTAAACTTTCTATCGTCACGAAGCCCTTTATATAGCATCCAGGCATCAGGGACCCCCAACATTTAAAACACCAAAAGCCGTAACCAGACTATTCTTTTGAGTTTTAGATCAATTAAAACTAGTAGGGGAGAACAGGATAAATGGGACAGGGGATGAACGGGACAGCTCAATTTTTTATACCTTAGCTTCACTTTAAATTTTTGTTATTTCAGCCATAAGATAGTAGTACCTAGCCCATTCAAAAAATTGTGTTCATTGACATCAGCTTCCATTTTTGTATAAATAGGACTACTAAATGTGTTTTCCCATACCAAAAGTAACTTCTATCGTTTAATTCTATAATTATTTATTAAAAAATAATTTAACTAAAGCTACAAATTTTACAGTGTGTTGAAAGAGTACTTATATTAGTATAGTTTCCAATTTGAATGAAGAAAATCCAAGAATTTTTTCATAGTCTAATTTTAGTTTTTCAAAAATATGTGGGTACGGGGATGAATGGGACAGTTCCATCATCACTTCATTTCCTGTTTCCAAAACTTTCCATCAATAGCTTGCTATATTCAACTCATTTAAGTAATTTCTGATAAAGTTTACTAAAATAGGGTGCAAAAATTTATGTTTAAACTTGTGTTTTATGTTCCAAACTCATGTGTGAATATGCAAAGTCTTAATGAGCAAATAGTTGCAACTGTCATCTCAAATATGTTATGGTTAAACAATTATTCAAACAAGTAACTTTTTATGCTCTATTTTTATGAAAAGTTCCTTAAAAATGGCAGGGAAAATGTTATTGCAGGAAAGGAATGGCTTTGGGGGTTAGGTCCAGGCATCAAATATTATCTATTTGCACTCCTAAAAGTACAAACCCATAAAAAGCAAGTAGCATTAATAGAAATAACACCAGCTTCAACCCACTGTGCTGAAAGAACTAAAAGATTTGTTTCAGTTTATGTGTTAATTTTACTCGTTATAAATTGAATAAATGTAGGCTGTTTTTGCCCTTTAAATGCCTTTTTAATTTTTTCCTTTGGAAAATAGAAGTGTTTTGTTCCTTTAAAAAGCTAAACGTTGTGCAATATTTAAAATAACTTTGTTATTTTGTAAATTTTTGAACTTTTTTAACTGTCCCATTCATCCCCATTCGGTGTCCCATCCATCCCCACCACGGGGATGAATGGGACAAAATACATGCGCTCATAAAAACTTTTCTTGGCGTTTAAATAATGGGTAATTGATTGAATACACGCATTCATAATGTAACCAAGAGTTCAATTATTGGCGGACCTGGAAAAAGTTGTAACCTTCCCCCGAACCTAATAAAATTCACCCAAACCTTATGTATTGCTCCTATGGAGCTGGCAGGGGCTTCCCCCGAACCAAGTCAGGCACTTTTTCCAGGTCCGATATTATTGGTTTTAAACTTTTTACAGGATTGAAAAACGTATATTTTTTCAATTTTAGCAAAAATGTGAAGTTTGTCCCATTCATCCCCGCTCTCCCCTATATGTAAATTGTAAAAAATTTTGCCATTGCCCCAGAGGCGTATAAAGAAATTTATTTCGGGAGGGGACAAAAATTATTCCTCAGCCCAACCATGTATATCTTTTTCAAGTAGCTCTTTAGTACATTTTTAAGTAGAATTTGCGTCTTAGGGAAATTAATAAGAAAAAGTTATGAGTAATTAAGTTTTGGCTACCAGAGGGGGGTTCTCCCCCAGAAAATTTTTGGATTTGTCGACTCAAAAAAACAGGTTTTTGATTAGTTTTGGTACCCTAGTTAGAATTTTTTGAATAAGTAATAATTTGTAAGATTTGCATTTTGATAAGCTTAACCCGTAACAGGGGAGGTGAAAAAATGGAATTCCCAAAAAATTGGAATAGAAGTGGAATTTCGATAGTCGCACTTGTCAACATGCAGTTAAGAAGAGGTCATAGTCAAGGTCACGAAAAGTGAAGTTAGTAGAAGAACCCATTCAATCCAAGCATGTGGTGGGGAGGAAAGGAAAATGATGCTGAGTCTGGGAGACCCACGTCCCCTGCTACGGGTTAATGTAAAAAATAGTTTTTATAATACTATTAGAGTTTTAAGAACAAAAAGGTATCTGGAGGGTCATCCCCAGAAAAGTCTTAGAAATTTGACCTTGAAAACACACAGGTTTTGAACTTGATTTTGATACACTTCATCTGAATTTCAGACCACATTTTTAGGTAGGATTTCAATTTTGATAAACTTATTTTTAAAAAGTTTTTAATAATATATAGTACCAAATACTAAAGGGGATTGGGGTCCTCACCCAAAAAATTTTCGGAACCTTGATAAAAAAACAGGGTTTCAACTTGATTTTATACACCAAGTTTAAGAACCACTGCTCTAAGATTTTAAGTTGTCTTTTCTAGTGATGGGCAAAATCGATAATTTTAGGTATAGAATACTTTGGTATCGAATACTCATAGGTATCGAGTACTTTTTTCAATGTTTGGAAATGAACCTTAAGAGACAATTTTTTATAGGGCCTATCCATAATCAGACTGAAATTCAAAAAACTGAAAGCGATCCATCAAAAAGCGGGCTCCCGATCCCCGGAAAACAAGATCTTGAATACGCCGAGCCGCTGCGCCGCTCGGAGCCCCCGCGAGGCGAATTTCAAATAGCTAAAAGAAGGAGAAACACCCGAGCAGAACCCCCCCCCGCCAAGGCTGCACATATTCCGATAACCCAATCCAATCCAACACACCTTCCCTGCGCGCCGAAACCGAAATTAAAATGTCGAGAGAAAAGTCACACATGAACATCAGCAGAGCACGTAAACCTTCTCCCGCAAAGCCAACCCAACATCTCCAATCATCGGCAAACTTTCCCACCCCTTGCCGAAAACTAGTAGATCCACTAACAAAATCATCCCCCCTGAACCATCATAGAATGAGAGGAGGACCAAATCGAAAAGAATTAGCTATTTTAAAATAATTTACTGAAATCTGGATAATTTTCCTTTAATTGGCGCAAATAAAAAATATGGTATCCATTTGAAAATATTTAGTAAGTAATCGTATAATCACGGATGCAGAATATGTCCGATCCGGCGATCTAGGATCGGGGGAAATTTTAGCCATATGGGGAAATTTTGTGGAAAAGTATATGGAACTCTCAATTTCAGTACATTCATCAAAATTTACATCATGATTTTCACCTTCATCACATATCTAAGGTTCGCTTTCGTTTTGCGTTTCCATTCGTTACTTGTAAACTTGAATCTGACTTTCTGTAGAGATCTTAATCACTTTTTAAAATTTTGGGGAAATTTTTATGTTGATTGGGGGAAATCTTGGAAGTAAAAACATTTTCTGCATCCTTGCGTATAATCAAATCTTATAAGTCAACAGCAAGTAATTGATTATAAGATTAAATTACTTAAGTACTGATATCGGAAAAAGTATCCACAGCTTTGATAACAAAATTACTGATCTCGACAAAAGTATCAGATGAGTATATTATCAGATGAATATCAGTAACAGTATGAGTATCAGTATCAAGTTCGAACTTGATACTGATACTCATATACAAAGTAAGTCAATGTGGGAAGAGTCGAGAGGTATCTTTGAAGCGATTTCATGGAGGGAAAACCCAAGGCCGCGCCGTGTCAAATTTCGCTCGCGGAAGATTAACGACTCGGGTTTGAGCGTTGCGAAATGAAAACAGAAACTGGCTGCGTTTGATCTACAGTTGGTATTTTAAAGATTATTTCATAAAAAAATTTAAAACGAAATATGTCAATAAAGTATCGATACTTTTTTGGGTATCGAATACTAAAGTATTTGGTATCGATACCTGCCCATCACTAGTCTTTTCAACTTCAAATTACCCAAATTGCATAGCAACAATAAATTGAATGGGTTGAAATTTTCAGAATGGTACAGATCCTGCCAAGATGATAACGTATAGGGTAAATTTTAAGAATCCGGGCCATGGCAATTTCTTGGCGAAATGCTTTCTCGCCAATGCTTGCCAAGTCCTTCACGGAACGAACATCGCAATAGAATTTATGGTTGCATTGTGAAGTAGGAAGAACCATTGGTTGGATCCTAGCAGAGCCCACACCCTTGCCAAATCAAATCAATCAAATCAAAGTCTGCCCGGGCCTAGTGGCCCATCAGGCGGTGCCCATCTCCGTTTCTGTAGCCTTTTGGGCCTGGGGTGCTAATTACTAGCGTGTGTCCAGGCCGAGTGGCTAGCCCGACGCTGGACCCCCAGTTGATTCCCCAAGCAAGCTTGGTCCTCATTTATCGACCCCGGAAGGATGAAGGGCTGAGTTGACCCGTGACCAGCTACCCAAGCAGGAGCCGCGAGGCATCGAACCTGGGTCGGTAATGCTCGTAGCCAGACACGCTAACCACTGCACCACCGCGGCCACAACCCTTGCCAAAGTTGATGATTATTCCGCCTTCTTTGTAACCCTACTTTAATACACTAGATGGCGCTTGGCGCCATCTTGTTCTGGTTTGGCACTTGATTTCGGTTTGTCGCCAAGGGTGTGGGCTCTCCTAGGATTTTACCAGAACCATTTATCGTCTAACTTTCGCCAACCCTTGGGGATTGGCCCGGATTGTTAAAATTAACCACGCATAGTAAGACAAACCCTCCAAAGGAAAAAAAGGATTCTTTTTTCACCTGGCCAGAACTGTATCAGTCTCAAAATTCTTACCATTGAATGAAGTGGAAGGTTAATGAAGCGAATCAGGCCCGCAGATTTTCATTGCCAAATTTGGCGATAACAATTCAATGTTCGGATGCAATCGGTTATCCACTTGGGGACAAAAAAATCACCAAATTCAGCTGTGGGCCGGATTCGCTTCATTTACCAAATAGAATTTCACTTACCATTTTTTAGGAATTCTGAAAACCTGTATACTTGGATAGTTTTATCATAAAGTTCCACAAATAGCAGATCTTGAGTTATTTTCACGGATTTAAATTTGCAACCAAAAGTTCCGAAATCGATGCATAGCATGTGCTTGAACTGGAATGTATTGGCTGTAAAAACAGCCAATGAAGCAGTATACTTTCCACGGTACCAAGAGTTTTTCAAAACAGGGGACTGAAGAGTAAAATCTAACCCATACAAGTTCCATTCCAAATATTGAAATTGGTTCATATCAGCGTTTTCAGGTTTTACGTATATTCTTCTCATTACAGCACCTGTATTCAGGTTGACTTGATACAACCATTGATCTTTCGTAAGAACGAGAATATACTTCGTAGAGCAACTGCAATAGCCATTAGAGCAGTTGCAAATATTTCTAGCACTGGAATAGGCGATTGTTTCTATCACAGTTTTTTCAGCTTGTTCGATGGGGATAGTAATTGCTGGATCAAGCTTCCTATTAGGCACGTCAAGTTGTAGAATTACAGATTTATTTTGTTTGCTAAATAAATAGCCATCACTAAAATAATTAAGTGTTCCAGGTATCTCAGTAAATAGTACTTTCTCATAAAGGGTTAAATTGGATTCAAATTTTACCTGACTTATTTTGGCTTCGTTACTTACACGGTTCGAGTCATGTCTCATGCCAATTGAACGATTAAATACAGCATTCACTAAGTTCTGAGGTTTGGAATAGAACAAACCCTGCATATTTACCACAGTCTTTATGCCGGATATCGATTAAATTAATCTTAAAACCGAACACACTCCACAATCATAAGATCGGACCTGTGTTTACTTTTGATTTGAAAATTGACAAGTATGTTTTTTTTATTTGTTTCACCTTTCTCGTTTTAAGTTGAGTAAACAGGAGCTGACTGATAATTGCCTACTTTTTCAGCTTACAGAGCCAGCTGAAATGTGTAGCTCTTTTTAGTTAGCAGCGCCATCTGGAATAATAAGATCTAGCGTTTTTTCGCTGAATAAGGAACTCGAGTTTCTGACATTACTGTCAAAAAATTGTCTGACTTAATTAAATATTCTTTCTAAAGTGAGTCTGAAATACGTAAAATTTAACTTGCGGCATGCATCAACCACAGAGTATAGAGCTAACAGAGGATCCATCTCCATAGACGCCATAATGGCAACTTTTTATAGCATTGATTTTCCCATAGACGGGCGTTGCAAAGTTTGCAATGCCTCCTAGCTCCTAGACAGCCTATAATAGTTCGACGTCACTCCTGCTACGTCACGGCCGGCCACTCTACGTCACTCAAATCTGCAGTGGAGGGAAAAGAGTAGCGCCGATGAAATTAAAATCCCGCCTGATAGAAGTTCCATATCCAATCAGGAATCACTTTCACCATTTCGCCCTCTCTGATAGTGGCGGCTGCGTCTTCGAGAGAGGAAACCTGCCACTTGAACTCTCTGTTAGCTCTTTACTCTGTGTAGACAACCAACAATGGACTCGGTCAAGACCCTCTATATACATGGCCACCCAACTCCGGACGATGACGTCAAACGTGAGTGAAAATTGCCATGTTAAGTCTATGGAGTGACGTCAAAGATGAGTGAAAGTTATGACGTTGCACGGCCGAGTTGGGAGGCCTTTATATAGAGGGTCTTGGCTCAGTGCCCAACAAACTGGACTATATTCGACCACGCCCATATTAATCACGTGATGGGGAAAACAAACTCACTATCAAATCATACCTCCCTATTATCAAATCTCACTACCTCTGTGGTAACCAATTGCAAGTTCAGTAGATCACATGATTGATGGGTAAAATTTGACGTCAAGACGGATATAGTTCATTCTCAGTATAAATTTTTTCGACATGATGAATAATTTTTCAAATAGAAACTACACTTCGCTAAAGATATTAAGACTATGTATGTAAAATGAGCAGAATACGGATGCTTGGCGGCAAGACTTCTTGCACTAGATTGATCACTAAGCCATCAACTAATTTGGTTTGGGTTTGCGTCTCACTCAGGTGCCAATCCACTTTTTTTTCCGGATTCACGATCAATTATTTTTTACATTATTCGTTGCTGATTGAAATTAGCTTCCAGTTAAAATAAATTGGCAAAAAATATCAAATTTATTATTTAATAAACTGTAAATTAACACCTTAAAAGAAGAGCTTTCTAATAAATTAGCTAATTAGATTAATATTTTGTTGGAATCATAGCATGTTAAGATAGTTTAAAAATTTCTATCTATACTATGTTCATTTTGAATAGGTGCCTGTGAAATAGTGCTTTCCCCCTAGGTAAAACCGTAACCATAGTTACGCTCTTTGCGCAGCCAATAGTAGGCCTTCTTCGCCACTTTGACGTTGATAGTTGCCATGGTTACCGATTCAGTGATGGGGGAAGGAAATGCACTCAGGCCAATTCAAAATGAATAGAGTATAAAGTAAATAATATTTAATATTATGTTAGATAATACTGATTAGAAGTTTTAACATTTTGGGGGCATAATAAAATGAGAATAATGTACTACGTGTTCAATAATAATTTTATATGTAAAACCAAAAAAACAATTTGAAACAATTGTTATAATGGCAAGGTTCAAATAGAAGAATAAGCAAAATGATACCAAGAAATTTATTAAAATATCAAGAACAGACGTTAAAAAATACTCTTTATTATAAGTCTTTTTATTTTGTGACATGCTCTTTCACTAATGATTTGCCTATGAGCCATTACTCTGCGTACGAAGCTGGAGGTCCGGTAAGTTTGGGAGTTCCATCCTCATTCTTTTCTAGTACTGGGAATAATGCTCGGCTGGCAATACCACAATGGTTGTTCGAGTTTCGAAGAAGTTTTCCGTAGCCGTTGTGTCCCCATGATTTCCCCCAGCTATAAGAAGAAAAGAATATCAATTCTGGTGTACAACGCAGGCCCAAACGGGTTATTTAATTGTTCAGAAGTACAACATATAGGTTCATAACGTTCAAGAATCTCTAAATTGGTCATATTAAAAAAAATCTTTCGTTTGAGCTCCCAAAAGTATGGGAAATTATCAAACATCTGTCGGGCATCTCTCGGTTTTTGCGTCTTTTTTCAACGTCTATAGTCTATTCATTTAGAATTGGCGCTTGAGAAATAGTGCTTTCCCCCACGCTAGAAGCGAAACCATAGTTACGCTCTTCGCTCAGCCAATAGTAAGCCTTCTTCGTCACTTTGACGAGGATAGTTGCTATGGTTACTGATCGGTGGTGGGGAGGAAATATTTTCAGGTGCCAGTTTAAAATGAACAGAGTATAATATTTTCGCTAATGTTTGTAATTTCCTATGAAAATTAGAAAACGAAATGATTAGCAAAGCTACGTTTTGCGTTTATGTTCTGATATTGATATTACTTACAAGGGCCTGTCAAACGAAAAATGAATGAGAGTGCTCTCATTCTTTTTTTTCTAAAGCTTTCTTAACTCCCCTGCCAGTTCTATTACAAAATTTCTAAAGTAAACTGTTCCATGAAAATCGTATAATCTACAGTGGGTGGCCTTTGAATTAGGGACAGTGCTCATTTTTATGGATAATTTTCAGATAATTTTATGAGCAGATGAATTGATTTTCATAAGGGGTTTTTATTGGGCATTGCTTCTGGTATTGCTGCTTTTGTTTTTTATGAGTGGCAACAATAGAAATATTCGCCATATTTGAAAAAAAGTGAATTTACTTACAAAGTGGTTAATGTCAGCTATAAATCCTTGCTGCAGAAAATTTGTTTAAATTTTTTTAATAAATTTTTACCGGATATTTTAGTTTAAACTAATAAAAATTCTTATTAATATATTTCTTTTCATTTTTTGCTAATTTTTTTTAGATAATTTTATAATTTATTACACGAAAAAACATGAAATTGTACTTTTAAATACATGTCTCCAAGGAAATGTAAAGCTATACCGACATTATTTTTTAACTCCAAACTCCCCAGAGAGACATAACAATCACTAAAAGCGTTTCGAAGTATTTTTGTTTGGCAAATAAGAGTTTAATTTGAGCAAAACAAACCCTGGAATGCAGAAAATGTGTCCAGAAAAGGAACACCGATCCTCGTACCAATTGCAAAACCAGAGATATCTATTTTTAAAATCATAAAATAGTATTCCCTGATAAATTACAATGAAGGAATAAAAGAATTTATATAAAAGGTTATCCCATAGGCGTTAAGCCAAAGAGAACCTCATTAGTCGATGGTTTAACGAAAAAAACATGCATTAAGGGTTAAAACATATGTGGGCCAAATTCAGAGGACCAAACCACCAAATATCCTCGAAATAGGACTGTTAAGGACTGGAGTCTTGTTGGAACAAATTTCAAACAGCTCTGATGGTTAATAACAAGATAACAAGTTTTGGTAATATTTTGAAGGTAGGCCTATCCATCGAATCAATATGTCAAATTTTGATCAACTAAAATTCATTTCTCGACGAAGCCCTGGGTATAAGTTCTATTGAAACTGTCTTAGGGGAGCTGGATTAACACCTTGTTAGTCCCATGGGGAGGTCTATGATCTCAGCGAAGGGAATTGGGCACCTATAAGTCATAAAAAGATCCATGAAGTAACCCAATACCAAGCGAATACTAGAAATGCGGCTTCTCCTATAGCTCGGAAAATGGTTCCCAGGTAAATAAATGAACATTTTTATGCACAAATTATCCCTTTTCCCTAAGTGCAGAACTGTTACTGCATATTTGGATGAAAAAACATTGCTGTTTTGGCTTGAATAGGGAACTAATAACATTTGAACCCTGTAGAGAGCATGTGAAAGCTCACCAAACAATCAATCGCTAAAAATGCATAAGTCTGTATTTGTTTACTTATTAAAGCTATAATTGCAGCTAAGACACTACAATATTTATGCGATTTCTAGACGACAACTTTTAATTATTTCATGAAATAATAATAAAAAATAGCTCTGTAGCTTCAATTTGCTGTATGTATGATCTCAATAATACCTATCAGGTTTAAAACCAAATACGTGTTTAAAAAATGCAGTTAAACCAGAAAAAACTGAAATCTGAAAAGTGTCTCAAATTCAATGGCCACCCACTGTAAATGCCATACATTAAACTTTAAACCCAAGACCAATAACGATACGTTTTTACACACCTGTTTTTAACTAGCCAGTAATCTTGTCCATTCTCTGTTCCATATCCAATGACAGTTAATGCATGACTCAAAGTTGTGTTGCTACATTGAGGGTCGGAATAAATGCCATCTCTGTGGAAAAAGACAATTTTATACTATTTCTGGCCGAAAATATGTTGTAAAAATACCACAATAAATATCTTATGCTGAATTATCATTTAAAGGTTTAATTAATCTCTATAGTTGGGAAAAAATGAGTAAATAATTTTTCTAAATTCTATGAATCTTGAGCAATAAGCATATTTTTACAAGGCTAACTACATTATAACTATAATAAATAACAACTAGATTATAACTAGAAGTATCTAATAACCAGATTATTAGGTATAGCGTCTAGATCTAGAAGGTTGACTGGAGATTGAAATTAATAAGTGTTATTTTATAACTATGTAGTTTGTGTAACGAAACCAACTGCTAATAATTCTATAGTTATTACTGTGTGTTGCTCTTTATATCAAAAAGTAACAATACCCATTTTATAAAAAAAATTAAGCAAGATCAATAATTCATGACATGTTTCGGAACACATTTTCGGAGGGGGGAATTCCAGGGGGACCGTAACTAGGAGGGATCTAAAAAATCGGTTGATTCGATTCTAACCTGGTATAGATTCCTTAGGGCAGGCGAGGATTTACCCCCTCCCTTGGACCCCTAGGTTCTCAAAGTGTCTTAAAACCCTATTTTTGGAGGATAAATTTCAAAGAATTTTCTGGGGAAGGACCCTCAGACCCCACAATAATAATCTTTTAGTGTAACCCAAAAAGTTCCAAAATGATTTACCTATATAGGGCCTAATTACAAAAACTTTTCTGGGGAAGACCCCCTGAAACGCTAAATTAGTGTAATTCGTTCTCTGCCAAAATTTTAATATCTTCAAAGATATATCATGGTTCTGATTGCAATGACAGTTGATGATACACACTGCTTTCCCTGGATTATATTTTAATCACAAACGAAAGGGGAGAGTGAAACGAAATAATGAATGATACTTTTTAGGGAAGAACAAGATTTTGAGTTTTTTGGTCTAAAAGTAAAGGTAATCCGTTAAAACAGATGTTCTTAAACTGTGGTTCGCGGGCCCCTGGGGGTCCGCGAGTTACCTTGAGGAATTCCTCAAGTTACTTTTAGAATTCCCTAAATAGTTTCAAAATTAGATGAAACACTAGTTTTAAGAGGCAAATTTCAAAAATTTTCTGGGGGAAAACCCCCAGCCCCCTCGAAATTTTTCTTCAATGCATAATTTTTTTCCTTGAAATTTCCAGACCCTCACCCATGCCCTCACCTCAGAGACTTGGAGTAATTCACGGGCGTATACTATAAGGGTGGGTGCGTATGAAAGGGCCCTGCCCCCTCCTGAAATTTGGACTTGGTGTATCAAAACAAGTTAAAACCCTTTTTTTTATCAAATCTCCAAAATTTTCTGGGGGAGGACCACCGAACCCTCTTTAGTACTTGGTGCTTTATTATTAAAAACTTATTAAAAATAAGTTCATCAAAATTGAAATCCTACCTAAGAGTATAGTCTGAAATTCGGACGAAGTGTATCAAAATCCTGTCCTGTGTGTTTTAGGGAAAAATTTTTCTAAACCTTTTCTGAGGATGACCCCCCAGATACTTTTTTGTTCTTAAAACTCTATTATAAACTATTTTTACATTAAATTAATCAAAACGCAAATCTTACATAAAAATTCATATTCAAAAAATTCTAACTAGGGGTATCAAAACTAATTAAAAACCTGCTTTTCTAGTTGAATTTCCAAAAATATTCTGGAGGAGGACCGCCTGACCCCCCTTTGGTAGGTAGAACTTAATTACTCATAACCTTTTTATATTAAGTTCCCTAAGACGACAATTCTACTTAAAAATGTACTAAAAAGCTACTTGGACCCTATACAAATACAAATACAAATTAAGTCGACCAACTACAGGCGTAAGCCCAGCAAGGTTGGTCCAGTCTTTTTAACCCAAACTACCGGAATCCCAGTATCTGTCAATTTTCCTCTTGAACTCGTTTACCCCACTAGAATTTACAATTGTTTCAGGCAACGCATTCCATTCCATCTATCCACTACCCTATTAAAAAAATAATGCCCCCCTTTCTACAATCCGTCTTAAATTTTACTTTATTTAATTTGAAATTGTGACCCCTTGTTCTATTATCCCGTATTCTGTTACCCCGTATTGAAATCTAGTCCCTCTGTGTCCCCTTACTTTACCATTTTAAAAAGTTGATTCAAATCCAGTCCAATCCTTCTTTTCTCTAAAGTGAACATATTTAGCTTCTCTAATCTTCCCTCATAACTTAAACTGGATATACCCTTGACCATTTTAGTAGCCCTATGCTGAACCCTTTCAATTGAATCAATATCTTTTTTTAAGTCTGGAGACCAAAACTGAACAGCATACTCTAGATGAGGTCTCACCAAGCCTCTGTATAGTGGCAAAATAATATCCTCGGACCTTGAAGAAACAGTTTTTTAATGTATCCCAATACCCTATTAGCCTTTTTACTAGCAGATGAACACTGATGAACCTATGAAATATACATGGGGGCTGAGGGGCAATTTTTGTCCCCTCTCGAAATAAATTTCTATATACACCTCTGGAGTAATTGTAAAATTAATTATAAGTTATATACTAATTTTAATTAATCTTAAACTCAAACAAAAGTCTGGATTACGGGTTTTGGTGTTTAAAATGTTGGGGGTCCGCGATGTCTGGCTGCTACATAAAGGGGTCCGTGACGATAGAAAGTTTAAGAACCGCTGCGTTAAAAGAACACATTTCAAAGAACCCAGTATTTCAAAATAGTGTTTCTAAACTACTTTTACAGATTCTTGTGGAACCGCCCCTACAATAAGGGGACGTCCATAAATTACGTGAGGTCAAAAATGGGGAAAGGTGGTCTAGCAAAATCTCACCTGGGGGAGGGGGGAGTCAATTAAAACCTTTTCTTTATATTTTTAGTTCTTTAGTTTTTTCTTTTATATTTTTTAGCACAACTTAAGGAAAAATGCCCAGATTAGTCAAAACAGCGGAGTTAACCTTTTAAACGCCGCAATTCAAATTTCGAATTAAAGGTCCAGATTTTTGGCTTAAATGGCTTGTTTCATCATAACTAAAACCCTTCTAGTCATTTTTTGGCAGAAAAAAAATCCTAAGTATGATTTTGAGCATGTTCCCAGTTGGGAACATCGGCGTTTGGGGTGAAGGTTTTAAGGGGATTTCCAAAAGGCACAAATTTTACAATTAATTCAAATAAAATGATTCAAATAGGTTTCTACTCAATTATTATGAACATTTTTATGATAGTGGACGGTTTTTTAATTTTTATTATCCCTACGTGGACGATTGAGTAACATTTTATAGATTTTCATAAGAAAAAATTCACATGTTTATTGCGTACGCGAAGCTTTTCCGTACCTTTGTCTTGCACTATGGGTAATATTTTGATATAAAAAATAGATAAGAGTATTCCCATGCGCTTCAAAGCTAAACAGTTACGTTTCTGTGAGAAAAAGACGGTTCCATAAGGATATCTAGCATAAAATCCACTAATTGCATTCAAATCTAATTAGCTTTCAAAAGTGATAACCATAATTATCTCCATTGATTCTTAAAGCTGTGTTTCTCATGGAAGATTCCGAACTGAACCACATATCTCTTACGTCCAACTTGCATTAGAAGAGTGTTTTAAGATGTGTACACTTTTCTTTATTTTCAAAATTTTTCAATTTTATTCCTAAAATATATACGCAAATCCTCAGAAGCACTCCAAACATGCTCTTTGCATAACCCCTAATGATAATTACTGAAAATTAATCGACCGGGGAGTTAGAAAAATATACATGTGTAAGAATCTGCTATAAAGATTTGGCATTTATTTCTCCATAAATCAGGTGAAAAAATAAAAACTACAGATTTTTGAATACAAAACATCATTCTTAACCTGTTTAGATCCTTTGAGACAAAAAAGGTTCACAAAATTAAAGAAAATAGGAAATAACTTGAAATTTTGCATGTTATAAAAATCCCCTCAAATACTATACCTCAAACGCCGATGTTCCCATTTGGGAACATATACGTTGTATTGGTAATTACTCTCCAAAATTGGAATATAAAGCTATTCTGTCAAGCCAAATGGGAAGAAGTGTACTTAAGTAACCTAAACACAGCAAAATTATTTAAAACTAAATTTATTTAAAATTTTCACAAGTTGAAACTTGTGCAACTTTTTGAAGTGCCAAAAATCTCTAATTTTGATGTTAATTCTACAAAAAGGATTAAATTGCACGTGAAAAACTTTTGCATGTAAAATAACTTCATATCTTTAAGTTGATTTCTACCAAGTATCGAATTCCTGCATGAAAAATTAAGTGGTAAAAAAATTCCTTAAAATGATGTTCCCATTTGGGAACATCGGCAGGTAAAAGGTTAAGACCATGTTTTTTTATTTCAACACGTATTCGTATCAAAAGTTTTGCAAGTCTAATGCCGATAAGACGAAATAAAGACCTTTCAAAGAAATTTGTTTGTTTAAAAGTGAATGAAAAACTATCACGTGAGAACCTGAGGGGAGAGGGTGGGTTCAGCCACAAAATCAGAACAAGGAGGAGGGAGGGGTCCAGATTTTGGGGAAAACACCTCACGTTATTTATGGACGTCCCCTAATGGACGTTCATTAATTCAGTGTTAAAAATAAAAAGTACTACATTGCTGTATTGAGTAACTTAGAGTATTTCAATCTCAACTATCAGAGACGGTAAATGTATTTAAGTGTTGTAAATGACATGCATTTTTTTAATTATTAAATAGTACCATTCAACAAGTATTTATAAAATTAAAGATTTACTTTAATTCTTGGAGAACCTTTTTTTGAAGTAACTTGGGTGGTAGCTTAAGTGGAAAAACTACATGGATAATACAAATTTAACATTTTTATAACAATTTATAATAATTATCCAGTGTTCGACACTAGTTTACTAGAAATAGTTGCAACTAGTAGTTAACTACTGATCAACTAGTAGTTAAACTACATTTTTCTTAAACTACTAATTGAAACTACTTTTATATTTTCAACTACTTTCAAAAAACGTGTTCAAAATTTTAAAATTTATAGATTTAAAATTTTCATAAAATTTCAAAAAAAAATTGTGTACTGCCATTTACTCATTTATCATTACAATGTTCTTTGATTACAGTGTCATTTTATGTGATAAATTTTCAAATTCGACATTTTCCTTTCCACAACTGCTCTGCAACTCTTAAGTTTTGGTTTCCTTTTCGTTTCCAATGTCAGTGGGCCGGCCAGGGGCGTCATTTCAGTTTTTGGTTGGGGGAACAAGGATTTTTTTTAGGTGGGCCTGGGCCCCACGCCGTAACTATACTTTTTTAGGGATGTTGCCGCAACTTCATTTTTAAGGTATCCCCCAAAGAGAAAATTTATATACGAGCACTGTAAAATAGTATTTGAATGATATTAATTATAATATCAAAATTTGACAACGTGAAAAAAGGGGAAAATGTTGAGTCTGAGAATCACCCCCAGGAAAATTTTGAAAATTTGCCTCTTAAAGTAGTGTTTTAACTCATTTTTATGAGACCCTTTGAGCTATCATTCAAAGAAAACAGTTTCTTGTAAACCACAGAATTTTCTTGGGGAAAAAAGAGTTAAAAGTTTCAAGGGGGAATAGGGGTTCTCCTCCAGAATATTTTTGAAAATTTGCCTCTAAAATTAGTGTTTTAAATTCATTTTGAGGCATTTTTGGTTACACCCAAAGAGAAGAGCTCCCTGTAAACGTCAAAATTTTCAAGGAAAAAAATTGTAGATAGAAATCAAAATTTTGAGGGGGCTGGAGTCCTCAGAATTTTTTTTAAATTTTCCCTTTATACTAGTGTTTTATCTCATTTTGAAACTATTTGGGAACATTCAAAGGTAACTTTAGGGTATCCCAAGGTAACTCGCGGACCCCCTAGGAAGGCGCTGGGGACCCCCGGAGGTCCGTGGACCACAGTTTAAGAACCCCTGGGCTATGAAATTAAATAGACTAGTTGCAACCAGGGTTGGCTGGATTGGACCCAATGGGTTTTCTCAAAAAGAACCATGTGAAAAAACCCACATTTTGGACCCATTTTTGGGTTTTTTCAAGAAAAATCAAGATTTTGGCAGCCCTTCAAAATTTAATGTTTTTTTTTCAAAGTTTAGGATATTTTAAAAATTTAATGGGTTTTTTTTCAAAATTTAAACTAGGTTTTGAAAATTGAATGGTGTTTTTTCAATTTCAGGGAGTTTTAAAAAAAAGTTAAATAGGTTCTTTCATTATTCAGTGGGATTTTTCATTATTGAATGTTTTTTTTTCAAAATTTAGGACGTTTAAAGTTCAAACTAGATATAAAAATAAAGAAGATTTTTTAAAAATTTCAGTAGGTTTTTTCAAAGTTGAATAGATTTCTTTCAATATTGAATGGATTTTTTCATAATTTAGGATATTTTTTAAATTTTAGTGGGTTTTTCCAAAATTTAAACCAGGTTTCAGTAAATGAGGGGTGTTTTTACAATTTCAGTGGGTTTTTAAAGTATAAAAACTTTGAAAAAACCCACTTAACTGTGGAAAAACTGACATTATTTTGACAGAACACATTTAACATAGAAAGAACTCACTAAAATTTGAAAAAACCTAATTACTTTAGAGGAGAAAACCACTTAATTTCGAAAAAACCCAGTTTTATATGGGTTTTTCAGGGTTTTATTGAAAAAACCCGAAAAAACCCAACCCACATGGTTTTTTTTTAAAAAACCCGGGTTTTTGCCAACCCTGGTTGCAACTAGTAGTTGAATTTTGGGAAGTAGTTAACTACTAGTTGCAACTAGTCCCAGGAAAAAATAGTTAATTACAAGTTGCAACTAGATTTTCCCAGAGTAGTTAGTAGTTGGTAGTTAACTTCTTTTTAACCACTAGTTGCCGAACACTGTAATTATCAGCAAATCTTTATTTTGATCCCCCTTGATTACCAATAATCTCATATTTCTATTAACACAGGTATTGTTTTAGAATTTATTTACTTGTAATGTCTAAAGGTTTCTGGACTCCCGTCTAGGCCAGTTGCAATGGGACCCAAGATGGCGACAGCTTTTAAAAGGGCATCTTCATCTGCATAAGGTATTTCTAAATAGCCTCCAACTGGGGACCCAATCGTAGCGTTGTCAAACTTGCACGTTCCATCAGAATCCTGTTTAAATAAAAACAAAATTTTACTGAAAAGGGACCTACATATAACTTTGTAAGAATTGTTGATAACATCTCCTAACAACGATATAGAAAATATGCGTTAAAATATACCTATATCATTATAACCATTGCGTCATCGGCTCCTGAAAATTGGGGGGGACGATCTAAAGATTTGGTATTGCTCCCCAGAGAGACTTTTACAAAACCACGATTACCTACACCAGAATTATTATTTTTTCGTTCAAGCCCTCGTTCAATGATTTTAAAGTGGTTGAATATCAATTAACAATCTTCTGCCCCAAGATTTTGTGAATTTGTAACTTTTAACTAAAAAGAGGGATCTAGGAACCCTCTCCCAGAATTTTTTTGAAATTTTAACTCTTATACAGGGTCAAACTTTTTTCAGTGTTATATGATTAGACAATTTCTAAATCAAATTTTTCTAAATCATGGGGGTCCGCCCCCCTATTATATACGCGGCGTATATAATAGGCAAGAGGCGTATAATACGCCTCTTATGTTAAGTGCCATTTATAAATTTGCACCACCATTTATGATCATAGGTTTTAGAACCACAATCAGCAAACTTTCGGTCTCCCTCAAAAGTTAAAAATAAAGTTTTTTAAACAATATTCCTTATCATTGCGGGGACACCTCTCCCCTATCCCCTAAGTAGGCTAGTAAATCACTTATTTCTGTATTACCAGGTTAGAAAATCATCTCAAAAAATACTTAGACACGTGAAAAAAAAATCCTACCGTTCCAATATAAGGGTAAGTCTTGGCAGTTGCTACTCCATTCACGTCAACAGCGTACTCCAGAGCTCTGCACATTTGCCCTCCTGCGCAGCCCTTGTTACCTGTCCCAAAAAAATGGTGATGTAGTAATTGAATCATCAGTGTGAAAAAGGGAATAAGTCCAAAATCCAACTTTTGAGAAAATAAAAAATCTGCATAAGTAATGGAATTTTCGTTGAATAAACACCGAATTTTTACTGGAAATTCAGGAACCAATGTTTAGAATACAGAACAATCATCGAAAAAATCTAAGCGTATTAATAAAAAATATATATAAATATATTACACTGTTGAAAAGTGTGATGGACTTACTCCCTTTTTGAATCTTATAAATTTCAGCAGAAAAAAATCATAAAAAACGCTTAAATTGATTTTTTAATTGTATTTCTGATTAATTCACATCACAAAAGTGAGAAATAGAAAGTTTAAGACAAACAAATTCAAAAGCTGTATGAAACTGAGTCATTAAAGCAGTTTAAGGAGTATCAATGGAGTCTAACATTCACTGGATAAAAAAGATTAAAAAAAATTTGTTTGGGTTAGTTTACAACTCAAAGAATACGAAAGAAAAACAAACTAACTTAAATTGCAAATTTATGAAAATTATGCCTAGAGGGGGTAGTTATTTTTCCCCGTTCACCCTCATGGGTAGACCAAAGCTTGGAAATGTTTCGGGCACAAAAAGTCAATTCGTCATTTTTTAGCATCAAAGCTACAATACCTGAAGAAAACTGGTTAAGAACCGCTGTCTTAGGAGAATGGGGATTGGAGGTTTCTCCCCCGGAAGATTTTTAAAATTTTAATGCTATTAAAAAGTATAATTCTAAGCAATTTCTTGGGGATTCTCGGGGATACATGGCTCCCCTGATCCCAGATCCAGATCTGAATATTTGATCCCTAGATTTTTGTTTCGAAAATGATGAAATTCCTTCAAGGCCCTTAAATGTAGATTGCTAGAAACCTTAAGGTAGGATTTGCATCTTTAAACTTAATATGCAAAAGCAAAAGTGTGCGTTATGTAGAGTACCAAGTGCAAAAGTTTGGGGTCCCGCAGTTTGAGAACCGCTGGCCCTCAATGAAAACGACTTCCAAGGACAACTTCCAAGGTGAGAGAGCCTACTTTGAATCCCCTTGCGCGTTATAAATTTAAATTCTCACTGGAGTTGCTGAAGCCTCCACTCACCTTGTTCCTTTGAGCAGTCGATGAGATGTTGCTCGCTCAGTTTGACGAGCTCTCCCGTTTTTCTCTTGTGCTGGCCTTCCAGAGATGCAACGGTGCAGAAAGCCCAACAAGCTCCACATCTACCCTAATAACAGCATTGAGATGCATTACAGAGGAAAGGAGCGTACAAAGTTCAATAGTAGTCAACATAGTAACAACCAACTACTCAACATAATAGGAAGAATCATCCCTCATATCACCACTCTTTAAATATTACCCATATTAGATTCAATCCTCTTGGAAATATTCATGAAAAACCGAAGTTTTACAGTTCCTGCGATTTAACATTAGCTAGTTTTCAGCTTCAGTGGGGTTTACAGCTTTCAAAGGGAAAAATAAACATTTATTCAGAGCTGCAGCACATAAAACACTCATATGGTGAAGAGTAAAATGAGTTACATGATTCTCTCTAAACAAATTGTCTATCCGTACTCTAGTCGCCGATGTGTTGATCTCTAAAACGTACTTGAATGAACCCTAAAATTCACTGCAGTAACATTAAAACCATGCCAAGTCGTTTTGAAGGAACTGTACTGTATTCACTTCTCAATTATATTATTAATTGAGAAGTATTATATTCACTTCTCAAACGTGATCTTCAACTCTTGATCATCAAAAAAATTACGATTCTTTATAGAAAACTTATAGATACTAACTCACAAAGAAACCATGTTTTACCATATAAAGTACAGAAAGTATGAAAATAACAATAAGTTTTTTTAATAAAATAGCCTAAGATACGTATGCCCAATTCTCATATAACCTCACTCGTATCCACTTGTGTTGTTGCCAAACAGGAAAAAAATAGCTGCGTACTCTTACCCGACAGCGCACCCTTAGAGCCAAGTCACACCTAGCGACCATAAGACGCGACAGCGATCAATCAAAGGGGGGGAAAAAGCATAAGGTTCAGCTTGAGACTCCCCCTATCTTGACAGGAATCTTCCTTCCTGTCAAGATAGGGGACTAGGCTTTTCCCATGCTTTTTCTATGGAGATTGATTGCAGTAGCGACTATAAGCCGCGCAGTGTGTTTTGCACCTTACCGTCCTTTTCTCTTATATACCTATCTGCTTATGGATTTGGAATTCCCTTCCATGAAAGTAATAAAATTCAACCTCCCTTCCCAACATCTTGACAGTCATTCAATAGTAGTGGTGTAGATAGGAGTCACCCAGAAATTTAAAAAATCTCAGTTAAAACCCTGTATTATAATGAAACCCATAAATAGTATGATTTTTTAGTAATAAACTACCATCGCCCTCAGGTAAGTTATTTCTTAAACATTATATTTAACCATCGAAATCTATTGAAATGACGCTTTTTTCATGAAAAACTTCAGAACTAAATTCGGAGCTTTCTAGCTTGGGAAATTTTTGTAAGAAGCAGTTTTACTACACTTCCAATTTTTTTCCCAACAGCTCGAAACAAGTAAGTACTGGAAACTTGTGAAACAAGACGATCTGCCGGTTTATTATCTTGATTTCGAGGCCAAAGTATGTTCTTGACCTTTTAGGGGGAACCTGCTGAAAACAGGGGTAAGTTGTTCTTTGCCCGATGGCTATGAATCCCCTTCAAAGCCTCACGAGGAAGTAGAAGAAATTGGGTTCTTTTTTTTCTTCATAATTTCGTAAAAGGGAGTAAATAATTGTTCGCAATATACAAATACTAGTTGAAAAATAGTTAATAAAAACGTTCAACAAATTGTATGTTGTCGCGTTAGTAAAATAAATTTTAAAGGGAAAATCCTAACGATCCTGTAGAATTATGTTTAATTTGTATCTAAATCATGTTATGGAACAAAAAAAATTTAATTACTTCCCTCAACATGAAACAAAATTATAATTAAAAGAAAAATACTTGTAAAAACACTCCAATTAAGCATAAATGATAAAATAAAGCCCTGATGCAAAACTATGGTATGTGTAATCAATCAAAGCGTTCAATGGAAATCATGTAATGATGTTATCTCTCTATTAGTAACTTACATTGATATGAATGATTCAATAAACTTTTTTGAATAATTTCTAGAAAATTTATTAAAAATAAGAATAATTAACTATTTACGCGATAGGGGAGAGTGGGGTAATAAGAAACTGGGGGTAATAAGAAACATTTAATTTGCAGCTTTGTGTGAGGGCATAAAAATTTGAAAAAAATCACAGAATAACTTCAAGACATACTCTATATCCCATAAAAAATTTATCGTTTTAGAATGATTACTTCAGTGAAAAATTCCCGTTTGAAATAATCAGGTCAGCAAACTCATCCACCTAAAGTCATGCTTTTTCAACTATTTCAATTTATCTTGTTTTTGCAATTAAATTCTTATGGAATTTTATTAGTGAACTTTTAAGGAGGTAAAACGAGCTATATAATTCACCTTTTGTTCTTCAATTTAGGGTTGTGGATCATTCTTAAAAGTGCCCTGTTTCTTATTACCCCATTTAAACAAAATTATGGGGTAATAAGAAACACTGGCATTTTATGCATGAAAATTAATTTAGCTAATTTTTCTCTTTATTATGTTAATATTTTATTGTTCTTTTATCATTTATCAAGTTAAAACTTTAAATTCAGTTAATTTTATTTTTACTTCATTTTATTGAAAACGGTGAGTAATAAGACACAAAATCTCAATTTAAAAAAAATTTAGTTTATTTTAAGGGAAATAAACAGTCAGAATAATTTTAGTCTCACAAAATGAAATAAGAGAAACAATACTTTAATTATTTTTTCATGATTTTCAAAATGTTAAATATAAAAATATAGAGTTGTTCAAAACTTTCAGCATGTAACTTTTTTAGACTAATTTTTAACTGGGCATAAATCAAAAGATTTTTGATGAATTTTTTTGAAAATTACTCGAGTTATAAAATACTCTTAGAAGATTACATTAATACCTTCATTTTATTTTTATTGTTTTAATTAATAAAATAACTAGCTTGTTTCTTATAACCCCACTTGGGGTAATAAGATACAGTCGCTTGGGGGTAATAAGAAACAAGCTAAAAAACCCCTTTCCCTTTTACTTAGGAAGTGCATTATTTTTTCAAAGAAAGCTGTTAATGATGTGAACATTCTGTAAAAAAATCAGCTTCATAAACTTAAAGGAGAATCCTGTAGAATTTTGGAATGTTTCTTATTACCCCATTTGTATCTTATTACCCCACCTTCCCCTATAAAATTATTGTGATGGTCTCCAATTTACTTTAATGGTCAAATTGCAAAAATATGTTACCGCTCACATTAATCCGACAAAGATGGCAAGGTATCTAAGACAAGAAAATAAATTTATTAACTTATTCATTTTGAGTGTCGGAGAAAAGTTGGAAAGAGGAAACATGTTACTAATTGTGACCAAAAAAGGTCTTATATTCAAACTATGGTTGAATTCGTAATGAAAACCATTCCTAAGTTATATTGTGTTTCAACAGTCTGTTTTACGACTTTTATTTAGAAACCTCGTCTCATAGGGCCATTGAAGTAAGGTGTACTCCTTAGGCAAAAAACCATGCTGAATCTATCAAATTGGCTTACAGCTCTCCCGCTACGTGAAGCAAAAGATCGCAAAAAATTCATAAATATTGCGGTTTCTCTTAGGATATTTTTCCGAAAGCGTTATCTTTCTGCTGGAGTAAATTAAGCCAACTTAAACAACGCATAAAATTATTAAATTAAAAACTCCCGTCTTTTGGAAGTTTTGAAAAAACCTATAAAAGGAGACCTTTTACCCCTATACCCAACATATAAAACACATGATGTTGATAATCTCCATTCCTAGGCTCCGGCCACAGTCGCTTAAAAACGTCGCGCGGCCCATAAATATCCTTATTAAGAGGAGGATAGAAAGAAGGGGACTCGAGGGGCGATGTAGTCGATTACTTTTGGTGAGATGACAGCAACCGGCCACAGCCAGGCTTGTCAGTGAGGAGTAGGTACTTCGACCGCTCTGCTACAGGAGTAGTCTACAACATCTCTTCTCGACTCCCCTTCATTATCCCCTCCCCTTGATAAGGTAGGGTCTTAATGGCCCACACAACGTGTTTCAGTAATTGTGCCCGGAGCCTTAGACGTTTTAACTACTGGAAATTTCTACTGCACTGAGGTTATACTCTATTCATTTAGAATTGGCGCTTGAGAAATAGTGCTTTCCCCCACGCTAGAAGCGTAACCATAGTTACGCTCTTCTCGCAGCCAATAGTAATCCTTCTTTGTCACTTTGACGAGGATAGGTGCTATGGTTACTGATCGGTGGTGGGGGAAGGAAATATTTTCAAGCGCCAGTTCAAAATGAACAGAGTATAGTATAGGTAGGTCTATTTACTTATTTTCCTAACATTCAATACTGAAAATCACCTGATTTTGGACATCTGTAACGTAACCCGCTTTTCTCCAATCCAGGGTATCTGGCATTGATGGGTTACCCGGAGGCTGGTAGACCAAACTGGAATTTTTACAATCCTTTTCACTTTGCAAACCTGTCATTTGCTTTTTGAAATCTTCATGATCCTAAATATAATTAGGGAATTGTTAGCATATTATTAATTGAGTGATTCACTTATCAGTGATAATAATAAAATTAGGCATACAAGATACTCTTTATATCAGTATCGGGCTTTAAAACCTAATTTTTCAGTCGCATTTCTATTACTATTCACTTTCTGAAATTAATACGAGATTACTCTTGATACTTCGAAGTTCCACATCCTAAAAGCGTGGTAGCAGCAAAAAAATTTTTTAGTATTAATTATCCTCAAATGTTATTTCCATTTTTCAGTTATCGCATCCGTCAAAAAAAAAGATTAATCTAGAAAAATCAACTTTCAACAGGAAAAGTATTTTTCTTTATTTATTTTATCCTACTACTAAATTATTATAATTCCACGTTCAGAACAAGTGAATTTTCCCTGAAAAATCCAAACCATGAACGTTGTGTGTAGTCATCATTCAAGATTGAGTATTCATTTAATTTAAAATTTCTTTTATTTTTACAGGATCTTTCGTATTTTTTGGATATGATATTGTCTCCAATTTTAATATGTTTCTTAGACTTCAAGATATCAAGGGTATATTTTCCTTGCAATTGTGAATATCAGGGACAGAGAAAACGCGAATAGACAGTAGGAAATTCATAATTTGATCAGAAAACGTTCAGAATAATATTGTCCAATTGCCTCTTTAACGCTGTTTTCTGATATGGATAAGGAGCATTAACATTTTCTCCAATTAAATTTTAGTTAAACCAAATATTATGTTTTTATATCAAGTCAACTTTTTTTCTGAAATACTCACCATATCAGAATACTCGTTGACACCCATGGAGTAAGGTTTTTCTCCAGAGTGGAACTTCATGTTGTGGTGGAAGAAGTTGTTCAGAAGGGAGTCGAACATTTTACTCCTCATCGTGTCTTCATCTGGATCATAGTTTTTGTTGAAAAAGTTCTAATAACACAAAAAAACCATAAACTAAAAATGTTAATCATAAAATAGGGAATACAACACTTGTGTAAATTCAAGATTTTGACAATTGGAAATCATTGATAGGGTTATAAAACGCATTTCTTCAAATTTTTTAGATTTTTTAATCATTAGTTTTTTTTAAATAAATTTTTAAAAATTACGCTCGCTAGAATTGGAGGCGTGGCCTACGTGAATCTTTCGCCAGAACCTTCAACCAATCAATACTTTCAAATGAAAGGATTTAACCAATGCTGAATACTCTTTCGTACAAGGGTGTCATGCCGAAGACATGAGTGACGTCATGCGCCAAACCCCCGCTTTTTTCAGCGCATTGTAGTTTTTAATTTTTAAAAAATTAACTAACGATCAGATTTCGAAAAAAAATTAATTTCAAAAATATTTTTTAAATAAGCTCTATCGATATAAATTAAATTTGCTTGTTATTATTTCTTATCTTTTATGATAAATTTACAACTCAAATAATAAAAAATAAAATGATATCATTGTGTAGAATTACTTCTTGTCATATTTAAGTCTAAGCGTGAGACTTTGTATTGTTTTTGTATCAACTAGATTTGGTAGCTGAGAAAAAACTAAAAAAATAATCTATAAAGTGTTCAGGCGCTTTTGAATCTGAAGATCTATAGAGAGAAGTTTTAAAGTGATCGAATGAAGTAGGATAAAATTTGGTAAAATTTTTAGGAGATAATTGAGCAAAAAAATTCAATGCCTGAAATAAACTTTTGAACTATAATGCTCAACAGATGTTATAAATATAATATCAATCATTAAATTTAAATAACACTTAAACTTTAATTATTCATTCTTAACATCTACTATTTACAAATAATTTAAATTATATGATAATAAACTTAAATACATTAAAAATCACAACTTTACCTTAAACTCTTTCCAAAGATTGCTGTTGCCTCGCCTGACAACAATAAGGTTTCCTGATGCTTTAAAGTTTAAGTAAAATAATACGAATAAGATCAGAAAAATCCTCATTTTCACCTAAAAAATAAACGATTGGTTTTTAAAAAAGAATAGTCTCTGATCTAATTTGTCAGAAAAATCATTCTTTCAATCAAAAAATAGGGATAATAAGTTTTACATTTTGCAAAATTTATATAAAAGGGAAGTTAAATAGCTCTAAGTAATAGTTTTAATTTTTCATTGTTTTATCCTTACCACTTACCTTTATATTTTAACATCCCTTTTTCGAGGTATTACAAAGCAATTTTATTTTTTGGATGAGGAACAATTATTTAGTTTTATGTAAATTTTGAAGACTAAGGGAGATATTGTCAGTATAATTAATTAACTTTATAATATAATTAATTAAAATATAATATAAAGTATTCAATTCTATGCCTTTTCATATGATAAATCTAAGGTAAATGTTCTTAAATCCAACAACCTTTTATCACCTCTAGAAAGTAAAGTATTTTTTCCAATTAGTACTCTTCAGTATTTATTGTAATTAAGATACCGAAGTTCAAGTAAAATTTGACATTTATATAGAATAAAAATTCAATCATTTAAAGGGATTTTGAACAGTAGTGGAGAATACCGGATTTTGTAACAGAGACTATAGACATTTTAATGACAACTCTGAATTTTTCCAGGATACTTAAGAATGTCACCAAAAACGCTACTTAAAGTGGTTCACTTAGTAACCATAAAAATCAAAGAACATATATCAATAAATTTTATTTTTAGCACTTTATTTAGTTCATGGAAAGGCATTATTTTGTTAAAATAATAGCTGGAATTCAAACGAAACAGTGTAGCGCGTAACAAGTGTAAAAGTGTTACAAGAAAATTCTGAAAGGCTCCCTGTATACTATTTTGGGTAGTGTTAAATTACTCCAGCACAGATCTTTGAATTATCTATATTAAAATTTGTTTATTTGAAATAGTTTAAAAATACTTGAAAATAATAATTTATAAATAGGGTGAAAGGTTATTTTTAATATAAATGCGCATGCTACTTGTTCTAAGTCACTTATCTTTTCATAGAGGGAGATAGAAGTGTATACAATACAGACTGTTATCTAAATCAAAATTTTCTGATTGACATTTTCGATTCATTTTGACATATCACACTCTACAAGAAACAACGATGTTGTAATAATTATCAAAAAGTAGAAACAAACAACTATATGAAGTATTTCAATGGCCATAAATGATAAAAAAAATTACTTTCACCTTCAATAGAAAAATAGATTGCTGAGCAGTTTTTGGTATAGTAAGTTGTTTATATATAACTTTAAACTTTGCAATGCATTTTTTGAGGCATTTTGCATTTTTTTGAGTTTTACTTAAAAACTCAATTTTTTAATTTCTTAAAAGAAATTTTAAGTTTTTATTGTTTTATAATTATATTTATATTCTGATTTAAAAATAAAATAGTCTTAGACTTTTTATACGAATGAAAATATATACTTATAAAACAAATATCCCAAATAAGGTAATGGTAGCTCTATTAATTATCTCATGAAAATGTAATAGAATTTAGGATGACTAGAAGTTTTCATTTCAGCTAGAATCTTGTAAACAACAATACCTTAGAATAAAAGTATTAAGTTCAAATTCCCTAATATTTATTAAATAGGCATTAAAATGTTCTCTATCAAGCTATGTTTTTTGTCAAGTTAAAATTTAATGGATTTAAGTTTAAGGGTATAAAGTTATTGTAATGTCATTGTAAAAATATTTTCCTCTAGCTTGATTCCATAGGCTCCACATGGCAAATTTACTGAACTCAGTTACTGCTTGGTAAGCTTTGTTTTGTCTGAAATTATTTGGTTTTCCCGTTTTAGTCTTGTTTAAGAACGTATTAGTTTTTCTAAAAGTATGTCTACATATTTTATGTTTAAGAATTGATATGGTGTTTGCTCTTTGTTACGGGTAATGTGATAAATCCAGAAATTATAAAAAAAATTCCCCCGCATTTTGGGCAAAATTATAAATACACATTGATAAATTCCATTGAATTAATCCCATTGCCCGGCTCATTTCGGTTATTAGTAATGATACCCGGTATCTCTTTGCCGTTAACGTTTATATATAGTATATTATTATATAAATTTATTATTAAATTTTTTACATATTTATAATTAACTTAGTGACATTTTTGACTATATTCAACTTTAAATAGGTAAAAATAGTGTGATTACTATCACCATTGACTGGTTATCAATTATATTTAAAGAAATTTTTACTTGATTTTATCCCCCAGAACATTAAATGTAAAAATATAAAGTCATACACCTCATAAAAATAACTTTAATTGTAGCAAATAACTTTCATTCATGCAGTTTCAATTATTATGATCATTGAAAATTCCTCTCCCGATCATCCTTTTTCTAAATATTATTACATTAACACCAAGGGAACTCCATTCTTTGGCTAATAGAATTATATTCCACATTTTAAAACTAATCCCACGGTTTAGAAAGTGGTCCAATTTATATCAAATTTATGGTGTAAGTAGTACGGATACTGCTGTACCGCGTGCAGAAAATTTTTCCATTTCATTATGTTTTGTTTCGTTAAACGGGCCTTGGCAAAACGTCCTTTTGTAATGCTCTCGCACTACATTAGGTCCTGGATCTTTAACGATGTGTGTATCTGCACCCCCTATTCCTATTCGAAATATGCTTGTCTAGGTCCCCTCTACCTCTCCACCAAATATTGATGATAAACTCTGAATCATCCTGTATTATGAAAAAACTCATGGGATAAAAATTAAAAGATTTGGAAATTTTTGAATTCTATTAAGAAATCATTTAACCGTAATAAAATTTCTAAGCAGACATTGCTGAACATATTGCTTCCTATTAATAAAAACTAAAATTAAATTAAATTAGGTAAAATAAATTAGGCGAAGAGAAAAGGCGATAATTTTGATAACCAAATGAAAATCCTTTTGCATCAATGCGTTTCTATTTCATAGATTCGGATTTTTTTCTTCCCGTCCTAATATCTAAAGTTATCCCTAATACCTACTGATTCGAACGTCCTTAATACTCCTAAAATCTACCTAATTTCATTGGCTCAAAGGTACCATGTGGTGGACACAAAGTTCTCAAGCACCAGGATATGAGGTTATTAACGATAACTCGTGGTATACTTTTAGCCAATCATATAATACTGGTATTTTTAAAAAATCGGCTCTGAAGACTTAATATCTATCAATAGTTAAGACACAAGTTATAGGAATAACGCTATTTTTTTTCATTTATTTAATAAATAATTAAACTTGAAAATATTTGAAATATTGAACTCTTGTTTCTCTTTATTGTAGGGTAAGATGTAGGACTGCCATTGAAAAGTGCTTCATTTGCTTTTCGATTTTACTCTTTTTAGTTTCATTAGGGCTGACTGTGGGTATGATAGCCGTCACAACAGCAAAAAAAAGTAAGAATTCCCTATTATTTGATGTATCAACCTGTAAATGTTTTAGATCTTTTTATAAAAGCCATTGATAAAATAAATCGTTGTCTTAATATAGGGTCATAACTTTAACGTAAACACAATAAGCCAACTTTTAGAATTTAAAAAGACAAGGCGATTAACTGATGTGAAATATTAATGTTTTTTTGAAGTTTTTGTCTTTTATAAAACAAGAAAACTAAAGTTATCTTTTGATAAATCACATTATTATTACTATTAAAATGGTAAAAATAAACTAAATACACTTGGTTGCAATGTTTTTTGACCCTGTGACGTCACTACGCGGAAGGAAAACTGATTAAACAGAATGCCTGTTGGGTTCCAAAGAGGAGTTTCGGTACGCAAAAATTGTGATAAAAAGACGATACATGGGTTTAACAAACTAATTATATTTTTTGTATATTTTCTAAATAAAAGTACTTTATTTCACTTAAAATTCAGACACTGCCCTGGGAGCTACTTTCTTTGTTTGCTCTGAGCCAAAGTCAAGTAACGTTGCAGTCTAGTACAGATAGAAAAGGGTATAGATGGAATAGATCTAGTATAGATAGAAAAGGGATTTTATAAAACATCACTATTGAATCTGAAACTTAAAGTGAACCGCGTTAATCCTATTTTTTAAAATACTATATTTTTACTTATATTTTTTAAAATACTATCTTTTTACTTATATTTTTTAAAATACTACCTTTTTACTCATTTTTTTTTAATTTACAGGTTTAGTTTGCAGAACTGATGCCTGTTACGCAGCAGGTAAAGAAATCTCAAAAGTTTTATCTATAAAAGTAAGAAAAATATTTTGAAAATAACAACTATTCTTCTCACAGTAATTATTAACGTAGAAATAAAATTATAACCAAAGATTTTCAACTTTTTTCTGTACTGGTAGATTTTCATAAAAATTCAATACTTATAAATTGTATTAATTATAGGTTCTTCCATTCGAAAATCAATGGAGATGAGTGCTAATCCTTGCGATGACTTTTATTCCTATTGTTGTGGTAGGTGGGAAATGCCTCCAGATTATAGCAAATATGGAATAATCGAGAAACTCCAAAGAGATGTTTTACTAAAGTTGAAAGGTAATGTTATTATATTATTGAGTAGTTTCTATTTTATATGTTAGTGCAAAATTTCAAACAAATCTTTTAGGTAAAATATAGCTGTTGGTGCAGAGAAATTTTAAATTGGTTCTTAATAATACGGTTATATTTCAATAGATTAAGTTTAAATTTTGAAAGCACGCATTCATGAAATAAAGAAGGGTCAAAAGTGTATTCTAAGAGTATGGGCTTTTATTACTTAATTATTTTCATGAACAAAATAATTGAATCGTGCGAAAAAAAACATTTGTAGAGGAGACATTAAGATCTCCATAAAAAGGAACGATGATACAAAGCTGGGAAAATTACGAAGGGGGGAGTAACTTGGAGTAAACTTGGTTAGTGGAGGTCTTGAGTTTCTTTTAGAGCGATCTTTTTGTCCCCAAAAATGTTTTAGAATATTCCAAAACAATAATTTATAAAAAAATTCTGACTATTTTAAAGATAATAAAACAATTCCCTGTTTTGTCTAACTGAACTTGAATCTATTCAGACGCGTATATATTTAGATCCAAAATAAGTCATTTTATGATCTTACATGAATTACAAGTTCTTTTAATTTGCTTTTCTAATTTTTTTCTCGATTTCTCATACTAATAAAAACTGGTTTCAGGCATTTTTGAACAAAACGAAGAAAATGGATTTGCCGTTCAGAACGCTGTCAAATTTTACGAATCTTGCATGAATGTTTGTAAGTTTCCCTTGTCCTTGAATCTATTAAATCGTCAGCTGACAGGTGAAAAACATTAAGTCAATTTTGGGGGATCTTTTGAAAGCGGTTGAATGACGCCCAAGTAACGAGTGGATTCCCAAAATCTTGTCAAATATGAAGCGCGTCAGTGTGTTGGTGAAATTACACGGCCAAAAAGAAAGCCAAAAGTGTCTCAGAAGTGACTTAGTGCCTTTCTCCTGTAAGCGGACGAAATAAAATATTTAGTTTTTGAACGACTGGGAAGTTCTTTTATTTCGTAAATTTAACAACCTGTATTAAATTAAGAATCTAAAACAAACGAAATTTTTTAAAAATAAGATAATTTCTCCCTAATTTATTTCAATACTATTTAAAACCCCCATCAAAATTATTCTAAAATTATGTTGAAAGATATACTAACAATAGACAAAACTATTTTTTAGCTTCTATTGAAGAACGTGGTGCAAAACCATTGACTGATTTCCTAAAAGAAATTGGTGGATGGCCCGTTATTGACTCAAAGTGGTCAGAAAACGACTTTGACTGGCTTACAGCTTCAGCGAAAATTCAACTGAAAACGGGATATGGTCATATTTTACCATTAATTGTTGGTACTGATCCAAAAAATACATCCAGAAGATTATTGCAAGTAAGCCTTGTATTCGAAACAAACTTGATGAACTTGATTGATGTAATATTGGAATCTTATAAATCTCTTTCTTGAACTTGGAAAACAATCTAAACTATTTATTTTTGGATTAAAATCATCAACCATTACCAAGGTGTGGTAGTTTCCCCTTACAAAATAAGTTGTACTTAAAAAGGAGAGGACAATAGTCCATTTTTTACTGCAAACATATAGGCAGCATTTTAGCATCTGTAGAAATAACCTTGACGTAAAAATTAACGTAATTTTCATCGTCTAAAAGTGAAAAGGTGTTCGGGAGGAAACTTAAAAATAAGAGGTTGAACCCTTATTTTCTCCCCTTTCTCAAAATTCAATTTTACATTTTAAAAAACTAAAACAACTAAAAAACAACATTCATTATATTTAACTAAAAATTTTAATCTTTAACTTTTAATTTGATATTTAATTCAATATTTACAGTTTTATAGAATAGTACAATGAAAATGTCTCTTATAGGTTGATCAACCTTCTCTACTGATTTCTGATAAAATTCTTACAGAGAGAAACGAAAACTCGTCCAAGAGAGAACTGGATATTTTCAAAAAAGTGTTCATTGGCTTTGCAAAACTTTTAGGAGCTACGAATTCCGACTTGGAAAACGATTTTAATACCATCATTGATTTTGAAACAAAAATGTTGACGGTAAATATTTTTTAGTATATCAGACGTTAGAATCAGTGATATTTCAAACTTTATACTTTATCCCTAAATACTGATTCATTCAGAAAAGCAGTTAGCTAACAAAATCAAGTGATTCTATAAAGTTTTGAGGAAACTTTTTTAGGATTTTCCTTCTCTTATCTCAAATATTCTAGGTCAGACATTTTTGATCAAGTTGTTCTGGATTTAACTTCCCTCTACTAGATTATTTTTATACAGAACAACGTTCTAAAAGCCGTTGAGGGGGGTGAGATGGAGACGCATATCTTCCAATATAATGAGTAAATGATTTTTGAAACAAATAGGATTCAAGAAGTATGGTTTAACGATACAGTACTTTTCTGGGATTTTCAAAATATATTTGTAACCAAGTTTCACTAGTCCCCATTTTCTTTCAGAAAAGTAATATCTTGTTACCCTCGACGGATGAGTTAAACCTTCTATTATTTTAACTTCTCTGATCTGACCGAGAATAAGAGTTTTTTTAGTGGTCTCTTGCCTAAGAAAGGGATTACGCTCTTAATTTCAAATGTTTTTAATCCCACACTTTTCATGAAACAACCATAACATATTTTTTTGATTTCATCATTTTTTATCAAGATTAAAAAATTATGTCAATGCAGAACTGTCACAACTTGTAATCCAACCATAGTTATTAAATTAAAATCATTTTTCAAAAATTTTACCGATATTTCAATACATTTAGGACTAACTTAGAACTAAATACTGCACAATAACGCATGGAGAATTTAATCGAATTATTAATCAATCAAGAATCGAATCAAGTTTATTTTATAGGTTTTCCAACTGTTTAAAGCACATATGGGCAACCTACGGCCCGCGGGCCGGATCCGGCCCGCCTCGCCATGTGTTCCGGCCCGCGGAACATTTTAAAAACTGTACTCGAAAAATCACTCTGGTTTTCGTCATTAATAGCAAGAGAGGGGTCACGGAACTTTCCCGCAAATAGAACTTAATTTTTTAAGTTAAACTTGCTGTACAATTGCATGTTGTGCTGTATTAATTCTGCTCGTCATTTCGAAGAATTGTTGCGGCTTTACAGCAGTCGTTCCCAAAGTGGGTGGTACCACCCCTCAGGCAGCATTGAAGAGTGCTTGGGGGTGGTGATGATTTGATAGAAAATTTGGGAGAGTTATTTGAATTAAAGGGGGCTTCGACTAGTTTTAAACATTGTTTATAGTCGTTTTTCTTATAAAAAAAACTTTTCAAAATCCCATAAAAGTAGCATAATAATCACTTTTTGGCATGCTAAAACTCAAAAAATTTTACGGGGAAGGACCCCCGGGCCCCCCTTTTATCTGTGGATTGAAGAATAAATAATTTAAGTGATTTTTAAGGGGAAAATAGGAAATTTTCAGGTAGGGTACTAAATTTCCTTGAACGTAACAAAGCCCTGGTATCACGAAAAGAGGGTTCTGTATATTAAGAATTAAGGGGGGGATTATTGTCGAATGAAATGATTGAATTTTATAAAAAGTTGATAGTAAATTTCGGCTCATTTTTCACAATTGCCTATTATCTAACCGTACGGCCCTCCACGTCATTATAATCTTTGAGTTAGGCCCGCAGATTCAAAAAGGTTGCCCATACCTGGTTTAAAGAATATTTTAGTTACCTCTGAAAAAATATATATAATAGTATATCTTAATAGTATTTTTAATTATCTCAAAAGTGAGTATCTGAATAAAATATTCTTATCATCTATACTTCATACATTCCCACAATAATAGACATATTTATATTCATTATTTAGCACACAAACAATACACTATTAATTTTTTAAAGGTATGAAGTATTTTTGGGTTTTAAATGGGGACCAAACATAAAAAATATTAGTAACCCTACTGGTATGATAGATGGATGCTTTTAATTGCTGGATGTTCCAAACTTTTCACAGCTACAATATTTTTTCGTTATCGTGTCTTACAATATCGCAGGTATGTGCGAGGGTTTGAACACCTGCCTTTATTGGCTTCTTGAGAGATGATTCCATCATAGTTCCCTTCAAATTATAACCCTTAAGGTTTATGGGTAACAGCTCAGAAAACAATCATTAAATGAGGATATTATCGGTGACGATCCGCCGATTGGTTTTTGAACGGAATCTAATCTTTTTACAATAATAAATATAAAATTAAAGGACGTATACATAATAAGCAAAACATCATTATGGACAAAAATCAATGAAAATTTTTCCCCTATAAATTAATATTTTGTTTTGTTGTCTTTTGCGCATCTAAGTTTCAATTGAAAAAATGAAATGATGTCCTTCGTATAATGAATCAATAAATAGACAAATTACGTACAAAAGTTCATTGGAATAGGAATTATTAATGCTGTTTTGAGGAAGGGTAGTAGGGGAATGATGTGACCTCATATATTATTGTTTTAGAAATAAATGTCAGGGATCTACAAGTATACAAATATTTAACTCATTTGTGTATAAAACCTTTATAAAAGCATCCAGTGAAACAAGAACTAAAAGTGAACCGACTAAGTTCGGCTGATATTTTAGCGAGCTTTATTTATATAACAGTGTTTTAACATATATTTTGCGGTTTTTTCCCATGAAAAAAGGAAGGTCACATTTCCCGATAGGGTATATTTAAACGGTAGTAATAAATTTATTGCGCTATAAAATATATTATTTTTTCCGAGAACAACTTAAACTGTAAAACTTTAAGGAGCTATAGAACTCAAGTAATCTACCTCTGTTGCAGATAGTGATTTAAAACAAGTGTATCACTGAAAAAATAAACGTTCTCATGCAAATACTATAAAAACACGAGTGTTTGTACTATTTTTCACGGGTTAACTTTCGTTCTCGATTAGTAATTCTGTATTTTGTCTCATTCAAATGTGAAAATTTTGGAACTAAACAACTTAAATATTTGAAAATTTAACTAGTTCTTAAAAAATCCTTTATCTAAAAATAAAGAGAAATCCTAAAACTCCCAAACTTCTCAACTATTATGTTTTATCCTCAAATTCTTTTTTCTCATATTTTACAGATAATGACTTCAAAAGAGAAAATGACGGACATCACGTTTTGGTACAATGATATGACAATTTTAGAATTGCAAAAGAAAGTACCACAGGTAATATTTGTTTTCTAAAAGATACACATAATGTTCATAAAATTTAATTCATTTAAAATTTAATAAAATTTTTAAAAATAACACTCACATATCATAAACTAGCATACATTAATGTTTCCTTATACTCAAAATCATACTCTATTCTAGATCCATTGGCTGCAGTACTTTCAAAAACTAACAAATTCTAGTTTATTGTCTTTAAATGAAAGACCTATTCTTCAAGAAAATGATCTTGTGTTAGTGAGGGATTTACCTTACGCTCAAAGAATTTCTAGTTATCTTGATGACAAAAGGAACTCTAGGTAAGTAATCATCATACGTATTTTAATATACTATAAACTGCTAGTGTTGAATACAACATTTTTTGACACTTTCTTCCAAATTGTAAAAACAAAATAACAATTTAAGGTTCCCTTAACGCTTTATAAAGGAAGATAGATATTAGAATAAAGAAGATATTTCATTGAAGATATATAATTTATATATCCCAAGAGATAAATTATATATAAAGCACAATTAAATTATTTTTTAAATATCTTTTAAAATTTATAAATTGAAATGAATTTATAAATTTTACAATTGAAAATTTTTAAATAACGTTCACAATTCTTATCAATTTTTTTTAAGAGAAAATTGTTATTGGTATAGAAAAGAAGATACTTTTCTTATATGTTAAATAAATATTTACATAAGTGAACTTTAAGTATTTATTACAATCCAAGATAACGTTGTTTTATTTAGAAAACTAAAAACACTAGTTTAAATATCATATTTTAATAAAATGTATCATGTTAGTTATTTTGAAAAGGTGGGAATATATTTCATCATTATGAAACTAAAAAAAGAAGTCATAAATATAATTAAGTTACAAATTTGTGTTGTAACTAACTAATGTTGTAGTTGTAACGCAAGTTATCTTTGATAGTTTTACTATATCAGTGAAGATTAGAACACGTTAGTAAAAACCAGTTTTTTTTTTATTTTATACTAATCTCAAGACTAAGGGAGTTTTGGTAGTAATTTATTCAAAATTTCCCTTTCATTCAAAATTTCTCGTTGCCATTTATTACATCTATGTGATTAGGATTTTGGATGTGGGAATCACTTTATTAAAAGAGGGCATCAAATCTATACCCCATATCATAATATTAAACTAATTAATTTTGTAGATTTTAAAGCAAAATCGTTTTATACAAACACAATCTAATTGATTTCAAAGATTTCTATATTAACATTTTGAATTGGCTGACTATTACTTTGGAGTCTAGAGTTGAAATCATTTTTAAAAATAAGTATTTATACATCTACTATGGTCCTTTTAAGCTTTATACCTTTCATTAACTATTCTTTCCAGGCAGATAGCAACGTACCTTGGGTTTCGAACTATAATGACTTTAATGAATCATCTGCCGAGAAATTTTTCAGAAGTATTAGAACACTATTACGAAGAGAGTGGCTACCCTCAGCAAACGCAAGAGCGGTGGAGGACGTGCATTGCTCGCATCAACGCGGCATTTAGTCCAATTGCATCTCATCTCTATGTGAAGAAATATTTTACGCCTAGTGTAAAAAATGAGGTAATTTTATTCCTTTAAAATTTCAAATGTTTCTTCTTCTAATAAGGCAATATGTGTATAACCAGAAATAAAATTTTAGTTATATTTTACATCATTGCTGGTAAAACTTTTTGAAGCAGGATATGCATTAAAAGTCCAATAGTAAAGTAATGGGGAATTTTGATAAATTTCCTTTTTAAAGTAAGAGAATGTATTGTTTGATGTATTATTCATAGGTAATTCGTATACTGATAGTGATAGGTATATTAATATATCTGGGTAAGGTGGTAAAGTGGTAGAAGTCAGATTTTGTTAATTAGTTTTTCGTATTTTTGAGTCTTTAATTGGTAATGTTCATGGGGTGGAAAAATTTTGGGAAGAGTGCTCTTTTAGTTCCTTAGATAACAAGGTTATAAAAAATTAACTGGCAAATTGGTATAAGTTATTTGCCTCTTTAAGCCTTTAAATTGGTGCTGTAAAAGTGAAAATTTGACGTAAGAATTTGTCATCGTAAGCCATTTATCGGTATGAACAAATTTCAAATGTTTAAGGTTCTGAAGATAGTTCTTGATCTAAGCTTTCAGTTCGAAAGCCTGCTTCTCAGCTTAGAGTGGATGGATCGAGCAACCAAAACTGCAGCTCTCAAAAAGGCATGTTAAACTTAAATATTAATTTTTACTGCATTTTATAAATTTTAGAAAGGAAATCTAATTAAAATATAAATTGAGCTTTATTGATTTTGAATTCCGTAAAACATTTTTTACGGCAAATATTTAAAAATTTAATTACATTAACGGAATGGCAAAGAAGTTTTAAGATAATCTATACAAGTTTTCTGATTTCATGCCTTTTATTTTCTGGTAAATAACAATACATAAAAACTCTACAAGTCCATTTTGAATTGTGCAGACTCATTTATCTCATGATATTTACCACTTAAAATCAGATGTTTATTTTCCATAAAAAGCTTTCAAAATTAAAATTATAAAACCTTCGAGTTTGTTTTCAAATATTTTATTAACTTACTAAGAAGATACTTAAAACTTGATTGCCCTCGATAATCGTTCCCCAATTCGCACCAAAACATTTTTTATGAGACAAAAATATTTTTCCCAAGCCCATGCTTTTGAAAGATATCAGAGGTTTGTTATCAAGGTCACGCATGGAGTAAAAATACCGCATTCCTTTCGGCCAGTTTTGCGCTAATGTGACTGCAGCGGAGTGGCCCAACATTTTGGGGGACATTTGGGGGCATTTTGGGGGACATTGACACTAATAAGGATTTCGGCATTTAAAAAGTGTTCAATTCTAGAACCTTTCTGGAAATTGGAAAATGTTCGCTTTTATAGTACCCTTATCCCTTTTTTAATGTTTATGAAGGGGACATAGATTTTTTCCAATACAATACATACATTCGTTGTGAAGGGTGTCATTAAAATGTTGAGGAATTGGATTTTTCAGATAGAAAAGGAAAAGTACTAACCTTAAAATGTTAAGGAGAAACAATATTTCCATAAATTTCCATTATTTATTTTTTCAATATCTCAAAGATCAAGTTATCAAGATAATACTATGTAGATTATTTTTAATTCGTGACATCATATTATGAATTCCTAGGATCCCTTCTCGTTTGTATTATGTGAAACGCTTTAAAACTCTTCCCACAATAATATAAAAGATTTTATGAAGTGTTATTCACGTTTTTGCTTTTGATGTAGCTGAGGGCAATGAAAGTTAATGTAGGATATCCTGATTCGATAAATGACGAAGAAACTTTAGAAGAAATTTATTATAAGGTAAGTTCACACAAGTCAACCTAAGCTATTAGAGCATTTTATTAAACTTGTAGTTAGAAAAAAATGCTTTTTATTATGAAATAAAGGTATTTAAAAAAATTGAACGTAAAAAAATATTAGAAGCTTGTTTTGACATTGATTCCAAGAATTTAGGAAACAAGAAAAACCTGGGTTTATCTTAGTGCTTTAACAATTTTAAATGTTGATACGAAAGATTTCTGAAAATTAAACTTGACAAACCTCCAAATATATTGTGACAAAAAAGCATAATTTCTTCTTGTAATTATAACTTCATTTTAAAGAGATGGGCCCTATTTAAGCAGAATTTTACGAGTCCCATAAAGATACACAATATAAAAAGTAAAACAAATGGCGTCCCATTCAAACTATTTTGGATACACCAAAGGAAAATCTTCGGAACCGTCTCATAGATATCACGGAACCCTAAAGTACTTTTGTAATCCACGAGGAAACTGTGCTTTAAGTTATGACTTAGGTCAATCCTGATAAGAAAAAAAGAAGTCATAACTAGTGAACCGAAGTTGGGGCCTCCATTAGGAATCTCACCGATACAGGCTGATTTCATTACTCTCAAACGGTAGACGTGATACACATGTAAAAAGGCAATGGGAGTCGTTCCCAAATTATGATACACTGTTTTCAGGGATTTTATATTCCCTCCTCTCCTCATGTCACAACATTTCAATGACCCTCTCCCTCCGGTTCACATTTTAAAACTTTAAAACTTAAATAAATATTTTTAAACTTTTTTCATTCTTTCGGAATGAACACTTCTAAACTGCTAAATCAAACCAAATACAACAGTAGTATAAATTCCTTTTTAAAATTTTAACACCACTGAATCGACAGTTTTTAAGGGGTGATTTTCAAAATTTGGGCCCTCTATTCTCCCTTTCAGAATAAGGGAAATGTGGTGCGACGCTCCCCTTACCTCAAATTTATCCCCATATCCCCTGTTCCAAAAAAACTTTTTTAGTAAAAAAAATTTTTTTAATTATTGGGGAAAATTACGCTTATTAGGTAACAAAATGCTCGGACTCTTTTGATAATTTTGAACAGTGACAATAAGCAACTCTTTTAATCCACAGTGCTTTACACTTCATTACGTCGTTGTTTTCAGTTTTAGAGTTATCAACAGTGATTATCAGCATTGATTATTATTAATAATTAAAGAGACATGTATAAATGATGATATCCATATAGCCAAATTATGAATAATGATAATGGTAACAATTTAAATGTTGGTAGGTTTTTATTCTTAGCAAATTACATTTTTTATTCATAAACTTAAATCTGAACTAACTTTAGAAAAGCCTGTTTTATTTTGTTGTTTACAAAAAGTATTTTTTTAAAAACCCAATCTTTAAAACTAATCACCGTTACTAAACATAGCTCTAATCTAATATTGTTTTTTATTATCTTATATTTTTACTATGTAGTAATAAAAATATAGAAATACATAAAAAAATGAAGTATAATCATCTGGGGATTGGAAAGCATGAACCAGCAGGAATGTAGAGATTTCTAATCTTCAAAAGTATTAAATTTATCATATTCTTTCATGAATCTAATTAGTATCAAACTTTTAATACTGATGCCTTCCATAAATAATAATTTAACATTATTAATCGAAGGTTTTATAACAATTAGTTATAAAACAAAATGAAATTGATAAATACAAATAATGACCGATTTGTCTATTTATTTCTTTAAAAAGTGGAAAAAGAAATTTTTATTTTCCAAATTTAAGTTTGGAGTGATTTTTTATCAGTCCATTCTCTCCTTTTGGTAATTTTTACCGCGCCCCTCTCCCCTATTTGGAGCTCACGTAATTAATGGACGTCCCCCTAGAAAAGTTTCAGACAAATTTCAAAATGGAAAAAAACAGCCGACCGCTCCGATGGTACCAGGATAATATTTTTCATCCTTACAACAGAGGTCGGATTTCAACACACTAAAAATGATACGGAAAAACGTTCGCCTCAAATGTTAACGCATCGCACGATTTTTTCGAAGAAAAAATGCAATCTACGCTACCCACGTTCTGATGCGAAACAAAAAATTCATTACTAGCCAACCAATCTAGCACTTTACCTCTTCTTGATTTATGATTAATTAAATTAGTCTGGGAGCTTTGCTTTATGATCTCAGGCAATCCGAATGTCGTGTTCAAGTTGGAAGGAGATAAGCGTTTAATATAACGAAATAAAAAAACAGTAGGGAAGAGTGGGGCACATTCACACAAAAAGTGCATTTCGGCATATTTCTCTGGATCTAGAAGAGATATTGAAGCAAACTCGCATTCAAATGAAAGTTTAGACCTTTCCCGATATTTTAGAACGATAATTGGTCGCATTCATCTAGAATTTCTAACCTATATAATCAATCTAAAAAACTAGAAATTTCGTGCGAATGTGCCCCATGGGTGGGGCAGTTTCGCACACGTGTGGGGCACATTCATACACACGCAAAAAATTATACAATAATTATTTTTGCAAACTAAAAAGTTTATTGCACTTTAAAGTAAGGATAATTAAACGAAATATTTGGCACTTTTACATATTTTTCCTCTAAATTGAAGATATTTTTACAAAAAGAAAACAGCTTCAGAAATATTCAGGGTTGGCAAAAACCCGGGTTTTTTTAAAAAAAACCCAAGTGGGTTGGGTTTTTTCGGGTTTTTTCAATAAAACCCTGAAAAAACCCTTGTAAAACTGGATTTTTTCCGAAAAAGTGTGTTTCTATGTGAAATGTGTTCTGTCAAAATAATGTCAGTTTTTCCACAGATGAGTGGATTTTCTCAAAGTTTTTATACTTTGAAAAACCCACTGAAATTGTAAAAATATCCTAAACTTTGAAAAAACCCATTCAATATTGAAAGAAATATATTCAAGTTTGAAAAACCAACTGAAATTTTTAAAAATCATCTTTATTTTTTATATCCAGTTTGAACTTTAAACGTCCTAAATTTTGAAAAAAAACCCTTCAATAATGAAAAAACCCACTGCACTGAATAATGAAAGAACCTATTTAACTTTAAAAAAACTCCCTGAAATTGAAAAAAACACCACTTAATTTTTAAAACCTAGTTTAAATTTTGAAAAGAAAACCATTAAAATTTAAAAAATATCCTAAACTTTGAAAAAAAAACACATTAAATTTTGAAGGAACTGCCGAAATCTTGTTTTTCTTGAAAAAAACCAAAAATGGGTCCAAAATGTGGGTTTTTTCACATGTTTTTTTTTGAAAAAACCCATTGGGTCCAATCTAGCCAACCCCGGAAATATTGAACATCTAAGTTTTTGATGAGGAAAACAATCATAGCAATGAAGAGTATATTGCACATTGACATACTTCACATAATAAATTAGTTCGAAAAAGTTCAACCAATATTTTAACTGTCAGGTTTTATTCCAAAGGAAAGTGAATCAACAGCTAGCTTATTAACACCTGAAACTGACGGTTGGGGAACTTTTAATACGATATTATCTTTTTGTATGAATATTGAATCATTATTTACTGGGAAAATAAAAGTTTCGTCATTAATTTTAAAGTTTTTAAAGTTTTTCATCATGTATTTAAAATAAGCATCATTCAATTCCAAATTTTCTATTTGACCAACATAACAAAATTTTCTTTTTAGTAGCAAATTCTACTAGAATAAATCCCTTAAGTCCAAGTCAATTGGTATTAAACAATTATCAGGGACATTTATTTCTTCAATGTTTAAATCTGGGTCTAAATTCCTTAAAACTGAAGCTTTCTTTAAGATTTTATTTTCTATTATCACCAAATTTTGAAACAATTACAATAAAAACAATTAAACTTCAAGTTATTAAATATACTGCACTCATAAACATATAAATCACTTTCATAACAAAATATGGAAAGATGAGGCACATCTTTTAGTGTACGAATGTGCCACATCTACCAGTTCAAGCTTACCACGTCTCAACAAGATATTTATAATTAAAGCAGGGAAATAAAACCTTTCTACAAACTTCCTTTAGTAGTGCATCTACTGAATAAAATGCTGAATGTTTACTTGAGAGTTATTTTTGATTGATATTTTACCCCAACAAAATGACAAGAATTACTTTGCTGCTTCTAACGCTAGCAAATTTCTAGTACGTATACAACAAAATGGCTCAAGGCTTTGAAAATTCATGCAGGAGGTGGTAGTCATGCTTCCATCAACTTGTATTTTTTTCAGATTTTTAAATTAATAATTACTAAGGGAAATGCCGTCTGTCCGAATGTGCCCCATGTGTGTGTGCGAATGTGCCCCACTCTCCCCTATTCGCTTTTCAATCATGATTGTATGCCAGGTTTCATGGTGTTTGTATACAATCGCTTTTGGGGGTAGTAGGTATATTACATATATGATGCTACTATTTCTTTTTAAAAAGATTGAAATCTGCTTATAAAATAAAGGTTTAGTCTAGTTTTTTCTCCTACTTACACTGATTGACGCCATTGACTTAATATTAGTGGAGTTTTATTAAAAAGCTGATAAAAGACAAATTTAATTTGTATTTTGAATAGTTTAAGTTCAGAAAGCATACACTTTTATTTTATTTCATTTTAACTTCTACAGTATAATTTCAGAGCATCTCCGTTAGCATAGTAGAAATTTGTTGTTTTCATTTGAATTTACTAGGTTTTCAATCACTCTCAGATCTTATGAGGCTCTCTAGTATCACACGCCATATTAACCAATATTCTTAAAATATTAACCTATATATTTAATCTTCGATTTCAAAATAACCGAATTAGCTTTAGCTTTTTAAATACATAAACTCCTTAATCTGTGTTCAACGTTCAACCACGTAAATTTTGTAAATTATGTTTAGAGATGTGTTATCTTCTATCGTTAATTATTTTGTTAATTTTCGAGTAGGATTTCCCTAAGATGGGTGAAAACATCTTTGAAAACGACCTTATGCTGATGGAACATCGAACGATGCAGGTTATTAAGACGTTGCGGCAAGATCCTTTGAAAGAAGAGTAATACTTTCTTACATTGATATCATTTATCTTAAAAACTCTAAATAAGGTGTTTCAAGAGTCCGTTTCACGGCTTTTATTTCAATGATTCCCCAGTCACTTACCTAGGGGTAAACCTCTCTTCCATGACCCTAGGAGACGTTGGTTCCAAATAAAAGCCATGGAATGGACTTTTGAAACACCCTGTATTTATTCAAAACTTTAAAAAAGAGACGTACTAAAAAATAAAATATTTACAACTTGATTTAATTAGTTAACAATTTCTTTGGGTGATTTATTACAGATGGCCAGTGTCTCCAATCACAATCAACGCTGCATACAACAGAAATAGTAATTCTATAAGTATGTATTAAATTTATATGAAACTATTTTTCAACTATTAACATTGAACTTATCAAACATGTTTTATTTTCATCTTAGCGGTTAGTTAAAAGCATAAACTAAGTTACACCTTACAAATCTTACCCCTCCCAATTGTTTACCAAGATATTTCCTCTTTAAAAATATATTCCATAAGTTTCAAGGATACTATATCCGTACACATAGTCTTTAATCTTCTATAGACATGTTTGAAATTTTATTAATAAGATATTTACTAATATTATGTGTAAATAAAAAATTTTTAGATTATATTATAAGTGATAATAAAATTTTTTTAGTACGAAATACTTTTGTATTAAATTATTCTAAAGTTTGAACTTTAAAAAAGTATTTGAAAAAGACATCTCTGTACACATTGTTTACCTTAAAAGTCAGTTTTTAACTAAACGATGTTCCAAAAGAAAAAATATACTTTTTTTAAATTCATTTCGGCTTTTGTAGTCCTGATATTTTCAATAACTGTTTATGGGTTTGGGCAAAAATTTAGGCTCATTTTGAATAAGGAGGAATAAGGAATAAGTGTTTAAATTTTAATTGCATAAATGTCGGGAAAACTATATTTAAATATATAAAAATTAATACGTTATAAAATCATGTAAGTATAAAAAGTAATTCTGATCATTATAAAATTAAAAGTTTTTCTTTTAATAGTTAATAAATTTAAAATGTTTAATTCCTTATTCCTACTTTTTGTGTAACATCCACTCAACACTGTTCTTATCCGTTGTCTTAAAATCTTTATACCCGTGTAACCATTTTTTAAACCTCATAAATAGACTCTTAGAGATTATAATGTGTGAGATAACAAAAGTACACATCCATAGAACGTACTTGCCAAGTTGTAAAATGTTATGAAACTATAAATAAACGCTTTTTTTATAAATTAATGCAATAAAAGTACATTAGTCCATTCAAATATTTTCAGCATTTCCTGCTGCCTTTCTACAATCCCCTTTATATAACAGCTCATTACCAGAGTAAGTTTTTGAACGTTTAGGATATTTTGCTTTAACACTGACTTAAATTGGTTAGTAATTATATTAAACTTGTATTCTTAATAGTAAATAATTTTTTTTTATTTAGATACATGAATTATGCTGCAATTGGTGCGATTATTGGTCATGAAATCACCCATGGATTTGACAGTGAAGGTAAACAATTTTAATTCAAGCAATTAATTTAAATATTTAATTTGTCGACAGCAAAATTAAATAGCAAATCTAGTAAACAAAGAATTTTTTTATTTATCTTAAAGTTTGTAATTTATTTTATTGCATTTTAAAATAAATTAAAAAATAAAGAGAAAGGGAATATGGCAAGCAGTAAAATTAAGGGGTGGGGATTGTGTTTAATTATCGTATTTAGTTATCTTGTATTGACGGCTAGATTGAACTAACTCTAAATTAACTATGTAATTAGTTTAAAAAGAAAGATCCATCATGACATGTTCAATATAACCAGAGGTATTTTTAACGCCTCTGCAAGCGTATTTCAAGCATTGAAAATCAGTAATACGCTTTTAAAAACTAGCCAGGCGTATTTTCACGCTTTGATTTTTTAACAAAGGTTTTGCTTAAAAAATTGCATGACGCCCCACCGAAATCGAAAAATTTTACTACTCAAATTTGTAATATTAAATCAATATTTTATTTAGAATGTTAAATGTGAAATAAATTGTTTTATTTATAATGTTTAATATTTTCTACTAATACTTAACAGGTGCTATAATTGTTATAAACCAAAATGGCACCCTCATTTTTTTTCTATCTCATTTTATACATTAAAAAGAAAGCATTTTTGTAAAAAAATATTGTTCCTGTATATGCAGTTTATGCTATTTCCGTAATTCACACCTCATAAATGAATTTCAAGCCTCCTAAAAAAGTCAAGGAGTATTTTTACTCCTCCAAAATAATCCTAAGAATAACACTGAATGCAACCAAGTTCAACAAAGATTTCCCCGCTTCCTCCTCCAAATAAAAAATAATTATGAAATCATCTGGCAGTTTTGATTCATAAGGGTAAAATTCAGAAACAGTAAAGGGATCACAAGCAGTTAAATTCATTATAATATTTAATTATACTTATGTAAAATAAAAAGTACTTACGAAATATTTTTTAACTAAACACTTTTGTTAGTAATAATATTTTACCCCAGTTCTATATAAACTTTAAATATAAAGAAGTATCTAGTAATTAATCTATAATTGAACTAATACATAAATCGCAATACTTCACTTAATATTTAATAAGTCCATAGGTAGTATTCAGATATATCTGCATTAAAATTATGTTCAGTCTATGCTGTCGACACAATAAGAGATTCTTGTCTAGCTCATTAGTGCATCGTATAAATCGGTAAAAAGAGAATATTTGGAGCAGTTATGTTTTACACCCTTTCAGTAGCCCTAAATTTTCTATAGTATTCTATGGCAGTCTGCGGCGGTCTTAGACTGAAGGGGTTAAAAAGTACTCAATGCACAAAACCACTTTAGACCGTATAAAAAACCTTGGAAAAAATACAGCAGAAACAAAACTTTTCTTACCTCCGAATCTCAGATGTCTACGACTGGAAATAAAAGACCACTTCAGTTCCCTAAAATGATGTGAAATAATCAGTTTTTGGTAGCTTATGTATCCAGCGGTTTTATTGCCTTCTATCAAACGTAAAAGGCAGTTATCGACACCCTGCTATACTTCAAACACCGTGTTTTAGCCTAGAAACTTCATACGTTTTAATTGGAAAGCAACAGTTTTAGTCTCCCTGGGTTCCTTGCATTAGATTTTAGGGATTCAATTTTTCGAGTGGATTAAGCAGCTACTGCCCTTGTGGTCAAATCGAAGGTCTATTTAAGAAGTGTGTTTGGAATTCCACTTATTTGGAATTGCCAGGTGAAGTATATTGCTTTGAAACAAATATATTTTCTTCCGCAATGGGTCATAAAGAAAAACAACCTTGTAAAAGTTGCTCAACAATACTTTTTCTATGACGATAGTACTCTCGCTTTAACCAATTACATAATTTAAAATGTGGAATTCTGTAGCACTACATGCAGTTAAACAACTTCTCTTCTTTAGGAACTACTACTGAAGAACCTAATTAAAAAAAACGTCGCTTTAATATTAAAGATGATATCTACATGATAAACGTAAAACTTCTGAAAACATGCATTTTGGTCTAAAATGTACAAGGAATAAGACTCGTGCTTGAATCTGCATAATTTACTTGCCATCTTTTAATAAATAAAAATCAAAAGTTGGTTTAAATTTTTTTTTCAATTTTTCTCTATTTTGCTAAATATTTTTGTGAACAAAATTTATATTTGGATTCAGCTCTTCAAGAAAAGCATCCAGAAACCGTAGGAAAATAACTTCTACATTTTTGTTTCTCGAAAAAAAAACTGGGTGGATATTGGATTACAGCTAGTATTTTTTCTTATAGCCCCTCAAATGATAGCCCCTCATAGCTCACACAATAAGTCATTTGGCAATATTTGGAATTATTATAATTCCTGCTTTAAAAAGGTAGGGGTCACACATACCTTTGAAGGTCAACAGGGAAAAAAAGACGTGCGTCGTTAAAATGCTAATATTTTTCAGTTATTGCTGATTTGACTAAGCTTTTTCATAATATAATTAATCAGACAATATTTTATTGAAAAAAAATTATCAACAAAGAAAATTGAATAACTATTTTTTAAAGAAATAAAAATAATGAAACTTAGTAGTTTTAAGACTATTCCTACTGCACGCAGCTTTTGTAAAAAATAATAAGCATTTTCACACATTTTTTTAATAGAAAGAGATACATAGTTAATCTTTAAATTAATGAAGTATGACATTTTATCTTTAAATCTAAATTTTATTTAAAAAATCACTTTCATGCTTAAGAATCAAAATGTATTCTTTCAAATTCTAACCCAGTTTATATTATTTAAAGATTAATGTGTAATTGTGTCATGTATATTGTGTAAAAATATTAATTAATCTATAAAAAAATAATCAAAATTATTAGCACTTAAAAGACGAGAGCCTTTTTGTTTCATTTTCGACGTTTAAAAAGTGCGTGACCCTTTATTTATAATTTATAATAATATTCTCTAAAATATGTATATTTAGAAGGTAATTCTAATGTTGCAGTGGCTCCCCACTTCTAGAAATATTTGGACCCCTTAGCCTTAGATTGAATAATTTACGTACCATCCTTACTCTTATGAAAAAATAAATGATAAATTTAAAAAATCTCACAACCGGTTTTATTTAACTTCAAGATGAGATTGGTCCATTCTTTTGTGAAAAAAAATTCTTATATAGTGGCGTTAAAACTTTTCTCAGTTAAGAAAAATAATGTAACCCTTAATTTTAACAATGATTTCTCGCATAAAAACCTATTGTAGTAAATTTTATGGTTTTTAGAGACACAAAGCAAAATTTTTTTATTTAACACTACTTTCCCATCCTCATTTTACGGAAAGTATACAAATTTAAATGATTGGTTTTTTTATTTTAAGGTGAATTAGAACTAGTAACAAAGTTTTCAAATTTACCACAAAAACAAATAAATAATAATTGTTGAAAAGCATATGAGAAGAATGAAGAGAGTGACAAGTATAGAGGACAAGAGATAAGTAGGATAAGAGAAATAAAAATTATGATCATTATGAAAAAGAAGAGGGATAAAGAGGAATGAGAAAAGAATAGAGGAGATGGAGAGAGAGGATAAGAGGGATGAAGAAAATGCAAATGATGAAGGCCAGTAGAATGATAAGATGAGTGATACGAAGAGGACTGGAAGAATCAAGAGGATAATTGGGGTAAAGGTCAAAAAGAGATAGAGAGAATGAGAAGTATGAAAATGAATTGAATCACGAAAAGAATAAGAAAGATAAAGCAAAATCGGGTGAAAAGGAGGAGTGAAGATTAGAGAGGTATAGAGTATAGATATTGAAAAGATAGAGATAGAGATATAGTGAGTGAAGAAAGTAAAAATTTATTTGATTGTGGTAGAGCTTTGTCAGAGTCAAAAAAGGGGTTTCATGAAATAAAGTTCAAACTTCATCAAATGTAACCTATAATAATCTTTTGCATAAAATAAGGAATGGTCAGTTCATTTTTTTAACTTAACTGCAACTGAAGGTGGGTCTGGCACGACTCAACATCTCCACCCCCGACCAAAATAGGTTTTAGTATTTCTGTTTTGGACTGAGGTTCCAGATATACACAAGAGGTAAAAATCTCTTCTTCCAAAAGTGGGTATTTCCCCTCAGAAAAGCGGGGGGGGGGAATGAGTGATTTCATTGAAGCCAATGGGCTGTGTATCACGTTTTTGAGCTCTCCTGAAAAATTTCTGAAAGTGGAGATGTTGAGTTTTGCCAGACCCACCTTCAACTGTTCTTTAATAATATACAGAAGCAGAAACTTTAGTGTAATACAGGGCGATTCTGAATTCATTATCAATATTTTGGGGGGAGATAGAGGGGACTTAAACAAGCATATTTCGAATAGTAATGGGGGGGGGCGCAGCCGCACAGTTAAAGAGCTAGGACCTAATGTAGTGCAAGAGCGTTACAAAAGGACGTTTTGCCAAGGCCCGTGTAACGAAACAAAACATAATAAAATGAAAAAAAAATTATTGCATGAGGTACAGAAGCATCCGTACTACTTGCACCATAAATTTGATAGAAATTGGACCACTTTCTAAATCGTGGGGGGAATTTTAAAACGCGCAGTATTAATCTTTTAGCCAAAGAATGGAGTTCCCTCTTAGTATAATGGTATTTAGAAAAATGATGATCGGGGAAGGAATTTTCAATGATCATATAGTTTTTAAACAAATAAAGGATCTTGCATGATCATTAAAAATTCCTTCCTCGATCATCATTTTCCAAATACTATTACAATAAGGGAACTCCATTCTTTGGCTAAAGGATTAATTATTACACGTTTTAAAACTCACCCCACGGTTTAGCAAGTGGTCCAATTTCCATCAAATTTATGGTGTAAGTAGTACGGATGCTGCTTTACCTCACGCAATAAATTTTTTTCCTTCTATTATGTTTTGCTTCGTTTCACGGGCATTGGAAAAACGTCCTTTTGTAACGCTCTCGCACTACATTAGGTCCTAGCTCTTAAACGGTACGGCTGTGCCCCCCATTCCTATTCAAAATATGCTTGTCTAGGTCCCCTCTACCTCCCCCAAAAATATTGATGATGAATTCAGAATCACCCTGTATACAGCAGCCTATCTCAAACAATTTAAGGATGACTGATTCTGATCCTCGCTGATTTGACCGCTAATAGTCATCAGCATGGATATCATTTCATCTTGCTCCCCCCCCTATATGCACTACCTTTTAAATTCTGTCTCGTATGTAACTAACCATTTCCTGAGGTTATTTTTCAGTTGTTATTGATGTATGTATTTTGTTATGAAGACGTTATAAATGGATTTTTTATCCCTTAATCTAACATACACATCTTATTCTATCATTTTACGAAGCATATTGATCATCAGATTAACTAATGTAGCTTCACTATCTCCTTTTAGGAAGTAAGAGAGATGCTTCTGGAGATATGTCTAACTGGTGGAGTGAAAAAACAAAGCAAATTTTCGACGACAAAGCAAAATGTTTCATAGATCAATACAACCTAAACGGGGTAAGCTGAACAAATCTTTGTCGACAAAGAAAAAGGCTAATTAAGTAAAGATTTAATAATATTGTCATCTTTCTAGTTGGACGGAAAGCGAACATTAGCAGAAAACATTGCTGATAACGGAGGGTTAAGTCAAGCATATTCGGTAAGAAAAAAATATTGTCATTGGTTGATTATGGTATGGTATTAAAATGCATCAGTTCTATGTCATTTATTTTTTCTCAGTTTTGCTTTAAAATTAATTTAGGCTTATTCTTCATGGAAGAAAAAACAACTTTGGCCAGTTAAACTACCTGGGTTCGAAAACTTTTCATCGAATCAAATGTTTTTCATCACATATGGATCGGTAAGATATTGCATTGATTTTCTGTGAACTCAAAGCATCTATAATAACAACCGAGCAGTTTCAATTTTTGTTTAATTAACGTACCCCACCCTTAACCTAAAAACTAATATGCAAGTGAATCCTTGTTTTAAAAATACTAAAAATTATTACTACTATTTTTTGTAAGTTTATAACTAAGACAAATACAGAATCATTTTTGCTACATTAATCCTACGAATACTTATTTAAAACTCGTTAACTAGCTTTCATATTTTAGAAATAAAGGAACAAATAATTAAATGTATAGTATACTCACCCTAAGGTTTGATTATATTCATTTGCAAAAAAGATTTTGCTGTACATATAATCATGAGGACGAAGTCTTTCCATAATCAGTTGAAGATAGAAGGTACTTCAGGTCATTAAGAACACCTTCAAGCTGAAATGTTCAAATTCAATTAAACCAATTGCCTTTTAGTCAAAAACTGATTTTATGTATAATCAAACAATCGGTAAATGTTCAAAAGTACTGTTTTTTAAGGAAGTAAAAGTTTTTTGTAAATACTGTTACCCCATATCGATTGTACCCAACGAAACCATTGCATTTGATTAATACAATTCAGGTTTTGTTTTTCATTTTTACTAAAGAAATTTAACAATCAATTATTTGTAAAATTATTGATTTAACTCTCTTTATTCAAACAGTTATTAGCTCACAATTATTCAAGTTTATGTATTATTTTACTTTGATTCATGTTTTTTAGATATGGTGCACCAAGTACGCGAGCGGTGTTCTAAACTACACCATACAAGAAGCAGAGCATGCCCCAGCTCCATACAGGTTCTTTTTCATTGATAATATTACCTACTAAACGCTAAATTAATTTTTAAATTTTCAATCAAGTTCAAATTTTCAAGAAATTATAATTGAACCGATTTTTCGCACAACGCACTTTATAACAAGTCACCATACAATACATCATATTTCAGGGACTTACTCCGGCATCCTGAATAAAAACTCTACCGATTTATATAACCATTTTTGCTAATTCTAATCCAATCACCGATTTTGCTAATTATTAAGAATAATTAACAAAAATATAATTTTATAGTTCGGTAGAAAAATACACTCATTGCCATAAAAAATAGCGCACCAGGAAGATAAAGAGACATTAAAACTAAATTTATTTCCATGATTACTTATAGTATGAAGGTTAGTTGATAAAAAATTCAGCCTTCCTCGATGTTAGGGGACCGAGAAAATCGGAAAAAAGTGTTGACTCCATAGGTGTTCATAACTGCCGCCACAGGCCATGATATTGAGGGAGAGGGAATCGAAATGGACTTTTGGGGATTGGAGGACCATGCTGCCTCCCCACGTAGTCAAATTTCATCTGGTGCCCCCGCGGACGCTGCATACCAGACGTTGCATGCTTTTCCTCAAGACCGGACTTTTTTGTGAGCATTGGTTCTAGAGAACGGGAAGGCTGGGGTAAAAATGCAACATAGTGGGCTAAGAAGAAAGCTTGGACATTGCGTGCAACATGTGTTCGTTTATTTTTCTCTTGAAACTTGTCCGCAGGCCAGGCTTGAAGGTAAGAACGGACAACCAGCTCCAAAACCTCAACCGTTCAGCTCTGGTTGGTCAATGTACCGGTAAATCATACTGAGGAGATGCGGCAGTGGAAGGGATGTCGTTTGCAGTACGGTGGATAGCGCGTTTGGTCCGCATAGCTTCGTACATCTTTGTCTGTAAACATGGGACTGACCATTGGCCTTTCTGTTTCAAATAGTGCACCAAATAAGGGAATTATCACCTCAATTTTATGAAATTGTGCTTATGAAAGAATCCTGCTTCGTTCTGCAGCACCACGATGGTTGGATATGAGTTCGAATACACATGGAGAGAGCGCGCTCAGCTGTGGATTTTCTGATCATCACACCGAGTGGGGATTCAAAGTATCGGAGTGGGGATTCAAAGTAACGGAGTGGTGGTACATTGAATCCCATTTCTGCAACTACTGAGTATGATTTACCAGTACATTTACCAACCAGACGTGCACCGTTGAGATTTTGTAGCTGTTGTCCGTCCTTACCTTCAAGCCTGGCCTTCGGACATGTTTCAAGAGAAAAATACACAAACACATGTTGCACGCAATGTCCAAACTTTCTTCTTAGCCCCCTATGTTGCATTTTTACCCCAGCCTTCACGTTTTCTAGAACCAATGCTCACAAAACAAGTCCGGTCTTGAGGAAAAGCATGCAACGTCTGGTATGCAACGTCCGCGGGTGCACCAGAGGAAATTTGACTACGTGGGGAGGCAGCATGGTCCTCCAATCCCCAAAAGTCCATTTAGATCCTCTCTTCCCCAATATCATGGCCTGTGGCGGCGGTTATGGACACCTATGGAGTCAACACTTTGTACCGATTTTCTCGGCCCCCTAACGCCGAGGAAGGCTGAATTTTTTATCAACTAACCTTCATACTATGGGTAATCATGGAAATAAATGTGGCTTTGATATCACTTTTTCTTCTTGGTGCGTTATTTTTTATGCCAATGAGTGTATAATTGATTGCAGACAATTGGATGACCATTACGGTATAAACTTTCTTTAAAAACTTAAGATAAGCTTTAAATGCTAAGCTCTTCTATTTTCCAAACCTACTGTGTAAAACTCCCAATTACAAATTTACAACCTACACTAGACTTAAACACTTGGGTCTAATTTTCCCCTAACAGACATATGATCACTGTATTTATTAAGCGTAAATTTATACAACTTTTTTTTAAATATTCAAGAAAAATAAAATTTATTACTTTAATTTTTAGAGATACTTCATTATTACTTATATTGAAATATTTTTTAAATTAAGTTTTAGACAAGCAAATTGTATTTTTTTAACTACCAGAATCAGAACTTAAAGTTTGAAAACTTACTTTGAATTCCTAATTACCACCAGAACATCTTATTGATCTTCTAATATTTTACAGGCTCAAAATCACTTTATTGAATCACGAAGGTTTCTCAGAGGCTTTCGGCTGCAAGAAGACAACATTGAATGAAACATGTTCTATTTGGTGAAAACTGTACAGCCTTTGAAATAAAATCGCAAATTCATTATTTTCACTGTGTCTTTCATCCATTTAATTCCTATGAAAATATAGTGACGATGCTGTTCAGAAAACAGCTGGGTCATTCCACGTCAAATCAACCAAAATAAGTACACTTTTGGACCTTCAAGCCTTAGATTTGAATAATTTTTTTGTGTGCTTATTGTAACCATCCGTAGGAGTATAATGAGACCAATTTCAGATTTTTGGGACCGGTAGTTTTTGAGAAATCCACTCTCAAAGGAGCAAAAATCGAGCGATTTAAAAAAAATATGACATTTTTAAACAGCTGATGCTCAAAACCTATTAAACCTAAAATCATGAACAAGGTGACATTCTCTTTAATCTTAAACGATAGAAAGCACGAAAATTTTGTGTAATTTTTTATTTTTTATTTAAATCTAAAAAATAAATTATTTCGTAGCAAAAATACATCCCCCTTCGATTTTTTAAAATAATATATATGTTATAGAGAATCTATCCAACTACATCTGTGCAAAATTTCAGATTGGGACCGCCATGGGTTCAATAGAAAAAATTATTTTGTACAAAGCTTGAAAAAATCGTTTTTCGTGTTGAAACTCTATAAGAAAATCGAAATTATTCTGCAGCATTCAGCTAACTGGTTGAGACACTTAAAAACTGCTAATGTATTTTAATTTTCAAAATTTAAAAAAAAATGTTAATAAAAAAATTTTTTTGAAAACAATTTTTAAGGAAAATTTAAAGCTTTTTAATTTTAACTTAACAATAAATAAACATTTCTACCAAATTTAAAGTTGAAAATAAAATGTAATCATGTAGAAAAAATAAAAATCTTTAAACTATAAGCAAGTCCCTAAATTTTCCAATATATTCCATTATTCCATAGCAATATGTTTATATTTATATTTTTATGTTCTAAAACTTTTAATTTACTTTGATTTGACTTGTTAAAAGTAAAAACAACTAGATATAAACATATTTCTATGGGGAATATTCAGGTGAAATATGCATGCTCATTGAATTAACTTTAAGTTGGGATCTAGCCCTCAAAGATTTTGTACTGAAACTGTTAATGGTCGTATTTTCTGAAATTTATATGACATTTTTTTCATGTTTTAAGCCTCAAGCGTTTTTATGAATTTTCCATGAGTAAATCGCTCTTGGAGTTTAATTTTAGGGAAGGTTTAGGGACTTGTCAAATTTCGAAGATTTTTATTTTTTTCTACACGATTTAATTTTATTTTCAACTTGAAATTTGGTAGAAATGTTTATTTTAAGAGTTAGAAAGCTTTAAATGTTCTTTAAATTTTATTTTTCTCAAAAAAAAAATTTTATTACAATTTTTTAAAAATTAAATACAGTAGAGCAGTTTTTAAGTGTCTCACCCAGTTAGCTGAATATTATTACAGAATGATTTCGATTTTTTATAGGGTACTTTCGTATTAGCCCGTCCATCGTTTTCGCCAACTTCGCCAAATTTCGCCAAAACGCGCCAAAATACGGGATTTCATCAGAATCGCCGAAAAACACATTTTTTAACATCAGAAACATCTTTATAACATCAGAAAATAAAAAATAAAAGTTTCATGTGGTTGGGGGGGGGCTGCCGCCCCCCCCAAACCCCCCCTGCCCTATCTATAACCAAACTCGTTGTGGGGGTAATCAGACACAGTTAGGATTCAGAAAAAGGGGAATCAGTATTCTTGGATGAACCAAAACTACGGATATCACTCGGTAAGAGCATAAAAATAACTTTTTTAGCACTAACTTACTTGCAAAATGGTCGATCCTACCGCCGGCGATCCTTTGTCGATTCTCGATGTCGATTGCCGATCGTTTTGTCGATGCACCGGCGTGCATACGCAAACATTGAAAGACTCTGGGGCTCGGCAAAATGGCGCAACAAAATTCACCGTGGAACGACACGAAAGCAGACTCCTACCTTTCAGATGCAGTCTTCGTTCTTACCTTGTAAACACTGTTGAATTTACGTTCAAAACAACCTGCGCGGTGCGCACACATTATTTCACCCATGGGCGTACCGATCCAAATTGCGCGCACTTGCGCAGCGATCGGAGCTAGCGTGATTTCGCTACGTTTTTCAGGGTTACCAGAATCAACGGTAGTGTTGCGGGGTTTACCAGACTTGGCGACTTATCGCCCCTGTTGGCGAATGGACGAGCTAATACGAATGTACCTTTTATAGTTTCAACACGAAAAATTATTTTTTCAAATTTCGCGATTACAAAATATTTTTTTATTGAACCCATGGCGATCCCATTCTGAAATTTTGCACAGATGAAGTTGGATAGATTCTCTATAACATATATTTTTTTAAAAACATCGAAGGGAGATATATTTTTGCTACGAAAATATTTGTTTTTTAGATTTAAATAAAAATTAAAAAATTTACATCACATTGTCATGCTTTATATCATTTTAAAGCTTGTTTAAAACAAAAGAAAACAACACCTTGTTCATGATTTTGGGTCAAATAGTTTTTGAGCATCAGCTGTTTAAAAATGTCATGCTTTTCAAAATCGCTCAATTTTTGCCTCTTTAAAAGTCGATTTCTCAAAAACTACCGGCCCCAGAAATCTGAAATTGGTCTTGTTATACTCCAACGGATGAGTACAATAAGCACACAAAAAACAAACTATAACAGGATCACAAGAGTTCAATATTGATTGGACTTAGGGGTTTGAAAGAAACTTTGGGGTTTTTAAGTATGCTGTTTCAGATTATCAAATCAAAAGAAAGGATTTTGAAATATAAAATATGGTTTTTCACATTTTTTTATCTTAATTTTTTTTAATTACAAACAAAGTAAAGAAGATATCATATCATCAGATAATAGTTGTTACACAAGGAATTACAAAAAAATATAAACATGAATATTATAAGTAAAAGTGAACATTACATGAAAAAAACGAAAAAATATAAATACAATACAGTATCAATCAGGAAATTAGTAGCGGCAAACAGGGTGTCGTAAATTATGGATTTACTATCTGTCGTAAGGTAAGTAGTAGTGCAAAAAAAGAATGGATTATAATTACACTAATAATTCAAGATCAAACAAAAAAAATTTGTCCCCAATAGAAAGCAAAAAGTCTTTTAATTTCTTTTTAAATGCATGTTTGGTTAGACTATTTTTAATTTCCAAAGTTAGTGAAGAACTTAGGGGCTAGATAAAAGAAATTTTTTCAAAATATAGTTTTTTCAGGTTTAGGTACAGTATATACAGCATTATGTCTTCGGGGATTTATTATGTTTCGCTTTCTGCAGATATCGGAATTTAAGTAGAGATAGAGACTTGTTTTAAAGTAGAAGATGTAGCGAATAGGTAAAATATTCAATAATTTGAACTTATCAATATTAATGGAATGTACTTGAGATGATAACAATCTTATAAATCTTTCCTGGAGTTTACATATTTTTTAAATTTATCTGATAATCTCCACCCCATATTATTAGACCGTAGTTAATTCTAGATTGAACCAAAGAGTGATAAAGAGTTATTAGGAATTTGCTGCTTACTTTTGACCTTAAATAATAAAAAATTTAGCATTATATGCCTTAATTTATCAGCAATATACTTGGCATGGGATTTCCACTTTAAGTTGCAATCAATATGAAGTCCAAGATTTTTAATTGTAGATACTTTATCAATTGATTTACAATTACAATCATCATAATTATTACAGTGATTAACGTGATATTTAACGGAAAGCTGAATTGGATTATTTTGTCCAAATTCATCCAAATTCATCTTTTGGTTTAAATCTTCAGTGGAATCGACGGAATATAAAAGAACTGTATCATCGGCAAAACGTCTGATTTTACCGTGTAAATTAAGGTTACATAAATCATTTATAAATATCAAAAACAGCAACGGACCTAAAGTTGAACCTTGGAAAACTCCGTAATTGATTGGAAGGCATTTACTTAAGGTGTTGCTAATTTTAACAATTTGTATACGATTTGATAAGTAGGATTTTAAAAAATTGTAGAAGTACCCTCTGATTCCCGTTGATGACAGTTTATGTAATAAAATACCATGATTCCACCGAGTCAAACGCCTTAGATATATCTAAATAAAGAGCAGCAGTTATTTTACTAGAATTTATACTATTATGAATAAAATCTGTTAACTCCGGTAGAGCTTTTTCAGTATTTGATTGAGGTAGAAAGCCGTATTGATTTTTTTGAGAACGGAATTAATCTATCTTTAATTAATTGCTCAAATCTTTTAGAAATCAGAGGTGTTTTTTTTGTTTTTTAACTTTTTTCATAATAAAACAAATTTTAAAGACTTTTGAGATAATTTTAAAGACCATATTAAACCACAATTTTTGAGGCCATAATTAAATTTTTACTAATAGTATTTATTCTACAAATTGAATTTTTCAATAATTTTTTGGGGTGTCACTCCATTTTTAACTCTGTGGGATTTGGTCTGGGACCCCCAAATCCTATGTGATTCTGACTCGTCTAGGTGTCTACTATCCCCCTAGAAGTTATGAAACACTGATCTGAAACACCCTGTATCTCTCACCTGTAAGTTTTCATCTATTGAAAGATCCGAAATATCAACTTGATTATTGATCATGCTTTTAGCTATTTCTCTCAAGTACAAACGGGGCACTACAATCCCTTAAGTTTATGATGTTTGATGGAGTACGGGTTGTGACATCAACCGCCTTGGGTTGGAATAACATTTCAGTAAAATTCAGAAGACGCAATTTTGTGTATTTAGATGTTGAAAAAAATCACCCTAATAAGAAAGTAGCTAATGCTACAAATTCAAGAGACAGCAGTATCCCATTTTCGATAAGTTTTACACACAGATTTCTTGTGATAAATGATGCATCAATTTAATCGTAAATTTGTTAGAGGTTTTCGGAAATCGAACATGCAATCCTATTTTATTTTAAACCTATTGAATAAAAAGTGCTATTTGGAAAGTTGAGTGCATGTCTAAACCACCAAATATTACTGCCTATTTTCATAATCAAATAGATTTGATAGATTTAAAACAAAATTTTGAAGTTTGTATGTAGTTTTTGTATTAACTCCATAAGTATCTGACTTGCGAAATTTAAGTCTTGCAGTCCGGAAAAGGTATCAGAAAAGATAGTTTAACCCAACTATTTTATTGATTTGAAATAGACTAAATCTTTTCAATACGATTTTCACTTGAAGTAAACCTTGGAAGGGAGCTTGCATAACGAACAAAGATCTTAAATGCATTTAAATTCCTAAGCACCAGCTTCGACTGTATTAAGATTGAAATATGCCTGTTATGATCAAAGATGCTAAGAAATTTTACAAGGCTATGTTAGATTCCACAGCTAGGCGTTTCTTCCACCACAATCGGCAAGCTGCAAAGTATATCCAAAGAATAGTATAACATCTAATATAATTAAAATTCATCATTAGTCAGCATAATTTCTTGTCAAGTTTGATTAGATTTATTTACCCCTTCAATCCAGTGCATATAATATGAAATTATTTCTTCATGTTTTTTTAGATTAACAGTTGTCAATATAATAGTTAATTCAAAGCTGATGAGTAGGCAAGCAAATTAAAACGAAAACAAATACATCTATACAAGATGATTTAGCTTAATGACATCTAATATAATTTTATACTGTGTTCTCTTTAATTTTATGAAATTAAAGATTAATGCAGGGTAACCCCTTTTATTGCAATACCTAGGATGTCCAGAAGCCGATGCCAAGAACAGCCAATATCAAACAACGTGTACGCATAAAACATCGAACTTATTCTAAGCCTTAAAAATTTATGTATTGCTCCAATATACTGAAATAAGTACAAAGCTTTTAGGTACCCTTAAAACTTGTTGGAGGCTGCAATCAACGTTTTCAGTAAAAATAGCCCTGAAGTTTCTAAAATTTCGAGTTAACAACATACAACGTGTTGACTGTTGCATAGAATAAAAACTGTCTGAAAAGACAAAAAGAGGAGGTTCTCTTATTTACTTTAAAAGGTTGTTGCAAGAAAGTCTAGGATGAAGTCTGGTGGCATTTATCGTTAAAAAAGCCAAGATCAACTGTAGGAATAATCATTGGGTTTCTAATCTTGTATTTTGAGAATTATGTATATGGTTGAAGCTTTTATTTAATGTAAGTTATGATTTATTTTATCTTTTTCAATTTTTGGAATACTGTACACATAAATAGTTGTTTTTGATGAAATTATACTTCGATTGCTTTCTCAAAATATCAGTGTTTTCATAAGAACGATCTCTGTAGGAATTGTGTTGATTAACAATTATAAATCCAAGACTGGGATCAAATTCGAAATACATTTTGATCTATAAGATCGTTATATGACCATGGTCGCAGCCTTAACCTTGTCAGGAACGGGGGCAAAGCGTAACATTTTCTATGCATCAGTAGATTGAAATAAAGCATTATGTTAGATTGAAAATGAACTTAAAAAAGCATTAATTTCTAGTTTCTTTTTAAGTTACGAAAAGCTTTCAAGACTGAAAAATTATTATCTAGATGGGGGCAACTGCCCCAGATACGCCCATTGTTATGACGTGTCGTTGGTGTGACGTTACATAAGGTGGTAGGCTTACGTAGTGATGCGTAGCTTTAAAAATTCTCAAAACCTTAAGATTCATGTTTAGTTTGAAATGCATTGTGTGATTGCCTTGTGCTATTAAAAATGCACTGTTTAATGGTGATATTTGAAATTGGTAAAATATTTTTATTCAGTTTTTCTTTCCAAAATATTTATAACTAGTCTTAAGACATTCAAACTTAAATTCCTAGGATAAACTACTTCAAATAGTATATTGAACTTTCAAGAAGTATTGAGTAATAATAAGGATAATTTATTTATTTTATAGTGTACCTGTGTGTATCGCAACTTGAGTGTAACATTTCAAATTTTGGAAAAAATTTTATACTCAGACCATTAGTCTTCATAAATTTTAACTATGTTTTATAGTAATCTTCATTAAGTTTTTGTTCAAAATGTCTCATTTATATTTTGAAATTTAGTTAACATATTTTAAGGTCATCTAAGTTATTTTCTTCTTTGGTAACAAGTTAATATTGAAAGGGGTTCTTATATTGAAAAACCTTGCTTATTAAATGTGATAATTTTAAAAATTACTCTTTTATAAAAATAGTTTTTTTCTGCACTAGTGAAAGGTAAGTAATTAACTATCTTTAACTATCTAGGGTTCTAAGGTTTTCTTATCAAGGAAGTGCTTGCATTATTTCATACCTGAAGAATGTCATTTATTTACTTGAAGATATATTGTTCTAAGCCCAGATACCATATTTGATAAATTTGAACTAATATTTACTAAATGGGTTTGCAAAAAAGGTGATAATTCCATCTTAGGGAAGTTTTAATTTGCATAATGTATCTTTAGGAATCTTTTATTTTTATAGCAACAAGGATGTCTTTTAATTTTTATTTGTGTTATACATAAAATGAAGATTCCTTTCTCCATTAAGTAAACTTTATGATAAAAAATTTAAACCATTTTTTACCTTCCTCCATTGAACCCAGATAAAAAAATTATCGAATTCTTAAGAAAAAAAATGGTTTCTCATTTTTGAAACAAACTTTTTGATGATAATTTTACTTCACGCATTCACACAATGTGTAAGTTAATGAGTTTCAATAAACTGGTGGAACGGATTCGGGAAAATTCAGCATGCTTTAAATCCATGTTGAATCAACTAGTACGATACTTAAAATATCCCAACACTAACCTGACTCTTCGGAGGACCCCTCCTATACTCTATTCATTTAGAATTGGCGCTTGAGAAATAGTGCTTTCCCCCACGCTAGAAGCGTTAACCATAGTTACTATCTTTGAGCAGCCAATAGTAAGCCTTCTTCGTCACTTTGACGAGGAAAGTTGCTATGGTTACCGATCGGTGGTGGGGAAGGAAATATTTTCAAGCGCCAGTTCAAAATGAACACAGTATAACTTTCTCACTGACCATAAGTGGTAAGGGAGTCTCTATGGAATTCCTCCCCCCTACCTCAGAGGTTCCTAACCGGTTGTCCGAATCTAGCACCCAAAAAAGCCCAATTAATCGAAATTTATGAGCATTGAACCAGAAAGGATTGAATTAGGTTTTTAAATTGGGTGTTTAGTTCGTGGGGATAATACATCTCCAATAAATTGTTAATACTTTCCATTGCTCTGAAAATTTAAAGAGAAACCAAGAGCTCTGCAAAAAAGACACTTTTTGAGCGTTCTAAGGATTAAGTTAGAACATTGCTATTACTCTAAATAACAAAATAACAAAAATTGTTATTACCTTTGGGATATTTTTTATAACTAATTCTTAGTTTTTTTTCTTTAAATATAGTTGTATTTCAGAGTATCATATAAATTTCAATGCTTAATTAGGGAAAACTAACTTTCAGCTTACAATTTTGTGTGGGCGAAAGATTTAAAGCTGTATAGGTCAGTGAAGATATTAATTTTGGACTTAGTGGTCCGCGGACTTTTACAAGTTATGAGCCTCTGCCTTATAAGGACGATTCCAGAGTACAAGACCGCAAGGGGCCGTACGTACGTAAGCACCGAAGGGGGTTTCTATTTGCTTATTTTCGCTGACCAGGGAAAGGGAGATATGAGGCGTTTGCTATCAAAACCAGCTCATTCCATATTTTTCTGAAATCCACTTTTTTGCATATTTTGAAAGTTTAGAGGGTCCTTCATAACCTGACGAAGGGATATAGCTCAAATCCAGCTCATTCCAACCCAAAATTAGATGAAAAGGTTAAAACTGTGATCTCAACTGTGAAATTTCGGATCATTTGAAAAAGTTAAGTGGATGTCATTTATTTAAAACTCGTAAAGACACAAATATTAACTGCTAAACTGGAAAACACCAATTTTACACAACTTAATTGAACAAAAAAAACTGAAAAAAGCATGAAAAATCGTGTTTTTGTATCAAAATCAGTTCATTCCAACCTAATTTGTGTAATTAAATTACGCCCAAGGTAATACACTTGGAATGAAAATGAAGAACTAATAAAATTCTAGGCGGTTATACCTACATTTAAAAATTTTAAAAAGAAATTTAGCTTTAGAACTGTGGACGTGAGAAGTTTTTTGTCTCTCCTGTAAAATTTCCGAAAATTGAATAAGCTGGTTTTGATAGCAAACGCTTCGTATGTTATACTTATACTATACGTTAACCATTAAAAACACTATTTTCAAAAATCTAATGTAACCTGCAAAATAATTTTTAAAGTTCAATTTAAAATTAATAAGTCAATATAAGAAATTATGCTAGCATTTTTGTTTCAAACCTAGTTAGTTTTTTTTATCAAGTTAAGTTTCATTAAGTATTTTAAGTTTATTTTTTTAAACTAGATCCTTGTAGAAAGTTTTGTTCAAAATAAATGGTTTAGAGGGAGAGAGAGAGAGTTCCTTACGTATAATTAATTCTAAGAGATGGTTAAAATGATTTTAAAAGGAGGGATGGGAGGTTAAAAATCATCAAAAGATTGCATTGTTCCCGGGTTGAGGATCATTTGCCCTAACCAAAGGGGAGTCGAAGCCACCCACTAAATTTCAAATATTTGAACCACTAATATATAAACTGTTCTAACCTTTTTTTCTGTTTTAGGATTTCAACAATCTGTTTTTGAAGGTATAAAGAGAGAGCCCGTCCCATTCAGAACGGTCTGACAGTGTTTTAAAAACAAGCCACTTTTTGCACGTACTGTCATTGACTATGGAGATCGCAATTGACCTTTATAAAGGTCATTAATTTAATGTTGAGGTAAGGAACAAGGGTTTTCTGCATAAAAGCAAATTATGTCAAATACTTTAACTAAACACTGTTTGTTTAGGATAGGTTCAATCATTAACCAAACCTTAAAGGTTAATTTTTTCTTTTGAACAAACAATGATAAAGATGATATGCTACGGAGAAAACTAATAGAGGGGATATATCGGGATGCATCTTACCAAAACTCGAAAATTCTCATTTTTAACTAAAGCTAATAAGCTAAACTACCCCCAAACTTCCTTTTAAGGTTTTTTCATTCCCCTCGGAATTTTTCTGAATGTGATACAATTAAATATTCACAAATACTCATTTAAAGATGCACAAATTTTTACCTCTCTTAGAAAGTTCACCAAATGTATTCTGAAACAGTAACATTTCATGGTTTTCCCACCAGGCCCCTCTTTATCAGTTCCGTCCTATTTTCGAGGGAGAAAAACAATACCAAGTTTAAATCATTTGAAAAAATTATTTTCTAATGCTCTCCTTTCGTATTTTTAATTTGCTGATTTTCGAGGTTTTCCTTTTTATACTCATTCCTTCACCTGAAGAATGCACAGTTGCGGGAAAAAACGACTCAGTTGCGATTTCTGGCGAACCACTTGGATTAGGAAGACAAAGGAGGTGTCATTTTTCATTAATTAATGTATTCTTTTACCGAAAAAATTTTGAGTCCTTACGGAGTCGTCTTCATATTAAACGAAACACTAACTTTTTCCAATGGGGACCCCCAATTATTATGAGGTTTTCTGAAAGGCCATCCCTCCAAACCCTTAACCCCTTAACAGTGTCGCCCGAACTGAGCTCGGGCAACTACTACGTGCAGAATTTGTAATGCCCGAACAGAGTTCGGGTTGGAGAAAAATTAACTTTTCCGTTTTAAGAAGGCCAAACTGAGTTCGTTTCGATGATGATAGTGATTTTTCTTCGTTTAGAGATTGGGAGACATTATGTTTGGATAATCTTTCTCCTATTTGATTAAGATGTGTGTTTAATTCAATAATTTTTTATGTGTATGTTTAAATAATTAATACAATTGTAATTTTATTTAAATTTTGATTTTTGTTACAAAAAACTATTTTCTAACACTAATAATAATAATAATATAAAGAACAAAATTAAACCGTCAAAAAATTTCCATTTTAGGCCAATTTTTCTGAAATAAATGTCACTGTTAAGGGGTTAAATACCCAGTTTCATCCAGATTGATTCACAAAAAAAAATTTTTTGTTTTTATTTTTAAAATCGTGTAATATTTTTATGGTAATTGATTCTGGTAGTTGTTATTTTATATAGAAAGACAAAATTTCAATCGATTTCATCTAATAGTTTTTTATAAAAACGAACTTCAATCTTAAGGGGCGGTATATCGTTGCCGAATGCATACCGCGAATGTTCTTTCTCGTTCGTTTTTATCAAAAACTATTAGATAAAATCAATTGAAATTTTGGTTTTCTATATAAAATTACTACCAGAACCGATTACCATAACAATATTACACGATTTTAAAAATTAAAAAAAATTATTTTTAAAAAAAATATTCGTGAATCAATCTGGATGAAACTGGGTATTTAAGGGTTTGGAAGGATGGCCTTTCAGAAAACCTCATAATAATTGGGGGTCACATTGTGAAAAAACAAAGTTAGTGTTTCGTTTAATATGAAGACGACCCCCTAAGGACTCGAAAATTTTTTCGGTAAAAGAATACTTTAATTAATGAAAAATGACACCTCCTTTGTCTTCCTAACCAATCTCAACTGAGTCGTTTTTCCCAAACTGGTACCATTTTCTTTAGCATTACACAAAAAAAATACCCCTTCAACTAAAGTTAATTTTTTGTTTCTTTGTGTTCCACGCCTTATCCTTATGCTTAGAACCTTGGACACTTATACCCCCCAGCAAAAATCCTTTTCATTTCTAAAATTTATTTTTAAAAATTCTACTTTTTAAAACTTAATATACTTTTCATATAAACATTTTTAACTTGTGCATTTACTAATTTCAATAACTTGGCTAAAAACCCTTACAATAGCCAAGATTAAGAATTACAGCCATCTTTAAAAATTAGTGGAAATGCCGCACATTTCTATGTTTAATCATCGCACTGAAAAAGATGAAATTGCGCGAACTCAATTACACCAATCATTCGGCAAAAAATGGTGAAAAAGAGAAAATTCCAAACTAAATCCGGGATACATGTAAAAAATAAATAAATTCATTCACTGCCGTGGCAAAAGCGGTCAGCTACTGACATTGCGGTTTAGGGAACTTTCGAAACAGAAAATGGCCAACTAGGTTATCCGTATACGTCATTTGATATCAAAACGTTTTCTTAGGTGTTGCAAAGAGATTCAAATGCTGTTTTAAATTTGAAGTAACGTATTTATGCTAAGCTAAGGTTTATTAGTTTATGCTAAGACTTAAAGGAAGATAGAAGATGCAGGTATGTACAATACTGGCAAAAAAAATCGACTCAGACCCTATATCTCCGGAACGGCTTGTGATATAAAGACAAATAAGGTATCATTTTTCATGATTTGAAGTATTCTATATACAGAAAATTTTTCAAGTTCTTAGGGGGTCGTCTTCATATTAAACGAAGCACCAACTTTCGTATTTCCTATGGAAACTATCAAAGATTTTTCCAGATTCTGAAAGAGCACCCTCTAAAACCCCCCAAAACCAGTTTTCATGCAATTTGGTCCCCAAATGAAGCCAGGAGTGGGGGTTGAAGTTCGTCGAATTTACGTTGAAATCTCGTTTTTTACGTTGAATTCTGGATTTTGATCCTTTCAACCATCAACCCCGCAGGATCAAAATCGAGAATTCAACGTAAAAAACGAGATTTCAACATAAATTCGACGAACTTCAACCCCCACTCCTGGCTTCATTTGGGGACCAAATGGCATGAAAACTGGTTTTGGGGGGTTTTAGAGGGTGTTCTTTCAGAATCTGGAATAATCTTTGATGGTTTCCATAGGAAATACGAAAGTTGGTGCTTCGTTTAATATGAAGACGACCCCCTGAGAACTTGAAAAATTTTCTGTATATAGAATACTTCAAATCATGAAAAATGATACCTTATTTGTCTTTATATCTCAAGCCGTTCCGGAGATATAGGGTCTGAGTCGATTTTTTTTGCCAGTATTGTACATTGTACAGTACTGGTAAAAAAATGACTCAGACCCTATATCTCCAGAACGACTTGTGATATAAAAACAAATAAGGTATCATTTTTCATAATTTAAAGTATTCTATATACAGAAAAATTTTCAAGTTCTTAGGGGGTCGTCTTCATATTAAACGAAGTACCTACTTTCGTTTTTCCTATGGGCGACATCAACGATTATTCCCGATTCTGAAAGAGCACCCCCTAAGTATTGAAGTTCGTCGAATTTACGTTGAATTCTCGATTTTGATCCTTACAACCATCAACCCCACACGAGAATTCAACGTTAATTCGACGAACTTCAACCTCCACTCCTGGCTTTATTTGGGGACCAAATGACATGAAAATTGGTTTTGGGGGGTTTTAGGGGGTGCTCTTTCAGAATCGAAAATAATCTTTGATGTCGCCCATAGGAAAAACGAAAGTTGATGCTTTGTTTAATTGAAAACGACCCCCTAAGAACTTGAAAATTTTTCTGTATATAGAATGTTTTAAATCCATGAAAAATTATACCTTATTTGTCTTTATATCACAAGCCGTTCCGGTGATATAGGGTCTGAGTCGGTTTTTTTACCAGTACTGTACAACACAGGGGCGTAGCGAAGGGGGAGTCCCCGGGTCCGGACCCCCCGCTTGGGCCCACCCCAAAATTTTTGAACCCTTTTTTAGGCGTTAAATATTCCAGTGCCTAATAAAAAAGAGGGCGTCTATGTCCCTTAAAAGTCTAAAAACCACCTTTTTTGCATGTTAAAATCTAAAATTTTCCAGGGGAACCCCCGGTTTCCCTATAACAAACGTATTAATTGAGGGAGGATATAAGGGGAGGGGGGCGATAAAGGGTTTTAAACGAGTAAACCAAACCATGTTTTTAGGGTCAAATTTCCAAACAAATTTTGGGGGAGTACCCCCAGATTCCCCTTGGGACTTGGAACTTTATTAGAAACAACTTTTTTTATGATGAGTTCGTCAAATTACAAAACTCCTAGCAAATAATTCCTGAAAATATTATGTTTGAAATTCGGATTAGGTGTACCAAAACGAGTTGAAAACCTTCTTTTTAGACTTGAATTTCCAAAAATTTTCTGGGGGAGGTCCCCCAAACCCCCTTAAGGCAATTTGAACACGATTAATTTCAATCTTTTTAATATTATATTCGTTGAGAAGATTCAATTTGATTTTCAAAATTTTTAGCCCCCCCAAAACCGAATCCTGGATCAACTACTGCCTCAGAAACGTCAGATGTTCTATTTTTTCCTTAAAAATTATATGGCTTACAAGGAGTGCTCCTCGGTTATTACCTCTTAAATGAAGTAAAACTCCTTTTAAAAATCAAATTTCCAAAAATTTTCTGGGGGTGGACCCCCAAACCCCCCTCTTTATTATGGAGCTACTGAAAGCTCTTAATCTGTTTCTTGACGGTCTCTATACTTAATAAAAAATTATGTGGATCAGAACTTTCAATCGAATTAATACTTAATCTTAATTATAACACTAATTATTAATAAATTATTATAACTATATTAATTAACACAGAGAAAATATTAAAAATAATGTGAAAATTATAACTTTATTTCACTAATTGTAGAAACTTTTTGATATCCAATGGTAAATTTTTCGCACTGGACCCCCCAAAGGAAAATCCTGGCTACGCCACTGGTACAACGTATTAAGCATTAAGTAATACAAATACAAATTAAGTCGACCAACTACAGGCGTAAGCCCAGCAAGGTTGGTCCAGTCTTTTTAACCCAAACTACCGGAATCGTGGTCAGTATCTGTCAATTTTCCTCTTGAACTCGTTTACCCCACTTGAATTTACAACGCATTCCATCTATCCACTACCCTATTAAAAAAATAATACTTTCTACAATCCGTCTTAAATTTCACTTCATTCAAATCTAAATTGTGACCCCTTGTTCTATTACCCGTATTGAAATCTAGTCCCTCTGTGTCCCCTTGCTTTACTATTTTAAAAAGTTGAATCAAATCCCCTCTAATCCTTCTTTTATCTAGAGTGAACATAATGTGTGACGTAGCCTTAAAAAAATATATTTAATTTTTCCCTTTTATCAAAACGGATTATTTCTAGCAAAACTATGAACCTGGCGGCTTGTCTGGCGGCAAGTCTGAAATCCCACCGGTCATTGCGCTAGCAGGATAAATGAGAAGTCATAAATTCTATCAAAACTGTAGCTTGTTGGTCTAAAAATTAATTAAACGAATTTGAGCTTAACAAAATATGATTAAATTTTTTAACATGTGCGTGAATTGATCATTTGTCTTCGTAGCAATCGTAGGGAAAAAGGAATGCGAAATATTCAGCGATGCAAATTTTTGCTTGTTTTTCGCAGTAACCGCTACTGTCGTGTATGACCGCAACCTGGGGGGAACTCATTGCTCAATCGCTCAATCGAACGAACTATTAGTTAATATAAATACTGGCGAGAAAATTTCGATTCATTATTATCTTGATCGTTCTGTTTAGCTGTGGTAAAAAAAGTAGTCTCCTCATCTCGTCTTCCGCAAATGAGAAAAAGGTTCGTAATTTTTAATTTAATTCGTAATTCTTAAATTCGTAATTTTTAAGTTCTTGTTTCATCAAGTGAATTTAATGAACTACTTTACTTGTTATTTTACCATTTGTCGTTTGATTTTTTTTTCGACTTCGCGATCTTGCACACCTGTGTCTTCATTTTGATCGATAATACAAACCGATGATAACCGATTAAACCGATGATATGTAATTATTTTAAAATTTTTGTGGAACTCAACAATTGTCTTTACAATGTAAGAAATTATTTTACCTTCTATGCATTACTTTTGTTCTGGTGATGTCGTCTCAGACATGGGTGTAGCCAGGAGTTCGTGTTGTTTGTTAGGCCACGTCATTCGTTCCTATTTCTTAAATATATTATGCCAGGAACGAAATCTATGGCAAATAGTTTTAAAGAATAATTGAAATAGTTAATGTCATGAAACTTTTCCCTTATGTTATACACCAATTAAATATGATATTTTTTCTGCTTTCAAAATCACGATCTGAACGGTGTGGACATGTCTTAAGCAAGACGTTCAATTCGGAATTTTGAACCCAGAATAAAAACTATTAGAAGGGGTATTTTGGAATATATCGCCATAACTGTCAGAGTTACTTTTACCATAGAAAGTACCTAAAATTGACCCTTTTTATTCTCAAAAATTCCAGTATAACCATCCGGAAAATTTTTTGTGGACATTATTGTCCTTGCATCTATATATTTCTAGTGATTTTTATTTATAACATAGCGAGAAAAATATCTAAGAGAAATACTTTCTATGCATTAAAGATAAGTCCTAAGAGAGGCTTTGTGCCATAACCCCCCTCCAAAATAACAACCTATCAATTTATGAGTGATAAGAAATTTTCTTATTGTAAGGGGATACAACCGATATCCTCCTCTTGTTTATATGCTTTTGGTTTTATATGTAATCTACCACATACTGAAATGTTAAGTATGGAATTTCAATTCAAAATATCATATTTTCATATTTCTAATGTTAACTCAAAGGCTTCATGGAAGTTCAGGCTTGTTTTATAAATTTTATTTTAAAGTGAAATGTATAAAAAATGGATGAGAAAAATTCACGAAACTCAGTTACGTCAACTGTTTAGGGCAGAAAATCAAAAGTTGTTTCTCAACATTCAAAAATTTTTATTCGGTCCCCCGATTCCCTCCACGGTGTTTCTCCGTGCCAGTCTCTTTCGCAAGAGAAGTGAATATTTCATTGGTTTTAAAGCAGCTACATCCATGTTATTGTTATAAAATTAGGCTGATAGAATCAGGGACCGTATAAAAATATGAAATTATTTTTTTATGAAAATAAACAAAACTTTATAAGAAACTGTTTTTGACCGAGTGAGGATAAAATAAAATTCTTCGTTTTACCAACATTATTATATAACGAATTGGGACAACGAAACTTAAATATATTTTTAAAGATAAAGGAATAACACTTGAATGTGTACCAATGTCTTATCCAAGGGGGAGTTTTAGGGGTTCAGCCCCCCTCCCCTGAATTTGTTCCCTTTGAAAATTCTGCAGCTTACAAGGAACAATCCTCTTCGGTTGTAACCCGAAGGATCTAAAAAAACACTAATTGTGGGTGTGAAATTAAAAAAAATTCCGCATCCAAGGGGGAGTTTTAGGGGTTCAAACCCCCCCCCCCAAATTTTTTCCCTTTGAAAATTCTGCAGCTTGCAAGGAGCAATACTCTTCGGTTGTACCCCAAAGGATCTAAAAATAACACTATTTGGGAGTGTCAAATTTTAAAAAAATTCTGGGAAGAACCCTCCAAATCCCCTTTTAAAATTAATTATAATGTCTGCTTTTCCCTTGAAAATTCGTAAAACGAAAATTAATATTATTTTTAAAGATAAAAGAATAATACCTGAGTGCACCAGGGCCGCTTCCTAGGGTGAGTTTTAGGAGTTCAACCCCCCCCCCGCCGAATGAATATTTAACTTTGAAAATTCTGCAGCTTTACAAGCAGATTTTATAGCTGCAGACTTTTCAAAGGCACTCCTCCTTTATCTTTAAAAATATATTTAGGTTTTGTTGTGTAATAATGTTGGTAATAATGTTTTGTAATAATGTTGGTAAAAACGAGGAATTTATTTTATCCCCACACTGTCAAAATCAGTTTTTTATAATGTTTTGTTTATTTTCATAAAAAAATAATTTCATATTTATTTTTATACGGTTTTTCCCTTGAAAATAGTTACAACGAAAATTAAATATTTTCTAAAATTATAGGAATAATACCTGAGTGTGTAACAGGGTCGTATCCGAGGGGGAGTTTTGGGGGTTTAACCCCCCCCCAAATTTTTTCCCTTTGAAAATTCTGCAGCTTACAAGGAGCAATCCTCTTCGGTCGCAACCCAAACGGTCTATAAATAACACTGATTGAGGGTGTCAAATTTATATAAATTTTCTGGGACAGATCCCCAAAAACCCCTTTTAAAATTATGTTGTCTGTTTTTCCCTTGAAAATTCGTACAACAAAAATTAATTATTTTTAAATATAAAGGAATAACACCTGAGTGTGTGTACTAGGTGTGAACAAAGGGGGAGCTTAAGTGGTTCAAACCCCCCCCGCCCCCGAATTTGTTCCCTTTGAAAATCCTGCAGCTTACAGGGAGCAATTCTCTCCGGTTGTAACCCAAAAGAAAAAAATAACACTAATTAAGGGTGTCAAATTTAAAAATATTGTCTTGGACAGATCCCCCCCAAACTTCCTTTTAAAATTAATCATGATGTCTGTTTTTCCCTGGAAAACTCGTACAACGAATATTAAATATGATTTTTAAAAGAAAAAGGAATAACACCTGAGTGTGTACCTGGGTCGTATCCAAGGGGGAGTTTTAGGGGTTCAACCCCCCCCCCCTCCAAATTTCCCCGCCCTTCCCTTTGAAAATTCTGCAGCTTACAAGGAGCAATCCTTTTCGGTTGAAACCCAAAAGAAAAAAATAACACTAAATATGGGTGTCAATTTTAAAAAATTAAGTAGGACAGATCCCCCATACCCCCCTTTTAAAATTAATTATGATGTTTGTTTTTCCCTTGAAAATTCATACAACGAAAATACAAGCAGATTTTATAGCTGCAGAATTTTCAAAGGGAAAAAAATTCGAAGGGAGGGGGGAGTTCCACCCCTTAAACTCCCCCTTGGATACGACCCTGGTAAACACTCAGGTGTTATTCCTTTATCTCTAAAAATATATTTAAGTTTCATTGTACCAATTCGTTGTATAATAACGTTGATTAAAAAGAAGAATTAATTTTATCCCCACACTGTCCAAAACAGTTTTTTATAAAGTTTTGTTTATTTTCATAAAAAAATAATTTCATATTTATATAGGGGAGAGTGGGGCTACTTCGCACATGGGGCACATTCGGACAGACGGCATTTCCCCTAGTAATTATTAATTTAAAAATCTGAAAAAAATACCAGTAAATGGTTGCATGACTACCACCTCCTGCATGAATTTTCAAAGCCCTGAGCCATTTTGTTGTATACGTACTAGAAATTTGCTAGCGTTAGAAGCAGCAAAGTAAATTTTCTTGTCATTTTTTTGGCGTAAAATATCAATCAAAAATAACTCTCAATTTGACATTCAGCATTTTATTCAGTTGAGGCACTACTGAAGTAAGTTTCTAGAAAGGTTTTATTTCCCTGCTTTATTTATAAATATCTTGTTGGGACGTGGTAAGCTTGAACTGGTAGATGGGGCACATTCGTACACCAAAAGATGGGGCAGATTCGGACAGTGCGAATGTGCCTCATCTTTCCCATTTTTGATTATGAAAGTGATTTATATGTTTATAAGTGCAGTATATTTAATAACTTGAAGTTTAATTGTTTTTTATTGTAGTTGTTTCAAAATTTGATGATAATAGAAAATAACATCTTAAAGAAAGCTTCGGTTTTAAGGAATTTAGACCCAGATTTAAACATTGAAGAAATAATGTCCCTGATAATTGTTTGATACCAATTGACTTGGACTTAGGTTATTTTATTCCACTACAATTTGCTACTAAAAAGAAAATTTAGTTATGTTGGTCAAATAGAATATTTGGAGTTGAATGGTGCTTATTTAAAATTAATGATGAAAAACTTTAAAATTAATGACGAAACTTTTATTTTCCCAGTAAGAAATGATTCAACATTCATACAAAAAGATAATATCGTATTACAAGTTCCCCAACCGTCAGTTTCAGGTGTTAATAAGTGAGCTGTTGGTTCACTTTTCTTTTCGAATAAAACCTGACAGTTAAAATATTTTAAACTTTTTCTAACTAATTATATTATGTTAAGTATGTCAATGTGCAATATAATCTTCATTACTACAATTGTTTTCCTCATCAAAAACTTAGATGTTCAATATTTTCTGAAGCTGTTTTCTTTTTGTAAAAAAATCTTCAATTTAGAGGAAAAATATGTAAAAGTGCCAAATATTTCGTTTAATTATCCTTACTTTAAAGTGCCATAAACTTTTTAGTTCGTAAAAATAATTATTGTATAATTTTTTGCATGTGTACGAATGTGCCCCACACGTGTGCAAAACTGACCCACCCATGGGGCACATTCGCACGAAATTTCTCGTTTTTTAGATTGATGATATAGGTTAGAATTTCTAGATGAATGCGGCCAATTTTCGTTCTAAAATATCGGGAAAGGTCTTAACTTTCATTTGAATCCGAGTTTGTTTCAATATCTCATCTAGATCCAGAGAAATATCCCGGAAATGCACTTTTTGTGCGAATGTGCCCCGTTCTCCCCTACGGTTTTTCCCTTCGTACAACAAAAACTAAATATCATTTTTAGATAAAGGAATAATACCTGAGTGTGTAAAAGGGTCGTATCCAAGGGTCGTATTTTTTAAGTCGAACTTAAAAAATTTTTCTAGGATAGAGGTTCTCTAGTTCCCCCGAACCCCATTCCAAAATTTTGACGTCTGTTATATAAAGTGTTTTTCCTTTGAAAATTCTACCGCTAACAAGTAGCCGTTCCCTTTAGTGTTCCCCAAAGAGTTTAAGTTCAGATTAAACACTAGTTTAGAGGGTCAAATTTTAAAAAATTCCAGGAGAGTATTTCAAGCCTCCCTTGATATTTTTGTCTTGGCAAATTTTTGTCTTTTGAATTTGGCAAATTTCTAAAAAATTTCTGGAGGTTGTTACCTCCAGACCTTTTAATTTTACTTGAGGCTCACAGTAAAAAATGTTTACATTACGTGCAATATAATTCAAATACTACTTTTAAGGGATTTAAAACAAATGCACTCATTAGGGGGCAATTTAGAAAAATAACGTTGAGTCAAACCTATCCTCGAGACAAGTCTGGATGAATCGATACTTTTAGGTAATGATGTTCATATATCGAGTTCTTTAAAAAATCGATTATCATCAATACAAAATTAATTATGATTTCCATACTTTTATGAATACATTTATTTTTATCGAATATTTTCGGTATAAAAGATTATCAGACCCTTGTTTTAAAAAATCCTGTTTGATATAAATTTAATCGATACTTAAAAGAAAGCGGAACCTTTCAACATATTTTGATATTAATTTTTTTAAAACAAGTGCATTTTTACAAAACACTCAAAACCCATAATTTCTTAGTTTGGCTTGTTTTTTGCAACACAGAGAAAAATCCTAACAGAGGGTCCAACACGATATATTCAAAAGTTGTATGGGTTTGAGGGCGCCACGAGGAACTATAAATGATTGACAGAGAGATCAAACCTGTGATTGGCTGTCACACAATCTTCTATTTCGAAGGAGAAGGAAAAAGTTTTTCTCAACCAATCAGGCTTTTCCGTCACGCCTCTCGTGACGTTATGTGATCGCAGCGCCACCCAACCCATCCAACGTTTCGATTTCCATTAGCGCCTATGGCGACGGACTCTCTGTTCTAGTACTCTGTGTTTTGCAATTTCAATGAAGTGTTTAAAATGAAGTGAAATTGTACATTTGTTTTATTTTCTCCATATCTACGGGACAGATCAGGGTGAAATTTAGTATAAACATTAGGGTGTCCCTTAAAAATCGAAAGTCGGGGAAACTTTTGCAACACCCCCTATTTTTTTTCCTTTTGGTATCCTAAGAAAGTGTGCAAAATCTTAAATTGGTCAGAAAATATTAACACGTGCCTCAAACGGCCTAAAGTTGATAAATTTTGACATTTTTCTCATTTTTTCGAAAATTTTTAATAATGCCTTGAAATATTATTTTGTCAAATAATAGGGCTTTAACACATCTAAATATTCATATTTGACTGTTATTCATTCCTAGCTAGGCGAAATTACCCAGTATTTAGCCTGGTCATCAATCGGAAAATCATCAAATTTGCCAATTTTATATTGAGAATAGAGGATACAAAAGTCAGAGGGGAATGACTTGACTTATAACCACGTAATTCCATGACAAGGTACCATTTGTAGATGATATTGATGTGTAGATAAATTATCTGGAGCTAAAATTAATTACTAGCATTTTAATTACAGGCGCCATATTGGATTGCATTTTACCCCTAAAAAAGTTCTGTGAAAAATTGTATGGGCATATTTGGTATTGGGCAATGCGTATTTGAGTTTTCTTATCTCAGTTAATACTAATAAAATCCTTAAACCACTTTTTTAAAGCTCTTTACTCAATTCGAATAGCCAGCATATCTTTTACTACATAACTATAGATGATAAAATTCTAAATGCATAATAGGGGAAAGAGAAATTATAAAAAAAATATTGAAGAACTATACTTCAGTATATACAGAAGTATTGTATTGTTGAACTTCCTGCAATTTAGCAAATTAGTAACATGAAAAGCCAATTAAACACTGGTATTTGGTTCTTAGCGAGGAAAATTCAAAATACTAACTACAGTTTCTGTAACTCTTCAACTTATCTTATACTCTGTTCATTTTGAATTGGCGCTTGAAAATATTTCCTTACCCCACCACCGATCGGTAACCATAGCAACTATCCTCGTCAAAGTGACGAAAGAGGCTAACTATTGGCTGCTTGAAGAGCGTGACTATGGTTACGCTTCTAGCGTGGTGGGAAAGCACTATTTCTCAAGCGCCAATTCTAAATGAATAGAGTATAGTATTTTTTCGCACTATGCATTTTTCATTTGGGATAGAATGGCCTAATCTGGCCCTTGTCCCATAAAACCCCTCAATTTTCATTAGTGAACGTTTTTGAAGAAGAAATTAGGTTTCAAGTTGATTTTTTTGATAAATTTATTCATAAAATTAAATTATTTTAGTCTCTAAGTATTTTTTTAAGAGTCTACTAAACTGTATAACTGTATGAAGTGTAGCTCTGACTTAAAAACTGACTTTAAAAAAGTAAAAAAAAAAGATTTTTTAAAAAAACGCTTTTATTGAAGTGTTCTAAAAGGTCAAAAATAATTAATTCGGTTTGACAATTTATTGGGAAGTAGAAAATAACTTTTTGGTAAGTAAATAATAACTGATTATCTAATCACTAAAAATAAAAGCGTGGGCGCTAGTAATTTATATATTTTTTTTAATTTAAATTTTTTTATTTTTTTTTAATTTGTACAAATTCACCTGAAGGTATGGACCCGTATATGTAATTCAAGTTTAGTAACACTAACATCTATGCCGAACGAGAGTTCGAACCCCAGACGTACGGCTTTGCAGTCAGATGCTCTAACCCAGCGGTTCTCAAACTGTGCTCCGCGGAGCCCTTAGGGCTCCGCCAAGCATTTCCAGGGGCTCTGCGAAGAAATTTGAAATAAATACGTTGATAATTTCTAATTTTCGTTGCTCTGAAATGTTATATAAATAACTTTCTGCTAGGTGTTCTTGTTAATAACTTACTTTTGCTCCTTCCTAACCAAGTTTTTAGAGCTCTAAAATCACCCTTAAATTTAAGTGGAATTGGTGTGGAGCCTCCAATGAAGTGAGCTCTGTTGAAAATAGTTTTTTTTCTGGTTTTTGTCTTTTTCAGGTCTTTTTTGGTTTACCAAAACAAGTTAAACCCTGTTTTTAAGGTCAAATTTCCAAAACTTTTCTGGGGGAGGAAGCCCCGGGTTGGGACGATTCGGCGCCGGCCCGTTTCGGCACCAAATTTTTCTTCTAATTTTTAGAAGAATTATGAGAGTTCTATTTACTTTCATTTTATTTCTGCCGCGCCCAAACGGCCCCGCGCAAAGCAAACCGAGGAACTCCACTCCCCCACCTCGCAAATTTATTACTCAGCACCTTTTTTTATTAAGTTCAGCAAAATCATAATCCTACTTAAATATGTATGTCAAAATTTCGGAGTAGATGTACCAAAACAAAGCAAAAACCTGCTTTTAGAGAGTGAAATTTCCATTTTAGTAGAGTCAAATCCCCCCTCCTTTATAGAATTTGGAACTTAATTACTCAAAACTTTTCTTATATTATGTTCTTTAAGATGCAATTCTGCCAAAAATGTATAGAAAGAGAGAGCTACATTGATCCTATGGCATGGGAAGGGATAAGGAACGATTTTGGGCCCCTGTGTAAATAAATTTCGATATGTACATCTGACATATGGTTTAGCAGCCCCCCAAAAAAGCTCTCGATTTCAAAAGAAGTAACTTTTAGGAAAACAAAATTTACAGATTTCTGTATGAATCCTTTGTTCATGCATCTCGGGCATAATGATTAAAAAGTGATAGCTGTAATATTCAGAAATTTAAAACAAAGATTTACATTGTATCCAATGATAAAATATAATTGGTTAACAAAATATTCCATATATCCCTGGGTGTTTATAGGAGGGGCAAGGGGGCCCTGCCTCCCCCCCGGAAATTCGGACTACGTATAACAAAACAAGTTAAAACCATGTTATTTAGGGTCAAATTTCCGAAATTCTTTTGGGGGAAGACCTCCAAAACCCCCTATTGTACTTGAAACTTTATTATTGTCAATTTTTATAATCAGTTCGTTAAAATTAAAATCCTACCTAAAAATGAATGCCCAAAATTTGGACAATGATGTACCTAAAACGAGTTAAAAAAACTGTTTTTAAAGATCACATTTCACAAAATTTTCTGGGGAGGAAGGACCCCCAGACCCTTTCATTGTACTTGGATCTTAATTCGTCACAAATTTTCTTACAAATAAATTATCTTAGATGCAAATTATACCTAAAAATGTTTTAAAAGCTACGTTAAACTGTTAAATATGCATAGGAGGGGCTAAGGAATAATTTGGACCCCTCCCGAAATAAATTTCTATATACACTACTGCATTTATGCTTTTATTTCTAGAAGCAATGGGTTTTATGTAATTTGCTTTTTATACCTTGAAAAATTTATTTTGGGAAAGGGCTCCGCGAAGAATTTGTCTCTTGAAAAGGGCTCCGCGACATAAAAAGTTTGGGAACCCCTGCTCTCTAACCACTAGGCCATTACGTCGGTATTTATGTATAATTTTACATAGAACATAGAATAAAAAAGTTGGAATAAATAGTGAATAAAGAACAGAAGACATTAGTGTGACGTCACTTGCTTGTTTGAATACGTTGTTTTCATCCGTGATTGGTTCCGTACGGAATACCTTCCCACCACGGAACCAATCACGGATGGAATCAGCGTATCCAAACAAGCAAGTGACGTCAAGACTAATGTCGTCTATTACTAGCGCCCACGCTTTTATTTTTAGTGATTAGAAAATCAGTTATTATTTACTTACCAAAAAGTTATTTTCTACTTCCCAATAAATTATTTGTCAAACCGGATTAATTATTTTTGACCTTTTAGAACACTTCAATAAAAGCGTTTTTTAAAAAATCTTTTTTTTACTTTTTTTATTTTCTACTTTTTAGTCATGGTATTTTTTTAACAAAAACTCACAAGAAAAAATGTATTCATTTCAACCATATTTAATCTGATGTTAGAATGGAATTTTAGTTTTCTACAATATGATGGTGAAATATAACGCATCCGCTCTCTCGCCGATAAAATCCGTCCATATCAAAAAGATTCACAAGAAAAAGAAAAAGCATCCCATTCAGGCTTTTCAGTAGTCCATAAATTATAAAAGTAGCATATTTTTCTTCTCTTGCGACTCCTCGGGATGGGCACCAATTTTCGGCGATTTCTCGCTCTTCTGGCGATTTCTTTCTCGCGGTTATCTTAAATCTCTAATTATCTTAATTGTTAATTGGAAGGTAAGAAATCACGTTTTGAAGATTAAATATTGTAGTGATATACCTAATATATTATCTTACAGGTTTTGGGAGCCATTGGCTTCACGGAAGTGTCTCAAATTTGAATTAAAAGGATAACTAAAAACACTCGTTAATTACCTTAATTACGGACGTTTTGACTAGTTGATTATTGAATATTGCATTGTCATCAAGTTTACACCATAGTGCAAAGTTTCAGAACTTTATATCGTTTGGAAGTGCCTGAAATTTTATGTACAAGATCTTGTAAAAAAAATTGATTAATCGTCCATAAATATTGTAATTACTGGGCAATTCTCGTTTTGACTTTTGAATATGATGAAGTTATGCCTTATACAACATTGTGCACGGTTTAGGGAGAATAGCCCCTTGGGAAAGGTCTCAAAATCTGGTTTTTCTGTTAATTAAAAATACTCGTTAATTAACTTAATCCTTTAGTTGTTTGAGTAGAGAATGGTTGGATATTGGAGTGTCATGAGGGTTACACCTATGTGCAAAGTTTCGGGGCCCTAACATATCGGGAAGTGCCCGAAAATCGAGTTTTAAAATTCCTCCCGTAAAACGCCGCCAAAAGCAAGTAGAATAAAAGCGTTTAAAAAAGGACTGGTTTCAGCAACCATCGTCAATATTTAACATATTCTTATCACAATATCAGTATCTAATCGGTTTTTCATGTTACTGGAATATTTTATGCTCTTATGTACTATAAAATCATGATAAAGCATAAAAACAGGCTTTAAACATAGTAAATGGCTTATATTCTGAGCGCAGTAGGATCAATCATCATGAATAGCGGGTTAATTTTGTATGAACTTCAATATTTAAACTAAGTTACAAAATACAAAACTTTTTCATGTGCTGATATCTAGTTTTTCAATATTTTTCTAGAATTTCTCTTTCCCCTATTATGCTTTTAGAATTTTATCATCTATAGTTATGTAATAAGAGATCTGCTGACCATTCTAACTGAGTAAAGAGCTTTAAAAAAGTGGTTTAAGGATTTTATTAGTATTAACTGAAATTAGAAAACTCAAATACGCATTGCCCAATACCAAACATGCCCATACAATTTTTCCCAGAACTTTTTAGGGGTAAAATGCAATCCAATATGGCACCTGTAATTAAAATGCTAGTAATTATGTTTAGCTCCAGATAATTTATCTACACATCAATATCGTCTACAAATGGTACCTAGTTATGGAGTTACGTGGTTATAAGTCATTCCCCTCTGACTTTTGTATCCTCTATTCTCAGTATAAAATGGGCAAATTTGATGATTTTCCGATTGATGACCAGGCAAAAAAACTGGGTAATTTCACCTAGCTAGGAATGAAAAACGGTCAAATATGAATATTTAGATGTGTTTAAGTCCTATTATTCAACAAAATAATATTTTAAGGCATTTTTAAAAAATTTAAAAAAAATGAGAAAAATGTCAAAAATTTTCAACTTTAGGCCGTTTAAGGTACGTGTTAATATTTTCTGACCGATTTAAGATTATGCACACTTTCTTAGGATACCAAAAGGAAAAAAAATAGGGGGTGTCGCAAAAGTTTCCCCGACTTTCGATTTTTAAGGGACACCCTAATAAACATAGGTTGACGTCTTGTCTTAGGGTTTTGAACTCTGAGTATAGGATTGGTACCTTTCAACAAACAATTTGAAGTGTATTTAGACTGTTAAAAGGCATGTTTGTCGGAAATTCTTGTCCAGCACCGATTTAAAGGGGCTGTACCATATCTGCGTATAGAAAGTGGTTTATTTCCATCTAATATTTTATGTGTAGAGCGAAACTTGAGATACTTTAGAGCCCCAAAAGTATTTAAGCCATTGTATTCTTTTTCCTCTTCTTTTAATTTTGAAATTCAATTTAAAGCCCTGCAAGCTGATAAAGATTAAAAGCTTACACAAAACAAAAAGCACAGTATACAATGTAACTTTCAATTTTAAGTTTTATATAAAATATAGTGTGTCACAAAAATCTGAAGGGGTGAGTGGAAGGAAATGCGTAAAAAAAAGCTGGTTATTTTATGATACTTGACCTAAAAGATGTTTTAGTTGGTGTAATATAATTTCTACTAAGCAGCAGACAGACCCCCAAAACCCCTTTTCAAATTAATTATGATATAGTATATGTTTTTCCCTTGAAAATTCGTACAACGAAAATTCAATATTATTTTTTAAAGATTGAGGAATAACACCGGATAGTGTACCAGACTCGTATCCAAGGGGGAGTCTTAGGGGTTCAACCCCCCCCCCGAATGTTTTCCCTTTGTAAATTCTGCAGCTTACAAGGAGCAATCCTATTCGGTTGTAAACCAAAGGATGTAAAAATAACACTATTTGGGAGTGTCAAATTTTGAAAAAAAATTCTGGGACAGATCCCCAAAACCCACTTTTTAATTTAATTATGATGTCTGTTTTTCCCTTGAAAATTCGTACAACGAAAATTTAATATTATATTTTAAAGATAAATGAATAACACCTGAGTGTGTACCAGGTGTGTACCGGGGGAGTTTTAGGGGAACATCCCCGGTCTTCTTATCCGGTACAAATCTTATGGCAGCAAAGAAAGAAAATAAAACACTTAAACAATCAAATGAATAATTAAACAACAGAAAACACTCAAGAAATACACTTGAAATACTTATAGAAAATACTAGTTACTTATGTAAATATTATTATAATTTTACTCATCATTTGGTAATGGTGAAAGCTTAACAATTGGTCTTGTTAAAATACCATTTTGAGTCTTTAATCTTACGACTCTGACCTTATTATTTTTACCTTCAAACACTTCAATGACTCTTCCTAACTTCCATTTTAAAGGAGGTAGATTTTCCTCTTTAATGAATATATACTAGATCATTTAATTTTAAATTATCATATGATTTAAACCATTTTTGCCTCTTTTGTAATAAACTTAAGTACTCATTGGACCACCTTTTCCAGAAATGTTTAGTTATACTCTGTACCAGTTTCCACCTCTGTAAAGGTGTTACCTTATCATTAATCAAAATATCATCTGGTATAGACTTTAAAGATATACCAATTATGAAGTGACCTGGTGTAAGTGCTTCATAGCTACAAGCATCATCTAAAAGGGGAGTGATCGGACGAGAATTGAGGCACGCCTCCACCTGTTGAATTAAGGTTAAAATTTCTTCATAAGTCAAAACTTGATCACCAACAGTTTTTCGGAGGTGTCCTTTCATGGATTTAACAACTGCCTCCCACAGACCTCCATGATGAGGTGCAGCAGGAGGGTTAAACTTCCACTTAATGCCCTCTTGGGCAAAGAAGTCCTTACAATTTTCCTGATTAAACAACTTTGCGATTTGCCTCAACTCCCGTTCGGCCCCAACATAGTTGGTACCACAATCACTATGAACCATACCGGGAACTCCTCTAAGTGAAACAAACCTTCTCAAAGCTGCAATAAGCGCTTCACTAGACAAGTTACTCACTAATTCTAAATGTACTGCCTTATAGTGGCAAAACAAACAAATATACAAACATAAGCCTTCATTATCTTAATACCCCTACCTAACCGTTCTTTAATACAGAATGGTCCAGCAAAATCAGTTCCAACAACTTCGAAAACCTTACCTGGTGTTACTCTAGCAGCAGGTAGACTTGCCATTACCTGTTTTGAGAGATTTGGTGTTACCTTACGACAACGAACACAATGAGCTAGTTCTTTCTTCACAGTACGATTAGCTCCAACTATCCAGAAGTTCTGAGGGATAGAAGCTGAGGTCAGCTGCACTCCACCATGCATATTGTCTAGGTGATGTTGTCTGACAATAAGCTTTGCTACGTGATGATTCTTGGGGATTAAGGCTGGATGTTTGAAGGTCTCCGGCACATCAGCCAACGACAATCTCCCACCAACGCGGAGAAAGCCACTACTGTCGAGGAAGGGTGCCAGGCTTCTAATGTTGCTAGAAGATCCCAAGGGCCGACCCTTTGACAGCAAGTCAATTTCAGTTTTGAAATGGGACCCTTGCACCAGTCTGATGATGCAGTTGGTCGCAGCGCTCAACTCTTGAGCTGACAATGGTCCAGAAACTCTGGAACCAGAGTTCTTGCAGTTGTTGGAGAACCGCAAGCACCAAGCTACCACCCTGCGGAGCCTTCTCCAAAATGAGAATCTGATGAAGACATCGTCCGCATGTGGTTCAGTTAGAGTCACATTAGCTGTTCTTTTCTCGATTCCTGCTTCTTTCTCAACGAAAGCCACGGTAGCACCTCTGGGCCACTGCGACTCTGGCAGTTTCAACCAGGGAGTTGCCTCGAACCATCGGCTCCTGCCAATCAGTGCTTCAGCTGAAGTCCCTCGGCTGAGGAGGTCGGCCGGGTTGTCGGATCCACAACAATGTCTCCAGAGTCCGGGATCTGTATGCTCTTGAATCTCCGACACTCTGTTGCACACGAACAGCTTCCAAGCTCTGGCATCGCCTTTGATCCAAAAGAGTGCTACGGTTGAGTCGCTCCACATTACATAATTGTCACTTATGTCAAATACATCTCTCAAGGATCGAAGGATTCTGGACCCCACCACGGCAGCCAGCAGTTCCAAACGAGGCAAGGTCATCCTTTTGACCGGTGCTACTCTCGCTTTGGGAGTCACAAACGTGATCTGAAAGTCATCATGTCCGACTGGATATCTGACGTAGGCTACTGCACCGAACGCCTTTTCACTGGCATCACAAAAAATGTGAATTTCGTAGGCATTACGTCGTCCATCTGAGTTCTTAAAGTACCAACGCGGCACTTGAACATTCGCCAACAGATGAACCTCTGAGCACCAAATCCTCCAGACCGAAAGAAGGTCGTTCGGCAACTCTTGGGCCCAGTCGATACCTCGTTGCCACAAGGCCTGGAGCAGTATTTTCATTCTTATCGTAAAAGGCAACACTGCACCGATAGGGTCATACACTGAGAATGATATCTTCAAGACCTCCCGCTTTGTGCCGAGAGAACTGTCGATGCTGTTCACCACAGAACTGATGTCAAAGTTCAGAGTATCAGCCTGTGTGTCCCACACACATCCAAGAACCTTTATGGGGACTGCAACGTCAGCATTGTTAAGTTCGATACCACAGTCCTTCCAATAAGTTTGCAATGCTAAGCTGTTGGTTTTAAACTCACAAAGGTTCATGTTTGCCTGTTTCAGGATATTTTTTGAGTCCTGAGACACTAGTATGGCATCCTGCAACGTTTTTTGGCTGACTATCAAGTCGTCTACATACAGACAATTGTTCAGTACTGCAAAGGATAAAGGATTGGATCTCTCATACTTTCTAATATGGTGTTAGATTGTTGCACCCAAAAGAAATGGAGATGGTTTTACCCCAAATCAAACTGTTTTATTACGAAACACCCTTAGCTTACAAGGAGGCATTTTATCGATCCAAAGGAACCTTTGACAGTCTCTATCCTCAGTTGACAACAATACTCGCAAAAATGCCTTTTCTATGTCAGCTATTATCCCTATTTCGCCCTCCCGAAACTTAAGAAGAAGCAATAGCAAGTTGGGATTCAAATTGGGACCTCAGTTCAAATTATCATTTAACGAAAGACTGTCCCTTTCACGAGCTGAAGCGTCGAAGACTATTCTAAAACGTGTACGATTGGCATCTTTACTACTTTTAATTACAGGATGGTGCGGTAGATAGTGTTTTAAGCTTCCCTGCTCAGTATCACTGAACACTTCCTCAACTATACCTTGTTATACACTTGTTCCTCGATCACTGAACAGTAACGGTCATACAATGAAGAGTCTTTTGCGAACCGTGCAACTAAACCCATTAACCTTCGTTTACAAATAGAAAAGTTATCACTTAGATTGACTTCAGACTTAAAGGGTAAATTTACCTCATACGTTCCATTCTTATACTTAATTCCGTCCTCAAAGTTTTTCAAAATCATAGAATTAACTACAGACTCAGATTTCTCAACCACTAAAGGTTTTATGAACATGTTATTTAAGTCCCACATTGTCTTAAGGGTCAAGTTTACCTCACTCATGGGTACATCCTCTAAAACATTCTTGTAGTCCCCATCCAACTCCCTCTCAGAAAAACACAGATTGACTGACGATACCTTCATTCTATCGGATTGCAAACTACCACTAATGACATGCCCAAAGAGCGTCTCCATGCAAAACAAATCTTTAGACAGTTCTATTTTATTTCCTGAGAAGAACTTCCACATGGAACCACAACCTAGCAACAATGAAATACTTTCCCTCTGTCCAGTTAGATAAACCTCACTCAACGGTACACTAGACTTTAACAACAATGACTCAATTTCCCCTTTTGGCATCTTAAACTGAACGTGAGAAATTGTATCCGTTACATAAGCCTCTATCTTAGCACGCCTGCTCAGATGATCCCTATGACACAAAGTCAAAGATGTAGCATCAAATTTCCTTTTCTCTGGCTGATATTGCCAAAAGTATACATTTCTAGCACTTCTGTCCTTAAAATTGGCAACTCTAATTTATCAGCTATGTCCCTAGTAATCCAAGAACAACTAGAAGAAGAATCATACAACATCAAAACGTTTTCATATTTAGAACCTCTTGCGTTTTGAACTCTAACCCCACAAGCCGGTAAAACACACGAAATGTTAGTAGGTTGAAGTCTTGTCTTAGGGTTTTGAACTCTGAGTATCGGATTGGTACCTTTCAACAAACAATGTGAAGTGTATTTAGACTGTTAAAAGGCATATGACTCACAATAATTTTGTCAGAAATTCTTGTCCAGCACCGATTTAAAGGGGCTGTACCATATCTGCGTATAGAAAGTGGTTTATTTCCATCTAATATTTTATGTGTAGAGCGAAACTTGAGATACTTTAGAGCCCCAAACGTATTTAGGCCATTGTATTCTTTTTCCTCCTGTTTTAATTTGGAAATTCAATTTAAAGCCCTGAAAGCTGATAAAGATTAAAAGCTTACACAAAACAAAAAGCACATTATAGAATGTAACTTCCAATTTTAAGTTTTATATAAATATAGTTTGCCACAAAAATCTGAAGGGGTGAGTGGAAGGAAATGTGTAACAAAAAGCTTGTTATTTAATGATACTCGACCTTAAATAGGTTTCAGTTGGTGTAATATGATATCTACTAAGCAGCAGCCCAACTGCTCAACTCTATTCGGATTTGTGAACTGTTACGGAAACCAACAACAAACAAACGTACTTCAAATTCTAATCTTGTTAAATAAAAACGTGTGTCAAAAGACTGCGTTTTCTTTGAAGCCACATGCATCTCTAAAAGTAGGTATATATAAAGTATAATATATATAAAGTATGATAGTTGTGTGGTATCTTTGATGTCCACATAATCTGTTTAAAATAATTGTATCACTGTTTATAATGGTCCAAAAGAGATGATGTGTGTACTAAATTGCAAGTCTACCATAAACATATCGTCGCTTAAGGCGCAAAATGACATAACTGCATTTTCCCTATTTTGCAGGAGATGAAAAAAACAGTTTGGCTATTAATTAAAGAAAATAATATTATTATAGTTTTAAACTAGTGATGGGCAAAATCGATAATTTTAGGTATCGAATACTTTGGTATCGAATACTTATAGGTATCGAGTACTTTTAGGTATCGAGTACTTTTTTTCAATGTCGGGAAATGAACCTGAAGGGACAATTTTTTTAGGGCCTATCCATAATCAGACTAATATTAAAAAAACTGAAAGCGATCCATCAAAAAGCCCCGTAGCTACGGGCCTGGAGGTGGATAGAGGCGAAGGATTTAGCGGGGGGAAAACCTAGCCGCGTCAAATTTCTCTCGCGGATGATAACGACTTGGGTTTGAGCGTTGCAAAATGAAAACGGAAACAGGCTGCGTTTGATCTACAGTAGGTATTATAAAGATTACTTCATTGAAAAATTTAAAACGAAATATGTCAATAAAGTATCGATACTTTTGTGGGTATCAAATACACTCGATACCTATAGGTATCGAGTACTTAAGTATTTGGTATCGATACCTGCCCATCACTATTTTAAACCTTCATTTTACGCCTTTTTGACCGGGGATTGAGATGAAAGGCTTCTCTGTGGCGGCGTCCCTAACAATATCAATGAAAAGCGTGCAACTATGTCATTTTGCCTTACGAATGCAGTTATGCTAAAATGACAAAATTGACGATTGCAGCGATTTGAGTCATTTTTTCGCAAAATCGTTGGTGCCAGGTGATCCGGGGCCGGGATTTGCATAAAGATTGATGCATAACTCAAAATGTCAGTTATGTCATTTTGCGCCTTAAGCGACGATATACCCTATTCATCCACTACAATATCTTCTTCTTCCACTCATCCCTTAAATTAAAAACAGATATTTGTCGAAAGATATCCATACTACCAATGGACAGTTTAATATAAAAAACATTCAATTTGTGCTCTTTATTATTTTGTGAGAAAACTATAAATGAGCATTGAATACTCATTCATTGAATGTCCATTTAGAGAAAACTCTAAAAGAACATTGAATACTCCTTTTTGTACTCATTAATTACTCGTTTGAATTGTCTTTCCATTATTGAACACTCATTCAAAGGTTTGGTGGCTCATTGAAGAATCATGAGCCATCATTCACTAATGGTGCTTTATAATAAGGAATGAGTTTTATCCTTAACTTTTCGATTATCATAACGAAGCAAGGAAAGGGTCAACCTACTTTGACAAAACCGGTCTCTGCCTCTTTATTCTGCTCTTGGATAGGGATGGAGGCCTTTCCTTTTCTTCCCACTCTATCCAATTGCATCTTGTAGGAGGGGCTTGCTTTTGCGAGGCTCGTTAACAAAAGGAGGAATCCTGGATAAATTATTAAAAACTTAAGATGGAGGGTGGCCAATAAAGAAATGTCCTACCTCATTATGCAGGCTCATAGCTTGGCTGTTTCAAAATGAGGTATAGATACTCACAACTAGGGCTAGGAGTTATATGTAATTGCATATTTGTTCAGGAATCTGATATTAAAGTGTGCTCTTGAATTCTATACGTTTTAAAAGATTTTGAATCGATTAAGACCACGTTTGGTTTACATATTTTCACATACTTCGGTTTATTTACATATTCAACCTATAACTACATATTTTTATTACATATTTATCCATTTTCCAGTTTTTCAAAAATAATCACATCATTGACCGATTTTCTAATCAAAATAACCCATAAAATGATAAACGCATTCAAATTGTAGTTAAAATTAGTGCACCCAATGCTGAATTTAACTTTTAAAAGGTTGTGAAGTCGGGATTGTCAGATGAAACGTGTCAGGCGCACCGAGAAGGGAAGTAGACACATGGGTTTCGGGTTTTTTTTCTCACGACAAGACAGCAAAAACACATAAGCTGTCGGCAAATAGCGAAAACCACCCCTGTGTGCTTGCGTAATATTTGAAGAGCCCCTTTAAAAAAATTACTTAACATTTTCTTTTTATTATTATATATTTGGCATTTTTAATGCATATTTTTCTAAAATAAACACTTATTATCTGTACATATTTTGGATTTTTAATTACGTATAAATCACAGCCCTACTCACAACATTGAAAAATAAACACACTTAACACTACCATAGTAAATGTCGATTGAATTCTAACTTCAAAGAGCGATGTTTTAGTTGTATCAGTACCACTTTTGAGTGTAGTTTTCAAGACCCAAAATTATTTCTGATTGTTTATGCTTCAAAAGTGTTGCTGATTGTTTATAATTTGAGATGGTTGTGACTTGTTAAATGAGGAGGGGGGGTTCAAATATACATAACATACTATTTTGGTACACTTTATTTTAGTGGAAATACGGGTTGTGTGTGTTTCATGTTATTCAACCCACTTAAAAATCATTTTAATGTCATTGGTTTAAAGAGGATATGTAATTGCTTTAGAATTACATGGATAGTTTCCAAATGTTTTTTGTAGCGAATGTGAAGCTGCCCTATCTGACTGTATTCTAAAAAAATCCTCTCTGTTCTTTTTTCGTAATTACGGCCCTTAAAAATTGGAAAATTTCAAAAAAATATATAAGTTTTGATCCTATTAAAAAATCTGAAATTTTTACAGGTAAAGCCTCACTGAGGTAACTTCCTATCTCTTGTAAAAATTTCATCTTTGATATTTGCTTCCAAATCGAATTATGTACTTTCAAAATTTTGATACCTTCGATAAAATCCAAAGATTCATTCCCTATATCCCTATTTGAACAAAGTTTAAAAATCTGAAAATTTACAGGTTAAGCCTTACTAAGTTATCATCCTTCTGTAAAAATTTCATACATGATATTTACTTCCCAGGCAAGATAGAGAATGTGTTATAATTCATTAAAGAATTATAATTCATAATATGTTATAATTCGTTAAAGAATAATAATTTATAAGGGGATATCCATAAATTCCGCGAGGTCAAAAAGGGGGGAGGGTTTTGGAAAAATCTCACCAAGGGGGGAGGGGGGGGAGTCGATTAAAATCTCACGTCAACTTTTTAAGTTAGAAATTAAACGATTTTTTTTAAGTATGAGAAAGGAATAATACCCACAGATAAGATTCTATGGTGATTTTTAGGCGGAATAATGTCCTTTTCCCCCACATAATTAACAATAGAAAAGTTTTAGGTGCTGTGAAGCACAGAATGCAAACGAATAGGATAGAAAATTATTTTTAAAGGTTGTAGGTAAATCTCAGGTGGGGGGAGGGGGGTCCAGATTTTGGAAAAAACCTCACGTAATTTATGGATGTCCCCTAATATGTTATAATTCATTAATGATAACAATACTTCATAGTTAATTCAATATTTTTTTTTCTTTTTCTTCAAACATTACGTTTTTACGGTCCTGAAACTTGAATTGAAAGTAAATCTTGGACTTAAGCTCAGAATGACTCTTTCACCATAAAACCTTACCAACCAACCCTCACACAAACAATAGAAAACAATATACTTACTCGCTTCCGTGATAGATTCGCTTTCCATTGATTATTTGTGTTTAGTTTGATCTGCAAAAAAAGTGGTAAGGTTTTAAATAAAATAACTTATTTTTTAAAATTAAACCTTAACTTATACATTCTTTCTCTCAAAGTTTATAGTTTTGGCACAATGATGTCTCCTTTGAGTTTACTATTACTGAGATATTCTTACCATGTTTCTATTCGATTTCATAAATTGAGAAACGTTTGCTGTAGCAAGCTGTTTGAATTTAATTTAAACTAAAATAAATCAATTAACGATTGAAAATATTAATAGACTGACAGAAGTACCGTAATTTCGAGCATATAGTCCGCACCATCGTATAGTCCGCAGACACGATTTTATGTAAAAATTTTTTCAAAAATAGTCAGATAGTCCGCACCACCGGATAGTCCGCGGGCTATACGTCCGAAATTACGTTTTTTATAATAAGGCAATAATAATAATAATAATAATAATGTATTTTAGAAACAAAGAACTAAGTACAAATAGAAAAAAAGTACTTACTAATATACCTTCAGAAATAAAACGCTAAATACAAATAAAAAACAGTGCTTACTAACTAATCATATTTTAATTAATCACACATTCTAGTACTAGATTAGAGAAAACCATCAAAGTCCGATTCATCGGTATCAGAAATAAACAATTGTAAAACATTTTCAGGAAGAGTGTCCGGTTTTAACCGTGAAAAACCAGCGTATTATCCGCACTGGTGGATAGTCCGCAGCTTCAAAAATTTGACTTTTAAACACAGATAGTCCGCGGACTATATACTCGAAATTACGGTACTTTTTATATTCAATTAGACACATTTTTTCAATACCTGATCATTGCTTGCTCAATAATAGAATTTGAAAGTTTGTGGAATCAAAACTTGTAGAAAACCTAAATACAAGATACCAAGTTACTTTCTTTATCACGCCCTTAACTATTTAATGACTGCAGTTATTGCCAAAAAAGGTTGTCTAAACATAGCTAAATGATTATGCTCTATCTGTTGTTGTTTCTAATGCCACTTGGTATTCCTACTATTTTCAAATGCCTACAAGCTCCATTCGCAAAGCGTACAGGATTTGAGGAAAAGGGTATGAGACCTAGCAACAAGTTAAAAATATTAGCCTGTCCAACTGAAAAATTATTTTAGATACGAGACTTGAGTCGGTTACAAAGCTGTAGAACAGCTTTAACTTATTAAGAAAAGATACCCTGTGTAAAAAAAATGTGGTACGCTCGTTTCCTTTTGGCAGGATTTTCACCATGGGTGGATTTATGGCGGGTCATAGGGAAAATCCCTTCCCCCAAAACCTTTTGAAAAAAATTCGCTTTAACAAGGGAAAATCCTGTTTCTGAAGCCATAATCTACAGTTTGCTCTCCCAAGATTTCCAGTGTACACACCCCACAGGGTCTCCCACCTAAATCCGCTAATGATTTCCAACATTTCTCCTCCAAAACTCCCTCATATAATTAATGTCATGTAAAAACATCCTCATATAACTAATGTCATGTAAAAAATTTAGGGGAGATGGAGAGCGTTTTCGGAAGAAAATATTGGAAATCCTGCCAAAACATTCCATTCTTCCAATTTTTCGGAACAAGGTGTCTTTTTGAACAAAAGCAATGCTGTTCTATAACCTTTTGATTGATTTTTTATGTCGTATCTCTAAAAGTGCCTTTGCAGATGGAGTTCGGATTTTCCAAGTGGCATCAGAAACATCTCTAATAGTTTTGATATAGTATACAGCCTAACACATTAACTAGCCACTATAGAGTAGAAGAGCATAGAAAAGTACTGTAGTACCTACACACTTTTATGGCAATAGCAGCTAAGGGGCGTGATAAAGGTTATCATTTGGACACCTTGTATTTACTGCTACCAAATTTTCTAATTTTTGCATATTTTTAAAGGCGTCTAGTAATTGTGAGTGTTCCTTTCTCTTTGCGATCTAGGATTGTCTGTACGGACTTATACTTCAAATTGGTCATAGGAAATATAAATATTATTTTTGAAGAATTTCGATTGTTGTTGAAAATGCCTCCATATCCTCTAACACCTTCCAAAGATATGTTGCCATTGGATGATGTGGATCGTTCCAACAAACGTCAAAAACTCGATGAAACTTATTTGACATTTGATGGGATGTCGGGTATATTTTCTATTAAAGACGTAGGAGCCAGTGAATCGCCTAGTTATGAATGCACTTTTCCTGAAGAATTTATAAATTTTGAAATGGGTATCGAAGAAATTTCTGCCGTTGGTTCAACAGAGAATAAAGACGCTGTTTTTATCATTGATGACGACATATTTAGTTTCCAAGAAACGCCTTCAGTGGAGAATACAGTGCAATCAACGGATCTCATCGATAATGACTCCTCATCGGAAATTGCCAAAGACTCAACCTCGCTAGAAGAATCTACTGATGCTGATGAGGAGATTTCGTGGTTAGATTTTGTGGCACAGTATGATGCCGATGGCAAGAAATGCAGAAAGGAAGGTATACCAGCTAGGAAAGTTGAAATAATGGAAGAACTAGAAATGATTAGCCAGACGGTTCGAGATATGAAAGAGGACGTCCGGAAGCAAGAAGAGGAACTGAGTTTACTCAAGCATCCAAAGAAGGCTGTGCAAAAGATAAAGGTCGATTGCCCTCACTGCCAGAAGAAGGTGGCTGCTGTTCGCTTCGTTCCTCATTTGTCTAAGTGCTTTGGAAATGGCGGCCGAAAATGCACTCGACAAAGGCTGTCTCCTTGATTCTTCATCATTTTCATCACTATTAGGACACAACTTCGGAGAGAATTAAAAACTCGTTCTGGTGAAACCTTTCCTCAATCAATCCAAAAAAATACTTCGGTTAAGATAATCATAAAAAATCATACTGAACGCTGATATTTATAATGACTTGGTTGAAAAAGACAAGATATCAATCTACAATTGTTAATGATTTAATCAGCTTATTGAATTTAATGTTTCTTTTTCAATTTTTGAACCATATGTATGTTATTATTCTGAATTATAATTTAATCTGAATTGAATTAGGAAAGAACTTTTAAAAGTTATGTTTCAATAAATCTATAGATTTGATTTTGAAGCCTGCTTTCTCTGAGAGTTGAGTTTTTTATAGTACTATCATAGTTTAGTTTTGAGCATTAAATAAGAAATAAATATGAATTTATAGTGTACCATACCCTATTTGGGGGGCATCCATAAAAGATGTCATACTTTTTTTGCACATTTTTCACACCCCTTTGTCACAAACTGTCACTTATCACGTTCTTAAACCAAATTATAATACATGGTTTAAAAGGGCCCGGAAGCAACTATTTTTAATTGAACTTAATTTTACCTCACCTTATAGTTTTATTTACATAAACCTTAAAGACATCCTATAGACTCCTTTTCAGAGCAACAATATACGGTCGTGTTAACAAATTAAGGGGGTTTTTTTGTTGATTTCAGCTGCAGGATGTGATGTCACAACTTTTGAAACCCCCTCCCCCTTGTCACAAATTAACCTCCTTTCTCCCCTCTGAGCGTGACGTCATTTATGGAAGGCCCCTCATGTGATAAATACATAGTTGAAATTAAATCAATAAATCGTTTTAACGTACATAAGTAATAAATCGTAATGAAAAACTCATTAGAGAGAAACCAACTTGTGCGTTTCACTAAACATTGTTCCTGAATGGAAAATTAGGCATAAATAGATTTTAATATGAGTTATAGTAACATCTATTCTTAGAACCAGCAACAGCATGCAAATATGAAAACATATGCATTTTATTATATCCAAAGGGGTTTTTAGGGGTTTTTTAGCTTAATAGTATAGTTTTAAAACATCAAAATCTGCATTTCTTGTAGGTCAAAGATCACCCCTAGTGAAGTTAATGTCTGTTGGTATTTTATTGGAATGGTATGGTATTTTATTGGTGGGAGTTTTATTAAAGAATTTCTGTAAATTTCACTTAAAAATAGTCCCAAATCTCCTTTGTTTGGATAACTAGGATATACCCCCGGGGATCTCCCTAAATGATTGAAAGAAGGACATAAAAGGAGGACCGTTCCTTCCAATTCAAGATTGACAGTATGGAAGTGTCAAGAATTTTCTTCATATAATTTTCTTCATATAAAAATTACGGGTTAGTTACAAGGGTTTCGGGTGGTGTGTGACAGGGGCCAAAGACAACAAAAAAAATGTCAAATAAAATTGTTAGGGTAACAGAAAAAAAATCAAAATCTGTGTTTACGCAATGAGGTATTTGCATGAGTGAGGGATTTGCTTGACTTCATTCTTTTTTGATACATTAGGGTTTAAAACTCCCGAATTTCTAATTTTAAGTTCAAAATGTGTTTTAAATCATTTAAAATTCAATTTTATTTTTGCCAAAAAGTCAGAAAAGTCACGTTATCAGAAAACGGGCTTCTATTAGATGTGACATCACAGCGCATGAAAACCATTGTGTTTACTGTTTCCACATGATCAGAAAACGAGCTTCTATTGGATGTGACATCACAGCGCATGATTTCTGATTCGAAAGTGTTTTCGCACCCAAACAAAATACGAAATTTCAAAAATTTATATCTCAGAAACTAGGCTACGAAAATACTTGATGTAAACGTCATTCTTCATGGTTTTTTATCTACTATTTTAATAAAATTTAATCTCAAAACGTGAGAATACCTCATTAGTTAATTTAATTAAATGTAAAAAGGAAACCGAAAGACTAAATTTCAGGTCACTTGATACCGGTATTATTTTTAAAAAAATTTTGTATAGAAATAATCTAATAAAGAAAGTATAAAAGAATTGAAACGTTAGATTCTATGGTAGAAGCCTTTGATAAATACATATTTCAAGGAAAATGAAAGAAAGTAAAGGATCGAAGAAAGAAATGGAAAAGAATGAATTAGCAGAGAAAGGAGAGTGGGAAAAGAAAAGAAGGGCTAATAAAAATTAGAGAGGAAATTAGATAGGAAGTAAACGATGAAAAAAATTGGAAAGGAGGAAATTAATTGAACGAGAGAAGGAAAGAAAATAATAATTTTTTATGAAAGATGGAACAGTATGAAAGAGAGATGGGATAGAATGAGAAATAAACAAGTAAGGTGAAAAAATAAGAAAAAAGAATCACAATAAAAAAAAAGAAAGGAAAAAGAAAATGAGTGGGTGAATAGAAGAGAGAAAACTTCTATATCCCCCTTCATAGGGATACTACCTTTCAAACTTTTAACTATTATTCCTAATCTTGTTAATGCATCTCTTATTCTTATCTCATTTATCTCTAACTTTTTTTATCTCTTTAATTTATCATTTTATCCTCTTTCTTTTTCTTTTCTAGTTTACACTCTTCCATCCATCTCTTCCCTCCCTCATTCACTTTCGTTTTCTTTTATCTTATCTTTTCCCTTTTTTTCTCCTCTGAATCCTGTATGTCTAATTTTCTATCACTTCTCATTTCTCTTTAAGGTATAATAGTCTTTAGATTCATATAACCGTTTATTTATACATTTTTGTAGACATGAAGTAGAACGCTTTTGACTCAAGTAAATTGGGAAAGAAATCCGCCTGCACTCTGGATAGAGTTTGAGTAATACAGAGGCGCTACTATGAGTATTATGTGTTTATGAAAACTGAGACCACATCTTCTCTCAATGTTATACCTCGTATAAAAGAAAAGATAATTGAATCGCCAGTTTGAAAGAGGGAATAAGTCCAAAAAATGACGAATGGACTTTTTGTGCTCAAAATAATCTCACACCTTTGCCCTACACATGAGTGAAAAAAGGAGGAAAAATTACCCCCCATAGAAAGATAAAGCCCGTTGAAGTTGCGAATTCGATGTCCATTCATTGCATTTTTTTTTCAATTAATTTGGAATTGAAGTTAATTCGTTTTTCTGTTCTTATTTTTTGTGGTGTAAACTAGGCCAAAATAAAATTTTATTGTATTTTAAAAGTTTTTCTTTTTTTGAATGTTTGACTCCATCGTATTCACTAACTCCATTGATACTGCAATAATGACTCAGTTTCATGATGATTATTAAATTTTACTCGTATTAATCTTTCTATTTTTCACTTTTGTGCAAAGTTGATTTGAAAAAAGTCATTGTTGTGATAAATATGAAGTAGGAAAAATTTAACCTCCGTTCGTTTAACTTTCTTAAGAGTGACATTTCATGCACAGGAAAAAACAAGCAAAAATATCGTGACTATTAGTGGTAAAGCAAGCTACAAAAATCTAAAATCCGCCATCAGTTCATTAGAAGCAGAATTATCATCCAAAAGGTTTTTCCAAGTATTTTGCTTCAGTAATATCACATAAGTAACACATTGTTAACGTCGCCTTTGTTACTTGTTGGATTTCATCTATTGAGTTTTCTTTAGGAAAGTAGAAAGAAATATAGGTCTCCTCCTTTTTTGTTTACAATTTATATTGGGTTTAACTCGGGAAAGCGTCCGAGAGGCGCCTACCATGACGGAAAGAATGGATTTTCAAAAAACGGATCCTAGTATATTTATAAAAAGCATCACAAACCTTGAAGCCATAGATATGATAAAAGAAAGCATATACCTTTGCATAATCTTGTCAGGTAAAAACGAAACCATCCCAAGAGCTCACCCTAAGATTATCAAGGAATTCTTCACACAGAATGTCCCAAATGAAAAGGGCATAGACTCACTGAAATTCTCAAGAGACGGACGCATTATTATAGAAACAAGATCTCCTGCTACTGCAACACATATTTTGAAGCTAATTAAAATCATGGACACCGAAATAGAAGCAAGGGTTCCTCATGAATACATAACCAGTAAATTCTTACTGAAGGAAATCCAAACTGACACTACACTAGAAGACCTGGACGCCGAACTAGAGTACGAGAATGATCAATTAAAAGTATGCGAAATTCACAGGTTCACTGTAAAAAGAGAAGGAGCAATATTGCCCTCTGAAACTGTGCTAGTGACAGTGCTTGGCAACACCCTACCAACTCATATTAAATGTTGGTATACCCGAACCAGAATCAATTTATTCATAGATGGACCTAGACAGTGTAAACAGTGCTTTAAATTTGATCATGCAAAGAAGAAATGCAGAAACCAGAAAGTTTGCGAGAAATGTGCTGGGCCTCATGATGAGGCGAGCTGCGAAGAAACTAAATTCGTTTGTGCGTCATGTGGATCAGATCACAAGGCTTCTAGTACATCCTGCCCCAATAGAGAAGAAGAATCACGATTTTTACGCCAATGCATCAAAAGAAGCAACACCACATTCCTCGCCCTCAAAAAAAAAAGAAATAGAAGAACTGGTGGCAAAACACGTATCAGAAGCAATAAACAACCTAACATCAACCATAAATAGTATAATAGAAAAAAACAACGCATCCCTCGAAAACAAAATATTATCAGTCATCCCGGCTGTGATATCTCACTTGTCCCTGAACAATTCAAAAAGCCCAGAAAGAGCCAGGAAAAAGCCATCTACTCAATCAGCCATCTACTCGAAAAACAAGTTGATACCCTATTTTTAGTCTAATTTCCATATCTTTTCTGGGGAATGACCCAAGATCTCTTTGTTTTTAGAGCGCTTATATTTGAAACTTTTTTTACATTAGGTTCATCAAAATGCGAATCTTACCTAAAAATTTCTATCCAAAATTTCCCAACTAGGGGTACCAAACTAGGTACTAGCCTGCTTCCTAGAGTCAAATTTCCGAAAATTTGCTGGGGGAGGACCCCCAGACCCCCCTTGGTACTAAACACTTAATTACATATAACTTGATTTAGTTCTTTAGCATGCAAATTCTATCTAAATATGTTCTGAAAAGCTTCATTAGACTTATTAAATATGCATAGGAGGGAGGGCATAAGAAATAATTTTGGCTCCCTCTCAAAATATATTTCTTTATATGCCACTGAGACCGGGGGGGCATGGAAAATTTAGAAAGGCTTTGGTGGGGCATAGACCGAAAAAGGTTGCGAAACACTGCCCTAAAAGGTGAATAAAGGTCTCCAAGATATCATCACAATACCTTCAACCATGATTTTTTCCTTTTGAAAGATGTAGGGGGTTTGGCATAGACTTAACAACATTCCTAGAAAGAGCACCAAATGTCCGATTCCAAAATGGTCAGTTTCTCCTACATTAAAGGACTGATAGAGCATTCAGGTTCTTTCCACATGAGATTGCATCGAGAATCAATGGTTTAATTGATTTGAGACCTAACAGAGAGGAAAATATTCACCCTTTGAATATTACCTTATTGAAGACAATTTTTTGCATATTTTTGACAAGTTGCAGATCCCTCCCTGACTTTGAAAGAGGAACCCTGACAGTTTCAGGTAATTTGTTGATATCTTGAAGACCTTTGTTCACCTTTTGTGAGTTCTGTGTCGGTCGTAATTTCTTTTCAATCGAAAGAAATCCTTCACTTAATGGAGCTCATCAGGTTAGAAGTTTTCATTAAAACGGAAGATATTCGCCATATGGAATGGGCAGCCAGATTCAAAGACTTCGCCCTTTTAGGGGAGGTATGAGGGACTCTATATAAGGCGATTGCATCTCGCTACCTCCCTCCACATACCCTTCAGAGCACCAAAACGAGGTTTCTGAGAAAGTAGGCTTAGTGACCAGTAAATTTTATTATCTGCCTTATTCACGCTATAAAATCACTCAAGGAGGCATGCATGATAGTGAGAGGGTGTCATACCCCTTTTAAACCCACTATTTTGCTCTATTCTGGAACCACTTTCTCATACCTTTCAACTCTGGTGGTTATTACTTCTGCGCATGCGTGTGTATTACACTTTTTAAAGGATTATTTATTTTTTATTATATCAACCTATGTTGATACCAAATTTCATCAAAATCTATCCAGTAGATCTGGAGAAATTGAAAAAATGTGCAAATTCTCTTAATTTTGAACACTAGTGTAGTTGCAGGAGTTAAGTTGAAGAGAAACACGCAGCACGTTGGTTATATTTTGAGGCTCAAAGTGCAGCATGACAACTCAACTTTTCAAAAGCCTTTCGTTTCTTGTTTTGTTCAAAACTCCTTATTTTGAAAATTTTTACCCATCCCATAGACTTTCTCATAGTGAGAGTATACTATAAACATTCTTCTTGTGTACGATATGTATTTGTTTAACTCCAGCCGAACCAGGTTATGCTTTTTTGAGCAGCAGTAGCCAGCAGAAAAAGATATAACCAGTCTTTTGTTTGTGTAAAACGTAGGTTGTAATGATTATATGATTAGATAGTTGCAGGAGTTAAGTTGAGGAGAAACACGCAGCACGTTGGATATATTTTGAGGCTCAAAGTGCAGCATGACAACTCAACTTTTCAAAAGCCTTTCGTTTCTTGTTTTGTTCAAAACTCCTTATTTTGAAAATTTTTACCCATCCCATAGACTTTCTCATAGTGAGAGTATACTATAAACATTCTTCTTGTGTATGATATGTATTTGTTTAACTCCAGCCGAACCAGGTTATGCTTTTTTGAGCAGCAGTAGCCAGCAGAAAAAGATATAGCCAGTCTTTTGTTTGTGTAAAAAAGTAGGTTGTAATGATTATATGATTAGATAGTTGCAGGAGTTAAGTTGCGGAGAAACACGCATCACATTGGTTATATTTTGAGGCTCAAAGTGCAGCATGACAACTCAACCTTTCAAAAGCCTTTCGTTTCTTGTTTTGTTCAAAACTCCTTATTTTGAAAATTTTTACCCATCCCATAGACTTTCTCATAGTGAGAGTATACTATAAACATTCTTCTTGTGTATGATATGTATTTGTTTAACTCCAGCCGAACCAGGTTATGCTTTTTTGAGCAGCAGTAGCCAGCAGAAAAAGATATAGCCAGTCTTTTGTTTGTGTAAAAAAGTAGGTTGTAATGATTATATGATTAGATAGTTGCAGGAGTTAAGTTGCGGAGAAACACGCATCACATTGGTTATATTTTGAGGCTCAAAGTGCAGCATGACAACTCAACTTTTCAAAAGCCTTTCGTTTCTTGTTTTGTTCAAAACTCCTTATTTTGAAAATTTTTACCCATCCCATAGACTTTCTCATAGTGAGAGTATACTATAAACATTCTTCTTGTGTATGATATGTATTTGTTTAACTCCAGCCGAACCAGGTTATGCTTTTTTGAGCAGCAGTAGCCAGCAGAAAAAGATATAGCCAGTCTTTTGTTTGTGTAAAAAAGTAGGTTGTAATGATTATATGATTAGATAGTTGCAGGAGTTAAGTTGCGGAGAAACACGCATCACATTGGTTATATTTTGAGGCTCAAAGTGCAGCATGACAACTCAACTTTTCAAAAGCCTTTCGTTTCTTGTTTTGTTCAAAACTCCTTATTTTGAAAATTTTTACCCATCCCATAGACTTTCTCATAGTGAGAGTATACTATAAACATTCTTCTTGTGTATGATATGTATTTGTTTAACTCCAGCCGAACCAGGTTATGCTTTTTTGAGCAGCAGTAGCCAGCAGAAAAAGATATAGCCAGTCTTTTGTTTGTGTAAAAAAGTAGGTTGTAATGATTATATGATTAGATAGTTGCAGGAGTTAAGTTGCGGAGAAACACGCATCACATTGGTTATATTTTGAGGCTCAAAGTGCAGCATGACAACTCAACTTTTCAAAAGCCTTTCGTTTCTTGTTTTGTTCAAAACTCCTTATTTTGAAAATTTTTACCCATCCCATAGACTTTCTCATAGTGAGAGTATACTATAAACATTCTTCTTGTGTATGATATGTATTTGTTTAACTCCAGCCGAACCAGGTTATGCTTTTTTGAGCAGCAGTAGCCAGCAGAAAAAGATATAGCCAGTCTTTTGTTTGTGTAAAAAAGTAGGTTGTAATGATTATATGATTAGATAGTTGCAGGAGTTAAGTTGAGTAGAAACACGCAGCACGTTGGTTATATTTTGAGGCTCAAAGTGCAGCATGACAACTCAACTTTTCAAAAGCCTTTCGTTTCTTGTTTTGTTCAAAACTCCTTATTTTGAAAATTTTTACCCATCCCATAGACTTTCTCATAGTGAGAGTATACTATAAACATTCTTCTTGTGTATGATATGTATTTGTTTAACTCCAGCCGAACCAGGTTATGTTTTGTTGAGCAGCAGTAGCCAGCAGAAAAAGATATAGCCAGTCTTTTGTTTGTGTAAAAAAGTAGGTTGTAATGATTATATGATTAGATAGTTGCTGGAGTTAAGTTGAGGAGAAACACGCAGCACGTTGGTCAAATTTTGAGGCTCAAAGTGCAGCATGACAACTCAACTTTTCAAAAGCCTTTCGTTTCTTGTTTTGTTGAAAACTCCTTATTTTGAAAATTTTTACCCATCCCATAGACTTTCTCATAGTGAGAGTATACTATAAACATTCTTCTTGTGTACGATATGTATTTGTTTAACTCCAGCCGAACCAGGTTATGCTTTTTTGAGCAGCAGTAGCCAGCAGAAAAAGATATAGCCAGTCTTTTGTTTGTGTAAAAAAGTAGGTTGTAATGATTATATGATTAGATAGTTGCAGGAGTTAAGTTGAGGAGAAACACGCAGCACGTTGGTTATATTTTGAGGCTCAAAGTAATTTTGAATTTTGAAAATTTTTACCCATCCCTTAGACTTTGTCATATTGAGAGTATACTGTATTTATTATTTAGTGTTCATTGAAAAAATGGGACATTAAATGGCTTGATCTTTTTTAGAATGCATTTACCCGTCAATCTTATGCAATAGGAAATATTGAAGATTCCTCTGAACCGTCTGAGGTACTAAACATTCTTCTTGTGTATGATATGTATTTGTTTAACTCTACATTCTATTGAAATTTTTTGTATTTTTACAGTCTGAAGAATCAAGTAAGGAAAACACCCCTGAAAAGAAGAAAACTTATCATAATCCCTCTTGTGAAAGATATTGCCAGAATCTTATCATCTGTTTCGGGAAGTGGTACGAATTTTGATTAACATTTAATACACATTTTTTAACTCATATTAATCAGTTGCTTTATCAGGCAAGTAAATCTGCCAACCATTTAATCCCATTTTTAAAAAGACGCTACCAGTCTCTCAACAGCAGTCATAAATGTTGAATGCATTTATTCATGCTCTTAGTGATGTTAATATCGCCAGTTGGAAAAAGGAAATATGTCCAAAAAATGACAAATTGACTTTTTGTGCTCAAAATAATCTCACACCTTTGCCCTACACATGAGTGAAAAAAGGAGGAAAAATTACCCCCCATAGAAAGATAAAGCCCGTTGAAATTGCGAATTCGATGTCCATTCATTGCATTTTTTTTTCAATTAATTTGGAATTAAAGTTAATTTGTCTTTCCGTTCTTATTCTTTGTGGTGTAAACTAGGCCAAAATAAAATTTGATTTTGATTTAAAAGTATTTTTTTTAATGTTTGACTCCATTCGTATTCACTTACTTCCACTTATACTCCATTGATACTGCAATAATGACTCAGTTATTAAATTTTACTCGTATTAATCTTTCTATTTTTCACTTTTGTGTTGTGAATGTTGCGGAATCGAACATTTAAAATTGTATAACTTAACTGAATTGCAAGTTTAATTTTGATCAGGTTTAATTTTATTTTAACTGTATCTTTAACTTGTACAGATCTTTTTGTTTTGACTTTGATTAGAACTTTGATTTGTATTTTATTTGAGTTAGGCAGAGAATCGTTTACATCAATAAATAAATATTGATTTTAAAGAGAGTTGTGTTTCTTGAACTTGGGAAGATTAGACCTATGCATCGCCAGAGGTATTAGAATAAGAAGAATTGAATTGTTTTAGTGAACTAAGCAGAAATATAATTTGAACAACAATTAAAGTGGTTTTAAGATATTTTTCTTCTCTTGAAATTTCATTTGGTTGAAAAAGGTAGTAAGTACATCAACTTTTTTCAACTGTAAAATGCTTTTGAATGTACTACTTATATTTATTTCGATGTTTGAACTTTTTCAAAAAAGGGTCCTAAGTTTCCAGTAAAAATTTGCTGGTTATGCAACGAAAATTCCATTATTTTTACTGGGTTTTTTCCCGATTTTCTCAAAACTTGGTTTTTGGACTTATTCCTTTTTCAAACTGACGATTCAATAGACGAGATTAGTGTGACGTTTTTTGTTTTGTTTGGAAACATAAATTCAGTCTGTGATTGGTTCCGTGAACTGTACGGACAGTACGGATCCGTATGTAACCAATCACAGACTTAATTTATGTTTCCAAACAAAACAAAAAACGTCATCACTAATCTCCTCTATTATTTTATGAATTCCTCAAAAAAAAATTTTTGTTTGAAAAAAGAGTCATAGGTTCTCAGTCTCAGATGTTATGTGGTTAAAGTAAAAATTATTGAGTAGATTATAAGATTTTGATCACAAGATTATTAAAGATTTTGCTGGTTTCAATACTATCTCAAAAGATTGCTAGTCAATTTTTGTTGGGATTCACCTAAATATTGTAATAATGCTTTATGAGCAACAGCAGTAAGAAAAATCAATTAATTTTTCAAAAATTTAACTTATTTTAAAAGATTTTCTGTAAAATTCTAAAACTTTCTGCACCTGACCTGTGTGTGCTTTTATGTTGTCCAAGTCTGTTAATCATTACTTAAGTTTTAATATTTGCTGAGTAATTTTTTAAACTTAGGGATTATCTCAAGTTGTAATTAAGCTGTTTCTAAATATGAGTTAAGTAGTGTCTTAATTTAGGTTGTATGTAAATCTTGTTTAAAAGTTACTGGGACTTGAACTAGACATTCTGGACCAGCCCAACCAGGTTATGCTTTTTTGAGCAGCAGTAACCAGCAGAAAAAGATATAGCCAGTCTTTTGTTTGTGTAAAAAAGTAGGCTGTAATGATTATATGATTAGATAGTTGCAGGAGTTAAGTTGAGGAGAAACACGCAGCACGTTGGTTATATTTTGAGGCTCAAAGTAATTTTGAATTTTGAAAATTTTTACCCATCCCTTAGACTTTGTCATATTGAGAGTATACTGTATTTATTATTTAGTGTTCATTGAAAAAATGGGACATTAAATGGCTTGATCTTTTTTAGAATGCATTTACCCGTCAATCTTATGCAATAGGAAATATTGAAGATTCCTCTGAACCGTCTGAGGTAATAAACATTCTTCTTGTGTATGATATGTATTTGTTTAACTCTACATTCTATTGAAATTTTTTGTATTTTTACAGTCTGAAGAATCAAGTAAGGAAAACACCCCTGAAAAGAAGAAACCCTCACATAATCCCTCTTGTGAGAGATATTGTCAGAAGCTTGTCATCTGTTTCGGGAAATGGTATGAATTTTGATTAACATTTAATACACATTTGTTAACTCATATCAATCAGTTGCTTTATCTCGCCAAGAAATTTGCCAACCATTTAGTACCAATTTAAAAAGATGCTACCAGTCTCTCAACAGCAGTCATAGATGTTGGTTGGGTAGTGAGTGACTGCATCATAACCTCCAATTAAACGGAAATCAGGTGGGGAACTGCGGAATTACGGATGTAAAGGCAGGGGGAAAACTATGAATCTGCACAAAAAATCCTAGTTTTCTGGGCGAAAACCTGAAAGTTGTCTTTTGCAGGAAAAACAACGTATTTCTGGTAGGATAAGTAATTTCTACTATAAATTGCGTTCTTGTTTTTTACATTCATGTTCTTCATTGAAAAGTTGAGTTAATTTGCATTTTAGGGGTTTTATTCAAGATATTTTTCTGCTTAAGATGTCTTTTCCTACTAAATCGATGCTGCTCTACAGCTTAGTCATTGACTTTTATCACATACTTTAAATAGTTTTTAAAATAAAAATTATAACTCCTAAAGTTTCCGCTAGAGGGCGTTAAAAGTTGTCTCATCGGATAGGTTATGGTCACTTTACTACACCTAGACCTAGAAAAAGGGTTGGACCACTTTTCGTGGGACACCCAGTATGTTTTTATCAATGTTTGTTATTTAAAAAATAAACTACATTTATAATGAAAAATGTTTTCCTGTGCATTTTCTTACAGATGGATGAAGCACCTGATGTTACAATTGTGTTTGAAAACATCGTAAATCAACCTCGATGTGCAGTACGTCGCCCAATATCAAGAATGAGGAACCAGCCTCCCATCCAGCCTTGCCTGCTGCCGGGTCCCCCTCCCATGCGACCCCCCACTCCTCTGCCAACCGGTCCCCCTCCCATGCGACCGGTACCCAACCCCGGTCCCAAGCCACCCATACCCCCTCCGCAGCCCCCCAATCAGTCTCCCCTGCCACCCATCCAGCCTTGCCTGCTGCCGGGACCCCCTCCCATGCGACCCCCAACTCCCCTGCCAACCGGCCCCCCTCCCATGCGACCGGTACCCAACCCCGGTCCCAAGCCACCCATACCCCCTCCGCAGCCCCCCAATCAGTCTCTCCTGCCACCCATCCAGCCATGCCTGCTGCCAGGTCCCCCTCCCATGCGACCCCCAACTCCTCTGCCAACCGGCCCCCCTCCCATGCGACCGGTACCCAACCCCGGTCCCAAGCCACCCATACCCCCTCCGCAGCCCCCCAATCAGTCTCTCCTGCCACCCATCCAGCCATGCCTGCTGCCAGGTCCCCCTCCCATGCGACCCCCAACTCCTCTGCCAACCGGCCCCCCTCCCATGCGACCGGTACCCAACCCCGGTCCGAAGCCACCCATACCCCCTCCGCAGCATGATCTTGAAGAAGAGGAAAAAAGCGGCGAGTCTGGTTCTGAAGAAGACGAATCTGATCCCAATGAAGAGATCAAAGTAGTGGATGAACTCGGTCCTGAAGAAGACATCCAAGGAATCGGCGAGAGTGACCCTGAAGAAGAGATTCCACACACCAATGAACGGAAGTCTTACAATCTAAGACCCAGAAAACAGAGTCAAATTACGGTCCAACACCAGAAAGTAGGCGTAAGTTTGAATAATAAGAAAAAGGTTTCCTACCATCAATCCAAACCTAATCCGGCAGGCTATGGAACCCGACCACAAATGCCCGGTTCAAACATATATGATCGCAGGAACACTCAAGAAGTGAACTTCCCGTATCCCAATAATCAAGAAAATCAAACGATGATGAATACCAATCAATGGATAGACCCAACGCCCCTCCCAGAGCACTATCATTATAGATCTGTGCCAGAAGATCAAATGATAACTATAATGGAGAGGCCAACCCATCATCAAAGCGTACGAGAAAGCTTCATTAATCAAGAACAAGTTTCTTACAATCAATCAACACATGACACAAATAGGAGAATGGCTTATCAGGGTTGTTCCAAAACTCGGCCACAGGCACCTTATAGAGTACAGGATCATTGGGGCAGTCGTCCTCGCAACGTTATGCAAGAATATCCAGTCACTGATCCCACTAGACAAATGTTGGGCTCAACGCCAATACCAACTTTTTTACGAAAAGTACTGGAATGGTTATGTGAGCAAGAAGACATCCATAATGCCCAATCCACCCAAACAATTAATATGATGATCCCTAATGAGCAGAATAGCAGATCTCAGCCATCGTTGCCCTACGAAAGAATATCAGATCGTATGAATTCTTATGTGGAAGCAAACTTCAGTAATCGTCAGCCAGTAGACGGAAATAATTCAATGCCTTATTCTACATATGAAAATCCAATCATGCTGCCTTCAATGTACTTAAATCAAATTCCTTCTGTACAAGAAAATCCAGTAATGTCTTCCTCCAATCATGGAAATCGAATGCCTCCATCGAATCAGTTTATGAGACATGACCAAGCAATGTTTAATGATCGTATGCCTGTGCAAGAAAATCATATTATGCCTTCTAATAATTTTATAAGCCATGAAGAACCAATGTTCAACAATTGTATGTCTAATGTGCAAAAAAATTTGGCGATGCCTTCCAATCAGTTTTTGAGTTATGAAGGAGCGCAGTTCAACAATCGTAGACCTATGCGAGAAGATCCAATGCATTTGAATCAATATATGAGCAATGAAGTGCTGTACACCAATCGCAGGCCTATACAAGGAAGAGAAATTTTGCCTTCGAATCAGTTTTCTAACCATGATGAAATGAATCGCTATAACAAGTATGCTTCTTTCTAATCAACCTCCATAACCGCAGGATTAAACGAAACAACGCCTTATTTTAAACCACCCGCAAGCCATGAAGAAAAGAACCTCAGTAACCGTACAGTTAGAAAAGAAATGATGGCACCTATTAACCCAAGTAGCACAATCTGTCCTGTGGACGTTAAAGTGGATCTAAAGACGGTTCGCTGAGCGTGAGCAACTCGATCAAAAATGATGAAAATGTGTCCGGCAAATCTTGAATGAGTTGGACGTTTTGTTGTGACGGAAAGGGTGACAATCCGAGCGTTTAGCGACCGTTAAACTCGATCTAAAGATCGGGAATGAGCATGTTGGGGTGGCGAACCAAACGATTGGATACGTTTTGCAGACGCTCAACTCGGTATTAATATCCGACCGATGAACGTCGTTTTATATAGAATGGGTGACGGAATCCCCCCTCCCTCGGGAGCATCGCAACCCCTCCCCCCCTGAGGGGGGATGCTGGATGCTCCCGCCTCGACCCTTTTCTTCTTTTTTTTATTTTCTTTCCCTTGACCTTGATGGGGTCAAAGTACTCGTTTTGTTTAACTTTATTTGGTGTAGAATGTTAAAAGCAACTTATTAATCTGTAGTCAGCAATATCTTCTTTAGTTCATGAACGCTTTATTCCTGTTTTTTTCCGCTTTCTAATTAGGTACTTCATTCAGTTTGAAGCTTGCTTCTAATCTGAAACATAAGAAAACTGAAATAAAACATTTCTTTTAAAGGAATTTTTTAAAAATACTCATTTGTTTTGAACTTATAATTTTAACTTCTTTAATAAAAAGTTAAAATTATAAGTTTAAGAAAAACAAATGTGAGTATTTTGATAAAATTCCTTCAATGAAGGAATTTTATCAAAATACTCACATTTGTTTTTCCTAAACTCTAAACTTATAATTTTAACTTCTTATTAAAGGAATTGAAATTATAAGTTAAAGAAAATTAAATGTGAGTATTTTGATAAAACTCCTTTAAAAGAAATGTTTGAAATGATAAATTTATAACGAAAGAAATTTTTAATTAGGTGTTTACTTTTTAATTATTTTACTTTAAATTACACCTGAATGTTCATCAATAAAAAAATGAATGTTCAGTTTGATGTGAAATTTGAGAAATGTTCAATTTGATGTGCTAATTTTCCTTAAATGATGTAATCGTTAATTAATTACAAAGAAGTATCTTTCTCAATTTGTGAGTTGAAGAAATACGGAATTAAGAAAAGGATACACCACCAAACTTTCCAAAGGATACATTAAACAAACTCTAAAAAAACCCATTGCTTTTTAAGAGGAATTAAATAGCACAACCCCAAAAAGTTATGATCAAAATATTTCAAAAAACCATTGCAGAAAAGGATACTTTTTTCATCTTCTCAACAAAAAACTACAAGTCGATTCCACTCCCTATATCTTCTAAACGCCAGAAAATCTTTGATTCCTGAAAGTCAGACACACGTTAGATCATTGCAAAATAGAATAAATTTCATTAAAAAACAAGGAAAATTGTACTTATGAACAACTTCATAGACGCGAGCCGCGAGCGCACTCTTGGACGGGTCCTGCCTGGCTGTCTGCATCTTGCTTTCTGGTGAGACGCCGGACGGAGAGGGGAGAGGTTTTCTTTCGAGGGGAGGCTAAAGAATATAGATAACGGGACGCGGCGCGGGACAAGCGAGTTGGCGATTGGTGGACTTTGTTGTCAAGGGCTCTAGGGCAGAGGCGCAGAGGTCTCTCTCTCCGAGACTCCGATGGCTGCATTTGAAAGGGAGCCGGGAAAGGAGGTTTTACGGCGCTCTCCTTATCAAATTAATCGTTACGAAATTAAATAATTCGTTATGCTTTCTATTCATGCTATTTATAAAAGTATAAAACTCAGCATTACTCTCTGTCATAAATTGGCATTATTCTAGCATTAAAAACATTGTGTCTTTGTTTCTGATCCCCTGGAATCAATCAGGACTAGATTATTACATGGGTTCCACTAGAGTTTTTTTCGTAAAATACGAGCAAAAACCTCGAATTTTTATTTTATGTTTTATTTACATATTTTAAACTATTTTCGGAAAAGTGCAAATAAAAACAACTACTGAACTTTGAAGTTTCTTAAAATAAATAAATACTTCTTGAAGTTGTTTAAATATATAACATAAAGATTTGGAAAAATACATACGCACATTAAATTCGTATATTGTGCAGTTTCAATTTATTCAATTTTTACAGCTAAAAATACTGTCTGTATAAAACCAACTTATTATTTTAACATTTTGGTAAAACTTCCCCCCACTATGAATTTTTTTAAGCCTTCAAGGTACCATCCTTCACAATAACAAACCCTCAGGAACTTCCTTCTAATAGGTATTAGGTTACTACTTGTGGTTTCCTAATAATTGAACTCTCAACTCTAAAGTGTAAAGGCAATTCAAACATTGTAATTATGGATCTTTTGAAATTATTTTATCAAACATTGAATTGGAATTGAAACATGGAATTTAATTTCAAAATCATTTATCCAGAAACATTATTGAAGCAGGATATTTAGAGACGATTATCGTGGTCTAGCATGTTTCGGTTTCATTTAATCAGTTAACAGAAAATATTATGCTGTCAGGCTGAAAATTCTGAGTACCAAAATATAGTTTAGACATTTTTTTCATGCCATGATGAAGGCAAAGTTACTTGGTTAAGGTATCTTTTATATAATAGCATAATCTCAATCATGTTTTATTAAATGGAATATGGCCCAAAACTCTTATAAAACATTTACTAAAAACCGGATAATAACCTAAAATTTTAAACCCGATATTTGAGGCGTTTGCTGTCAAAACCAGTTAATTCCATATTTTTCTGAAATCCACTTTTTTTTGCATATTTTGACAATTTAGAGGGTCCTTCATAACCTGACGAAGGGATATAGCTCAAATCCAGCTCATTCCACCAACCCGAAATTAGATGAAAAGGTGAGAACTGTGATCTCAACTTTGAAATTTCAGATCATTTGAAAAAGTTAAGTGGATGTCATTTATTTACAGCTCGTAAAGACAAATATTAATTGGTAAACTGAAAAAAAAAACAAATTCACACAACTTAACTGAACCAAAAAAAACTGAAAAAAGTATGGAAAATCGTTTTTTCCATCAAAATCATGAAAAACTAATCAAATTCTAGGCGGTTATACTACCTACAATTAAATTTTTAAAAAAATTTAGCTTTAGAACTGTGGACGTGAGAAGTTTTTTGTCTCTCCTGTAAATTTCCAAAAAAGCAATGAGCTGGTTTTGATAGCAAACGCCTCATTTAAGCATTTTCCTTTTCAAAGCTTTTGAAAAGGCTTTTTGGGCAAACAACAGACTACGCCACCGTTGCGTCCTCACGAGATCAATGTGCGTTGCATAAATTTAAATGAAAACTGAAATCAATTTCATGAGGGGTAAAAAAGTCGCACTTTCCAAGAATTATTCAAAATTTTGAAAAGACGGAAATATTTTATTAATTGTACTTTTATAAATTTCATCATTTTGGATTGTTTTACTACTGACATATATGCTCAAATAAAAGGATTTTTAGCCTATAAAAAAGCATTTTTTTAGATCTTGTTACCTAATATTATTAGTAATACTTTATGGTACAGGAACATTCCTTAGTAGATAGTAAATAATATTTTAATTTTTAAAACTAATTTTTAGAATTGAAATGTTTTGGTCACGAAATAGCGTTCTTTTCTCCTGCCCTCACATTTTAGTTCATTATCAGCCATATAAAATTGACTAAGTAATTCTAGTTTTTAATCAATTAGGTACAATCACAATAATTTTAACTTTTCGTGGAATTATTCAATGAGGAACGTTCATGATTTTATAGTGAATATGAAAATTTGAAATCTTAATGTAAGAAAACAAAAACGGCAAACGATTTACTTTTCTTTGATATTTTTTTCTTGATTTTTTGAGATTTACTTACTACTTGGGATTTTTACCATCTAAATTGATTTTAAAATTTATTATTCCATATTGGTTACCAACCGATATGGGCATCTAATATTTAAAAAAAGTTATGAAAGAAGTTTAATTTTCCAAAATTTGTGTTCCCTTTTTTCACATTTCTAGAGTAACCCTCGTAGTTTGAATAGCTAATTTTTTCCAACAAAAATTACGATAGGAATATCCTAAGAAAAATCGCAATATTTATGAAATTCATTTTTGTGAACTTTTTCTTTTGCCCTAAGTTTTGGGGTATACTACATTCACACATGAAAAGTTAATCTAGTTTAAGGGCTAATCTAGCTTAATTATAGTATTGTCGTAATGTTATTTTTAAGCTAGATGAGCACTTAAACTAGATTAACTTTTCATGTGTGAATGTAGTATAAGAATAGGATTCTAAATAAAATCTAAGAAATAATTTATCAAATATTTTGCTATGGATTAAAAATAAAAATAAAATGTATAAATACAGAAAATATTCTTCATCTTTTTCCATTAGAAAAAAAACTAGTTAAACTGTGGAAATTGGAGTTTTTGCATGAAATTTAAAGTTCAGAAGATCATTATCAATTTCTTTAGAATTGAAATGAATACCTATATCCTTTTTTCCATAATGTTGAGTCGAATTTGGAAAAATATTAGATCTCATCTTCTTTAAAAATACTTTATGTATAATTTTTTTCTTCTCGTAAGGAAATGAGGAAGTTGCATGATTTTTTATATTTTTTAATCGATTCTTCTTGCAAAAATAAGCAACTACAACTACCTAAAATTTGAGGCCAATCGAGAAATTTTTTGATTGCCAAAAAAATTAACAAAAATCCACTTTTTAAAAAACGCCAAGAGTTTGGGATCATCGTATGTTGACGTCATCTTACGATAAACATTGTTGGAAAGCAATGGAGTTGATGGTATTATTGTTGAGATCTTTAAACAATATAGCGTTTTCAGTCACGTGTTTTTTTTCTCGACTTTTAAATTAAAATATTCAATTACCTGTACATTTTTTTTTAAAATTGACTAGATATTTCATTTTACCATACAAAAAACCATACGGAACACTTGTTTGTTTTTGAAAATCTGACACATGCAACTTCCTTGTATTACTAGTAATTTTGTCTGGAGTATATCAGGAACAATTCTACTTATAAAAACACTGATCCCAGGCCTTAACACAGTGCTTGTGTAATTGCATTACCTGGCATTTATCCTGTGTGCGTATTTCAAAGAGGTAGCTAAAGATGTCTTTGATTTAAATTTTACCTAAAGTAATCATATCAATCAAATCAACCTATAAATTCTGTACATTTCGACCATTGATTACTGGAGGAAATAAAAATGAACTTTTAAATAAAAAATATCATTTCTAATCATTTAAAAAATGAAAAAGGGAATTCTTGAAAGAAATATGGATTTTAAGAACGGATTTTAATTTGTATGAACGTAATTAATTCAACGGCAAACTGTAATTCCCGGTATCTACAGATAAATCGTGGTATAATTTTGAAAGAAAAAATAAAGGCAATCACTGGGGATGCTGGAATTTTTTAGGAAGAGAAAAAGAAATCACCTTTTTCTCTCTGAGCACATGATGTACAAGTTTTGTGGAGTGTGAGTCAGAGGTTCGGCTCTCTGGTATTTCCTTTCCCTCCCTTTAGTCTGATGGTCCCCCCTCGCCCCAATAAATGAGAAAAACAGAATAAAGCGTTCGGATCGGCCTCTAGAAGAACGTCGGCTCCGAACGGAAATGGAAACGGTCCGTCAAATGTATTTAAAAACACGACCGACTGGGCCGAAAGTCTGAATAGTCTAGTAAAACATTCGGGATCGGCCTTTAGAAGAACGTCAGCTACGGACGGAAGGGGAAACGGTCCGTCAAATGTATTTAAAAACACGACCGACTGGGCCGAAAGTCTGAATAGTCTAGTAAAACATTCGGGATCGGCCTTTAGAAGAACGTCAGCTACGGACGGAAGGGGAAACGGTCCGTCAAATGTATTTAAAAACACGACCGACTGGGCCGAAAGTCTGAATAGTCTAGTAAAACATTCGGGATCGGCCTTTAGAAGAACGTCAGCTACGGACGGAAGGGGAAACGGTCCGTCAAATGTATTTAAAAACACGACCGACTGGGCCGAAAGTCTGAATAGTCTAGTAAAACATCCGGGATCGGCCGTTTGAAAAACGTGAGATCCGGACGGAACGGGTAACGTTTCATTATTTGATCTATATAAACGGTTTCTTAACGTTGCTTAGATAAGACAAAACGCTTTTCGAACTATAGAACCAATATTCAACGGTTAACGGACGCTTCTGTGCTGCTTGGGAAACTTGGACGTCTTTGAATTCTTGTATCTCTTCCATCTCGAGGAGTCTCCATGCCGACCGCGTGATCGAGGGACTGGGCTGGCTGGTAGTGGGCTCTGTTTGGCTGGGCCGGAACTGACTTTTCTGCTGACTGACGATCGAGGGACTGGGCTGGCTAGTAGTGGGCTCTGTTTGGCTGGGCCGGAACTGACTTTTCTGCTGACTGACGATCGAGGGACTGGGCTGGCTGGTAGTGGGCTCTGTTTGGCTGGGCCGGAACTGACTTTTCTGCTGACTGACGATCGAGGGACTGGGCTGGCTGGTAGTGGGCTCTGTTTGGCTGGGCCGGAACTGACTTTTCTGCCCGTCCTGGTTCCGCAATCTTCCACCGTGCCAACCCTACCTACTACTATATTCACACATGAAAAATTAATCTAGTTTAAATATAGCATTTTGACAATGCTGTTTAAGCGAGATTAGCCTCTTAAACTAGATTATTTTTTTAGGTGTGAATGTAGTATTAGGTTCTTAACTTCGGTGAAGAAAGCACCCAAAAGTAAAATAATCCCATTTGCAGTTGTGTCGTTTTTCCTCCAGAGGCAAATGAAAAAAAATCATTATGTATGTATCTTACCTTTCTTAAGTGATTTTCTTGTATCTTTTAACATATAGCAGTTGGTTGTAGTAGTATATTTTAGTAGTTGTTGTAGTATAGTAATATTACCCATTTACTAAAATACAATATGTATCTGTTTAGAAAGTAGTTGTAGTTGGTTTGTATCTGTATGTGCTTTTGAGGTGTTCTCAATTAAAGTGTAATGTTATGCTACTTTTTGTGTACTCATAACTTTCACAACGAAGCAAGGAGAAACTCAATATTACCCATTTACAAAAATACGTTATGAACTGACAGTTAGCGAATCCAGGAAATTTGTATAGGGGGCTGAGGTACCTAAAATGTGTATGCTAGCATTAATGTTTGGTACTAGTTAACTAAAAGTAGTTAACTACTAGTTGCAACTACTTTTCGTTTAGAGTAGTTGAACTAGTAGTTTAACTACTTTTTTCACCAACTACTAGTTCCAACTACTTTCAAAAAGTTCAACTACTTCAAAAAATATTGAAAGATCAAAATTTTAAAAAATATGTTACATCTACTAACAATGTCATTTTTCTTGATACATTTTCATATTTCGCAACCTTGAAATATATTTAGCTATGATATTTTTGCTATAGGTAAGAAAAAGTAATCGAAAATTTGGGGAAAATTATCTTATGAAATTAAATAGACTAGTTAACTAGTAGTCAACTACTTTGGGGAATAATCAACTACTAGTTACAACTACTTCCTAGAAAAAGTAGTTAACTAGTAGTTACAACTACTTTTTCCCAGATTAGTTGGTAGTTAACTACTTTTTGACCAGTAGAGTTGCCGAACACTAGCTAGCATGACTTTCTCAGTATAAAAGGATTTAACTTTCAAATATTGAAGGACTTCTCTTAAGTAATGCCATGGACAATAATACCCTATTACAACCTGTTCTCATGAAAAGAAGAATTTAAGAAAAGAAAAGAATTATTTGTACTAAGAAGAAAAGAATTATTTGTACTAAATTTGGAAGCATTTTTTAATTCTAGGTAGGGTGGCAGCAGCCCATGGCCCATCCCATTTCATTTTGTCCATCCGGGAAAATTTTTTTTAAGCTCAACAGCCTAGATTTGATACACTTTCTCTAAATCTGCTTAGAAATATTTCCCAATTTCTGCAAGTTCAAAAATATCATTCTCTTATCCCATGTTCTAAGCTTGTAAATTTTCAAGCTACTTACCTATTCTGGTACATCAAGAGGTCAGCTTTCTTATTTTACGCTAAACCACCCATATTGTGGCAACACTGTAACGCAATTAACTCCCAGGTTGTCGTAATAAAATGTTTAGTGTTACTGAGTTTAGTAGGAGAGAAGAATAGTAAGATATTAAGTTCTGAAACCATTCTGTTGAAGTATCGTAGACTTTACACAAGAAAGAACCAAAAATAACATGGATGACACAACTCTAACATCTTTAGTAAGCAGTTTTTCTGATTAGTTGGCAAGTCATGAATGTTCATGTTCGAGGGTAGCTCAACATATTTCTGAATAAGGAGAGTCAAAGATCACTAGATAAAAATTATTCTTAGTTTATTTATCAGCATCAGAGTATAAAAGTAGTTTTCAGAGACAATTATTGTTAGGAATCCAACAGTTTAGGAATGAATTTAAATTAAACTGCAAGAGCATAGTGGTCCCTCATTTGTTTTCAAAATTCCCTGAATTTTCCAAATCCAGAAATCATGATTTTCTCTAGTGTTAAATATTTTTCATTCACAATAAAATCTAGCTTTTTTTAGCTACCATATAACCCATGTAAGTTCACATGCTTGAGAAATAGTATGAAATTATTAGACACTATACTATTTTTAACCATTATTATGGCTGGTCAGCTTTTTTAAAACATGTTCTGACAAAAGCACATCTTATAATGTAAATTTGAATTTGAGATAACAAGCGTTTTGGTTGCATACCTGCCAACATTGGGATTATAGAAAAAGGAAAATTTAAAAAATCAAGATACCTAGATACCTACAGTATTTTTTAATTCTAAGTCAAATAGCTCAATCTAATGCTAAGGCTACCTACCATAGTTACTAGACGCAAGTTAATAGGTAGCATAAATGGATATTTTAGTAAAAAATCAAAGAAAAATATGCATTTTTAACGAAATATCAAATGAAATACAAATTTATTTCATTTCAAATATTATTCTCAATGTTAATTCTTAAGGCCTGATATGTAAGATTAAGCCTTTCTTAGAATATTGTTATCAAACACAATTTCAAAACACTTTTGTCCTTTAAAAAAATAAATTGATGAAACGGAAGAAATTGATTGAAAAATGGATGACGGAAGATTCCCTAAAAAAACGGAAATCTTTCGGCAAAAACGGAAGAGTTGGCAGCTATGTGGTTGTAATAAAAAATCACTGCAAAGATGAGTTTAATCCATCATTTTTAAATTCTTGAATCCATCATTTTTAGGGGAAGGGGTAAGAAAAGTTCACCATAAAACCTGGAACACCCACAAACGAACGATAGGGACCATGTTGATTAAAACTCACTGCTTTTCAATTATGTACATGATACAAGTATCACATGAATATGTTTTATACATACTTATGTAATGCAACAAAAATCAAGCAAAACTAGAAATAACAATGCAGACTTTATTAATGAGCAATGTAAATTTAAAATGAATGACATGTGTAGTAAAATTAAAAAATATATCATGCATCATCTAAGTGCCCATCAACAGGATCATCAGCATCGTCGAACTGCCCATCATCAACAGGATCATCATCAGCATCATCAAACTGACCCTCAACGGGATCATCAAAACTAGAGGTTCTGGCAATAGGAACAGGTTTGACATGAGTGTCGGATGGAACAAATTTCATATTGGAATCCTCACATCCGGAAGCAACATACTTCCTTGGGTGAACTAAAATTAAAACAAGCAATAGATTTTAAGATCAATTGAAATTAAAATGAAATTATGTTTAAGAGATTAAATGTAAATTATTAAAAATGAGTGAATCTAGTAAGCAACCAAGAGTATCAAATTTTACAGATTTGTTTACATCAATTTTAAAATGCAGGGCTGGTTTGGTTGAGACTTTATGGCACAAGAACCAAGTTAGGTCATATTACACCAAGTTAAAATGCAGGGACAAATTCTTCAGCCACAGAGGCAATGAATTATAATAAGCTCCTCATTCAACCTGCTTAGAATTAAAACTGAAAAAATGGAATTGCTTGGAATGAACATTTTTGTTCCACTTATCCAGGTAATCTCTTGTATTTCCATTGCCACAAATCTTTTTTTATTTTATGCAATGTTATTGCATCATAGAAACCTTCAAACAATCACTACTTCCACATTAAACTCTGTCATATCTAAATTATACCTTTTACTAATGGGTAATATTTTTATAGCAGCACTATCTTAGTTATTCAAAAACATGCATATCTCAAGATATCTGTACAGTTAAAATTGCCATAATTAATGCAAATGCAAATTTTGGGACTTCAATAAATTTTTCAATTGCACTTTGGTGGAGAAATTCCACTGACTTAGTTTTCAATTTGATATAGCTATTACTGTCCCAGAGTAGAGAAGGATTTTACATACATTTCACTAGAGGAGGGGCAAAGAGGTAGCTTGAAATTCCAAGAGCGGAGGTAACATTCCAAACCTCAGCATTTGGAAAAAATAGAGTGAAGATTAGCGAAATATCTTGCGCGATTGATGATAAACTGGTTAATCCCCGAAACAACTGTCTGCTTGTTTTTAAATTTATTGTGCAAATAAAGAACGTTGTGTTTTAATCAGTTTAGATTGAGGAGGTTCATAATCCATGAGATAAAATCTACTAGAGCAGGGGTTCTCAAACTTTTTAACATCGCGACCCACTTTTGAAAAACAAGATCTAACGCGACCCACCGACTTCAGTTATTTATAATTAACTGAACTGAGATAATTATCTCATGCCCCCTCCCCACAGAGTTTTAACCTCTCTGACTGGGGGGTGTTCACCAACTATTTAGTTACAAGGGGATGAAATAGTTTAATTGTGGTCTAACAATGATCCCTACAGTAAAAAGGGGGGACTGGGGGTACTCCCCCAGAGAAAATTTTAAAATTTGACCCTTAAAAACATGGTTTTAACTTGTTTTTTTAGCAATATGGGATAAATTACATCAGTTGCATCATTTCCCAAGAAAATTCTTAAAATTTGCATTGACCCCCCAGTGTGGATGGGGAGAAACACTAAATATTTTTTTAAAATCTTATTTGAATAACCGACTAGATTTGCATTATCGGCACATTAAAGTGACACACATAGTACGTATTTACATTAATTGCCTTTTCCGTTAAACTCCAAGTAGTGTAGTTTTTCCTCAAATTTTTATTCTTTTTACTATATAGTATGGTAATTTGATAAGTTGAACTAATAGTTTGATAATTCAAAAGTCAATAACACCGTTTGTGAAAAATTAAAAATCTTCTCGCGACCCACCAAAAACTGACTGGCGACCCACCAGTGGGTCGCGACCCACAGTTTGAGAAACTGTACTAGAGCTTAAAATGTAAGTGTTAGAATTGGGTTTTAGGCAAACAGTGGTGGATCCACTTGGTGCCCCCAAGGAGGGCACCTATGAAGGTTGCTTCTAGCTTTTAGCTCACACACATAATATTGATACCTTAGTGTCTGTTAAATCCTTCCATTTAAAAAAACAACGAAAAAATGTGTTCTTAAAATCTGAATATGATCTGGCCCTTGGAGTTATCTTTGGAGTGTTGTAAATTACTCCACACAATGAGTCCAGCATTTGGGAAAACTCGTACAAGCTGTGGAAATATGAATCATTTGGCTGTGAAATGCTGGTTGAAAAGATCCTGTCAGAATTAGCTTAGTATCTCTGAGGTAGAGGTTGGGGTAAATCGCAAATCTGAGATTTTTTAGATTGGATGTTTTTCTTCTTTTTCTCAAAATAGTAGGGAAGAAACTGTTCAGGTACGTGATCATATGGTTTTTTAAAACTAGATTCTGGTGCAGAGGTAAACATTATTTTGTTAGCAAAATTAAATCCTAAAATTGTTCTGAAACCTACAAATGTTTTGCTTTAGGTTTTTGGTGGATCTAAATTTAGACCAGTTGGTAAAGTTATCTTATGTTAAGTTGACAATGACAGATAGAGTTTACTGTAGTAGATGGTGTAAAAGAAATTTTGCTGGCTTTTTAAAAGTTGTGTAAACTTGGGGTTGATAAATGTAATGTTGATGTTCAAGAATTGATTTCTAAGGAGGCTTTTCTTTCTAATTGAATTGTAAAGATGTATTTAAAGGAGTGTGAAAGTTAAAAAAATAAAAAGTAATATTAAAATTGATGAAAGTGTAGAACCTATAGCTAAGACTCCCTAGGGTACCTGAATCTTTAAAAGCAACCTTAAAGGATAAGCTAGATAATCGGGAAAATATTTCCAAAGTTCATGATCAGCAATCTTGTAATTGTTTAAAAAAACAGATAGTAGTTCACTCCACCAGTAGTGTTTGGATCCACAAGATTTAAACAAGGCTATAAAAAGAGTATGTCTTAATTCCACTTATTGATGAGATTACGTCTAATTGATAAGCTTCAGTTTATTTTCAGTACCCACGCAATCCTTAAAGTAATGTTGTCTCACAATGTCTAATTTAATTCAAGGGGGTTTAAAAAAATTGGCTCATAAATCAAACTTTGAATACATTTTTAGTAGTCCTAGATATCCCCGATCTATTGGTCAGGCAGAAAGTGGAGTTAAAATTGCAAAAAATATCTTGAGAAAATGTTTGATAGACTCAATTAAAAATATTAGGCTTTCCTCGAGAATCAAAACACTCCCATTAAGGAGTTAGATGTTTCTCCAATCCAGATGCTTATGAGCCAACGGGTTATAACAAAGATCCTGATTTGCAAAGACTTATTGAATCCCAGTGTTGAGTCAAAGGTTCAGAAAAAAATAAAATTTAAACAAGAGCAGATGAAAAGGTTTTATAACAAAAGTTCAAAACCTGGAGAAGTAGTTGGCTTTAACTCCTATCTCTCATCCCATATAGCATGCATCTAAGATCTTTGTATAATAAATCAGACTTAAGGAAGTGCCTCAATGCTCACAGAAAGAGTCACCTATGAATGGCAGTGCTGTTAGTACTCGAGTGGGTGGTGATTCAGTCATACATTAAGAGGGCTGAAAGGGTTTCAAGGACTCTATTAAGGTTTCAGGCTGGGTTTTAAGTGGTGTCGTATGTTTTTATGAATTTCATTTGTCAAGTGTATGTTATCAAAAAGGAGATGTATATAACTGTAATGTATGTATATACGTGTACAGCTCCCGTAAAAAAAAACGTTACAGTAGAATGTGCGGGCGAACGGGTGGGGTTAGAAAGATGCTTTTGGTGTCATTTTTCAGGATTTACTGTAAGCTTGAAATCACTAACTGATTATTTTTCTCTCAGAGGCCGTCTTCATGCGAAACGCAAAATAAAGTGCAACTTTTTTCATGGTGACCCCCAATTTTTATACCCGCATATGAAAGACCATACCATTTAAACCCTAAATACCAAGTTTCATTTAATTTGGTCATTAAATAAAGCCATGGCTCAAAGTTGAAGTTTGAAAATTTAGAGGTAAAAGCCTGAAAACGGTCGCCATCATCCAACCGCCAAGGCGAAACTAGTAGCAACCCTCGCTCCTCATTCTGTCTTTTTCGACCACAACAACAGAAAGGATTTGAATGTTTTCGAGTTGAATTAAAAAGAATATGAGGCCTTTCCGCTTTCCAAATTTTGCTGATTTTAAAAAGCAGAACACATTTCTGTTGGAATACTTAAACTTTGTTTATTTTTGTTAGTAACTAATGTTTAGTTTTTTAATTTATATCAGACATTTTCTATTTATTTTGGAATTTCAATAAAATAAACGATCGGTGAAGTTTCCTTTGAAAAATTATTTGCGTGATAACTAAATATTCAAAGGATAATTTTCTTAAGGTATTTTACCAAACACAAAGTGCTTTATAAAAAAGTTAAGAATCCGATTTCCCCTTTCAAATCATATGGGATTGTATGTGAAGTAGACTAGATAGGATTGAAAATAAACTTTTTGTAAAAATTTCATTTATCCTCGTTTTTATTTATCCTCGTTTCATTTATCCTCATTTATCATTAGTCTAGTTATTTGGTTTAAAAAATATCCGTCTCTCATATTTAATATTTCCAATTTTTAATCAGGGTCTTGTAAACCATTGATCGACAAATACATATTTTTCTTTTACAATTTTCCAAATTTTGGATTGCCACCAACTTGGCCCTAAACTTTGGGTTTTTTTTGAAAAAAAAAACCGGTTTTAATTTAATTCTGAAAATTATGAGAAAAAAACTTGTGAGTTAAAAAGTGATTTGGCAAATCGTGATCATCATGCGATGTCATATGCATCACTTGGTCTCGTTATCACATTTAATAACTTATCACATTTGTTGATCAAAAATATCGGACACACGTCTATCAGAGTCCCAGTGACAATGCGATCACATTCATTCCAGTGACAATGCGATCACATTTATTCCAGTGACAATGCGATCACATTTATTCCAGTGACAATGCGATCACATCCGACTCCAATGTGATTGTCACAAAATGAAGACAGGTCTCACATAGTTGTTATTGTTGTAATTTTAAAATCAATAAATTATTCTACTTAAACTTTTTAAATCAACCTAATCTGTGTTTTAGTTATTTCACAAGATTTTAAAAACATTAAGAGATATATTGATCACATAAAACGATACATTGTACGTTAAGTTAAATATTAGTGATCGGGACCAGTGTTTTTTAAACATAATCCGATTGATAATATTAACCGTGATCACTATAAGACTGTATTACGTAACCTTGTTTTTGGTCATTTCTGACCCCCTCCCTTCCCCTTTGTCAACTAAGATAAATCAATCCGCAAAACTTCTCAAAAAGAGTAATCAGATTACTTTCAATCCAATTACATATGTAGTTAGATTGAAAATTCCAAATGTTATCAAACTACAAAAGTAATCAGATTATACTTTCAATCAGATTAAAATGTAGTTTGATTGCGCCCAACTCTTGTTCCAAATAACGGGTGAATGTAATGTAATAGTTTCATTTCTTAAAAACGGAAAAAATGCAAGATGCGCCAAACTGTGAATTGATTGCCAAATCCAGCAACCTAACCCGTTCCATCGATGGAGCAATGTAACGTTTTTTTTGACGGGAGCTGTACATGAATGGATTGTCTTCTAATAAACAGGCTTTTGCATTTTATGTAAACTAAACTCTGACTTATACAGTACTTTCTTCGGTGCCCTGTACTTGGATACAAATAAGTCGAGGGTTCAGGTAAAAATTAGGGTCATTTTAGGGCCATTTCAATAAACCACAAACTTTTACTAAATGATGATAAATTAAAACAAAAGTTGAAAACTTACCAGGTGGGAGAGTTACTCCCTCTGAAGTATTGTCACTGACATCCGCAAATAAGTCAGTTTCACATTCATTTGGGCTTTTTGACTGGCTTTCTATTAAGATAAAAACAAGGAATTACTATCAAAAACTTTTTATAATGTTATATTAGTTTTTAAACAAGAGTAAGCTATTAAGTTTTTTCCCTAAAGTTATTCAGAGAAGATTAATATATAAAATAATCCCAAACTTCTGTGTTGTTCATAGCAAAGTCCAACAAAATACGTTATTTTATAATTTATTAGAAAATTGTTGATATTTTACTCCTTAAACTAGCTTAACCCTTTCAATACGGCAAGGGAATCAGAAAAGTGCAACTTTTGCACTTGTTTGAGCTCCTGGGGGCAACTGTGATGATATATCCATTAGCATTAGATCATGATGTGTTTGGAGGCACAAAGGAGCATTTTATTCTGTTCCTTGAAGTTTTTAAGCAACTGGGACATAATGTTGCCTCAGTCGTAATATCAAAAGTTTTCCACCGTGGGACAGCATATGTCCCAGCCGGTGCAAAAGGGTTAAAGAATGTGGGTGGCTGGTGGCTAAAATTTGATGGAATTATGCTTTGAATATTCAGATTAAATTTTTTGATATTATTTGTTGTTACAACCTATTTCAACTATCTGTACTTTGCGAATTTCCAGTTTCAGGTTAAAAAAAGATTTAAAATAGAGTAGATTATTACTTAAATTACAGTTAAAATACAAGGGTATTTGGTGAAACTGAAAATTGTTATACGCTTTCGGTAAAAAGTAGAACATTTGAAAAAAAAAGAATGTTAAGATTGAAAAAGGAGTAAATTCTGCAGAATATATTTTGTAAAAAATTTGAGTTTCCAGAAAGGTTTTCATTTTAAATGAGTATGATTGTAAAAAGAAAGAAGGAAAAGTTTGGAAACCTAGGTGAAAAAATTACTGTTTTTTCATTGGACAGTACTGTTAAAAGTGCCAAACTGAGTAGACTGGGAAAATCTGTCTAATGAATAGGAACTATTGAGTTTTTTAAGGCAAGAGCATATTACTATTTATCCCTAACACATTTACCTTTCTTTAGCAAATGACACACTTTGTACGTTAAATAAAACCTTGAAAACAAATAACAAAAGACATAACCTCTTCTTCAAACTTCTAACAGCTTATAACACCACAAGTGCCCAGTTTTCCCAGTCCAAATTTCTTTGTGGGCACACAAAATTTTCATACCAAGCTGTTTTGGGCAATTAAATTTTCTACAGAATTTACCAGAAACATGAGAAAGCACACTCTAGAAAATCAGATTACAAGCAATCTAAGAAATCTTAAAGTTTTGAGCAATTTAAATTAGCAAAGTCTGAATAAAATGGTAAAGAAAATCATATAAAATTTAAAAACACAGAATCGCATATTAAAAGTTTGGTCAAGCCAGACAGTAAAGAGACCAAACTAAAGGCTTTTCACAATTTTTACTTGTTTAAAAAAAACATCAAACGTTATCTCCAATCTATTATGGAAATTAAAAAAAGAAAAATTGTCGAGCATTCAAATACTCACCCTCAGGAGCGGATATAGCGTCATCCCAAGATTCTATAAGAGCAGCAGTTGGCCCTCTGGGTAATTTCATACTATCCATACTACCACAGGCTGATGTAGATTCTAAAAAAGCACAAATAAAATATGAGCATAACAAGATAGCAAATGCCGTAATTCTTAAATTCATAAACAAATAGAGATTGGGTAGGTTCGGTAATAACATTTATTATATTTTGGGGGGAACTTGTCTTAGGGTAACAATACCTCTTTACTTCAGTTTACAACAAGTATGAAACCTTTTAAATGCATGAATATTACCTAGTTATAAACTTTTACCGGACCTGGAAAAAGTTGTAACCTTCCCCCGAACCTAATAAAATTTCCCCAAACTTATGTATTGCTCCTATGGAGCTGGCAGGGGCTTCCCTTGAACCAGGTTCGGGCACTTTTTCCAGGTCTGACATTTACAGTTACTAGTTATAAATTTAGAAATAATTAACTGCCAATCATAAAAATTAAGGTTTAACTGTTACCATAAATGCAACAAAAGTGATAATGAAGAATGAAACTTTAACGTAAGCATTGAAGAAAGAAAAAACCTGAACTGTTATGAGGCGTTGGTTCCAGAAGATGACCCAGATTCTCTGAAACACAGGCTGAGCCTGATTAGACCCTGTAAGAGCAGTCAGATCTAGAAAATTGTACTGCTCTTTAGGCATGTATCTGCAGAAATTCTTCGCAAGGCAAGGTAGTTAAAAGATTTTGGAGCACTACTCCCATGTAAAAAGAATTATGGGTTTAGTTGTGAATGTTTATGGTATGGGGCACTATTGGATTTACTGATTCTGATACAAACAATGACAATAGAAAATCATATACAGTCGAATCTGCTTAATGTGATCGCAATTTTCCGAGATTAAACTGATAACATTATCCGATCGATAACAATAAGCGATCCCATATCAAAAAGCAGGAAAGAGTGTTTCAAGATTGTTTGCTTTAAAATAAACATCATGTAATCGTAATTAATGTATTTAAAACACTATTTTTACACTAGGCACTTGCCAACTTAAAATTTTAAGGGGAAATATACGAGTAGTTAAAATTATAAAATAAAATAATCGCTTACTTAGTAATTTTATTTGCATTTAAAGGTCTTTCTTTTTTCACTCCATTATAGCCTTCCACTCCAATAAACAATCTGAATTTCAGTAAACCATAGTTCAGTAAACAGGGAAAATCAAAATATCTTATCAGAAACATCTGCAAGGTGGCGATGGTTTCTTTAACCGATCACAAGTATGGATTCGGACCCACCCTCTTTAACTGTTTTCTTTCAATATATACGGAATGTTTCATTTTTTCTTACTCCTACTGAGTTTCAGAAAAAAGGAACACCAGATACTCTGGTGGGGCAGATGTTTGTTTACTTGTACAAATTGACCTTCAAAATGACTCAAAATGAGACGTATTTTAGGGGATATGAACAAATTTTGATAACATTAAACGGCTAGCTGATTCAAAGTTGATCACGTTAAACGATGTATTTTACATTAAATTAAATAGGAATGATCGGGACCTGACGATTTCGATAACATTATCCGATTGATAATATTAACCGTGATCACATTAAGCGGATTCGACTGTATTGGATTCCGTATTGTTATATGAAAGTATGTACTATATCTTGGGAATGCAAAGAATTAAAAAAAACTCTTTTAAAAGCACACTAAAATTGGTCTTTTCCAAGGTGTTCAGTATGACCCAATATGAGACTCTTGAAACCCATCTACTTTAAGTCACCTTCTACTGTCCAATGTATTGCTTCAGAGTCCTCATAAATATGCTGGCATAACAGCTAATGCTATACTCTCCATACTTCAAGTTTTTTTATGAAATAATATACTAGTCATAATTAACATCACTAAGCATAAATAAATGCATCCCAACATCTATGACTGCTGTTGAGAGACTGGTAGCATCTTTTTAAATTGGTACTAAATGGTTGGCAGATTTCTTTGCCAGAAAAAGCACCTAATTAATACAAGTTAACAAATGTGTATTAAATGTTAATCAAAATTCATACCACTTCCCGAAAAAGATGACAAGCTTCTGGCAACCTCTCTCACAAGAGGGTTTATTATATCGTAGGCTTTCTGCTTTTCAGGGGTGTTTTCCTTACTTGATTCTTCAGACTGTAAAAATGCAAAAAAATTCAATAGAATGTAGAGTTAAACAAATACATATCATACACAAGAAGAATGTTTATTACCTCAGACGGTTCAGAGGAATCTTCAATATTTCCTATTGCATAAGATTGGCGGGTAAATGCATTCTAAAAAAGATCAAGCCATTTAATGTCCCATTTTTTAATGAACACTAAATAATAAATACAGTATACTCTCAATATGACAAAGTCTAAGGGTTGGGTAAAAATTTTCAAAATTCAAAATTACTTTGAGCCTCAAAATATAACCAACTTAACTCCTGCAACTATCTAATCATATAATCATTACAGCCTACTTTTTTACACAAACAAAAGACTGGCTATATCTTTTTCTGCTGGCTACTGCTGCTCAAAAAAGCATAACCTGGTAGGGCTGGTCCAGAATGTCTAGTTCAAGTCCCAGTAACTTTTAAACAATATTTACATACAACCTAAATTAAGACCCTACTTAACTCATATTTAGAAACAGCTTAATTACAACTTGAGATAATCCCTAAGTTTAGAAAAATTACTAAGCAAATATTAAAACTTTAGTAATGATTAACAGACTTGGACAACATAAAAACACACAGGTCAAGTGCAGAAAGTTTTAGAATTTTGCAGAAAATCTTTTAAATAATTTAAATTTTTGAAAAATAAATTGATTTTTCTTACTACTGTTGCTCATGAAGCATTATTACAATATTTTGGTGAATAATGGGACGATCATCGAGTTTTAAGCCAAAATTCAAACTGGGGGCACTTAAGCTAGCAGAAAATATATATTTGTGCGCAGAAAGTTTTTTGTTTTAACCAACTATGATGATAAAGAAAAATTTTATAAATATTACATACTTTGTCAACGTCATAGAACTTGAGGTGGGGCATTTTGTGAATAGCCGCGGGAAATTTTTTCAACTTGTTTGAAAATAAATCCAAATACTCCACTGCAGTAAGATTTCCAAAAGACTCGGGAAGTTCTGTGAGCTAAAAAGAGAACAATCTATTTGCAGTTGAATTAAACACAAATATTTTTTAACTAATAAGTTATAAATAAAGTCAACATACAATACAATTTTCAGTTAAAGGAATGTAAAAAGATAGTGTGTTGTACATTGAAAAAAGAAACAATAAAATCTATGTACCATATTATCAGAAAGCCTCAGATCTTTTAATAGCACCAATCGTCCAAAAGAATCAGGTAATCGAGTAAGGCTGTTGCTGCTCAATAAGCAATGCGTCAATTCTGTCAACTTGCAAAAACTGTCTGGCAAAACCTTCAAGTGGTTTTGACTTAAATTCAAGTAAGTCAATTTTTTAAGGTCTCCAAAGTTATACGGCAACTCCTCTAAAAGATTTTCATCAAGTTCTAACTTAGTGAGATTGCACAGTTTTGGAAAAGTAGCGGGCAGTCTCTTTAAGCTGTTGCCGTTTCCATACTTGGGTCGCGATTCCATCTCTTCTAAGTCACTTCCCATATCAAGATGTTCAAGATTGCACATTTCTCCGACACTTTCAGGAAGTGATTTGATTTCATTGCCTGAAAAGTTCATGTATTGCAATGCCTTGCATTTGGCACCAAAGTCAGATGGGAGCACATCTCCACAGATAGCATTGATGGACAAATCCAATTCAACAAGATCGACGAAATCAGAAAACCATGCAGGTATATCCATCAATAGATTTCTTGACAAATGAAGATGAGTTAAATGTTTGGTAGATAAAAATTCCTCAGGCAAAAGTTCCAGTTTGTTATTGGTTAAATCCATTATTTCCAATTGTGGCAAATCTTTGAAGCTCCAGGGAAGGGATTTTAACTGATTATCCGATAAATCTAACCTTTTCAGGTTACACAGGTTACCAAAGTTTTCGGGCAAATACTTTAGTTGGTTGTAAGACATACCAATGTAGACAAGATTCTTCAAATTCCCCAAGTCATGAGGAAGGCTCTTTATATCATTTTCATGAGCCTTGAAGATCTCAAGATTTTTCAGCAAACAGAAATCATTGGCAATGGTCTGCACAAAGTTTCCCGATATATCAAATTTCTTCAATGCCATCATGTTGCTGATACCGGGTGGAACTGAAGAGAAACGATTCTCTCGAAGAGACAACATTTGCAAACTAGGTAACTCATACAACTCAGTAGGAAACGTGAGAAAGAGGTTTCCATTCAGAGATAAACTGGTTAGGCTGGTGAAGCGCTGTAATAACGCAGGTGTAACCGCAGTGATATCGGAGAAATCCTCACTAAGGTGAAGACTGTTTCCATTGTCATCTTCAGGAGGAATATCGAATTCAGGTGGTGATTCCATATTGTAGGGATATACTGCAAATGAAGAGATTTTTTAATTACCATAAAATAATTATTCATTATGATAACTAAAAACTTAAAATAAATAATAAGACAGAATAATAAAAAACACAGCTGTGTAGGTCGGCGCTTCCCAACCAGGGTTCCGTGAAGCATTTTCTAGGGTTCCGCAAGCAGGGGGTGGCTTTTTACCCCACAAAAAGTACCAAAAAACTTTTTGGCATGATATAATTCAAAAGTTTTCTGGGGAGGGCCCCAGGCCCCCATTTACCTATGACTTATGACAAGGCATAGTTGAAATTGTCTTTTTAAAGGTTTGAAGGGAACTTTCTGATATCAGGGGGTAGTGTTAAAGCCCTATTTTATAATTGAAATCATCATATATAAATTTTCATGTATCCTAAGGCAAAAACTAGGTTTTTCTCCACAAAATTGAAAAATCCTAAGCAAAAATCTTTAACAAACGTCCAACAGTTTTACAATTCCCTCCGTTCTGACCGGACCTGGAAAAAGTTGCACCCATCCCCCGAACCTAATAAAGTTTCCCCAACCTTATGTATTGCTTCTATGGAGCTGGCAGGAGCTTCCCCTGAACCAGGTTCGTAGGTTCGGGCACTTTTTCCAGGTCCGGTTCTGACATTTTCTTTTTTGTTTCATTTTTGAGTTGGTTGAGTTGCATTTTGTACTCGTATATTGGTGTAGTAATTAATGAAAATTAAATTTTTTTATATCAAGCAGGTACATTTTACTTTATACTACGATTGTAATTGTTTTGAAACCAGCCATATAGGTTATTTGTTGTTGTTAAAATATTAAAACTTGATGTACTAATTAGGGGTTGCATAACACTGGAACATTCTCACTAATTCATGAGAAGTAAAAGTACAATAAAACCTCTCTGCAGCGACCAACCTCAATTGCGAGAAAAATCATCAGACTTTAAGAAGTTGGGCGCTCTCAGCAACTACAGTCGAATCTGCTTAATGTAATCAATCAGATAATGTTATCGAAATCGACAGGTCCCAATCATTCTTATTTAATTTAATGTAAAATATATCGTTTAACATGATCAACTATGAATCAACACGCCGCTTAATGTTATCAAAATTTGTCCATATCCCCTAAAAATCGTCCACTTTCGAGCATCGTTTTGAACGTCAATTTGTACAAGTAAACATCTACCACACCGCAGCATCTGCTTCTTTTTTCTAAAATTCAGTATGAGTAAGGAAAAAAACCATTTCGATTATTGAGAGAAAACGGTTAAAGAAGGGGGGTCAGAATTCATCTGTTAAGATAAGTTTCTGTTAAGATATTTTGATATTTCCGTTGTTTACTGAACTTTATGGTTTACTTAAATTCAGATTTTTTTATGGGAGTGGAAGGATATAAAGGAGTTAAAAAAGAGAGAACCTTCTATACAAATAAAAATACAAAGTAAGCGATTACATTATTATAATTTTAATTACTGGTATATTTTCCCTTTAATACTTTAAGTTGCCAAGTGCCTAGTGTAAAAATAGTGTTTTAAATATATTAATTACGATTACATGATTTTGATTTTTAAGCAAACAATCTAGAAACACTGCTTGCTATTTTTTGATATGAGATTGCTTATTGTTATCGATCGGATAATGTTAGCAGTTTAATCTTGGACAATTGTGATCACATTAAGTGGATTCGACTGTACCAGGCAAGAAGAAAAACAAGCAACAACTTAAAAACAAGAAGAAATTTCTGACCCTTTTATACGGGGGACCACCTCCTCCCGAGTCTACTCCCAATCGCAGCACTACTCTCTGAATTAATGTGTAAAAGGCAATTTGTTTTGTTAATTGGACTAAATGGTAGCTTAGCGTTTTTAAAGTGCAACCAGTATTAAAAACCCAAATTAACTGTTCAAAAAACGTAGTACTAGTTCTCCAGTGTATGGTGCAGGGCAGTTCTTTTCTTTTCCGAGCCAAAAAATCTTGCTAAAACACAAGTTTGAAAAGAAGACAAACCAGAAAAAATAGAGGCTTTTGAGCAAATTTTCATCCCTAAACTTTAAAAAAACGGTTAAAAAAACGGAAAAGCACTACAAAACAAGCCTATCAAACACACAAAATAACCATGTTAAAATAAATCAAATACATTTGGAGCAGTTTCAGTAAGGATCCTCCACTGCAATTGCCAATTACTCCACCAGCAGCCAATTAGTGTCTCCCATCGCTTGGCAACTCATCGTCCTTTTTCAGAGGACTTATTCCGAATCTGGGAAATCCAATGATAAAGTGGGGTACACAGGTTAGCACCAAGGCGATAAATGACACAATGTAATCTGGTTAGGCTCAAAAATTTTAGCAACCCAAACAATTACACTAAATCAGCTATTACCATAAACAAGCCAATTAGGAATCGCCGCACAGTTTAATTTTAGATTTTAACAACAGCCTGGAGCTGGAGAATACGAATTTTAATAATTTTGTCAACTGGCCTGCACAAAAAGTTTGTAAGTCAAGTGGTTCAAGACTTGAAGTCCAAAGTATTGATTTCGAGCCCATAATGAATTTGGGTGAGTTAGTAATTTTACAACCTATTTGTATTATGATTATTCATGTTATTCATTATACAGTAAAATCCTGTTATAACGAACTTCACGAGACCGTAAAATTTCTTCGTTGTAACGGAAATTTTGTTGTAACCTTACTATTCCTAATTCAAATAAAAACGGTTGGGGAATTTCTGGACTTTCGTAATAACGGGACTTTTCGTTGTATCGGTATTCGTTGTAACGGGATTTCACTGCAGTATTTTTAATATTATTTTGTGGATTACTTTTGAAAGGCATACGCTCCCTTTTTCTGATCAACCCTCAAATTCTTATTTTCTATACAAGTATACTTTTGCAAGTTAAAAATACGCCTGAAATAGGTAATTTTCGTCGGGTTTCTAATAAAAAAGGCACCCACTAGGTATAATTGTACTCCATTTATCAGAGATTTCCAGAAATGTGTGCTCAACTTTTTAGGCAAAATATTTTTGGTTCCTACTATCATCCCATCAACCATGAGTTTCAGCAGCACAGTTAATGGGCTTTGCCCATACATTTTCATTTTTAGCAGTATGGTCGACGGAATCATACATTTAAGTACAGTAGTCTTGGTTATCCGAGTATCCGTTTTAACCAAGCTAATGCCGAAATAACAAACAAAACACAATGAATGACTTTTCAGAGTATAAGAACTCTATTGTAAAAATAGAAAGTACCTAAAAGAGACCTTATAAGATACATATTATCCCATTGACCACTTAGCGGTAGAACTAAAGAACAGGCCAAGGGCTTCGTTAATGTTTACAAAATCTATCTGCAGTATGGTCTCCGGGGTAGTTCATAAGAAGCAAATATACATCTTGGTCTTAGGAGAGATCCCTACCTAATTATCCTCTGATTTGGATTAAATAACAAGACAAAAAATATAGAGATATTACTATAAATCAGATAAAATGAAATTGCAGAAGTATAAAAGGAAGAATCACTTAACGGGAGTGTTATCGAAGCCCGTTAACTTGGCTACGGTTTGGGGACGTCCATAAATTAGGTGAGGTGTTTTCCCCAAATTCTGAACCCCTCCCTCCCCCTTGGTGAGATTCTGCTGGGACCCCCTTCCCCCTCAAATTCTCACATGAGATTTTCTCACAATCACTTTTAAACGAATAAATTTCTTTGAAAGGCCTCTTTTTCGATTTATCCACATGACAATTGCAAAAGTTTTGATACAAATACGTGTTGAAATCAAAAACATGGTCTTAACTCAACTGTGTTGAAAATCAGAAGTTCTTGAAATTATGGATCTTGGAATTGGTAGCACTTCTCCTGTTTGCAACTAATGCTTTGCCACTGGTAAGTACCCTACGAGGATATCTCCAAAAAAAACATATATAGTGAGGCAAAATCAGCTCTCTCACTATAAAACACCTTTAAGAACCTGCCAAAAATAAAAGAGCCACACTCCGAGAGACCAGGACCATTTGAAGACCCTGTACACCTTGTTATTGAAACTTTAATTGGTTTGAGCACCCACCTGGCCTAAAGAACATGAATACTGACACTATCCACAAAAGCACAGGAGGTTGCAGTTTCTACTGAGGGATAATCATGACAACAATCTAGAGCACCAAATACAAAATAATTGGTTAATTTTAACAGTCCGGGCCAATCACCAAGGGTTGACAAAAGTAGGTCCGAAAAATAATTCTATCCCAGAAAAGAAAGTAACTGAGATGGTGCAACAGAGCGCGCAGAGTGTCCGTCGTTCGTTGAGGAAATATGTCGTTCTGCCCGGCGAGAGCTGCCCGGGCAAGGTTGCTTCGCGGCGCTGGTGTTGCGCTCGCCAAAAGTCTTTCTTCTGGCGCTTGAGCGCTCTTTTGGCGGTGTCGCCTCATAACGATTGGAAACGCAAAATGAAAGCGAACCTTAGTGAAGGTGAAAATCGCCACGTAAATTTGGTACTGAAATTGAATTCCATACTTTTCTACAAAATTTCCCAAATTGGCTAAAATTTCCCCAATCCTAGATCGCTGGATTGGACATATTCTGCATCCATGATTCTCCCTAGTTTACAATGCTTAGTACAGCAACCCTAAATTCTCAAATCTTTTTTCTAGCTCTCCTCCAGCACCTGCCCTCTTAGCTCATTAATTCAAATATTGACATTTTTATGGAGTTAAGTTGAGTTTTTCTTGGCAGTTATTATTTTTTTATTCAAAAGAGCAACCGAGGAAATGTTTCAAATGGCTTATTCAATATCAGCTTACTTATTTTTTAATTCATCCTTATTGAGTTGTGTACATAAGGTTTTTTTTCCATTGAATAGTTTGAAAGCATTAGATAAAGTTTAATTGACTAAAAGTTAGAACTATTTGGATTTGTTTTTGTTCAACCATCATTTTTTCTAAAAATGAATCTCTTTCAAAATTGCTGCTCGTTGAGAAGTTTGTGCGTTATGGTCCTTCATTTTCAACCACAGCGCCAGTAGTCCTTGCTGTGCCTTTCTCCTGTCCCGCTTGCAAGGCATTTTGTTATTTAACAATCTTTGGATTACTATCCTCTGGTAAGCTCTGCACGACCAGGGTGTAGCTAAGAAGGCAGCCCCCCAACCACATTAAACTTTTAATTTCTTTCTGATGTTGGAATTCAAAACTTTATTTTCTATTCGAGTGCTTGGGTTACTGAGTTTATCCTGTTTTTGAAGTTCCCATATAGAGATGCTTCAAAAAGAGGTTTTTGGCGAAATTTCTCCAAGTTGACGATTCCCCCCCCCCCCCCGCTTAGCAGTAATTTCCCAAAACACGAAGAGAAAATGCTCTTATTTTTAAATTACGTGCGGAGCATTACACTTATTTTTAAGAAGGAGAAAAAGTACTTCAGAACATCGGTAAGTAAACTGTTCTCTATCTCAGGGATGTTGCACCACATTGAGCATTTTGTAGCAGCTAAATTCAAAATTTGTAGCAGAATAAACCATTTTTGTAGCATCCGATTTTAAATTTTGAAGCAACTTATCTTAATTTTGTAGCAGGACGAATTAATTTTTTGAAGCAACCAAAATTAAAATCCATAGCAGGGTTAATAGTTCTGATAAAATATACTGATAATTTTTCCCAACTATTAATCTTAAAACAAAACTATGCATGATTTGTAAGCAAAATTACAACCTTTTAAAGGTACCTTCGAAAATTTACCATTTAAAAATAGGTACATTAACAAATTCAAAGAAGGGAAGAAAAGTAACATCACAAAAGATTTAAAAACCTCTGATAACCATTTTATCTTAAATTATAAGTTAAATGGTAATTCTGAACAAACTTTTAATTAATTTTTGATGTTTTTAAAATAATGTAATTGTTAATGATAATAGTTTTTAATACAATTTTTAATTTTAATAAAAAACTTCAAATGCAGGGTTCATACAAATTTTCAGAAATCAAAATCAAAGAGTGTTCCAGGAGTTTTCAAGCAGTGTTTTTAAAAAATTCAAGGAGTACCTTTTTACATAACTTAAGAAAGAATATTTTCAAACACACACTATGCCAAATATATTCCTGAATCAGGTTTTAAAACCAATTTTCTTTAAAAGTCAAAATGTAACTAAAATGAAATAAAAAAATAAAGGAAATTAGTTAACAAAATAATTGTTTAAGTAATCATTAAATTGTAAAAACGATATTGTCAAACATTTTTAGTTAAGTAGAGCAAAAAAGTAAGAAATTAGTATTTTTGAAGGTATTTTTAGAATCTTAAATCAGATAAAAAAAAACACTGTAATCATCTAATTAAGTTTCTATTAAGCGACCTTTCAGAAAAATTTACAACTTAGAAAATCCTCTTAAGTTGAAAATACTGACTTAAAGAGAAAAAAATAATCTTATTAGACTTCTCAGGCTGCTCTGACCAAAGTTAAGTTGTTTTTTCTGCACCACAGTTGAAGCTAACTTCAACAGACGTCCGTAGGAAAAGCAGTCACGGAAAAACGGAACTGTCCCAAAAATCACAATCTTCCCGATTTCCGGAACACCAATCTTGTGGGCTTCTGACGACGGTAAAATTGTTTTTTCTATATCTCCATAATGACGCAAGAAGAAGCCAACTTAAATCAACACAAGAAACTTCCGGGGGAAATGCAATTTTTCCGACTTCCGGAATACCGAACTTATGGGTTTCGGACGAAGGTAGTTTTTTTCTACATTGCCATAACGACGCTAGAAGAAGCTAACTTGAATAGACACACGCGGCCGTCCACGAAAGTCGTGGGAAGAACGGAATACTCCACAAAAAAATTAAACTTTCACGATTTTCTCGACTTTGTAATGGACTTAATGCAGCGAATTGAAGCCTATTTCATAGGTTATAGGGGAGATAAATTTATAAAAGAAATGTTATATCTGGTTTTCGGTTTTGAATTCAAGTGGTAGAAGTGTGGAAAAAATTCCATAGAGGATTTGAGTTTTTTTTCCTAAGGATGAAGGTATTCTTCGCGAGAGAGGAGTTTGATAATTCGATTTCAGGAAAATCGTTAATTGGTGCGGTTCTGGCGCAATTTTGCTCAAAACACAGTTTTTGTAGCAGTTTAGCGCATGAATTTAGGATTTGGCGCCGCCGCAACATCCGTGCTATCTTTTCCTACCACCAAGTGCGACATGGCCCGGATTCTTAAAATTTACCCAATAATCTTAATCTCTTGACGAAGCACGAGGAGATGAAATGGCCAAATTTTTTGGACTATAAACCAAGTATAGCTCTGAACACTTAAAACAGAACAAATAACTTTAATTTTTAAAACTGCTTTATTTCACTTGGCAAGTAGCATTATTGAACTTCTTCAAAAAGAAAATCGATTGCTATGAATAATAAATATTTTTGACATTTTTTTGTAACAAAAACTTTGAAAAGAAATGTTCTCTCAATGAATATGTGGCATCAAACATTCAGTTTGGTTTTGTTCTGGATCCAAAAAATCATTAATGCTAAACAACTAAAGATGAATTTATGTCACAGATGGTGATTTATCGAATTTCTTTAATTTTTTTATCAATTTAAAAATTAATTAAACCGGATAATTAAGAAAATGTATATGTCTAAGAGCAAACGAAAACAAAAATAAAATTATAGCTAAGAATAACAGATTACAACTAAGAGATAATGCGTCACAAAGTTTCTAATTAATAAATAACATGAAAATTTTGAGGACTTACACAAAATTTGATCCTAAAATCGGGAAATCAAGAAAATTCTGGAGATTTGACAACTTCAAATTTGAAGAAGGCACGAAAATAAACAAAAACGAAAGTTCGTAAGAAAGAAAAAGAGTTGAGTAGTTGACTTTTGACTTGTAACGAAACGAGATCACAGAGTACAGAGAGTCCGTCGCCATAGGCGCTAATGGAAATTGAAAAGTTGGATGGGTTGGGTGGCGCTGCGATCGCATCAACGTCACGAGAGGCGGGACGGAAAAGCCTGATTGGTTGAGAAAAACTTTTTCCTTCTCCTTCGAAATAGAAGATTGCGTGACAGCCAATCACAGGTTTGATCTCTCTGTCAATCATTTAGTTGATCGTGGCGCCCTCAAACCCATACAACTTTTGAATATATCGTTTTGGACCCTCTGTTAGGATTTTTCTCTGTGAACGAGATCACAGATAATTACGAACCAGATAGGTCACTCGGCCATAATATCAAGAGTTCAAATAGACGAGATTAGTGATGACGTTTTTTGTTTTGTTTGGAAACGTTGATTCGATCCGTGATTGGTTACATACGGATCCGTACTGTCCGTACAGTTCACGGAACCAATCACAGACTGAATTTACGTTTCCAAACAAAACAAAAAACGTCACACTAATCTCGTCTATTGAAATGCTATGATTGTGTGATTTCCTTCATTAGTTAGAACTCTTCACATATTTTATGATACCTTTTACCAAGGAAATCAAGTAGAATCGCATTCTAGGACCCAAATTCCCCAAAATTTAGGCCTTTCATTTAGCGCTCTAGGTGGAAAAACATGGAACTAACCTTCTGACGTCACATTCTGCCCATCATGTGACCTACTGAGCTAGTTATCGGGAATGCAATGCAACACTTGTGGTCTTGTGGAAATTCAAGATTTCGACTATGAAAATCATTGATGGGGTTATAAAACCCATTTCTTCAATTTTTTTAGATTTTTTTTCATCATTAGTTCTTTTAAAAGTAATTTTCAAAAATTACTCTCGCTAGAATTGGAGGTGTGGCTTACGTGACGTCACAACAGGGACGGATTAAACGGGGGGGCGAAGGGGGCCCTTAGTCAGACCCGAAAATCAGAGCATGAAGAAAGTCCCCTTTAACAAGCAATGAAACTATAAAAATAAGTTAAAAACCTGTTATTTTAGGGTCAAATTTTCAAAAAATTTATGGGGGAGGACCCCCAGACCCCCTACGGTACTTGTAACTATTATTTACAATAATATTTTTTATGAAGTTCGACGAAATGCAAAAATTCTACCATAAAATGCATATCCGAAATTCGGGTGAGGTGTACCAAAACTGGGTTTTTCCCCTTACATTTTTTAATAATAAGTTCGTCAAAATGTAAAATCCTTCCAAAATATAGGTTAAATTCTTGATGATATAACAGGGCCTTATCCAAGGGGGGTTATGGGGGTTCAAACCCTCCCCCCCGAAATTTCGACGAAAATTTTTTACTAACTGTTTTTCCTTAAAAATTCGTCTTAAAATGCATAAAACCTCTACTTTTAAGGTTCAAAATTTTTCTTGGGGAGAACCCCCAACACCCCTTGAAATTTTGAAATCTATTATTACAGTATTACAGTTGTTCCTTGAAAATTTTGGGACTTACAAGGAGTGGTCCTCTTCGGGTTGCTTTAACAGCCCCCCCAATAGGAATAATCACTAACAGTGAGAAAGAGGGGATGTGGGAACTCGGGGTGGAAAATAAGGGAAAAGCGACTCCAAAACGAGTTAAAATCCTGTATTTAGGGTCAAATTTCCGGAAATTTTTGGGGGGAGGACCCCCCCGACCCTCCTTTGGAACTCTATTGTTTACAACTTTTTTGTAAAACGTGCGTCAAAATGCAAAAATCCAATTAAAATGGAAATTAAATTCTTGAAAATGTATGTCCGAAATCAAGATTAGGTGTACCAAAACGAGTTGAAAATCGGCTTTTTAGACTTAAAAATCCAAAAATTTTCCCCAGACCCCCCTTTTGGTTTTTTGAAGACGATTTTGATACTGAATATTCTTAACCCCCCCCCAAAAAAAACCAAACCCTGGATCTGCAGCTGTCTACTTACCTTCGTCACCAACAAAATCGTACTTAAGTTTCAAGAAAATTTTTTTCGCCAAACCCCTCCCCGAAAAAAGTCTAGTTACGGCCCCGTGAAATAAGTCCAAAATTCGGATTAGGTGTACCAAAATGGGTTAAAAACATGCTTTATAGACTTCAATTTCCAAAAATTCTCTGGGGAGGACCCCCAGACTCCCCTTTTAGTACTTCGAGTATGAAGATTCACAACCTGTTATATTAGGTCTACCCGAAAGTTTTGTCCCAAAGTTGCCAGTCTGTATATTTAGTAATTTTTTGGTACTTTTCCATTACGCTCATCAGATATATACTACAACTTCTATCTACTGCCAAGTTGGCGACAATAGCACAATCAAGTGATGGTTCCTCTTTCGGCTTTTCCTGAAATTTGAGATAGTTTGACATTTCCTTTCTTTTCAGCAACCATCTCGGCGTACTATCTTTTTCAAAATTTCACGATTTTATAAATATTTGAACTATAAATTCATTTGTAATTTTACAAAAGGTCATTTTTAATATCATAAATTATTTATGTAGTTAAATTACCAACATCAAATTAAATATGAAATTACTTTTTGTCGCAGTATAGTTCTTAATTGCTGGAATACTACACCTAACCCCCTTTCAACTAAGCTGGAGGAACTTAAATCCTGATGGAGATTGACTTTAAAAATGAAGCCAAGCGGATTCAATGCCACAATTTAAAAGCCATAAGGGGGATAAGGGCCGATATGGATTACGCAAGCAGAAAATGGATGGTATAATCCCAAATAGCACAAATGTTCAAGATTCCTCCAATTTTTGTCATGTATGGCCAAATTTCGTTCACTTTAAGTTGCAGTTACGTAAACTTGACATATTTGGTATGAGCTGTGCTATGATATTATTTGTTTGTCTCGCGCGTTTTGGAGAGGCTGAATCTGACTCTTGATATATTTCAATTTATTAAGTGGAAGCTTTATAAAAATTATGAGTGGCAGCTTGAAAGGAATCCCACTGTTTTAAAAACAAGGAAAGCCCGAGTCGTGAAAAATTAGAAAAACCCGCCAAAAATCCCCAAAATGGCTTTAGATAGAAGTTGTAGTGCACATCATTTTAATGTAATAGAAAAGAACAGAAAAATTACTAAATATACAGACTGGCAACTTCGGGACAAAACTTTCGGGTAGACCTAATATATCAAGACCCCCAAAAAACAAATCCTGGATCCGCGACTGATAATTTGAAAAGGGGACTTAATAATTTGGATAATTTGAAAAGTGGGGGGTTAATTATATTTGAAACCAAATCTACGAAATTTTGGGGAACCTAGACCACCCCCCCTAAAAATTGCTATAATCCGTGCCTGCGTCACAACTGCTTTCTATAGAACCTTCAACCAATCAATACCTTCAAAGGATTTAACCATTGCTTAAAGGGTTTAATAATTGGATTTAACCATTGCTCCATTGCTCAAGCACCGAAGGCAGTAATGACTTCGGTAACCCCGAATATATGATATGGTAACCCCGCTTTTTTCTCAAACCCTTCTGCGCATTGTAGTTTTTTAATTTTTTTAAAAAATAACTAATGATCAGATTTCTTTTCCAATCATATTTTCTAATGAAGCTTAGTTAAAATAAATAAACTTTGAAACAACTTAAGTTGAGCCTGACGTCATGGCCACGCGGAAGAAAATCTGAGTAAACAGAAAGCTTGCTGGGCTTTGTAAGATCTTATTCACTGGCGAGTTTTATTCAAACAAATGTACTACTACGCACTGCGCCACTTTAAAAAATAATAATACTCAAAATTTACAAATCGGTATGAAAAGACGCTTAATATACGTGGATTTAAAAAACTAATCATATTTTAAAATTGAATCTCTTAATTTCACTCAAAATTCTGACACCGCACGGGGAACTACTTTCTTTGGTTGCTCTCAGCATATTTCTACAAGCTCAAGTTAAGTTGCAACTGAGTATATAGTGAGAGTTTGTTTTCCCTGATCACGTGATTCGGCGAATATACAGGGTGTATCTGAAATGTTGCAACAAACTTTCAGATATGATAGTAGACACCTAGACGAGTCAGAATCACATAGGATTTGGGGGTCCCAGACCAAATCCCAATAAGTTAAAAAAAATGGAGCGACACCCCAAAAAAATCATTGAAAAATTCAATTTGTAAAAGAACTACTATTGGTAAAAATTAAATTATGGTCTCAAAAATTGTGGTTTAATATGGTCTTTAAAATTATCTCAAAAGTTTTCACTTTAAAATTTGTTTTATTATGAAAAAAGTTAAAAAACCACAAACAAATGTGAAAATTCTGTAAAAACCTTAATTTGTATTTGGAAATCCTTTCTTTTGATTTGATAATCTGAAAGATCATAGTTGAAAACCCTTAAGTCCAAAGTTTTTCGAAAATACAATCAATATTAAACGCTTGAGATCCTGTTAAAGTTTGTTTTTTTAGTGCGCAACAACGAATACCGAAAATGCAGGAAAAAATACATTTATGGATCTGATCTCCAAGTTGTAACTCTGCTCGTGAGAAGGAAAAAAAACTTTTAACTAATTTTATGCATCGGATGTGAAAATTGTAACTCAATTTGTCTTAGTCTTTATTTTAATAAGTATATTGCAAGTCATAATCATTAAAAATAAATAATTCAATTTTTTAATTATATTATAGAGTCTAATTACTCTATTTAGATTCATTATAAATACTTAACTCAATCTTAACTTTTACAAATTAAAACAGGAATAGTTTTTCAATATTATTTTCTCACATTTTACGTGTTTGAATGGTTCAATTAAGTCAATAAAATAAAAAAGTATACTTTTCATTTCGTCTTAATCCGTAATGAAATTCGTTGAAAAAATACGTAATACACAACCTGTAAAGTTGGCTTTTTTCATACGAGGACATACAACCTGCAAAGTTGGCTTTTTTGCCACACAGCTTGTAAAGTTTGTTTTGTTTATTGAGCAAAATGTGTATGGAGCTACAAAATAGAAAACTTTAAAGGTGCATTTCAGGATTCTTTTCTTATTTACCGAAATGAAAATATGGTTAATATTTGAGGAGATATTAGCATGTGAAAATGGCACTCGAAAAAGTTCAAGAGTTTGCATTTTTTTCATTAAATTTAGTCTTCTTTTAACTAAACTAACAACAAAACTACATTAAAGAACTTAAATTTTTTAAATTTTTTCTTTTTCGAGGACTCAAAAAATTCTATTTTCACATGATAATTTCTGTTTCCTCATTTCTGTAGAATTATTCTGCACACCTCTAGCATGGTATTTTACTTTGTTCTCTAATCCTTGTACTTACAATAGTCGTATCAAAGTCACGTTTTTCACTTCGTTGCTTTGGTGACGAGGGCATTTGGGGGGGGGCAATTAGGAAACATCAATGATCTTAACGATGTCGCATTATAATTTGAAAATAATACATAAAGAAGGTAAAAAGTATAGCGAAATATCGTGACCCTGATCAGCCTATTCACAAGGAGTATAGTGAGGAGGAATATAAGATATAAAGGGGTATTTAATGATAAGTGATAATTATAGAAATGAAAGGGGAAAGAGTAGTACTCATGAAGTGACAGTAAATACATAAAATAATTCCTTCTTCCTAAACAAATATTTGTAATTAAAGATAATAAGAAATATTTTGTTTAACATTTCAAGCATATTCAAAATTAATTTATTGTAATAATTAAAAGCCGTTGTTCCCTTTTGTATTCCACTCCATGGATTTTTTGCCACATAACCTAAAGGTGCTAATAGTTTTCAATAAATAAGAAACACTTAAGATTTTTTAACTTCTCAAAACCTACTACCAATACTGCAATGATTAAAAAAACAGATCTTTCAAGAAAGTAGAATACATGTCAAAATACCAAGATAAAAAAGATCTAACATAATTAAACAAAAATTTTATTTATATAAAATTTTAAGGGATACAGCTGTTGTATTAAATTGAATAATATGCTTACAGTGAAACAAAAACAACAGCGTAAGGCTTCTCTTCTGATTTCTTTTCAATATTGCTTCAAGTATGATGACTTAACAAAATGGACATTAACTAACCTCGGTGATTACACAAGCATTCTTGGTTCTGTTTTCCGACGAAAACCCAGTTTTTTCGGCGACTGTCATCGTATAGCTCGAATACTTTATGTATCATTTCAAATGCTCCGGAGATAGCTTTCCATGACTTCTCAATCTCTTCATAAGTCTTGTTATATATTTCACCTTCTGAATCAGCTAAAAAATCTTTGAAAGGTTGGAATTGTTCACTTTTCAAAGTATTCATTATGGACATCATAGTTTCTATATCAAGGCGAACACCTCTGGGAATAACTTCCTTTTCCAAAATGGTCTTCCATTTTTGTACGGTGGTATCCAATTGATAGAGATGCCTAGACAACATCTCTCTAAACATAAGTACATCATTCATTGAAATCAGTGCCATATTGTAAAATTGCAGTTGCTAGTCTAATACTAATACTTGACACTTTTAAAAAACAAATAGAGCTAGTAGTAAAGTTACAGTTACATTTGTAGCTATGCCAGTTATTAAAATTGACTAATGTGACAGTTATATTGACAGTTACAGTTATGTAAACAACAGTGGCAGTTAGATATTTCAATTTTGGCTGCTCCCGGGAAGGTTTCTGAAGAAAAAATTTTGAAATCAAAGCATTAAACTATTTTTGGTCTATTTTATAAATAAAATACAAAATGTAGAGGCAATTGTTGCAGATATTGTTGCAGATCCATTTAAATTCAATGAAATTTATGAATGAAATTTATCACTTTGCCCGCTTCCACTCTGGGCATTATTAATAATGCCCAATTAATTTATTTGCCCGTAACATATATATAATCATTGCCTACATTTACACATTTGAACGGGTGAAGCCCGTCTGCAATAAAAAAACTATACTTATGTATTTCTAAGCGGGTGAAGCCCTATAGAGAAGCTAACGATAAAAGTTACACCAAAAAGGAAAAAGATATCAAAGTCAAAAGATATCATTTCTATGATTGAGCATAGTATTAATGTGAATTCATTAAAAATTCAGCCTTCCTGGATGTTAGGGGGCCGAGAAAACCAGGGAGGAGAGTTTTCTCCATTGGTGTCCATTACCGCCGTCACATGTCATGGTTTTGAGTGAAAGGGGCTCTAAATCTAAATGGCTTTTGAGGGATTGGAGAACCATGTTGATGAACCATGTTGACCCAGGTAGTCAAAGTTCATATGGCGCACCAGCGGACTTTGCATACCGGGCTAGGTGATTTCTCCTCTTTCACTGGACTTATTTGTGGGCGTTGTTTCATTAGAACGGGTAGGTCAGGGTAAAAATGCAACATAAGGGGATAAGAAGAAAGGTTGGACATCGCGTTCATCATGTTTTTGTACATTTTTCTCTTGAGACTTGTCCGCAGGCGAGGGCTGAAGGTAAGGATAGACAACAGGTTGCCAAACCTCAATGATGCAACTCTGGTTGCTCAATGTGCCGTTAAATCATGCTAAGGAGGTGTGAGAGTGAAATGCATATGTTGTTTACAGTGCAGGGGAATGCCCGTTTGGCCCGCATAGCTTCAGAAAAATTTCAATCTTCATAACAGGATTTGGCGTTGCCAATAGTGCACTAAATAATGAAATGAACATCTCAATGTCATGGTACAGGGTTTGTGAGAGAATTCCAATTCGGTCTGAAGCGCCACGATAATTAGAGATGAGTTTAAGACAGCGAGAAAAGAGAGCACTCAGCTGTTGATTTTGTATTCGTCAGATTTTTTCTGTACGCGGGGTAAAGAAGTAGTGATAAGCATTGGGTTCCACTCCCACACCTCCTCAGTATGATTTACTGGCACATTGACCAACCAGAGTTGTATTATTGAGGTTAGGTAACCTGTTGTCTATCCTTACCTTCAGCCCTCACCTGCGGACATGTCTCAAGAGAAAAATGCACAACCACATGTTGAACGCGATGTCCAAGCTTTCTTCTTATCCCCTATATTGCATTTTTACCATGACCTACCAGTTCTTAAGAAAGAACGCCCACGAAACATGTCGGGTGAAAGAGGAGAAATCACCTAGCCTGGTATGTAACGTCCGCTGATGCGCCATATGAGCTTTGACTACCTGGGGAGACAACATGATCTTACAATCCCTAAAAACTCATTTAGATCCCCTGTCCCTCAATACCATGACGTGTGGCGGCGGTAATGTGGACAGGACACCTATGGAGACAACACTCCTCCTTGGTTTTCTCGGCCCCCTAACATCCATCCTGACAGTGGCGGATCCAGGGGGTGGCACTCTGGAAAGTGCCCCTCCCTTGGAGACCCAAAAAGGTTCTCAAAATGAGTAAAACCCCAAATTTTACAGGTCTAATTTCAAAATTTTTTATGAAGAGGACCCCCATACCCCCCATTAGTATAAGAATGGAGTATTCAGTGTTTATTTTTAGGAAATCCCCAAAATTTTGACATTTAGGATCAAAAAGTAAAGGTAATAGTGTTGAACAGTGCCCCCCTTAGACTCAAAACGTTTCTAAAAATGAGTTAAAACCCCACTTTTACACGTCAAATTTCATTTTTTTTCTGGGGGAGGACCATCATATCCCCAATTGTACCACAAGGGGATCCTGTCTGGAAAAGTGCCCCCCCTTGAAGCCGTGCTGGATCCGCGACTGCATCAGAAAGACTGAATTTTTAATCAATTCACATGATACTATGTGTAACTATAGAAATAAAGTTGACTTTGATATCTCTTTTCCTTGTTAATGTACCATTTTGGATGGTCAGCACCAGTGGCGGATCTACGGGGGGGCTTTCGGGCTGAAGCCCCCCCAAATATCTAATATTTTACTAAGTTTGTCAAAACGCAAAAAATCTATATCCGAAATTCGGATGAGGCGTACCAAAACGAGTTGAAAAAGTGGGGTTTTTTACTTAAATTTTCAAAAATTTTATGGGGGAGGACCCCTGCCCCCTTTTAGTGATTTGGGTAGGATAATTCACTACGTTTTCCTATTAACAAGAAGAATTATGAAAATTCTTAGCCCCCCTCAAAACCAAATCCTGGATCCACCACTGGTAAGAGGTCATAATGAATCATGTCGAATATCAGGATTCTGATATACGAACATCGAGATATGGTTTTGTTGACATTGGAGGGGCCAGAATCAAAATTTTTTACATCACCCGAAAATGTTAATTGACTTTTAAGGGGACTGAATATAAATCTATTATATCCCCACATCGGCGTTAACATATGGGGTGATATATGGGGTCATAAGTAGAATTATATTGAATATCAAAATCCTGACATTCCAAATTTATTGTAATTCGCTATATCGACTTTAAAGGCCCCGGATATAAATATTTTACCTCACCGTTTAATTTAAAATTACTTTTAGGAGGAAGAATAAAAATCTATTACATCCCCACATCAGCGGCAACATATTTTGTGTTGTTATATGGTCATATTGAATCATGTCGAATATCAGGATTCTGATATTCGAACATCGAGATATGGTTTTGTAGACTTTGGAGGGGCCAGAATCAAAGTTTTTTAAATCACCCTAAAATATTAAAGAACTTTGAAGGGACTGAATATAAATCTATTTTATTCCCTCATCGGTGGACATATATGGTGTGATATTTGGGGTCATATGGAGGATTATTTTGAATATCAAAATCCTGATATTCGAATTTTGATGTAATACGCTAAATCGACATTTAAGGCCCCGGATTTAAAAATTTTTACATCACCGTTTAATTTTAAATTATTTTTAGAGGGAAGAATAAAAACCTATTAAAACCCCACATCAGCGGCAACATATTTTGTGTTGTATGTGGTCATATTGAATCATGTCGAATATCAGGATTCTGATATTCGAACATCGAGATATTGTTTTGTTGACTTTGGAGGGGTCAGAATCAAAACTTTTTATATCACCCTAAAATATTAAACGGCTTTTTAGGGGACTGAATATAAATCCATTATATCCCCACATCGGTTTTAACATATGGGGTGATATATGGGGTCATAAGTAGAATTATATTGAATATCAAAATCCTGACATTCGAAATTTGATGAAATTCGCTATATCGACATTTAAGGCCCCGGATTTAAAAATTTTTACATCACCGTTTAATTTTAAATTACTTTTAGGAGGAAGAATAAAAAAATCTATTACATATCCACATTAGCGGGAACATATTTTGTGTTGTTATATGGTCACATTGAGTCATGTCGAATATCAGGATTCTGATATTCGAACATCGAGATATGGTTTTGTAGACTTTGGAGGGGCCAGAATCAAAATTTTTTACATCACCCTAAAATATTAAATAACTTTGAAAACTGAATATAAATCTATTTTATCCCCACATCGGCGGACATATATGGTATGATATTTGGGGTCATATCGTCACCTTAGAATCAAAAACTACTATCTCCATTCGGCAACCTTCGGGAATCCCGATCCTTGGCGATCAGATCGGTGGAGAAGCTCCTTTTTTGGTTTGTAAGAGCTGACGTGATCGAGTAGAAAAGATCAAAACCAATTAAATTATTTTCTCCAACGATCTAAACGCTAAGAATCGGGATTCCCGAAGTTTGTCGAATGGAGATAGTAGTGTTTGATTCTAAGGTGACGATATGGAGGATTATTTTGAATATCAAAATCCTGATATTCGAAATTTGATGTAATTCGCTATATCGACTTTAATGGCCCCGGATTTAAATATTTTTACCTCACCGTTTAATTTAAAATTACTTTTAGGAGGAAGAATAAAAATCTATTACATATCCACATCAGCGGCAACATATTTTGTGTTGTTATATGGTCATATTGAATCATGTCGAATATCAGGATTCTGATATTCGAACATCGAGATATGGTTTTGTAGACTTTGGAGGGGCCAGAATCAAAATTTTTTACATCACCCTAAAATATTAAATAACTTTGAAAACTGAATATAAATCTATTTTATTCCCTCATCGGTGGACATATGGTGTGATAATTGGGGTCACATGGAGGATTATTTTGAATATCAAAATCCTGATATTCGAATTTTGATGTAATTCGCTAAATCGAAATTTAAGGCCCCGGATTTGAAAAATTTTACATCACCGTTTAATTTTAAATTATTTTTAGAGGGAAGAATAAAAATCTATTACAACCCCACATCAGCGGTCACATATTTTGTGTTGTAAGTGGTCATAATGCATCATGTCGAATATAAGGATTCTGATATTCGAACATCGAGATATGGTTTTGTAGACTTTGGAGTTGCCAGAATCAAAATTTTTTACATCACCCTAAAATATTAAATAACTTTGAAAACTGAATATAAATCTATTTTATCCCCACATCGGTGGACATATATGGTGTGATATTTTGGGTCATATGGAGGATTATTTTGAATATCAAAATCCTGATATTCGAATTTTGATGTAAAACGCTAAATCGACATTTAAGGCCCCGGATTTAAAAATTTTTACATCACCGTTTAATTTTAAATTATTTTTAGAGGGAAGAATAAAAACCTATTAAAACCCCACATCAGCGGCAACATATTTTGTGTTGTATGTGGTCATATTGAATCATGTCGAATATCAGGATTCTGATATTCGAACATCGAGATATTGTTTTGTTGACTTTGGAGGGCTCGGAATCAAAAATTTTTATAGCACCCTAAAATATTAAACTACATTTAAGGGGACTGAATATAAATCTATTATATCCCCACATCGGTTTTAACATATGGGGTGATATATGGGGTCATAAGTAGAATTATATTGAATATAAAAATCCTGACATTCGAATTTTGATGTAATTCGCTAAATCGACATTTAAGGCCCCGGATTTAAAAATTTTTACATCACCGTTTAATTTTAAATTAATTTTAGAGGGAAGAATAAAAACCTATTAAAACCCCACATCAGCGGCAACATATTTTGTGTTGTATGTGGTCATATTGAATCATGTCGAATATCAGGATTCTGATATTCGAACATCGAGATATTGTTTTGTTGACTTTGGAGGGCTCGGAATCAAAAATTTTTATAGCACCCTAAAATATTAAACTACATTTAAGGGGACTGAATATAAATCTATTATATCCCCACATCGATGTTAACATATGGGGTGATATATGGGGTCATAAGTAGAATTATATTGAATATCAAAATCCTGACATTCGAATTTTGATGTAATTCGCTAAATCGACATTTAAGGCCTCAGATTTGAAAATTTTTACATCACCGTTTAATTTTAAATTATTTTTAGAGGGAAGAATAAGAATCTATTACAACCCCACATCAGCGGTCACATATTTTGTGTTGTAAGTGGTCATAATGAATCATGTCGATTATCAGGATTCTGATATTCGAACATCGAGATATTGTTTTGTTGACTTTGGAGGGGTCAGAATCAAAACTTTTTATATCACCCTAAAATATTAAACGGCTTTTTAGGGGACTGAATATAAATCCATTATATCCCCACATCGGTTTTAACATATGGGGTGATATATGGGGTCATAAGTAGAATTATATTGAATATCAAAATCCTGACATTCGAAATTTGATGAAATTCGCTATATCGACATTTAAGGCCCCGGATGTAAAAATTTTTACATCACCGTTTAATTTTAAATTACTTTTAGGAGGAAGAATAAAAAAATCTATTACATATCCACATTAGCGGGAACATATTTTGTGTTGTTATATGGTCACATTGAGTCATGTCGAATATCAGGATTCTGATATTCGAACATCGAGATATTGTTTTGTTGACTTTGGAGGGGTCAGAATCAAAACTTTTTATATCACCCTAAAATATTAAACGGCTTTTTAGGGGACTGAATATAAATCCATTATATCCCCACATCGGTTTTAACATATGGGGTGATATATGGGGTCATAAGTAGAATTATATTGAATATCAAAATCCTGACATTCGAAATTTGATGAAATTCGCTATATCGACATTTAAGGCCCCGGATTTAAAAATTTTTACATCACCGTTTAATTTTAAATTACTTTTAGGAGGAAGAATAAAAAAATCTATTACATATCCACATTAGCGGGAACATATTTTGTGTTGTTATATGGTCACATTGAGTCATGTCGAATATCAGGATTCTGATATTCGAACATCGAGATATGGTTTTGTAGACTTTGGAGGGGCCTTAATCAAAATTTTTTACATCACCCTAAAATATTAAATAACTTTGAAAACTGAATATAAATCTATTTTATCCCCACATCGGCGGACATATATGGTATGATATTTGGGGTCATATCGTCACCTTAGAATCAAAAACTACTATCTCCATTCGGCAACCTTCGGGAATCCCGATCCTTGGCGATCAGATCGGTGGAGAAGCTCCTTTTTTGGTTTGTAAGAGCTGACGTGATCGAGTAGAAAAGATCAAAACCAATTAAATTATTTTCTCCAACGATCTAAACGCTAAGAATCGGGATTCCCGAAGTTTGTCGAATGGAGATAGTAGTGTTTGATTCTAAGGTGACGATATGGAGGATTATTTTGAATATCAAAATCCTGATATTCGAAATTTGATGTAATTCGCTATATCGACTTTAATGGCCCCGGATTTAAATATTTTTACCTCACCGTTTAATTTAAAATTACTTTTAGGAGGAAGAATAAAAATCTATTACATATCCACATCAGCGGCAACATATTTTGTGTTGTTATATGGTCATATTGAATCATGTCGAATATCAGGATTCTGATATTCGAACATCGAGATATGGTTTTGTAGACTTTGGAGGGGCCAGAATCAAAATTTTTTACATCACCCTAAAATATTAAATAACTTTGAAAACTGAATATAAATCTATTTTATTCCCTCATCGGTGGACATATGGTGTGATAATTGGGGTCATATGGAGGATTATTTTGAATATCAAAATCCTGATATTCGAATTTTGATGTAATTCGCTAAATCAACATTTAAGGCCCCGGATTTAAAAATTTTTACATCACCGTTTAATTTTAAATTATTTTTAGAGGGAAGAATAAAAATCTATTACAACCCCACATCAGCGGTCACATATTTTGTGTTGTAAGTGGTCATAATGCATCATGTCGAATATAAGGATTCTGATATTCGAACATCGAGATATGGTTTTGTAGACTTTGGAGTTGCCAGAATCAAAATTTTTTACATCACCCTAAAATATTAAATAACTTTGAAAACTGAATATAAATCTATTTTATCCCCACATCGGCGGACATATATGGTGTGATATTTGGGGTCATATGCAGGATTATTTTGAATATCAAAATCCTGATATTCGAATTTTGATGTAATTCGCTAAATCGACATTTAAGGCCTCAGATTTGAAAATTTTTACATCACCGTTTAATTTTAAATTATTTTTAGAGGGAAGAATAAAAATCTATTACAACCCCGTATCAGCGGTCACATATTTTGTGTTGTAAGTGGTCATAATGAATCATGTCGAATATCAGGATTCTGATATTCGAACATCGAGATATTGTTTTGTTGACTTTGGAGGGGTCAGAATCAAAATTTTTTATATCACCCTAAAATATTAAACAGCTTTTAAAGGGACTGAATATAAATCTATCATATCCCCATATCCGTGTTAACATATGGGGTGATATATGGGGTCATAAGTAGAATTATATTGAATATCAAATATCAAAATCCTGACATTCGAAATTTGATGTAATTCGCTATATCGACTTTAAAGGCCCCGGATTTAAAAATTTTTACATCACCGTTTAATTTTAAATTATTTTTAGAGGGAAGAATAAAAATCTATTACAACCCCACATCAGCGGTCACATATTTTGTGTTGTTAGTGGTCATAATAAATCATGTCGAATATCAGGATTCTGATATTCGAACATCGAGATATTGTTTTGTTGACTTTGGAGGGGTCAGAATCAAAATTTTTTACATCACCCTAAAATATTAAATAACTTTGAAAACTGAATATAAATCTATTATATCCCCACATCGGTGTTAACATATGGGGTGATATATGGGATCATAAGTAGAATTTTATTGAATATCAAAATCCTGACATTCGAAATTTGATGTAATTCGCTATATCGACTTTAATGGCCCCCGGATTTAAATATTTTTACCTCACCGTTTAATTTAAAATTACTTTTAGGAGGAAGAATAAAAATCTATTACATATCCACATCAGCGGCAACATATTTTGTGTTGTTATATGGTCACATTGAATCATGTCGAATATCAGAATTCTGATATTCGAACATCGAGATATGGTTTTGTAGACTTTGGAGGGGCCAGAATCAAAATTTTTTACATCACCCTAAAATATTAAATAACTTTGAAAACTGAATATAAATCTATTATATCCCCACATCGGTGTTAACATATGGGTCGATATATGGGGTCATATGGAGGATTATTTTGAATATCAAAATCCTGATATTCGAATTTGGATGTAATTCGCTAAATCGACATTTAAGGCCCCGGATTTAAAAATTTTTACATCACCGTTTAATTTTAAATTATTTTTAGAGGGAAGAATAAAAATCTATTACAACCCCTTATCAGCGGTCAAATATTTTGTGTTGTATGTTGTCATATTGAATCATGTCGAATATCAGGATTCTGATATTCGAACATCGAGATATTGTTTTGTTGACTTTGGAGGGGTCAGAATCAAAATTTTTTATATCACTCTAAAATATTAAACAGATTTTAAGGGGACTAAATATAAATCTACTATATCCCCACATCTGTGTTAACATGTGGGGTGATATATGGGGTTATATAAGTAGAATTATATTGAATATCAAAATATTGACATTCGAAATTTGATGTAATTCGCTATATCGACTTAAAAGGCCCCGGATTTAAATATTTTTACCTCACCTTACCTTACTTTTATTTTTTTATAATTTAAAATTACTTTTAGGAGGAAGAATAAAAATCTATTACGTATCCACATCAGCAGCAACATATTTTGTGTTGTATGTGGTCATATTCAATCATGTCGAATATCAGGATTCTCATATTCGAACATCGATATATGGTTTTGTTGACTTTGGAGGGGCCAGAATCAAAATTTTTTACTTCACCTTTAAATATTAAATAACTTTGAAAACTGAATATAAATCTATTTTATCCCTACGTCGGCGGACATATATGGTGTGATATTTGGGGCCATATGGAGGATTATTTTGAATATCAAAATCCTGATATTCGAATTTCGATTTAATTCGCTAAATCGACATTTAAGGCCCCGGATTGAAAAATTTTTACATCACCGTTTAATTTTAAGTTATTTTTAGAGGGAAGAATAAAAATCTATTACAACCCCACATCAGCGGTCACATATTTTGTGTTGTAAGTGGTCATAATGAATCATGTCGAATATCAGGATTCTGATATTCGAACATCGAGATATTGTTTTGTTGACTTTGGAGGGGCCAGAAGCAAAATTTTTTATATCACCCTAAAATATTAAAGAACTTTGAAGGGACTGAATATAAATCTATTTTACTCCCTCATCGGTGGACATATATGGTGTGATATTTGGGGTCATATTGAGGATTATTTTGAATATTAAAATCCTGATATTCGAATTTTGATGTAATTCGCTAAATGGACATTTAAGGCCCCGGATTTAAAAATTTTTACATCACCGTTTAATTTTAAATCATTTTTAGAGGGAAGAATAAAAATCTATTACAACCCCACATCAGCGGTCACATATTTTGTGTTGTAAGTGGTCATAATGAATCATGTCGAATATAAGGATTCTGATATTCGAACATCGAGATATGGTTTTGTAGACTTTGAAAGGGTCAGAATTAAAGTTTTTTAAATCACCCTAAATAATAAAGTACTTTGAAGGGATTGAATATAAATCTATTTTATTCCCTCGTCGGTGGACATATATGGTGTGATATTTGGGGTCATATGGAGGATTATTTGGAATATCAAAATCCTGATATTCGAAATTTGATGTAATTCGCTATATCGACTTTAAAGGCCCCGGATATAAATATTTTTACCTCACGGTTTAATTTAAAATTACTTTTTGGAGGAAGAATACAAATCTATTACATCCCCACATCAGCGGCAACATATTTTGTGTTGTTATATAGTCATATTGAATCATGTCGAATATCAGGATTCTGATATTCGAACATCGAGATATGGTTTTGTAGACTTTGGAAGGGCCAGAATCAAAGTTTTTTAAATCACCAAAATATTAAAGTACTTTGAAGGGACTGAATATAAATCTATTTTATTCCCTCATCGGTGGACATATATGGTGTGATATTTGGGGTCATATGGAGGATTATTTTGAATATCAAAATCCTGATATTCGAATTTTGATATAATTCACTAAATCGACATTTAAAGCCCCGGATTTAAAAAATTTTACATCACCGTTTAATTTTAAATTATTTTTAGAGGGAAGAATAAAAATCTATTACAACTCCACATCAGCGGTCACATATTTTGTGTTGTAAGTGGTCATAATGAATCATGTCGAATATCAGGATTCTGATATTCGAACATCGAGATATTGTTTTGTTGACTTTGGAGGGGTCAGAATCAAAATTTTTTATATGACCCTAAAATGTTAAACAGCTTTTAAGGGGACTGAATATAAATCTATTATATCCAGACATCGGTGTTAACATATGGGGTGATATATGGGGTCATATAAGTAGAATTATATTGAATATCAAAATATTGACATTCGAAATTTGATGTAATTCGCTATATCGACTTAAAGGCCCCGGATATAAATATTTTTACCTCACTGTTTAATTTAAAATCACTTTTAGGAGGAAGAATAAAAATCTGTTACATCCCCACATCAGCGGCAACATATTTTGTGTTGTTATATTATGGTCACATTGAATCATGTCGAATATCAGGATTCTGATATCACTGTTCAACACTGAAAAAATTTTCTGGATGAAAATAGTCATTTCTAATAGATTTTGGGTCGTTGAATACGAAAATCCCCATTAAAATTCTCAATTGACTCAGGAATTTCGGGGAACAGCCCCTCCCCGTTTTTACGTTTTTTAACGACTTTATAACTTTAAACTCGATGTTCAGGGTGAAAAGCATTGCTTTAATCTTCAAATTGTTCCTCAGGGGACAAGAAAGGTTCAAATTAATAAAATATGATAAATTTGTAACAAATGGATAGGTTTAAGGGGTAGTTACCCCCCTAAAAATGCAAAAAATTAGCTAAAAATTATAGAGGTTTTCATACGCTATTTTTTCCTCTTATTTTATACGCAATTCATGTTTGAAGGGTCCTAACCCTTGCCCTAGGACCCAAATTTGATGGCAGTATGCAGCAATGATTTTTGCTAAGAGTGGTTGAGGTGAGAGCGCCCTCCAATCACCCACGGAATGGTTCAATGCCGCACTTAGAGTTAAACTGTGCTATACAAAAAAAAATTTGAAGCCACTAACTGAATTTCAGCTGATTTTTGTGTAAAATGATCTGCTGAATTCAAATATGACACCCATTTTCCTCCATCACCCTCAGTTTTTAAGGGGATGCCCCCTAATTGTTATCCACAGCCGTGCATCTATTGACATCTTGAAACATGGAATCCTCACTCCCTAAAACCGGCCAGTTTTTAAAGAACTGAAGAATTTCTATTCAGGATACACCCAAAATATAAGAAAAACGTCATTTGTAATCTTTTCAAAATCATCAAAATTAATTCCTGAGCTCGTGAGCGCCGTCGTGATTCTGGAAGTCTTCCGAACTCTTCCGCGGGGGCTTCTAGGAGGCTAACACCTCAACCGCTTATAGTAAAAACTGTTGCTGCATATTGTCATCAAATTTGGGTCCTTGGGGAAGGGTTAGGACCCTTCAAACGGGAACTGCGTAAAAAATAAGAGGAAAAAATAGCGTGTAGAAACCTCTGTAATTTATAGCTATTTTTTGTAATTTTAGGGGGGTAAATACCCCTTATACCAATCCATTTGTTATAAATTTGTCATATTTTATTAATTTGAACATTTCTTGTTACCTGGGGAGCACTTTGAAGACTAAAACAATGCTTTTTGACCCTGAAAATCGAGTTTAAAGTTATAAAGTCGTCGAAAAACGTAAAAAGGGGGAGGGGCTGTTCCCCGAAAATCCTGTGTCAATTGAAAATTTAAATGGTGATTTTCGTATTCAGAGACCCAAAATCTATAAGAAATTACTATTTTCATCAAGGAAAAAATTTTGAAGGTCAAATTTGTTGAACAGTGATATTCGAACATCGAGATATGGTTTTGTAGACTTTGGAGGGGCCAGAATCAAAATTTTTTACATCACCCTAAAATATTAAATAACTTTGAAAACTGAATATAAATCTATTTTATCCCCACATCGGCGGACATATATGGTGTGATATTTGGGGTCATATGGAGGATTATTTTGAATATCAAAATCCTGATATTCGAATTTTGATGTAATTTGCTAAATCGACGTTTAAGGCCCCGGATTTAAAAATTTTTACATCACCGTTTAATTTTAAATTATTTTTAGGCGGAAGAATAAAAATCTATAACAACCCCACATCAGCGGCAACATATTTTGTGTTGTATGTCGGTCGGCTTCCAAGCAAGCGCTGAGGCCTTCAGGAACGATATTTCTATAACTTATTGTTTGCACTGGACATATATAGATCTGAGTTTTTGTGATAATAGCTATTGTAAGTAAATAATCTTTAATTTAAATCCCTTCTACTTATCAAGTTACTCCCTTTGGCGAGATAGTCAAGCAACAGCGAGTCTAGCGCGGAGCCCTAATCTTTAAACTAGTGACGTTCGTTTTAACAAATACGTAGAAATCACAAACTTGTACATAAATTCGAAAAACAAAGCCTTAACCACCTCTCCAATAACTGGCATGGCCATGATTACATGGATAATTGGATAAGTGCAGAAAATCGTTAAGTACTTCTTAGTTCTACTAAAGTTAGAAACTTCATCCCCTAGTTGGCTCGACCCTGTCATTCATTTTCAAGAAATATCCCTCAGGAAACTCGCTATCCTAATCTACTCATGCTAAAGCTCCCTATTTGTAGGAGAAATGTTTTACTAAAACTAACCAAAAGTTTAACCCTATATAAGTTCTACATTTATATTCCCAACATCCTCATTAACATCAGCCTATTTTGACGTACTGTGTAACTCCGAAACGATGTAGATGATGTCTTTTTTTTTCAGTGTTTTACAAAGTTAAATTTTGAATTTGGGTGCATGTCATCATAACTCCTCTCTAAATTACAAAATGATGTTTAACCCTGATGAAGGACAAGGAACAAAACCATTTCCTTTTACGTATAGATTTCCAGAAGCCTTTATTATGATCACACTCTCAATTTTTTTTTCAAATTTACCTGAAAAACTCCTTTTCCTTTCTACTCGCTCAATGGATTAGTATTGATAACACGGACTAAATGTAACTACTAATTTTTCTTAAGTACTTCGATGAAAAGTAGCTGTGAATCGGGTCTATTTTAGGAAAGAGCGAAATCATTCTCGGATCGATGTGATACTAGACAAAGGAATTCAGGAATTTCTATCACTGCAACCATCATCTGGCAAAGAACTGCAAGAAATTAGTAGCTAGAGTAAGCATAAAAGTGAAGCTGATCATCTCGGCTCTACTTACGGAGGATTTTTCTCACCTTAGGGGTAAAATCATGTGTGTGAATGGGAATTTTAAGGAATTAGGATCCATAAGATCTATTTTTCCCCTCTTTGCTGTTTTTATTTACAAATTTTTTACTTATGGTTTGTCGTTTCGAAAAAAAATTATACATAAATTATGATCAAACTCCCTATAAAAATTCAACTTATTAAGAACGTCTATCTTTCAATGATTTTTTAAAATTGTTTGTGACATCAGACGAATATGAATAAAGCCCCTCCGGGAGCTCTTTCGTAGAATACTTTAAGAAGATCAGAAGAGCAGAGAATCGTTCCGTTTAGCTAAAGTGCATTTGAAAATTATTTGAGACTACTATATTGGGCCTAGCGGGATAAATTTGGTTCTCTAATAACTTTGGCAAACTTTAGTATAGACTCTTATTTGACATACACTTTTTGTCAATTTCATAAAACGGTAGAACTTGTAAACTTCTCGTGTATCACAACATTCAACATTAGCAACGGAGGTGGTCGAATAGCTCTTGACCTTTGAACTGAAACAAAACGACCCTTTTCTTTTAATAACGGGTGTTTGACGACGCCAAAGTCCAGCGGTTTCTTCGTTTGGCGAGGAAGAATGTCATGCTCCATCGCCAGTGAATTGGCAATGTTCTCATGACAAAAAACCGTTGTTTTCAAGGCTGGTGAACAAGCTAAACCGTGTTCCTAACCATCACCTAAGATGATTTATATAGTAAGCTTCGAGTATGCGTATTTTAAATTTAAAAGTTTTCAATCTCAGGAAATGTAGCCGGCAAGCATTATATCAGGACTAAAGCATGCGTGAGAGCTTGGATTAGTCTAGATAAGTCCAGTGTTCAGGTTTAGATGCCAGAAAAAAATATCGAAGGGGATATTAGAATCCGGGGGGTAGTATAAGATACTTTCAGTTGTCCAGTTGTCTATGGTCAAAAAAGGAAAATTTCTAAGTTTCGGGGGATATATCCCCAAATTCCCCCCTCTGGCTGCACCCATGTCTATAGGTCGTAGACTTGTATGGTGTATGGTCCAGGTTACCACCGCCTTTTTTAAGTTAACTTTTTCCCACTGCACCTCTTGTGGATTTTTTAGGGCTTAGTAGTTCATATGCTGATATTAATACTCTATCTCTCTTTGTGCTTTTATTCTCTTTTTAAAATGTGCGTTTGAACAGGCAGGCGACAGGAGTTTTCCACATTTAAAAAATAAATTAAAACTAAAGGAGATAGAGCAAAACCATCAGTGAGAGCATTATTGCCAATATTACGAAGAACTCTCTGAAAAAAATTCATGAAAATATCTTGAATATTTGCGGAGATATACTATTAGCATGTGAAAATAGCATTTTTTCAGACCTCAAAAAAAAGAAAAAGTTCGTAAATTTGCAAATTTTTCAGTGTTGTTGTGTAGGTTTGGTTTTTTTTAGCAGAATGAAGGCAAAATATAATTAAGAAATTTAAAAAAAGTGCTATTTTCACATGCTAATATCTCGGTGAATATTCAAGATATTTTCATGAAATTTTTTCTATGAGTTCTTCATAACGATGGCAACAAAACTATTTTGAGGTTTTTGCTCTATCTCCTTTAGTTTTCAAATTAACTTTTTTATTTTGCCACTGGGGTCGCTGAAAGTCATATCAATGGATTCTCCTGTGTCACTTATCTACCTTACTTCAGTGACCCTAGGACACGTTTATTCCAAATAAAAGACGCGAAACCGACTTTGGAAACACCATGTGGATTTTTTTTTCATGAAAATTAGATAACTACTGCTTTCATTTACTGATAACTTGCTTGCTTCCTTCCTGAACTTCTTATTTGGAATGAGAAGGAGGATGACAAAAATAATCAGAAAGGTAATTAGATAGAGAGTGTATGAAAAAAAGTTTAGGGAAGAAAGATACAATCCGTGCATAAGTAAAGGCAGTGCTGTAATTCGAACAAAATATTTATTTTTTCAACTTTTTTAACCAAATATTCCGATATTTCAGGATAATGGTTTAAATGTCCCCCTCCACTTCCACCCTAAATATCAGCAGCACTGAGTAATGATTAGTACTGTGTTAGGTTTAATATAGTCTACTATTAGTCCAATAGATTCTGAAGGGTTGTAACATAGGTAAAAGTGGGAGTAATAAAATATTTCAATTAATATTTTAAAATAGATTCCTATTATCTGAAAAACCTTTATCTGTATTAAAATTAACAACGGAGGGAAAATAAATGTATAAATTATAAACTGTTCCTTAAAATTAAACAGAAATAGTTTTGGTTTGCAAATTAAAACAAAAAATAATTTTTACTTTATTTTCTTCTTTGATATTTTCGGACATTTCAACAGAATGGTAAAGATCTTTTGTAAAAATGAGCAAGAATTTAAATAACATTTTTCCTTATAAAAAGGTAGTTTTAATCATGGAACGATTTTTAATCTCCATCCATGAAGAAATTCAGATTTCCTGTTTGCGTTTATGAAATATCGTAATTGAATTCAACGTTAATTAAATTCGCAATACAGATAGACTTCTTTTGTTAAGACTTGTTTTCCATTAAAATTATAATGCAGGTTTTCTAAATTTCTTACTGCTTTAAAGGATTCAGGACACGGAAATCTTGCGTGCGCGTTGAAACTCCACTTTTCTGTCAGAAAATGGAAAACATTTAAAAGATTTTTTCCCTAAAGGATGGGAGTCACAAAAGAAAATATGATCTAAAAAGTAAAGACGTTTTCATAAATAAGAAGTGACAAATAGTAGAAGAACCTGCTTCTAATTCCTAAGTTGTGCACTACCTAAATCATTCTTTGCAGAATTCTGACATCAAAAGAAAAAAATCTTTCTTAAGAATTATTAGTGAAGTTTTCGGTTAACTAGGTTTGTGATCTGAATATTTTTAAGGTTTATTTTTATAATATCATTTGTTTTGATGTTTAACCGTAGATTAATTATAATAAGTATTTACTTGTCATACGTTTAAATTGAAATTTTTGGAGCATGGTAGGTCCTTTTACACCGTAGATAATATTATCACTACAAACTACTATTAGATAGCAAATTTAATACTAATACAGTTGAGTGATACAAATGTCATAATTTTTTGTGATTTTATCAGTTATTTGAAAAAGATATAATATAAGTCAAAATTTTTATAGTAAAAATTTGTAAGTATTTTGGATAAGTAAAAAAATGGAAAAGTTCAGATTAACTCTTCTGCCAACGGATTGATGTTGGTTGTCAACCGTATTAACAGTATAACCTTACATGCAATGCACTAAAATAAAATAATATGATAAAATAAATAAATTGAAACCGTCCGTTTATGGAATTTGTTGAATATGTTATGTGAATATTAAAGAAAGAGTGGTATTAAAGAACCAAATTTTGAATTTTAAACGTAGTTTTTTTAATAAAAACAAATCTGAAAATGATAAATTAGCGTTAAATTTATTTATTATAATTAAGTGTTTTTAACACTTTTAGTTTTCGCGTTATTGGATTCAATTTTAAGAGGAATTATCAAAGCTATGATGGGAAAAATATTTTGAACGACAAAATTTTTTTTCAGTTTTTTTCAAAAAAATATATTTTAGGTCAAAAAGCCCCAACTCAAGTTAAATTTGGTCCAAAATTTCAAAATATTTGAAAAATATTTATAACTTAAATCACCACTTTGGAAAGGTTTATATTACAGTTGAAGAAATTTAAAATAATATAAACTAGTGACCTGATCAAATTTGTTTTAATTAACAACTTTCATTTGGTTTTATTAAGAAAAAAACTACCCCATTTGGGCCAAAGTTACGGCATTTTACAGTACTTGGTTAATGCCCCAAATATTTCGAGAGACGACATCCCCTTGAGTCCCCTTCCAATCTCAGAACTAACTATTATTTTCTATTTATTAATATTTTACTTATACACTCCTATAAAGGTTAAAAAATTGATAAAAATGGACTTTTTAGTTGTTGGAAAAATATGAGGAAAACATGAGCGCAAATTCATGCTAACTGTTAATTAAATATATACGTTTCCCCAAGTAGTTTATAGATAAAAATTTAAAACTATATTGTGAATACGACAAATAAGTGTCCTTCTATTAAGAAAAGGTTCTCCCGAACGTAGGCGACCAAAAGAAAAATTATAATTTTGCTGTCTATTAACTAAAATAACTTAAGTGTTTCTTTCCAGGTCAATGGCAATGACAGTCATTGTATAGGTAATAAAAATTAAACAAAATAAGCATTGCCTTTGAAATTGATTGAATAACTTTCGCCAGGCGAGGTTTGGAAATCTGTTGTTCCAGGAGGAAGTGGTGTGGAAATGAGCTTTTGAAGGCGAGTATCTTGATTCGATTAATATAACCAGTGCAAATAAAACCTTGCATAGATAGTTTAATTTTTTATTACTTTTTAATCCTCTCTTGCAATCTAATTTAATTTAGGTAAACGAATAATTACATTAGTTTTAACCATCAATTGTCTAACTACTAATTTTCGTTGTTTTTTATGTAGGGGTAGGGTAATGTGGGGCAGTTTGATAGAGTAAAATTCAAATCCATTTTTTGAGAAGAAAAATGACTTATTCAGATCCTTTTTTCTAAATATATCTAGGAATGTGTCAATTTTATGAAATCAATTAGAAAAAAATATAAGTTAAATGAAAATTAAAATGTAACGACTTTCGTTAAAATCAATTTAGTTTAAATTGCCCCGTTTTACCATATTTACTACTTGTTATTTACAGGACTAAATCTAAAGGCTGCTCATAACTAAATTTTCTTATCATCGATACGATTGGAAGAGTTGGAATGTTTTTGGTACCTACAGGAATTTTATTTTTTCGCAATCTATTTTCTAGTGTTAATACGTGTCAGTTAATTTTAAACTATGAAAAGTGAAATAATGAACTGGGAAATTAATTCCATGCTAATAGTGATCAGAATACAAAAGTTAGCAACGAATTCGTGAAAATTAATGCATTTATTATTTACACTCTCCTCTCTTTCTAAATAATTGCTAAAAGATTTTTTCGTTCTTTTTTTACTCTGAAGAAATTTTTTTATATATATAACGTTTTTAAATTTAAAAAACGCTACTCCCCAAAAGTCCTTTCAATAAAGGAGAAGAAATCATCTCATCATAAAACTAGGACTGATTAAATAACGATTTGGGACCACGTACTACTAGGAAAGAGGTAAATGGCCAACATTTAAAGATATCGTCAATTTTTGTGTTAAAAAATCTTGCAGATTGTTTTAGAGAAGAATTTTAATGCTTCGAATGATCACTTATGACAAATATATTGGGTTGAAAAAGTTTGTAAAAATATAAACATCTACTATTTACGTTTTCTTGAGTGGGAACCCCGTAAGAGCAATACTAGAAAAAAATTCCTTGGTTCCATTTTTTTATAATGATAAATATTTGTTCAGAATTTAATTTTCTGCTGTGCAAATATTTCAAGATTAAAATATTTTCCAGATCCTCTACTTATACAGGGTGTCCCACGAGAAGTGGCCCAACCCCTTTAACTTTTGAACCCCTACAGATATAGTCATGAAAGTGGGGTCTAGGTATAGTAAAAGGACCATTCTCTATCCGATGAGATAAGTTTCAACGCCCTCTAGCGGAAACTTTAGGAGTTATAATTTTTATTTTGAAAACTATGTGAGGTATGTGAAAAAAGTCAATGACTAAGTTGTAGAGCAGCATCGATTCAGTAAGAAAAGCCACCTTAAGCAGAAAAATATCTTGAATAAAACCCCAAAACTCACGCTCAATTGGGTTGAATATACGTAGTTTTACGTCTTAAAACGCTCCTCACGAGGCGAAAATGAGAATTTTCCAATTTAATGAACTAAGAATACTTTTAGTCATTTACTTAAGTATAAAAATGAAAATTTCTCATTTTCGCCTTGTTAGGAGCGTTTGAAGAGGTAAAAACTTTGTAAATCCAACCTAATTGAACGTGCGTTTTAGGGGTTTTATTCAAGATATTTTTCTCATTAAGGTGTCTTTTCCTACTGAATCGATGCTGCTCTACAACTTAATCATTGACTTTTTTCACATACCTCAAAAAGTTTTTAAAATAAAAATTATAACTTCTAAATTTTCCGCTAGAGGGAGTTAGAAGTTGTCTCATTGGATAGGGCATGGTCACTTTACTATACCTAGACCCCACTTTCATGACTATATCTGTAGGGGTTCAAATGTTAAAGGGGTTGGGCCACTTCTCGTGGGACACCCTGTATATAATTACAAGTTATATAATCGGTTCTATGGTAAATTAATTAAATGACTACATGATTTCTAGAAAACTCTGTAGGTCGTATTCTGTGGTACCTTACCAACGGTTAACCAGCAATCAAAGTAGGAATCCCCAACTATGGGATTGGTGGAATCCTTCTTTGACAGCTGATTAACAGCTGGTCAAGTAGCACAGAATACGACCATTAGGGTGTATCGAAAAAAACTTTTTTTCGATTTTGATGATCCGATAGTGCGGAAAAGTTGTCTAAGGTGGCAGAGAGTACCTGTGATTTTTTCAGAATTTTCGGATAATATCTTAAACCTCCGCCTCACCCCTGAAGTTCCCTATGTTAATCCTATGAGGCACGCAGCCAAAAAGGCCGAAAATTCGTTTTTCGCCCCTCATTTCTGCCCTAATCACACGAGGAATGTCTTCCCTCGAGTTATGGACGACAAAACTTGAATAATAGCTTAAATCTCTACATTATGTTGATTGTGGGCTCTGATTTGAACGAGGAAATACGCGATTTTCGACGAAATTTGAGCATACAAAAAAACGTAATATATTTAGGCTATTATTCAAGCTTTGTCGGATAGCCTAGATCATATAGGGTCCATAATTCAAGGGAAGACATTCCTCGCGTGATTAGGGCAGAAATGAGGGGCGAAAAACGAATTTTCGGCCTTTTTGGGTGCGTGCCTCATAAGATTAACATGGGGAACTTCAGGGGTGAGGCGGAGGTTTAAGGTATTATCCGAAAATTCTGAAAAAAATCACAGGTACTCTCTGCCACCTTAGACAACTTTTCCGCACTATCGGATCATCAAAATCGAAAAAAAGTTTTTTTTCGATACGCCCTAACGACCATGTTTATTTTAAATTAAAAAACAAGACAGGAAGGCATGCATTTTTAAAATCTTTTTTTAGTAACATACAATTTAATAATGCCAATAGGAAACGCTTTAGCACTTTTACCCCAAAATGTGCAACCATATCGCTTTCTCCTTCTTTTCAATTCAAGAGTGCAGGTTATGGGTTTCTAAATATTCAAAAAGTTGATAATAAAAGTGCAATAAAAGGGTTAAGAAATTAAACAACTAAAATTATGAGGTAAAATTAAGACCTGGTAGATTGAGAAAAGAATTCCAGATTTTAAACAAAACTTTCATATTTTATTAGAAATGTTTAAAGATAGTCCACTGAAAATAGAGTTGAACCTCGGACAAATTGCAATAAAAGGTTTCTCAACGGTTTTCACTTAGGAATGACCTCAATAATAACATACTAAAAATCGGCCAAAATCGGCCGGGGGGAAGTTAAATTTTTTTTAAATTTTTAAAAAATGGCCGAAAAAAAATTTAAAAAAAACCCAAAACAATAATATAGACATGTGATACATGTTTATAGGTTATTTTTGAGTTTTAAACCGAATATTGCCTTTAGTTTTGAAAAAAAATTTAAATTTAAATTTTTAAAATTAATTTGAAAAATGAACTATATGAAAAAAATAAAACCCCCCTAAAAACCTAACCAAATCATCAAAAGAGATAAATCAAACGGTTTTCATTTAGAAATGACCTAAATATTAACATACTAAAATTTAAAAATTTTACGAGTTAAAGAAGTTAAATTTTTTTTCAAATTTCCATTTTTTTTTTTGCGAAAAATGCTTTTTTCTTCAAATTCGTGCCAAAAACTTTAGAGGCTTTTGAAAAGGTCATTTTTCGGTGGATATTGTCCACAGATAGTTATATAATGGAAAACCGGTGGAATTGACCCTCAATGAATTAGTTAATTGTTTTAAATTCTGATGTAAATATGCCAAAGTATTACCTTTTTTCACTTTTTACTACATTTTACCAATTTCAAAATTTTAAATAAAATAATTAACTAATTCATTGAGGGTCAATTCCACCGGTTTTCCATTATATAACTATCTGTGGACAATATCCACCGAAAAATGACCTTTTCAAAAGCCTCAAAAGTTAGGGGCAAGAATTTAAAAAAAAATGCATTTTTCGCAAAAAAAAATTGAAATTTTAAAAAAAATTGAACTTCTTTAACTCGTAAAATTTTTTACTTTTAGTATGTTGATATTTAGGTCATTTCTAAATGAAAACCGTTTGATTTATCTCTTTTGAGGATTTGGTTAGGTTTTTAGGGGGGTTTTAATTTTTTCATATAGTTCATTTTTCAAATTAATTTTAAAATTTGAAATTTCAATTTTTTTTCAAAACTAAAGGCAATATTCGGTTTTAAAACTCAAAAATAACCTATAAACATGTATCACATGTCTATATTATTGTTTTGGGTTTTTTTTTAATTTTTTTTCGGCCATTTTTTTTTAAATTTAAAAAAAATTAAACTTCCCCCCGGCCGATTTTGGCCGATTTTTAGTATGTTATTATTGAGGTCATTCCTAAGTGAAAACCGTTGAGAAACCTTTTATTGCAATTTGTCCGAGGTTCGGCCCTTTTTTTCGCTATTTTCAGTGGACTAAGAATTAGAGTAATAAATTTTTATCTCTTTTGTTAGGTGACGTCACGTAAGTCCACCTATTAATATGTGATTTATCTACGGCCAAGATTCAGCTGTGCTAGGTAGGCTCAAGTTTTCTCCTAAACTATCTTTTATAATTTTTATTTGCTATGAAATCTAAAGTAAAATTCTATACGAAACTGAGAATCGAGCGATTTTTTCAACAACGAATATCCCTGAAAAGTCGTAAACTTGCCAAAACGGCAACCGTTCCATCGCCAGTTGGCAGTATTTGAAAAAAGCCGGCAACCCTGCTCAGGAGCCTTCGCGCGATGGTGGCGAGGCGGGCCCTGCGATCAGTGCAATCGGTTCGGCCAGTCGCGCAGGTGTTTCGAACAAGTCAGTGCAACTTCCTCGCCTTTAGTTCGTTGCAGCACCTCGTTGGAGCTACCCGAGCTACCGAAGGAATTTCGAACGGATTGTTGTAAATATTGTGGTGCGTGCGGAGTGTCTCACCGATTGAAATCGTGCTCGCTTTTCGTGGTTTGAAATGAGTTTGTTTCGGCGGGAACAAGAAATAAACACGTGAATTAGAACACTGTCAACTGCGGCAATTGTGGTGGAAGAGATACTGGTGTTAACGAAAAGTATCGGGTTTCTACAAACTGCATTGTGGATTTATGTATAAGATGTTTCTGTAAGGTAAGTAGTTTTCTTATTCGTTGTTTCATGGACAGTTTTGCCTAGTGTTCTAAAGGTAGAAAATTGTGTAAGGTAGGGATCTTCTGTAGATGGAGAAAAAGTAATTAATTCTCGCGTATTGTAAATATTTACCAAGGTTTCAACTATTAGCTAGCGATTCCCTATTAATGGGGCTGGAAGTAATGCCTGTATCATTTTTTCACCGAGTTACAGTACCTACTGAACACACGAGTTAAAAAGTTAACAAATATAACTTGTGTTTGTTTGGAATTCTTACTATCAATTTCAAATATTTTTCCAGGTGTTTACTTAAATTCGATGGGGGTATTTAGGTAAATAAGTCAGTAAAAACGCTTATTCCTTTCCAAATCTGATTTTAAATTTCCCCTAACCCCTAAATACTTTATAAATTTTAGGCTGATGATCAATTTGTTTCTTTTATAACGATTTTTTGTGATTAAAATTCTATCATTTTAATAGGTTTTTTTTCTCAAATTTATTGGGTTGTTTTGCTAACATTTAATCAATTTATATTTTTGTGAATCGATCCTTGTATTGTTTTACCAATAGTTGTATGATTTTGTGTTTATTTGGTAATTCTTAAAAGACAAATAATTTTTGAAAATTAAATTATTCTGATTTTATATGGATTATTGCTTGAACTCGTGTAACTCTTTAAATTAAACATTTTATTAAAAACTAGATTAATATTGCATAAATCTTTGAATTGTTTATTTGAATTAGTAAAGGTTTTACCTTGTTTATTAGGAATTTATTCAAGATATTAACAAGACTAGATTTTTTTACATATAGAGTTAATTATGAAAGGAAACAGTCGTTGTACTTGGGATAATATAATCGAAATATTCTCTTTTACTGCTCAATTTCTGATTTTAACTTTTGTAAAACTATAGCTCTTAGGTTCCTAAACTTTTCTCAAAACCCCATTTGTACAGCTGCAGAATAAATTCTTAAAATTTTCAAAAACCTCCTTTTCAGAAAACATTTCTCTCGTCGTTCAGAAATCAAACGGCAAATATTTTCCATATTATTTCTCTAAATAAAACATAAATTCCGAAAATATATCAAGTTTATAACAATTCGAGAAAAATATGCTATTATAAATGGCTAAATTGAAAAAAGGTATTTAAAATAGTTAGTCGCAAAAGTACTAAGAGCAATGTAAAATGTTGTCGCTGCCCTCTTGGTGCCAATTTTCCAAGGACTCTCAACCTGAGGCTCCAAATTAGAATACATAAGCACCCCAAAAAACAGATGAAATGATTAAAAAAAATTCTAATCAATCTTAAGGACAATCCATAAATGTCACACTTTTTTTAAACATTTTTGACCCCCCATCCCCTATGTCACTAAGTGTCACACTTCACTATACCATCTACCCCCCCCCTTGTTACATATCACGCTCCGATAACAATAATAAGATAAGAGTAAGATTCGCAAGAATCTGGGGCCAATGTTTTTATTATAAAGTTTAAATGTGCCCCACCTTATAATTTTAAAATGAACTCTCATTTTGATAGTCTGAATTTTATATATCATGTAATTTAAACTACATTTTCCAGAAAAAATGGTTTATTGATTTTTAATGTGTGATGTCAATTCTTGAAACCCCCTTGTCACCACAAACTGTCACAGATTAATGAACTCCTACCTCCCCTCCAGGCTTTCAGGATAATCTCCTTCAAAGGTATTTTCCTTTTTTGACCAGAGAAAAAGACTAAATTTATTTTGACGGCTCACTTTAATATTATTGGATTGTACTAGTATTAAAGCATTATTTCCAAAGCTTAAAGTTTTTCAAAAATTCCAATATTTTTCTATTTTTTATATGCCGTTGTCAGTTTATATGATACTGTTTCTAAGAAATTTAAGTAACTTAAAAAATAGCCAGTCTGCAAATGAGAATTATTACAGTCATTTTCACCTCAATCTTAGAAAGCCTGTGAAATGGCATTTCATTTTAGCTCAACATTTCTGTATTTGAAAAGGAGCAAAAAGAAATAAATAAAAAAGGAGTGTAATGACAAAGAAATCTCCAAACGATATTAATAATTGTGTGTTTCGATCCATTTGAAGACTTTATAGACCACTTACGGAGTCCTGATCGTTGATTGGATGTTTTGATGAATCAAAGTTGAGATATAGGGAATAAAATAACTAGGTTAGATAAACACACGAAACGTAAATTTGGAAAAATACATTCCCAGGTATGTAATTTACTGGATTACCAAAATTATCTGAAGACAAACTAGTTTTTCTCGGAACGTAATTTAGAAAAAGATGAGATTAAAATTATCTCTAGAATAGGCATACCGGCCATCTCTTCCAACATAACTGTTCTCCATTCTCTGTGACTGCCAGATAAACGTTTTAAAGGAACAGAGGATTTAAGAAGGGCTGTGGTTATTTTGATAGTGATCAATCATGAAAAATAGAAACTTTAGCGGCTGTATCCCGCTAGCAACCCTATTTAAGGTTTTCAATGGGTGTAAAAATTAAAACTTTTGCCTTGGATCTTTTCTGATATCTTGAGAACCTCTTCATTTTAAAAGGTCCTTGGCGTCCCATTTCTCCCGACTTCTTTACTCTTGTTGGCCTTCCCGAATTCCCTAATTGAAAATAGACTTACCTACTGATTTCAGCAAATTGAAGAAAGTTCTGTGCAAAAAGTTTTTGCTACAGTAACTAGGGGCGAGGAGGAATTCGTAAAGTAAATATTCCAAACCGGTAAACGAAAAATCTTTGAGTTATCTAGAATCAAGGGATCTAAAATCCATATTTTAAAAAAAAAATCCCTATTTATTCAGATTTTATCAATTTAAGTAGAATTGCCATGTATCACCTGGCAAAATGTTTGGTACTTACGTATTATCCCGTCGACCGTTCAGTAGCCGTCTAATTCAGCGGTACATCAATAGAAAATTCAATGGGAATGGGATTTGATATCGTTTTTGAATAAGCGGCACGGTCGACGGTATAATACGTAAGAACCGAATGTTTTTTTCTCTCTAATACTGAAACGACGGTATTCTCTCTACCTGACCAGTGGTTAACCAATAGTCAAACGAGAATACCACCAGAGTCGTCGAATTCTCCTTTTATTACTGACTGGTTAATCGCTGGTAAGGTAGAAATACGATCGTAAATCTCGTGATCAAATTCTTTATTTGATTCTCGCATCCCATAATCCCAGATAGCTAATAATTCTTAAATCAAGATTCCCGAGGGAGCTTTACATCTTTTCGCAAACGAATTACCCTCATACTCCAAGAACTGATACAATTAACGATACCCATCAATATGCACAATTAAAAGTAATACCATTTTGTAATTACATTCATAAAGGTAAGCTCGGATAGTTTCGGAAGCGTTTCAATGGGCAGTAAAACAGTTCTCGGTTACACGAGATGGTAGGTGGGAACTCATTGAAAGAAATAAATCTGAAGGATGTATGGAAATGTGAACTTCGGAGGCAGCATCAACGGTCTTTGCATAAAGGAAGTCCTCAGCGGGCGAGCCTGTTACTTCCACACCACCCTCCTATAAGCAGAACTACTTAGGCTAGCCGCCTTCAAGCAGGTGAAGGTCGCATGAGAAAGCAGTTGTTTTCATTGATTAGTTTCTAGTCTTGGTTTTTGGGTTCTGCTGTGTATATAAATAAGGATCATTTCATTTACAAGGATTTCCTGGTTCTGAATGTTTCTTTTTTTGTTTCGTCTTGTGTAATGCATTGTTCGTGGATGAGAAAAGTGTAAGCGCTTACCTGTTCTCCGTTTTGCAACGGCTCGTGTAACCGTTGGTGTTTCTTTTGGGTGACTGATTCATCTTCACCAGCAGTGGGGAATCCAGGAGAGATGATTTGGGGTAGTAGCTCCACCAAAGGGGATTGTAGAGTTCAACTCCCGCCCCTCGAAATTTTGATGAATGTATGTTTATTGCTTTTTCCTTGAAAATTCTAAGGTGTACGAGGGAAGTCCTCCCTGGGTATAAACCCTAAATGTCTTAAAAAAACATGAATAAAAACACTACTTTTAAGGGTCGCATTAAAAAAATTTGGTTCTTGCGTATTAACCCATTATGTATAAAAATACAGATTATTATTTATTCGGCATTAATTATAACCCCCTGATGGTTTTGTCACAATTTAAAAAGTTTTAAAGTATTGTGTGAAATTTAAGAAGCGATTCCAAAATTTAAAATGGGGTGCCTATATTTTATGAAGCACGAATCGTAATGCTGGTAAGAAAATACATTATCTTGTCTTGTCTATGTCTTCGGAGTTTAAAACTAAAATACCCGTGAAATGGGAACATAAGCCATACGGAGCTAGTTTCGTGGATTTTATTATCTGAAATGGTTTTCGACGAGAATATCTTAAGAGTTTTCTCGAAATATTTCCAGAGATTTTTCATTCCGCCGTATGATTTTCCCGAATCCAGGAAAAGTTCGTATATTGATACTTATGGATAAAAAATGGAGCAATCGCGGATTACGAAATAAATTTTCTCCAAGTGCATTAGACATTTCCAGAGAATTCGGATAGAATGTAAAGACTGTATAAGAGCGAAGAGAACTTTTTAGATTGCGAAAAACTACGTCAAAGATTTGGCTTTTAAATTATTCACGCCTATAAGGCTGTTTTATGCACTAATCTCAATTTCTATTATCCCCGCAGCTTCTTATAGACATTGTAAGTAACTAAAAAAATTAAGGTCCAGAATTTCTTCTTATGCTGAGTAAGGGGACCTTCTCAAGTTGCGGTGTAAGCGGAATACAACTCCCTTATCGTGTTTTCTGGAGTGAACTGCAACTGCCTGAAAAAAAGTAAGAACCTCCAGCGGTTTACCAGGAAAGATCCTCTTTTCTCAAATGAATTTTTTACGTCTAACACCCTTCTAACAGTCCTCCAGGCTGCTGTAATTGCCTTTCTCTCGGATAGAAACCTAAAGTAGGGCTCCGACTTCTAAAGAGAAGAAATTCTTTTTCACACGGGAATTTGGCTTATCAGGATTCTTTTGGTTCCATCGTCTAAATTCAATTTTTCATAAACTTTATTTCATGAATGTTTTATCAGCTTTTACATGTACAATACTTAATTTTTTGGAAGATGAAAGGGTTTTGTTTTAATATTTGAAGGAATATTTAAAACCATCTTATTGTAGCATACCTAAAATTGAACTTTAATTAAATATATGATTATGTGCAAAAATGTTTTTCCTTTGGTATTAAATCTGCCTCTCTGTTTTTATCCGCCATTTTTAAGTTGGATGTCTTATATCAGTGTTTCCCAACCTTTTTCGGTCCGTGCCCCACCAAAGCCTTCCAAAATTTTTCACGCCCCCATGTCTTTTTTTATCGAAAATGAAAATCCTTCTTGGAAAGTATGGTTATCTATGCCCCACCTGGGGAGCAGTTTTATTGAAAATTTTCGAATTACCCCTTAAAAAATTATATTGCCCCCCGCTGGGGCGTGCGCCCCACGTTGGGAAACACTGTCTTAGATGAATGAAATTCTAATTAGAAAGGGCTTTTGTCTCATGCCTTCTCATTTAACATTTTAAGATACTTGTTTGATAATAGTAAATAAAGAATGCCATGGGTCATGGCTAATCTATTCATTTAAAGTTAATCTCGTGAAGGAAAATTGCAAGAAAAATGTTTTGATCAAGGTTTCCTTTTCACGCATCCCAACCCCCTGTATGAATTTTACCGAGGCCATCGACCTCTTGTCAATGACCCGCTGAGGTATTTTTTTTACTTTACAATAAATTATGTATGGGTAAGCAAGAATTAATCATAATAAAACCAATTAATTGGAAAGTAAGTTCAAAATTTATCATTATATTGACCGTTCACAATATAAGTATATTTTAAGAACCAGGAGCCCCTTGCTTCTAACAGAGAAACTTGGTTTTCCCTCATTCATAGCTGCCAATCCTTCCGGTTTACCCGGGAGTTTTCCAGTTTTTCAATCATTTTCCGATTTTACGGCCGGAAACTAGTTTCTCCCGGTTTTTCATAATTTTCAGGAAATTTCTGAATTTTTGTGAAAGTTTTCTACTTTTTTGCTTAATTGAGCCTCAATACAGTCTGTATTTTTCAGATACTGATCCAAAGTGTGCAAATATGGCAGAATTGTGTAAAAATGTGAATGAAAATGTTGAATGATATTGAACATTATATGGTAAACATTAAAATGTTCCTCATTTAGTTCATAGAAGACAGATTTTTTATGTAATATCTATGCGTACATATATATTAAAATCTTCTGTTTTTTATCCAAAATCTTCCGGTTTTCGAACAAACTTAGTTGGCAGCTATGCTCATTGCAATTACAAGAAGTATAGTTTACTAGGGCTGTCTAGTTTTCACGGGCCTTCCAGAGAATTCCATTAGAAAATACAAATCTATTAAACGACTAGTCTTGCCCGAATTCTGTTTCCTACAAAATACCAACCATAGATTTTTGAAATCACTTATTCAAAGAAAATTCATTTAAAATATTTAATTGAGGATCAAGTTATTAATACTGTGTTACAATAAACACTGTGTTAAAAACTGGTCAAAATTTTACAAAATCCTCTATTTCATGGAGGATACTATGAAAAATCACTAGATGGCTTTCTTTTTGATGAGATCTTATTTTTAGGGAATCTTGATACTTACCGAACATTACATTGTCTTAACCGAAATGACTGGTCCGCGTTTCCATTGAAATTAATTGGACCTGTTTATTCCTACCCTTGTCCCCTGAAATTCAAGAAACCCCATAACAGTTCCTTGAAATTTTTTGAAATGTGTGTAGGTAAACCAAGTTTGAACGTCAAGGAAAATGTTTTGATGCAGATATTTGTTCAGGTGTATTGCAGGAAAAACTTAAGAACAGAAAGATGAGCAAAAATCACATTAAATATTTTTTATTGGGTAAATAATTGTTAGATACCCCAGAAAGTCGATAAACATAGATTCAAATTAATTCATTACATTTTATTTTATTTATGCGCCACTGGACCAGCGGACCACCGCAATTTCGATGTGGTGAAATTCAATCCCTGAGGGTTTTTTCTCAACTTCTAATCACAATTTTTTTGCGCTTTCTTGTACAAACCCCACACAAGACACCGCTTGCCTAGCAAAGGATGGTCCTTCACAGAAAAGTAAAACCAAAACGAGTTTTAGTCGAAAGTAAGATGATAGTGTCCATCTTCTTTGATCTAATTACACTTTATGAAGAGAAGAGGTAAGTAGCTCAGCCGGTTTTTCATCACTGGTACTATTCGGACTTAGCACACTAGACTGGCCTGATGAGAGCTTTTTTCGTCTAGATCAGAGGACCTGATTTTGCTATAGAGAAAGTTGCGTTTTTTACGAGTTGGAGTTAGAGAAATGACTTAATACATATGTCGTTTCAATTTAGCAACGTGTTTATAAAGGCCGGTAAAATTCTTGCAGTGCTTAAGATCAGTGATAGATTTGAGATCAGGTTCTAATCTCTGACATCATTGTCAACGAAGTTATTTTCTTAGGCGGTCGGGGGGGGTAATTTTTTTTGTGGAATGTGAGATGGAATGCTAAGTATGTTTGTTGCTAGTTTTTTTACGTTACTATACCTTTATTATACCCTTAACTCTTATACAGAAGTTATCCATCACTGTCACTTGTATATCTCGTCCTGTTAGTTGACTAAACGTATTTAATTTAGGTAACTTATGAAAAGATGAATGATCGTTACTATTATAAACAATAAAGCTTAACTCGCACTTTGAAATGTTTAAATTTCATTATAAGCTTGATACACGTAATATCCTTTCATTTCTAAAATAAAATGCAGCTTATACAGTGTTTTAAAACAAGCATTTCTCTGTTGCAGAGCAAATGATCCGTATCCTAATGGAACAAGGCTGATTTATTGTGTCCAAATATCTCTGCATTCTGACCTGTCTCGCTTGACCACCGGGATTCATACCTCGGTCAGTTGCGACTTTAAGCCATAAGCCAATTTGAATAAGATTACTAAGCTATTTCTATCGACACATTTCAATATTACCCATTGGTTAAAATAATTTTTTGTTAGAAGTGGAGAGCATTTGGTTGATATCTGTTTGATCAGAAAATTGTTAAGATGAGGAATAAATGAATGTTCAGAAGACATTTCGATCACCGCGATTTGATTTTGGTTTTGAAAATGATTCGGCTAACTGTTACATGAACTTATTGTTTTCAGTTCATTGATTCGCGATTATTCTTGTCTTATCTGTGTAAAATAATCTATATATTTTTAAAAATCTTAAATAAACACGAAAATGTGTCTAATAGAAGGATTCCTGTAACAGGGATGGCGCAAAATATCCTGATGTGGATCATGCGCCATAAAACACCAACCTGTAACAGCGACAAAAAATTGACTAGGTCTTTAATTTTCTAAATTTTCGACGAAAAAATTTTTCCATTTCATCATTTAAAGAGAACCGGAAGTTTTTTGTACAATCCTTTTTTCTTTTGGGGCTGTATGCATTCCGTATTTCTGCTGTGGTTCTATATTATATTTTCTTTCACCTGAAAGGATTCTATTGTTTAGTCTTTTAGGGGGCGGGTTGAAAATGCCATCACTTTCCATGTTTCTGGCGTTTCCCTTTTCCATGCGGTTTGCACGCTCTACATCTTTTAATATTCCCAGGAAGATTGAGCTTTAACTTTTCCCTTTACTTTAAATCGAGTTTTTCCCGAAGGATGCGTTATTCTCATCTTTCCCGTCCTCTTTAATTTTTTCAAAGGGCGTATTTAATGACCTTGCTTGATTATTTTTTACCTTGGAATCTTGAGTTACCTTAATCGATAGTTACTTTGTTTTCTCAGGGTGTCTTCAATTTAAGACGTGTTTTACTGGGTTGATAAGTAAGCATTAGTGCGAGATCCAATTTATATAAAAGTTTTATTTTTGTGTTCTGTAACAAGGTTTGATATTAAAGAGTGTTGTTTAATGACTTAAGTTTGACGAGAGGAATACGGTGTTAAGTAAACTTTTGATTTTCAATAATTTTTTGTTTAATAACCTGTTAAATGTCGTCAGTTGGTCTTATAATGATTACCGTTAAAAATGTTAATGTTTAAGGTTTTTTATGTAGTATCTTTATTCATTTTTAAAGTCTTTTATCAGAATTTTAATGCCTTAGAATGTTGTTGTAAATAAAAGAAGCACTTTTACTAAATAAAAGCCGAAATCACCGTTGTCTCCTTTTAACCTTTACTATAATTATTAAATCGGATACTCATACAAAACTCGCATTAAAAACCCTATAAATAATATTTTGGCCCTTAATGCGAGGGCTTTATAGAAATCCTAGACATTCAGCATAAAACTTTAATTTGTTTCACCCAGCACACTTTTATAGTGATAATGTTAGCTATAAAATTATTTTATGGTTTCGAGTTCATATTTATGCTCTATGAATTATTTAAGATTTACGCTGAAATATCGCTTATTGTTAAGTCATTTCCGATTTGGTAAAGGGTAAATGTAGTAATAGTTATAGTTTAGCTACATTTTCATGCATGGCAAAGAATTCCGTTTTAGTTTACGATCTTCCAAATAAATCCCGATTTTTTTCAAGGAATTTCCTCCTTTATAAGAGCGCTTTGTCCAGGGGATAAAAACCATCTTGACAGGCTCCTTTTATCATCAATGACTGGGTCCTCTGTAATAAGGCTATTTATCCTATCAGGGAAGCTTTGGAAATCTACGGCTGGGTTTGTCAGGAGAAAAATGGGATTTAATTGACGGGATTCTTTTTATATCAAAAGCAGTTATTTTGAACCGTATGAATGTATCATGTGACAATTATTTTTTTTACAGCAATAGGTATTTTGAACGGAATTCTACTCTGGTATTTTTGATGAATAGGTATTATTTTGATTGCAGATGAATAGGTTAGGGATGTAAATATTTTATCGCTTCTGACAAGTTTTACCAATTGGTTTCCATCCGAATTACCTTTTAATGATACGTTTGTTTATAAATAACATTGATTTTTTGAAAACGCTTCAGTTGGAACCTGTGGATAATGATACTGACTTGTAACGACATATTTTGCATGTTACGATGTTCTTTTGTTTGTCCCGGTGTAAATAGAAAGCTACTGACTGAAACTAGTTAGGTCCTCAACATTATTTTTGTCTACTTTGGTTTCAATCTGAATTGGCCCTAAATGATAAATTTATGTCTGACATTTATTTAGAAAAGGGTTTCTGCGAGACTTGTGAATAGCTATAATGATGTCGATAACGATAAATGAATCACCATTACTATGTTCCTTTTTGTCCTAGGAAAATTACTTTCTAATGAAATAACGAACTGTTTCATAACGATAGACTGTCCAAGTGATTTTCTTTGTCTTTACGCTATTATCATGGCATGGCCAGTAAATTTTACTGCTTTTTTTAACGTATGGACTTTCTTATGACTTGTTTATCATAATTTTCATTGATTTTGGAATAGTCCGCTTTGTAATACAAAACGTCATCTCTTGTCACTCCTTGGCCATAAAACACGAAACACCTCTCCAGAAGTTTTGAAAGTCCCAAACGCGCATAATTTTTCTTTGTTTTATGATCTGAAGCGCCACTAGGTATTCGGTATCCTCACGACTGCACTATTCTGTCTCAATATGCATATATGTAGGGTGACATTTACCTCGTATATCCCTGTTTTCTAAGCTACTGAAGGTCGCAGCAGTCACGGGCAATGGATGCATGCATTATTTTGTCTGATCCATATCTGGGCGATACGGTATGTATGCCTTGACCAGATAACTCTTCTACTTATTTTTGGCTGCATTATTTTGCCTTGCTGTGGATACGTTAGTTGGAAAGAATCTAACAAATAGGTTGAACTAATCGAATTATAAAATTTTAGTAGTGCTTGTTCATGCTATAGAGGAGTTACAAAAACCAAAACTTCAAATCGTAAAAATATGTACGTGTTGGATTTTTTGCTGAAATCAGTTATTTAAAATATATTAGAATCAGCCACTGGCTCTTAACTTTTTTTGGTAGTTAACTTGTAATCGTATTTTGTATTAACCTTAATAAAAAGATGTAATTGATAAAATGTTAACTTACAAAGGAAGAAAAAATTCTCATGGGAAATTGAACTTAAACTAATTTGCTTAAAATCTTTTTGTATATTTTAAACATGTTTAAAAAAAGTTAAAATGAGACATTCGATTCGTTGATTGTCTTTCAATAGATGCTAACATGAGATCTTAATAGTTATTGATTATTCAATCAACCAAGTATTACATCAATAAACTCTTTAATAGAGGTGTTAAAACAAAGCATTTGGTATATGAATGAAAAAACCTTATCGAAGGTTACTTGCTGAAAAAGATAATGGGCTACATGGTTTTTCAGTTGTTAGTTTTCAAAGAGAGTAATTGCCCTTCTCCGTTTTTTCCAACAATGCAAAGAATTCAGCTGCAATTAAAAAAATTTCAGCTGCATCCCCACCTCGGCTGCATTTTTCTGGCCATCGCCGCGCGCAATTAAGCTGATGCGCCAGGAATTCAACTGATTAAAGATAGACGCTGTTGACTAATGTTCCTGGCGGAAGCCCTCGATATATGTCAAATCCGTTTTTTGGCGATAGGAATTAGATTTCCCCCTGCCTTATTATTGCAACTGCTTTCCAAATAGCCAATTCCCCCGCCGTTGCTACCATAAAACTCGCAATTTTCTGTCTTAACCATAGAGGTATAAGAATAATAGAGACGGCATGGACGGCAACCCTGTGTTCCAAAGATCAATGCTAGGCAAAAAGAATTCTTTAACATTGGAGCTCCCATAGACGCTTCGATTTCGAAGGTGAAAAATCGTAATAACTCATAGAAAAATGATCGGAAAAAGAAAAAAACACCTGTTTATGATGTAGAAGGAAAAGACTAATTATTCTGAGCTTAAAAATTTATAATATCTCCGAAACATTTTTATGAATGGGATTTTAAAAAACTTCGCGCCGAGTTCGTTCGACTTTCACGAGCTATATTCGATTAAATTTGACAGAATTTCAGTTAAATTACTTCTAGTATTATAAAATGAAGATTTGTGATTAGATTGGATGTGTTTTTGAGTCATTCAAATCAATATTTCTGGTTGAAAATTGTTTTTTACGAAGTTAAGTCATGAAATGAGCTTTGGCGGCCGTTGGCGATCGAGCTTGGCGCTTGTTTTGTGTTGGTGCGGGTTTAATTTTAGCGCGTTATTATTTTTTTATTTTACCTCTTTCTCAAGAATTCAAGAAGATAATTTCCAATAGTTATTAAGGAATAATATAAATGCATATTCCAATTATTGAGATGCAGTTTCTAAATAATTGTGATTTTTTAAAGTTTCTGTGGATTTTTTTTGCCATATTGTAAAGACTATTTTTAGATTGCTGCTACATTAATGCTAAATGTATCAAAATAAGTTACCAATATTTACATTTATGTAATTTTTGTAACAATATTGTTAATAATATCATTATGGATATTTGTACAAGATTTGGGTACTTCTTTTAGAATTGTAATACCTCAATAAAATAATGTAATAATAATTGAATCGTCAGTTTGAAGAAGGGAATAAGTCCAAAAAATGACAAATTGACTTTTTGTGCTCAAAACAATCTCTAAGCTTTGCTCTACACATGGGTGAAAAGAGGGGAACAATAACTAACCCCCATAGGGAGATATCGCCCCTTGAAAATGTGAAATCGATGTCCATTCATTGTATTTTTTAAGCTAATTTTGGAATTAAAGTTAATTTTTCTTTCTCCTCATATTCTTTGTGCTGTAAACTAAGTTAAAATAAATTTTCTCTTCATTTCAATGTTTTTCAAACTTTTTTTTATGGAGGGAATGTTTGACTCCATTCATATTCACTCACTCCATTGATACTGCTTTAATAACTCAGTTTCACTATAATTTTGAATTTCATTTGTCTTATTCTTTTCATTTCACCCTTTTGTGTTGTAAACTAAGGAGAAATATAAATTTAAATGTGATTTTAAGGGTTTTTAAAGATTTTTTCATCTGAAAAATTTCATAAGGTGTAAGAAGGGAATAAGTCCATCAACTTATTTTGGCTGTAAAATATTTTTGAATACAGTTATATTTGTTTTGATGATTGCTCTGTTTTTTAAATAGGGTTCTGAACTTCCAGTAAAAATTTCGCGGTTATACACTGAAAATTCCGTTACTTATACAGTTTTTTTCGATTTTCTCAAAACTTGATTTTTGGACTTATTCCCTTCTTCAAACTGACGATTCAATTAATGTCTCCATCACTGGGGCTGTTTAAAAAATTTTTCGCTTTGATATCCTTGAAATTTCATAACACAAAACCTAATCAGTAGAATGTAATCTTATTAATTTAATTTACTAGTTCAAAAGCCATCAAATGTTTAATTCGAAAATATTTTTTCATTTGCGAGTTTGCCATTAAAAAAACTGTAATCAGCAGATTGGTTGGTTGGGGTTTTATGGCATAAGACCCCCCTATTTTCAGAAAAATATTATTTTGAAGCCACATACTCTTATGAATGAAGATTACCGTCACTCTTTTTCCTATTAGTTTTTAGGTATTTAAAATTTGAAGTTTCAAGCTTTTCGGTGCCTTTTCGGTTTTTGCAACATTGTTTGCTAAGATCGCGAAGTGATAAGTAGAGGGGGTTAACGAGCTTTAATGAGAAAGGGGAAGAGTCTCCAAGTTAAATAAGGTAAAAAGTAGACCATCAAATTTCAAAGTGATAATTCACTTAACAAATCCATAAACTTCTTCCCTGTATGTTTTCGGATGTAATTCGCTATTCAAATTACACAATTTATGCACTTCTATATAAAAGCAAAATTAATTAACTATTTTTTAAATCTTTCTAACCACTTAAAGTAACAGTTTACTTTAATTTTTGTATTCATCAATTTAAAATTGCTTTCATTTAAATATTGCGTGTGCTTTATCGTTGTGAATTAGAATAGGATATAGAGTAGTGTTAATTTCATTTATGTTTCAGATAACAGATACTGGAATTAAAATTTCTTAAATAAAATGTAACCTAATTTATATTTTAACTAGTGATGGGCAGGTATCGATACCAAATACTTAAGTACTCGATACCTATAGGTATCGAGTGTATTCGATACCCACAAAAGTATCGATACTTTATTCACATATTTCGTTTTAAATTTTTCAATGAAGTAATCTTTATAATACCTACTGTAGATCAAACGCAGCCTGTTTCCGTTTTCATTTTGCAACGCTCAAACCCAAGTCGTTATCATCCGCGAGAGAAATTTGACGCGGCTAGGTTTTTCCCCCGCCAAATCCTTCGCCTCTATCCACCTCCAGGCCCGTAGCTAGGGGGCTTTTTGATGGATCGCTTTCAGTTTTTTGAATATTAGTCTGATTATGGATAGGCCCTAAAAAAAATTGTCCCTTCAGGTTCATTTCCCGACATTGAAAAAAAGTACTCGATACCTAAAAGTACTCGATACCTATAAGTATTCGATACCAAAGTATTCGATACCTATAAGTATTCGATACCAAAGTATTCGATACCTAAAATTATCGATTTTGCCCATCACTAATTTTAACTATAAAAAATACGATAGCATTGATACAAAAATACGAAACTTATAAAGCAACAAAAATATATATATTCTGAGCGCCATGCCAAACAGCGCGATAACCTCGCCAAATAGCGTGAAATCTCGTAAATCATAGCTTTGACATGCTAGGCAGTCATGGGATCGCTCGCTTCCGTTGAAATCGGACCCGATTCCTCCTCTATTCTTCTATCCTAACTCTATGGTCTTAACATACATCCACCCGTGTTGTAAGCACCGATATAATGGAATTTCCGCCATCTTCCGAAGGGAAAATTGGATCTACACTTTCTATTTCGCCTATGAATTTATTTTCTGCCGACTCCAGAATAAATCCGAGGATCCAATTATCATGCTCGTTTTTGCTTTCCTCCACCCTCATTGTTTGCGATGCTTTTGATGTTTTCCTTTTGCTGTGTTTTGCGGAAGAAAGGTAATGATTTACACATTTATCTATCTATACAAGGAAGGAATTATTTTGGACCGTGAATTAATGTGCTGCCATGACTTCGAAGTGTAGCAACATTGTTGGGTGACCTGCGTTGAACTTGCGTTTTGATAAATATCACGTTTGCGTCTTCTATTGTAGCGTCTATGCAAATAAATTGATATAAGATTTATTTATATTTGGAATTTACATTTTTCACTTTGATTTATTTTGGGATTATTTTCTCCCCGACTGAACGAGGGAAGAAACATTCCCATACACAGATTCTTCCAACTATTTTAAATTTCTTTTTTATGACTGTGGGTAATATTTTTTTAGTCTATATCTTTTAAAATATATCAGGCTTGCAAAACCTGCGGCAGCCCTCTTTTTTTCGGCCCGACAAGTTTTGTAGGATTCCGAGGTTTTGAAAGATTTTATTTACTTTTGAATATCAAGATTTGATTTATAAAAATTTATGTTAAGTTCTCAAGAAGAATTCACCACCACAGGAAAATTTTGAAACTGTATTTCTACCAATTTACAAATGAAGAGAGCTTTCAATAGTTAAATAAAAACGTGTCCTGTAATTGTCAAAAATATAGACATTTCAATCAATTACTACGTAAGTGTTTAACTAACATACATTATACAATTTTTTTACGATAGAGAAATATTGAAAAACGTAAATAGGAAATAAAGAAAATCTCTTATGTAATTATTTTCCCACGTTTCTTACATTATTTTACTTTGTATGTATCGTAATGGTCTGAAAAACATTTATAGTCAATAGGAAATATGAAAAAAAAATCTGAAACGTACACTTCATTTATTACCCAATTGACCAATTGCGTTTGCTTCGGAATATCTCTGCTACGGAGTTGCTAAACAAAAGTATTTCACTTTATAAGTTTGAATAACTAACATCACATAAAATGAATACATTAATTTGTATGCATATAATTTATTTAAATCGCCATGTGTTTAAAAATCTGGAAAAGTGTTTATTTGTATAAAGCTGGCATTTTCTCATCAGCTGCACGAGTTGTGGCTTAATTCGGTAATGGTTGCGTAACTGTTAGGTAAAACGATTTGTGTTCATGTTTCAATGTCTTTTCAAGCATTGAATGTTTCCGAAACCACACAATTAATCTCTTTGGGTAATACCGCTTTTAACGTTGAAGATTTTCATAAATTACCAATACAAAATGCTATGTTTAATTTAAATCTGACACTCGTAACTTGTTTTTATATACCAGAGTTAATATTGCGTGTATTGTGGAATATTTGTCTTGACACTCGTTGTTATTCAGGAATTCCGAGTGCAGGGCCAAAAATTTTTTTCTGAGGTATCTCCTTAACGAGTATTCTTTATGCATTTAGTTTTAGATGACTTGCAGAAAGGATTTTAATTTTGGTGTATTAAATTTCAAAAATGTGTTAACAATGTGAATCCCAAATAAAATAGGAAGTCTGGGGGGAAATTTGCCTCTTAAAATAGTTCTCATTTTGTGAAACCTAATTAGATTACTCCCAAAGATTACCCCTAATTGTTAGCGGCAGGATGTTCGAGGACAGTATAAAATAAAATACAAGTTATAATTTTAAGTTGGTTTTGGGGTACCTACTCCAGAAAACTTTTGGAATTTTTGCCCCTAAAATTGGTGTTTTAACTCATTTTTGAGACCCGTTAGGTTACATCAAAAAAGACCTCTCCTTGTAAATCACAAAATTTTAAAGGAAAAACCGCATATAATACATCTTAAAATTTCGTGGGGGGTTCCTGAAAACTTCTGGAATTTTTGTCCTTTAAAGTTAGATTCTGACTCATTTGGAGAAAATTTGGGCTAAACCCGAAGAGGACAGCCCCTTGTAAGTCACATAATTTTCAACTTCAAAACAGCATAAAAATTGATGTCGAAATTTCGGAGGGGGTAGGGTTAACCCCCTTGGACAAGGCCCTGAACGAGTGTACCTTTATGTAATAAATAATTGCAGTTTTGGTGTTACCCGAACTATTTAAGTTATTCCCCATTCCATTTGACCGATCTCTGCGCATCTTGAAAAATGTCTTGAGTCGTATGAATTCGAAAGTAGAAGAAGCAGTTTTGTATTCATAACTTGGGTTTGTCAAAGATAGATGCGCGTCAAATATCTTATCTTCTTCGTATCAGCAATATGAACATGGACTAGTGCAAACTTGTTTGTATTCCATTTGTGTGTTTCAGTATTTAATGTGGAAAACTGAAAATGATAATGTGTTGACGCATGACGGGAAATGTGTTTTTGCTATCGTGCGGTTTGTTTAATTTGTGACATTCTTACAAGGTATTTTTCACTATTCTTTCTGAAGGAAGTGCAAAAAAATAGAATTTAAGATAAGATATTTTTTGTAAACTTAAAACAGTGAACTCGATACTTTCCAACGGAACTTTTAAAATAGAGGTTTTGAGACCTGAATAAACAAATTTATTTAGTACTTTTATTTTTAGTTCCTTTTTGTAGGGTTTCGCTAAAAACTTTCAAGAAGGGAAATATGATACGATTTTGAGTTAAGCACTCAAGGTATTTCAAACAGTGCTGAAATTAATCGGATTTAAGGATGGGGGGACTATGAATTTTCTACTTACACTAAAGAAAGCTTCTTAAGTACTTTAAGTAATATATGAGGAGCAAACAATCAAACCGTGTTTTCTCCAAAAAAAATGAGTTACTGCTATTTTCATGATCTCCACATTAAACTGCACAAAATAAAGCTATTATCTTCAACTAAAACAAGTTTTAACCTATTCTAAAACTACTTAGAAAATTGATACAAGAATAGAAATAGAAATCATTTAAATTTGAATTTTTGAAATTTTGAAATTCCATTCTGTACTAGCGCTTTAAAGCTACTGAATACTAAAATAGAGATCATTAAGTACAATAATATAAAATTAATTAATTAGAATAATTAAAGCATGCAACCACTGAATGACTTCATCAGGGGTTTGTTTCAGGGTTGGCAAAAACCCGGGTTTTTTTGATAATTTTTTTCGGGTTTTTCAATAAAACCCTGAAAAAACCCATATAAAACTGGGTTTTTTCAAAATTAAGTGGTTTTCTACTATAAAGTGTGTTTTTTAAAATTTTATTGAGTTCTTTCTATGTTAAATGTGTTCTGTCAAAATAATGTCAGTTTTTCCACAGTTAAGTTGTTTTTTTTAAAGTTTTGATGCTTTGAAAAAACCCACTGAAATCGTAAAAACACCCCTTATTTACTGGAATCTGGTTTAAATTTTGAAAAAACCCACTAAAATTTGAAAAATATCCTAAACTTTGAAAAAACCCATTCAATATTGAAAAAAATCGATTCAACTTTGAAAAAACCCAATGAAATTTTTTTAAAAATCTTTATTTTTTATATCTAGTTTGAACTTAAAACGTCCTAAATTTTGAAAAAAACCCATTCAATAATGAAAAAACCCACTGAATATAATGAAAGAACCTATTTAACTTTTTAAAAACTCCCTGAAATTGAAAAAACACCATTTAATTTTTAAAACCTAGTTTAAATTTTGAAGGAACTGTCAAAATCTTGATTTTTCTTGAAAAAACCCAAAAATGGGTCCAAAATGTGGGTTTTTTCACATGGGTTTTTTTGAAAAAACCCATTGGGTCCAATCCAGCCAACCCTGGTTTGTTTGCTCCTCATATATATATTTCAGGTTTTCATCACAAATCTCCGAATCGAATGTTAAAAACATATTGCATATTATCTTATGCTTCAGCGTTATAATATCTAATCCGAAAAATGAAAAAGAATTGAAACTGGACTAGGGGTTTATGAACATCTTTTTATTACAAGCAAAAAAGGATTAACCCGTTGCATTATGAGCTGCGAACTGGTGATAAAAAGGCACTTTCATAGGCTAGCTAAGCTGTTGTAGACCAGATTATTTTCCCTTTTGTATTTATGATAAAGCATTTATGCTACAAGGTTCCGCGTGTAAGAAAAAAAGCGCTCTCACCATTAAAAAAGCAGTTTCTCTTCGATTTCCCGTAGGTTGAAGCCGTGAAATTTGGGTTAAAACACGGCCCGCGGCGAATAAGGGAAAGTTACTCTAAACCCGCGATTATCAGCTGTTTCTTTCGCTCCATTGCATCTCGTGCGTTTGTACTCATGTCGGCTTTAGCTTGTAAGCAGGAAACCCTTTAGGAAGAGTGCTAAGAAGAAAAATAAGTCACATCGCTTATTAAGTTCATCAAAAGCTTTACACCTTCGCGCTTACATTTTCATGAATGAAAGTCTCGTGTTAACGTTAACACCTACTTTTAGAATATCTTTGGTATTCTAATAATGTATGCCAATGGTGAGGGAAATATTAAAAAAATCCCCAGGTTGGGTGTTTTTGATCGAGTTACAGTGGGCAGTTTTAGGCTGAACGCATTTAAAAACAAGATTGGAGTGAAAATATTTTTTGTATATTGTGGTAACTCAAGAAACCAGTTATAAATTAAATTAAAACTTTCTTATGCTGTCAAGAAAAAATAAGTTTTAAATATGTTAGGTCTTCTCATCAGTTGATATTCTTAGCAGTGCAGACTTTTAGATTTCTCTCCTCAAATCTAAGATTCTAGTCAAATTTGTTATGCAGTCTTTTCCTTAGGTAGGTTAGATGTGTGTGCTCCTAAGAAAATATTACTATCTTCTAAAGAGAATCTGAAATTCAGCTCTCTTAAAATGCTCAACCGAAAGAGTATCTTGTTTCGGCTACCTGAAATCTCCCTTTAATAACCAAGAAATAGCCATGGAACTTAGGAATCGAAATTCACGTATGTTCAAAGGTATGCAGTTTATTGCGTCATTGCTTCTATTCAGAGATCCGGTATTCCATGTGGGTGGGTAATGGTAGTTTCTTGAATACTCTTGCAAAAAAATCTGCTTTTCATTCATTGATCTTTTCAAAATGGCCGACGGATGAAGCAGATTCCCCCTGGGCTCGCGTAAAAAAAGCTACAAAAGAGTGTAAGACTGAGTTGGAAGTCCTTAGAGGAAACTGCTCATTTTCCTCTCTGAAAGAATGAGCGAGATGCTATGGAAACAACTTTTAAATTGAAATGAGCAAAATCTGTAGTAGGTTAGTATAACCGTTCGAACTGGGAGCTTGTTGACCCAAAGTTGAGAATCTTGTATCCGGAAAGTCTAAATTTTTTTCTAGGTTTAGCATCCCCCAACACAATCTTTGCTTTCTACTAACTCTAAACATACTTTTCTAAAGGTAAATTATTAAATGATTGTCATATAAATTATATGCAAATCCGTATTAAGCCGTGATCCCTATTATTAATTGTTTGTTTTACCAGTTTCTGTTACTTTGTGGTGTTAAAAATTTAGTTTTATTTAAAGAAAATTAGGTGGTAATGATTTATTTTGATGATTTGCTCTTAAAATATCTCATGAGTTTCATCCCTTTAAAGCAGTGGTTCCCAACAGGTGGTCCGCGGACCACTGGTGGTCCGTGAGGCCTTCAGAGGTGGTCCGTGAGAAGATTTTTTAATAATTTATCCAAAAAATGTGTGGAAAATTTAAAAAATAGTTTTCTTAATTAAACAGTCCAGGAAATAGTAAAAACACTACAGATACGTAACATAAAAAAATCATACGTCTCATAAATAAAAAATGTTATGTTCTCTTTCTCTCCTATGAATCATTTGTTCATTTCTATTATTTTGCACAGTTTTATTAAACAGTAGTTAATTGCAGAGTATAGAAACGAAATGTGACGGGGATGTGGAAAAGTATTGCATCAGATAAATTAAAACTGAGAGGCGTCAGGGTGGGGCTAATAAAGAATCGAATGATCGGACTTAATACTTGGTTTGATACTGTAGCGTCAATGTTCAGAGAGCGCCCCCAGGGATTGTGGTAGCCAACAGATACGAACCCAGTCAGCAATGTAAGGTTTTTTTAAGGTTTTTTCAACCCTGAAGTGCAACCCAAAAAAGATGTTTTTAAGGTTTTACTAGAAAACCTTGCAACCCAAGGATTATCTCAACAAAACCTTTGGCGGAGGTGGGCTAGTTGACGCTTGCAACCTTTTGCGTAACCTTGCGGAAAAACCTCAAATTAAGGTTACAGGCATAGGTTTTCGTGACGTTGGTCACATTGAGGTTGTTTTGAGGTTTCTTATAAACCTTTTTACAATATTAGAGGGAAAGATTTTTGTAACGTTGCTTACATGGAGGTTGATTTTAGGTTGCTAATAAACCGTAAAGCAATGGGTTTTTTTAGGTTTTTGTTGGGTTTACAAAATTTTTTTCCAAGTTCTAGGTTTAGAATCGTTTTATATATTTTTTTCGAAAGTTCTTAGTTGAACTATACGACGTCGAAAAATTATTCCTGAAATTATGCGCCACACTTAGTACATATTTTCAGGAATATTTTTACATCATATAATTCAACAAAGAAACTATGAAAAATAAAAAGTGCTATGCTTAACTACTCTGACAAAAATAAAACTAATTTATTCCAAGTTTTTATAGTTAGGTCATTAAACCCAATCTTTTACAAAAATTAACTAGAATTTATTCACAGTTTAATTACAGAACAGTGTCTATATAAAATTAAGATTTATACAGTATTAAAATTTTAATTTAAATAAATTTAAATTGTTTAAAATATTTTTTTTAAAATTTCTACAATAACTTTAATTTAGGCTCTTGAAGCTCTGATAAAAAAAACTTACCTTTTAAATTTTTGATCTAGAAGGCAGAGGAACAGGCAAATTTTCATTCCAAAAAATTATTTCAATACTTTGAATGCAAGAAAAATCCTTTAGTTCATTGAAACATTTTTTTTTTCAAATTCTACAATAACTTGGCTTAATTTAGGCTCCTAAAGCACTGATAAAAAAACTTACCTTTTTAATTCTTAAATCTAGAAAGGAGGAACAGGCAAATTTTCATTCCAAAAAATTATTCCAAGACATTGAATGCAAGAAAAATCCTTCAGTTTATTGTACTGATTTATTTACAAACAAGGATAATTTTACAAACAGCCTTCAAGCACTACAGGACTCAAGGTAAAAGTGAGTCATACAAAAAAAATATAGATAAAATATAAATTTAATCAATTCCCTAAATTCATCAAAAATGAAGGGAAATATACTATGAAACTTATTAAAATTACAAATATGATACCTAAACATTATATATATATTTATGGAAAATTAGTCTACAAAAAGTGCTTCAAAGAACAATCTTACAAGGGACATCGTAACCAGACTTGACAGCTCCTGCAAAAAATACAAACAATTTATTTAACTATTTAAAAAAGTAATTATGCAATAACCTGTTAAACGTGCCACTTCATAGTAAAACATCTCAAGAGATAAGAAAATACTTGAAAGTGCCAACAACAAATGTTTAAATTAACAGTAGGGTAGAGTGGGGCACCTTGGGACACACCACTTTTCAGACTCAATTTTATAATTATGAACTTGTGCTAAAATCTATTCATCAACGTGTTTTGGTTTATTTAGTGTGTCTAGATAATTATTTCACGTTATCTGGTTTTGTGCAATACAAAGTAACAATCACATTTAGTTTTTAAAACATTTTTTAAAATATATGAAGTGTATTTATGTTATTACAATTAAAATGAAATTAAAATATGTGTATTCACTAATATTTTAGAAAATAAAGAGAAAGTTTTTGTTCAGGGTGGCTACAGAAACTTAGAAAACAAATTCCCTGACTTTTCCCTGATTTACAGGAACTAATTCTATTAATTTTCTGGCTTTCTCTGTACTTAGAACCATTACATGCATACAAGATAATTAAAAAATCACTACTTTTTACTTAAAATGAAAAAAATTACACATAAAGTATTAAAACTTAATTTGGAATTTGAGTTATGCTTGAGTCCATGCAAGTATAAGATGCAGAATATTTTTCTCAATGAGCTAATGAAAGCAAAAAATAATCATCACAAGGTATCAAAGCAAGAAAAATCTCATCCGGAAATTTCCCTGATTTTAACTTATTTTTAAGAATTTCCCTGACTTATCCCTGATTTTTCCAGATTAATAAAATTCCCTGACTTTTCCTTGAAATCCCTGATTTCCAAGTTCTGTAGCCACCCTGTTGTTAAATATAAAAGAGTAATTAAGCTTAACATTCAAAGTGGGTCACCAAGGGACAGTCAGGTGTGGGGCACCGTGGGATATAATGTTAAAAGACACCTAACTCATGTGAGCAAAAAATGTTTTTATAAAGAATTTAAGAAAGTAGATATTTGTAATTTGATGCAAAAAATCACTTCAAGTAAACAGAAAAACTGATTTATGTCAAGACAAAAATGAGGATATCCTTGAATAATTTTGATTTTAAAATATGTTGGATGTCTAATTTACTTAACATAGCTTTATCATTATTTATGTTACTTTTGTATTTTTCAAAATAAACTAATATTTTTGTAGTATTACTGAAAGAGTCCAAAGGTGGGACACTACTGAGGCACCTTTGGACATTAAGAGATGTTTTTTAAATTTGTTATTATAAATTCCCAAAAAGATATAGGAAGCACCCAATAGCTTAAATAAGCAAATTTACCACATTATTAAGAAAAAAATATAGTAAAATCAAATTATTCAGCTATTGTAATATCCTATGGGACATCCATAAATTACATGAGGTGTTTTTTCCAAAGTCTTCTTCCCTTGGCAAGATTTTGCTGGACCCCCCGTGAGATTTACCTACAACCTTTAAAAATAATTTTCTATCCTATTCGTTTGCATTTTGTGCTTCATAGCACCTAAAACTTTTACATTATTAACGATGTGGGGGAAAAGGACATTATGTTATCATCAGGTTTTCTTTATTATAAAAATCACACAAAACTATTTAAAATTTTACAATAACCCACAGACATTCATTTACACCAGAAAAACTGCCAATGAAGTAAAGAAATTATCTACTAAATTTTAAATGGGTTACAACAAGGTATTCTTATCTCCACAATTAATTTAAAATATTGATGATTAAAAGATGTTGGACAGAAAAGTTACGACTAGTCAGGCGACAGAGAGGAGGAATCGAATAGTTCAAGAAAGGCTGGGAGCGTTGAAAAGAGGAACAGACAAACGGCCGCGCAAAACAGCATAATTTTGATTGAGAAAATTTATGACATGTAAAAAGAGATGGAAAAAGCCAACAGTTCGCTCAAACTGAGAAAGAAAGAATTCCACCTAAAAATCACCACAGTATCTTATCTGTGTGTATTCCTTTCTCATACTTAAAAAATAAGAAAATCATAATTTCTAACACAAAAAGTTGACGCGAGATTTTAATCGACCCCCCCCTCTCCCTTGGGTAGATTTTTCCAAACCCTTCCCCCCATTTTGACCTCATGTAATTTATAGATGTCCCCTAACAAAATAACACAAAACAGTAATCACATTGCATTATATATACTGGCATGCATTGGCGTTGCCGGCTACTGAAAATGGGGGGACCCAAATATTTGGGATTCCACAGATTGTGTACCACGGCACCCTGGGGTGCCACGCCAATAATCAAGAAAAATTGTAAAACATAGCGAAATTTTTAAGTATGGAACGAAAAACACTTTTCTACAGAACAGTATTACCATTCACAGTTCTAAATATGATCTGATGACACAATAGGCTTTTGAATATGAATCTTCAAAACTTCATTGAGTATTAAATTAAAAATTAAACTACTCACTGGGACTCTGGATTGCTGTTCTTTTTCTTGAACGTTATCCTTAGATTCATGCTCATCTACAGTTTTCTTCGATACAGACTTTATTTCCTTATTTGGTGAGAAGACCTAAAATTTATTATTTTCATAAATTATTCTAAATAAAAACTAAGGAGGAAGAAACAATGCAAATTTTGCAAACTCAATTTTATGGTGAAGAATGGATTGCTTTTGCCAAGAATTAAAACTAATTAACATTCACAGTTCTAAATATGATCTGATGACACAAGAGGGTGCACCTAGAATTTTATGATAGCCAGTTTTATGATCCCGCTTACTTGGGGTTTCAATTAGTGAACAAAAGAATTCCCCCCTCTGAAGGGGCTGCTAGGGGAAACTCCCTAACCACACAAAGAGACGGGGGAGATAAAAGTGAGATCTTATCCCCCCAAACCGCCCGAAGGAGGGCTGTCGTGCAGATTCTAAGCGTGCATGTGTAGTTTTATACCAACGATGATGATCCTTCGGCTTTCTGTGGTGATTAGTGACATTGATAGTCTCCCCCATCTCTATGTGTGGTTAGGTAAAATTTTTAAGTATGGAAAGAAAAATACCTTTCACAGAAGAGATAAATATATGCCAAATAAGTGGTGGAAAAAAGGGGGGATGAGCGGCCCTGCCCCCCGAAATTCGGGACTGCAGTACCAAAAGAGGTTAAAATCCTAAAAACAGAAACTTACAACGGAATTGGATGGAAGGGCGAGCAGATTCAGAGGTGGTCTCAGCATTGATGATTACTGACATTTCTGGAACTGCGGCAGCTCTTGCTGCTGAAAAAAAAAAGATGAGTTAAAGCACGATGCTAATCTGTTCCCAGACACACTTTTTCTTCATAAATCAGCAACAAAAATATTTAATTAGAGCATCTAAATATTGGGTTCAATTCCTTTAACATTCATACTAAATACCGCAAATCTGTTTTGTATGCCATACATTCTAATATCAACAACAATTTTTTTATATTTTTAATGATAAACTGAACATTTATTGATCTAATCTAAATAAACATTTAAATAGTGAGTTTGAAGTATTTTAGAAATATTTCTACTTATTGGTGTCCATAACAGCATGGCGATATTTAATGGGAACATTAACTGAATTGAAATGCACAAATTGCTTTAAAATATTGGTTCAATTCCATTAACGTTCCTACTAAATACTGCCATGATCTCAGGAACACCGAACAGTGGAAATATTTCAAAATAATTTCAAACTCATAAATTAAAAGATCAATAACTGTTCAGTTTATTAATAAAAATCAGAAAAATTTGTCATTTTAATACACATGGTGTTCAAAAGAGCTTGGCATTATTTAGCGGGAACATTAACAGAATTGAACTAAAATATTAAACAAACTTTGTGCTATGTAAGTTGTTGAAAACTCTAATAATTATATCATTTGAGTGACAAACTGGAATAGATTTCACTGTTAATAGGGAGATGGCCAAAATATGTACAGCAGTCATCACGTAGACCTGTTTCAAATCCATTCCAACAAACTTTCTTAGTACGATTTACAAAATAAGTAAACAGTAAATGGCAAGTGAAATGACTCGCTATTCTTTTTTTTTTGCTAGGCAGTTAGAAACAGGGAAATCATAGTTCGAGTAGGGATGCGGGAAATCAAGGTAGCGAGCTAGGCTACTGAAGCGCAATCTTTTTTGAAGAGGGAAAGGGGTTAGTGGTGAAAAGTAACCGATTTTACCCTCCATCTCTACCTCTACAACCTTAGGAAGAGAATGGCCTTGACTTGTTTCGGATTACACTAACCCATGGCAAGAAAAGGCTAAATGATATTTGTTGACTGATTAGGTCCAATTCCGTTAATGTTTCCCGCTCAATATTGCAAAGTTTTAAACGCCATACATTCAAATATCGACAAATTTTCTTGATTTTAATTGATAAACTGAGCAGCTATTGTGTGTGATCTGACTAAACATTTTTATCCATGAGTTTGAAATTATTTAGTAATATTTTTACTTTTTGGTGTCCAAAAGAGCATGTCAATATTCAGCGGGAGCATTAACCGAATTGAACCACTGATTAAACTTCAGTCGAAGGGATGCTAATACTTATTCAAGACTGAATTGAGAAACGATTAAACATGTCATTAGAACACTAGTCCATGAAGAGCAAGGCCAACAAAACTCACTCATCGGGGATCTGTGTCCAGGACAAATTTACTACTGTTTTTCGGTAGCTTCAAAAATTCGCTGATCGTTAAAACGGTAGCTTCACAAATTCAAAATTTCTAATTTTCATAATTTATTGCTAAATTTTCACAATTTATAGCTGAATTTTGACAAATTATTACTTAACTAATAATATTTGAAAACTTTAACTCCCCTTAAAATGTAAATGTAAAGTGATTTTTACATTTGTCAATTAGTTTTAATACGCGTATTTTATTTTCACAAATTAAAAATATTTTTCAGAAATTACTGTTATATTTTTACTTAATAGGTAGTTGGCAAAAAATCCTAGACAGATCCCTGCTAATTTCCGTGACCAAGGTATGTAAGGTACGGCTTAAATCTAGAAGTGGGTTCAAACGCCAAGCCAAGAAGTAGCGACAAAGTATCAAAGTGAAGTTAGCGATTAAAAATGCACCAAGAGGCGCCAACCCAAACCCACTTCAAGATTTTTACCGTAAGGTACGATGTCCAAAATGAATGATCAAATACAAGCCCCAGTATTAATTCCCTCCCAATCCTGCCCTGTGACTCTGAAGAAAATTCTGTCGCTAAACAACCAACCAGGCAACAAAAAATTAAATCAAAGCTTAAAATTATTGAAGGATATAACACAGCATACATGTAACATCTATAAAAATCAGATAAACATATAGGACAATAACATAACTGTAGAATACACGGTGAACCTAATGTTATTTAAAAGTACGAATAGCATTAAACATACCTTACAATTAACTTACATTTTCACCATAGGGATAACAGCCACTTTCAGAACTGAAGCTGAAAGAGAAAGAAACCTTAGATCAATAAAATAAACGAATTTTGCGAACTAAGTATCGGTTGAAACACTTGCTGAAAAGGAATTTTTACAACCGAGGACATAGCGTAAACAAAGCAATACATCTAACCCTAAACACATAGTAAAACGTAAACATGAATCGGAATAATCGAAATCCAAAGAAAGAACATCTGATCATCATACTAAACTTATCAAATCAGTATCATGTCTTCTAGAGCTGAAAAAAAGAAACTTTAAAATAAAAGAGAAAGATTAGGTGGGATTATACGCCTAAATCGGAACTTATGGTAACAATGAATTAAGCCTACTTACCGAAGCCAGCTAGCTTACCACTACTACGGAAACTCTATGTAATCGATTTTAACGTAAAAATCAGAATAATTCAAGAAATCGCAGTACAAAAATAAAAAACATTAAAAAATTTACTTACCTTTTTAATTAAATGTGTGAGCGATCGGGAGATCGGATAGTCAGGTCAGCTAGCTCCAGCTCCAGCATGCAGTTGCAGAGTCCAAAAACAATGACGCCGCGCATGCGCAAGTAACGTGCGCATTCTCTTATTTCCGGAAAAGGGTGAAGATGGGTTGTGTTGATATTGAGTCGAAAGAGGTTTTAAAAAACCGCCGTTTTCTAATGTTAAAAAAAGGCTTTTTGCTAACCTTTTTTCTGGCAACCCAATGACAATAAAAAAAAAAGGTTAACCGTAAGGTTGCTTGCTAGCTGGGAAGCGAACCGTGGAAGTGTTGAAAGATACTTTAAATTGGGATGCTATGGTCAGACAGAGGGTCTTCGAGAAATCGTGGAATGAAAAGTAGAAAATTCTGAGATACACGTGAAATAGGTTTGTTCGAAGATATAAGAAAAATTTACTGCCGAAAATGCGAAAATTTCTGAACACATAAATTTTCTATTTTAATCGCTCCTTTGAAATAATTATTGACTTTTGACGCTGTTTCTTTCTGGAGAACATCATCCTCGCCCTCATCGCTTATAGAATTTCCTCTGCCACAACTCACAGTCAGTGCATGTCCAGTTTGCTTTTTTGTGATCAACAGAATTCCTGGTTATCTCATTCGTCCTGCAGTTTAATTTAAAGCTAAGCACTTTCTTTCAAATTTAAATCTACTAATATATTACCTTATTTGTTGGTTATGAAAAATAAGAAAAATAACTATTTTATACTGTTGTTTTTTAAAACTTGTAACTTTTGTGTAGGTGAGAACCCTTCCAGGGTTAATAGATAAAAAGGCTTGATAAAATAGCTAAATGTCTTATATAAAAGGTATATTTTTAAATAATAAAATATAAAATTAATGTAATTTTTCTTTTAAGTTTAATAGATTATTTGATTTTCTAAGTTCTATTTAGAAACATTTTAAGACTCGGTTTCCCTTACTTCAGAAAAAAAGTCAAAACTTTAGACCGTCCATGAGGAATGAATGCACTGAAAAAAAGTTAAAATTTTGAAGATACAGTTATGGATAGAGATGGTCCGCGGAGGTTCAAATTTAAGTGAAGTGGTCCGCAGACATATTTGAGTTGGGAACCACTGCTTTAAAGCAATAAATAAAACACCAGTGTGAAGATTAGTTATCTGAACCCAAACGGATTCAGATAATTAAATAAAAGGATTTATACACTGCTGTGCAAAAATTAAGGACGGAACGGTTTTTTCAACATAACACCTAGTAGAATTATTGTTCATCCATGAAAATCATACCAAAAGATGTTCAATGGGTGAGAATACAGGGCCCGAGAACAAATTTTCCCTATCAATATTTTAAGGGGGTAAATGGGCCCTCCATTGATAATGGAGTTCCATTACACATTTGGAGCTGTGACAGAAACGTCCATGTAAGAGGTATTTAACCGAGAAATTTAAGTTTTTTGCAATGAATATAACTATTACTGAACTCAATGCATATTTTCAATTGTTTGTGCTGCCTTTAAATGGTAGTTTTTAGGTTTTATTGAGAAATATCGGTCTAATCATCATTTTTGATAAGTTTTAGCTTCTGGGTCCTTTTTGGTAAGTGGTATCTTACCGCCAACCATGTTTTTAGTAGGTCTCACGTGTGTCTGATTGCGTTCAGGTCTGGGGACATGAAAAGTAACTTTATTCTTTCAATATCGTTACTTATGAACAACTTTGAGATAGTCATATTGTGATTTTGTGCAGCTTTTTCACTAATAAAGAGAAATCATTGACCCGAGAGGTCTTCTAAAAGAAGTAAAAGGGACATGAGAATACATGTACGCTAGTGCAGGTATCAGTGAAAATTTCTGTACTGTCTAAAGGGGTGTTGAAACGGCACAAAGAAATGCATTAGTTTCACAGAAAGGACAACTATTATTTAGGTTAAAAAAAGAAGTATTTTTAGTGTTTATGAAATTTTGCATGTCTGAAAAGAAAGTTATATCTGTAAAAGTACCTCCATTATCTTAAAAATGATGTTTAAAGACTTTTTAAAAAAAACTTTTTTTCTTATGAACGAAAGAGATCATAAGATGCATTGTATATAGATTTTCAAGATCCTAAAGTTTGGATTTTCCCACCAAAGTAAGTCGGTTTTAAAATATAATTCCACTGTATTCATTTCAAGCTCACTGCGGGAAACCTTAAATATTCCATTTTTAATTTGCTTTGAAACCCATAATTTAACAGCTATACGGTAAACAACCGATGTTAATTTCTGACTTTGAAAATGAAAGGTTTTAGTTAAACATGTCTAAGAGGCCGTCTGAGTGAATTATTTTATCCTTTGTTGATGTCATTTTGATTGCTAGAAGAATTACATTTGATAGTAAGGGTTCTTGGAAATTTGTGGCTAGCACTTTAATTTATAGTCTCGTATGAACTGATTTTATTTTTTAAGCAAATATTCGTGGATATGTGAAACAGCTGCTTATTCGGAAATGAAGAACATTGAACTTCCGCTAATTTCTCACGATCTTTTTCTTGTCATTGAAATGTCGTACTATTTCTAGAGTATGAATAGCGGGTAACTAACTATATTTAGTTCATATGAATATGAAGACTACTAGTTGTACAGTTTAAAGAAATAAATTGTACTTGGTTTGGATATTGTTAAGCCCTGAGAAATTAGCATGTATTCCAATTTAATAATACATAATTAAAATTTTCTTTTTTACTTAAAAATAGTATATTTTTCTTTATGTGTCATTGCATGCAATTAATGTTTTACTGTCCTCGTATTGGTTGTTTGATTACTCTTTGTTAAAATTAAAAAAAAGTTAGCTTAACTATTTTTAAGTTAACTGCATAGAATTTATCAATTATACAGCTAAATTGTATAGCAGATTGATTATTTCCTTCATCTCCTGCTAAAGCTCCAGTTTAGCTTGTTGTACAATGTATGTTTGAATCTAGCATGATCTTCCTTCTGAAGAATACATAACCTCGGTAAATGAAGTCTAACTTACCTGAAAGTACCTTAAGATTAATAAATCGAGTGAACTGCAACAAAAAAACAATCTTTCCGTCATCAGCACAAAGCGAGTAGGATATGGAAATTTTCAACTAAGTTAACTTGCATCATCTTTTTGATTGATGTCCAGCATATTCATGGCGCGTTTGGAAAAGTTTATGGAAGTTTGACACATTCCTCTAAAGAATGGTCAATTTTATACCATAATATAGCCATTGTTTCGTGTCAAATAATGCAAGAAACATAGAAATGACTTACGCAAACGCGTTTTTCTAGGGAAACAAACATCTTTTAATCAAATCTTAATTAAGTTAATTTCCTCAACAACAAAAGATTAGTTTCGCAATAGTCACCCTTACGAAAATTTCAATTAGGTGTCGAGACGCCCCGAGATTTTGAAGTGTGCGCCTTAATTGACATTTTTGATCCCTCTGTAACTTACTGCTATTCCGCGGGAAGAAGCGCGAAGGTTTGCGGGTATCCACTCAAGGTCGATACCTTGGCGGCCTTCAGTTGTCGTGAGTTGTGGTCGATAGGCTTTTCGAAAATCCACTTCTCTACGTCATGGCTGAAACAGTGAGGAAATAAGAACCCTTTGCTTAAGATGGTCGTAGCCCCTTCTTGAGAAAAACTTAACCAGGGGAATTGTTAATTATTAAAAGTATTGTAATTTTTTTTGTTTCGATTAGTCCTGTTTGAAAATTAAAGGGCCATGCACTTTCGAATTTAATTGGTCAAAATGTACCTTACCTATTTGAATTCAATGTAAAGAAACTTAAATAAATTTGGTGGTCAAAAGCGATCCTTTTATTAGGCATCATTATTTACTTGTAAGTACCTTATTAGTTTCTGATTGCATTTAAACATTAACTTTTAGCCCCTAACCTAATAAAACTCGATATCCAGGTATTCAATACTTTAAATTTTAATCAGTTTTCCACTAGTACTTGTATTTGGAAAAATAGCTATTTTGTTTCAGTTTGGGTTATGGGGAATGTTATTTGCAGACGAAGGAAATTAAAGGTGATTTTTCAAGTGGAAAAGTAGTTTGTCTAATATAAAACCGCTTCAAATTAACAGCTACATCTAACTGCTGACTAACAATAGCTGCGAATTCTGTAGCCCGTTAAACATAGTCATTGTTTTTAACGAATTAAGAGGAACTTGTATAAGCTTCTCTGCATAACCCTCAAAAGATCATGTCTGTGAAGAGTTCAATCGAAAATATGGAGAATTAAAGGGGTTTTCCCTGCCTCCAGAGTATTCCCCCCTCTCCGTTATCGGCATTAAATATTGCTCTCTCGATAGTTATCCGAAAGATTCTGTCTGATGTTATCGTTATCCACCTGGTTTCGTTTAGTAGGTATATCGCAAAATAAACCGGCGCGCCGCTGAATGCAATGAGGGAATAAAAGATTGAGGAAGTGCCTGGCTGGTAATACCTCAGGTATTCCACCTGAATCATATCGAATTTGACGTCATACGCGTCGTTTTTCGACGTCGTTCTGTTTCACTTTTGAAGTATGAGAAGGAGCAATGCGGCTTTTGCCTGGATTTTTTTTGCCATGCCCAGTACCTGAGATATGTCTCGGGTATTGTATTATTTGAGTGCTGTATAAACGTTGCTGGTTGTTCTTATTTCATGAAATAATTTGTGTATTTTATAATCTATTTTGGTTTTATAAATATGCTATATTTCACCCTAGATATTTTAAATGAAAAAGGTTGCTTTAGTTTATTTTGACCCTATGTTGCTATTTTGTTTGACCAACTTTATATCTAGTCTTAATTGGATGGTACCTCGTTCAACTTTGTTATTTTTCATCTTGTTTGAAATTCTGTTAAAATAAGCTTATTACCATTACCTTTCACTTTGATTTCTTTTAATTATATTTTATTTAGCTTTGAAACTATTTTTGAATTTTTCATTTAGTTTAGTTGCTTTTTATAAGAATTTTCCGCTTTGTTTTCATATGGTCATTTCATTGTGTCGATTTCATAACATGTGTCTTGCGTCTGGGAATAAATTTATTTTAGAATGATTTGTTCTGTTCCTTGAAATATATTCTAGATATTCACGTTTTGGAACATGGAGTGTAGCAATTTGGTATAACACCAACTAACTTCTAATTCAGCAAATAAAGTTGAAGACCATAAAAAATCAAGGGAAAATATTAGCTCATCCCTCATTCTCCAATTTGGTGAGGTTATCAATACCGTTAGACGGGGATGAATCGGAACACCATAAAATTATTAAATTAAAGAGATTAAAGTTTTTTCAATTGTTTCTTTTTGCTTTTAATTGGAATAACATAAAACCGAATATTCCAAACAAAAAGTTTCACCAAAAAATATTTATTACTTATTTTGTTGTTTAAAGTTGAAAAGTGTTTAGATTCACCCCGTTTTACGATACCATGCCGAGTTTTCTCATTTGGAAATGCAAAAACTCAACAGGATTCCAAATCTGGGGTCTAAAAATAAAATAGCGCAAATGCCTTACGATTTAATCCTTATTCCAAGTCAAATTAATTTTGTCGAAAATCGATAATAATAGACAAAGAATCCACATTTTATCAAGAAATTACTGTCCCGCATATTTATAACACGAAATTAATGTCTTGTTTGATTTTATTAATTTAATTAGGAATGTGCATTTCTCTAGTGGAAAAAAATAAAGTTATATTAAACGAAAAGATACCCTTTCAGAGCTTATTTGAAGGTATGTCTGACTCCTCTGTGTTGTCCAGTTTAGCGGTAAATTTGTCTGCAGCACTCTCTTCGGAATGTGACGCCAATCCCATTGGAAATCGAGTCTTAAGATGAGTACCGGTTCTGATGAGATAAAATGACACAAAAATTAAATACCGGTTTTCATAGTGGTCTTGATATCAACTCACAAACAAAAGTGAGAGTTGTTTTGTACCTTTTTATGTTTTACACGAAGTATTAGGGCTTGTTGATGGCTCTTTCATTCACCTTGTTCTTTTGTGAGTAAAACTTTTCTCCATCAATCTTTGATAACTTTTCTAAAACTTCTTTTTTAGTTGAACCGTATTTTCCCCGTTTGCATTTTTGGGGTTTTGAAGTTAATGGCTGCCAAGTTTTATTTCGGAAGTATCGATGCTTTACGTAGAAATAAAAAAACACTGATTGCAATGAATAAACAAAAAATATGATGTACGTTTTTCAGACCGAAATAACGCAACAACCCGTTACCTATGGATGGAATACTAAGCTTTACTGATAAAAATATGATGTGTAATGAACCGAGAGTTTGAGTTGTCGATTACTTTATTAAGTAAAGCACTGAACCGGGGGAGTTAAGTGCTTTCCTTCGTTGCTGTAACTGTCGCCTATTTGTCATTAAATCTGTTATAGGCGTTGCGGTGATGTTTTATACAGCGAATGGAACATGTAATTTACTCGTTGATTTCTATATTTAGGAATTGAAAGCATTGAAGTTTGTTTCTTGTATTGTTTTGAAGGTAGATGAATGTATTTCATTTAATAATCTGTTGCTTTTATTTACCTGAAAAAATTGTTTCCACATGGCTTGAATTCTATTTTGGGAAATGTACTATGCAATGAGAAAAATTTATCCTCAGAAATCCTTTTGAAATGAGCTCTTGGTTTTCTTGATGTTTTAAAAAGCATTCTAATTAAATCTTGTTTTTCTTTTGTCTATACAATCAACTATCTTGGTATTTACTATCTTCAAGTTAAACCCTTTGTGAAAGTCCAAATTTTTCTGTTTCAAAACTTGGAGTAGAAATATCAAAATAATTTAGAATAAATATTGGGGCTTTTTGTATGGTATTAACTTTGGTTGTCGGTTTGCCAAAGAATTAGATGATCATAAATATATTAAGTATCTACCATAAAAAATATTGCACACAAGTACAAAAAATTATTATTTAATTTTCAAATTTATGAAGAAAAAAATCATCAAAAATACCAGATAGCTCGGATACGATGGAAAACTATATCGTGTAAAACAAATTTCTCCACTCGAATGATGGCATCTCAAATTGTATGGATCACATTGATAGATTTCCCTCACATGGAAGCAGTGAAAGTTATGCCCAATATGAAACAGTGATACATCCTTTAGTTGTAAATCAAATACTGGGTTATAAATACTACAAATGTATTATAAACTTTTAAAATTCTAAATTCTTTTTTCCTGTCAAAGTTAAGCATTCCATTGAGTTGCATGTTTTATGCTTCAATTCCATTTGTTATGTCGAAATTTTCAGTTTCCCTTTCAAAACGATCCCCTATCTGGGACAATCTCGGATTTGTGCTCAGGAAAAGAGCCTTGTTGGGAGCAAGAGTATCGAGATGTTTTTTTTCTCTAACCTTATTGTTTCGATTCCAGTCAAATGAAAGCATTGTGACTCTCACGACACCCAATCCCTATGGTTCCTCAAGCTAGAGCTTTGGACTTGTCTTGACGTTGTTTCAAATTACAGATTTACCTCAATCCTTTTCATCAGTTTCCTCTCGTATTCCTTTCTCCTAATCTTTTAAAAGTGAATTGCATGTAAGTCACTCGATGTGACCGATGACTCTTTTCAAATTATTTACGATCCAGTATTGTTTTAATGCCCTATTTCGTCAAGCGTTGACATAATTGTTTGAAAGTTTTGGCAATTGCCATCATCCATCATTTTATTTAAAGTTTTACTGTTAAATTTGTTTATCTTTGTGGTATTCTTTCCAAATCAAATTATCTGCTTCATTTAAATATATTTCTTTTTTGTGTGCTACCTAACTCCTAACCCAAATTAATTTCACCCTTCAATCTTGCATAATCTCGACTTTTATTCTTATATTTTGAAATTAGTGAAAGAAATTTATTTTTGAACTCTCAACAAAACTTATAAGAATTCAAGTCGATATTAATTTAAGATGAAACTGGTTTTGGAAATAAGATTTCATTGCTGTAGGGTATTTTTTTATATTTCTTTTCCTGTTTTGGATTTATTGTCTTTGATGCGATTGTTTTTTGTTAATATAGTTAATATCTAAGTCTTCGGTCCTTAAATTAGAAACCCCATCGACTTGAGGGTAATATGCAGAGTACGGGAAAACTATTCTATATTTATATGGTCACAAGTTACTAATACTAATACTACAAAATTACTAAACCAAACTTAATAAAAGTTTTGGAGAAATGTCGTTATCTTTAGTCTGAATTCAAATATAAAAGCACAAAGGAAAAATACTACATTAAATACGTTCAGTCCAGTTTATACTGTTTCTTAACTTTCTTAAAATATTTTCTTTAAAGATGAAACTATCTCACTATCAGATAGAAAACAATTAGGTTTGAAAAGAATTTATCAAATTTTATATTTATCGGATATAAAGTAATAAGTTAAGGGTCATTTCATGGCAATTGTGTTGTTTTTCAGAGTAAAAATATGTCTCAAAATACTGCATCTATTTGAAATTGTAAAAATTTTTATGCTAATGTTATATTAACTTTGTATATGAAAAAAGTAATATTACGAACTCTTCGGTTACTGCAAAATACCCCCAATGGTAACGATTAACATCAACAGGGAAAAACCTTTTAATAACTTTCATTTTTATAATCGTCATCCGAAATTAACCTATACTAGCAAGTATCGATAATTTTTCAAAAACCCTCTTGTGACTTTCCTAAAAATATTTCAAAATATCTACAAAATAAATAAAATAAGAGAGATACAAGCTGCTGCACACGGAGACACATTTAGCTCATGGAAAGGTGAGTGATCCGTCAGAGATCCTCGGATTACTCCAAGAATTCTTTCCAGCCTCCCCGTCCGGAAATGGGAAAAATCTCCGGTTTCTACAGCAACAGGAGCATCTTTAATTCCTGCTTCTCCGTTTCTCTTTTTCTCCCTTATCGATGTCTCCCAACATGGCAATTAAATCAATTTAGCTCGTTAAAAGGCTCAGTTTTTCTAAGACTTCCGCTCTTGTGTGTGTCGAGAGTCTTCAAACCATCGGATTAGTGAAAGAGTCATTGAGGCATTAGCATTAACTAACTGAATTGGGGAATTATCAGATATGATCTGTGTGTGGTTTTTTGAGGTTTCATTGATTTTTTCATTCCCGGCTAGCGTTTTTTGAAATTCAAACGGAACTACTTTGGTTAAGTCGAAGTAGTTTGTTTTAAACTGAATAAGCTTAGTGGTTGAGGAATGTTAGGGTTTAGAAACTAACTTTTGATGCTTTTATACTAACTTTTAATGCGATTTTATACATTACTTATAAGTGGTATATTAAGAAATAAAACCACTTTGAAATTTAAAATTAAGGTTTCTGAGAATTCGTTAATTTGAACGATAGTGTTTAACTCGTGAGAGTGACTTTAATAACTTTGGTTGAGAGATATTGTTAATAAAATGAGCATGAACCTAAAAGGCTACCTGCATTCTATGCATGCATAGATTGAATAAAATGTATCAAAATAATCCTCTCAAGGAATGAAAGTATGTCGAACAGGTTTGAATTGTGAAAAAAGCTTTTTCTAAATACTGAATAGTTTAATTTAATTTCTTCTTAAGTTCAATAAAATATTTTCTAGTTTTTACCAGTTTTAGTAGAGCGAAAAAAATTGTTTTTTTAAAGATTAATTGCACTGTAGGAAATTTCAATTGATCAAATATAAGAATACGATTACATACTTCTGTTGTCTATTAACATGGTTTTATAACTTGATTGATTTATAGCATTCTAAGAGGCGAGCTACTTGGTCTTAATTGCTAATAAAGATGTAGGAAGCAATTGCGTTGAACTCCAGGGAACCGCTTCATTAAGTAGAACGTAGCACTTTAATATGCACTTGGGTGTTCGATGCTCAGATTGCTTATTTCTTTTTCGTTTGATATTAATTTGGGCTGCGTAAAGACGAGAGGAATAGATTTAATATTAATATCACTAAGTTTTACTAGTATCGAAATGATTAATCGATGTAATAAAAGGTAAGCCAGCCGAGGATGTTTTACATCCAAACTTTCTTTTTTTCTGGATTTATGAATAAAAAATATCCTAGATATTTTAAGTAGCCTTAGAATAAAAAAGGTATTGTTTAGTGTATTTCTTCATTTAAAATTTTCCTAAGTTTATTTAACGTCCTATTATTTTATTGCAAACAATATAATTCGAATTCATTGAAAACTAATGTTCTAAAGGATATTTTAATTAAAGTAATGTTAAAACTTACTTTCATTTGCGTTTACATGAGAAGCAATTTCTATTCATGCTTTTGTGCGGGTTTTTTAATACGGTCCTTGCGCCATAAAACCAATTCCTCCGACCATAAATGAACGGAAAGTCAAAAATCGCGTGCTGACTGGCTTTCAATAATTTTTGAAGTTTTCCTTTTCAAATGAAACCTCAGAATCATTCCTAGGCTTTTGAACGCATAAATCCAGAAGAAAATGAGGAAACAAATAAACTCATCCTTTCAAACCCACAATCCCATTTAGTAGCACTGCTGACCTCTTGACTTGCCTTAAAATTTCGTGATAATTGTAACACAACGTGCTTTAACTAAAAGCTGGGATTGGGACGCATTCAGCGTAACAATTGTTCCCTTTGAATGATGCAGCAGCGGTCTTTACAACTTTCACTCCGCCCTGATATAGCATTAAGATTTGTCATTCTTTGGCTGTTTTACGTCGCATGCACGATTGATTTTCTCAAGTCAGTGTCATCGACTTACGAGATCTTGTTATCGTTTTTCAGTTTGCATGCTGGGCTATTGTTTGGGTGTATTCAATATAATCATTAGTTCACCAGTTGCCTAAATGATCTTTAAATCACGGTTAGCCTTTGTTTAATCGGAAGTTGTATTATGTTCCGTGATTGTGCCCTTGGAAGGGTTTGCTGTTCCTTTCTCAGAAGCGCTTATTTTTACGGTCGTGTTAGAATATCAATTACTTTCGCCTTTAGTTTAAATTTGTTTTTAAAAAAATATATGTACTGAAGTGTGAATAATATTAAAGTTGTGTAAGGGAAGATCTATTTACATCTTAAACCAGATAAATAATATTAAATCAGTTTCGGAAATTGCTAGTTACCAAAAAAATGATCCGTGCCGTGTTAAGTGATGTGTAAATAATCCTTGTTGCTGATAATAATAGAAAGAGTCAAAAGAGTTGACAATGGATACTAAGTAAGGATCTCAACTAATCTGACACTCAACTAAGGATCCTTTTGTTCTATTTTGTGTTAAATTGTCTCAAATAAACTACTAATTTTTAAGTGGTTGATGTTTTATTTTTAAAATGCGAAAATTGTTACCCCGTTAAAAAGTAATATTGATTTGTAAAAAATATTAGGGATAACTTTGAAGTAATTATATTTAAGTTAGTTTAATAACTGTAACTGTTAAAACTGTATATCAAACTAATATAAAACTGTTTTAACAGACGCAATATAATATATTACTTCATTCATTATAAAAATATATGGATAAAAATCCAGCCGAACTCAACTTAGAATATTTTTGTTGCAAACTAAAATAATTTTTTTAAAGACCAACATAAAACTCTTCGTGTACCACGCAGTATCACACGAAGTCTTATGTGCGTAAGTAAAAGAAAACAGAATTAAGATATAAAAATCTATATTGTGAACAAAATTGAAAAACAGAATAAATGTCAGATCAGATCTTTCAACCAGACTTGAGAAAGCAGGAGGCCAGCGGTATGAAAATACTATCTAAGCCTCTCCTGAAACAAAATTAATGTGGTTTATTTTTGGTGCACATACTTTTAGTAAGTGTTAATTAAAGTATAAAGAAAAGAAACTATTGATTTTAAGAAAAGATAAACTAATAATGTTACGAAAATTTAATCTATCAATGAGAGAAAAATTAGCAGAAATAAGTAACTATAAAAGATTTTTAAAGTGGTTTTACTACAGCAAACATTTGCATTTTTTTATTTTTAAAGGCATGGATCACCCCGTAACGTTTTTCTTGGCTCATAAACTCTACCCAGTCGTTAACAGCTTCCCCAAACCTTTTTATTGAGTTTATCAGTTTCTTAGATGTCAGCTGGAATGCTCACTTCTCCAGATTGGTCGATACATACCCCGAAGGATTGACGACAAATTTATCGTTCTAACGCCTCACGGCTTCCGCTACATTATTTAAGTGTTTCTGGCTCTGAGGAAACCAAATTTAATATTCGCTCATAAATTTTTCACTTTTCTAAGCTCTTCAGGAAATCTTTAAACTGGCATTTAAAAAGAAACCTGCATAAATTCTAAGATGAAATGAAACCTCGATATCGCAAAGCAAGATGCGCAAAATTTGCTAATACTTTTTAGATTGTATAAGAATGTGAGAAATTTCTTTAAAACAATGCATAAAGTTAAAAAAGACAACGTAGATTTTTTTATATGCATCTACGTTGTCTTTAACGTATTAGTATTTTGCACAGTGTGGATTGAACTTTTATCATAATGTTGTAATAATATTAAGCTAATTTAATTTTTGTATCTTACAACTGCTGTTTATGGTTTCTTGTTCTACAAGTTGGGGATATTCAATTCAATGCTTTTCATTGATAAAAAGTTGTATTCTTCCACGCGTATAAATTTGATTATTTGAGTCACACAAAAAAAGCGAACAGTGAAATAACTTTCCAATCATTAGGTCTTTCTCTGTCTGCGGCTGAGCTATGTTACTAATTGGAAAATCGTCGTTACAGTAGTGTAGTTTCGTTCAGAAAACTAATTGCACTTTCCATTTATCTCTGTAAGGATATAATAGGCTGTTTGAAGCAACATTCAGTTTGTTGTCAAACTTAAAACTTGCATAATTTTTTCAGGGGTATATATTTTCTTTGAAGCCTTGGTTAAGTTATGCTATTTTACTTCATCAAGGGTTTAAATTTTTTGTATCCTTTATAGACAATAATTCCATGTACCTTTGTTTCTCTGCTCAGCATATAGCTAATCTATAAAATCAAACACCACTGGTAGTGAACCCGTGATATAAGGATGAAACTCTTTGCTTGTAATAGACCTTTCCATTCGTCTCAAATGAACAACAAACATAATTGTAATACTGGTGATATGAACGTTTGAGTGTTGTTTAAGGGTTGAGATCTGTGATCTCGGTTTATCTTTTGAGGAGTATGGAGAGCAAGCACACAAAGCCTAATAAAATCGAGAAACTTATGGAGATATCTTAATCATTCCCAAAAGGTTTAATTTTTTTATCGATATGAATATATTTCTTTCATAAATTTTAGCACATATTTGAAAATAATTACTAATTTCTCATTTTCGTAACTTTTACCCCCTTTTTAAAAAATTTCTCCTCTAGAAGATCTACCTTCTGCTGGTTCAAATTCAGTGATTATACAATCCCGAGTATTAAAATCAGTAGTTTCAATTTAATCCATGTTGCTACTACTAGAATTTCTAAATTAGTTTTTAATAGTAAGCTTCAGTTTAAGAATCAGAATAGTTTAATTCGAACCCTTTTAATGATCCCTTACAACTGGGAAATGAACTCTTAAAATAGTCCTTTGATGTTTTGTCCTGCTCCTCTTGTGGAAATAATTAATCTTCTCAAATTTCCATAGTTATATTTATTCTAAGCTAGTCGAACAAATAAGCTTTATTAAGTTCCTTTGTTGCTATTTGTATTGTATAAATTACTCAATATCTGATGATATAAATTTTTGATCACCTAGGGGATAAATCTAACTTTTCCTTTGAATTAAAATTTGAGTTTCCTCTGCATGGTTTCGAAATTGACATTCATTTGATGCATTTATTTTATTATTGAAAATTGTTTTTAAACTTAGCTTAAGAGATTATAGTAAAATCATTCAAAGCTGACATAGTTTTTCTCCTAGAGTACTTTTGTGTTCAAGCGCAGTTTTTTAAAAAAAATTTAAACATTGCGATTTGTAGTAATAGTGTGAAATTAAAAAAAGGACCTTGCATTTGAAAATCAGCTATTTGGAAGAGTTTCTTGATTTTCTACTGTATCTGCACGTGTATGAACTAATACAAATCGACGATGAGTCTGATAAGTCACTGACCACCTATATGCTATCATGGAGATATCGAATTGTCACGAGTCAACGAGGCGGAAAACTGTTGTATTTTTTATACGCATTTTGGGCGGGCATCTTAGGTCGCGTTGTTATTTTGGTCGGCGGCGAGACATTTTTCAAAACGCTTCCTGAAAAGTTCGACCAAATTCGATTTCGTTGCCTTGCAATGGCTAATTCCCGTTTCTTTTACTCCAGAAGCTTCCCAGCCAGATGTCTTGGTCCGAATTGAGGATGATTGCTTTCAATCTTCCCAATAGCCAGTTGATGGTTTGTCTCCATTGTCCTTTTTATGAGAGATGTTGGGAATGGTGCTGAAACTCTTGTTAAGGCTTTACAGCTGTTAAATCACGCTTCATGGGCCCTTTTTGCGTTTGATTTGATGGGGATTGTCTATTGTCAAGTATGGCGTTGGTAATTATACTGAGCAATCTTTTGGTTCCGTGACTGCTGGTTAATCAAGGCGTTATTGTTTGTTGCATGTATGATTTTATTCAGCTTTGCTTCACATCTATAAGCTAATATTGAGTGTTTAACATATACGATTTGACCTGTAGGTATTTGGTTAATATAATAGTGTTGGTGCATTAATTTCTTTTGTCTTTGCAGTGTCATTAGAAGGAAAGTGTATGATTTTAATGCAAACTTTTCCGTTTCGAGTCTTAGTGTGTTGCATAATTCCAACTTTAATTATAAGTTACATGTGTAATCGCTTGCGACCTGGTTTTTAAGCTTATTTGGTGTATTCAACTTTTTAGATGAGGTTTTAACTATACAAATTTGAAAAAGTTTCCCTGGTCAATTAATTGTAGGATTCACTTTTCATAGTCATTTTTGTCCATTTTAACCCGGTCAGAAAGCTATATCGATTTAATAAGGGTTGACTTCACATAGTGGAAATTTTTATCTGTTTGAATCATTTATCAAAATGCTATGGCGTTAAATAACTGTCACACTTGTTTGACCACAAAGTAATATAATGTGCAATAATATTAGAGTACCTAATACTTTTTTTATTGAACAACATAAAAAAATACCAGACCATTCTACAAACCTCCCTATGCTTTGACACATAATTATTTCCCAAATTACTTAATGAAAGTAAATAATATGATAAAATCTATAACTTTGACTCGTGCTATTCACTGAAATAATTTGAGTTCAAAAATCTTTCGTGTCATATTTTGAAATTTTATAAGGAAGTTAGTGTTGGCATTATTGTTTGAAAAATATTCTTAATTGTAAATCTCCATTTTGATAATGCAAGGCGGGAAAGTAAAGAAAGGAGTGAGAAAAAATCGAAATCTCTCGATTAATATCAAAGCATCTATGGTCTGATAATTTTTCTTTTAATGATAATTGACACGTAAAGTATTTAAAAATACCTATTAATATACTAAATAAAAAAGAAAACACGTGTATTCTTTAGCATTTTCGTGCGATCCAGTTATTTAAAATTAACCCCACAACCAGAACGCATTTAGAACATTTTTTATACAGTCAAGTTACAATTAAACCCGTTTTTCCGCGTTGTTTTATTTTTACTGTTCTGAAAACTGGAGTTAAATCAAACAATTGAAAATTTCTTGATCCGAAACATGGCAACTTCTTATCGAACCATCTTTAGAAGCGCGCACGCACTCTGCTGCTTAATAATGTAAGGGTTTAATGAGTTTTTGGAGGGAGTGCATTTCACTTTTTCACCCTTTAATAGTGGGTTTGAAACGTTTTTCAGCACATTTCTTTAAAATTCAAAAGTTTACTTTGGGTAGATGTAAAATGTTTTGCTGCGTTAATTTATTTATCACTTGGATCTTAACAAGTTTTTAAATTGCTACTTTTCTCTATGACTGAATAGATTATATTTAATAAAATATAACTTTCCTAGTGTTTTTGCTCGAAAATGGAAGAACTGTGGACAAAACTGAATATTCCAAACAAAAAATTCACTATCAAACTACTTATTTTTACGTTGAAAGATTAAAAGGGTGTTTCCCCGATTCACCCCGTTAGCAGGTACCTTAGTTGCTATGTAGGCTTTAAAAAATTAAATAATACATCTAAATATTTTATGAGGATGAAAGGGGTATACGAAACTGGATTTTTTTTCTTTTTTGTGCGTGTTATCAATAGAAAGAAATGATCAGCAAAGTTGTCTAACTGAAGTTTTGTTGATTAACTTTTTGATATCTGTAAAACTAGTTTTACCTTTAAAGCACATACTGTACTGGAAAATCAACCAAACGGGCTTTTCTACTAAATAAATTTGCTGATCATTTTCACTATACGCTTAAATTTCAGAATATTTTGTGTATGCAAAAGGCAATCGGTCTTAGATTTTTGCCTTTAATTATTGTAAGTTGTTACTCCATAACAAAATTAGTTCTAAAATAATCCGACGCATATTAAAAAATATAAAATCGCTTCTCGTATAAGTAAAACTTTGAAAATTTTTAATGCAAACAAATGACAATTCAGCCGAAAAAAATGTCATGTTGAAATTGTTTTAAACAATTAATTATTTAAAATGAAAAGATTAAGATCATAAAGTTAGCAGAAATCTTTAAATTATTTTATGGAAATAAATTGTTTGGTTTGTTTTTCGTATAATAATTTATAAAATATATAAAATAAAAATGTGTGTAAACACTCTAAAATTTTAAATTTGCATAGTTTTTTATTTATTTTATTTTTCAATAATTAATCGCATTTAATATGTTTTTGTCGTCCCTATAGTTGGCAGCAGAAAAAAAAATCGTGTGAAACTTAGAATGCAAATGAATAGTACGTATTAAAGATCTCTTGAGCTTGTGTCGCTAATTAGATTCTTTAGGTATTTATAGCATATTTCAATTAATTAAGTGATAATAAGTGAATTATATTAATTGAATTATTATAAGAAAAATATATATAGTGCTCCAGTAGTTCTACTTTCTTACTAGATCAATTAAATTGAATCATAAGAGATTAAGATTTTAGACTTTCTGCCTCTGTTTTGCACTAATGCGTTAAATAGTTAGATATCATTCTGCAACTTGGTCTCACGTGGGGACTTTGGCTACTCAACCGCTTTGCCAGTGCTTAGTTCCATCTGAGAGAACGACTGGGCAATTTAAAATCGTAGTATTCTAACGGTTCCTCTTCGTGTACATCTGCCCACGATTATCTGTGAAGGCTAATGGACAAAAAAAACGTTGATTCACCGAAAACTGCATGCGCAACTTGTCCGCAACACCTGCTTGTATTTTACGACCCGCAGTTTTGCCCTCGTTGAAGCCTCGTTTATTCGAGGGTTGGTCACTTGCAATATTGAGAAGTGCTGTGTTTTTGGTTACCGTTAAGGATTAATTTCGCTGTGTTAATTTTAGATGAGTTAGTTGTCACATGAGAGGTCACTACATTACTGCGAGTTAATATTTATGATGCACTGGAATAGGTCTGTTCGTTATCCCTGACAAACGAACCATTTACTTGTTGTGTGTTCATTTTGTATTTGTATGAAATATTGATGCAATTTTATGGAAAGTTTTAAAAAATACCAAGGAAATATAATTTGAGAAGTCTATTGTATTATTACCGTATAGTTTTTGTCTTCCATTTGCTTAAAATTTTGCACTTAATTTCTATAATTGTTGAAATTAGTCTACCTTGTGCCATAACACTCTAAAAAACAAATAAACTAAGAACCGACAACACTTGCTCACCAACTTCAGTACTGGATTAATTAAAAAAAACTGGATTACATTAATTAAGAAATTATAAATTGTATTTTTTCTTCCAGCAACACGTTTTAGATGTAAACGTAGTTTTTATTTTTTTAAATTTCATTCCGAGTGGCCGAGTGGTTTCTTCTGATAGCAATTCCGTGACATTAATTAGTTAAAATGCAATTAATAGGTTAATAGTATGGAATTGGGGAGAACTGGCAATGAGCTAGTTTGAGAAAAATGGAATCTTTCTGTTTTCTATATTTGGAGACGCCGGTCTACTCCTTATTCGGAAGGGAGAGGTCTGGGAAATCCCTCTCTTCTAAATTCTGATACCATCAAAATAGAAGCTTTTTACTGGATCAAAGACTCGTTGTCTTCTGATATTTCAAAAAAGATTTCCGGTATTTTTAACTTGAATGATGAACGAATATTTCGAGCTAAAAATAAAAAGTTTTTTAAACGATACCTGAAGTTTGTTCAAAGAGTTATTAATGAAGCTGTACAATGTACATAGTTTTGCTCCTCGGAAAAATTATTTCTCGTGTCAATTTTGAAAGATATAAAAGATATATCTTTAATTCTAACTTTATCAATCAAATCATTGATGTTACAGATATTTTAAGTATGAATATATACTTTACTGTTCATTATATCGCTCATTGTTTCTAACGCTTTTTTATCCACCGTCATCGTCCTTATTGGATGTACGATGGTACTAATTTCAAAATCATATTTAAATAAAAAAAAATTATAAATTCCTTTGGTACTTTATTTCTGAGAAAAGGTAAAAATTTTTACATGTTTAGATTGATTTTTTAAAAATTTAAGTAAAAAGTACTTAATCTGAGACATTGAATTTGAAACATACCCTTTGTCTAGTGCCGCTTCACAATAAAAAATAAATTTTTGTTAACTGTGTTTCTACTCTTAAGGCTACTGTAATATTAAGGTGTATTAAAATTATACTAAACTGTTAATTATCGTGGCATTCATAGAGGTTCTGTATACAACCTGAAGTGATGCGTTAAATTAATATGCCAGTATGATGAGCACGTAGTTTGAGACCGACCATTACAACAGTTCCGTTTTCTGTAGTACCGTTTATCTACAGTAGAATAACTTTCATGGGAGTATTTCCCAAACGCAACGGCCGCGGCCTGGTGACGTCTGAGATGACAACAGATAAGAGATGCTCTCTGTGTTACATTTACAACTATTTCTGAAGAAATATCTTTTAGTATTTACGTGTGATATAATTTACTGTTGAATGTGTAGTGTCTGAATGGAACTGGAAATTCTGTTATGCAATAAGCGTTTTGACTGGAATTTTGCACTTGAATAACTTGAATAAATTAACTTGAAAATTATGCTATAATTTACTATATCAGGCATGTGATTTTTCCGCTATCTAATTAGCGGAAATCCGCTAATTTTAGAGGTGTTGAGAGTCGGAATTCCGCTCAATTGTGTGCGGAATTATTATTTCAGTGGGGGAAAATCGGAATATTTTGTTTCCTGAGCGGAAATAAAGTGTAACAAAACGATTTAAAACCCTGTTTTATAGGGTCTAATTTCAAAAAATTTCTGAGATTTAGTTTAGTAAGATGAGAATCCTATCTAAAAGTATTAAAAAGCTAAATTGAACCTATTGTAGGGGGGTGGGGATTTGAATTTGGGCCCCTCCCGAAATAAATTTCTATACCACTGTAACTTATCTAGACCAGGCATGGCCAACCCGCGGGCCGCATGCGGCCCTCCAGGTCATTTTGTGCGGCCCGCGAAGCTTTCTGAAAACTCTCCAAAAAGTAGCTTCAAAACACTTGGTAGCACACTAAAATTCAAAATTTTTTCGGGGGGAACCCCCGACCCCCCATATACCTCTTGGATCAGGCTTTGCCAACCGCGGCCCGTTTTCAAATAATTTTTTATTTCGCAAGAATTTTTTTAGTCAAAAGTTTTAGGGTAAGTTAAGGCCCCCCAAAATTCGGACAAAGTTTACCAAAACACGTTAAAGTCTGTTAATTAAGAGTCGTATTTCCAAAAAATTTTCTGGGGGAGGACCCCCAGAACCCCCTTTAGTTCTAGGAACTCTATTGTTCACAACTTTTTTAAGATATTAGTTCAGTCTGGTGCAAATCCTAACTAAAAATATATTTTAATTTATGCTTTGAACCAATTAAATATGCATGGGGGCATGAGAGGAAGATTTGGGTGTAAAATAAATTTCTATAAGCGCCACGGGCTTCTTATAGTTTTGAGTGATTCCAAGTGTTTCTTAACGGCACCTGTGTTTAGTTCCTATAGATATACTACAGAAGGTATTCTTGGGGTTGCTCCTTAAGGTAAATTTAAATGAATATTTTATTAAGGAATCTGTCAAACTAAGCAAAGGAATTAAGAAACTCCCTAATTTATATACCTAATTTATTCAATTTACTTCACTGTCATTCTGTGCACCTAATATCCTAAAATTTTATATGCGGCCCGCGAGAGTATGTGGTTTTCCAAAGTGGCCCTCAACAACATTTGGATTGGCCACCCCTGATCTAGACGCTTCTAAAAAATTTCAGATAATTTCTTTCTTGAGCACTCACATGCCTGCTATATTGAAATTGATAGTTTTTCTGTCGAAGCACTAAATGAACTGTTGAATTGTTTTTATTGAAAAATTCATAGTCCATTTTAAAATACTTCAAGTGTAAAACTACTTAATTTAAATTTTTTTACGTTAGATTGGAACTGAACTAGATCTACACAACACAACCTTATACTCACCAGCTCGTAACTAAAGAAAACACCTTAGTAACTTGTTTTTGTTACCAACTTCTTTTTCCTTGGTATTTATTGTCAAATTTTGAAACTACACTACTTTTTCTGGGCAGGTTGTGGTTGAGAAATTACGTTGGAGACGAACTCTTGTGGTTCACGATTTCGCTCCTCTCAGATTCAGATAAGTCGGCGGCTTGGGGGACAGGGACAGGTTTTTGTCTTATCAGTTATACTTTTGTAAACCATGCCAGGGTCACGCTAGCAATGAGTATCTTGCTCTGATCTCTTTTTTGTCTTTGCAGTAATGGTATGAGCCAGGGATATTTTTTGTAGAGTGGTGTTGAAACGTCTGTATTCGAGAACAACAAAGGAGCGTAGGAATGGAAAGTAGACTTTAGATAAGTAATACGTTTTCACGCGATTGTACATTTTGGTTTTATACGTTTAGTTAGTTCAGTTTCTATTCAAAAAGTTAAAAATATCTAGTAGTAGAATTAATTATATTAACGCACAATGTTTTTAACAAATAATCATTGGAGCGCACACTGGACACTGGTTTAATAAGGATTTCTTAATTGTCAGCTTAAATGAAGATGCTTTTAGATGATTGAATTTGTGTTTTTATCATAAAAACAAGTTCAGACACATATTGAAAGTTGAAACTTAAGTTCCTAAATTCTACTCTCCACTCCTCCTTTAGTTAGAGAATAATATTTTCAGGCCGGTTCAAACTTTCACTTTTGTTTATCCTTGGAGGCGCCTTTGCTTAAAAGTTTGTGTATGATGCAATTTTTTACTCCAAAGTAGCTGCAAGTATTTGTTAACATTTTGTTTAATGAACTTGGAAATTATCTATTATAGTTAACCGTTTTATCATGTAAAATTAATGGTCAGCAGGGGCCCAAAGAGAAATTAGCTAAAATTAGTTTGTTACTTCTAACTTGATCAACTAACTCAATTTACATCTATTTGTGACATGCGATAGGATAAGGGCTTAATCCAGTCTCTAAAGAGCTGTGTTCACACCTGAGAGAAGCTTAACTCACACAACCCCTTAATTTACGTTTTGTGGAATCCCCTTTGTTATCATGTTGTGTCAAGGTAGAAAGATAAGACATTCCGATTACCTGGCCGCTTGTTGGCTAAGATCCCAATTACTGCGGTTGCATTGTATTGATTTGCTCTTGAAGGGGGTTGTAAATTAGGTATGTGAAATTTTTTTGCTATCTAAGTAGACCCTTAAGTTTTGAAGTGTTTTTATTTTGAACTTTTAACACCCTTTACTTTTGTTAAATTAAATAAATAATTTTTAGGATCTCTACTTATTGTAGAAAAAGCACCCCCGTTGAAAAAAGCATCCTCGTAAAAAATTGAATCTATCCCAGTATACTCTTTTCTTAAAACTGCATTAATACCGGATTTGAACTCTATGGAGTACTTAAAATGCGATGTGCAAAATATTAATAAACTATACGCACGTGCCCTTAAGCACCGGTGAAATCTAATGAAATTTGCTATCAAATATTACTCGTAAAATCATTAATTTATTTTCGTTTAGTACTACATTACCCTGTTTGTTAAGATCTTAAAGGTTGTAAACAACAAGGTTTCATAACCTCTTCTCTTATGAGTCTAAAACATTGGCCTCATTACTAATAGAAAACTTATTTAGCTGAAAGGATTTTCAAAAATTCATAAGCGTTATTAGTTCCCCAAAAACCTTCAGCAGTTTTGTGTAAATATTTAACTCCCAACCTTCAGAGTTTCGCGTTTTATTCCTTTGAATTTCCTAGTCACCGGAAGAATCTCGTTTAATTTATCCACTTAGGTCCATTAAAGAACGCTTTTCTTGCAATGAAATTTGAGTTACTTTACGCACAACGGTTTTAGATACTTAACACTCCAACTGTGTGGATAAATTAGCCTTGTCGGAAAATTTAACGTAACTCTAATGATACTAACTAGTAAAAAAAGTTTCTTAAATGAAGCTAATTTCCTCTCTGCTTCCTTTAACTATTCCCCATATCAAAAAGAAACAGATCGTTAATTATGGCTCCATTTTCAGATCTTTGCCCTTTGAATTTTCAAGACTTTAATTCTTGGAAGAAAGTTGGTTTTAATTGATTTTTGTGATAGCGTAAGCTTTAATGTCAGTGTTTTTCCAATCGCCTGGTTCTTATTTCTTTTGTCATATACTTTTCTCTATCATGGTTTTAATGCTAGAATTTCCTTTTTACGGTTCTTTCCTTATTAACTTGTTAATTAAAGCTTCCGTAAACGTAGTTTCCCATGTGCCATCGTGTGTCAGTTGATTGTCATAAAGTTGACTGTTCGCTGAATTGAGTTTTTGTGTGAATAACCTTGATTTTTTTCTTATTCACTGCTTAAAAGTTCTGGATGCGTTTTCTATTCGTACTAATCAAGGCTTTTAATACTTATGATGTTTTAAAACATAAATTGATATTGGATAATGTATAAATTAAAAGATAAAAATGTATCGAAGAGGCTTAAAGCAACTTAAAATAAAATAAAGATTGTATTATTTGGAAATTATCTAAATTTTTTAGATAGTTAATACTGCACTGCAATGCAAAAAAGGGAGCTTGTTTATAGCGAGCTTCAGGTTTAGTTCTTCGTGCTTCTATGGTGTAATACCTTTTGTATTTTTAATGACAAACATTAAAAAATTGCAGGATCTCAGTTTACTTACAGTGAAAAATACTTTCAATTTCTTGAAGTTAAATTTCATTTCCCCCACTTTTCTTTCACCTGTTGTAAGTATGAAAATCACCTCTCCATAAAATCTTTCTGGCCACTTCCCTTTGGAAAGTTACATTGTTGACATTCCTTCTTGCGAAACCGGAGTAAGTTCCCTCATAACTTCCTCCCCTTTTCCTCTGTCGCACTTTAGGTGGGAGAGAAGTAAAATATTTGCTTCTGCTGTAGAAAAAGTTTCTGCCTTGAGGGGTTTTTTGCTTAATAGCGGGATATTTAGTTTGATGGCGACGTTCATTGTGCAGGGGGGTTTTCTAGTTATATGCCTGCTCTGAGGTGGTGTCAGCAGCCATTGTAGTCTGACTCATTTAGAGGAAATGCGGTTTGCATGCGTCTGACATGAGTAAGAATTTAAAGCAGTTGATGGATTTTTCTCACTTAAGTGATTTTCAGGCATTTTTGTGTGCCAATTCTGAAGACAAGTAGGAAAGATACGGAATTGAATGATTCATGAAAGTTTCTATGAAAGTTATTGTTTTTTCGAAAATGTCTTTTTCCTTGAAATCATTTAATCTTATTATTCGGTTATGAATATGGGCGTAACATTTTATTTCCTTAGAACTTCGCTTTGTTTGAAAAATTAACTGAAATTTTAATACGCATTTTTTTTCAGTTTGTATGCTGTGTATCTGGTATGGAACATGTCGCTCACTCCTTTCAAGAACGTCATATCTCAAAAAACCTAAATTTTCAGGAGAGGCATTTGAAAGTTTAGAATTGCATTGAAATGCATTGCAAATAAATAATAAGAATCAGGTTAATTTCTTTACTATTCAGTTTAAAAATATGAGGGTTTCGCAGGGTTGTAGTACTCCTTCAGAGCTTTCCGAAAACAGTCATAACTAAATATCGTTGATTTTTGAGATATGACGTTCTTGAAAGGAGTGAGCGATGTGTTCTATGTAAAATTTAAAATTTATTTTTGTAATAAAAATTTATTTATGAACTTGGGCTTATATTCCAATAAGTTCGGCTAAAATTAGAGTTCGAATCGCTCATATGTTGTAACTCGCTTTTCCATAGTTTATAATGTTTTCTAAATTGAGAAAAAAAGTATTTAAATAGAACTTACTAAAGTTAGTAGCTTTAATGGTTAACCAGCCCCAGAAGAGAAAAGATTTGTGTGTATGATCTTGTTTACTGGATAAACCATGATAATTCTCAGGTTTCAAAATGTTTTTTTATATATAGTAACCTGAAAATTGTATACTACAGCGGTCGTACTCGATGTTCAGTAAATCTTAAGAAAGTGTTTATAACTTGTTACAATTGAATTGTAAAAAATGGCAATAAAATCCTGACCGTTTTGTTTAACATCAGTATTTTCTAAAAATATTAGAAACATAAGTGTTCTATAATTATAAGCGAGTTAAAAACGTTCTATTAGAAGTGTATAAGGATTTTCATCCATATGAAACCATTTATTTGAGACAGGTACTAAATAAACTTTCTTTCTCTCTAATTATTAATTCAACTTTTCGAAATTAACAATACTATATTTACCACCAAAAGCAAAAAAACTATGAGTTAACGAACTAGTTTAGGGAATTAAAGAAATACCTATTATTTTCTTTAAATATTAATTGTATCAGGACAATGCTTTTAATCTTTGATGATTCTTAAATATTTTTATAGCTACATTGAGCCAGGTGTCACTTAAAAAAGCCTACACTTCCGCCTGGAAAGAAGTGTCTTGTTATTTCATGCTTTATTTCCACCGGAGTAACAAAAGAATGATCAGATTGGCAAAATGCCAGGGACATAAGACAGTGAAAAAGAGGTTGGGCAGCATTCTTATATTTTTTCCTAACCATTGATGCAAGATGGAATGAGATTCAATTTTTAACAGACAAATGTTAAATTAAATTTCTTTACACTTTTATTAATTGGAGTTCTATAGGTTGGAACTTATACTCGTGTTTACGAACTTATCATATTTAATTTATAAAAACGTTTATAATGTAGAAATTTAACAGAACTTCATGATTTGGACGATCATCATTCCATTGATCGATTTTGTCAACACCATTTGACCCACTATATTTTCTTAATTCCTCTCTCACATAAATTAAGATTGGATTCTAGAAGAAATCGGAAATCTGTTTTAAACATTACCAAAATTTAAATGCACGAGAAAGTACAAGGTTATCCGTTATTCCGTTAGTTTTTTTCCTAAGGTTCTTGTTTAACTTTGTTAATTTTTAAACAAATCTTTACGAAACAAAGTTTTTATACGAAGATGTACTAATTTTTATTTGAATAAAAAATGTGAATTCGGCAGCTCAAATGCCGATATTTATTTACAAGACAGCTTCTGGAAGAATCATAACTCTTTAAACCACTTTAAAAATTTGGAAAAGGTAAATATATTACCCCACGAAATGTGTGTATAGAATCGGTAATTAAATCTATATGCAACTGAAATGCCTGATCATTCTATTAACCTTTGCCTACGTTTATGAGAAATTTTTCAAACATTGTGTAGTATTTATACTAAGTAAGGAATACCCAAGTACAACCGGAAACTCGTTCTGTAGTTATTTATGCTACTTACTGGCCATTGTTGGAACTTTGGTCATTTTTCTTTGCCCCTCTGAAATTCCAAGCGTTATTTCCTTTGGAGCTCTTTAAAGCTCGCACAGACGACAATACTTCCTATGCACTGATGATTTTTAGTGCATGATTTTCCAAGTAGGCCAAAATTTGTTTTTGAAAATGATGCCTCACCCTTGCAGTCATAAACGCCAATCCTCTGTTTATCTAACACGTTGAACTTAAGCAAAAGAAATTTTCATTATTAGAGACATCAATGGAAACTTAAAAAATGCCCCATTTACAGTTTGAAGAGTGGGAACTTTCTCTAAAATATTCTTTTGAGGTTTGTCAGACATATTTATTTCGTCTGAGGCTATTCTTTGATTCTGGGACAGAGAGTGTGTGATGTACCACTTGAGTTAAACGGACCTTGAAAATCAGGAGCCCTTTAACTGTGCTGCGAGTTCATGTCTTGGTTCTATCTTCTCAGCCGCAACGGCAAACAGAACACAGATATGCTTCCTGCAACTCATTAAATTAACTTTACTTTAATTATAACGTTCAGTATGTATTGATGAGTTTTTAATTGTTTGTGTCCTCTTCTGCCGCTTCGTTGAATAAACGGTAGAGATTCGAAATTAGTTGCCCCTCAATAAAATAGTATTCACTTTGATGCTTCTGAGTAGAACTTATCTAAAAGCTTTTTTCTGTATTTTCAGTTTACATTTTAGTCTCTTTGAAGAAGTTTCTTTTTGACCTGCTTTACGTGTAGGGTAGGGATTCTCTTCAGTAACAATTATTCCCCCGCTTCTATTTTTATAAAAAATACCTACGTGCGTAATTGATACATAGTATGTAATTTTGATTTTTTAAGCATATTACTTTATAAGGTTTTAATAAAAATTATTTCAAACTAATATAGAAATATTTTTAATGAAAAGAACCTTTTAACTGAAGCAGAAAGCAAGCCATTACCGATAGACAAAGTTATCCGGCTATCTTTAATTTCATCAGTGATGTGTTTTTCATTGGAGTTGATCACCGTAGTAAGGTTAAATGGTAGTAATCTTTTTATTTCTCATTTTTCATTGAGGGAGAAAACCATTCCGTGATTCAATAACGTCATTCTTGGCGGTGATTACCAGGCCCAACTGATACTATCGACGTCTTTTTTTCTGAAGTCGACTACTAGAACGAAATCGAATCCGGTAGTTTTCAATTCCTAGCTCAATGACCTCACTAATTTAGACTAAACAGCAATCTCGAAAACTAAGTGGAATTTTTGAAAATTTTCTTTTAATGTTTCTTTCATCTATTATTTATTGTCTGTTTTTCGTTCGGTACTAAATTAGGGATAAAATTTATGGTGTTACTTTTAAAATTTTGGTTTGTTAATTTGTTTCAAGGAAATATATGTTGGTATTTCCTTTTATTTTTGAAGAATTTCATCATTATACAGCTGATTTGTGCAGTGTAAATTCTGGGAATAAAATGAATGATACCTCATTGATATACCGCCCAGTTATTTATAAACTGAACCTTTCTAAAGTTCAAAAATGTATCTCACGTTTATGCTAAAAGTTATATAATTATATATACAACCATGTTGAATTTGATAAAAAAACCTTTTATTTTCTTTACTAGGGAGCTACCGCCCCCTGCTCGCTATCGCTCGCCAACCCCCGTTAACTGCTGACGCAGGACCTTTTAGATTGCTTCGCAATTATTACAATACCAAGATCACTGAACTTAATTCACTTTTTAAAACATAAATAAAAACAATAATTAGTAGAAGAAACATCAAACAACTTTTCAAATATACGTCATAGGTAATTTCCATGAATAACACTCTCTTAATAGTTAGAATATTTATCAACTCTTGATTATTAATCATAATTTAATCAAAATTTTTTTCAAACACGTCTATTAATATAACTATTGTTATTTAATATTCTGAAAAAAACTTACACTAATTAATCTTTTAAATTCTATCTTAACTCGTCAGTACACCTAGTGATAAATAAGTATTATTTTGTTTCAACCCAGACTTTTTAAACAATACCTTTTAAACCATTGGAAATAAGTAGAGAAAAAACCTACATGACACTTAATGTTTACAAACAATTTCATTTATCAGAACAAAAATTGTTACAATTAAGACAAAATGTGTGATATTCTACTATGAAAAAGCATGTATGTAAGTTTTTATAATACTTTTATCTGTTTTTGAAATATATTTAATTTGGAAAGTACTTTAAAGTACATTTTTAAAACGTGAAATGAATTCGTTTCATCATAAAATATGGCGTCAGTTGGTTGTTGTGATTGGATGATAATAAGTTGTTTGATAGTTGTTTGCTTAGTAACTGCGACCTTATCCGTAATCTAAAAAAATGGAAATATTTTAAAATCGAGAATTTTTTTAGAAATTCTAAAGGCACTTTGCACATCCTCAAAAGAATCCGGACAGTTTGATACCAAATATGTGTTATACGGATCAGTAATTAAAAAGCCTTTCTCTGGAAACCGTTCACCAAAAACTTTTTTTTAGAATAGAGAGAAACATTTATAGATCATTTTTAATAAATCCACTTCAAAGCTCTAGCATTCATACTTTTCATGATATATTTTAAGATTCACTGGGGAAACTATTTATCTAACCATTAAAATATTTCATTTTAAGTTCTCCATTATCCCTGTGTTTATACTGTAAGAATTCATATAATAAATTAGATCTGCTCAAAAATATCTTAGATTAAGCTCTCCCTAATTTAAAATTCATTAGGATAGTGATTTATTGCTTCAGATAAGAGTATTTCCATAAGTAAATACTCTGTAGGTCCTTAATCCTTCCCCTGATGCGTAATACTTAATTTCTAACTAAAAGGAACTAAGGAAGAGACTGAAGTGTATTAGATGTTTTGGGTTTAATTAGACCTGATATTCCCAATCTGGTCCTTACCTCTACCCTTGGGAGTAAGCAGCTGACCGATTTTTAAAGAATGTGAAAATTTTTCGAAGTACTTAGGTGTAGGGGGTTGATAATAACAATGCTTTTTATGGTAGTTTATTTTAACAAATGTGCTGGAGTAAAACATTTTCAATAACATAGTTCTGATCAGTTTCATTAATTCATCTAAAAAAGAGTTTTTTAAATGTATGTCTTTTTAAATTTTTTACTTTAAACTTTTTACTGTAAAGCTATTATTACTATCTTGTCTATTTTTAAAAAAACAAAAAGATTTTATTGTAAAAAACAATAATTGAATAGGTTTTAAATTTTCCTGCTTAAAATTATTTTTAAAAAATTGGAGGAAGCACATTATTAGGAATAAAAAGACAGCTGAGACCGCACCTAATAATCTATTCTTTCATATCCACTTTGGGTTTGAAATCGGTGCTTTCTTCCTTTGTCGTGTTTCAACACAATGAGATAAATTCAACTTTTTCTTTCGTGTCTTACTATTAGCTAACCATTATTAAGGAACCTTTTTACTATTACTTCGTAATCACATTTAGTTTTAAAACATGGCTTAATTAAATCTGATTTTATCTTAACTTATTATTCTAACAGGTGTGGACAGGAATGAATATCAAAAAATGTATGCCCCTTTAAAAGTAATCTTATTCGCTGCTTTTGGGAAACAATCCCAATAACCGATACCTCCATGAAATTTTTACCGTTTTAATATTTTTTCTGCCCCTATTGCCATCCAAAATGATTTTTATTGCATAAATTTTTAACTTATAGTTTTATATTTTTAATTATATAGTATCAGAGTTGGGCAATATAGGTGTCCCCACCTGCACCGGAAGCTTTGAGATTCTGGCAGATTTTTTTTGATTAAATGGTCCCTTAGGTTTTGATAAATATAAATTATTTTTACTATATTTTAAAGAATCATCACAGAGCTTTGGTGAACAATGTGACTGTCTCATTTTGTTTAAAATCAAAATTTAAAGGATTGTGACATGCGGAAAATATTCAAAGAAAATTTTATGCACCGAGTTTTTCTACGTACGAATCTGTACAGTAAACACTACCTCTCTTGACCATTGATCCTATGTTTGCCCTGCAATCCTCAAACAAGGCAGTCAAGCGATGATCGATTTACATGTGTTCCATGTTTTCTTTTCAAACACGGAATTTTCTTCCTTTAAATAAAAGTGCCGCGGAACCTCCCCGTATCGTTGTCATTGTATTTATCGGTACTACGTGGTTAACCTTACGTAACGGAACACCACTAAAAATAAATAGTAGTTGAATATACTCTATCGTGCAGTTTTTCTATCAAACGGCTCTCCCGAGCGGAACTCGCGCTACACTGGAAGCAGCAGCACTCAGGACGATTGAATAAGGAAGAGTGATGCGAAAAGACCTTATTTTGTTTCTTTCCAACCTTTTCCGCCCCAACAATTGTCTCGAAATCTTGTTGCTACTTTTTTCTTTTTATTTCCTGGGAAGTACTGTAATCTCCATATGCGAAGTTGTAAAACATATCGCAACGAGCCGGCAGTTTTTGTGGATGTAGGGTTTGCACACTCGGTTTTTCTGCGTTTGTTTTCTTACCTGCTCTCCCCCATTGTTGGCTGTTTTGCCTCATTTGGCCGCCGTTTACGCCGCTTTTAATTGCGACGCTTTTGTTGTCTGATGCCGATAACGGTCTTTTCCTTTTGTAAAAGACGCGAATAAGTTTCAATTTGTTTTGAGCGGTCTATTGTCTGAAAGCACGACTCCCTTCACCGCAAAACTAAGTGCACTATAAATAATTTTGGGTCTTCCGGATACTTCAAATCAGTTTTAAATGTCTCTTTAATCGTCAATACACTCATTTACATTTAGTTTCTACTTTTATTAATTTTATTTTTCAAATATCTCCAATTGTGTGCAGGATGCTTTCAACTCCACTATATTATTTTCATGACCGGTCATTTATTATGTTGATTATTTTCTTCATTCTTTTATTCCGATAGAAGTATGATTTGGTAAAGCTATTACTAATTACAATTTTGCCAAAACTATTGTACAGTAGAACCCCGATTATCCGCGAGTGAAAAAAATTTTTTTAATGATGAGAGCAAATTTTAGATGAGTTTAGAGAGATTTTAGATGTAGTGCAAAGGTTTCTACTATATTGTACATATTTTAAAAGTTTTACATACCATGTTCTTTGTACAACAAAACATAGTTTTTATGCTGAAATATTTTTTCGTGTTTTCACCTTATTTTTAGTCTTTTTTCGGGTTATCCTCGATTTTAACTATCCGCGGTACCCTTGCCACCCAATATCGAGGATAATCGGGGCTCTACTACAATAAATTTCTAGATTTATAAAGTTTTTTTATAAATCACGCATACTGGGTTTCAGTTTTTACTAGTTTCTCTGAATTTATTTATTATCTTTCTGCTTTTAATTGTTCTTTTTTATTAATTTTCTAATTAATCGTTTAATTTTTCTCTTAACTACGCAATTTATTTAGATTTTTCGAATTACAATTTCCTCCTTAATTTTTTAACTTTCAATACACTTAATGGGATATCATTAAATGATTCGTGAAAAATACTAGTTCTCCATCATATTCTGCTGAACATAAATAACATGATGGCATGCCAAAATGGTTACGAAAGAAGTCATTTATTTGTCAAACGTGTGTACAAGAAAAACGTTACAGCTGTCGACTAAGCGTGAAGTGACATCTCCAACGAAAGCTGCCCTTATAGTTATGCTGGTTGGACATCACGTGGGACTCTGCTACAAATAATTCACGGATCATTTGCCCCACACAAACGTTACACCTTTAGATGGGCACGCTCTTGACATCTGTGTTCCTTGATGGATTGTTTGTTACTCGTTTTTGGTTTAGTTTGATAAATGGGGAGTAATATACTGTTTAGCCCCTTTTTACTTTCACCAATTACTCTTGAGGAACTGAGTGGGTTTTATTAAATTGGTGAGTGGAATCCTAAGCTCGGCATGTTCTGGAGTAATTGATGAAAATTAAACAGCTGTTTCTCCAATTTACATGTTAGTGATGCAGTCATGCATTTCTTTTCTCCTAATTTTTTTACTTGTTTTACAAAGGTTTTGTTTGTAAACACTTGGGAAATGTTTTATTGATCATTTTTGTCAGCTTTCTATTTTATTTTGTTAGTCTGAATGGATTTGTTTTCATTCCAATTAAAGAGTGCGTAAATATGATTTCTAATATTAGAGGGATAGGTATTCAATCTAATGAAATGGAAAAGGTTTGAAATATATCAATATCATGATTATACCTTTGTAGCTTAATTATTTTTTTTTTCATTAATCGTACTGATGTTTCAAAAATGAAATCTTACTGGGGGTATCGTCTTTTTCCTGTATGCTTTTCTCCAGTTTTTTTGCAAAATATTTTATAAAATTGTTTCATTCTTATAGTGTAAAAGTAATTTCAACTAACACTCATGAGCACAAATTTTTCCCAATTTAAAAATCGCTTGGAAATCTAAACAGGAAAGTTTTCAAGCTTAAAACCTATTTAAATGGTTGTGTGTTAGAAACCAACAAAATATTAAGCATTTAAAATTGGATTCGTAAATTTTATTTGAATTTTAAATTTATAAATAAAATAACATCAATTTGTTTTCAACAACTGTGTTTTTCAAAGTTAATTTGTGTTTTTCCATTTTTCTAGAGTGTCTCTTATGTTATCATTATGCGAATTTTTTTAACATTGGGCGCTGAATCATAGACCAAACTCTCGATTGCCAGGTATCCATTTTATATCACGTCCACTAAAGTCAAAAACTAAGTGATGAACGACTTGGAAGGGTCCATTGTTGCAAAAAAGTAACCCCTTTCCACATCCAGTGGCCGAAACAAATTACGAAAACATTTTTCTCGTGACGTGTGTGGTGAATAAAACGGTTCTAGTGAACTGTTGAATTTTGTGTGGGAGATCTTTTGTTCATCCTTACTAGGAAGAATGAGTCGTAAAAAAGACGAATGCTGTTTTTGTTCCCTGCATTTCATATCCACGCGACATTGTTAAAAACCGTTGCTACCCAAAAATCCGATAGTTTCCATCCAAATGGGCTGCATGGGATGCTATGGGGAGGGATGTGGGCAAACAACGTGAAATATTGTGAAAATAATGCGGCGAAATCTTCGCAGATGTCTTGTTCAAGTCGTTTCGTAAATCTGAATTTTGAATGGAGCTGGTATTTTTTTAAGGAATGGTCAGTTTTTTGAAACTTCGTTTTTATTCGCACATGACATAGCCTACGTCTGACTTTCGTATGTCATACGGATTGTTTTATAGTTTATGACTGCATGTTTTGACATTTATTGTTTGAGTAAAGATATATTTTGTTTCAAAGGATTGTACGGAATCTCTCGTAGTGCATTGATTCGGTTATTATTATTAATGCCGAACCTTTTAAATAAGTTTTTGAATATTCTTTGTGGTTTCTTTTGTATTGAATTTCCATCGAAGTCACTGATTGTGTAAAATTAGCTCTTATTTAAGTAGATAAAAGCAAACACATGGTTTTTAACCTGTTCTTATTAAAAATTTTCAATATGGAGTTAAAAAGTAAAAATTCATAATGCTTCTCCCTATTTAAGTATTATACTTTTGCTATTGATTTCGATTTCCATATTTTTCCTAACTTAAAATCAAATCTATTGTGCCTTTTGTTTTTTAAAATAAACAAGTAATTTATTGAAAGTATATCCAGAAAATGAAGTCTTCGACTTAAAAATCCAGATCTAGTCCTTAATTCACCCTAAAATGTTCAGACCTCAAAGGGGCCAAAATTGATCACTTAGTGAATCCTGTTTTTATCGCAAAAAAATATCTTAAAATCATCCTTACATTTTGGTCCTGATGCCTACATTTACATTCCTTTACTATCCTTGACCTGAGTTTTAGAAAACATTTAGGTAAAACTATATCCTTTCTGTGGCCCCTGTCTCTTTCAATGTAACTTTTTAATGTACCATGCAGTAACTTTGAAATGTTCATTAGCTGCTTACCCAAAAGGTGTCCTTGCCCGAAAGGTAACCGAGCATGCGCCCGAAGGTCGTACCATGACATCACTGACTCACAATCAAAGAAAGGGTCTTTCCTCTGTCTTGCCATTGTACCCAGTATACTGTCCTCTGCAACGATTCGTGTGGCAGGGCGGAGGCTTGAGACTTCGTGTTTATCTGTGCGTTAATTTTGGGCTCATTTGAATGACTGTGGCGGCCGAAAGGTTAGTTGAACTCTTGGTGACTTCTTCTTTTGAACCTTGAAGATCTCAGTCTAGGGGTGGGGAGCTTTTTAGTTTGAAGGCCGAGTGAGACATCTTTTCCTTCCGAAAGACCTTATTTGAAAGAATTTTAAATTATTCCTTCTAAAGGCAAATTGTGTTGGAACTTACGGGGGAGTTTCAGGAAATTCTCTTGTCACAATTTTGCAAATATCAGCCTTTTAGGATGCTACTTAATCAAATACTAAAATATGAAAACTTCGTTTTTATTTAGATTTCACGAAGATAAGAAATATCTAATTGTTCTTTATCAGTAAACCAATATTATTACCTGAAATCGAATTTTATGTGTTTAAATTATTACCGTCTCAAAAATGAAACTTGAATAAACTAAATCATGCATTGGGGGTGGAGGTTCATACCCCCTTGATATATTATTCTGCAAATTCAAAACTTTATATTGTATTGAATATATTTTTGCATAAATATCCAACGTGCTAAATATGTATATTAAAATTAAACAATGTGTTCATGCTTTCGTTGAAACAGCTCTGTTTCTTTCTTCTTAGAGCTTCACTCCTTTTTTTGAGTATCTTTATAAAGAGTTCCCATTTTATTAATCCAAGCTATTTAATTTCTAATTTTAAGTATACGAATACCCATATGTCTAGTTTCCATGTGCTTTACCCTCACAATTTGCCCTTGCACTCTACCCTGTGCTTTCTACCTCAAGTAATCTTAAGCAAACCCATAGGATTCCGGGTATTGGCTCCCTGTTATCCATGCCCTCTATTTGTGTTTGCCTTATCCATACTTCGTCTGCACTCTGGTAAACATACTCCCCTCGTCTCTTGCAGAGACCATCCATGGCCAATATGCTGGATAACGTCGCTGTCCGAAGCATCGCCAAGCATCGGAACAAGCTCATGTCGCTGGTCGAGAGCACCAAGAAGCGCAAGAAAAAGAAACAGAAGAAGTGGGCCGTCCCCCCCAGCAACATCGAACACCTCGTCTTCAAAAAGATTCCAACCAGTCCCATTGATCCTGGTCCAAACTTCAATGGGACGCGCCTGGACTACGAGGATACGCACGAGGACCCGGAGGAGGACTCTTACGACGAGCTAGATGATGTGAGTAATCTTCTTTAGATTTTGTGTTTTTTAGGGGATACCTATCTTGAGGTAAAGTATCGTGGGCAATTCCACGGGTAACTGACTGAGATTTTTTAAGAATAACACTCTGAGTATTTTGTAATTTTCTTCCCAAAATTAATTTATAAAAAAAACATTTTCCACCCAGTTTAGTGCTTTCTTGTTAGCTAAATCTAATGGCACAATTAAATTTTCAAAATATGTTTTTATTTATTTTTGAAAAATTTTAAACAACATGGTAACTGACTAACATTTATGAAACATTTAATGTCAGTCAGTTACCAAATTTTTCAAAAATAAACATTTTGAAAATTTAATGGTGCCATTATATTTAGATAAAAAGAAAGCTCTAAACTGGGTGGAAAATGTTTGTTTTATAATTTATTTTTGGGAAGAAAATTGCTAAATCCTAAGTGTTTTTCTTTTAAAAAATGTCAGTCAGTTACCCGTGGAATTGCCCTCGTACGTTTTGATAGTTTGCCTGGCTGCAACTGTTGTTAACTGTTGATTTGGGAAACTTGTGAAATATTATACGCATTTGACTAGTTGAGTATTATCAGTGCTTTAAATTAGCTGCGAAAATTCATTTCGGTTGTTATCGAACACTCAATATTTTTTTATTGGAGTATTCCCCTCTGAAATATTTAAAGTCTGTAAATCTATTTTAATATCATTTTTTGTAATGAGATCTAATAATTTTTATGACGCACCTGAGCTTATACATAGGTCGAAATGTTTTGAATATGGTACAAAATTTCTGTGTCAGTTGATTGCCTTAATTTTTAAACTAAAGTTCACTGCATTGTTTCTATTAATTACAAATCAGTTCACCTAAGTACACTATTTGAATTAACCAATGAGATCGTATTGTTGATCATAATTTTGAATAGATGTAACCTATCAAAGTTTAGGATGGTGTTTTAATTCATCATAACATTAAGCTTAATTGTTCACATTTTGAGACTCCTAAAAATAATATAGTGCTTCGTTTTTTAGTTTCCTTTTTGTAAAATAATATGTTTACATGTTTATAAAAATATAATTTGTTCAAGTTTTGCCACTGGCAGTATTTTTTTGTTAAGGGTGAAAAAGTCGAGGTATCTATAAATTAGGTAATTTTACCTAAAATTACCTATCTAAAAAATTAAAACGCTTTCTACGAAGGGTAGTTCTTAAAATAGTATTTTTGTTATACAGCTTTTTTTTTTAAATTTTACTACACTAATCTAAGAATTATAGCTTTAAAACCCAACTTGATTCATTCTTTTGTTTTAAATAATATCTTATTTATTTTGTTTATATAAATGATTATAGAGCATTTATATTTATCGGATTAATTAAAAAAATAGCTACCGATTTAAAAATACCCTATTTTTCATGATTGAAAATTGTTTTTCCACTCCCAATTTAGAATTTTTTTCTCAAAATGTGATTATTTCAATAGATCTCAAATCTTTTCTCTGTGAAATTTGGTATTCAAAAAAGAAAATTAAATATGTGTTGAGTAATAGTATCTACCGCGCTTGCGCATAGATGGCAGCACCGCTCAATTCGATTTTCCAGCCGAAGGATCTCGGTGCTCTTTTCTCCACTTGGGTGAAGATTATCCTTTAACAACTGTAGTTATCTCCATCTTCCGTTTTAAGAGATAGAGTGCGCCTTGCTTGACACTTCTAGGCTTTCTTACCGAGGATATTTCCGATAAGAGTTAGCATTTAAATTTTTTATTCAATTGATTGTTCTAAAACAATGATATAGAACTAATTTTGTTTTTATTATTTTTGAACGCTTTTTTAAGTTTTCCTGAAGCCTTATAGAAGTAGTAAAAAAGATTTGGAGGGTTTTTGAAAATTATTTGTATTTTATTTCATTTTTTATTAAATAATTTTTAGAAGCTTTCTCGTTGATTCGAAACGCTTTCAATTTTTTTCTTTTTTAGGATGGGTTTTATTCGATAAAGAAATTGTTTTTGATAATTTAAATAATTTGATACGACTTTGTGGCGGTGTCTTGTTGAATTCACTTCAATAATAGTGAAAAATTAAATTATTAAACTTATAAATTGAAATACTTTTTTTAATGATCATTAGTGACCTTCTTTTTTGTTATTTTAAACGTTTTAGGGATTCCTGATAAGAATAAATTAAAATAGCAATTTTTATATTTATCAGATTTTCAGATATTATTTTGTTTCCACATTGGAATGGCTATTTAATGGAACGTGATATATCAAAACCACCTTTAAAATTTATTTAACCTTTTATCAACACATGTGGCATGGTATCTTTTAATAGAGATAATTAATTAGAACCTTCGTTAATATAATATTTTTAAACCATTTTAAGGTTTTTCAAAAATTATCATAATTATACCACCTTTTATAATTTAAAATTATTTCTTATTTTTAAAATTATGTTGTGTTGGTTACCATGATACATACAAAATTGTATTTATCGTTAGTTTCTCTCTCTAGAGGAAGAGGGTGTAGTCGTGTAGTCTAATATTCTTTCTGGTATAAATGATATTTTTCTCCTGATACCTTTTTATAGACACGCTCGCTAGACTGAATTAGATCCAATGGGTGTTTCTAAGACAACATATAATTATGTGTTTTTTTAATATATTATAAGTTTTTCTATATTTTTAAAATAAAGCTTTAGTGATTGGGAAAATACAATTAAAATTGCAGTAATGATATTTTTTAAAAATTGGATTGTCAATTTTAATTAAAGAAACATTTTTAATCCTTAGTACCTAAAACAAGCTTTCATTTTTTTAGTATCATAAGTTGGTATTGATATCAGTGTCGTTTATAGAAATATTTTCGGGAGGGCCCTAAGTACGGTTTTAACTCATTTTGAGAATCTTTGTATTTTTGGTCCAAGGGGGTACTTTTCCAGACCTTTACCTTTTGACACAAAATGTTGCGGATTTTCTAAAAATATTACGAAAGATTTCTAGCGGTACTGTTATTATCCGGCTTTAAAACCAAGTTTTTGCCCCGGGGAAAGTATTCGAAATTATTCCTAAGCAACTTCCCCATGTATTTACTAATAGATTCAATGTAGCTTTTATACATATTTGTTAGTAGTATTTGCATGTTGCTGAACTCAATTCAATATAACAATTTGGGGGTCCTCCCCCAGAAAATGTTTGGAAATTTACCCCTAATAAAACAGGGTTTTAAGTCGTTTTTGTACATTTCGTCCGAATTTCAGGATGCGAAGTGTCCCCTCAGCCCTCATTATATACGCCCCTGGTAATCATAAAATAATGTTATTTTTTATAAAACTTAAAAAATGTAAATATTTTCCTGAGAAATAGATGAAGTAATGTTTATTATACATTTAATGTTAAAGGCTTTTTATTTAGATAAAACGAAGATATAAATTTTATGAAAAACATATTCTATAACAAATGTGTCCAACACTAAGCTGCAAGAATAATGGTAGGGGAGGGGGGCTCATTCTCGGGCAATACAATTATCTCTATGTTAAATTCAATTTAAAAATACCAATAGGTAGCTGTATTGCTACCACTCTTTTCCTGAATTTTCAAAGCAGCGGGTCCACTGGTACCCATAGAGTTTAAAAATTGCCTGCTTTGGAAGGAGCAAAGTAAATTGGTCTTCTCCTTTTATTCGTGTGAAAATTCAATCAAAAAAGTTTCTAAAGTAGAAATTTCTCCTTGAATTATGTTGTGGCATTAATAAAGTTGAGACCACAAAAAAAATTTGTTTCCCAATTTCAATTACAAATACCTATTTTTTACTCTTAAAGCTGGAGATGGTAGAGGGAGTTGGGGAACATTCGGACAGTTTAAAAATCAGTTCTAATTCCTTTTCTTGATTTCGAACGCATTTTAGATACAGTATTTTAAGGTACTTTAAAGTTTAATTAGCTAAAATATTTTTAGTATTATACTTAAAATTCAAAGATTTTAGGATTTTTCCAGTTTTAACTTATATGATAGAAGTTGGATAAGTTTTAAAAAACGATGGTTTTCCGTCTAAAATGTGTTTTTATTTAATATTCTTTAATATTAGTCATGCATTTATGCATTTAGTTTTGTTTTCCCTTTTAAAACCAATTAGAAATATTTTGCTTACTACTATTAGAAATTTTTTTCACTAAGTTTTTATCTGATATAAGAAATATATTAGTTATTCTTTACCCATAAATTTTGTCACATGCCCACATAAAAACATAAATGGATTTCGGTAATTTAAAGCTTTGTTTGCATTAAAACTATAAATGACTAGCAAATAAAGGAATAGCTTTAGGTTATGATTTGAAAAGTATAGTTAGAACAAAACAAAAGACTGAAAGGAAAAAACCTTAAAAACATCCTTTATCTATTTACAATGATAGTCTTCTAAAGATATCCAAACCATTAATTTCTGGAGTTGGGTATTGAGTTACTAGCTATCTCACATTCCTAAAAACTGGAAACTAATTGTTTTTCAAATCATTCTCATTGATTTATTAATGTGCAATATATTCTATATGAGTTTTCTCTCGCAGTACTCTTTTTCTTATCAAAAACGTAATCCACACTAAAATTTTGTTGAAATTTCTCTAAGTGAAAAACAACTTCTGAAATTTAAGAAATAAACGCATACATGTGATTCATCCGCCAATTGGCGGAAATCCGCCAATTTGTTAAGCAAAATTAAAATCCGACTATTCGATTTCAATCAAAGTCTGCCCGGGCCTAGTGGCCCATCAGGCGGTGCCCATCTCCGTTTCTGTAGCCTTTTGGGCCTGGGGTGCTAATTACTAGCGTAATTAGTACTATTCGATTTGCCAAACTATAATTCCACTTTCTTATTTTCCAATCGTTTTTTACTGAAAACTCAGGCCGCGAGTGTTGCCTAGTAACAGGCATGAGTTTCTTACGCGGAATCTTGATTTTCCGCTTTTTCCATTTTATTTGCTTTTAGTTTCATTTTGGATATTTTTATGCAGATTAGTTGAAATATGCATTTCCTGTATAGAGATATTAATCTGGCTAATATTAATGACTAGTTTTATTCAAGTTTAAAGTTATTAGAATCCCCCATTATATAACCCAGGTAAATTAAAATTTGTAAATTGTTAAAATTATTCGTGTCACGCTAAAAATAATTGAACAAAATTAAGCTCTTGCTCTTTTTCCTCTTTTTTCATCTTGGGACAAACTCATCCCTATAGTGTAATAAATTTTTAGTAAAATCGAGTAAATATAAAAGTAATATGAAAACTAGTTAATATTTAAGCTGAAAAATATGACTATCATATCGAATCGTATGATCTCGGGAAGTAGAAGCCGATGGACCCCTCTACTAAAAATGAAGAAAAATTTGGGTGCCATAGAATTTTTATAAATATTTTCCGCCAATTTATTGTCAGAGTAATCACATGTATGTCAAATATCCAGCTTAATTGGTTGCTGTTAATGTAAAATTTAATGTACTATGAATTTGTAGTTCCTAAAAATTAATTCTGAATTATGTATGCAGTGTGCATATGTGCCCTCTGAGGCACATTCGCACAAAATTTCTCAATATTTTGAACGATGATATAAGGGGGAAATTTTTGATAAATGCATGTAAAGAGGGTGCTAAAATTTCAGGAATGCTGTAAACTTATGAATAAATGAGTTTTCGTTTTTTAGAAAGTCACAAATGTACTTTTTGTGCGAATGTGCCCCCTCTTCCCTATATTATTTGCCTTTTAATTAAAAAAATATAAATTTTTTAGAAAACCCGAACTAATTTGTTAAAATATTCCCAATTTGTAACTACATAATTTCTTCGTTAAAAGCTTAATTTTGCCAACTTTGTTTCTGGCCCTTTTAAGGAGATATTAAAACTTTTTCACGTTTAAACTCGAATTTTCCAGTATTTTTAAAAATGACGATACTTCTTCAAATTTTCCTTAAAACGTGAAGCTTTTCCAAAACGAAATTCCCCTACACTATAATTCGCTTAAGTAATTTTTTTAAAAATCATTTCGTAACTTTGCGTACAAAGAGGAGTTAATTTCCGAACAGATAGATATTTCGCGAAAAAGTTAACGTTCCGTTTCCACATTTAACGAAACCGGGACGCATTGTTTCCAAAATATCCAATCTCCGACCCCATCAGCAGCTCTCCCCATTGTGGCCGTATTTATTGGTCAACGCGCGCGGCCGCCGGCACCCCCGACCTTGACCGCTTCCCATCCATCCCGCTGGACGGACGGACCGGACTTTCGCTCTCTCTCTCTCCCCTCGCTACTGACACGGTGGTTGAACTGGTCTTTCCGACCAAAAAGAAGGAAAATCCAAATGGCTCGCGGGAAAGAACCTGAACCTCCAACACGGAGGTGAGCCCGTCGGCAGCCAGCAGGTGCGGCGGCGGTTTTGTAAGGCTTCAGAACTCGATAGTGCTCTCGGCTGGCACGGTCGGCTCTTGACGCGCTGGATGGAACGGCGTAAACAACGCTGGAATGTTGTGAACCGCTCGCCGCTGTCCTCTCTTCCACGATTCGAGATGGTTGTAAGTACTCTTTCCGCATGCCCTGCACTCGACTAGTTTGGTTAGCGACACAGTGATTGGTAGTTAATGATGAAGTGATTTGAAACGAGTGCTTATAGTTGATATCTATGGACTGTTTACGTTCTTCTGATCTGAAATATATTACTGCATGCTAGACTAAAAAAACAGCTATTTATGGAGAGTATTTTGTATTGTGGATATCTGTCAACTTGAAGAGTGACGTTTGTGATTTGTTATTGTGGACTACAAAAAGTGAGACTTGGTTGTTGATTTTGCGGATATTGAGAATTTTATAAAGTGAAGATAGTGTGTGCATTTTAGAGATATTAACTTTGAAAGTAGAATTCGTGTAGTCAATTTCTTATAGAGTGAAACTGTTTATTTATTTACTGTGGATAGTTTAGAAATTCGTAGCAGTAGGACTAGTTGGAAATAAATCATTATTGCAGCGTAAAACCAGTAATTAAATCCCTTTTGTGTCGTTGAAACGTGAAACTAGTGATTACATTGCGAATTTTTTTTGGAGTGAACCTTGATCGGATACTATTCGAGACTTGTTTTGATTCTGACCCGAGTAGCGTCTACGGCGGTCAACAAACCTTATTTCCATATCGTATATTCGGCCGGAGTCGCGTCTCGCGCGGAATTTCGAAAAAGGATGCCACTCTGCGCGTGTCGTGAATGCCGCTGATGAAGAAGCGGATCCAGCCTGGCTGCGGACCCAGCCGATGACACTCGCTCAGCATGTTGTTATGCGTGGCGGGCGGCGGCGGTGCTGAATTCTCGCGAGATCGCCCCCGGAGCGCCTCACGTTGCAGCCTTCTGCTCCAGAGCAGCCAGGTCATGGTGGAGGAGCGGGGCTACAGCGCCGAGCACGTAGCTGCCTGCACCACCGCGCGCAGAAGCAAGGTGATCGTGGTGAGCGGCGGCGGTGGAGACGCGGCCGTCGGCGAGACCTGCACCACAACCACCACCTTCAAGTCGAGCGTCGTGAACGGCAAGCGGAGCACCAACACGATCCTGGTGCGCTACAAGCCCGCCAAGACGGTCGAGGAGTCCGACGACGACCTGCAGTTTGAGTTCCACAACCGGAATGACGTCGGGGTCGCCTCGTCCACGACCTCCACTGCCTCCTCGGACAGCTCGTCCGGCAAGAAGGACAAGGCTTCCACCAGCGCCTGGGCGCAGATCATGGAGCTCGAAGGGTATCGCAGCCCTGCCATAGGGCTGGACAACGGCCCGTCGAAGCTGGCCGATAAGCCTGCCGCCATCGAGAGTGATTCCATCAGCAATACCTCTTCGCTGTCGGTCGACTCATTTCGAAGCGATGCCAGTGGCTACGTGAAGAGTAGTTTCTCGGCCCACCCAAAGTGCGTCGATGTCGGCATGACTTCTCAGGTGGCAGATGCCGGACTGGACGTCCCTGCAAACCGGTCTTTTGATAAAGGACTGCAGAGCGATTATGACAAGCAGACGGTGTCTGTGAATGCGAAATGTGCCGTGAAGTGTCGGTACGCGAAAGGCGATTCCGTCGCGGACGGCCGTCAGATGAGAATGGGCGATAAGGGCAAGTCGCCCATGTTGCGATCCGAGTCCTCTCGCCTGGCCAAAGTCCACTCTCAGGAGCGGAACAAGAGTAGGCGTAAGACTCTACCTGACGGGAATTTATCCTTGAACCCTGATAAGAGCGCCGCCAAAAACCAGAAAAGTCCTGAACACGACCCTAACGCTTCTTGGGGCAGGTATAATTCGAGAGCCATGAGAGACTCGGTTCGGAAGGTTGCCGAAACTGTGTATTTGAAGCGACCGACGCGCATGAAACTGGATTCGTTGCCCGAGGCGAAAGACGTTCACGTTAATTTATACCCCACTCCCTTCATTGATAAAGATGCGAATTACCAATCGAAGCATGCAATGCACGTGCAGTCCGCTTTGTACGGCACTAAAAGAGCTAGCAGTACGTCGCATTTGCATGAAATTCCTCGAGACACTGAAACGGCTTTGATGAATCGAAATCGATTGCATATTATAATGCCTACCTCTACCCGCCACGATCATTCCCATGTGCATAACGCTTCCAACAGACTCTATTTCCCTCGCGATGTGAAGATGCTGAATCCCAAACACCCTTCTTTTGCCCATCAAGAGAACGTATCTGTGAAGAATAGTGTAGATTTAGATTCTATGAGTTCTAGTACCGATAGTAAGAACTCGAGTGAATTGTGTGGGGGTAAATTGACGGGGATTGATATCTATCTTTCAAATAAGAATTGTCAGGATGCCATACAAACCCAAAATTTGCAAGGGCAGATGATTTTTACCCATGCAAGCGTTTACCATCCCCCTCCCTCCCCCGAAGGTGTACGAAAATTCGATATGAATATATCTTCGATCGATTGCAAAATTTCTAGCGATATGCAGGAATCTGTTGGTGTTTCAGTCAGCATGCAGGATTTTAAGTCTAAGCTATGTGCCGATTGTGTGTTATCCGCTCAGCATGGCCCTCCTAGTAAACAGTCTGCCTGTCGTGCTAATCACCATGTGCTTGAAAATGCTGCAAAGCCCATTCCTAATATGCTGAAAAGATCTTCCCTTGCCGCATATGATGGAGATTCTAGTTCGCCCTATTTGCGTTTGTATCAACGTAAAGGCGAGAAAGTTCCCCATGCGTCCGAAAATACTCCCCGGCGTTGCACTATGTTGACTGCTCGAGAAATGACCGAACTGGTCCATGGCAATGGTAGTGGTAAATTAACCGACCCGAAACTAAGTCAAGCTGGAGTTACCAGCAAAGTCAGCAACTGGATACAAAAGCAGAAAGATAAAAGAAAGCCAGTGTTCTTTATCGGAGACGCTCCTTCATTTTTTGTGGAGAATGCTTCTGAAACTGACAATTCGGAATCCAATTTGAAAAGCAGCCGAAAATCTAGGCGGTCCCTGTCTTTATCTAATGTTAGGGAAGATGTGTCAACTAACACTAATGGTGTTGACAGTAAAGCCAGGCATTCTGGATCGAGGCTTCGACCTACTGGCAATAATGAAAATCCGGCTAAGCACGAGCACAAGGGCTTGTATATCAAGAGAACTTCGAGTTGCTGTAGTAATCGAGATTCTGCTCGTAGGAAAGAGCGTCAAGATTCCCCATCGGTTGAAGTAAATCCGCATGGTGTGAACTGTGAGAAACGAGACGAACACAGTTTTGGTTCACGTGAACCGATTTATGAACGAGTCAAAACCTCTGGTCAAGAATTGCATCTGAAAGTCAATGAAAACGCATGTATAAACTTTGATTTGAAACCATTGAATCCGAATGAGATATATTACGGGACTGGAGTAATTGCTGCCTCAAAGAAAACAGACTCAACTCTAGATAATAACAATGTTCAGTCATTCTTTGACATGGGTCAGTCAGTCAAATCCATTCACGCTTTAAATGATGATTTCTTTATTAGTTCCAAAGTGCATGTTCATCCTGATCAGCATCTAGTGAATGAAGAGGAATCTTTGGGATCCGAAGGATTCAGGCACTCGTACTCGCCGCGCAATGTTGATTCAGATAGGCCTGAGCGAACCTCCTTGCAGAAAAAGTTGCTCAATTTCAAACAAATCACTAGGGCTCTGTCTTTGCACTCTCTTAAGAAAAAGAGTAAAGATCTACCTCTACAAGACGCCGAGACTCCCACCTCCCTTTCTGATGCCGGCTTAGAGGATGGACTCCACAAAAGTAGCAGAGGTAGCAAGAAAAGAATTGAGAGTCTCAAGTATGGTTCCTTGCGTAAAAGTTTGTCTTATTGCGAACTTACCGCTAGAGGATCTAAAGTCTCTGGTAAATTGGAAGCCCCCGTCAAATTACTTTCCCTTGAGAAGAAAGTTGTGAAAAGGCCAGCCTTGGGGAGAGCCAAAATACCGCCAAGATCATGTTCTTGTGCTTCCCTCCGCCGTTCGGTTTCTTTGTACTGGCAATTTCCGTTGAGCTCCAGTCGCGAATTTTCCGTAGAAGATCCGAGACAGAATATGTTGGCTAAAATATGCTTTTCGCGGCTCCATCGCCGGAACACTGTGCTGCCTTTTCTTAGAGAAGTGAAACGCGCGGAAAGTGCTGTGCCAACTTCTGAAAAGAAGTTTCGAGAACACTCTGTAAATGTGGGATCTGGAACCGAATTGGATAATGAGAAAAATGTGTCATCTGGTGGACGACATCCCAGTTTGGTGAGTACACAAATCTTTGTTTCCAAATGCTACAAATCTATACCTCAATTAGGCAATTTTCTGAAGTTAATTTGATGAACATCAGGCAGACACTAAGAGATATTTACTTTTATATACTTAATTCATAACTATTGAAAATTTAAATATATGATGAAACGATTCTAAATACGAAGTAATGCCTGAAAATATCATTGTTAAGTTTACTCTTGGTTGAGGTATAGATTTTTTCCCATTAGTAGCACAGTAACAGTATTGGTTCCTTTGTTTTTTCAGGTTTGTATCATTTTCTATCTTTCATTTTTTGTAGTTAAAGTGTAATATAGGGTCTCAAAATGTGAACTTTAAATATCTAAATCTAGAGAATTCCCTCCCAAGACGTTTTAAATTTGGCTTTTGAGAAACACTCGAAAAAAAAATGTTTTCCCACTCAAATTATAATACTCCTGAAAATTTAACGATTTATGTTTACCGGATGGATATACCCTCCGCGACAACGATTAGCGATTCGATGGTTTCAACGCGCATAACTTTGAAAATTCCTTTTGTGTATTAATTACAAGTTTTGCATCGTTAGTGTCTTAACTTCACAGAAATTTCAGATTTGTTTAGTTAAGTTCGCGTTCATCTAGAACAGATTAGTTACACCCAAATGGAAGTGTACAACAACTTCTTCGAGCAACGAAGGCCATGGATTTTAATCAGGTAAGCAAATTTCTCTACTTATTTTTATTTATATGTAAGTATTTATTATGTGTATAAAATTTTGTTTTGTACCTCATTACTTTTGGAAATTGGAATATTCAGGTATCAGTTTGAGAAGTGAATTTCGTGGCATTTTGTTCACCATTTAGTATTTAAACCAGTTTTAACTTTTTCTAAAAAATATTCTATTTAAATCTCATCAATTTGTAAAAAGTTAGATATTTAACGTTTACGTTTGTTCTTAGTTAGATTTAGGAAAGTAATCAGTTCGTGGAATATTTATCATGTTATTTCAGCTTTTTGTAATGGAATCTGTGGCTAACTTTAGTTCAGTTTGTCTCAAATCCAACAACCCAAGTCATTGATGGGGAAAAGTTTGACAAAACGAAACCAAGTGAACTCAGTTATACTTTTCGTTCTTCTTGTGTATAAGTATCCAACTTTGTCTTAAAACTTTATCGAAACCCCATAAATGCAAAGAAAGAAAGTGAGACCTTGGATTTATGGGGGAAACCCTATTATTTATCTTCCCTCTTACCATTCAAAATGAAGGGAATTTTAAAGTGGAGATCCTTTTAGCGACACTCACTCACTAAGTTACACTTTACCTGTTTTCATTATAAGCATAAGAAATTTACTTTTTTTGACTCGTGAAACTTCAAGAATTATCTTAATTGTCGATTTGTGAAGGATGGTGGGCAATGCTATTTAAGAAATGTCATAAGCTTATATTCCCTTTAATTTCCGTTTGAAAGGCTTCATCAAAAATAGTATCCATTGTAATAGTTAATTAAAAAATTTGAATTTATAACTATCTCCTTGAACTGACTTAGGCACAAATTACCTTGTGTCATATGTAGACGATGAATAAAAGTGTTAAAACCCGAAATAATTTCCCGGTGAAATTATTTAAAGTAAGGATTGTTAATAATTACAGATAAAAACTTGCTTTCTGCAGTGTGCTAGTTGGGATCAATGATTAAAAACTAAAATTGAGTCCGTTTAAAATATGAAGACTCAACTCGCAGGTATTCACCGTGGCCCACGAAGAGAAAAAGTCAACATTTAAGACAATAGTTGTGTAATGTGAAACCGGTCGCATGTAATCGGAACAATCTCCCGATATTTGCAAGTTCAATACAGAGGGAAACGGGCAGTTGAATCTCGATTTCTCACAGTTGCTGACCTGACCCAAACATGCGTAAAATACTGAGGGTAAGCTAAGTAGGGCGCGATGCGGGACAAAAGAAATTACCTTTGAAAGCGAGATGAAATAATTTCTATTCCTGCGTGGTGAACGTCATATTCAATTGTCCACTTAGGGTGCATTTGACAGATGGGAAACAAGTTGGCGTTAAATGTTTTAAATGTCTAAGGCTCTTTATGCTTGAATAATTAATTGCTTTTGTGTGGAATTCTCCTTTGTCTGTGTTTGCTTATCAATGAATGGCTTGGTTTTGTTTGATGTACTCCGTTTCGAATTGTTTAAACTCATTTAAACCAGTCCCCTGTTTATTTAATTTCCCTACGGTTTTCTTTTGAAAATATTCTTTTGCTTGCATGAAAATATTTTCCGGATTCATACCTCCTACCAAGGTCTTATTGAACATGTTTCAATACCATATTCAAGACATGTTCAACTGTAAGTTAGCAATGGTGGTAAAAATGCTTAACGTTAGATAAATTTTAAGAAGTTGTATCTTCGAGATATCTAGTCATACCACTCGGGATAAATGTAGCTGTACTTAATTAGTTTACTTATTTTATTGATATCGATTATTCTTTAAAAGAGTTAAAAAAACATCGTGCAAATCCATATTGTTATCATGAGAAATTCCATACTTGTTGTTTTTCATTAAGAAAGAATTGAAATGCTCCGACTAGTTTGCATTGAAAATGAGTTGAAGGCTGTTTTGTTCCTATTACATTGTTCATCAACCTAATCTCGCTATCAATCTCTTCAGAATCCATAACTCGTTACACAATAATGTCGATACAAATGAAAAGCTAATCGAAAACTCCACTTCCTTTCCTATCTTGCCCACTTTAACCATTCCTTTCTTTCCTCGTAATGAGGCTAACTCGTTAGTAAAGAACTGGGAAGTTGCTTTGCATTTGAAAAGAAATAACTTTCCATAGACCAACATTGAGCGGTATTTCAAATTATTGTGCTTTTTACAATGGGGTTAAATTTAATGGAAAATGTGAGTGGAGTCTTTTTCCTTACTCGTGTTTCAAATATTAACCTACTAACTATCCAAAAGAGAAACTTAAAGCGCATACATACATGTTCAGAACTAAAAGAAACTTGTTAACTTTTCTGCAATTGCCAGTTATGTTAATAGTATAAGCAACATCGGGAAAAAGAATTTCGAGTACCCTTATTTCATTTGGGTTATACGTTATACTCCACCCTTCGAAGATTAACTATGTAGCCAGGCAATTCTTCTATTAAAAAAATTAAAGTCTTAAATTTATGATAGCTGGCAAATAGGTTATTGGGGTATATCAAAAAGACTGTAACTTCAAGGGATAAGAATATAATATTGCCATTATATAAGGGCTTGGTAAGACCTCACCTAGAATATGCTGTACAATTCTGGGCTCCATATATGAGAAAGGATATAGAAGTAATTGAAAGGGTTCAGCATAGAGCTACAAAAATAATTAAGGGAATGGCACACCTAGATTACAATGAGCGTTTGAGTAGGCTAAACATGTATACACTGGAGAGAAGAAGAAGGAGGGGGGATTTGATTCAGCTCTTCAAGTTCGTAAAGCAAGGGGATACAGAAGGTTTAGACTTTAATAGGGATAACAGAACAAGGGGCCATGGGTACAAATTGAATAAGACTCATTTCAATCGGGATTTAAGAAAATACTACTTCTTCAATAGGGTAATAGATATATGGAACGCATTGCCAGAACATATAGTAAATTCGAAGGGTGTATATGAGTTTAAGCTAAAACTAGACAGTCAGTGGGAATGGGTGAATTAATAAAAAATGGACCAGCCTTGTTGGGCTTCGAGCCTGTAGCTGGTCGACAAAATTTGTATTTGTAAATTATATGAATTCAGTTTTTATCATGGGAACTTTTGGTCCTCCTTTTCCCAGTGTAGAATTTAATGCCATTGCTATCAAATTTTGTGCATAACTTACCCTATGTATGTGTTTTCACCAAATGTCTGTTATTTTAATAGTTTTTGCTCTATTTCTCCCTTTTTGAAAATTTTCATCCTTTAGGCCCAGGGTTCCAAAATTTTGTAGAATTATTTAAATGTGGATGCAACTATTCCCTTAGTACCGTCAAAAAGAGTTCTTACAGTAAATATTTAAACAGTTAAAACTTATTTGCTATCGCTACTCATCTACGCAAATCTTATGCAAATTTTCACCGCCCAACAATTAAAAGTTTAATTGTGCCTGGTTGTTTTTCCCCATCTTCGAACTAACTATTCCACTGCGACTTTGAAAAGCCGAGGAGTGAGATCCGAGCTTAAGCTGTAGGCGTAACTGGACTGACCACGTCTATTCCAATGTCATGGACCTTTTTATATTGTAATTGCTTCCCTGATGCCTTATACAATTTGTTGCGTATGCGGAAGAACGGATTTGTCAGCGTCCGATCTCAATATGGAGGCGACGCGATGTTTAGCCCGCGCAAGGTGGGTCTAAGTCAAAGACCTTGTCTGTAGGTGTTTGTTCAAGGACAACAAATCTATTGCTCTCCTTTTGGTTTAATTGCTTTTAATGGCCATCGTGTGATAATTCAGGGCGTTTCACTTGCATTGGTGAAATTTATGCAGATTTATTTATTTTGTTCCATCATGAACCTATATTCGCTGGGTACCTCGAATGAAATTTATGCTGGAAGTTTCAATGTTACGTTCGTCTGTGATGTACCTTTAGGCTTGGTATACTTGTTCAGTATGACTGAGTGGAGCCATTGTTAAGTCTGGGTAAGAATATTTAGTATATTCTTTCCTAGGGGGAACAGTTTCGAAATTTGTTGTGGAATAGTTGAGGGGAGATGAAGAAATTTACTTATTGCTGTTCTCAAGTAACGATACAAACATCTAAGAAGTTATTTAAGTGTGAAAAAAATGCATTCATGGAAATGGCAAAGGTTTCTTTAAATGTTCGACCGAAGTTTCTACTTTTGATACGGTGCGAAATTTTCTATGTTTCCATTGTTTTAAGGTGTTACTATTAAATAAACCTTTTTTGTTTTCAGTAACGGCTCAATTAAATCGCTGATAAGTTTAAAAAATTTGCTATCTAGTAATTAGAATAAGCTTGATGTAGATATTGATACATCATTTGTTTTCACATGACATGTAATAACAGGTTCAAATCATTAAATCTCAGTTACGTTTAGGAAATGTTTGCTAGATTCACGCAATCTTGCTTTTACCTAGAGTAAAAACCTAAGACTAAATTATCAAACACTACAACTTTAATCAAAACGAAAGATATGGGTCCCTCTGCGAGAATCACTTTTCTTTGGTCATTCCGAAGCTCTTCAAGAGTCTGGTCTTAAAATATGCAAACGGTCAATAATTGAATAATGCCATTAGGAAGTCCATCTCAATAAATATTCATCGGTTAATGCTCTATCAGCCGATGCTTACGCTGGTGGTTGTCATCTCTAATGAGAATTGATAAGAACCAATCAAGCCGGAACACTCGATATACTAGTACAAGCATGAAATGAATTCTAATCACTCATTGTCCACTATGCATCTTGTAACCTGAGAATCTTGAGAGCGATTAAAAATTCGTAGTGACCCATTGCACGTGACGTGTTACATAGATGCTTATCCCTCAAAATCGTCACTTTATCCCGGTATTAATTATGTGCCTGCATATAATGAATCATCAGGAATAATTTGGGATAGAACTCTATGGAATTTTTCCCATGGCTGGCAGCTTACCAAGGATGACATTTTGGCTTTTGATTTGGTAATGTAGTATTATCGAATGGAATTTTAAGTATGTTTTGGAGCCGCTTGTAATAATTGAGCATAATTGTTCCCATTGTTTGGTTTTTCATTCTCTTAACTCATCTTGTTCGATATTATTGGACATAAAGGGTAAGGTGCCTGTTTGACTTTCAACTCGTGTCGCAACAATTTAAATGCTGTCACGTAATTTGTTAATTAAATAGTTGAATTGGCGTTTCCTTGTTCATTTCGGTTAACTAACGTCCCCAATTCTTAACAACGCTTTCGTGAATTTGTGCTTTATCTTGAATTGACATTGATAGATGTAAATTATGAATACATCACCATTAATTGTGTTAATGTTGAAAACTGCTTGAATAGATTTGTTTCAACTCCAAAAGTTTTGTTTTCCTATCCATCATTCTGAGTATAACTAACACGTAGTTGCGCTTTGGTGCCTCAGTATTTGATCAGTGGCTAGATTTATTTTAATAAATATTTCTATTCCAACTAAGTGCGAGAAATACCACTCCGCGTATGAACAGGTGCCCGTTGACGACATTGCAAAAACCGTGGGCATATTGTCCCAGCTTACACCCGCATCAAAAATTAAGGCTGCTCCTCTACGTGCATTACATTATGCAATGCTTTCTCATCCATTCCCGAAATGTCATTAAAGCAAACTCTGCTGTGACAGTCTGCTCTGAAATTTGGGCCAAGGAATACTAATCGAGGGAACCTCGGTGAAGAAATATGCGGCGTGGAATAATAGTGTGTGGGTGGATCCCTCACACTGTAATTAGTCTCGTCGTTTGCCAACTTGTTATGAGCGGGCGGGAGGATATGGTTCGAAAACACTTGCCCGTTTTGTTTTTGTTTGCTTGAAATTACGGGTAGTCCGATTTGGAAATAAAGGTGGCAGGGGTGCAGAAAATGTTTAAGGGCCTTAAATTTCCCCAGAACACAATTTATTTTCTCCAAATTTCCCCAAAATGAGATTTTATTATAAAATATCGTTGTTTTTTTAATTAAAATTTAAGATTCAATAACTCTCACATAGAAATTTTAATTTTAATGAACTTTAAACCTTCTCTTAGTCTTTTTTCTTACGTACTTATAACCTTAGCTAAAAAGTTCCTCTTGTCTTGGATTATGATGAGATAGTTTTAAACTATCTGTAAAACTCTAATATATTAACCAAAAAATTAGTTATATAGCCAAAATATTAGTTTGTCAGCTATTGGCAATCATATTTTTAGGCAAAAATTTCCCCACGGCTGCTTGAATTTTCCCCGAATCTCGTTCGGGTGTTCGGACATATTCTGCACCCCAAAAAGGTGATTGAGATTTTGACCCTTTTATTTTATTTTCACACATTGTCATACAGATATAAAATTTCATTTGAACATGACAAGAAACACTTAAAAACACCGAAAGGTAAAGAAAACAACAAAAATCACCCAAAGTAAAAACAGATCATAAAAAGGTATGAAAGCACTTTCTAAAACTTTCAAATGAGTAAAAAATATGGTAATTATTAAGTAGATTATTAACTATTTTGATTAATTGTACTAAAGTTTGGTTCTGTAGGTATTGTTTGGAGTAGGTGGGTTCTTGCAGTACTGTTTTATTCAGAGCGATATGATTATAGGGACATCGTCGAGTTTAAATTCTTGTAGGATAGAGGGACAATCAAATTTTACTGTAGAAATATAATATGGTTGAAATTCTGATTACTTATTTATTGCAATAAATTTGTCGTAAGAAAAAATTTTTGTAATTTGTCGTAATTTGTTGTAATTTGTAAATTTGTTGTAAATTTGTCGTGTTTTTTTATGATTACTTATTTATTGCAATAAATTTGTCGTAAGAATGTTTTGATGAGTTTTTAAGTTACCTAGATAATTTTCGAGGCTTGGATTTTCTCGACAGTTAATTTTGATATAATTTTAAATCTGGATAGTGCCCATTATGAGATTTCTAATACCAATTGAATTTCTTTATAATTATCGTGATTAATTTTATTTTGGTTCATTTAATAATTTGCATCCCTTCTTTAATTCCCTTTCTATTCCTTTTTTCTTATTCCTTTTTCTATGGATTTTTTCCCAAAAAATGAAATTTCACTTTTTCATTTCTCTTAAGTTTTTTTATGAAAATGTGCTGTATTATTTTTTTGCTTGGACTTAGTCTTCAGTTTTTAGAAAAATCTCTGATATATAAAAATATTTTTGTACTTTTTGGTCCGATATAATCCGATTAGCCTTTAACAACCATTAAGAACAAGCAATCCAATGAAAGCCTTTTTTGCTTCCTTAATAAACCAGGAGCTCTACATCGCGACTCGTCTCATAAAATTTAAAATTTCACCTGATAGAAATAAACCCACATGCCCCTCTGAAAATTTAAATTTTGCTGTCCACAACACGAGCAAAAAATATTACTTTCTATCCGAGCGATAAAATGACTCCTAAACTACAATTCCCAATCATGAAGTGCCATAAATTTGTCGAATTTAATCTGACATGACAAAGTCTACCTGACTCATCGGCAACTGTTACTTCGTTGTGTGTGTCGTGCCACCCACAAAGCAGCCCTCAGTTGTTGCAAGTTTTTTTTCTCTAACCGGCATTGATGAAGGCAGTTCATAAAAGGTTTGTTTGAACCTTTGACGGATGTTTTTTGTCCGGCAGTTTCCCCTCACGGAAGTGGGATGCACCATTAAAAATGCGCCCGAAGGTCAAAGATTAGTCTGCCTGCACTATGCGAAATTGTCCTTTTGGGCGATTCTTTCTAAAATTGGATGACTGAAATTAACTTTTTCGACATTGTTTCTGTGTGGTTGAACCATGACTGCTCAATGGTTTTGTTTCCGAATCTATTTTCATTTCGGTGAAGGATTTAGTTGTTTTCGATGCATTCTTTTGGCGCTCACATTGAGGTAAGGTTCCATTTCATGAAAATGTTTATCCTGTTTTCATTAAATTAAGCGCGTTTTATTACCCCTTTGAATATAAAATTCGTGATCTTCTAATCTAACTCTTTGGATTAATTTTTAAATCCTTGTTCACAGTATTATAATATTCTTCAAATTATACAATGCGGAATTCAAATTTGGGTTTCAATAATACTAGCTCGTATTCTTAAAATGCTTACTGAGGTGGGAAACTATTCCATAGCTTTAAAATTGAGTGTCTTTAATATCCGTGAAAATTTAGCGTGCATTAATTCATTGAAAAATATGAATAAACATTAGTGTGATAATAAATTTTGTATAAAAACTTAATACACTATTAAAACCTTTCAAAAGCAGTGAAAATTAGGATTAATATCCATTTCATAGCTGCCAACTCTTCCGTTTTAGCCGGAAGATTTCCGTTTTTTAAGAGAATCTTCCGTCATCCGTTTTTCGATCAATATCTTCCGTTTTTTGTCCAAATAATTCAAGTAGCCTATTTTTGCAAAGGGCAGAAATGTTTTGAGAAATTCTTGATAACAATTTTCTAAAAAAGGCTAAATCTTGCACATATAAGGCCTGAAAAAGTTAATATTAAGAATATTTGAAAGGAAATAAATTTGAATTGATCTGAAATTAGTTTTTTTAATGTGTGTGTAAAGTTAGGTGTGTTCATTTGATATTAAATCTATGTTTTTTGTACTGAAAGATATCCATTCATGCTACCTCTTTACTTAGGTGTAGTAACTATGGTAGGTATCCTAGACTTCGATTAAGAAAAAAAATTCCATGGGTACCTTGATTTTTAAAATCTTCCGTTTTTTACAATCCCAATGTTGGCAGGTATGCCATTTATATTCTTTTCGGTTTTATAGTTTGGAAAAATTTCCCACAAACCTCCTAACTGGATAGCAAATTTCTAACCTTATGATACCATATTTATAATTTAGATTGTGTGCGGTACCTAAATTTAAGAGTGTTAAGCTCCTGAAATGTAAACGTCTAAAACGAGCGTTTAAAGGTGAATAAAATTACTCGAGAAACGCAGGGTTTATGTCTAAATCCCCATCTTGTACGCTTTTTTATAAAACTCTAATAAAACACTCTGAAGCCCTTGTTCAAGTTTTGCATCCGTTTCTGGATAATGCGTGGTTTTGGATTTTATCTGCAAATTATTGGACTGAGACTGTCTCTTCGAATTTAAATTCATAGCTTTCCCATTGTCTTGGGTAAAATGCCGTTTTTATGCATGCCAGGAACGTATTTTTAGAAATCATATAGAAGCTGTTGGTTTATCATGAGATTTTCTGTACCTTTTGAATTCTTTCCACGTTCCTTATCTGTTGCTCTATTTTTCTGCGTTATGTTTTGGATGGACGAGCATTCCGTACTGGACATCTTCCACGTAATTACAAAAATTCTAGTAACTGTGTTAGTTCTGTTTCATATAGTTCAGTTGCTCAAATAGTTATAAAGCTATCGCTTGTAATATCTTTTAGATGATTGATTAGGTAATAGCCATTATAAAAGACAGTCTACTGAAAATAGCATTTAACATCAAACCATTTTAAATTTGTAAGATCTCGTTTAAATTTTTGTAAACGTTTAAGAGAAAATCGGGTTTGTAAGGGATTATAATTCATACATGCTTTGGACATGTTGGACAATATAATTGTCAAGTCCGGCTGTCAGTTAAAACATTCTTCAAATGTTTAGTCTGAGACTTATTGGAAAGGCTTAATTATGGTGTCAAAATCTGTTGGAATTTTCACACCTCTTAACGAGGAAAATTAACGAAGAGCTTTGGCATTTTACCTTTCAACCGTTACCTCACCCAGTTCACTCTTCTCATGAATACTATTTGCATAAACTTCGCCTCATCAGTCAGTCACATTCTTAATTGAGTGTTTTCTTTACTTCATTAGTTTATTAGGGGTCACCAAACCAAACTTTCTGTTGTGGGCCATGTGCCATAAAACACCAATTAACCAACCAACCAACCAAATTTTTAACAGATAGATTTCAACATTCATCTGTTTACGCATAGTTATTGCTAATAATTAATTTAACTACAAGTATGGTTCAAAGAGTTATACTTTCTTATTTCGATAAATTCTGCAAACAATATGTCATTAACCTTTTGAGGAGTTGCTTAAAACCCCCCATTGAAACAACACATTTCGACGAAAGCTACTTGTCATTTTGTAGCAAAGCGATGAGAAGCTTATTATTGTGCTGCTATAATACAAGGTAATGAAAGGTTAATTCGTATTTATCCTCAAGTGAAAAAGCTTCCGACAGTCGGGCTTCCAGTGATGGCGTTGTAGATTGTTTCGTCAATAGCGGCGTTTTGTCTCCTCCTGTCTTTCGACGAGATTAATTGGCATGTAAAAAAACGTCTTTGTCCCGATCATCACTCCCTGGCGGAAACACTGGCACATGTAAAGTAAGCGGCACGTGACGGCCGATACACGCACGGAAGTGTCGATCCCTGCTAACAAACCCCTTCGGCTCGTGCTGCAGCTTGTAAACTGCTCGTTAGCTGTCAAGCAGTGCGTCCTGAGGATGGGGATGCGGGATGGTGTATCTGAATTGATGCATGGGAGAGTAGGGGTGTGGTGTACCATTTTAGGAACAAGCCATTCTGTCTGTTAAAGACGGGAGAACGAAAAGGGATGGTATAGGAAGGGGGCATCTATTAAGTTGCACTTACTATTCATGAAATCTTATTTGGGGTATAAATATAGTCTATATAATTATGGGCGGATTTAAGGGGGGTCATGGGGGCAATGCCCTCCCTCAACTTTTTGAGAAACATTTTTATAAGGGAAAATCATGTTTCCAAAGCTACCAGGGACAGCTTTGCCCCCCTTGGGGGGATGGCTAAACCAGAGTTCCCCCGAGAGTGCCTTTCCCCCTTTTTTAAATTTTCATGTTCGTCTTAATTTTATCAAGTACACACGTCTTATTCATGCATTTTATTATTCTGAAAGTAGGATGTGATTCTTAAATTGTCTGCCTTACAAGCATTTAAAGAACTTAATTAAAACACTGCGTAAATTTTACTTAATGTTATTAAATTAAAGATACTTGTACTTCAAAAAATTTTTCTTTTGAGATCAAAAATGTAGCTTTTGTAAACCTTGGATTAATTAACTGGATCAACCCTAGTTGAATGCAAGTTGTCAAATGTTTTTCTAAATTGACTAACTAAACATGTATTATTTACAAATATTACTGTTCGTTATTACAGACTTCAGTTACCTATGATTCAATGCAATAAATTTAGTTTCAATATAGTCTATTATAATAAAGAACCAAAATTATCATATTCATGTAACTTGAAAAAACCCTATTTTTTAAAGCAGGTTACTAACAAAAGAAATATTAGAGTAACATTTTCTAGGGTTTTTTTTAATGGAAAGAGGGATTTTAGAAGTGATTGGAAGGATTTTAGTAAAAATTAAAGTGGGGGACGGATAGGTATTTTTATGAAAAGTGGGGGGACGCGTCCCCCCGCACTTCTAGCACTGTTTATAACCACCCTGTATATGGCCAAGTCTGACAAAATCAATGCCTATATTTCCTCAATAGATAATATAACTGCTTTTATGAAATTCCTATTTGAAATTTTTCTACTTTTCTCTGGCAAATTTCAACCAATAAGTCTTCTCTTAATCCTATATGCATTTTCTATTATTCCCGCTACAAATGAGCTAATGAAAATAAATGAAATTTAGTAGCTTGTCTATACAATCCAAACATCAACGAAAGGAAACCCAAAGGTAGATCTAATTTAATCGAATAATAATCATCCAGTTGTGATTTTAAGACTCAAATTTAACTCATTTGTTGTGCGAATCACGCATAGAATTAGCCTCCTACTAAAAGTCTGTAGTTCCATTTCTATAAAATATCTATATCAGCAAAAGAAATCTTCTCAATAGTAACCTATCCATATTTCTTCACTTATATGCCAAATATTTGTAAAGCTGTTGGATGAAAGCCCTCGATAACTTGAAATAACAGATTCATCCAACATTAGTTAATGCCCATTCTATCTCTAGTTCCAAACGGTACAAAAACCGAACCCATCGGTCGCATCTGATGGCATGTCATCAGCTGTGCCGTTGCCTGAGTACGCTAATTTCTGGCGGCAAATGTCGTGACCCAAGCTAATGGATGCGCACATTGCCGCGCTCGCTCCCCGGGAAATATGCTAACGCGCGCGGCATTCCAAGCCGCGGTGTTCGGCGAGGAACGGGTTAAACCTCTCCTGTGTTGTTTGACCCTGCGCCATCCCGACCCGAGGCCATATCTATATCAAAATTGTTATTTAAAAAAGCGGGTGAACCTTAGCGGTTAATGTATTTCGTCCAGTGCGGTATTTTCGCCCGTCCCGCTGCGTTTGGCTCGGTTTTTGCTTTTTTTTCGATGGGATTCGCCCGCGGGGCAAGATTGGAACGTCTAAGGTTGTCTATCGGGAGTGCACTTCCGACTGATGGTCGAAGATTAGACGACGATGCTACTTCTAACACACTTTGTCTCATTTTTATGCCAGTCGACGATGTGTGAAAGCTAGGTGTGTTTCTGTAATCGCTTTTATCAATTTTAAATTCATATCATGGGGAAAGGGGGCACATTTGAACACAAAATACATTTTGACTATTCTCCTTCCTTATATTTATTAGTAGAGCTGGGATTTCCATGTAATTACGTATCTTTTCAGTAATCTGGTATTGCAAAATTCTCTCAAATACTACATTTTTCGATTTCATACACATAACATATACAGGGTGTCCCACGAGAAGTGGCCCAACCCCTTTAACTTTTGAACCCCTACAGATTTAGTCATGAAAGTGGGGTCTAGGTATAGTAAAGTGACCATGGCCTATCCTATGAGACAACTTTCAACGCCCTCTAGCGGAAACTTTAGGAGTTATAATTTTTATTTTAAAAACTATTTGAGGTATGTGAAAAAAGTCCATGACTAAGTTGTAGAGCAGCATCGATTCAGTAGGAAAAGACACCTTAAGCAGAAAAATATCTTGAATAAAACCCCTAAAACGCACGCTCAATTAAGTTGAATTTACGTAGTTTTTACGTCTTAAGACGCTCCTGACGAGGCGAAAATGAGAAATTTTTATTTTTATGATTTAAGTAAATGACTAAAAGTATTCTTAGTTCATTAAATTGAAAATTTCTCATTTTCGCCTTGTGAGGAGCGTTTTAAGACGTAAAATCTACGTAAATTCAACCTATTTGAGCGTGCGTTTTAGGGATTTTATTCAAGATATTTTTCTGCTTAAGGTGTCTTTTCCTATTAAATCGATGATGCTCTACAACTTAGTCATTGACTTTTTTCACATACCTCAAATAGTTTTTAAAATAAAAATTATAACTCCTAATATTTCCGCTAGAGGGCGTTGAAAGTTGTCTCATCGGATAGGGCATGGTCACTTTACTATACCTAGACCTCACTTTCATGACTATATAAGTAGGGGTTCAAAAGTTAAAGGGGTTGGGCCACTTCTCGTGGGACACCCTGTATATTTCAGCTGTAAATACATATTTTGTTACATATTCATCCTTTTTTAGGTTTTTCAGAATTAATCACGAGTTTTGGCCAGTTTTTAAAATAAAGTATAATATATTATGAAGTTGCCCATTGTAAGATTGTTATTGAAATATAATGATCTCGATGTGCTTAGTGTAGCTATCGTGAGTTGTATATTCAGGATTGTCCATTTCGTTTTTCCTATATTTCAGTCGTACATTTACTTTTACCTTTTCGGGTGTTTTTTCGGTACTTTCACCATAAGGGAGGGAATTAAAATCCCAAGTATCACTCAAATAACTTCCAATAAGGCGTGATTAACTCTAGCAACATGTATTCTTTATTTTCTTCTCGAAATTATAGCTTTGTTGAGAATTTTCTAATCTAAATAAACATATTTGAGTTTTAATTTCGAAATCGATTTATTGAACCCTTCATAGTGACGGTTCTTGTTGTTGAACTAACAAAGGTTTTCCCATTGATTAAGCCTTCCTATCATCAACCAAATATCTTTCTACTTTAAACTTTTAAATGCGGCCAAGGTCTCCAAACTTTAAACACTGGCGGAATATTTCGCTCTCTATCTCGGCTATTGCGTCTTTCGCGTAATAAAAGCCACATAAACACTCCCCATAAAAGAGGACTGGATGAGTTCCTCCGATTCACGGCCGTCAAACTATTCACCGTCGCAGAGCTATAAAAATCCCAATTTTGAGAGAAGGGCATTTCCTATCTGATAGCCGAGCGAAATCAAAGCGGGTTTGACTGGGAAAACAGGCTGACGGAATTTTGTCCCACGCAGATTCCTGGACAAGTCGGAAGGAACAATTTTTATCTCTTTCGCTAAGTTTTAGTCATTTTTCACGAGTGTTTGATTTTAAGGGATCTTGGACTTCTTTTTGAGTGGTTAAAGTTTCTTTTATATCGTATCAATACTTATACAATGATTATGCTGCTAGTGGGGGAAATGTCACGTATAGCTATTTTCCTTTCTCAGATTTTATGAATCCTGTTTCAATTATTTTTTCCATGGGGTAAATCAAGGGGATGCTTAAAGCTGTAATCTTCTCCATAGCTTAATTAGAATTCATATGATTTTTGGAATCAACGACATATAATGTATCCATAACATTACCCATTTTCATCTTCTATGTAATTTTTTTTGTTTGAAGTAAAATTTATAAAAGCGAAATTGGTTTAATTTAAATCTTATTTCTGCAAGGTATTGAATATGCCTCGATTAAAGACGATAACGTCACCCATGAAAATGTTATTTATAAGATAGCTTAATTGGAAAAGCCATCCAATACCCATCTTTAAACAATACTGAAAGTAAAGTTTTTTTATTCACATTGTGTGCACACAAATTATTTATGTCCTGTAGAGATAAATGAAAAAATATTCCCCTTTATTAGTTCCCAGTTGTTTTCCCATTACTGCAGCTTTTCTCTTTTACCTGCATAGTTAACTTGAACAAAGATCAGAAAAGAGCAACAATGTATTCTCGCATGGATAATGTATTGAACCAGTTATTAACCTTTCCTCTTAATTGCTAGAATTCAAGAGGCTTATGAGATAATCGATAGAGCTGATCGTTTCCGAAGGAGTGTAATAAGTAGAATCGATAAATTCTCAGTAATTAAATTTTTCTGTTGGCTCGAAACAGCGACCCGTGTTCATTAATTTGTCAACCTATAAAAGCCCCTTTGTTTTCCATACCAATGACTCGATTTTTTCAAACATCTAACTGGAGCCCATTTCATTTTCCCAAAAACAAATCCCGGGCAAATTTAAAGATAACACTTTTAAAATCTTTAGTTTCCTTTCCTTTTCTTAACAGTTCATTCTAGCTCCGATAATACTAACTACTAGCGAATAGGAAGAACTAGACTACTAACAATAGGAAGATGTAGTGGAGAAAGTGATGAAAAAAACTTATCTTCTTGTGTGTAGTCGAATTACGGTGAAGAGTTTTGCTTCATTAGTCGAGAAACGAATTGCCACTTACAGAATGGGACCCATTGTTCGATAATTTTCGATACTTAGCTCTGAAAGAGGTCTGAAGCACGTGCCATTGTAAATCAAAACATCTACTTGACCTGATCGTGATGTTTCGCTTGCCTTAAGTTAAAAGATCATGTCCTGAGAGCTGTTAGTGCTGACATCTTAGTTGAGTGCCTTTTGTCTTGTTTAAAGTGAAAGGTTTTTAGTACCTTAATGTATAACTGCCTTTTGAAATTAGCATTTTCTTAAGTTGTATTGGAAGTTCAACTTTGACCTCGTATTGGGAAATTTCAGTTTTTCTTCTATCCATCAAAATATTTGCTCAATTTTTGCTAAAACTTTCGCATTCCCTATAATACAAAACGAAGTGTTACTCAAGTTTTGGCGTTGTCTGATGTGCAGCTGAGCTCAACTATCGGCTTTTTCTTCCTGTATAGTAATTTTCAATTTTTCAAAGGTGTTCTTCCTCAATACCTCACACTTGCTTCCGTTCCAGAACGGAAACTAACGCAAAAAGGAACGTGCCCTACGGATTTCTCAATTTTCAAAAGTTACTGCCCGGAAATATACAATGACCTTACTGTGCAACACTTTGTAAATAGTACTGAGTTCCTTTTCTTGTTTTCCTCTGAGGATTCCCGTGGTCTTAATTTTTGTCCGGCACCCCAAGGTTTAACGACCCATAAGTGTCAAGAGCTCTTCTGTTTTATGGCACTTTCTGGAACGTTAATGCAACACCTTTTCTCCCTTTATTTTGGCTTGATTTTCAGCGCGGGGGATTCTTTCGGAAACTCCTTTGTTACGAAACGGAGTCTTGCAATTCGAGTCTTGTTTAGGGGAGTTACCATCGTCATTCATACGGATCATAAGTCTTGTACTTAAGAACTCCTTTCACAACTATGTTAAAAAAGTCTACAGAAAGCCTTTCCGAGCCCCTTTTTTATTCCCAATGCCTGGGCATAGTGAAAAATTTCAATAAAAACAATTGAATCATCCGTTTCAAAAAGGGAATGAGCCCAAAAACAAATTTTTGAGAAAATTTGAAAAATTGTATAAGTAATCGATTTTTTTTGTATAACTATTGAATTTGTATTGGAAAATAAGGACCCTATTTAAAATACAGAACAATCAGCGAGAAAAATATTAGGGTATATGTTACGGGCAAAGTGATTAATCGGGTATTGTTAATAATGCCCAGAATGGAAGCGGGCAAAGTGATAAATTTCATTGATAAATGCCATTGAATTCATCACATTGCCCTCTTCCACTTCGGGCATTATTAATAATGCCCAATTTATCACATTGCCCGTAACATATATACACACAAAAAATATTTTACAGTTTTAAAAATGTTAAAAGTTGAAAAACCTTAAAAACCACTTAAATTGACAATTAAATTACATTTCTGCTTAGTTCACATCATAAAAGAGAGGAATAGAAAGGCTAAGACAAGTAAAATAAAAACGCGTTGTGAAATCGAGTTGCTTATAGGGGGTAGGTATTTCTCCCCTCTTCCCATCATGCGTAGAGCAAGAGAAGCTTGGAGTGTTTTTAACAAAAAAATTAATTTGCATTCTTTTACCTATTTCCTTTTTCAAACTGAGTATTCAATTGTTTCTTCTGCGTCTTTATATAATTTGGTTCATTTGTATTGAAGTCTTGTACATTTGTAACGTTTATCTTTTTAAGGCTGAAAACGCCTCCTCTCTTAAAAGCTCGTGGGAAACAATCCCATAAACAGGTTTGCCTACTAAAACAAAAGCTGCTGCGAGTTTGCATTTCCTAATTCTCTCATGTCCACTCGTATCAAGCTATGCTATTTATCATTGTATATTATTCTCCATTTCACAACCTCCTTTTTCTTGGTTTATGAAGCATGGTCAGTTGGGAAAGATACTTTTAAATTGGTTTAGTATTTTTCTTCAAGAAACACGTGAGAACACATTTGGATTTTGAATTAAGTTAATCCTTTTGTTTTGATGACCTTATTATAATTTAATTCTAATTTGCATGAGTCTGTTTCCAGTATCAATGCTGCCTTGTCCAGGATTTTTTTCGACCTTTTTTATTTTAAATTTCTTAGAGTTAAAAAATTAGAAATGTGGAATTTGTTATGGAGATATAGCTGTAACAAATTAATTCAAGGAAAATTGCTGCATCTTATATGCTGACGTTTAATTTGTAATTTTTTTAATATCAATGAATGGTAGTCTCTGAGACGGCCTTTTTATCTTAAATATTTTTGTTAGTTACTTTTTTATTTTAGCTTCTATGATCAATTTTATAAGCAACACAACTTACAATCGGTTGTAATTTTTTTTGAAAGAAAATAAAAGTAAGATCTGAAAAAATTGAAATTTAAAATACGTGGGAAATACATAATTGATAATACAATACAATTGATATAACAATACATAAATTGATTGATGAGTATTTATATTATGATAAACAGTGTTAAACATAAACATGTTGCTGTTAATATAAGCAAAGGTGTAAAAATTATACTTGAACTACTAATTCAATTAAAAAGTATATTTATCCGACTTTAAGTTATGTACAATCAGTTTGAATCTAAAAACCCGTATTAATTGAAGTAGATAGTAAATGAACACTAATGGTTGAAATTAGTTATGAACGAAATTGAAAAGAAAAGTTTTAAGCTTATGTGTGGTGGAACATCATGGAGACTTTTACAGACTTCTTTTTCCGAAGGGATTTCCGCACTACGAACTAAATGTATGTACGTTAAAACTGTTAATTTAAATGGAAGAATTTATTTTTAGAGCTTAAAGTGTCCCCCCAATCTCCTGTTATAAAAAAAGTGATAAAAGCTTGTTATTGTTCTAAAACTACAATCCATGAATTTTTTTCAATTCCTTCGTACATTTTGTGTTCGTGTATTTAATACTGTGCGAGTGAAGATTTGTTGTAATTTTTTTAAACCAGGGGTCAGCAACTGGCGGACTCGTTATTTCCCGGACCACCAAAACGTTTTGAAAATCATTATTATGTATTTTTACACAACAAAAATTAGTTTAACCCGCTTTTTAAGGGTCAAATTTCAAAAAATTTCCTGAGTGAAACTCCCAGACCGCCATTTTTAATGTAAAAACTTCTAATATTAAATTTAACAAAATAATCAAGCAGATAGCGTACTCAAATTACATCTTTGTAAAATATATGTGTGTATTTTAGGATAAGATAATTGAAAACAATAATAACCTATTTTTTCTCCGGACCTCGATGAAAATTTTCTAAGTTATTTGAACCCGAAGTAAAATTACTTGTGCTGACTGCTTTAAACCATTACCAACTTCTTCTGCCTTACCACATCCATTGAGTTCATGGTTGATGTGTACAATCCTTTAACTAAATCGGATGACCGTGTGGAAGATTTTTTTTAAATACTTTCAATTCGCATACCATGCTTATTCACTGAGTTAAGTCATCTGTGAATTAAATTACTCTCGCTTAGTACTTAAAAAATCTGCGCAGATTATCAATGAAATGAAAAGTAATCCTTTTTAAAATCTACGCGCTTAGTTTCGTTTTAGAATAGTTTATTTATTGAATTTTTTACAAGATTATTACGGAAGGTGATGATTTGGGGGACAGCATTCAACCATGAGTTTTATGGTTTTTTTATTTTTAACGGATTCGATTTAACGTGTTATTTAATTGCTTTTTTATTTACAAGTATTGTAGACTTTATTTTTTTTACTCATATCATGTATTTGAACTTGTGTGTAGTCCAACCGACGTGAAAAAAATCTTTAAAGAAGTTCAAATCTACAATATAGTCGCACAGATTTGACAACGTTTTTTTCAGCGTTTAATGAATTACAATCCCCCCTCCGAAAAAATTGAGGGATCTAACCCGTTTCCATAAGAATCGCCACAATAGTGTACGAGGTCAAAAGTTTTTCCTCCTGGCGTGGTCGGACAATACTTCTTTTTTTAAGAATTATTAACATTACTAATTTCCACTTTAAATTTACTTATCCTTAGTACGATAAAAGTTTTAGAATTTCTTTGGTATAATAAATAAACCTCGAAGTATTTTCTATCATCTCAAAATATTTTAAATTAATATGAAACTGGGAAAAATCACGTAATTTTATTTAATTATTTTTTAATAATTTTAATCTTTTAATAATCTTTTTTATTAATTTTATGTGAATATAATTTTTATGAAGCAAATTATGATGAATTATGACAAGTTAAAAAAAATTATTTTTTACGAAATATATTTAAAAAATACTAAACTGCTAAATAAAATTAAACTCGATTTAATTTAAATTTTGCTTGATTTATAATAAATATAAAATTATATACTTTAATTTTTTTGGTGTTTATATAAATATAGAATAACATAATCTTTATATTATTGTACACTTTCCTATCCTTTTCGAAAGGTGTTTAAGAAACTTGTCAAGCTCTCAGAGGAATAAGAAATAAAGCGGCCTAAATATCTTTAAAAGACTTTCTTCCGTTAGCGTATAGATGGCAGCACGATATCTTTTTTGTTTTGACATTTATCTGGATCTGTGATTGCATGTGGCTCTTTATTGCTTGATTTGGCGAGACTTTTCTCATTTTTTACCTGAGAGTTATCTTTTTTAATTTGATATTGGCTTGAATTTTATAACGACCAGGTGTTGTTTAGGTAATATTTGTTTTTAACTCTTAATGAACTTTTTTTTGTAAGCATGGAATGTTTGATAACGTTTATTCATTTTAATGTTACATTTCTCTTTCATAAATTTTCGAAAATTTCTAAAGCTTTTCCTATTTGAATTATATTATGTACTTTTAATTTAAGTAATTTTTAAATGGCTGTTCTAAAACGAATTCTTTTGTCATCAATACAATGAATAATGGATGAATCGGCAAGTAGTTTTATATAGGAAATGAGTCATCGAAACCTGAATCGTTATAATTTAATACAGCCTAAAATAAGTCCGGGAAAATAATCATTTTCTGATTAAAACTGAAAGATTATTTAAAGTAGATGATTTGGAAAATAATCTCTTTATGTCAAAGTTTTTCATTTTCGAACTTTTTTTGTTTTTTCTACTTTTAACTATTATTATTAGTAATTAATTAGATAAAAAAATAAACCAAATCTTCCTTAAATTGTATTGGGGGGCCTAAAAGGTTTAAAAACTTGCTTCAAAAATTGACTAAAGACTATGGTTTCTAAAACCTATTAATTATGTAGGTTTTACTCATTTTGAAATAACAAAATTCAAATACATTAACTAATTTCTTTTTTTCAACATTATCTCATTTCAATGTAATATTTCATCTTTCCAAAACGTTTTCGAATCGTGTTTTTTTTCTACTTGTAAACTATTAGCAATTAACAGATAAAGAAATATCGTCTCTCCGAATGTCCTCTCTCCCTCATCTAGCCGCCAAACCTTTCGCCAAGGTTGTATCATGGCGAGCGGCTCGCATCCCTGCGGCAACCCCAAAATGAAAATTAGCTCGTTCTCTCTCTCAACCTCTCTCTCCATGCTCAGAAAATTACTCGCGTTCGGACTCAACTGAGTCCACAGTGTGGTGCCGAGCGTATCTCTCTTGACCAGCTGTGATGTATTTATTTGGATTTCAGCGGCACAGGGCCCCACCGTCTTGCAAATGTAAGTTCGACTTCCTTTCACTCTTATTTCTTGGCCTGAAAGATTTCGGAGTCGCTTTTCTCTTGAGCAAGTGTGCTTCACATCAACACATGTCGGTGTTTGCGATGCCGTGGAAGCCACTTGGCTGTGCATAAATTACCGGCCCTTGTTTGCATGCCCTGAATAATCTAAACATAAACTGCCTTGATAATGTGGGGATGAAGTGATGAAAACAAATATCATGTGCGGCTTGGGGGTGGAGAAATGTTTCCCAGTTAATTGTGATGGTTGAAGTGCTTGTTATTTTTATTTGATATCTTTTTATTTGTATTGGCTGATTTTCCCCTTTTTTTTAAAGATTAACCTGTTGCCTTGATCGATTTTTCACTAAATTTTATCGTATGCTGATCTTAAATTATTTTTAGCGGTGTTTAAAATAGTGTAGAAATAAGTTAAGATAAAAGGTAATTTATCATTTTGTTAAAAATAATTACATTTTATTTTTCAAAGCACGAAATTCCGTTGTTTGTATAAATGGTAATACATAATTTTATAGTTGCTTCATTTATGATGAGGAGAAGCAATATGACATTTTTATTTAATTGAAAGACCGGAAATATAAAGATATATTTATCAATATTTCTGGTAAATTCGTACCAACAATTTAATTTTAAAAAATGAAGTATTTTTTTTAAATGTGAAGTTGAAATACATTCTTAAAGAATTAGAAGAGAAGGGCCGGCGCATGTTTAATTAATACATCTTCTTAAAGGTAACTTCTCTTTTTGGTACAAAACAATTTGCTGGAAAAAAATAAGTCTCTTTTTGATTTTCAAAGCACAAACATTTCGCTGTTTATTTAAAGGGTAATAAAATCTTATAGTTGACGCATTTATGCCGAGGAAGCAATACTACATTTTTTAAATTTGAAAAAAAAATTATCAAAATTGCTGTTAAATTTGTAACAACGGTTTGATTATTTATTAAAAAAATAACTTTAAAAAATATAAACTTGAAATAAGAAATTTAAAAAAAATTAAAGAAAAGGCGCAATGTTAATATATATTTTAACCACTTCCATATTCAACGGGATATAATTGTGGGTCATACTATTCATTCAAGTTTGCTTGCCAGGTTGTACGAAAACATCAGACAGGAAACTGATGCAGTGAAAATGTCTTCTCCCATTGTAGAAAAACCACATTTAGCATACCTCAAGTACCTTCTCTTTTTTAGAATCATCTGTTGTGTGTTTCATCCCTTAGTGCAACCGGCTTGCTTCCGGGCATTAAAATGAATTTTTATAAGCCTCAATCAACAGCCTTGCTTCTTGAGATGAAACACAACAACTTTTTCAATCCGTTTAAGTTTCGCAAACGGCTATTTTTCCTGTTGACTTGTCTCCGCTTTTATTCGTCTGTATATTATTTTGGCTGCTTTTATAAGTATAGTTTATCCTTCTCTTAACTATCATTTGAGTTTTTCAAAATGATGCGTAGTTGCTTTATTATTATTCCTTTGCATGAATATTTCTACTTCCTTGATCAATTTTAAATTTCAGAAATATTTCACACTTAACACCAAAAAAAGAGAACAATAACGAGGAGATCAGAACTATAAACAGTTCTGCTGTAAAAAAAACCCAAGAATGAGCTCCAATTGTGTGCTTGAACTTTTAAAATTCAATCAGGATAGTTTATCTCCCAAACAGAAATTTAGGTTAGAAAAACCAACTATTACTACATGTCTTACCTTCTGAATTGTTTTTGATTTCTATCTCTGAATCCTAACTCGGTTTTTGTGCATGGGGGATGGAACTTTTTAACCCTTTATGTCCCGACGGGACTTGTAAGTCCCACTTCCCAATGTTCCAAATTCGTCCGATTTTCGTCATGTAAGGCCAAATTTAGTTTACTTACAGTTGCAGTTACTTAAACTTGACATATTTTGGATGAGGATGATTAAAATAATTTGGGGCATAAAGGGTTAAAATGAGTTTAACCTTGAAAGTCGAGCCGCTGGCGAAAATTGTAGGTTCTTCCAAATTTATTAAGACTTCACCTTTAAATTCTATCATCCTTAAACCAAAAACTGTTTTTTTATCTTACTCTAAAGTCGGCCTTGTTAAATTATATAGAGTAAGCTAGTGAACTTAACTTTTTTTACTTTTATCATAGACAATCATCTTACTGGATACAACTCATTTTTTTAAAAATAACTTTAAACGAGCAGTTGTTTTTTCCACCAAACTTGTAAAGCTCGATTTCGTACATATAATTCTCGAAGTAAGCCTAAATATTTAACTCATCGGTCACCATAGACAAAATTTTGTAGCTCCCATACTTATTTTTTGTGTTACCTTAGTCCTACAAAATCGCTGTTTTCCCACCCATTTTTGAGAACCTTTAACTTTAATTTTCTGCATCACCCACTATTTTCCTATCCTGGGAACTTTTCTCTTCAGTCTGTTTTTCGCCATACGCAAAAATCTTCCCATTCGAGAACTCCTCTCTTACATCATCCTTCATTTAAAAAGATGAAGCTTGAGAACCCCAGGTATGCTCCCTAGAACCACTTTTGTCTGCGTTCTGCTTTAACACAACCCATTAGTCCCTTTGTCTCTTGACTGATGGCATCTGTAGGCGTGAAGCAAGGCTGCCTGTCCCAGACTTCTGTTCTGCAATTCGAAAGCGTTAAATCAGCGTAAATTTATACGGCGAATTTTTACGCTCGTAATTCGTATGGTACTGCTGCGATTTATTGGCGTTTCTCTGCATATCAAATGAAGTGTTTTGTTAACGCCGTTTCCGTTATTTGGTCATCATTCCAAACTAGTTGTCCACTGGCGGCTGAATATTTCATTCGTCATTGTGTGTATTCGGTTTTTCTGTCTTAATTCTAAAACGTTTTAAAGCTGCAGGAGTGACAGCTCTTACGCCTACGATCTATTGTCCGAGATAGATTTATGACGGGAATGGAATCACATTTTTTTTATTTTCAATCAACTTTTAGATGCTTCATCATTTGATTTAATAACCGTTCTATTTCCTTTCAGTTGCTATAAATTTAATTTGTAATTTCCTAAATAAAAATTAAAATAGTTTGCATTTCTTAAAAAGACTAAGTGATATTACAATGAAGTGAAATTTTTCTATTAATGTATACCTAAACACTACGCGAATTAAAATTTTATTGAGGTTGGGGGTGGTACGAAAACTCTTAATATCTAAAGTTTCAAGTTTAAACTAAGAAATGCTCGGAGGTTATTAACTTTTCTCAATAGTTTCTCCCTTTATTCTTGGAACAATGAAACCATTAAACTAAACGTTTTTAAGTCAAATGCATTAAACTCGACTGTTTTAAAAGCTTTATTACATTTTAAGATTACTGAAGGAATAATATAAAATATCTTATGGTCGAAATGATATCCTGATTAAAACAGCAAAATTCGTAACCTAGAATTTCACACTTTTCATTCTAATCTGAATCTTTCTTCCTTTTTATCCAAGTTCAAGTCGTACGTACGCCCCTTAAAACCGTCGAACCTAGATAAAATCGCCGTACTTTTTTTACTTGTCTGTATGTTCTCAAAATGGATAAAGTTGGAAAAGAAAGGGGGAAAGTCGATTTGTTGAAGCAGAAAACAAAACTAGACCAACGCACATTTTCTCTTCGATAGAATTTTCTTTGTTTGCATTTCTTCTCTTGTCTTCTCTATCTCCTCTCTTCGCCACCTCCAAGACTTATGAATTAGTCTTACAAGCTTCTCCCCCGCCTTTCGTTCCATGTTAGTCGGTCCCTTTCTTTTGCTGGGGTCCTTGTTTTTCGGCCCCTTCCTTCGGTTTGGCTGACACCAAAAGGGAAGAGAAGGGGGAACTGGAGCAAGCATCCAGGGGATGTTTTGATAACTGTGGGAACTGGGAGACAGTATAAAGGATTTTCTGATGGAAAACCAGATAATGTAATTGTTTCGCGTGTTATTTGCTGGTTTCACTTTCCAATGGGAGATGAGGTGGGTAGTTTTTTATAATGGCTTTTCATTCATAAACCTTTCTTTTTCTCTGACTTTTTAGATCACCAGAAAATGATCTTGAATGCGTTTGTGAGCTTTTTCCTATATTTTTTAAAAATGCAAAAGTTAGTTAACTTTGACGTCGAAACTTGAATTTTTTATTTATTGTTAGTTTCACAAAACTTTGTTTTTCTTCTTTACCTTCCGGCAAGCGCGCTTTTTATGGAGAAAGAAAAGGACGCTTGTATCTCCTTTATAAACAATCGTAAATGTATATTTTCAACCATAACCAGTTTTGAAACAGCTGTGATCCGTTTATGGTTAAAATGATTACGTTTCATTTAAATACATTTGAAATATTCGATGATCAAATCCAACCTAAGTATCTCACATACGCGCGCCCGCTGGAAGGTTAAGTTAATATTTTTTTATTCTTTCCCAGCGTTCATTTCTGTAAAGGGTAGCAATATAATTATAGTCGAAAAAGTCGTTCTTGGATAGAGAAATGAGCTGTACATTTAGTGATAGTCAGTACTACCTTTTATAGGTTTATTACTAACAAAACGTTAGGATACAAGCGTCTCTTACTCTAGCGCTAATAAGTCATCTTCATAGGTATAAAAAAAGTTTCAATCAACTTAAATGTATCTCGTCATTCACAAACTTGCTTATTTAGCTTTCCGTTTGCTTATAAACACTCGTTATCTAACGTAAAAGCCGATTCAGGGAATATCTCCTGTTGATTATCTAAATAGAGATAGATAAATAAATATTAAAATGGGGAGAAAAATAATCTTGACAGCGTCTTTCATCATGCTTGTATAACTAAAAAAATTATTTTAATCATGGCCGCAAATTTAATCGTATACGGTGGAGTTTTTTTCTAAATTACCTTTGATATTCCCTCCTTTATTCGAAATGATAAAAGTTTTAAGTTTTTTCCCTCATTCCGTGAATTTTTTTTCGTGACTTTATTTCGGAAAAAACAGTATAGGAAAACTTGTGAATGACTTACTCCTTTTATGAGCTCATGGAAGTAACTAAAATGTTCAGTGGTTCAATATCTTGTGTTCATTATCTACGGAAAGTACATTATTTTTTTATGTTTCAAACCGAATTCTTCTGTACGTTTCAAATTAAAGTGTTAACTTTGAGCGACGAATCGATAGCGTGATATGAGATAATCAGCGAAACGTACGTGAATTACTCGAAAACCGAAGGCATGAAGAGAACTTAATGCCTGTTTCTGGTTATAGGGATAACATAATATGCAAATGAAATTCATGTACATGAATTTGCATTTTTTAGCATGAAATTTGGTATTTTCTCAAACTTTTTAACGGTAAAAAGTTTTTAGCATTATCTTTGATGATTGTAGATCAGTATTTAAATTATATTGCCACTTCATAGGCATGCTCTTAGCCACTGTAATTTTGTTTGTCCTCATTTATTTTAATGACTATAATATTTATTTTTAATTTTACATATAAAAATGCTTGAAATTACCTTTGCATTTTAATGTTTTGCATTTTTTACTTTTAAAATTTTGAGTCCGTGAGTGTTTATGCTTATAAGTTCATTAGACAAAATTAGCACCTTTTAACTTAAACATTGATGTTTGTTTTTTACTTTTAATGCCTCAAAAAATCAAGAACATTTTGTATCATTTGTCGACTTTTCCATTTTTTATAATCACGATGATAAGTTTTAACGTTCTGTCCAACCTTATCGCTCTCTCGGCTTTGATATCTACGAACCCCTCCTACTCTACAATTCTGGCATATGTTAGAAATCTGAAAAACGATGAGAAAACACCCCGATGCGAATTATAGATGCAAAACAGCGCGCTCCTCCGAAAATCTCCCCCGCGTCTGAAAAATCTGCCTAGATGAGGAGACACAAAACAGGCCCAAGCAAACGCCCAGTTCATCCCGGGGAGCGATATGTCATGAATCCCACTTCATTTTTTTTCATCCTCCCCTCACCCCAATCCTTGGAGGGAGCATGATCCCACTCCGCCCCCTCTATCGGTTGGACAGGTGTATGAGGGGGAAGCACCCCAATCTGTTCCATGTGTTGCCTCGTCCTTTTCCGACTCGCTTCGGTGTAAGGACGGGTTTACATGAGGCGATTCCTGCGACGCGACCGGCACGTCGAGGGGAAAACGGTCCTTCCATTGGTTCTTTGTGCTATGACGTAGTAGCTACGTTAGCGTTTAAGCTGGTTAAAATGAAAGTGGCATAAGTCTACTGAACTTAGTTTTGAGTAATTGAAGGGTTTTTTTCTTACTGCGCCTGTGTTTCTATGGAGAAGGTATTTTAACCCTTTATCTACTGACGGTACTTACAGGTCCCACTAACTTTATAATTACATAGAATAACCCATCTATACGAATACACTGACGATACTTTGCAGGAACACTCTTTCAGTTTTCCTTTTCCATGATAAAAAGCAGCTAAGGTTCTATATCTATGATGAGTATTTTAGCGGGAAATGCGAATAGATTTAACTGAAGTTGTGCTTTTAGCTGCCATTTCGATCGGATTCCCATGATTGTCATTTTTGTTCCCGCAGTAAAGTAGTTAGTCATAAGTAAAGTGTATTACTTTTTAAGGCTTAAAACTGATTAAAAAAAGCAATGTTTTTTTGTATTGTGAGAATATTTTAGCACTCCGTGTACTGACAGTACTCAAAAGTATCAATTTAATAGGCTCTAGCGGATTGAATTTTCCAAAGATTATTATTTATATATTTCCCTAAATTTTCAATTTAGTGACTAAAACAAATATTAGCACGAAAAAAATTGCAGAAAATCATAATGCAATAGATAAAGGGTTAAGGCAGCTCAAACGGGACAATCAATAAGCTTTTGACTTAGGCGACTACCACACTAGGTAAAGGACCTTAAAAAAATCCACATCCATGTTTTTCACCCCTTTTTGTATTGGAGGACTTGTACCGTTTTATCCTGAGCTGCTCATTTATAGGAAAGTTTCGACTGCTATCCCCTCGGCAATCCGGTTGCGTAGCTCAAATCTCTGCATGTAAACCCGCCCTAATGCAGTTGTGACAGGTGAAGTAATTCTTGGGGCATGTTTTAAATAAGGATGATACTGTGTATATTCTAAGGCTTATCTGTAAATATGTTTATTTTTCTTTGTGTGTTCTTAACTTATTTTTTTTCATCACCGTGATATTCTATTTTAAGCTGCTCTAAAAAGTTAGCTTCACTAGAAAATAATTGGAAAATAGACCCTATTTGTTTGAACTGAGTGAGGTGAACCTTGATATTTAAAACTGAAGTTCTATTTTAGAGAGATATAAATAACACAGAAAGTTATATACCAGATAATTTCTCCATGAAAATTTTGTCGACTCTAAGAATTTAAATAATAAACTATAGTACGCTCAGAATAGTTCTCACATAAGTATTAATCTTCCACATAAAATGTGTGGGCATTGTTAAGATCAATGATTAAAAATTTTGTAACCTTATTTACACAGATGCGTTTAAGTTTGAGAATGCGTTCATCCAAAATTTACTATCTATTCGAGTTATGTCAATTCAGTTTCGTTTATATCACTAAGTCGAGATTAATTTGTTCTTTACTTAATTGAAAACTGTAATTTTTGATTAGGCAAATGTTTTTCTTTGGGCTTATTATCTGAGTGTTCTTTATTCATCTCTTTTTCTCTAGAAACTATTTCGAGACTATCTTGTTTTGCAAAATATCCTTTTAGCTTCAGTAAGGAAATTCAGTGTTGTAATTTCTTTTCTATCTCGCCTGACTTGTTTCCTTTTAAGTGACTTTCAAAAAAAGTTTCAGATTTTAAAGATGAGACTCCTCCTTCCTTTCCTCTTGCGAAACATCCTGGGTTTACAAAGCAGTTTTAAAGAGATCGTAAAATCTTGTAGTATCTCGTTCTTGATTACATCCATTAGGTTTTAAGATTACGTTTTCATACTCCCAATAAGGAACACATAGGTACTTTTTTAAATTTCTCGTAAAAAATAACTTTTTTAGGCTTGTGAAAGTACATTCTTTGAGTTCTTCAATTTATTTTTCATTGACGGTTTGTCGTGACTTTAGGCACTTTTCATCCAAAGTTAGACTAATTGCTCGTTTCCCAGAAATATTTCATTAGGTCAATATCTATGGGTTAATAGTTTGTTTTTTGTGCTTTATTAACTAATCAAAAAACTTTTTTCTTAGATATAGCAATCCATGTCCTCTCATGAGATGAGAGTAGCATTAGAGAGCCCTAATTATTTTAAGCTCTATCAAATATTTAGTATTTAAATCTGCTTTTATTTCTATTTTACACAATGATTTTGTAAAACCTTGTTAAAACAAGTATTACGAAGCGTTGAAAACTAAACTTTATTTTTATTTTGATCCTGAATATTATCCTAGAATCACTCCCAATTAATATCTAACCAACCGACTGGTATGCAAATGTCGTGTATTCATTGCTATGATCAAGGTCATCTTCTGAAATATTCATGCACATAACCTCTTCCCCGAAACGCACATTAACTTTGTCCTGATGATAAATTAACCACAAAACTATCATTAGTTTCAGACTGGTTCTTGTGATTAAGTGGCTACCTAAATAATAATCAGACTAATCAAAAAGACATAAACATACGGTGAGACTGACGTAGATGGGCTCTTGGACAGTCTCCCAATGCACTTTTCGAGAGAGACGTCCAAATTGTGCCCTACCTTGCAACAGGATACTTCGCCAAGTGTCTCATTTCGTGATTAGGATCATTTTTGTCAGGAATCGGATATGGATTATGTAACTTTGGCTGATAACAGTGGAGATCTGTTGATTCTTGAGAGGATTTTCCCTTGTCCCGACTTATCTGCTGTTGATTTGCAGAATCTCGTTTTCTCGATCCTGGAAATGACAGGGTTTTTTTTAGTTTCGATTGATTTTTTTGTATTGTCTACGTGCGCGCTGTTCTGGACTATTGTTGTGAGAGATTGTGAAACGTAGCTCTCTCTCTCTTAAATATATCCCAAATGGATGCTCACGTTCCTGAAATTTTTCCTTTGTTTTTTATGCGTCGGGTTTCGGAAGACATGAATGGAAAATAAAAATTAAAAACAAAATAGTACGCATACTTGAAATAAACAACGTAATCCCCGACTCCGGGGTTTTAGGTTCTTTTTTTATTTACATTTTTGATAATTATTGTATCAGAAGGCTCAAAAAAAAGTAAAATAAAAAATCATCTGAAAACACAATTTTTTGAATTTATAATCATTTTATGGATGGATATCGAACTTTAGTCCATGTAATTTTAATTGTTTTTTAGGTATCAAGCAAAAGATAATATAATAATGTTTCCCTCCGAAATATATACCTTACATGGTGTAGATTTAAATTTCGCAGATTTCTGTAAGGACAGGTCGCTTTTTTATATATAAAAATTTATATGGTTTTACCAAAGAAATTTGTGGCGACAAAAGGTGGAACTTCGCTAAACTAACAGTACTATGTGTGCATTTAACAATTATTTTATTTTCAAAATTAATACATTCTTTGTTAAATATCACTAATATAGAGAATATTGCAGAACACCGCTTGCTCAAATGGTCTGTTTTTTTTTTGGGGGGGGGGTAAATTTTAGTTAACTTTTTCTCGCACTTATTTATTTAAATAAAGTTTTGCAATCTAAAAAGAGACAAGGAAGTATTTTGTATCCAGGGGACGATAGTATTCAGCCTGAAAAAGGAGGTTCAGAACTGCCTTATACCACCGGTACAGCTCAGCATAGCAAAATTAAAATCTCTCAAGAGCTCCCTGCGTGTCAATATTAAAAAAGGGTTCCACGAATATAGCTCTCTGCATTCGCTGTCATTTCACAGCTAAACCTGCTTTTCGTCTTTCCAAAACTGCGTCTTAAACAAAATGCGATGTTGATCTTCGCAACAACAGGGCTCCTGTGTGAACCTCCAGCATTGCGGCAAAGTGAACCGCTGTCGCTTCTGTATGCTCCTCAGCCCAGATGGCGAGAAATGGTCTGGATCTGATTTACTTGAGGGTGGCCTCTCCGCTCTTTCACACGCACCTCTCCTAGACCTCTTCTTTTCGTTTTTTCTTCTCTTCATAAAGTGCAAAAAAACTAGGGGTGAAGAAGCAAATTAGCAGTGGGCTTCTTGCTAAAGCCTTAACGAAGAGGCTTAGGTTATGTGCGTATTATTTCAATTAGATCTCCGAACGAAGTGGGGTCTGAGGTAGACAAAATGAGCTATTCTCACGTTTTGAGATTAAATTTTATTAAAATAGTAGGTAAAAAACCATGAAGAATGACGTTTACATCAAGTATTTTCGTAGCCTAGTTTCTGAGATATAAATTTTTGAAATTTCGTTTTTTGGTTTGGGCGCGAAAACACTCTCGAATCACAAATCATGCGCTGTGAGGTCACATCCAATAGAAGCCCGTTTTCTGATCACGTGAAAACAGTAAACACAATGGTTTTCATGCGCTGTGATGTCACATCCAATGGGAGCCCGTTTTCTGATAACGTGACTTTTCTGACGTTTTGGCAAAAATAAATTGAATTTTAAATTATTTAAATCACATTTTTGAACTTAAAAATCAGAAATTTGGGAGTTTTAGATCACAATGTATCCAAAAAGTATAAAATCAAGCAAATCCCTTACTCATGCAAATACCTCATTGCGTTCTTGAGTGCCAATGGCGTACTATTTATTGATCTTTTGTAATTAAGGCTCTTGCAGCAACAAGTTAGTTCCAACTTCTTTACATTGGAGTTAGCTAGTTGTTGCTGAAAGCGCTTCCATTGTAAAATTACTAACTATCATTTGATGACATTCATAAACACATTAACAACACAATTCCTTCGAAAATTATCCTTAAAATTTGAAACCCATTTTCTTGCTACCGGAAATAAACCTCTATTAACCTTTCTACGACATGCTCTTTCCGAACTCGGTGAGGTGACATCGTTCTTAAGATTATTATTTATTTATCAAAACTCGTGAAACAAGCAAAAAAGGAAAACTGAAACGTCCTCGTAATACAGTTTCCTCCCCTTATGATGCCCCGAATTGTTAATTTTTCCTCGTAAGCCTCGATACACGGTTCCGAATGGCGCTTACGACGAAAAAAGTGTCAGGGCGTCGCTGAGAATAATGACGTGGGCACATGAACGAGGCTGCATAGCTCCCTCCCCCTAATGGCTCAACATTAGAGTGATACTGACTTCATTTCGTATGCGCGTTTTAATGTATTTGCTAATGATGGTGCATAGGCGAAAAGGAAAAACACTGACCTTATTAGGCACTTTTTGCTGGCCAAGAATGTTTTACTGGTCCCTTGGGAATGGGATATTACTCAAACTGGCGTACTTAAGCTTAAATACCTGATACTCGAAAATATCGATGGTATTACCTTGTCATCAGGGCGTAATTCATGAACGGGAGTATCATCCAAAATATTTTATACGTGAACTAAAAAATTAAAATGATATAGTAGTAATAATAGATTTCAAAGGGCTTTTGGGTAAATACCACCTATATAAAATGTAATTTCTCAAAATCTGTTAGATAGTTTAGACTGGACGATGTCCTGGAAAAAAAGATTGTTAATTGTTGTTATACAGTAGAACTCAAACTATCCGAATCAATTGGGTCTGAATGCCATTGGGATGATAAAAAATTTGGATAATTGGATTTTTTCCGACAAAAGAGAGGTATACAGTCGAATCCGCTTAATGTGATCGCATTTGTCCGATATTAAACTGATAACATTATCCGATCGATAACAATAAGCGATTTCCTATAAAAAAAAAGTAGCAAACAGTGCAACTAGAGTGTTTGCTTTAATATTAAACTTACGTTGCCATAATTAATGTTTTCAAAATAATTTTACACTATGTACTTTGTCAAATTAAAATTTTTGGGGTAAAATATAAGACTAGTCCAATTAATAAAAATAAAAAATTAGCTTACTCTGTATTTTCAGTTCTGTTAGCTCTACACCTATGCGATTCCATTCATAAACGTGTAATCTTTCGACTTCCATTCAAGATATCATCGGTATTTTTCAAAATTTTACAGAGACAAGGCTCAAAAACATAAATAACCACTGAAATTCATCTAAATTCCACTAAACAAGAAAAAAATGAAAACTCTCTTATCAGAAACATCTGTAATTCGGCGATGGTGATATCCAACGTTTTTTAGGGGATATGGACAAGTTTCGATAACATTAAGCGGCGTGTTGATCCATAGTTGATCACAATAAACGATGTATTTTAAATTAAATTAAATAGGAATGATCGGGACCTGTTGATTTCGATAAAATCCGATTGATAACATTAACCGTGATCACATTAAGCGGACTCGACTGTATTTGAATTAGTTACTGTATGTAGCTTAAAAGTGGGAGAAAAATCTCTATTTTTAAAGAAAGATCTTTTAAATAGTAATTAAATGAAAATGCCACATTTGGAGTTCTACTGTACTTTATAAAATATTTCTCTCCATTTAACCTCATTTGGCATGACAAACTTATTTGTGCATTGTATTGATAATTGATACAAAATACTTTTAACTTTGTAAAGATAATCCTAAAAATGTTCATGTGAGCATGCGCTTCTTCTCCATTAACAAAGCTATCCTATCCCATTATTTTCTGTAGCCCTGGAAATGCATCTTGCAGAAACCCATAACTTTTCCATCTTGTGGTTAGTGAACATCCGACGTACTGACGTTTTCTTACTTCGTTTCTACATCCTAAAGAGATCAATCTACTAAAAACGATTGCATATCCCAGCTTAGTAAGTATAGCAATCTGGTTAACCTTGGGATCGCCTCTCTCTGTAGTAAAAACCGCACAAGGTCTTCGCATAGATCTTCATTTACATCCAGTCACGTGTTGGAACGGGCATTAGAATTGGCATAACTTTCCACCCAAATTGAGGAACTATCCTCCATGTTGTGGGAAAACCTTACTTCCAGAGAGAAAAAAACCTCCATTATATATCCGATATACATCCCAAAACCGTTGTAATATTCCGTCGATATCTCATCAATATTGCTTGCTGTTTACCCTCGGATGCAGTGTCAACTGCAGTGCCATACGCTTTATTTGCCTCCCGAGATCGATGCATGGCGGTGCCCGATAAAAGAAAAAAATGGCCGCCCTCCTGTTATTGTTTTAGTTGGGGTGTTTACTTTCTTCAAGCGTCATTAAGCAAGGTTGTCTCAAGCGCACTCATGTCGAACTGTAGATCTGTGTTTCCCGCGAGTCCCACGAGATGGGAGATAATGGGCTTCCTCTGAAACAGCTACTGCTTGCTTGCCTAGCTGCTGCTACAACACGTCTGCAGGGAAGCTAGCATCAGTTATATTTATGTAGGGAACGAAATAGATACGTATCGGTATTGGATATAAGTAACGAGTACTTATTTAGGTACTGTGATTCTCACCAACTTTGGTACAAAAATATTTTTATTTGTTTCATAACGCTTCAAATAAAGCTTTTCTAAAATAGTAATTTAGTGGTATTGGATTCTGATAGACGTAAGAAAATACCTATATTTCGGATAATTTATTTCAAATATATATTTTTAAATTTTCTATACTTTGGATCAATGCTGTCTCTTATGTTCTAAATCCCTACATTGGCTCTTTCTCTATAAATATATTAAAATAATTACAGTAGGAAAATTGTTTTTGTTCCTTGCCTCAATGCTGTTTTACATAATTTTAAAACTGTATACAATATTTGGTTTAAAAGTTAAATTTATGTAGTCATTTATTTCTCATCCGAAATCAAATGAAAATTTAAAATATTTTAATTCGATACACGTGAAATTCCGTTGTGTATTCTTACTGCTTTAAGTCTGAATTTTTGCCGCAGTTTTTCCGACGTTAAAATAAATGACTGGTATTTGAAGTTCTCGCAAGATTTTAAAGTGGGTGTCATTTTAAAAATTCCAAAACTGTCGTTACTTTCTGAACACATTCGTAATATCCCTCTCACGCCATTTTTCTAGGATAAAAGTTAAACTAAATCCTCACCCGATATTAACTCAAAAGTTGTTCAGAGAAAATTTCTTCCGAAAACTCGAAGCAAGTGTATCGTGCCTGAATACGATAATCGCACTGTCTTTTCCCTACCGCATCAAAAAACACTCTTTTCTGATAGCGGTGGTGGCCGGCGGCAGATGCCCAAACCTGACTTTTGCGAAACAATCCCTTTGACAAGGTATTTCACCTCTGCTCAGCGGACTGTGACTCATTCTTTGTTTTAAAAAAACTATCTTTTTAATGGCTAATTTGTATTCACAGCCAAACTGGAATGGATTCAATCCTCAAGGGCAGAGTTTTTTGTTGTGAACTTTTGATAATTTGAAATTTGGCGGCATTTGGATTATTTCATTTGTTTTTAGCACTGTGGTATCGTGTTTTAAGGATTATTTTAAGGGATTGGTGGGAATACACATGAGGGTTAATTTTTTGTAGAAAGTGTTAATGAAGTAATTTATTCTCATTCAAACGATGCGCCAACCTGTTTAATTTTTATATAGGTTAAAAAAGTAATCTAGCTGCAAACGGTGTTTTTTTATTTGAGTTCAATGTAAAAATACTAACTAAAATTTTTCCTTAACCTTATTGTGCACAGCTATAGAAATGCCAATTTTTACAACAATTTTGACCAATTTTAATCGTTAGATAGTATAATTTTAATTCTATTATTAAACTGGATTTTTCATTCCAATCGATAAAATCACTGATTAATAATACTAAATTCTTTTTCTATTACTGTGTTATGCATATTGATTGGACAGGAAAAGTTCTATCATATCACTCTATCCCTTTTATGTGTTATTTTGTATCTAAGAGAAAGCCCCCTTTATTCTATCACCCTAACTCAATTCTTTTCTTCGTTAATTAGGATCTCAGATGTCGATGAGAAAGCTCCTTAGTAGTTTCTTCTCGTTTTCATCGCTGTCTTGAGAATTTCTTACTCTCTTGAGTTTCTTTCGGTATTAAAGATCCTTAAGAAGTCGAAGAAACGTTTTCTCTCCTGTTTTCTTAATAAAAATCTCACGCGTAAAACTTTACTGGACGATTTTATAGATGGGATAAAACTACACATATCTTGTGAGGTAATGATTCTAAAGAAATTTCTTGTTTAAGCTGTTGGTCAATGCAAATGACTACTTTGCAAAATCTAAAGAAAATGACTGCATTACCATGATAGAAATTACATGACTTAAGGTCTTAAGGTATAGTAACGTTATTTGCTTTAAAAAACAATTGAACAGATAAAAAGTATAAAGAGTATTATTAGTTTTAGTGTTTGTACAATTTGTGCGGATTATTCGTAAGTATTAGACCAAAATATCCTTTTTCATTTAGATACTGCTTCTAGGATTCTTTAAGTTTCTTGCTAAGTTTAAAAGATGAAAGTGTTTTGATGGCATGAAGAGTCACTGGGGTCTAAAAATATGCATTCTATAATTTCTCAAAAGGAGCTCTTGGGTCATGGGCTTATATAAAGAAGCCCGAGGCTCCCGAACCCCCACTATGTGTACCAAAACGAGTAAAAACACTGTTTTTAGGGGCAAATTTCCGAAAATTTTCGTGGGTAAGGACCCCTAGACCCCCATCTGTGCTTGGAATTATAATATTTAGTTCACATCAGGATGCAAATCATGCCTAAAAATGCATTAAAAGGCTACATTGAACCTATTAAATATACATGATAATAATTTTCTTCTCCGCCGGTGCAGAAATGTGCCGGAAATAACTTAATTTTGTACCTACCGAAAAAAAATTCTATACACGGCCTTGTCTTGGGGGCTGCTTAATGCTTATATCATCAAATTTTTCATTTTTTCCGAAACTCAGTTAAAGTACTCGTGTTGGGATAATATTCTAAGGAAAAGGCTGTTTTCTTTAGGATTCTCGTATCTGAACCCTCCGCGTACGGTTTTAAAACTATTACTCAACCCTGACCACATGCTGTAGCCCGTCCATTTCTTTGTCGGTGTCTGGGCAATTTGAGCATTTTCCGCCGCATTAGAGATTGTCTGTCCCCGAGAGATGATTTCATGCCCTGTCTTTGTGTGGCCGTCGGAAATAAAAACCCCGAGCATTGTCCTTTCTCGACTTCGGGGCGACGACATTCAACGTGCGACACTTGCTCTCCTGTCCCGGTTCCTTTGTCGTCGTCGTCCTCCCTTTTGTTGGCCGCTTGGGAAAGTTTTCAGAGGCATATTTGCGATAAACTAGACGACTGTTGAGTGGGTGGTGTGGGATTAGTGCTTCGATCGGGGGAGATGGATGTTTGATGTGCTCCCTCCCCCTTGTCGCTTTTTTCATCTCTTTTGTGAATGCTTAGATATGATGTAATTCAGTTTGGTTCATTTTGTTAGAGGTTAGACCAGGGGTTTTCTGTATAATAGGGGGAATTTGTTACTCATTCTCTTGTTTAGTTTGGAATTGTGTCTGGGTTTCAAACAATACCAGGAAAGCTTTTTAAACTGTAAGATCTACCATCGATTGTTGATTTTTGAAAGTTTTTTGGGGGTTAAAACCTTTTTTCAAATTTTATTCTTTGCGATTTCATTTGAAAATTATTTTCTTCTTTGAAGTATGAAATAACTCGTTGAGTTTAGAGATTTAAGGAAATTTACTTAAAATGACTACTATCAGTTCCAATATCGATGCTTTTTTATGAAAGTTTTCTTTCTCTTCCATAGAATATACAGGGTGTTTCAAAAGCCCGTTTCGCGGCTTTTATTTGGAACCAACGTGTCCTAGGGTCACAGAAGTAAGGTCTAACTCCTAGGCATGTGAAATAGCATGTGAAAATAGCCCTTTTTCAGGCCTCAAAAAAGAAATAGTTCGTAAATTTGCAAATTTTTCAGTTTTATTGAGTAGTTTTATGTTTTTTTTTAGTTGAGTGAAGACAAAATTTAATATAAAAAACTTGCAAATTTGCGAACTTTTTCTTTTTTGAGGCCTGAAAAAGGGCTATTTTCAGACATACGCTAATATCTCCACAAATATTCACGATATTTTCATGAAGTTTTTTCACTTCATGACGTTGGTAACAATATTCTCACTGAGGTTTTTGCTCCACCTCCTTTAATTTTTAAATTTTTCTAATTGTTTTTATTTCGCCGCTAAGGGCGCTTTAAATCATCTCAATGGATTCATTCTCCAGGGTCACTTACCTAAGGGTAGACCTTACTTCCGTGACCCGTTGGTTCCAAATAAAAGCCGCGAAACGGACTTTTGAAACACCCTGTGTACTATGTATTTTATCTTTACTATTTCTTTACAGCCTTCCATTCAAGAAATTTTAGTGGCGGATAAATGTTCTTTTTCCCGATGAATAGTCTCAATAGCGTATAATTCTCAATAAAAGTTTATGCGATAACTGAATCGCTGCTTGTGAAGGGTCCTTAAAACAATTGCCTTTAAAAGATTGAAAGGTTAAAACGGAAATACAAATCTTAATCGCTCATAGGTTGATATTTATGGATCTTTTTAACGCTCGTTTTGCAATGGCAAAGTGGTTTTACTTTCGTGTATTTATTTATACTCCTTATTAAACAAGGTATCTATGGCGATTTCTCTGTACACATTCTGAATAAGATCTTTAATAGTTTATTCTTTCACCTTCAATCTATTTATATACTCGTATACGTCACGGAAAGGATTTCTTGTTAGGCTTCGTTTTCTGTTGTCATGGCAATGGATGGATAAGATACGTGTTTTTAAACTCCGAAAATTTGGGAGAGTGATTGAGTCTAACATGTAAAAAAGGGTCTGAGACAGCCAAAATTAAATTCCTTTCCTCATTCCTTCGAACTGACGTAGGAACGGCTTAAACCTGGACAGTTTACCAATCAAATGGTTTGGAGCCGAGAAAGTTTTTCCTTTTTCGCATTTATTAGACCTCGTTGAAACATTCCAAACCTTAGCTTTCGAAAAATGAAGTCCGTTAAACTCTACTAATGTCTGAAATAAAGCTTTCGCGATGCAGCAGGAGCTTTTCAAAGCACCGGTATTATCACATTACTCTTGCTTCTGATTTTTCATTTCCCTGAACTCTGCCAGTTTAATTTCCCCATCGCATAAAACAAAGAAATCGGCGTTTGCTATCTAAACCATTTCTTCGAACTGCATGTAGACGAAATAACTCAAAAATTTGATGACTACCTTACCTATGCAAAGTGGCTTATTAGTACGTCTTTTGTAGAGATAGATTAAGGTTTTCCCCCTTTTGTCGGCTTAATGAAAGAAAAGTTTTGCGAGAAATGGACTGCAAGCTTTGAGCCCAACCAAACCAATTACCTTTCACTTAATTCTCGTTTTTTACACTTTAAAAAACTTCGACCTTGGGCTTTTAATGAATCTCGTTATTCTTCTTAAAACTCCATTTTATCTTGAAAGAAAATTTTAGAGAGTTTTGCTCAATAAAGCTTTCTTATTGCTTTATAAGAAAGCAGTTCCCTTTTTGAAGCACACTAGGACATAACTGAAACAAATTTCTAATTTGCTTTTATTTGCAATTCGAAAATAGCTTTCTTTATAGATTAAACGCATGCAAGTTTTAATATATGTGACCCACTTATTTACTGAATCCCTAGAAAATTATTCTAATTAAGTTGCATTAAAATTTGGGAAGTGTATTTTAATATAAAAGTTTTGAAATGAATGTAAAATTGTTTCCTAAAACGTTATTTAAAAATTTTGTTTTTAAAGAAAACACAAACACAATTTTCTGTATTAAATTATGTAGGAAATTTTTTTAACCCACAGATTAATATACAGCAAGATTTATGGGGTTTCCTGAAAACTTTTGGCTTAACTTTTTTTTAAATGATTTTTAACACTTTCGCAACCCACTGTGTAAGTGTGAATATTTTGTTTAGCGTATTTTCCTAATGACTGAATACATTTCTTGGAAATTCAGCGCTTTTGGAAATCTCGGTACAATTTCTTTTTGAGCTCCAAACAAGTTTTAAACAATGGATATGCTCTCAGAATGAAGCCAATAAAGTATTCTTGCTAAAAACGTGTGACGCTATCTTTTTATAAGAAAGAATACGTAATTTTCCCAAAGGAACAGATGAAGAATATAAAATGTTTTAAACGCAATTTATGTTGTAAATGTTCCTTTACGATTTCCAATTCCTCTTTGGTTATGTAGTAGGGATGAGATAATATTTAATACTCTAACTCTGGCAACCTTTTTACGAGGTATGCTAAACTTAAGCCGTATAACCCGTCCTGTTATTCGTGGAGAAATCGTTGTTTTTTAAACCAGGAGAATCTTCAGAGAAGACTCTTAGCTCCCAGTCAATGTACTGTGTTTAGATATAGTTGCTATGGAAATCTCTATAAAGAAACTTTGTCATTAGCACTCAGATTTAAACCTCTTTCAGATTATATGAATATGTATCCAAATTTAGAATCCGTTGAAAGAATTCACTAAATAAGATAGTTTATAAAATGGTTTGTATGTGTTGAAATACTTTTCTTCTCCTAAAAGTAAGTTTGTATGTAGTTAATAACATTTGGTTTTACTATGCAGTAATTAATTTTAATACCCAAGTAACTAGTTTTAATTGCACTTAAAATCCACAATGTTATTTACTAATGAAATGCAACTATTCGTTATAAAAACTCTGCTGCTGTAACATATTTTTTTAAAAGGTCAGTCTTGACACAGAAAGTGCAATAATTTTTAAGAAAAGGTTTAATTAGGAGAGAGATTTAGCTTGTCATTTAGGAGGTGGAAATACGTCCTCACATTTTTGTGACAAGAATTCCGAATAATAACCTCAAAGCCCCTTCTAGCTTATCATTGTTGGGAATGAAGGCTCTTGATTATTTTGAGAATTATGATCGCGGGTTGTTTTTATAATAATAAATGGAAAACTCGAGGAAACAAGATTTGTGGCAAACTTCTTGACTAAAACTTAGAGAAAGTTTGGTAGTCTTTTCCTGAACTTGAAGTCACTTCGAAATCCTTCACCCTTTAATTAAAATGCACTCTAAGCTACACTGTTTTTCTCTTCTTTGCAATCCTAATTAATTTAGAACCCAGGCACTCCTCTGCTTTAGAAATAAAATAGCTGGGATCATAAAAGTTTCCCCGGCAAGTCGTCATGCATAAACTCGCTTTGTCCCTCTCGAATATTGATTTCCAATAGCAGTTTTCTCGTAAACGGAACTGATATTTGTCAGAGTAGTATTTGATATTATCGAAATCGATGTTTTTAGTTTTAGTCCTCCTTTGGCCATGTGTCAAACTGACTTGAATTCTATTTGAGTTGGAATGACTTGTCTTGAGGTAAACTGGTCTTTTATGATACTCCGAGGAACCCATCAATTGGCCGCTTTAAATGAAAGTTTTCATTTCCATTGTTTGAAGTATTGCGTAGAATTTTCTCCTGGAGCTAAACTTCATCAAATTGTGGTGAGAAAACCTTAAGAACTATTTTTATTCATTTGGATTTTTCTTTTAGAACGATACATTATTATTCTAAGTTTACTTATAACCACATCCCATTGCTTTAGTAGGCACTTAATCGCAATAAATTCTTGTTTAATTTCTATTCATTATTTACTTTAATTTGATTAGCAAATCATTGATTTGAATTATTTTTTGGATCGAAAAATAAAATGCCAGTATTTTTTTAAATGGTTTTATTGGGAGTAAATAATGTGTAATATTTTTCGTGTGTACCATATATAGTTTTTTTACACACATTAAGCGTAAAATTCTCATAAATTGCCATTTGAAAGAAATTTTCGGATAACTCAGTCTGAAATTTTTATTTTATTTTCCTGTTCTGCAAGTCATTTACTACATAGTTGAAAAGTTAAAAAAGATCTTATTTCCTGAACTTCTTTGATTATATTCCTTTCCTGTGGGAGCATTGTAATTCAACATGGTCCTATTATCTTGCAAATAACTTACTATAGACATAGAAAACACTAATAAGGGGATCGGAGTTATCCCCGAAACAATTGTACTTTATTAAGTTTTTAACGATTTTATGCGCAAATAAACGTTTTTCTTTTTTTACCTTAACAACTTTGAGCATTGGATTTTAATATTTTACAAGGCATTCTATAAATCTATATATAGCTCTGAAACTGACTTTTCCTGTCAACCTACGATACTTTCCCAATATCCTTCAGTTATTAAAAGCAATCACCAATATTCATCCATTAAAAAAGATCCCTCTGTGAGGAGGGTCCAGAATAAAAATTACTCTTAATGGCAATGGAACATTTTTACCTCATCCCTCTCCTCCAAAAGAACCGTTAAGTGTCCCAATCTACTTTTTCGAAAATGTCCGCCAGTAAGTAATCCACAGTGGTGTACTCTGATCGCGTGGACATCCCAACCGGAATGGATTCAATTAGCGAGATTCCCACTTGATAACTCAGTCCACAGTCTCGCCTGATCCATGCTTTTCCCTCATAGCACGGCATTTTTATCCCCAGTCCGCTGGGTGCCGTTTCTCTAGTGATGAAGGGAGAATTGTACGGTTTCTCTCTCTTCGTTCTGGTTTATTTGGGTGTTTTGTTGCCTTCCGTATTTTATTTTTCGGCTTTGGGGACTGTCCATTAATTGATTTTTATGGGATGGCCCGCTCGAAAATGACTCTTCTGTTAAAAAATAAAATACGGTTAATGTAATGGAGAATTTTGAAGTATCCTATCGTATTCCTTTTCCACTACTACTGATGGTAACAAATCTGATAATATACTATTTAAAATAAATTTTTAAACAAGCTCTGAAATTTAAAGATTTGACTTGGATATTGTTATGATCTCATCCCTCCTAACCGAAATTCTGTATTTCGGTAGTTCAATATTAAAACATCATTTCAAAATGATATTTACAATACTTAAAGAGTAAATTGCTAATAAAATTAATGCCTTTTGAGAAATATCTTCACACAGAAGCTAAGTTTACGTTGATTTTGTCCAAATGTTAAGTTGTCTTGGGACAAATTGAAAAATAGTATCTTGAATACTTAAGAATAATTAAACAAAATACTTAATTTCATTTAATGGAAGTTTATTTTTATTTTAAACCATCATAAAAGTATACTAATTTATAAATACGTACAAGTTTGTTAACTATCTAGTATAACTAATTAATTAATATATATTTATAAATTTCCTAACTTTACCTTTAGAGTTAATCCACTTTTAAAGTAATCAGTAAAAAAAGTCTGTTTTAAAAGCATTTAAATATTTTTGAACCATACAAATTAGCACCAATTCTTACCATTAAGCATTAGTAACATAGGTTAAAAATTAAAATAATTATTTTTACTTAATTATTTTAGCTGTGTGCATAACCAGCTATATCCTTTTGATAAATTTCGTATGCACTTTTTCCATACTTAAAGCTTTCCTTTGCTTCCAACATTTCAATCTCCATTAAGAACGTTTACCCATTAAGTCCTTTTCTGCAGCGTTTTCACCTAAAACTCAAATTGCAATTCTAATGCGCTTTTCTCGCACGTCTGGGCGCATTTTCAAAATTAATTCATTTTGCGATTCCCGACAATCTGGACAGCTAAGAAACGCGGCTATAAAATGCGCATTCCAAATCGCTAAGCTAACACAGTCCCTCCCTTCTCTCTAGGAAAAGGGAATATCTAAAAAGAAATGGCGGGAATATATTCTTTTCATCTTTCGAGTGGGGGAAATCCGTTTTTCTTCAGCGTCGGTGTTCTACCGATTCTATGTTTGCTCAGAATTTTGCATGCGATTCATATTCGGGATGGCTGGGACTTGTTGACGAACCCATCAGGTGGGTTTCTTTTTTTTATTTTGTACTCCTCGATCGAAATTCGAAGGCTGACTCTTTAGAGACTTAACGGAGGCTTTTGGCAGTTACCTTGTCAGCTACCAAAGGTAATGGGACAAAACTGAAAGGGCAAGTAACGATAACTGGAATTCCTTTATTTTTTTTAAATGCCAACACAACTTGAACAAGTTAATTTCTTTTATGTTTCTCACACGATTAACTTGTACTTTAAGGGGGGGATTACCACAATGCAAAAGAGATTGCCTGTCATAGTACACGATTTGAGCAATTATATTTGAACCCCTTAAATTTATGTTAACCTTGTGAATGTAAAAAGCAGGAAAACTGGGAGTTTGAAGGTTCATTATAACTTTAACTTTTAATGAATCATATTTTTTTCTGCAAAAGTAAGCGGCATCCTTAAAAAATCAGACTCGTTGGACTACTTTAAAACTACTTAACTACCATCTTTACACTACTTCCTCTACTTTAAATTACACCCGACACTGGCCTTTAAGCCTGCTTAAATCTGTAACAATGTTTTGGCCCTTTTTGTCCGATTTTCCATTAAATTTCCATTCGATTGTCCATTAAACCCCAACTAACCAACCTCTACTTTAAACACTACGATTCTTAACTTCAGCTACAATAATTTGCCATCTTGATTCTTAATCGCCTTCGGACTTTCGTTTTCATTTACATTGTATTAAATTATCTTGCACAATAACTCTTCCACTTCCTCTTGATTTGTCAGCTGAGCGATGTACTCGTAGACCAGAATGGTTTGAAAAAGAAAAGTTATCTCTGTTAGTCAAGTCTTTAAAAAAGCGCCCATCTCTTCACCAAGTGTTATAAATTAATGTCGCTCTGGTCATTTGAATCTCTGGCTTTTGTGTGACCCGTTTTTATTGCGTTATTATCTCTACTAATGAGAGAGCTAATAACTGTGTCGGAAGCCCGATCGGAACTTTCTTTTTTTCTCGCCAAATATGTTGCGGAAGCATTTTTCAAAATAACTTACTTCAAAGATAGGAACAACGGCATCGGAAGTCCACTGAAGCTAAATCAGATATACGTTCGTTTGGGTGCCATAATTTATGGGCAATAAAATAGACAATTAAGCCCTGAGTTGCACTGCGCTGACCTCTTTATAGCTTGGGATCGTTAACTTCTGATCTTCCCTGTGGAGAATTTTAACATGGGATCACACTCGTGGAGCTTTGACTTCACGCTTTTCAGTTTACAAATATTATTTTAAAGGCTGGCTTCGAGCCTTACAAAGATCAGTCATCTACCCCCAAAAAGATATTATTGCATTTTTAATTTATTGGAATTGTATTGTAATTTAGCTTTTTAATTTCAAAATACTCCTTCCCATTACTATTGGCCATATTTTGTTAACACCTAAAGACTTTATTTACTCGATAAATGACTAGTTTGAGATTATTTTTATCAAGTTAAAATTGACAACTGCATTTCTCTTCGAGTTTTCTTGGTATATTTTATTCCTCTTAAATCTGAAACCAACTATAAATCGTTACTCAGTTTAATGAAGGTTAATAGTCCTTACACTGTTAAATAAAAAGAGTTCAACCTTTTACCACAAACTGGTTCAAATTTAGCTGCAAATTAAAACTAAAGGAGTGTACTGATATTCATAAATGCATTAATTTTATTTAATAAGAAAAAGATTAGACCTTTGTGATCTTACTCTCCTACTGAAGTTTCCTCTTCTTGCTTATCTGATAATTTTATCCTACATAAAAACATGAATGGGCGTGAAGTGCACCTATTATTTATTGAAATCTTAGCTAGACTTTTCTCAAATCATTAAGTATAATTTTTATTATGATCTCTCAACACTTTTAAAAGAGCATTATATCGAGTTTCTGTCGTAAAACACACAACAACCCATTATCTGAGTTTATTTCGGATGTCATTACAAACAGAATCGCACCCGAAAAACTCGAGTAATAAAACGCTTGCAGCCCCCGAACAGAAAACGAAACTCCCTAATTACCCCTCCTACCTAATAATAAGCGCTCGTCCCCTAATTGATCTTTTAAGTGCTTTTTAATGAGATCTCCCTAATAAGTTGATTCCGTCGCATCATATTTTGCCATCCCGGTAAGGCTAGGAATCTGTTGAATGCGGCAATTAGAAGAGATTGTTCGCGTTTTGTTCATGCTTGGCTGAGCAAGGTTGATCGATACACCTTCGTTTTTGGATGTGCCTTTCCCCATTGTTCTGTTAAAAGTGCTGGAAAAGCCGCTGCTGACAAAAGCCGATTTTTCAGCTGTTCCAAGATTTGGTCAGTTTGGCCGGTTGTTTTTGCGACTGCTAGAAATCGTGACCCATCGGATGGGATTAGGAGGAGGGTTAAGTAAAGAAGAAAAACTGTTGCCACTTCTTCTGGTTGTGCATCTTAATGACATCGGATGTTTAGTTTTAGTTGATTTGAAGAATCATCTCTATAATCATATAGCAGTCCGTACCGTTAGGAAAAACGTTCATTTATGTGTTAAAATATTTCGTTCAAATTTGGGAAAAGTTACCTTTTTGCAAGAGTGATTGTTCGTCATTAATTTGACGCTTCCTGTTTTATATCAGGCGCACGGCTTCTCCTTTTCTACTGCCAAGCCGTTAACTTAAACATTGCTGTTTTATGTTTATGCAAATTATTTATGTGAGTATCTATACAAGAAATTTCTTATTTTTAAAATTTTTAGGGAAAATTCGGAAATTGTAGAATATTTTTAGACAATTAGAAGTTTGGGTGCTGGGGTTGCCCTAAATTTGGTGCTTATATCGCTGTGTTTCCATATTTGTTTCTGCCCTGAACTTCTTTTGAAGAAAAAAATATTTAAGCCGCATAAAAGTATTTCGTGTGCGCAAAATATACTATAGGGGAGAGTGTTGTACCTCTGGACAAAAATCACGTTTGGATTTTTCTAAGACAGGTAAAATCGCATTTTGACTATTTAAAGTACCCAACCTATAGTCATAACCTTTGTGAGTACAGAGATATTTTTTATTAGCCAAAATCTTGAAAATTGGATTTTTAATCACTTATAATAACATGGAAAAATTTGTGTCCGAAGGTACAGCAACCTGTTGTACCTATGGACAGACCCAGTTGTACCTGTGGACACCCTTCAAAAGGGAAGTTTTAGTTGAAAAAAGCTAAGAATGAACATTTTTATTGATGCAATACCTTTTAATAACCTATTTCATGCCTTTATAAAATTGATAATAGATTTTTTAAAGTAATGTAGTTTTTGATCGTAAATGATCATTAAAACGAAGTTAAATGATAAAAGTCTTGATTTTTTACCAAAAAACACAAAAATCACATGGTATTTTCAGATCAGAATTTAAGATAATAGTTTCATAAATAATGCTGATTGATCTGACAGCTTCACTGATCCCAAAAAAAATAACCAATTCGATCAACACTTAGTTGTGCAAGCATTTGGTGGTAATAACAATAATAATTTGGTGTTAAATCTTCTTCAGTGAAAATTTCAAGTTTTTTTAATCATCATTCTTAAATGCGATAGGGTGCTTAGGATTTTACACCATATTTTACATTAAATTCCAAGTAAAATCATAAATTTTGAAAAGTAGTTGAGATCACAAAATATTTGGTTTTTTATCTAAAATTCAATTGAAAATAATCGCTGACAAATAGATTACCATTTAGAATTAATTTAACATTTATTAAAATGCATTCAGTTAAATGAAACCTGATTCTAAAGCGCCGATTAGCTACAGATACCTACAAGAACGTGTCCGTAGGTACAACACCTATGGTGTCCGAAGGTACAACATCAGGTGTTTTTGCATTCAAAGTTCTATAAAAGATAAAAGAATTGAGATCTGACGATTTCCAGTATCAAAACTAAAAAGTCAAAATCTCGGGGATTCCCCCATGTATCCCATTTTATCATATCATAATCATAGGGGAAGAAAAGAATTAATGTAGTGATGCATTAAAAAAAACTTTGAGCACCTAAAAACAGTATTTTTATTATATAAGATTTAAATAATGTTTTAAAGAGCTGATTTCACGTTGGCAACTAGATAGCATCTGTTTACATTCAAAATCGACCACAAATTCAAATTTACATTTTTTCCCGAATTTTAAAATGAGGTGGCTGAAGGTACAACCGTCCGTAGGTACAACACTCTCCCCTATAATATAAGTTTATTAATACATTTACTTAAATTTACCTTCTAAACAACAACTCGTGGAGTCCGATCTTTGAGCTCGTAATTACTTTCAATCTTAAAATAGTCATGAACTCTTAAAAAGTTTGTAAAACTTTGTTTTGCAGTGTCTGCGGGCTTGAAGTCACATCTCCTAAGGTCTCGTGTATTTATAGCAGTTGGGCTATCAGAATGGAGTACGGTCGATGACCATGTTTGTGTCTATGTTGATTAGTTGTCCATCATTCTACTTCCGTTGTCATTGACTTGATAGATGCTGCCTTGTTATGCTTTTTCCAAATTTCATAAGGGACATAAATCAATAAGGCATTTAGTTTCATTTATCTATAGCCAAACAGTAGAACACTTTTACTTATTTTCATTCATTTCAGATTATCAATCGGTGCCACCGATAACGAATAACAGATTCATCCGATATCCCAGATTTCATATTGTTAAAAATTCATTGAACAGATTACGCGACATTATCATGAATGAATTAGGGGATTGTCAGTCCGTTTAAACAGATAGAGCACGTGTTTCAGAGTTGTGGAGCCATCAGCGACAGCGATTAACGCGCTCAAAACCACCAAACCAACAACTGGAGGCCATTCCACTCTGCCTAATTCCTGAACGTAACGTTCATTTGGCCGTTCTGAAACTCGGGGCGAGGGATTTAAAACCCAGTCGTCCGGATTCCGTATGCAGAGCCATTACTTGAATTGCGCCGGATGGCCCGAAGGCCTAATTGAATCGTCCGGGCGGGCGTCGAACTAACAGTTTTCGAAGCGGATCCAGCGGTACTTAGTGATTGGCAAAACCGGTACTTTTGGGAGGTATCGAGTACTTTTATTATACTAACACTAATTGAATACTGATACTTATTTTAATGCATTTTTGTTCATCAAAAACGTTGCATATATTAAGGTGGGTACATCTACAATTATTTAAAAAATATTTACGATACCTAAAAACACTCAATACGAAGTATCGATACCCTCAATTATCCCTTTGTAAAATTGATACTTTAAAAAGAACCAGTACTTTGGTACCTAGTACTTTTGAAATTCTAAGAAAAAAACTAAAAATGTTTTCCCCTTTGATTTGTTTGTTTGAGTTGGTAATTAAATGCACTAATTCTTAAGTGTCTCTAGTATCTTTCAGTAGTACTTGGAGAAAAATTACTCCCACTAGCTAACAAGGGATTTTCATGGTCGTATGTTCCCACTACTTGTTATATTATTTTACCATCCATTATCTATTAAGAATATATTCGCCTTTTTTTAAATTCGAATTCTTTATTTGTTACGTACACAACATGAACATTTGAAAATTGGAACAAACACATACACAAAAAAAAAGTTTCTAAATTTCTTCTCTTTCTAAAATATTAAATAAGGTAAATGTGGGTATAGTGGACACTTTGAGGAAAATTTTTGCTTAAATTCTTAATAAATACCAACCTATTTGCTTGGAAACGGATATCATCCTATTTTTAGGTTAATTGGATCTTCTTCTTTCGATGTTACCATTAAAAATTTTAATTAGATTGGGTAAAGTATTTTTAATTAATTTTTAAAAAGTACTCCAAATTGCATCTATAGTGGCCACCTTGATGTAGCTGTTGTATCTATGGTGGACACCTCTTGCATCAATAGTGGACACCTCTCTTTTTCGGCCTATATGAGGGGTTTATGCATGAAATTGAGGGTTTTTCTTGGTATAGTCGTTTAGTTCTAATTAAATCTCCCTTCCCAACGAAATGTATTTTAGATCAAATCAAATTAGCTTTATTTAAAAAAATACTTGATAGTTTCCAGCCCAAAGCCTACGCTGTAGCTGATTTGAGAGGAATTTAGCATGTAATTCAATGCTTTAGAAACCTTGGTTCCCAAAGCCAGAATGAAACCAAATTAATACAACACTCATTTTAAAGCGCAATCAACAGTTTATGAAGAAAAACTGATTCAAATTAATATTATTTATGTTTCTTTTAGAAGCCATTGCAGTGGCCACTATTGGAAAATCTAAGATTATGTGTTGGTAAAGTGGTCACCCCCATAAATCCTCGTAAAGTCAAAATTTTCAAATAAATTTTATTCAGTATCATTTTATATACTCTTCTTTATCTAAATATAAATTTAAAAGTCAATCAAACGGTAATAAATAAAAAAAAATCAGTTCCGAAATACCAGTTTCCTTACGCGATTCAATAAGCGAAATCAAATTTCAGTCACTCGGCCGATGTTGTTATTTTCAAATATTTAAATATCCTTCCCATGCTGATCTGTGGTACCGGTGATAATTTACCAGCTTACCTGATTGTACAATCTACTATGCCTATGAATTTTGACGCTGTTTGATGCCTCTAACTCGTTTTATTTAAAATTAATCAGCTATGTGGCCACTATTGGTACAGTGTCCACTATACCCACATTTACCTTATTTGTTATCAGTAAAAACAAAAGACAACGTAAAAATTGTTGCTTACTACTGTTTTTCTTATTCCCTCGTTCCCTGTAGTACTAATGCACTCGATGAATAGTGTTAAAAATAATTTTTCAGTAAATATTTTCTTCGATAAATAAATGAAATTTTCATATTTTCTAAAAATATTTAAATAGAGGTATTTTTGAATTAGTTTCAATTACTAAAATCTTAAATTTTGTACGTAAATGCATTTGATTGCTGTAAAGGGTGCAGATTATGTTTACCTCGAGTGATACTGTGAACCAGAAGCACGTGAAGTTGACGTAAGAAGCGTGGAGACATGGTGAGTAGGCGGGGCCCTCGATGGATCAATACCACTTCGGGCAGGGCGGCCCAAGTGGATGATGGCTTTAACGGGTTTCCTTCTCTGATCTAGAATTCAACTGGTTGCAATTAGCACTTAAATTTGCTTTTTTGAGGAGTTGGTGGAGGTCGTGCCGTGAAAGGACAGGGTTTTGTTTTCTTAAAGTAGTTCCGAAATCGCGAACGAGGAAGGTGTAAAAGTTGAAATATGGGGAAGGAACATAATTGAATCTGTCTGGTGATGTGGAGGTGGACTGGAAATTCCATTCTAGTTCGTTCTGTTTTTGTATGTGACACTTTTGTAATATTAGGTTGTGTAAATACGGTTGGCTGTGTGGATTTTATGTCTGAAAATTGTCGTTTTTTTCTGCTTGAACATGCTGTGGTGTAAAGGCTATGCCGAGTCTTTCGACTTTTTGTCTTTGAACCTGCTTGTGCAATGTGTCTCAACCTGAAGCCGCGAGTTATTTAAATCAGGTGTCCATACGGGGTATAAATATTTTATGGGGAATTACAAAAATGGAAGAAGTAATTGGTTGGAAAATAGTTTGGAATCGTTTTTCATCTCGTGGATAAGTTATGCATCCAAACCTCTCTAGATGGTTACTAAACTTGTTTCTGATCTGAATTTTATCAGATTTTAATAAATTTCATAGTTTATGTAATCTTAAAAGCTCGTGTAGTGTAACATAAAAAATATTACTATCTTGTTACACCTTTTTCTCTTCTAAGTTATATAGCTAAGAATTTTTAAAAAGTAAATGGTAATTTTTTCATTTGGTTCTTTTAAATTTAATAAAAATAAAATTATCTTCATTTTTAGAAATATTGCATAAATATTTAGTATGCATTTTGTTTTCAAAATTATTACTTTATAGAAAAAAGAGAAAATTTGTTGAAACAAGTACTATCTTATTCTCTGTAAGAATTCCCCTTTTTCAAGTTTACTGCCTATGAAAATCCAATTCTCCTTCACTCTATGTTTTAAGAAATTAGTTTAAAAATTCAATTATTTTAAACTTAACACAATTTTGATGCTTTAAATAAATTTTAAAATGAGGGATATCTATTCAAAACTGATGTTTTATCGCTTTAAATTTTTTACCTACATTTTAATTATTTTTTATTATATTATATTATATTTTCTTTTCTGAACTTTTAAATTCATTGTAAAACAATTCAATGTTTAAATAGTGGGTTATTGCTGACTTAAAAATGGGGGGAAATGTGATTGTTTTTCCTATTTTCGTCTCTGCGTTATAAACTTTATTTACGCATATTTAAAAAATATATTGCTTTTAAAAGTAAAAAATGTGAATATTTCCTCTAAAATGCTGAAATGGTCTACTCCGTCTAGGTCTCAAAAGATCCATTTTTGCTTCCAATACTTAAACCCAACTTGCATTTCTTCTGGTCGCTCAGAAATAATGCCAGACATTTTCCAAAAAAGGCCCAGAGGAAATGGCTTTGGCGCACACAAAACTTAATTCTTCTGTCGCTTATTATCCCAGTCCAGACAAAAATATAAAATCAGCCGTGACTTGAAGAAATTGGATCTTCTGCGTTAATATATCCGGCTCTTCCGTAAAAAAAATAATAATAAAAAGTGGCATTTCTTCTGAGCTCGTACAAGGTTTTCTATTAAAACATAAATTCGCTTTTTGACTCATTCGTGACCTTTTTCTGAAAAACAGTTTTTCTGTGAGATCTTCCTTAAATTTTGATCACGCTCTAGCCGCTGTCCTATTCGCGTCATGTATTTGTGAGCTTTTGAACGTTTTTCTTTTATGGTTGTCGGCTTTGGGCCACAAGGAGGAGGTTTCGGCTTATTTTTTGCTTCGAGTGTTTGATTTTTATATGTTTGCTTTTGGTATCGAATGCTGTGTAGGCTGTCTTTTAGTATACCTCTAAACATTGTCACTGCTAATATGTTGGGAAAAATGATATGCTCCTGGAGAAACTACTTTAGAAATAGTTAACTTTTTGTATTGCCTCAAAAAATATATCTTTATATGTGGCTTATTTTTTTGCGAAAGTTTTCATCGGAAAAATTACTAAAGAGAAAAATGATAAAGAGAAAAAGTACTCCTGACTATAAAATTTTATCACAAAAGTAATCACGGTCTTTCAATTGTACCCCCTTTTTTGTGGGTCTAGGTACTCTTTCCCTGGTATAATAAATACTTCTTTTCTAAAAACTATTTGTAGTAATTTAAGTGTGTCATTTAGTTGTGTTTACTCCAATTATAAATTCCATAATAGTTTTCGTTTATCTTCATTTTCATTTATCAATTTCGATAGGGACTTAGCACCATAAAACCCAAAACAACCGACCAATATCAATAAAGAGTCACATAATTACAGTGAAAATGCGTTTCGAAAATATCAGGACAGTCCCATTTTCTTTATTTAACATTTATCATTCTGCACAAACATTGAGTAGTCTAGTTATATTACTGTCCTAAAATGCATTTCGTTCCTTTTATGGAATCCCTGATCTTGATAAAGTATTGAAAAAAAATCTTCATGGGGACCTGAACGGAAGAAACATCGATTTTACCCAAGTTTTATTGTTTTTTTTAGTTTCATTTTGGATAAAATTTTGTTTTGAAGCAATTGTTGTCTTAATTTTGATTAATCTTCCATCGTTTTATTAAAGAAGCTTATCAAAAATCGTGGTGTTTGGTGTTTCTCTAAATTTTTTGTTAATAAAACACTGACTGAAACAAATGATATAATGGAAAAGTATAAAATTTATCTTTCCATTTTTGAATTACTTAATAAAATAATTACCAACATGTCCTGATTATTGTGCTTGGTAATTCCCCCGTTGGTAATTCCCCGTTGTTTCCCTTGGTAATTCCCCGTTGTTTCTTTATAAACTTTTATTTTTATTACCAAGATAAAATCGACATATTGAGGATAGTAATTTTCATTTCATCACTTCAAATTAATCTCCAATGAGTGCTTCTTCATTTTAATAAAATCAATTCTTGAATCTTGAATTGAGTCAAAATATTTTTATTGAAGTAATTGCATCATCCATTTTATTATCCTCATTTCACTAGTCACATTTCTTCTCATACTAGTTGTTTAAAACTACTGTCGATTAAATTTCATAAGCCTTATCATTTATTTTTGAAATGCAACAGTTCTACATTCAATGTTAAAAAGACTAATATGATAAATGTATTTGTGGATTTAAGTGTTTTTAGTTTTTATTAATCTCCTTTAAAGAATTGACAAATTTGAACCTAACTTAAAAAATTTAAATAAATGGGTTGATTCTTTAATTAAAGTAACTGCAATTATAATAATATTATATGCACTTAATGTTTTAAGTTTTAAATCCCCAAAAAAATGTAACTTTCTATTACTTGAATATGTTTTTGTTTAATTCTCATAAAAGGTATAAAACCAATAAATAACAAATATTCAAAATTAATCGAAAAAAGACTAGTTTTTCAGTACTTTTTCCTAATGAACAGATTAAGGGATAAAATCGGGCAGTAAACTTAAGTAGAAGTACATTGAATTAATCGAAAAAGTGCTGCTTATAAAAACTTTCCATCTTTCTATTCAGAACGATTGAAAGGAGTCGCTATTTTTTTTCACGAGCGATACGGAGGCGGTTCCGTTGCATCGTAAATGTCACTTCTCCGGGGAAAATTCATCCAGTTTACTTCGTAAATTTTTAAATTGAAACCAAGTTCAACCGCTAAGTGCCGATAAAAGAGCAATTTGTGGGAACTTTCTGAACCGTTTATGGAAACTGTTTGGACGTATCACTTTCGGGACTAGATTCTTCCTATTTTTGACCTAGTAGAAAATTTAGGTACGCTTTCGCTTTTACGCGTACTATTTTTATCCCGAGTGAAAGTTTAATAAGCAGAGTAGACTTGTTTCTAGATTTAAATAGCCAAAAATTTCGTTTGTGAACCATTTCTTTCTTGGTTGATAAATATAAATATTGACGATACTTTCAAAATTTTCTGTCTTTATTCTCTTTTGCTCTTTTGATTTTTATTCTCTTTTGCAACAATTTCATATGACACGTTTTTTACCCAAAAAATATTTTTCATTCAAATAAATTGAATAATTTTAATGCATGTACAATACTTTAGTTTTCATAACCAATTTATGGGCTAAGTTAATATAAATTGAACTTGTAGCTCAGTTATTTATGACTGGTTTAAAATCTAGAAGAAATTTCAGTTAAAAATTTGCTAATTTATGAAGTGCTAATATGCTAACCTACAGTAGTTTAAAGAGTTCGCTAAAGGTATTTGTGAGAATCGGACCTCCTCAGTAAAATGTTAATAATTATGTTAAGTTGATGAAAAAATGTATGTTTGATTGCATTTTTAATTGATAAAAATGATTTATTCTTATTTTATTTATAAGTACTTTTGTACATATTGGTACGTATTTAGATTCAAGCTTTGAAAATTATTTTATTTTAGTGAATAATAAAACTTAACTTTATTGGTAAGGTTTTCATATTGGATTTCATATTTTCTATTGTGATTCGCTCTTTAACCTTCAGGAAGAAATTATTAATAAAAGCTTATTTTTTTTGAAGAATACACTTTTAATTAAAGTAGTATTCATATAATTTTAAATATGTATGCAAACTTTTCTAATTCACAAAAGCAGTCTGTCCTATTTTCCCAGTTTTATTTTTCTGTTCTATTTAAACAAAGGTGGAGAACTCTTTGATTAAATTAAAATTACCTTTCTTTAAACAATTGGTTGCGTAAGCGTATTCCAATTCTGCAATGTAAGACGTGAAAGTGTAAATAACAGGATTCACACAAGACAATCGTATCGTTGCAAATTCTGGTAATTCTTCGCTCTTACCGTCATATTTGCTCAGCCTAAGAAGGTAGTTATTTTTTTTTTATTCAAATAACCCTGAACTTCTCTACTGCGGTTTCGTAGGTGTGGAATTGGCATATAGCTTATTACTTAATTTATACTGTAGTGAAACTGTGGTGAGTGAAACTATTTTTGTTTGAAAGAGCTAGATTGAATGTTTTGTAATTGAGCTCTTACTTTCCAAAATATTCATCAAATTTGCACTAGCTTCATTTACAGAATGTATTTTTCATGCATTTCCTTTAGTTACTAGCAGATTTTAAGGTGGCGAATAGGCTTGTAACAGAATTTGAAAAAAAATCTCGAAGATTCAAGAAAGGATTTGCTTAAAAGTACTTCCATAGTTTTGCCCTTCACTACCAGTTCTATTCATTAACACTCTATTAAACCTGTTACAAATGTTTACTCCAAAGCAAGTATTGAAAAATTAACGTTGGTTTTTTATGGTCGGTTTATTTAATTTAACCTTGGTTCACATAAAGTACTGAAGAATATTTTTTGTTTGACAAACACTATTTTTCACTCGATATTGGTTTGTTAAAACATTTACTGGAACATGGGTTATAAAAGATTGAACCGAATCAATAAGCTTAAAAGAATCGAAGTGAAAATATTACGGGTTTTGAACCCTTAAATGCTTAAATAGTAATTGCTGGACAAACGCATCAAGTTTTTCTCCCTATAGTATGATTTAGTTCACGGCATAAAAAGTTCTTCAAGTTGACTTTTTCCAATGCTCAATAAAAACAACGCAACAGTATCATTTGAATTACTACAATTTTAAGGTGAAAAACGAACTGTTGCACAAAATGTTATGGCTCCATCCCATAGCTTATCTGAAATGATTTTGGCCTGAACTTCTTTCTGAAAGGCCAAGTTTTCCAATCCTCGAGTCTCGTTTTCCTAGCGTAGTTAAAGCCGGAAACTCCATTGCCAAGACGAGTGATTGCCTTTTCCTGTGAAATTTGATTCAACTCTATTATGAGTCTGAATCTTTTCGCCGTATCTTCCTCTCAGCGAAGGGATTGAGTTCGTTATTCCGTGATTCTTGTTCAAGAGTTCGTTATTTCTTTGACCCAACAAACGGCCCAGTCCTTGGCCAGTTCTTTTTTTTTTGAACGAACGCAATTCGTTTTATTCGATTCGGTGAAAAAAGGCTATACTCGGAGAAGACAAGCGATTTATAATTCGAGGGAAATATTTTTACGGTACAATAAATGGACATTGGACAATAATGTCGAGGTATTTTGATGCATCTTTTTTGCGCTGTCTTAATTATAGCTCTTCAGTGTAATTTTATCATCTGTAACTATTCCTTACCTTTAATTTATGCACAAATTCTGTAAAACGGTGACATATGTCTAGTCCTCCCCCATTCATAACTTAAGATAAGGTTTGTCAGTGATCTGATGCAATTATTGGTTTTGGGGCATTACCGTGTTTGAATGGAACAATATTAAAATGAAAAATTTTAAACCGGTAATGTAGAAAGAAACTTTGGTTCATATAACTAATTCTCTTGAAACTTTACAATACAAATGAACGTAATTCACAAAAATTAAAAACAAATCCCAATTTAGTAAACACTAAACTGGAATCTCATTTGTAGAAAGATTTCAGACTTACGAATGTAATTTATTTCTGTTATTTATTGTCATTTCTTTATTTCGTCATTCTTGATCAGTTTCGTCCTTTGCTGTTCTAAAATTTCGTCTTGTTTCAACGACCACATAAAATGGACCATTAATTATAATTATAAAGGTCTCCTATCAAAACTCTGTTTCTCTTCATTTATTGGTTGATATTATATTTCCGTACCCGTTATCAATTTGATTTGATACCACAGTGGTTCTCAACCTTTTTCTCTTAGCTAACCCGTTATCATATGCGAAAGAAATAGAGGAAACTTAAACTCGCATTTTAATCAAACTACTATTAACATTGAACAAATTTTATGTAAAAAATTATTCGTTTTAAACATCTTTTTTATTCCCCTTTTACAATATTTCCATGGCACAATTTTTAATCACTAATTTCTGTGTTTGTAAAAAGCTAAATTTTAGGGGGTTTGAATAAAGGACTTAGGGTTATTTCTAATTTCAACCTTGGCGGTTACTATTGAGGAAGTAATACTTGAAAACACATAACTTAAGTATTGAATGTTCATGTGACAGTCTTTCTTGGTTACTCTTCCCTAACAGAACTAACGGTAGTATTCCAAAAATTTGAGTGATTTTCATAGTTCACTACACTTCCACTATTCCAAATCATTAATGACCTGAAATAGCCATTGATGCTCGGCCAATGACTACTATTAGACGAAGCTATTCATTGAAACTAAATTCATTGTGGTACAAGGTCAGGAAAACCGTTACCCAATCGCCTGGTAGTCAATTTGTTGGTCGCTCGGTAGACCGAATCCAAGTTTGTTGTAACTTCAATGTCATTATTGTATTTTATGTTGTGCGTGGAAATCTCCCTCTGTTGATATTTTTTTATAATGTTACTTATGCTTTATTCTGTTGCTTTACGTTAGGATTCCCTCTACACAGTATTAGAGATAGTGTATGAAGGAATTTGGGAGTGATGTGGGCAGGCCCATGATAAATAACAATAACATTGTGTTTCTGCTTTTAGTTGTCCGGTGGACAAAAGTTGCCTTAATTCAAGGATCTTTTAGGGCCCTCTTTTATTATATCAACGCTCTCCTGTCATTAATGGCATTGCTGAGTAAGGACGATAGTGTAAAAGCTTTTACCGCTGAGGGAAACAAAACATGCATCTTTGTGAGTATTGATCCGAAATTTGGCGTACGATCTTCGAAGGTTCACTCTTTTGTCCAAATCTTCACTCAAGTGGATTTTCCCACTTTTTTTATTCTTTTTCCCCTGAATAGTCCAGGAAGAATAAGTGTCAAACCTTTTAGCTCCTTTAGACAGCATTTTAAGATCTTTTTTAAACCAGTTATAATAGTTCTAATGGAGGAACTTTGACTCGTCGAAAACTTATGTTAAGGAAAAAATATTTTTCCCTCTGAAATAAATAATTAATTTTTTATTTAGAGTAACCTTGTTATTTCGAAAACTTATATCTGGAATTAATTTTCGGGTCTCTCCAATTTTGAGATGCCAAGGTTATACAGTAAGGTTTTCTTGTTTAAAATAATACTTTTTAGTTTTAAACTGCCCTTCGAAATATTATTTTTTGTATGAAATTTTTTAAAGGAAAAAAGATTAACTTTGATCGTTTAAATTTAAAATAAAAATTGCGGGTTTATCCATGTTTTGCAAGTTTTGTAACACAACCGATTCTCATTTTTTCTCTGAAGCTTTATGGATATAAATTCCTAAAAATAGGTCCTTTATCCATGTTGGAAGTCTAAAAGTGTAGGAATTACTCAAGCGATTGAAATTAGGAACATCGGACACCTTTGCTTTTAATAAGTATGGGATTCCATGAATAATTAAACCTTTTTCCAACCTAATTTTTAGTAAATACATCGTCGGAAAGTTTCAAAAATTGTGAATAATGGGTAGGGAGAATTAATGCTTCATCTTATAATGTCATTTGTAACTACACTTCAAAGTTTAAATTTTTTATCTCACCGTTCTTTCATTAAAATTTTCTCGGGTTTCTTTTGGCAATTTTTAAACTTCTTTACAAGTTGAGACTTAAATGAAGAACCCAGTTTTAAAAAGTATCACAGATGCTGTAATTTGACCGAGTTGATTGGTAGGTGAAACACGTGCTTAAGGCCGTTACACACCATAAAAATGTATGTCTACATATACAAGGACACAAAAAATTCTGAGTATTACATCGGTAGTAAGGTATGGAATTGTCTTTTAATAGATTCTGAAGTATAATGACATACTTTTGTATGTTCTTTTTGATTGAACTACCGCTATCAGCTACCATCTCTGCTATAATATTAAATTAGAAAAACCCTGACTTATCTTCCAGATATGGGTATAACACCCATCTGTCAAATGAAATGTCGGTTGTACCTTATCGCAATGGCTATTATTAGAAGCCCAGTAAAAAAAGGCTGCTGGCCAGCCGCGACAGGAATGGGACAACTCTCCTCAATCACCCCTAATATGCGACTTGCTGAAGGAGTCGACTTTAAATATATCTTCCGATCGACATGCTCTGGGATTTTTTTTCGCTGATCAGAGCTGCTACCTTGACCGAGTTCTCGTCGATACTGGCCGAACGGGTTTATTTCTTGGTGTTCCCGTCCAATTTTCGTATTTAATACGCGCTACTACACCGAAAGAAAATGATGATCGATCAGTTCCCACACAGCTGGTGTATTTCTGTAAGCTTTTTTTTGTGCTTCTGCCTGTGTTATTGTTCCTGGACAAGCCCGACGAAAGGCCTTGATACACGGCCCTAGTAAAAATGAAAGGATTTAAAAACTCTTAATTTCGCTTATGTGACACTGCTGTCTCGCGATTGTATTGAAGTTATTTAACTTGTTTTTCTGTTGTTCTTCACTAGACTGTCTACTCAAAGGAGAACAGCTCCCTTCTCTTGAGATTCTTAAAATACTAAGCAAAAAGGATATTGTTTTAAAAATAGTAAAATAATCACTTATAAAAATGAAAATTATTGTTTTTTTTTGTCTAATTAGTTTCGATCTTCAAAAGTAAAGCAATTATTCGTGTCATGTTTGATATCAAGTTCAGTAAATTGACCCTGTTAGTTTTTTTTATAAATTAGCAGATATGAAATTGATTTTTTAAAAACTTCTTTGTTAAAGATGTTATTTATTTAAATATTCATAGGTCAGTTGTCAATAATCTATTCTATTAGAAATAAATATATAAAATATTGATTAAATAACCATATTGTGAATATAATTTAATTAACTCTATTGAATAAATTTAAGCTGAAGAATGTCCTAGAAAAATCTTTATTTATCATTGAAAAAGAAAATAGCTGATGTACGGCTCAATTTTTTAGTAATGGAGACCAAATAAAAGAATTATATACAACTATTAAAAAGTACCTACGAATCAGTCCTATTAAAACTACTTTTATCACAGTAATGCTAAGAAAGATAGAAAGCTATTGCGCAAAAATATTTAATTTCTTTTGTAAGTGCGGTTCGAAAATCTAAAGATAAAGAAACATCCATGAACCCTCGGATTTGTCCTAATCCAAGGCCTATCTGCCTCCAGATCAGTTGACGACGAATTCCGAGCTAAGTGCTCATAAAATTACTTACTTGGTGACCCAACACATTTTGCCCGATACGTGACCAAGACGTGTCATGCTTAATTTTCTGCTTGCGAAAACGTTAAACCCATAAAGCTAACATAAACCGCATCTAAATAGGATCTCGAGAGCTTTTAGTAGCTGAATTTGAGTCTTCATACGACGATATTGTGCTTAAATAATTCGTGCGCACCAATCTCTTTATATTGGAGGATTTAACTAAATGTGTGGTGTTATCAACTTGACATATTTTTTAACTGGAAAGAGCAGGTATTGTTTTGTACTATCTCTCTCTCTGTTCTTTTGTTAAATTGATTGAAAAGTTAGGTAAATTATAGTTATTAGCTTAATTATTAGGTAAATTATAGTTATTAAGCTCAATTATTAGGTAAATTATAGTTATTAGCTCTTAAAAATGAAAATGTAAGTTGTAGAAGAATATTTCTATGGTCTGTGAAGTAAACATTTTCACTTAATGCAGTGTTATCGTTTTTAAGTAACTAAACAAAATTGAATACCTGGCTGGAAAAATGTTTATTTATATATTTTTTTCCAATATATACTCTCCAATAGGGATGATGAATAAATTAACTGACAATTAATTTCTCTTCACTTAACGTATATATTGGTATGCGAACTTGTATTTCCTTTACCTGCCGACGTCTATCCGCCCCTGCTTTACCGATTGTGATTCGCGATCCACTGTTCCACGTCATTCATAACCCTGTCATCCGGTCTTTCATAACCCGAGGACATGCTGGCTTCTCTACATGAATGGAGTGTAATCGCTTGTCTGATTTGTTTAATCACCTTTGCCGGTTGGGTGTGCTCTTCATGCATTTTCCTAATCGGACCTATTAACCTAGCGCCCTTATGTCAAGCGCATACCTTTACCTACAGGGACAATGGTTTTATGGTCGCCAGAAAAATAGCACTTGTGACTTGGTCGTTTTTGATCTGAGTCTGTGTTGAACAAATTAGCCTACACTTTTCAGTCTTAAAGAAATAGAGAAAATTATTTATTTGCGTTTAAAAGTTAGTTTTTAAACTTTTGATTATTTTCATGGATTTTAAATCAGAAAGCAGTAGGCTTGCAAACCGCCTAACGTTTTTTCGAGAAATTATACTGTTTGTGAGGATATTTAAAACAGTAATTGAACGACGTATTACGCTAGACTCCAGTGTGCAACAGTAGTGGAGTCAGTGCAGCAATAGATGCAAAAGAGAAAAAAGCAAAATGATGAAGATGGGGGCTTGGAGATATTTGAAAGTTAATAAAGTTTTTGAAGTCGTTTTATTTGCCTTAAAAATATCCACTTTGACTAGGAATTGATAATGGATTTTCCTGGTTAGAACACGAGTTCATATTGAATGCACTTTTATATATTAAGTCAATGTTCTGCTGCAGACTAGTTGCAGTCTTTTATTTTAATTTACTTTATTTCTATCTTTATTTCTATAATTTATTTATTATTAAATTATAGTTTCAACTCTCAATTTCTATTATTATTTCAGTATTTTTTTAAACGATTTCTTTTCATTTGTCACTTTTCGATGGGATAAAATATTGGGAATAAATGTGAAGGTGGAGGGAGAGTTACTTTGTTCTCTTTAACTGTCGTATTGACGTTTCGATCGAAGAATTCATTAATGCATTCTTTATACGATCTCCATGTATTTGCAGCGGTTTTACCCTTAATCGTTCGTGACAACGGAGTAAACGTGGTCATCCATGGAAGAAAAAATTACAATGCTAATAGTATTTAACATTTTTAAAAGCTCTCCTTATCTTCAGTCGGGATTTTCGTTAGTCTACTAGTACTGTTGTGTAGAGCATCTTGAAAAGTACTTCTTTCTTTTGATAAATGTTTTTAAGTTTCAAATTTAGAACACTGAATGTTTCGTTATTACCATTTATGCAATTTGCAATTCTTTAATATTTTTCCTCTGTAAAATTGTTCGTCATTTGGCATAATAAACGTTATTGTGGAATTCCCCCTCCGTCTTTTAATGCTAAGTATTTCCCTCCTCGTCGATATTACTTCATCTTTCTGCTTACTCATTTGTCAGAATTTTCGTGTCATCGTTGCTAAATATTATACGATTACTTAGTTAGATTTTTCTAGAGTCCAGGCTTTTAAAAGTTGATAAATAAATAATGCTTCGCTATTTTTTCCCTTTTGCCGATGATTAATGATCTAAAAGCACTTTTTTCTGTCCAGTATCACTCGCAACGATAGTGAAGCGTGTGTCTTCCCATTCATTAACTTAACAATACGTTCAAAAGTATTGTTGGGCCTAGTTCTCAAACTTGAAAAATGCCTTTTTTATCGGGTGACTTAATATTGCGAGGAAATTCTTTAAGGGAGAAGGAGAGAAACTACTTTTCGGCGGAAATGTAATCGGTTTTTCCCTTCTCCTCTCACGGGATTCCCTTCGCTTAATTGAAGTAATATATTTTTTGTTCGAATGTTTTTGTTATTCTCTTTGACTACAAAGAGATGCAGTTTTTCGACCATGTTCGAAACGATCATCAAACCGTAGTTTCTTGGGAGAAAAATTATTATTGGACTTTAAAATGCGTTTATAAAAATAAATGTATAAATTCAATATATTCCCCCTTAATGGATTTCATACTGGTTGAGGTTTAATCCTTTTTTTTATTATAATTATTTAACTTGGTGAGTTTGTCTCGACATGTGTAATAGCATTGTTGTCTCATAAATAACCGTTGCCTGGCGCTTTTTGCCCGTTTATGGACCATTAAACTCAAATAAACCAACCTTCTGTCTAAAAACAACTGTTATAAAAGGCAAGTATCTGAAACGGCGTGGTTAGGAAAAATCATAGTAAAATCTCTAATGTTGAATGAAGTCTAATACCTAATCGCATAATTACATCTTTCTTTAATTTTATCATACCTTTTAATATAATATCATTTACAATCAGGTTTGTTTTTTCCAAAGAAATCCTCTTGCATAGAATGTTTGGATTACTTGCAAGTTTATTCATATTGTTTTTTTAATCCATTCTTTGTTTCATTTATCTTTTGTGACTGAAGGCTTTATTAATAACTGTATTAGTTTTATACTCAAATATTGTCTTAGTAATTCCCGTATGTGTATCATAACACATATCTTAAACAAATTGTATTTTAAACAGACGTTGTTAAACCTTTTCGAATCAAGTTACCATACCTCCCTTTTCATTCCCTTTGGGTCGTAAGGACGTCATTCTGACGTCATACACACTAAATGTATTATAGTTACTAATGGGATGCTTTAATATTAGAAATATTTTTTAGGTTTGTGTTAATTAAGTTACGCGTTAATGATTTGATTAAACTCATACTGTGTTTATCCTTATGACAATGAGTTGACATAAACCTCGAGATCCACTTATTTTCAATACTTTTAAAGTATTATTACTTTCATTTTTTGCTCGCATTTTCAAATATAGAAATATTTTGCTGGTGCTTGAAATTGTCTATATTTGCGCCTTGTGAAATATCTTCCCCAAAATATATTCGGCAATTTGATGTAGTTAAACATATTTATAACATTGATCCTCCTCAGTTATAACGTTAACAATGAAAGCGCGTTAATTTTAATATTTCACATAGTTTTACCAAATATTTAGTAAAAATGCTAGAAATTATTATCCGCATTCTAATTTAATTTTCAAAGCTAAAAGGTGCAGGTTTTCCTCTCAACTGTATCTGTTTTTCATCAGTGACGAATGTAATTCACGTCGGTTCTAATAACACGTGGGATGAGTTATAGTCCGCCTAGTTTCATGCTCCGTTGTTCTCTAACTTGATTTCTTCACTACTTACAAAGTAATTTCGTAAATTGCCAAAGCATATTTCCTTTTTCTTCTTCACCTAATGTAGTAAAGCATAATTTGATATGCATAAAGAATTATGTTAATACATGTTGTCTGGTATCTGTCTTGAACTTTTTACACTTCAATTTACGTATCCGTTTCAGTGACTTATATTAACAAGTATAGATTTTTATTATAGCTCTAGCTCACAACGAAACTTCTCTTTCTTTCTCTTATTTTAGTGGTATTTAAATCGTTATAGATATAGTGCTAGCTTACTACTGTTTGTATTTCTTTGTCTGATATTAATGGTATTTTCTTAAATCGTTAGACCTCAACGGATTGTCTTCTATAAACTATTAACCTATCATGTGCACTTGAAATTAATCGCTAAAAATATGTTTGATCACCCCGCCCCGCGAAACGAATATTAAGATGAAAGCCTGAAAAGTATACCGTAAAGTTGGTTTTGCTGCATACTGTCTACTATAAAGGGGAATACAGTTTTACAGGTACAGAAACTAACATGGAATTTTGGAATAAAAAACAATAAGTAACTCAATTACGATTTTTTTTTCGTTTGTTGAAATCTTTTCTTTGTCTTGGATCATTAAGGCTAAAGGTATGACAGGTTTTACAAAAATAATTGATTGGATAACAGTATCAGTACTGTTAAAAGAATGCAGTTTGAATAACAAGCTTAATAACTCAATTTCGTTTATGTCATTCATTCATTTCTGGAAATGTATATTCTGAAAATAGGGTACCCCAGGTTTAGAAATCAAAAGGGATTCTTTTGTTGTTGTTGTTGTCGTGTGCCACTTGGAATACCCAAGCTCCACAAGGATTCAAGGCAAAGGGGTGCGGGTAAAATTGCATAGTGTTGGACTGAAACCTCTCCACGCAGGGCTATCAACCTGAATGATGGATCCAAGTGCTCATTATGAATGGTCAAAATCTATTGTGCTCGTCAGTGATTCCTCTTCCATTTTAAATCCCTTATTTGTCACTCGTATTTTCAATGTCAGAAACGGAGATGCGCGGTTCGTTTTCTACTTGATTTCTCCCGCGGCTCAAACGGCCATTGAATTACTCGCATTTCGGTCGGTCTCATAAATCAAATAGCCATTGCATCCAGCTGTTCTAATCTGGGCTCAGATGAATTCTAATTTGCATTCTAGAGCAATTTGCTCTATGTTTTCCTTTTTTATCTTCAATTCTCCTGAATTTAAAAGTAAAATCAACAGATGGTTTGGAAATGTCTTACCTCAGATTCTTAATCGTTAGAAGGTTTTTCAAAACTTGCTTTTTGTAATTATTTTTGTAAGATTGATGAAAATATTTTAAACGTAAATAATTATTTATACATTGAAATATTTATTTTTCTTTTAGATGTTACTTAATATTTTCCACTTTTCGGTTTTATTTTAATTTTTGAAGACTTAAAAACCTTAAATTAACTCATTTTTACATATTTATTTATATCAAAAGAGTGATAAAGTATTGGGTTGTCCCATAAGTTCTGTTACTTTTTACGAAGTTTTGTCTTTGAAAATTTTTTATGAAAAACTGGTAATAGGTGGAGATTTCAAACAAAGGGGATTTTGATATATGCATATATATGAACATAATGTGTGATTTTGGTAGTTCTCATGATATTATTTCTTTTCAAAATGGCGGTTTGAAAAAAAGACCAAAAACGACGATTTTTGCGTAATTTTTTTCTTTTGTTTAAAAAACTAGGAAGAACGCATAATTCATGGCTAAAAAAAGTTTTACTGTATATTCGAAATGTTAAGATTAAGATGTCATAGTTTCAAGGTGATTCGATAAGTTTAAGGTAGGAAATTTTGACTTTAAATCTTCATATATTGGCAATTTCACGTGTTTTTTAAAGCACACCTATTGTTTTTCTAAGCAGCTGGTATGAAACAAATTAAAGGCAGATGTTTTTTGAACCACAATGCTTGTTTCAACGGTTTAAACATAAAAAGCCTCTTTTCATAATATCGTTGAATTGATTTATTTCTAAATCCCAACGAGTTGTTTTTATTGTAGTGTTTTCGTATATGAATCAAATAATTGCCTTGTTCGCTTAGCATAAGTTCAGCGAGTGTAATTCTGATAAGCTAAAACTTTGATCGCTTGCATTGTGCGCACTACTTTCTGAACTTAAGTTCAGATATAATTTAATATACTGCATATTTTGAATACTTGGTTTTTTCCTAAGCTTTTTTACTGATTTTGATGCTTCTTTCGTGAAAATTTCTTTGAAATGACTAACATTACTGAGGTAAGCTTTTGGCAAAAGATGTTATGTTTGAGACCGAAATTTTCTAAGTTTAACTTATCGAATTATCTTGAAACTATGACATCTTGAACTAAACATTTCAAACTTACAGTAAAACTTTTTTTAGCCATGAATTATACATTCTTCCTAGATTTTTAAACTAAAGAAAAAAATTGAGTGAAAATAGTCGTTTGTGGTCTTTTTTTCAAACCACCATTTTGAAAAGAAATAATATCACGAGAACTACCAAAATTACACATTATCTTCATAAATATACATAAATCAAAATCGTCTTTGTTTGAAATCTCCACCTATTGCCATTTTTTCATAAAAAATTTTCAAACACAAAACTTTGTAAAAAGTAATAGAACTTATGGGACAACCCAATATTTTTAATTAATGATATGATGGGTTTTTTGAAATAATTCGTAAAAGGTAATTTGTTAGGTTTTTGTTTGCCTTGTTTTTCATTAATTTTCTTCGTAACTTTATCTAACCTTGAAAGGGAATTATGTATTACAAACACATAATTTAGTTCTACCGGTTTTAAAACAGCATTCGACTGTTGTGAAATAACGATAGCGTACCATAGGTGACAGATAAAAATGAAGCTTTATACCCATACAGATACTTATTTATTTCAAAACAGACTCGAGACTCTTAAATGAAATTTCTATTTACCCATCAATTTTAATATCTTGATGATATTTTCCAAATTCCAAAGTAATGACACGGCTTTTGTATGGTGTGCCATTTTCATTAATCCTTATCATAGTCGAATTCCACGATAAAAACATTGCTAATAACATTCTTGTCTCTTCCAGGAGCCCGGATGGTAAACCTCGACGGTCCTCCATGAATCGGATCCTCCCCAAAGTGCATTAAATACTGTCAAAGAAATCCCCTGGAGCCAGGCATAATTATGGGCTTGGGCAGCAATCATGTCCTGAACGAGATATATAACTGCAGCACTCTGAACACACAGGAGGAATACATGCCTACCAATTCCTCTGCCCTGATGAGTGAGGATCCAGCCCCGATGAACAAAGGCAAGAAGGCCCCAATCGTGCTTCGCCTGCAGAACAAAAGTACAAGCCGTTCGGAACGGTTCGCCAAAGGCAAGAGCGCGTCGGAACTATGGACGCGCAGCATGAGGAAAGACAGCGCTGAGATGAAGAAACGGCCCTCGTCTCAGTTTTACGACATCGAGGAGTTTGATCTGAAGGCCCAAGAACCGCCCAACCTAGGGCAGCTGAGCAGCGTGGTCAGCAGCTCCCAGCCCTCTCTGTGTGCCACGGAACAGATCTCGAGCAATCCTCAACCCGTCGGCTTGACCAATCGCCATCTTCCCTTGCACACCTCCACCCCTCACCTCACCCCGGCGGACAGCTTGCTGCAGAGGTTCCGCAAGAGCTTCGCGGTCAGGTTCAAGAAGAAGCCCGAGACTGCCGAGGAAGTCAAAGCATCTGCCCCGAAGCCCCCTCCTCTGTCCGAGTCAGAAGTTCGGGAACTTGTAAAGGGGAAGGCCGAGTCTGATGGAGACCAGTGCAATCGCTCGGTGAACTCGGTGGTGGCTAGTGAAGTTGCGAAGTGCCCCCCCGTCAAAGCGGCTAGTCCGAATGAGAATGCGAAAGAACTCGCTCTGTCCTGTAATAGTAGTAGCAGCAGAAAAAGGAATAGGAGAAAGACGAACTGGCGGGCTAGTGTTTTCTATGATAGTGTTGATAGCGTTTTCGATCTTAAGACTGGTGTAAATAAAAGTCGTGTGGTAAGTAGAACAATTCAACTGGAAACGTATGTGCATGTTAAGAGCAATAAAACTTGGAAAAACCAGTGTATATCGATCTACTTTTTTACGGTATATGTGCCGTATGGTTGCGACACCACGCTTCCCCTATATATAAGGGGAAGTGAGTCCCAATTGAACTTTTCCTGCAAAAATAAACCCTGGGGAAATGAGAAAAATCCCAAATTCAACCTAATAACAAAGTTGTTATTGGTATTCGGTTCTTTTCTCATTATGCAAAATGTTACATAAATTAGCTTTTTCCCAGAACTTGGTTTTTCAAAAGGCTAGTTTTGCCAGTTGAACAGTTTTTTCTTAACTCCTTAATGGGTAGTTGAACTTTTATAAAATAGCAATCGCTTAATTTTGACCTTTCTAAGTAAGTTACGTTTAATTATTTCATGATATTATCGGTGAATAAAATTACAGGAAAATAGTGTAAATATTTAAAATTTTCTAAAACAGTTATGCAGTAAGACTAACTTCAATGGAAGGCGAAAACAAGACGATTTTACAAGATTTTTGCAGTATTTTTAATACTTTGACGTAAAAGAACACCCAAAAGGTATTGAAAAAAATATAACAAAGGCATGAGAAGGGGATAGATTACTAGTTATGAAAATTCGAGAATTTGTATATGCAGTATCTAACGCAAAAGAGGAAATAGTTCAAGTTTGGCCTAATATTACTGTTTGAAATAGTATTGTATAAATCTATAAATAAGAGTTAGTGTTGCAGAAAACAACAGTTGCAGCTAATAAAGAGTTGAATTGCATTATATAAGTGGTGTTTGAAAATCATCTGTTTTGTTTCAGCCTCACTATGCGGGGAGTGATGCGAATATTCTGCGCAAGAGGGCTGCCTCGACATCTGATTACTCGCCCAAGTCAAAAGCCATGCAGAGGCCAGTGTCAGTGGTGGACTGCCTAACTATGGAAAACATCGACTGTGCAAAAGTTCCTGTGAGTAAAACAAATTGAGCAACTAATTATTTCTATCCAGCAATGCAATAAAATATCGTAAAATGCTTCAAAAACAAGAAGCGCTTTTCCATATCTTCATTTTGATAAATCTCCAGTTGAAAATTTTGAAGATATTCCAATTTTGCTCAATATGGACAGAATAAAACTGTTTATTTAAAAAAACAATTTCAACGAAAGGTTTTCAAAAACTTCACTAAATGTAGTTCTAGTATTTGTGTTACTTACTAACTGGTACATTATTTAGGTGTAATTATTTGTTACTGCGATTCTTCCCGCTGAATATTTGTTTTTTAATTTAGGACGATAAACATGATTACAGCAGAATATCTGAAGCTACTAATGGAGAAGATCAGCAAAAGCTAACTAGTCTTGATCAGGTATGGTTAATTCGACCGCCTCTTAAATTTTTTTAGTGTGCATCAGGATGTTTTAAAAAGCACTCATGTTACTTTCTATCAATATTAGATTTGGCGAGCCAACCCTGTGAAATTGTGTAGAGTACATTCTCGGTTATTGATGTGTCGTCATAAAGGTCGTTATCGACTGAGGCGTTCAATTAGTCAGCCAGTGGAATTAGAAATGACTGGTTCCATACATAACCTCAGGGAATCAACGCATGGTAAGTTATTTTTTAACATGCATCACAACTGATAGTAGTTTTTGCAAGCACCGTTGAACATCCGTTTGAACAAAAACTTTAAATTTAATTTTAGGTTCAGCTGACCAAGAAAATTTTCAGAAAGGAAGTTTGTCTTCTGACGACGAAGCCTCGTCAGAAAGTGATATTTACCATAGTTACTGCTGCAGCCCTACTCGTCGATCAAACACTTGTTGGGAGGTAAGGTTTTTGAACATGCCTTTCCTGTAATAAAGTGTGCCGTGAGGAAAAAGTAAGTTTTTCAACATGTTTATGTTATAGCTTTCTGGAGATGGCACGATGTATGCAGAGGCCCTGTGGGACCACGAAACCTTGGACTCTGAGGAGCTGCCGTTTCTAGTGGGGGATATCATAGAAGTGACGGATACTAGTGACCAAGATTGGTGGTGGGGGACGAAAGATGGCCAAGGCGGATGGTTCCCTTCAGCTTTTGTGAGGGTAAGTTTCTTCTCAAAAGTAACGTCTTAGTGGTTTTTTGTGTGTTAAAAATCCTCAGACAACATGAATTTTTCAGCTGTATGTAAGTCACAGAGGCCCGTCTCTACACTTCAATGGACAGCAATCTGATGGCATTCAAATTCCGTACTCTCCTTGCAAAGTTAGCATGAACAACCTAAGCTGTGAACAAGTCCGTGCAAATATAGTCCAAGAAATAGTCGCCACTGAAAGAGATTATGTGAAGCATTTAAAAGATGTAGTCGAGGTAATGTATAAAATATGCATCTGTAATTGAGTGGATGGGAAACCAAGGGGTTCATGTGACAATTCAATTGTGGTAAAAAATAGGTTTGCAAATGTCCATTTCCAAAATTTCTGTAGACTTGTATCCAAAGGTTTTCTTTCAGTGTTACTTGTAGTCCTTGGTTTCTTAACTACTCAAATATATTTTTATTCAGTTTTTTTACGATTTACCAACATTTAAATAATTGGGAAAATTCTGAATTTCGCCTGCTGCTTGTTGGCTAATTTTTGAAAGAATTGAGAAAATTTGGAAGGCCATATTTTTTTTTGTTTCTTAGTAAACAGGGAAAAGTGTCTTAGATAAGAAAATTCGGGAGAGGGATATGGAATTCTGGAATATGTTTATTTTCGTTGTTTTCTTCTGTGTCTAGGACGGAAAAATTGGTGTTTTGAAGGCTAAGGATAAGGAGCAAATGAGAGGGGTTGAAAGAAATTGTTATTAGAAAACTCCTTTTTGTACGAGTTTTTCTAAATTAAAATATTAGCTATTTCTTGAATGTCGGTTAATTAGTATGAATTTTTCTCTTTTAGGGTTATTTGAAGCAAGTTCATCGTCGACCTGATATGTTCAGCAAAGAAAGAATTGAAACTGTATTCGGTAACATAAAAGAAATATATCAATTCCAAAGTCAGTTTTTAAAGCAGTTAGAAGATTGTTTAGATTCAGAATCACCTCATCTAAGTCAAATTGGAAATTGTTTTCTAAATCATGTAAGTCAAATATTTAATTGAAATAACCCTTCATTTCCTCCCATATAGTATTTAGTGGACGCTCGTGTTTTACTTGTTGGGAACATTCAAATAGTTCATGAATTTATATAAATAAAAAAGCATCAAAATATCATTAATGTGTACCGATTCATCATCATCTGTGGCACGCCAGACCAGGGGTGCTGAATATGTCCGAACGCCCGAACGAGGTTCGGGGGAAATTCAAGCAGCTCTGGGGAAATTTTTGCTGAAAAAAGAAAGAAAAACTAAAAAAATCCATCATCATTAGCTGACAAACAATTATTTTGGGTAGTGACTGCATCATAACCTCTAATTTCAACAGAAATCAGGGGAATACTGCTAAGTTACGATGTTAAGTGGGAAAACTACGGTTCTCTGCACTACAAATCTTAGTTTTCTACAGGTGAATACCTGAAAGTTGGCTTTTCCTTGCTTTCCAATTGGTATGCAGAAAAAACAACGTATTCGTGGTAAGATGGGTAATTTTTACGATAATTACGTTCTTGTTTAATCACACCGATGTTCTTTTCTAAAAAGTTGAGTTAATTGAGGAGAAGATTACATTTAGCTTAAATTTGAGAAAAATACACAATTTTTCATATTTTAAGAAAAGAAGCACTTCTGAGCTATAAGATTGTAAGTGTGTAAGTGAGACTAAAAAGGAGTCTAAAAATCCTTAAACTTTAAATCTATGGATTATGTGAAAATCATTGAATCTGAAAGAAGTTTAATAATGTAATACTTTTTTTTAATGAAATCTCATTTTGGGGGAAATTTTGGAGAAAAAAATGTGTTCTGGGGAAATTTTGGACTCTGAAACATTTTCTGCACCCCTGCGCCAGACCAGGGTGGTCCAAGGCCTTCAGAATTTCCAGGTTGCCCTTCTCTTGGATAGACTCTTCCAGTTTTTAATTTTAAGAATTTTTCAAATCTGTTTCGAGGCAGTCAATCCACCGGATCCTCGGTCTTCCCCTTTTTCGGCCTAACAATGGTTTGGCTTCGAAGATCCTCTTGGTGGCTCGTTCGTCGTTCATCCTATTCAAGTGCCCTGCTCATTCAATCTTTGAATGGAAATGTATTTTATGATATCTGGCTCCTTATATCTTATAGATTTCTGAATTGGATCTTCTCCGGTGTGTACCGATTGGCTTCTATTACTTACTAAACGGATTCCTCATTATAAATGAAGTATTTCATGATTATATTTACGAAGTACAGTTGTACGTTAAATTTTATCTCGTCGCCTAAGGCGCAACATGACATCACTGCATTTTCCCAACTTTACAGGAGACGAAAAAAACTGTTTCGCTCTTAATAAAAGTAATAATATTATAAACCTTTATTTTAAGTCGGTCGAAATTTGCTTAAAGATTGATGCATAACTCAAAATGTCAGTAATGTCATGTTGCGCCTTAAGCGACGAGCTGCTCCGTACGTTAAATTTAGCGTTCCGTACTATAGCTCTTCACTTGAACTCTCTACCCACATGTTGTCTATCGTAGAATTCGGAAGTTACTCTTCAAAAATTTAATAAGTACGAATTAGGCGCGCCTTTGTATGTCAAATGAAGCGTAAAAAATGAATTTGCAAATTTTAGTTTGTAAAACGGGAGGGGAAAAGACCACATTAGAAACTGCTAGTAAAATCGGAAGGTTTATTAAGAGGTTCGTTACAACAGCATATTTTTTAAATTTATAAACGCCCTAACAATCCTATGTTTTTGTATCTATCCTTATTTGCTGTGGACTCTGAAACTTACGTTCCTCACGCAATGAACCTGTCCAATTCACGAAACTGATCCGGCTTTTACCATCAGGCTTTTTTCGGAAAATTATATCTTCTGGCCAGGAACCTGTGTTTTTTCTCCTGTCTCCGGAACGTGGAGACACAGCTGTGATGTTGGGAAAAAAGGATTGCAATGAAACCCTCGCTGTGTTTTTCTCGATTAGATTTGGAATTGTCGTTTCAAAGAAGCCCATGAAGTTATGTTGTTTCCTTAAAGATCACCGCCTAAAATTAGAGCTGTTTGAAGTCATGGGAAGGAGCTATGCAAAGTGTTACATTTTGAGTGCCTCATAGGCTAACTTTTTACGTATTTTCGCTAGATACCATACTTCCCACTTCAAATTTTCTTTTTAAGAGGTGAAACATTAGATGGGACTAACTTTAACTCGTTGGGGAATATACTTAAGAAAATGCAGCATAAAAATTTTGACATCTTTCGTAGTTTAAAATTTCCCCTTGGCAAAATTTCCTTTATTAATATCTTTAAAACTCATTGATGAGTTAGGTTTCTTCTAGTAGTAGTCTTTTAGCATAGTGAGCGCTCCGTTCCAAAGCATTTCTTGCTCTTCAGCATCCTCTCTTAGGAGCGTTAGAAAGCGTTTCATTTGGAGGCTTCTCTTGCTCTTCAGCAACCGCTTTAAAACACGGAAAGTACTCCATCTATTTTTCTCCTGCATTTGATTTGAAGACTTCTGTCTCTTATGCATCCTCTATAAAGAGCTTAGAGAGCGAGCGCTCCGTCCCAAAGCAATCTTTGTTCTCCTGCCTCCGCTCTAAAGACCGTAAAAGGTACTTCATACGTGTGCATCTCTTGCTCTCCATCTTCTCTATGAACCATGTAAAGCATTTCCTTTGTAGGCGTCTCTTGCTCTTCTGCATCCGCTCTAAAGATCGTTTATTCAGAAAATTACCTTTCTATTCTCCATCCGCTCTAAGCATTGTAGAAAGTACTCCATCCGACGTGCTGTTCTTGTTCTGTATCTTCTCTGAAGACCGCATGGTAATGCGGTCATTTTGAGGTCCTTACTAGGCTTCTCTCTCGGACTCTTGTGCATCCTCCCTATGAACGGTATGGATGGAGTGTTGTTTTTGTGCGACTATTTTTGTGATTTTTCTTTTGTGCGGTCTTTTTTCTGCGATTTTTATATAGTGCTCAAAAAATCGCATAAAAAGACCTCACAAGTACAAAAAATCGCACAACAAAGGACCGCCCAAAAACAGGTTTGAGTACTGGGAATATTATGGGCATTATATAGGCAGGGTGAAAGAGGGTTGAATCTTGTGTGTGAAGCTTATAAATACCTCCTTGGAGGTTCCTTCTCATTTAAATCGTTTTATTAAATTTCCCCCTTGTAAAATTTTTCTTCAAATCTTAATCTTTCCCAGACTTTTGAAATATATTCGCCGGGATTTTTTCCCGCGAAGCGCTCCCGTGTTTTATGGCTTGCACCTTGCCTGCCTGCCGTTAAGTTGTCTGCTCCTCGCCATCCGCTTGCTTTGCAGAAAAGCAAACTTTACTTTTTCGAGTGTTATTTTGAATCGTGTGATCTCGGCTTACTCAGAATCGCGTTCTTTCGATTTTGAGTGGATGTTCTCAGCTAATGAGGCATATTTATGATATTAGTTTTAATTGCTAGCAAATTACGAAAGCTTTATTAATTTCATAAGTTCTATTTCAAAAAAGTTATTAATTTTACTTCTCTGTTGTATAGTATATGAAAATAGTGTTTTTTCATAGATTATATCGTAATTTTAGTGTATATTTTAATTATTTTAGATAGAAGGATGATTGATTTTTGTAACATGTAATTTATTATTAGAAGGTAATTACTGATGACTTGGTTTAATTTGAAGCATAGTGTTATTCCAATTTCAATTTTTGGAATTAAAATTTTATTCTTATTAAGTAAAATTCTATAACATTTCAAAATTGGTTTAATTTATTTAGAAAGAGGAATTCAAGATGTATTCTCAATATTGCAATAACCATCCCCTCGCAGTCAGTGAGTTACAAGAACTGTATTGCGACTCTCAGTATATACACTTTTTTGAGGTGAGTTGGTTTCTGTAGTTTTATATTTTGCAACATTGTGTGCAGGATTTATTACAAAATACCCTATATTTTCTAGGCTTGTCGACTATTGCAAGAAATGATTGATATATCTCTAGATGGATTTTTGCTAACACCCATTCAAAGAATTTGTAAATATCCATTACAACTAGCTGAACTGTTGAAATTTACCGATGAAAATCATCCCGATCATGTTCCTGTTTCAAATGCTTTGGCAGCAATGAAAGAAGTAGCAGAACTTGTGAATGAGCGTAAAAGAAGAATGGAATGTTTAGAAAGAATAGCTGAATGGCAAAGTTCAATTGAAGGATGGGAAGTAAGTGTGGGATTTCCTATTGTGCAATATTTATAATAATTGAATCAAACGATGATTAATTGTATTGAATAATTAATTGATAACTAATAATTGAATGGGGTACTCATATGGACATTGGTTACAGGGTCCTGATGTCCTTGATACTAGTTCAATACTTATTCATTGTGGAGAAGTCACCCGAGTGTCATCATCATGGTCTCGTGATATTTATTTATTTATCTTTGATCATCAATTAATTTATTGCAAAAAGGTTTGTAATAATTTTTATGACCGATTTCATAATTTATTTTTAAAGTTAATATCACTTTCCTTCTATGATTAATTTGTTCTTTAAATGCTAAATGTAATTTTGAAAGAAATAACTTCAAGCAAAAAAAATTATCTTTATGACACATTTGTCTATTATGCTGGCTTACTTTCTTCTCGCATATTCATCTTTTTACTTTAATATCTTTATTCCCTGCTTCCACATTGAAATTAGATGGGATATTTATGCAAATAATTGTGAAAAGAATGTAATTGGGCCTAATTTAACAAAGGAACTTATCTTTTTCCTTTATGTAAAACAGATATAGAAGTATTTAAATTAAGTATTTTTAATTAAATTGTAGTGTCTAATTTAAGTAAATTTTGCTAATTAATTTTTATGTTTTCCAGGATTTGTTAAAAAGACATACATATGCTTACAAGGGTAGATTAAATCTTGACCACTGTGATATAATAGATGTTGAAGATGGAAAAGGCAAGTGACTTTTTTGTTTATAATGAAATTATTTTTTACAAGTTTTAAACACATCAGAAAGTATCTTTAGGTATTAAATTCTTTGAATTAAAAGTATCATAGCTTCTCAAATATAGCATTAAGTATCCATAATAAAAAGACATGTGGATCTCTTAATTGTGTGTTCAACTAATATAAAGTCATTTAGTTCTCTGAATTGAAAAAATTTTATTTAATTTCTTTATATAATATTTCGTAGCTATGTTAGAGATGAAGTAACTTATTTTTGTGTTTTATTTTCCTCCTTTAGATTCACAGTTTGCTGTTAATGTTAAAAATGCTTGGAAGATATTTTGTCAAGATAAAGAAAAATGGTACCTATTTTATGCAAAGACTGCTCCTGAAAAGGAACAATGGCTGAGGGCATTTAAAACTGAGAGACAAAGAGTTAGTGATGATGAAAAGCAAGGTATATATTCCTACCTTAGTAATAAACCAAAACTGTTCAACTTTCCCTATTTCAACTATGTGCTTTCTTTCAATTTTGTTTAAAAGGAATTTTTAATTAATTTAAGTTGGAAAGAGCCAAACAAAAATCATCTGTTTGCTTTCCATTTTTTAAAATTTTGAATATTTCACAATTAAGTTTTTAATATTAAAATAATTAAATAAACTTAATCTATTTTTGATTATGTTTAGGAATCTAATTGTGTGTAAGATTCTGTTCATGTATTGATTAAATAATTTACCATTTGATGATTTGAGTAGTAAAGAATCATTTAACTAATATTGGAATTAAAAGGGACTATAAAATATATTCTTATTGAGTAATATTCTTGCTTCATTTTTCTTCCATAGCATTTGTTGTAACTGAAGAAGCTAAAAGAAGTGCCAGATTAGCTGTACATAATAAACAAAAACCCAAAAGACCTAGAGGTATTTTATTTTTCAATTTATTTGCACAAAAAATATTAGTTTTAGGTTCTCTTTAATTCTTGTGTTTTAACTTTATTTAAATCAATTCCAGCACCAGTATGATTGGAAAAAAATGTGCATAAAGTTTATATTATAAAAAAATTAATATTTTAAGCTTTAATTTTATAGGAACTTGGGTGTTAGTTTTTATGATGGAACTGACAATATAAATGTAAACTTTATTGATTCATATTGATGTCAAATATAACTTAAAGGTTTCCTGAAAAAGAATAAAACATTCAATACAAAAGGGTTTAGTTTTTGGTACTAAATTTGGAAACTTATTTCAATCATAATTGGTTACGCATGAAAGAATCTCCCAGTTAGGAAGTTTCTCATGAGTAGTTTTTTAAAATTTTTGGTAATAAATAAAAAAATAGTATTTTTTATTCCACAAACTTTTTCTGTTTCATGATGTTTTTAAGGTTTTACCTTTAATGTTAGGGATTCTTACACAACTTTATCAGTATATTTTTACCACCTACCCTACTAGAAAAACCACACATCATGTTTATAGCCAAGATTAATGCCAAAGAGACAATTTTATTCATTCTAATTTCCTAAATATTTTTATTTTTAATCTATATTAAATTAGTACAGCTTTTATATAACATTAAATTATACTGAAGAATCTATACAAATTGATATTGGATATTGTGGTTTAGTTTAAAATTACTTGAGCTTTAGAGTTATGCACTGTCCTTCTTGACTGCACATTGCACATCTTGATGATGACAAATATTTTAGGATATAGGGCAAAATATTTTATGTGATTTTTTCTGAAACATTTACATTGGCCTTGTGTCATCTATTCTCTGCTTCTAACAATAGTTGAGCTATTTTTAGTATTGCATTTGTACTTGCATCCCTCGTTTAATTTCATAGATAACTATTCAACTGTTATAAACTATTCCAGCAAAATTTGCAAAAGGCCGGCGTTGTCATCCCGATGTAGCTGTCACCGAGCTTCTCCTGGACTCCCCGAGTGCCAAAGCGCGCAGTGGAAGCCTTCCTTCTAACATTCATCCAGAACTAGCTATAATGGCTGGTGCTAAATTAGGACCTACTAGAAAGAAAGGATCTGGGTGGTTTCATTTTGGAAGTGGCAAAAAACCCAAGAGTTAAAACGCCCTTCCATTAGGGAATGATCGCAGCAGCTTTGGTGCCATAATGTACTTACCACAATAGTAATCTGTAGTTTGACCTTCACTAAGATTTTTTGCCAACAGTGTCACCATTTATAATCAATATGGTGGACAGATGAAGCTCAAATGTTACATAAATCACTGAAAACACTGGTACTCAAATTTTGCTTTCCAATACTTCAATAATCTTTGCAGTTATGAATGTAACTGTACGGTTTATGCTATATATTTGCAGCTATTGATCTTGTTTTTATTCTCTGTTTTAAGAGTGATCAGTTTGTTTTAATCTGTCTATTTATTATCAATGTCTTTTTATACAGCAAGTAATTTTCTATATGTAATGAATGCTTGTCCCACTTCAAGCATTATGTTTTTAAAATGGGATTAAAAGTGATTGAATGATCCTGGTATTGTTCCTTGAAAATATCCTTCTACTATTTAAATTTTTTGTTTGTAAATTTTCCAAAAAAATATCATACAGGTTTTTTTTTAAATTGAAGTTTATATCATTTTGATTTTTCCCTCTTTAAACTGTATTCTTATTGGTTAGTATTTTCATTTACCATTAAATTATTTCAATATTAGCTACTTTATTATAATAACTTCCCACAACTTTTGGTCCTACATTGGTCCTGCACTTTTAAAAGCAAATATCTAATGTAATACCAACAACCTGTGGGAAAAATTTCATCAAGCTAATCCATTGCCACGATATTTTCAAAGCACTGCTAGATCTTTCAATGTAAGAAACGATTCTTAATTTTTATTTGGATCTCATTTTGAGGAAAACAAAATTTGAATTTCTAGAGTTTATAATGTTTAACAGTATAATTTTATACATTTTGAGTGCAATATGTGTTTTTTGGGGAAATTTTAAATATCAAAAGTCAAATTCATGAAATTTGTCCGCAATTTTTTAAAAAATAACTGCTGTTACGAGTATTCTTTGTTTATTTCTGGACTTGAATGGAAATTAATCTCGAGTAGTGAATCAAAATTTTAAAATTAGGTTGTTAATAATTTGATCATTTTTTTTTGCATGTGCTCTGTACATTATGTTAAATATTTGTATTAAAGTAATGAATTTTCAATAGAACTGCTATTGAAATTAAAAATTTAATGTTTCTAACAAAATATTTCCATGTAGAAGTTATGGAGTTTTTGGAATTAATTTATAAATTATATCCTCTTGGGAAACCTCAAGAAGAATTAATAGCTTAAATTAACTGCTTTTTTTAAGTAGGAAAACTGGTAAATAAATTTTGAAAGCATAGTTATGAATAGAAGTTTTGCAATATAAACTAAATTTCAATAAACCCCTAGTCCAAAGTGTTCACCTGATTGTGCGTTTAGTGTAAATCTGTACAGGAATTTGTGAGTTTTGAATGGTTTTAATTTGAATCTGAGTTTTGTAAAAAAATCACTGTACATAATCATCACATTACGTATATATTTGACTTGTTTTGATGCCTTCCCACAATTTTTAAATACATTTTTTGATAATGTTTATAGCTAATACACGGTATTTTGGTTGTAAAATACTTTTTGAAGCGTGAAATTTTATCAGTATCCAAATCAAAAATATTAAGTTTAACAAATAAACTATTGGCCTATGTGTAAAAAAAGAATGCATGTTGGTTTATTTCTATTCTTAATTTAAATTTAGATATTTATCTAAAATTCAAAAAATAATTTTACAGTTGGAAATATGAACTATATGGTTACTCAAGATTTTTATTAAATGTTTATAAATGGAAAAACTAGAAATCTCTATGATAAGATGAGATAAGTATTGGCTGATAGAAGAGGAAGACCCTGGGAAAAGCGATTTAAAGGGGAGCAGAATGTCATTTTTTGCTCTGGAAAAATAGTATAACATTAAAATATCTTAAAGGTTTCAGGGGTATTGCACCCATGGCACTCTAAATCTGCCCATAGAGTCACAATGTTTGTCTTGTAGCATGGCTTATTGAAGTGCATGCTGTAAATATGTGCTTAATCCTTTATTTTTTTGTCTTGGACTAGCTCTAAATTTGATTAAAAATGAAGTTAACATCGGTTATTTATTTATGGTCTGCTTTTCAGTAAAAATAATTTTCTATATACATCTGTACTAATGTATGGTAAAGTATTGGTGGCTCAATGAACCCCCAGTGAAGAAAGAAAAGGTTGATAAATTTTGTTAATGATAATCAAATATATTTTAGTTTATTATAATTTCTAATTGAGTTAAATATGTCAAAAAGGGAAATATTACAAAAGTTAGTAAACTTCCCTGTTTCTTCAATCACAAATGCATGAAACCCTTCCATACCAAATACTGCTGGAAGATTCAGGGAGCATTACTATTGTCCTTAACACTGCTTGTAGCTTTTCATTCGCACAACTTGAATGTGTGAGCTTGTGTTTTTATAAATACTTTTATTTTCCTTCTAAATTTTTCTAATTTTTTGTGCTCTAAGTATTTAGGAAAGAAATAGGTAACGTGTTTAAATCATTACTATGGAAATCTTGTAATTTTTTTGTAGAATATACAAACTTTACTATACCAAAAATACTACAAGTAATTTAACTGTCTTATAACTAAGAAAATACCTACTTTTATTTTCTTTGGATTGTAAAACAAAGTTTCAACTAGATGAGTTACCTTGTAAGTGTAAATTTTTATTTTCACACCTTTTATATCATGAATTTGAAATCCCCTTTAAAATGCCCACAAGCAGCGACTGCAGAAGTCATTTAGGCTTTAGAAAGGAAGGTAATGTTTTATACATTAGATTGGTGATTGTAACTTATTCATGTAAAAACGAAAAGTATTTTGAAAATTCAAATTTTAAAATCATATTTGTTAAAAATTGGAGCAATTTATCTTGTGGTCTGGTCCTGTATATATTCATGTGTATGCATGTGAAATTATGGTTTTAAGTGGCACATAAATTTTAATAGAAGTTGAACACATCTTCGTATAGATTTCTGCTTGTAACATATCATTTTATAATAAATATGTTAATGTTCATTGTATCAGGACTATTTTTCAAACCCATACCAGTCACCTAATTAAAAAGGATGTTTTGTATTATAATGTGTAAAATGTTTTGCCCTAATAAAAAACATTTGACCTGTTGTTGAATAGCTTATTTCTGGTTCCTCTAGTACATCTTATTCTGTATAAAATTTGACATGCTAAATGCAGAGCTGTAATAATAGTACGGGAGCTGGCGTTAAAATCAAATACTCATCTGCCCGTACACGATTTTGATATGACAGGATAGTGTTAGTGGTGCTGATTACGGAATCGAGCGTCAGCTGGTCAGGTAGCGGTGGGTTGAGCGGGGGGAGGGGGTCAAAGTCGCAAAAAAAAGTGAAAAAAAAACTCATCTGCCCGTGGATGAAACTTGGTGGAGATGGTAATTTAGGCCTTCCTGAATACAAAAATGACCGTCAGCTGGCTGGGTCGTGGTGGAATGACCGTCAGCTGGTCAAGTGAACTTGCAAAAAAAAGTGAAAAAAATACTCATCTGCCCGTGGATGAAACTTGGTGGGGATGGTAATTTAGACCTTCCTGATTACAAAAATAACCGTCAGCTGGCTGGGTAGCGGTGGAAAGACCGTCAGCTGGGGCCTCAAAGTTTAGCGAAACGCGTGCTTTTAGTCCGACGCGCCCGTGAATATACGGGCATGCCGCTCTCTGCCTGTGTCTGAGGCGTTTCGGAACAACGGTCGAAAGGTTCTGAGCTTTCTTTTGCTTTGCGCTCGGAGCCTTTCGACATTTTACCATTCATAACATGTTTTTCTGAAATAAAAACTAATTTTTATAAACAGATTTATGAACATTTGTCCAAAATCGTGTGTGTGTGTCTTCTATACAAATCCACAGTTTACTTACAATCTGCACCAACCAAAAAAATCTCAAGAAAAAACATAGGCTATGTTTCTAAAACTGTAATTGACCCCTTGACCCTCTTTGACCCTTTTTATGGTCATTTTGCTGAAATAGCTTTATTTCTCCTCCAGAAGAGATCTGTTTACCCCATTGATACAAAAAACATAATGCAAAATACAAGTTTTTAAAAGAATAACTAGATATGTCCGTTTAAAAATTATAATACTAATCTAAAAATATAATTAAATGAAATTTAAAATTTTAAAACTATATTTTAAAATAAAATAAAAACAATTAACTATATTTTAAAATATTTTTATTTGAAAGTTCATCTAGCTTTTCAATAAAATGTTTCGTGGAATAGCATCATTGTTTTTAATAGTCTCCATGGAAACGAAAATGTAAATCAAAAGACGATTATATTGTAGCTATAAGAAAGATGGTTTACAAAAAAAACACCTATTGAAAATGTTAAAGTCCTTTCAACTAGAAAGATTGATTTTTTTATTTTATTGGTTCTTGATTCCAAGTCTAATTTCTTATAACATGATTATCATTAATTTATTTTTATTATTATGTTAATTTATTGTGATATAAATTAAATTTAATCCAACATTCCAACGTATATAGTCTCTATATTTGGGTCATTTTCAAAATTTGCTTACTTGTCCAGAAGGTAAAATCGGAAAATAAGACAATCATTCCAAATTAAAATTTCTGTGTGAGCTTTATTTCAATTTCGAAAAACTCGGTCACATGCACTATTTGTTATATTCAAAATTTTGGACAAAAATGTACAAAAACCTGTTCATCTAGCTTTTCAATAAAATGTTTCATGGAATAGCATCATTGTTTTTAATAGTCTCCATGGAAACGAAAATGTAAATCAAAAGACGATTATATTGTAGCTATAAGAAAGTTGGTTTACAAAAAAAACACCTATTGAAAATGTTCAAGTCCTTTCAACTAGAAAGATTGATTTTTTTCTTATTGCACATGGAATATGCATTAATTATTGAATAATTTCACAGAAAAGTTGATTAAAATCCTGTATAATTAATCACGGGTTCTAAATGGGCATAATTTAAGTAATTTTGGGATATTTTTTTCTAATTTTTTCTGTTTTTTATATGGGGATCATGAGGTTAAATGTAGAAATCATTCAAAAATTATATGACAAGTGGATGTATGTTAATACTTTCACCTGGTAAAATAAGGTATAAAATATATTGAAAATTTTAAAACAGAAATCCTAAAGCTATAACTCCAACCGTGCAAGGCGGGGCATGGGATAGAATGGCCTGATCTGGCCCTTGTCCCATAAAATCCAACAAACCAAACCAAGGCGGGGCATATCATATCAGCTAGTTATGAATAAAACAAATAGTGCATATGACCAAGTTTTTCGAAATTGAATTCTTAAGTATGAAATAACAATAAAATATATATTAAAATCCCCCTTCATATTGATATAATCGTAATTAATAACATTTTGCATCATATACCACCTAATTATACACAAATAAAATCCGGTGATAATACCAGTTGTAGTTTATTGGTAGTTTAATCAATGATAATGGGTTTGTAAAAGAGCCGGGTACAAGTCATAAAACTGTCAAGGGCGTGTCTGCTTTGTCAGGTGTTGGTCCAGTGTCCATTGAAAATACAACCTTCTACGATACACCTACTGAGAATCCTTTTTCAATCCCTTATCGCGCGAAACCAATTAAGTGCACCCCTTGAAGTTTATGGCCCTCTGCAATTCAAGTCTTTGTGTTCTTGCCCCCCCGTGGAGAGTTTTCACAGCTGTCAAATGGTGAGTTTCCAAGTTATGTACTTAAATGTTCTGATGAAAACATTTATTAACGTTATCAAGTTAATAATCCACGTTCTTTACTATGATGTTTTGATGAAAACATTTATTAACGTTATCAACTTAATAATCCAAGTTATTTACTATGATGTTTTGATGAAAACATTTATTAACGTTATCAAAAAAAAATGTAAATAAAAACTAGAATATTTTTTTTATTTTATTGGTTCTTGATTCCAAGTCTAATTTCTTATAACATGATTATCATTAATTTATTTTTATTATTATGTTAATTTATTGTGATATAAATTAAATTTAATCCAACATTCCAACGTATATAGTCTCTATATTTGGGTCATTTTCAAAATTTGCTTACTTGTCCAGAAGGTAAAATCGGAAAATAAGACAATCATTCCAAATTAAAATTTCTGTGTGAGCTTTATTTCAATTTCGAAAAACTCGGTCACATGCACTATTTGTTATATTCAAAATTTTGGACAAAAATGTACAAAAACCTGTTCATCTAGCTTTTCAATAAAATGTTTCATGGAATAGCATCATTGTTTTTAATAGTCTCCATGGAAACGAAAATGTAAATCAAAAGACGATTATATTGTAGCTATAAGAAAGATGGTTTACAAAAAAAACACCTATTGAAAATGTTCAAGTCCTTTCAACTAGAAAGATTGATTTTTTTCTTATTGCACATGGAATATGCATTAATTATTGAATAATTTCACAGAAAAGTTGATTAAAATCCTGTATAATTAATCACGGGTTCTAAATGGGCATAATTTAAGTAATTTTGGGATATTTTTTTCTAATTTTTTCTGTTTTTTATATGGGGATCATGAGGTTAAATGTAGAAATCATTCAAAAATTATATGACAAGTGGATGTATGTTAATACTTTCACCTGGTAAAATAAGGTATAAAATATATTGAAAATTTTAAAACAGAAATCCTAAAGCTATAACTCCAACCGTGCAAGGCGGGGCATGGGATAGAATGGCCTGATCTGGCCCTTGTCCCATAAAATCCAACAAACCAAACCAAGGCGGGGCATATCATATCAGCTAGTTATGAATAAAACAAATAGTGCATATGACCAAGTTTTTCGAAATTGAATTCTTAAGTATGAAATAACAATAAAATATATATTAAAATCCCCCTTCATATTGATATAATCGTAATTAATAACATTTTGCATCATATACCACCTAATTATACACAAATAAAATCCAGTGATAATACCAGTTGTAGTTTATTGGTAGTTTAATCAATGATAATGGGTTTGTAAAAGAGCCGGGTACAAGTCATAAAACTGTCAAGGGCGTGTCTGCTTTGTCAGGTGTTGGTCCAGTGTCCATTGAAAACACAACCTTCTACGATACACCTACTGAGAATCCTTTTTCAATCCCTTATCGCGCGAAACCAATTAAGTGCACCCCTTGAAGTTTATGGCCCTCTGCAATTCAAGTCTTTGTGTTCTTGCCCCCCCGTGGAGAGTTTTCACAGCTGTCAAATGGTGAGTTTCCAAGTTATGTACTTAAATGTTCTGATGAAAACATTTATTAACGTTATCAAGTTAATAATCCACGTTCTTTACTATGATGTTTTGATGAAAACATTTATTAACGTTATCAACTTAATAATCCAAGTTATTTATTATGATGTTTTGATGAAAACATTTATTAACGTTATCAAAAAAAAATGTAAATAAAAACTAGAATATTTTTTTTATTTTATTGGTTCTTGATTCCAAGTCTAATTTCTTATAACATGATTATCATTAATTTATTTTTATTATTATGTTAATTTATTGTGATATAAATTAAATTTAATCCAACATTCCAACGTATATAGTCTCTATATTTGGGTCATTTTCAAAATTTGCTTACTTGTCCAGAAGGTAAAATCGGAAAATAAGACAATCATTCCAAATTAAAATTTCTGTGTGAGCTTTATTTCAATTTCGAAAAACTCGGTCACATGCACTATTTGTTATATTCAAAATTTTGGACAAAAATGTACAAAAACCTGTTCATCTAGCTTTTCAATAAAATGTTTCATGGAATAGCATCATTGTTTTTAATAGTCTCCATGGAAACGAAAATGTAAATCAAAAGACGATTATATTGTAGCTATAAGAAAGATGGTTTACAAAAAAAACACCTATTGAAAATGTTCAAGTCCTTTCAACTAGAAAGATTGATTTTTTTCTTATTGCACATGGAATATGCATTAATTATTGAATAATTTCACAGAAAAGTTGATTAAAATCCTGTATAATTAATCACGGGTTCTAAATGGGCATAATTTAAGTAATTTTGGGATATTTTTTTCTAATTTTTTCTGTTTTTTATATGGGGATCATGAGGTTAAATGTAGAAATCATTCAAAAATTATATGACAAGTGGATGTATGTTAATACTTTCACCTGGTAAAATAAGGTATAAAATATATTGAAAATTTTAAAACAGAAATCCTAAAGCTATAACTCCAACCGTGCAAGGCGGGGCATGGGATAGAATGGCCTGATCTGGCCCTTGTCCCATAAAATCCAACAAACCAAACCAAGGCGGGGCATATCATATCAGCTAGTTATGAATAAAACAAATAGTGCATATGACCAAGTTTTTCGAAATTGAATTCTTAAGTATGAAATAACAATAAAATATATATTAAAATCCCCCTTCATATTGATATAATCGTAATTAATAACATTTTGCATCATATACCACCTAATTATACACAAATAAAATCCAGTGATAATACCAGTTGTAGTTTATTGGTAGTTTAATCAATGATAATGGGTTTGTAAAAGAGCCGGGTACAAGTCATAAAACTGTCAAGGGCGTGTCTGCTTTGTCAGGTGTTGGTCCAGTGTCCATTGAAAATACAACCTTCTACGATACACCTACTGAGAATCCTTTTTCAATCCCTTATCGCGCGAAACCAATTAAGTGCACCCCTTGAAGTTTATGGCCCTCTGCAATTCAAGTCTTTGTGTTCTTGCCCCCCCGTGGAGAGTTTTCACAGCTGTCAAATGGTGAGTTTCCAAGTTATGTACTTAAATGTTCTGATGAAAACATTTATTAACGTTATCAAGTTAATAATCCACGTTCTTTACTATGATGTTTTGATGAAAACATTTATTAACGTTATCAACTTAATAATCCAAGTTATTTATTATGATGTTTTGATGAAAACATTTATTAACGTTATCAAAAAAAAATGTAAATAAAAACTAGAATATTTTTTTTATTTTATTGGTTCTTGATTCCAAGTCTAATTTCTTATAACATGATTATCATTAATTTATTTTTATTATTATGTTAATTTATTGTGATATAAATTAAATTTAATCCAACATTCCAACGTATATAGTCTCTATATTTGGGTCATTTTCAAAATTTGCTTACTTGTCCAGAAGGTAAAATCGGAAAATAAGACAATCATTCCAAATTAAAATTTCTGTGTGAGCTTTATTTCAATTTCGAAAAACTCGGTCACATGCACTATTTGTTATATTCAAAATTTTGGACAAAAATGTACAAAAACCTGTTCATCTAGCTTTTCAATAAAATGTTTCATGGAATAGCATCATTGTTTTTAATAGTCTCCATGGAAACGAAAATGTAAATCAAAAGACGATTATATTGTAGCTATAAGAAAGATGGTTTACAAAAAAAACACCTATTGAAAATGTTCAAGTCCTTTCAACTAGAAAGATTGATTTTTTTCTTATTGCACATGGAATATGCATTAATTATTGAATAATTTCACAGAAAAGTTGATTAAAATCCTGTATAATTAATCACGGGTTCTAAATGGGCATAATTTAAGTAATTTTGGGATATTTTTTTCTAATTTTTTCTGTTTTTTATATGGGGATCATGAGGTTAAATGTAGAAATCATTCAAAAATTATATGACAAGTGGATGTATGTTAATACTTTCACCTGGTAAAATAAGGTATAAAATATATTGAAAATTTTAAAACAGAAATCCTAAAGCTATAACTCCAACCGTGCAAGGCGGGGCATGGGATAGAATGGCCTGATCTGGCCCTTGTCCCATAAAATCCAACAAACCAAACCAAGGCGGGGCATATCATATCAGCTAGTTATGAATAAAACAAATAGTGCATATGACCAAGTTTTTCGAAATTGAATTCTTAAGTATGAAATAACAATAAAATATATATTAAAATCCCCCTTCATATTGATATAATCGTAATTAATAACATTTTGCATCATATACCACCTAATTATACACAAATAAAATCCAGTGATAATACCAGTTGTAGTTTATTGGTAGTTTAATCAATGATAATGGGTTTGTAAAAGAGCCGGGTACAAGTCATAAAACTGTCAAGGGCGTGTCTGCTTTGTCAGGTGTTGGTCCAGTGTCCATTGAAAATACAACCTTCTACGATACACCTACTGAGAATCCTTTTTCAATCCCTTATCGCGCGAAACCAATTAAGTGCACCCCTTGAAGTTTATGGCCCTCTGCAATTCAAGTCTTTGTGTTCTTGCCCCCCCGTGGAGAGTTTTCACAGCTGTCAAATGGTGAGTTTCCAAGTTATGTACTTAAATGTTCTGATGAAAACATTTATTAACGTTATCAAGTTAATAATCCACGTTCTTTACTATGATGTTTTGATGAAAACATTTATTAACGTTATCAACTTAATAATCCAAGTTATTTACTATGATGTTTTGATGAAAACATTTATTAACGTTATCAAAAAAAAATGTAAATAAAAACTAGAATATTTTTTTTATTTTATTGGTTCTTGATTCCAAGTCTAATTTCTTATAACATGATTATCATTAATTTATTTTTATTATTATGTTAATTTATTGTGATATAAATTAAATTTAATCCAACATTCCAACGTATATAGTCTCTATATTTGGGTCATTTTCAAAATTTGCTTACTTGTCCCGAAGGTAAAATCGGAAAATAAGACAATCATTCCAAATTAAAATTTCTGTGTGAGCTTTATTTCAATTTCGAAAAACTCGGTCACATGCACTATTTGTTATATTCAAAATTTTGGACAAAAATTTACAAAAACCTGTTTATAAAAATTAGTTTTTATTTCAGAAAAACATGTTATGAATGGTAAAATGTCGAAAGGCTCCGAGCGCAAAGCAAAAGAAAGCTCAGAACCTTTCGACCGTTGTTCCGAAACGCCTCAGACACAGGCAGAGAGCGGCATGCCCGTATATTCACGGGCGCGTCGGACTAAAAGCACGCATTTCGCTAAACTTTGAGGCCCCAGCTGACGGTCTTTCCACCGCTACCCAGCCAGCTGACGGTTATTTTTGTAATCAGGAAGGTCTAAATTACCATCCCCACCAAGTTTCATCCACGGGCAGATGAGTATTTTTTTCACTTTTTTTTGCAAGTTCACTTGACCAGCTGACGGTCATTCCACCACGACCCAGCCAGCTGACGGTCATTTTTGTATTCAGGAAGGCCTAAATTATCATCTCCACCAAGTTTCATCCACGGGCAGATGAGTTTTTTTTTTCACTTTTTTTGAGACTTTGACCCCCTCCCCCCGCTCAACCCACCGCTACCTGACCAGCTGACGCTCGATTCCGTAATCAGCACCACTAACACTATCCTGTCATATCAAAATCGTGTACGGGCAGATGAGTATTTGAAATTTAACGCCAGCTCCCGTACTATAACAATCCTTATGAAAATATCATTAACTTTGTTAAGGGTCTTAAGGGATAAGAGTGGGGGGGTTTTTGCACACATATTCCAAAAGACCAACCATAAAGTGGTTTACTGCCCACAATAAAATGCTGTTATCTAACCTTAGTATAATATGTTCTGTGTTTGTGAAATGCAGAGTTGTGCATATGGATCCATATAAATGTTATGCATAATGGACAAAGTGATAAACTAGGCATCAGTAATTACACTAGGAGTGAAATGTGATAAATTCAACGCCATTCATCACTGCTCTCTTTAAGAGGCATTATTAATAGTACCCACATTTTAGAACACAGAATGTTAAAGCTTATAATATACCCATTCGAGATCACTGGGCTATAAAACAAACTGGAGTGATGACCGAAACTGCATCACACCTTATTAAATATTGAAATGTGTGTCCGCTCGGAAAATATTTCCAACTTCTTTTAGTTTTCCCCATCAGTTGGCAAATTTATCCATGTTAAAGTATTAGCAAAATTCATTAGGGTTGAGTTGTTACTTTCGTGGATTTAGACAGTGCCTTTTAAAAAACAGGCATGGGAGGTTTTATAGGGGGTCATGATGGGGGAAATGCATTTCCAACTTTTTGAGAAAATTTCATTTTTATGAGGGAAAATCATGTTTTCAAATCCTTTAGGGACAGCTTGCCTCCCCCTAGGTTTCCAGTATGCTTCCTATAGAGATACAAAGGCGGGAAAAAACCGGTTTAACCCTTTATGCCCCAAATTATTTTCCTCATCCAAAATATGTCAAGTTTACGTAACTGCAACTATAAGTAAACTAAATTTGGCCTTACATGACGAATTTGAAACATTGGGAAGTGGGACTTTCAAGTCCCATCGGGACATAAAGGGTTAATCCAGGGAATAAACCCGGTTTTTTTGGGGTTTATTCCCGGGATTAAACCCGGTTTTTTCCCGCCTTTGCATCTCTAATGCTTCCCCAAGGTTCAACACCTAAATATCCCCATGAAAAAGTTTTCAACCTCCTCCGCACCGGCACATTCGGTTGCATGTTCATGTTATAGCATCGGTGGTAGAACATGCAAAAAACAAACCTCATTTTACCGGTTCATGGGCGTATATAAGAGGGGGGTTAGGTTAGGGGTTCCGTACCCCCCCCCCGCCTAAAGCAACAATTTTTTTTAAACCAGCAAGATCCATATGCCCGGATATCAGGCTTTAACTTTCACCTTCATCCTTAGGTCTCGGTTTGTGATGAGTCGTTCTTCCGAATATCATACCGGGTTATTTTTAAAATAGAACACGGAACCCTGTGAATTATGTTAGCGCCATCTATTGACATAATTATGAACTAAATTTTTTTACAGTTTTAAAAAACTGGCCACGTCCAGGGAGGAGAGAGTAAAGATTTAAAGGAGAGGTGATATGCTAGGTGAGGATAAAGAGGTTGTGAAATATGCATGCACAATAGCGCACATTTGAAGCAGGGAACACTGTAAAAACCTCCTTTTGCCTACCCTACATCGCCATCGCAGTCGGTTATCGGGGGGGGCCTTTTTATTGCTCATCCAGATCCACCAGAGTCCACAACCCCCCGTAAACTCATGTTCATGCCAAAACAAACTCAATGCCCCCCCCAAAAAAAAGAGGAGTCTGCTGGGGCACAGAGTACTAGAACAGAGAGTCCGTGGCCATAGGCGCTAATGGAAATCGAAAAGTTGGATGGATGTGGGGCTTTTTTGGCGCTGCGATCGCATCTACGTCACGAGAGGCGTTAGGAAAAAGCCTGATTGGCTGAGAAAAACTTTTTCCTTCTCCTTCGAAAATAGCAGATTGAGTGACAGCCAATCACAGGTTCGAACACCAAAATGTAGAGATGTAAAATTCCCACATTTTTTGGGAGGCGGGAAAAAACCCGGGATTTTTGGGAATAAACCGGGAATTTTAGGGGAATATTGGGAATTTTGATCGCGTAAACAAACACAACGATATTTCACCATCAGTTTTCACTTCCTAGGACTTATGAGGAGTAAAAGACAATTTTAAACACGATCAAACACTAGTAATTAATAGTTCTTTCTATAAACTATTTAGATTATTTCAGGAGGTTTATAATATTATATCGCTTACTTCTGTTTTTAGCTTAAATCGAAATCCAAGTCTTAGAATTAAAATTAACCTTAAAATTACACAAATTATAGTACTATGACATATGAAAAACACTTGAAATCATTTACCTTTTACAAAAAGCTAAAGAATCAAAATTCCCAAAATTTCACTCTAAAATCTCAAAACGGGAATATTCAAAATTCCCATCCCAAAAAACCGGGTTTATTCCCGGGAATAAACCCGGTTTTTTCCAGCCTTTACATCTCTACCAAAATGTAATGTTGATCCATCTGTCAATCATTTATAGTTCCTCGTGGCGCCCTCATATCCATCCAACTTTTGAAAATGTTGTTTTGGACCCTCTGTTAGGATTTTTCTCTGTGTGCTTAGAAAATGTTTTGAAATTTGCCCTAAAAAGCTTTGACTTTCAAAAAAAGTTGGAGACACTTCAGAATTCTTCAGGTAGCAACTAGTAACTAAAACTGAAAAGTTTCTGTAGCCTTAATTGAGCCGTTTCTTGTCTCTTAGTGATTGGTTAAAGTTCTCAAGTAAAAAGAAAACCATCATCAAATGATTTCGTTCAGATTCGACCAATGAAGAAGAGAAATAATGGCCATTCGAGTTTATCACCAAGTCTCCCCAGATTACAATGTCTGTTGCAATACCATGTACTACAACTTTCATTTTGTAGTTAACAAACATTGGTACTAAACAAAAACGTTTACTCTTAGTTTTGGATTTTTCAGAGAAATATTAAGAATTTATCCCTTTTATTTTTGACGAATATTACTCGTAAACTTTTAAGTATTTTGTGTCTATTTAGCCATTAAGAGTCTGTGTTTTCAATGAGGAAATTTAAACTGCGATGAATACGTGTCCTGAAAAGTTCAGTCAAACTTTGTCATGACCTAGCTTTCAGATTCAGGTAAAATTTATTCTGTTATGAAGTCCAGTTTTATTTCTCTGTTTCTGTTCAATAAATGTATTTAAATTGTTTGTTTTTCACTTTTTAAAATAATTCAAGGTCTTTCTTTAAGTAAGAAGAATTTCGAGATTGTTTTGAATCAATGAACCTGAACTACATGTTTTGCATAATTCTAAATCTACATCTTGTTAGGTCAGCATTCTGTGTTCTCATTTTTTACCAGTTAAAGGATTCTCATTCGTTTGTTGTTGCCTATAAATTATTAAGTTCTTATTTAAAATTCCTTTAAAGTTTGATTGTTTTTTTACTTCACAGTAAGTAAATCAATATATAGTACTGGTGCTGTGATAGTTGCAATTGATAATGTATTTATTTCATAAAATATATTTTTTCCTTGTAAATTTCAAAGATAATAGGGAGAGTTGCTAAATAGTTCCTATTTTACAAAATTTGGTACAGCTTTAGAATAAGTCCACTTTTTGAACGGTTGCCAAGTTGGCGGTATTTCATAGCCGACAGGCCGTGAAAATGTAGGTATAAACATGGCGGACGGGTTTCAAATACGGTGGCCGGCGCCAAGGTCGCCAAAAGTGGACTTATTCTAAAGCTGTTCCCAAAATTTTTCTTTAAAATGCTATCCTGGCAAAATTCAAGTTAGTCCTTTTAAAACACATTCTGATACCAAGTTAACTATAATAATTTGCAAAGTACCTATACTCGAATGCAACTTAAGTTGCATTCGAGTATACCAATAACACTGATTTCAACCTATAAACAAGTCTACACAATATGAATTTAAATATTATTTACACTCGTGCAATTAAGTTACATCTGTAGCATATTTTTTTATACACACTCACACAGTATTACTCTATAACAGGGGTTCCCAACCTTTTTGCCCTTGCGTACCACTTGACTTTTTGAGAAATTTTGGCGTACCACCAGACTTAAATATTTTAATAAACGTTTAATATTTACTCTTCTAAAAGTGTACAAAGGCTTTTTGAATTAAATTCCTGAGAAAACTTCATATTTAATGGTTAGATATTTGTTTATTTATAAATATGCTTATAATAAAGGATAAATAAAAAGATAAAAATGGTATGAATTTGCAATTTTATTTATTATACCCATAGGAGGTCTGAAAACATACAAATAGAAAATTAGTACTAAATCAGCAAAAAATTAATCATCATACAAAATAAACTTTTATAGTCTTAAGGGCGAAATTTGTTGTTGTTTGCCTGTGATTAAAATATCAACATTAGGAGTAATGGAACTTATCTTAACTCTTAAATCCTCTTTAACACTTATTCTGCTTCTATGTTTACTTTTTATGTACAAGAGTTCAGAAAATCCACTCTCATACAAGTAACTCGTAACAAATGGCATCAAAAATAGCAGAGATTGCCGGAAAATCAAAGGGTACTCAGTTTTGGGTCTAATCCAGAAGTTAAATAAAGATTTCTCTTTAAAATAATCTTTCATGGAACTAACTATCTTCTGCAAAGATCGATATAACTTTCTTTTAGTTCCAATTCATTTGGTGAGGTTCCCGAAAAAGAATTTATGATCCAGTTCACTTTTGAATAATATTCAGAGAAATAATTCTAAAACGCACACTCACGCGTACCACCTGAAACGTTCCCGCGTACCACCGGTTGGGAACCCCTGCTCTATAACATTAAGGTTCAATTTTGCCGCATATCACCAAGCAGTTTTAGTCACCAAACACAAGAAAAACAGCTAAAAATTAAAAACTTGCAGATTTAAACATTGAGTTATATCAATGACAACAATAAAAATTAAAGAATATTTGGTGACCAAAACAGTTTGGCAATATTTAGTGGAACAGATTATGGAATTGAACCCATATATTATTAAGTAATAAGGATTTAAAGTTAACTATATGGCATACCTTATGTATTTTCCTGATATGGATGCTGCATTGTTTCTGTTATATTATTATATATCCAATTTAGCTTGCTAATTATTTTCATTTATGAATTTTTGTCCCTATTTTTAGGCTGTTGTCATGGAGATTTTGCCATCCAAGTTTAGATCTCCGCCCCCTAAGCCACCTCGCAGGCGCCACTCTGATCAACTTGCTATTTCTTCTTCAGGTACATCCTTAGTTTTCATAGTAGGAATATTGTTAGCGAAATTGATTAATAGAATAGGGACCATTGACCATGGATCTCCCTTTCCTGTTATAACGTCACAATTTTGGGGTGCAGGAAAAAAAACTAAGGAAAATAAAAAATTCTTAACTTAAAGTAATAAGGTAACTAATATTGGTGCAAGAATTTATTTTTAAACATGTTTAATGTTCCAAACTTATGTGCAAATACTTCCAGCTTTAATTTCAAATATGTAATGGTTAAACCATTATTCAAGCATGGTTGGGTTGATTAAAGTAGGCTGTTTTTGTTCTTAAATACCTAGTTATATTTTTTAATTGGAAAATATAAGTGTTTTTCCTTTAAAATGTTACGCGTTATGCAATTTAAAAAATAAAATTATTTTGTAAATTTCTTAACTTTTTAACTGTTCTATTCAGCCCCACTCCTTTCTCATTCATCCCCACCACAGGGATAAATGGGACAAAATACATGCATTCATGAAAACTTTTCTTAACTTAGTGTAAATGTTGGCTAATATTGGTTGAACATATGCTCATATGCATTTTTAATGTAACCAAGAGTTCAATTATTGGTTTTAAACTTGTTACAGAATTGAAAATTTTAATTTTTTTTACAATATTAGTAGTATAAATGTGAAATTTGTCCTTACTCTCCCTTGTATTGCTTTCATTAAATGTAAAATATCTTTACTTAAAATTTATTATAAATATGTTATAAAGTTAAAAGTTTGTTATAAAACTTTTACAAATTTGATAAAATTGTTCTTGTGCATTGTCCTGTTACTATTATTAGATTACTATTTATTTCTATGTGTGTCTTTCTAGGTTCTTTAATTTAAAATTATGTTTTCATTTTAAGTCTGGTTAGGCATTTTGATGACCAAGAAGAATGGGGCAAAATCTGGTATAAACAGTCATAAATTTTGGTCATCAAAAAGTGTTTCCTTGTTTCCAGAAACTTTTTTTAGCCTGAAAAAATTCAAAAGCCTTTCTTATTTTCTCACTCATAAAATAACTTTCTGGATCACTTAAGTCGTCTGGTATTTGAATTTATTTTTTAAATATTTATGTATAGAAATAATATAAAAAATGCCTTTTAAAATGAATAGTAAATACAAAGTTACATAGTCTATGGCAAGACAAAATTTCAAACAAAGTAATGACATTTTATTATCTTTCTCAGGAACTTATCCTTCAAGTAGGAAAAAGCATCAGGATGAAGTTAAAGTGAACATCAAAGGTGCACTCACACAGTCTGAAGATACAACATCTGGATGTGGATCTTTGCCTGCTAATTGGGTTGCAGATTTCACGACTGATAAGCCTGATAATCCGGTTTTTAAAAGCTCTTACAGTACATCACGTCTAAACCAAACATTTCCAGGCACCCAATCACTGCCAAGTTCTGACTTTGATACTCATAATGACAGTTCGCCTGACGGAGATAGAATTTTGTGCAAAAATGAGTCAAATTTGGATAGGACAATCAAAAGTGGAAACACTTATTTTGAGCAAATGAATTTTTCTGTATTTTTAACAAAACTTCCAGACACTTCCATCTATAAAGACATAGAGGGGTCTGGCAATAATTTATCATTTAGCGAATTAATCTCTAATAATTCAAAAGAAAATCATAGGCGTCATCATAGTGATCCTGTTTTACGGTATGACGATGACTTAAGTGTAAAAGATGATATCGAAAGAAGAGAACCCCTCAGTCGGTGCTCTTTGGATGGGATTTCTCTCCCTGATGGCAATAAAAGGTTCAGTGATTCATCTATTACCTCATCTGCTTACAAAGAAACACAACATCTGTATGAAGAAGTGAAAACTTTAAAAGAAATTAACAATAAGGTATGTTCAAGTACTGTTTTTTAAAATATATCTAGTTATTTGTTCTTCACTGGATAGGCATGATTTAAAATATGTTTAAGTTGGTTTTTCACAACTTTAAAAACTGCAAACCAGGATTTTCCAATTCCTGTTTTTTAAAACTAAATTTGTTGTGATGTGGCAAATGCATGAAATACAGGCGCCGATCCAGCACGGCTCCAAGGGGGGCACTTTTCAAGACAAGATCCCTTTGTGTACCACTGATGGTTTGGGGGTCCTCCCCCAGAAAAAAAAATTTTGAAATTTGACATGTAAAAGTAGGTTTTCAACTCTCACATTTTGAGAACCTTTTTGGGTCCAAGAGAGGCACTTTTCCAGACCATCTACACTATTAAAATCCGAGAGTAAACAAACGTATGTATATATGTGTGTGTGTGTGTATGTATGTCCATCTATCTCCTCCGAAACCACTGAACGCAGAAGGGCGCCAGAGGTACCAAAAGACGCAGAATGACCCAGGGACCAGGAGTAGCCCATGTTCATTCCGAAATTCGAAATATTTTTCGAATTATTTGCGTTTTTCTGCTCTTTTACGCCTATTTCTCCATTTCTCCACTAGATTACACCTGCTTGACTCACTATTGTAAATTAGTTGAAAACAACCAAATTGAATATTTTTAACAGGAAAAACTCGATAATTGTCCATTTACAAACTCCATCAGCTATGAAAACGACAAAATAAATTCAAATAAATTATTTTCAAGCGTTATTTACCTATATTTTAAGATACATCCTTTAAAATAAAAATATTTATGGAAAATATAATTTCATGGAATAAGAGTTTTAAAAACAAACATTGTTTCAAATGTAACGATTCACTAGACTTTTCAGTTTACTAGATATTTATTACAGTTTCAAATTTTTTTACTTTGTTCACTAGGCTCATTAATTTACTAGACTTTTTATTACAGTTTATAATTTGGTACTTAATAAAGGCACCAAGATATTAAACATAATCAGGAACACCGGGATTGGAAAAAGTACCGGAAACACCGAGATTTGAAAGTCAGCAAAAACACTTTGATTTTTAAATTACTGGGAACACCGGGAAAGAAAAAATTACCGGAAATACCGGAGTAGAAAAATTACCAGGTACATCGGGATATAAGAATTTAATGGAAAAAAATCATATAATGTTTGTATTCGTCTTATGCTACAATGAGTAATGAGTGTATGTAATTTTCATTAATGGAGATGAATAGCCCCTTCTAATCAGCTATAGCGAGCAAGATTGCGAAGTAATCTTAAGGAAACTGCGTCAGCAGTTCCCGGGGGTTGGTGAGCGATTGCGAGCAGGGGGCGGTAGCCCCCTAATTTATCTTTCTACTATATCTTTCATTATCATTTTAAATTAATTACTTATTAAGAAGGGGGAAAACACCGAGAGATGAAAATTTACCGGGAACACCGGAATATGAAAAGTGCGCCTGGGATACCGGGATCATAGTAATAATTGCTGATCTACAAAAATAGAAATGTATTTGGAGAAAAAATTTTAAAAACTTTTACACTTCACCCGTTCAAGGCCGTGGAAAAGGTGGGACAAGTAGTGACAACAGATTTAATTGAGTTACAACAGAGTTTTTATTTATGTTGGAAAGACAATGTTATGTTAGAAAATTATTGAATTTTTTTATATCTTTTCTTTCTTTAAAAATATAATATTAAAGTATGCATCGTGAAACCTAGAATTAAATCTTTACTCGGCGCAACGCATCGGGTTGCGGCTTCAGCTAGTCACCTTTAATTTTTGACACAAAATGTCTAAATATTGTGGATTTCTACAAAGTATCACTGAAGATCACCTTTTGGTACTAATGGGGGGTATGGGGGTCCTCCTCCAGAAAAAAAATTGAAATTTGACCTGTGAAAGGGGGATTTTTACTCCTTTTGAGAACCTTATTGGGTCACCAAGGGGGGACACTTTCCAGAGTGCCACCCCCCCCCCTGAATCCATGCCTGATGAAATAGCATTTTAATATATAATTGTAAGAGATACCTGCTATTCATTCTTTTTGATGATTCACCGATTTGAACATAATCATATTTGGGGAAGAGGGTCAAAGGAACTTCTGTACAGCAACTTGTCTACAGAACTAACTACAGTGTGATGTCATTGAGTCACCCAATCCCTCTCTACAGCCACTTGGTTCAAACTTCCAAAAATAAGAAAATTATGGATTAACGATGCATTCTACCAGATCCTTTATCTGACTAAGTTTTTTTTTTTAAATTTTTACTTATAAAAAGATTTTTTTGTTTTTCTACTTTATCTTAATTTGTTATTTTGAAACAGGCATCCCAAACCCAATTTAGATTTTTATAATAGTACATGCACCAACCTTCAGTTAGTTCAGTTCTAACATGTCAGTTAGAGCTTCAGACTGCTAAGCCCTATGTCTGGGGTTTGAATCCCCGTTTGGCATGGATGCAGTGTCTTGCCTTGTGTGTGAATAATGAATGTGGCCCCCTATAAAAAGGGGTTTGTGCGAGCAAATGCAAGTGGCGCAGGTAGCAGTACCTCATCTCCGTTGCTCCAATCCACAGGTGCCCACTGGGTAATGCTAAGAAGGTACTCAGGGTAATTCAGTAGTCAATAGGGTGGAGCGAAAAACTTTTTTTGGAAATTTAAAACGCCTGAGGTTTGAATAGGTGCCATTTACGATAAAACTTAAAAATTCAAAACTTGAATACGATCAATTAATATCTTCAGGTTCCACATTCACGTCAAAGTTTGAAATTTCATCAAATTTTACGTAAAAATGGTTATAAATGATTCCCACTCAATTTTAGCTCCTTTTCAAACTATAACTCGTTGAGTTTATATTCTTAGGATGTCAAACAACATTTTAAGACCTGCTATGGACCTGGAATGGAGGGAATTTCCGATTTTTCAAGCCCAAAATAAGGTTGCATGCCATTAAGATAGTCTAGCGACCGAAAAACAAATTTTTGAATATCGGTACCAAATAGAGCTCAAAAGTTGCGTCTTACCCTCCTTATTCATGGAAAAATAATAAAAAAATTTGTAAAAAATAATTTAGGTGTGTTTTGGCCCTAGAACTTGAAAAAATGGATCTTTTGCATAGCGTATAATGGGAAAAGTCTTAATTAATCAAATAAAAGTTTTAAATGTAATAGAAACTTATAGTCGCCTTAATTCGGTGTTTTAATCGTCAAAAAAAGTATTTACAAGGGTATTGCATAGTGATTTGAGCTAAGTAGATAGGTCATACATCTTAGAATCACCAAATGTGAGAAAAATTCATTTTTATACTTATTTATATTTATTTTTTCAGTTCAGAGCATTAAAATTACTTATAATATATCCTAAATTTTCCCTTATTATGTATAACAAATCATATCCTTTTATTTGATATTTCGTACCTTTAAATTTGAAGACTTGTTACAAAAAGTGGTAATTCAGGTTAAAGTTTGGAATAAAATGCCTGTAGTGCAATATAACGCTTTTTTCGTCTGTTTTCTGTAAAAATGTCGAACTTAATGTTTTAAAAGCATTTTATGCAAACAAGAATGTGTATTACAGACTACATAAAATATTTGAACTTTAAGTTTATAAATTTTGGGATTTTTAAGTTTTTTCATCCAAATTTGGCAATTTTAGGCTGTTAACGATTTAAAAAAATTTTTAGTAATGAACTCAAAAGTATTATTGACTATTAAGACACTAAACTAAGGTAACTATAAGTTTTTACAACATTTAAAACTTTAATTTGATTAATTAAGACTTTTCCCATCATACGCTATGCAAAAGATCCATTTTTTCAAGTTCTAGGGCCAAAACACACCTAAATTATTTTTTACAAATTTTTTTATTATTTTTCCATGAATAAGGAGGGTAAGACGCAACTTTTGAGCTCTATTTGGTACCGATATTCAAAAATTTGTTTTTCGGTCACTAGACTATTTTAATGGCATGCGACCTTATTTCGGGCTTGAAAAATCGGAAATTCCCCCCATTCCAGGTCCATAGAAGGTCTTAAAATGTTGTTTGACATCCTAAAAATATAAAATCAACCAGTTATGGTTTGAAAAAGGAGCTAAAATTGTGTGGGAACCATTTATAACCATTTTTACGTAAAATTTGATGAAATTTCGAAACTTTAACGTGAATGTGGAACCTAAAGATATTAATTGATCGAACTCAAGTTTTGAATTTTTAAGTTTTATCGTAAATGGCACCTATTCCCACCTCAGGCGTTTTTAATTTCCAAAGTTGGTCATTTTTGGCTAGTTTCACTCCACCCTAGTGGTCAATGATGATAAATCCAGTACACACCCATTGGTTGAAGAAAATAGTACAAGCATTATGTTTGGAATCGTCTTTATTCATTGTATTTTACCTTATTTCAGTAAAATTGACTCCTTATATAAACTTGGTGCCATTTTAATACATTTGAATAAAATTAAACATTTTCGTAGTTCAACATTTGTGACTTCTGTGTTTTGCATATTTTAGCTTTGGCAACATCTGTGTTTATCCCAGTCTTCATTAGAGGAACTACGAAAAAATTCCGAAAACTCTTGTGAATTGTCATTATCAGGTACATTTAATTTCACATAATATTATCCATTACACTTGTTTATGCTAATGGGTTTTTACCGCTAGATTAAGATAAATTGATTTAAAAAATATATTCTGGTGAATTTGAATATTCTTTTTCATTTGGCTTTACATACATTATCATTCTCTTATTTTTTTGGGAAACTACTGAATTTATATTCATTTTCTTAAATGCCTAATTTATTTTTAATGCCTTAATTTCATCTAAAGTCAAAAACTTCTTTTGAGAAAAGAGATTTTTATTATAAAATATGAAGGTTTTACTAGAAAATCCTCATCAATTAGGAGGTATAATAATTCATCCCCAATTGGCAAAAGAAAATCTATTTGCCTATTAATATTTAATCTTAAAAATTCCAGAAGTAATGTTTGAAAGAATTTATGATTTTTGTACCTTAAACCCCCCCACTATGTTAATTGTTTATCCACCCTTTTAACCGAAAAAATGCTCACAGATTAAAAAGGCCTTAAAGAACTTTGTGAAAGAAAAGTGTAAAGAAACAAATTTTCTTGTGTAAGAGATCTAGCTGTTTAATTTCCGGCCTCCATTTTTGTTTTGGGCAGTCTTTTTCTTCTTTAATTACAAATTTACTTTTGTTCACATTTCCGACAACTCTTCTTTTAAATCTAATTTAATTAGTTGAAGAATGTAAGAAACTTAAATGCTAGGATGAAAACTTCATTTTCAATATAATTAATTCATTAAGCATTTTTTTGCAATACATAAAACTAAAATGCTGTCTTTGGGTTAGTTTGGTTTTCCTGTTGCCTCAGTACAGTATTGTACCATTTAAGTTAATCACTTCATCATCATCATCATTCTGCTTCGTGCCCAATGGCACATAAGGCCTTCAGTTTACGACGCCATTCCCTACGGTCTTGGGCAGCGGATCTTGCTTCTGCCCAGCCTGCCCACCCTGCCTGGCTACGTTCTGTTTCCACCAGTCTCCACCATGTTAATTTGGGTCTACCATGAGATCTTCTACCTTCCGGTGCCCAAGTGAGGGCAACTGCTGGTATTCTGTGTGGTGGCATTCTAAGCACATGGCCGACCCACTTCCATCGTCTACTTCGTATGGTATTTTGAAGGGGCATTTGTCTTGTTTGGCTGTACAGTTGGACATTAGATATTGTATAGGGCCAATAGACATTAAGTTAATCACTTAACAAGACTAAATAGTTTTTTAATGGGATATATTTAATTGCTTTAACTATTTTTAATACTTAAAAAAATGGATGTTTCTTGTATTCATTATGAATATTTTCAGATCTTTTGTCAAGTTTATATTATTTGCAAAGGGCTAAAGATGCTGCTATGGAAGATCGGATGAAAATTATTGTAGAAGAAAGAGATACTGCTGTTCAAGATTTAGAAGATATGATTCAAATTATTGCCAAGTAAGCCAAGAATCTTGATATCTGTTTTTTTAGTAGAATAAAGCTATGACAGGAGTTTTTTATAATTAATGTAATTTACTGTACAGCTTATAAACTGTTCCAATGTTTTTTAACATTTAGGCCATATTTCTATTTCATTCTAAAAAGTTTTCTAAAGATAACTTCACTTGAACAAAAGGAATAGTTTAAAATAATTTGGCATTTTTACATTCTTATAAAAATAACCTATAAAGTATTTGGTAGCAAAACCTTTCTGAATACTTAGTTTGACGAAACTAATAAGTTCTATAATCTTTTAGAAGCTTTGAAGATGATGCAATTCAAGGTGAAAAATACTCTGAGGTAATTGCCTAATTTTTTCCTTAATTCACCATTGTAAATCTTTGTTGGAATTTATACTTTACATAGCTTAATATCCTTAGATTTTTACAAATCAGCAAAATGCTATCTTTTCTATGAACGGCACTAAGCTGACCGAGTCTGTCAAGTTTCACTGTGTTGTCAAAAGTATTAAAGAACTCTTTACTTTATAATAATAATTCATAAAAAATCAAATTTTTTTCTTGGTAAGAGTATTTGTAATTTAATTTTGTTTTGTATGAAGTCATTAATTCATACCTCATTATTTTTGTTTTTTTAATGATCAAAAATATCCAAACTTATTGTATTGTTTTGTAGGAAATAAAACTGCTACTGAAAGAGATTGAAGAGACATGCAATCCTTCCAAGCTTATTCACCAGCAGCGATTACTTTTAACTCACATTTACCGTTCCAAAGAATTAAAACAGGATAAACTGCTTCATCAACTTAAGCTGATTACCAGTGATAGAGATAATTTATTGGAAAAGGTATTTCTTTCATACCTATTGTTTAATTCTTGTTTATTAAAAAAATTGTCAACCGAAGTGCATGAGTAACATAGGGCTACTTCATGTTAAATTTTGAAATAAATAACTATTCTTTATTTTAATAGTTGCCACACACTATTTGAATACATTTAATCACAGAAATCCAAGTTTATTAGGTATTCATTGAAATATAAATATTTCTAAGTGCAAAGAAAACAAATTTACCCCATTTTTAGTGCAAAGAAATTTCTTAAATACTTTAAAAATAGCGCTCTGGACTAAGTCATAAAGCTACAACATTGTTTAAAAAATGCAATTACTCACTTTGGAGTGCCCCCTGTTCTATTTGTCAAAATTTTCACAGCTATTACCCTTTAATTGTGGAGCCATTAAAATATAAAGTCTACTACATTTTGAAGTCTGGTTTAACTTTATATGCTAATTTAAAGTTGATCCAAAACACTTAGCTTCTTGTACCCCTGTCTATCATGTAACCTGTTCTACTTCAGTGAAAGATCTACCATTTTTTACAACAACAAGTACCTAAATCAATTTAAATGATATTACAAATATAATTTGTGTTTCTTTTGAAATGTACACATTATTATCTCAGTTGACTTTTTATATATTTTTTGAGTTTATAATCATTTTACTCCTTTTAGGTTAAATGCTTAGAAGAAGAAATAAAATGCCTCAAACTCAGCAATGATGTTTGGAATACTGACAACAAGCATTGGGAAAATAATTTGCTTGTAAGTAACTGCCATTACAACTTGTGTAATTTCATTTTGAGGCCATTTACAACTTACATCACTCAGATTGTAAAGGTTTGATATCTTTTCTCTTTGTAACTACCTGTCACATTATATTGATGATCTCCCATATTGTTGTGTCAAAGATTTAAATATGTAAAGGTAATCTTAAACATTAACTTTATTAAAAATGATTAAATGGGACAAAAGTAGAATATTTGATTAAAAATAATCATTAACTGCATGATACAGTACAGCAACTTTTTAATAAGTCAACATAAAGTTTAAAAAATCTTTTCCCACCTGGTAGTTGTAAATTCTATGTAGCTATGGCAGCAATCACAGCCTTTATTTTTCAATTGAACATTTTCTTAAAAAGAATATAAAAGCTGAAGAACTTAAACCTCATTTGCTTTTGTTACATCTACAATTCTCCTTTCTCATAGCCCTCTACTCATATCTCATTAAATTTTAATAGAATAAAAAAATAAAACTGATGAGTGATAATTTAAAAATTAGCCATCTAACCACATTAAAAATGTGCATCCTGTAAGTTAAAATAACATAAATAATGATTTTTATTTACTCGCTATTGTAGTCATGCACTTATAAAGTAATTCCTTTCAGAATGTTCTCTGTCAAGTAATCCAACAAAGAGATGTTGCCTTATCGCGATTGAATGTGAAAACAAATGTAGAAAATATAAATTGCAGGTAAATCAAATTTTGAAACTTGATTACTTTCTATAACCTATTACCTACAGTACAGTGTATGGGTTTTCTGTCTTAAAACTATTCATTTAGACAAACTTATTAAAATACTAATTAATTTAGCATCTTAAATCCATAAGCAAAAAAAGTGAGGGGAGTCGATAACTTAAAGTCCATTTGGCCTTTAGTTAACACTAATGTACTTCTTATAACCAAGAAATATTCTCACTTCTTTTATTTTCCGAAATTATAAAAATGTATTTGAAAGCTGGATTGTTTTTTTTTCTTATGGTCAAGACTAACAATTTACAAATGGAAGACTGTTGACCGCTAGGTTATAAATTAAACAACTGTACTAATTAGGAATTTTGGTCATTATATTTTTAATATCAATTTACAGGTCTGCAGTTGAAGAAAATGCTATTGCTGTGGAACAACTCACTAAGGAATATGAATATCTTCAAAGATGTGATGATGTAAAATTCAATGCTGTCAAAAGGAAATTTGTGACTTCTCACTTGGATGCTAAGAAATGTGAATTATTTTGTAAAGATTCGGCATCTGATGAAATGACTCTATTAAGAGGAGAAATAGCAGTTTTAAGTAAAGCCCTAGAAATGGAAGTAGAAAAGAGAGAACATGCTGAGGATAAATGTTTGAGGTTTGTATCAGAAAAGCAACTACAGCTGTAGGATTAATCTCTTAAGCTAAATCCCTTGAAAGTAGTTTTAATGCTCTCTCATCTTGTAAAAATATGTTTTCTTTCTAAGCTACATACTTGCACAAGGCTGAATTTTTTATATTAATATAATTAGAGCACTGTTGAACCAACAATAGGAGAAGGGTCACGTGATTTTTTGCTACAGTATTTTTATTTTACTTAAAATATACTGATTTCTTATGTATATAGAGGGTATAACTAAGGTTAGACGGAGTAAATGTATCTTCCTCTTTCGATCAACTGCCCCTCAGCTTCTTCCTTTCTCCCCTCCGAGTATGTCAAAATCACGTGACCCTTTTACTATCGTTGGTTCTACAGTAGTAGTATACAAGTACATTTTAGTAGTATAAGAACACAAACATTTTTATTTCAATAAAGCATCTCTATTTAGTGTTGAATATGATAAATTCTTTAACAATATTTTAAAAACCTTAGTGTTAGTTAATTTTTTTCTTTTTGATATGTATCGCTTTGGTTTAACTTTTCTCATTTAAATACTTATTAAATAACGTTCAAGGGTATCACTTTGTTAAGCTACATATTTGATTGCTTAATATTACAATGTTAAGTAGTTTAATCATTGTCTTCTCAAATAATTTATTGGGACATCAATATTTAAGTCTTGCATTTTTTTTTCAGATTAGAAAGACTGGTGACTGTACTGCAGAAAAAAGTTAATGGTCAAAATGTTGGAATTCATGTTTAAGCACATACTCAACCAAGTAAAATGCAGCCCTAGTCATCAATTCATGTTGTAGTACTAGTCTTTCATAACACTTCACTTAAATATGAAATTTTTATGTGCTTGTTATACATAATTATGCAATAAAATTTTATTTTTAATACTAAATATTTTAAATTTTGACATGAATATTTTTCATGTATGTATCTGCTATTTCTGAAGACAAGGGCAAAAATATTGTTACTGAGTAACTAATAACCTGGAATATTTTGAAAATAGTGGATATTTTAAATTCTAATTAACCTTCAATCTAGCACTCTTTAACCAATTATTATGAATAAAAAAAGTTAAGCTTAAAATTGTTCTTTCACTTTTTCAGCTAAACTTAACTCAGTTAACTAACTGAAATTGAAATATTAGACAAAACTTTTGAACCTCTTTCTTTCTTGTTCCTGTCAAAATCACAGGTAATCTTTTTGCCCTACTTTCTCTTGCCTAAGCTAAGGGTAAATGTTCAAAAGTATAATTTTTTTGTGTATATGTTATGGGCAATGTGATATATATCCGGGCAAACCGATGAACAGTCATTGAATTTATGCCACTTCCTTTGCCCATAGCATATTTCAATGAACATTTTCATCAATCTGAATAAAAAACAGGAGATTAAAAAAATCATTTATTGAAAGGAAATTTAATGCATAAAAAGTTCATTTACAATTTCATATCCAGTTTGAATTTGCTTTCTTGCATTTTTAACCTAGGAAACACAAAAATGAGAAATTCATTAGAAAATTACCAAAAACAATTTAATAATCAAAATTGAAGTTGGAAAACAGGAAATAATTTTTTATTTCTCCATGGAATTAATTTTTATAATTAAAATAAAATCTGTCATTAATTAAAGATGACTGCTTCAGGTAAGGAAGGAAATAACTGGTCTTCTCAAAGTTGGAATATTAAAAACTTACCTGAAAAAAAACTCATGCTTGTTTGATAAAATTTACAAGCTGGTTTGGAAAAAAAATTGATCTGGTTAAAAAAAGTATTAGTTTATCAACAAAAACCTTTGCCTTATTTTGAAATAAAATGATATTCAAGAATTAGTCCACTGAAAATAGAGTTGAACCTCGGACAAATTGCAATTAAAGGTTTTTCTAGTTTTTTTTGATGGAAATATGCTAAAATATTACTTGTTTTCACTTTGGATATTTGTACTACTTTAATAAAATATTTAAATTTTATTATGTTGTCATTTCTAAAATGAAAACAGTTAGATTTGTCTATTGATGATTTTGTTAGGTTTTTAGGGGGGTTAATTTTTTCATATAGCTAATTATTCAAATTATGTATGTTATTATTGAGGTCATTCCTGAGTGTAAACCGTTGAGAAACCTTTCATTGTAATTTAGTCCGAGGTTCGGCTCTTTTTTCGCCATTTTCAGTGGACTAAATACAGTTAATGGAAATTGGAGATTCATATCTAAGATAAGCTAGAAAAATTGTCAGTAAAATCTATTTTGCTCAAGTATGATAAAAAATTTTATACTTGTGACTTTTTATAGATCAGATTAACCTGATGACCAACATTTGAATAATACCGAACATGATTCTTAATCAATATATCGAAGTAATCACTTAAAAATTAATAATAAAGGTAAGTAAGCAAATCTTATCATCAAGCTATAATAAAAATGACTTGGTTAACCATTAAAAAAATATTTTTTGGGGGTGCCAAATATAGTAAAACTCCAAATTAAAAAAAGTCAGCATTAACTGAAATATTAAATACTTCTGAGTTTTAGGTTCTACATTTCAGAAGCAACAGTTTCAATTTTTGTCCTCAAAAAATGCTGGAGAAAAATGCACAAGCAATATAGAACATTGGTTGATCAGAATCTTGAGTAATCAGGCTATTTTTACCATTTGAAGGAAGAGATAGGGGTAAATTTATACATTTTATTTTCCTCAACGGTTTTTCTTAAAACAATGCCTGCTAATAATGGGACCAGAAAATAAGCAATTACGTTCAACTGGCCTGGCTTAGGCAAAACCAACAATGCAAAAATTGTCTAAATATTTAGATATCCCTTCTACCGAAAGCGGCGTTTTGCGCACAATGCTAGGAAAAGAAACCTATGTATAGCCTCAGGCGGACGAAAAATGTTCTCGACCAATTAGCGTTCGACATGCGCTTGAATTCTCATATAACTGAATAAAAAAAGAAATATAAAATATTACCTTCTAATTTGGCTTTTACCGTGATTCCAACATCTTGCACACCCAGAAACTAAGCTCGAAGAAGCCATTTAGTTCGCTGCGTAATTCACAACAGCTGCATCCTCATGGAATATGGATGAGATTTTACCAATCATCTAATGTCTTGTTAGGAGGCTGATCTTGATGTCGTAAACAGTTGGTTACTAGTTTCGTTTGTCTTTCGTCTTTTTCAATCTCAATCTGTATTCTATTCCACGGACTTCGCCTTCCTTGGTTGTTTATGGCGGAGGCAAAATGTGTGAATGATGTGATACCTTTGCTTGCGTATCTGCGATACTGTCGCGCTTCCGCCGTTCTTGATATTGATTGGTGCTGCCATCTATGATGTGGCAACACTGATATATGTATAACAGTCTTATTTATCAACTTCTTTAGTTTGTGTATATAATTAGTACGTACAGGTGAACTGGGCAGGAGGGACTGGGTGCCTGCCACCCATTTTATTGTCTTATCGGTCAGTGTTGGATTCACATAGCGTCATTACGGGCTTAGAGTTCATACTTATTTGCAAGGCTATATTTAGGCATGTATAAAATAATATAAAATTATAATTAATTTTTTTTTCTTTTCACACGTTTTATTCAAGAGTTTTCTTTCTTAATGAGAACTCTTCAAAAGTAGCCCAAAGAATTTTTTGGCATGCTCAAATTTTCGAAATTCTTCTCGGTGAGAAGTCTTCTGGGCCGCCCTTAACCTAGACCTAGACTTAAGTTAAACAGGGGGGGGCTCCAGGTCCTGTGCTTACATGGGCGGGTCTAGGGGGGCTGGGATCTGGGAGCCATGGCCCCCTCCGAGAAACCGAATCAAATATAGCTTAAAATCCCTTTTTCAATGCTAAAATTCAAACAAATTTCTGGGAGAGAAGAACCCCCAATCCCCCTCTAAAATTTTGACTTCTTTTTTAAAGTGTATTCCCCTTAAAAACTCAGCCGCTTAGTTGAAGTGGTTCTCTTTTGGGTTTTTCCCAAAAAATGTCAAAATAGATAAAACACTACAATTTTAAAGCACACATTTCAAAAAATTTTCTGGGGAGGGCCCCCCAGACACCGCAAAAATTTGGCGTCTATTATTAAATTGTCTTGGAAAATTCTGTGGTTTATTAGGTCTCAAAATCGGCTGAAACTTTACTTTTAGAGGCAAATTTCACAAAATTTTCTGGGGGAAGACCCCCCAAACCCTCGTTTCCTTTGAAGGAAGCATTATCAAAAAACAACTTTTCATACTTTAGCAAAGTTCCGCGCTTCATATATTCGGAATAAAGACTTTGGAAAAAAAATTCGAGCCCAAAACATATCTTCAAACAAAAAGTGTGGTTATGTTATGACCCTAAGAAATCTTTCTCTCCACTTTCATAAACGTTGGAACGACCCATGGATATCCTCTAAGTATTCAGTGAGATAGGAAACTAATAAATGTTACTGTGTAATGTTTGAACTATAAACCCCTAAAAAGCTGCTTAAAAGCACTCATTGTGATGCTTGCTAAAAATCAAAAAATTTCTAAGGGCCTGAAAATTTGGAAAGTATTACATATACCCTCCGATATGGCCCCCTCCGAAAATCTGGTTTGAACCCGCCCTTGAGTGCTTATAATTTTATTTGAAATCGTCTTCTAGTATGTTAAAGAAAGGAAAAATCCTTTTATTCCCCTTGGCCTAATAAAAGGCATGCTCCACTGGTCATACCCTAATGTGCCGAAGTAAAGAACTGGAAAAAAATGCGCTAAAACACTATTATTTAAGTAAAATTTCCAAAACATTTCTGGTAGAATAAACATTTTTCTAGACGCTCCTTTTACGCGATAAATTCAGTTTTTAGTGCAAAAAAAATTTTTAAAAGTAAGGTTTAAATCCTACTTTTTAATGATTTAGAAAGTTATATTTGTGTGTTCTTTTATATGGAAGCTTGGAAATTATGGATTTATTAATAGTTTTTGAACAAATCCATTGATCCCCCCCAAAAAAATGCTCCATTGGATGGCTTACTTCAAAAATGAGCCCAAAAGGGGGCAAGAAAATTTTAGCAGAGTGCGGCTATAACCCTAAGTTCGGGCCTATTTTTAATGTTCGAATTTTATATCTGCGAGTAATCCACTTTTTAATTTGGTAGAAAATTTTGATCAATATGTGCCAATAAAATGTTTTTTTAATGTTCAAATTTTATATCTGGGAGTAATCTACTTTTTAATTTAGTAGAAAATTTTGATCAATATGTGCGAATAAAATGGTTAATGTAGTTCATTTTTAAAGATAAGAAATAACATTTCATACATCACTCTACTGAAGCATTACACATCATCATTAAGATAATTTGTGATTCAACAATCACAAATGCTTTTTCAGTATTGATTGAATTACTGATAGTTTATAAATTTACAAAAAAGGAATGCCCTTGTTTATTCAGTTAGTTCTTGCCATTAGAGCTAAAAGACCCCCGCTTACTTCTTGATAGAAAACTGAATAAATATTATTTTTTTTAATAAAGTTGAATAAAAAACATTAAAATCATTTTTCAAAACATTATAAAGGGGATAAAAAATAATATTTATTTTTAAATAAAATTCCACTTAATTTAGTTTTTACAACTTTCATTTATTAAAGACTTATTGTTACCTAAACAAAATTTAATTTTCAGATATTTTTTACCTCTGTATTATATTTATTAATTTTTTCTTATCTCTTTGTTTTAAAGTTTTGATACCTTCACTTGAATATTTCATCTAGAAGGATAAGTGGGTAATTAGCCGTTGGAAGAACATGGGTATTTTTTAAAAAATGCCACTTATTGAATAAAATATAAATAATTTATCTGAACTAATGAAACGTCTTTATCATTTACCTCAATAAAGAATGATATTTTTAAAAATTAATATTGATGTTTTAAACGTTTTACAACCACTAGACAGTATAAAAAAACTTTAATCAATCCCCAAATTTATTACAATTTTTTTAAACCTTATAATTGAATTATTCTATTATTACTTAATGATATTTTTTTATTCTGGGAAAGCTAGAAATTCGAGTTTAAAATTATGAATTTTAGAATTTTCGCACTTTATTTGTTATAATTTATTTTACTACTTTAAATTTGTAATGAATTTTTAATTGCATATTTTTGTGATTCACTAATTTTCCAATATTGGAATGCTTCCCAAATCTTTATAAAACCAGTCTACAATTTTTTAAATTTCTTCTTTTCAACTAAAAAATATTAAATGATGTTTAAAACATTTATAACAAATTAATTTGTATTTGTATTTGTATTTGTATAATTCATATTTACTTTGCAATAAAATTCTATTTAACCTATTTGTATTTAAAAAGCAAAGGTCACACAATAATCATCTCCCCTGCATTACTCTATACAGGGTGCGTCAAAAGTTCGTGAGAACTTTAAAAATTAATAATAAAAAAACGAAAAGAGATAAAAATGTGCCGTCTGCTGCAATGTTCTTGATTTGGCTTTGGATTTTTTTACACCAAATTTTGAAAATTCGTAGTTCCCCAACCTCTATGTAGATGACAGCACCACTTTTTGCTAAAATAAGGAATTTCGGCCAGCTAAGTTCCCCCTTTTTCTTCAGCGTAGGGATATATCGAATATTGCGATTGAATCGATTTCCGAATCAATCCTCGGAATCTAATCGTCAGGACTGGTTTTAAGCCATGCTGATCTTTTAAACATTTGATTAGAATGTTAAATAAAGATATTTTATGATCCTTTCTTTACTTCTCGCAGAAATTTAAACTTTTTAGGAATGAATTTACTTTGATCGCGTATAGTGATAACGGGTGTTAATTTATATGATTATATGCTAGTTTTTTTTTATTTATTCAGTCTTTAAGAGTGAGAAATCTACTCTAATCTTAGAATTTTTCAGATTTCTCTTTTTTCCATCTTATTATCAAGTTATTTTATAATGTTTTAAATGATCAGATTTTTCGAAATATTTTAAATGTTAACACCACATCTTTAGTAGGTATGGTAAAATAAAAAAAACAAATAAACAGATAAAATTTCCGTTTACGACTTGGCTAGTAAAAATGATCAGAAAGACAATAAGTGGTCATTTCAGAGAATCGTTAAGGGGGGGGGCTAACCTTCTGGCCAAAATCTATCGTTTTAGGGTATAGGGGATTGATTCAAACTAATTTTTATAGCCCCCTTTATACAAAGCGTACATGATTAAATCATTAAAGCAGATTGTAAGAACACTTACTGTAATAATTTAAATCATAGAGTATTAATTACGAATTAGTGCGCAACGAGCAAGATGAGGGATAAGGCCATACTGAATAGTTTTGAAGTTTTATTCAGAGAGAATGTCTTAACTTTCTTTTATAAAACCTTTATTATTTCTCAGAAATGTTTTGTCTTTTTTTTTAGAGCTGCGATCATCCCGATCCACCCTTCTTTTGTAACGAGGGATAAATCTAGGTTTAATGTGGTGGATCTAAGTGTACCACAAGGAGGCACACAAGTAAAAAATAATTCAAACGCAATTTACAGAGAAAAACAAAAAAGGGTTAGGATTAAAAACAAAAACTTCAAAAAATCTGATCATGAATCGTTTTTAAAAATTTATAAATTAAGTTGAAAATCAGATGAGAAAAAAAAGAGAAATCTGAAAACTCCTAAGATTAGATTTCTAAAAAAACCTAGCATACAAATATATTGACCCGTTATCACTGCGATCCAGTTACGCAATCGAACTAAATTCATCCGTAAAAAGTTTAAATTTGTGCGAGAAACAAAGAAAGGATCATAAAATATCTTAATTTAACATTCTAATCAAATATTTAAAAGATCGGCATGGCTTAAAACCGGCCCTGATGCGATTAGATTCCGAGGATTAGTTTCATTTGATTCGGAAATCGATTCAATCGCAATATTCGATATATCCCTACGCTGAAGAAAAAGAGGGAACTTAGCTGGCCGAAATTCCTTATTTTAGTAAAAAGTGGTGCTGCCATCTACATAGAGGTTGGGGAACTACGAATTTTCAAAATTTGGTGTAAAAAAAATCCAAAGCCAAATCAAGAACATTGCAGCAGACGGCACATTTTTATCTCTTTTCGTTTTTTTATTATTAATTTTTAAAGTTCTCACGGACTTTTGACGCACCCATACTTATTTGCTAAATTAGGAAAAATTAGATACAATTTTGTCTGTATCTATTTTAATTCTCTTCTTCAGCATAAAAATTAGGTGTTTTTTAAGTATGGAAGATTGAGAATTTTTAAAGTTAGGTTTTTGAAAAATCCATTTTATCTCACCCAACGACCGGCACTGGCTATAATAAAAAGGTGCTGTAAATTAAGTTTTAATTTATCATAGATAGAATTTATATTGCTCTTTCCCAAGGTTTAGAAAAACTTTTTTTTTAACTTTTATTATTGGTAAAAAGTTTCACTTTCCCAAGTTAACTTTCCCTTTCAAATGTGATTTTGTAACAATGACAAATAAAATATTGTATGTTTATGCTTTCAAGCTCTTGAAGTTTGTTAAATTAAATTTTCAGTATGGGCTTATTCCATGCGTGACTCGCAAACAGATGAGCTCATCTCTTGAATCATTAACTTACCGCAAGAAGATCATTTTTAAAATAACACTACTTACTACTTCTTTTACCGCATTTTTCTTTTTGGGGTTTGATTTTTAAATACTAACCACTAAATTCCATCCATTTAATTTTTTATTCTATTACGCGGGGGAAAATGTGCGATGTGATTCACACTATGCGAAAAAAAAAGAGCTACATGGCACAAAAACTATTGATTTTCCCTCTGCTTATCGAAAATGAATTAAAATATTATTGTTTCTGGTAAAAATTATATAGTACTTAAATTTTAGATTATTAGGGGATTTATTAATCATTCATCATTTTTTGTCATTCGTTTGTGACTCGCACTACAAAACAAATGGAATCCAGGTTATACTTCCCTCCAAAAATTATATAGACATAATCGAAAAGCATGCAGAAATGAATAAAAATCAAGTTTTTCAATTAATTCATTTAAACCTATTAAATACGTAATTCTTTAGATACTAACTCTAAAGTTCTATGTACTTTGGCATTAAAACTTGTGCCTCTTGGGTTCTTACCCCATCATTATTTTGAAAATAAGGCAAATATCTCGCGATTACTTTCGAAAAATCCAAAATGGGTCCAAATGTTTTTAAAACCTATTCGTTCTAGTTAATTAAGATAACGCTAGACAAACCTTCCTCAGGATTACTAGCAGCGTTTGAAATTGTACTGGATTGCTGGTCCGGGACAACCAAAAAACGGCTCGGACCAGTGGAATCAGAAAATCACTGGTCCGCTGGACCAGTGGTGAAAAGATATCCCACCCTCCAGTTTTAGCCTGCAATTTCTCTTTGCTTGGAATCGGGAGAAAGGCAAAAAAATTAATTTCATTAAATGAACCAGATTGCAACCAGTTTGTCAACTAACAATGTAAAACTAATTCGAAGTTATGTATTAATTTGTGTGCAATATCATTTACTCAAGAAAAGTTCTTATTTTTTGCCAATTAATGCAATTGTATCCAATTTGTATGTCAATTTGAGAAATTTTATTTAATCAAGAAAAGTATTTAATTAATAAGATATCTTTAAAATTATTTGATTATTTGGAGCTATTGCTTATTTCTCATGAATTTATTTTATTACTTATTTTATATAAATTTCGTATTTACAGCTGGTAACTTATTATTGAATATGTATTAATTTTTAACATTACTATTTGGTACTCACATTCAGTGAAATAGTTACTTTAAAATAATATTTAAACTGGTCTTTTTTTAATTTGTCGGACCAGTAATTTTTGTTGCGGATCAGTAAGATTGGTAAAGCACTGGTCCGCAGGACCAGTGGATTTTTTCCCCAATTTCTAACGCTGATTACTAGTATTAAGCATGTGAGTGTGAGACCTTTCCTTCATGCATAGTACACCAACTTTGTTGATTTCAAAAAAAACTTTCCAACCTAACCAATTTTTAAAATACACCGTTCTCTGAAAACAGAATAAAAACGAGTTACACTGATTAAAATCACCTGGTGAAATGTAATGAGCGGCCTTCATTCGTTCGTTCAGATTTCAGTCTATTTCTCTATTAGCTTGCTCGTCACATTTGTTTTTGTGTCCTTCGAAAATTTACGCATTTATTTTTTCTAGTTTCATGCTTGCCTTCTGTGAGAAACATGATGAATTAACAGGTGGGGAATGAAACTATAATAAATATAGGGTGCGCACAGTCCTTAAAAACTCATCAGATTGCCGTAGTCCCTACAAAAGGGCCCTTAAAATCCTTAATTTCCACATTAGAGTCCTTACTTTTCAGAAGAACGCAGTTTTTTCTCTCTTTGTCAATTTTTTAAAGGGATTTTATCAAAAATATTAGCTTACTTTTCTAAAAGTTTTGCCTTTCTATTTTAGCCGATGAATGTTACGACCTTTTAAGAATTCCTATAACGGTCTGAAATTTCAATGAAAAATCTCAAATTTTCATTTATACTTTTGCTTGTAAAATAGGCTTTACGCATTTCTACGGACCGGCAGAAAAAACAACTAAACAGTCGCAATCGCGTTTTTCTTTTCATTTTTGATGTCTTTGGCTTTAAAATCTTGTTTTTGGAGAGTGTGTTCTTTGCTAGTCATCACAATTTGAATAATATATAGCTTGTAAATTAAAAAAGTAAAAGAGAAAAAAAACTAAACTATGTTATTCCTATCTATGAAAGGGAAATATATTTAAGTATTCTTGAAAAGTCGTTGAAATCATTTTATTTACAGTTTTAATGTAAATTGTATTCGAGAATGTCCTCAAAATTTCCAAAATGTACTTAGAAAGTCCCGTAATTTTACTCTTTAAACTTCAGTACGAACCCTATAAATTGGGGAAGGGGACACTGTTCTTTACGCTCGAAATAGTTTTGTTACAGCTTATAGGGTATAGTTTGTATTCCGGTAAGGCGCATATTCAAGGAAGGTTATATATAGGGTTGGCTACCGGTAGGGTGGACCGCTTTTCTATGGAAAAAATAAAGTGTCTTGAAATCGCCTGGGACACCCCCTCAATTTTTTTAGACTTCCTGGGAAAACTTTTCTTGCAAAGTTTGAACTCTGTGCCTTAAATAAAAAGCGATGACAAAAGGACCTGAAGTTTTGTAAACAAGCGAAATTAAGGTACAAAATATTTAATTTGGAATGTGAGTCTGTAGCTTTTTCCACATTTTCTTAAAAACCAATCATTATTTTATTAGAAAGAAATCATTATTTAATTATAAAACAACACATGTTTATTTACAAACATAAGAGTTCTAAAAAACCCATGTTATACGATGAACCACCATGATAAGGGGTTATATACTAATTATTTTGGATTTTTTTTTAGTCTAACATTTATATTTTCCGTCTATTAATGGGACATATTTTCTATTTTTCTCTATTATTTTTTAGGAAATAATTTTTACTTTTTATCATTACATTGAATTTGAACTTTTTCACTCCCTTTGGTCATCGACATCTAATTCGAATCCAGAGCGGAAATTTTGACAGTGAGATTATATTACACATTCAAAAAAAAGGAGAGGGTTCGCAGAACACTATCTGAAAAAAAAGTTTTTTGAGCCACCTTTCTACCTAGACACCTAAGGGCAGATAAGCCTGAAACTGTGGCGTGTGATAGTAGTCCTGGCGTCACTTTTGATCGCTCTTTGACAACAAATCAACTTCACTATGAATTAAATAAAATTCTGTAAATTCAACAAATGCTTTAATACCTAAGGAGACATCCATAAATTACGTGAGGTCAAAAAGGGGGGGAGGGGTTTGGAAAAATCTCACCAAGGGAGGAGGGGGGGTCGATTAAAATCTCACGTAGACTTTTTTTAACTTAATAAGGTGCTATGAAGCACAAAATGCAAACGAATAGGATAGAAAATAATTTTTAAAAGTTGTAGGTAAATCTCACGTGGGGGGGAGGGGGGGGTCAAGAAAAATCTCACTAAATCTCACCAAGGGGGGAAGGGGGTCCAGATTTAGGAAAAAACACCTCACGTAATTTATGGATGTCCCCTAATATAATTAATTCCCAGTCTCTAAGAGCCAGTGAAAAGTCTAATGTCAGATCTCTTTTAAATTGCCACTATCTCATTGGCTCTGAAAGAGAAAAGAAAACCTAACACTTTAGATTTTTATTCGAATTTTTGAAATTATAAAAGTTTAAAATTACTTAAACTAAATTATTTTAACCAAAATTAATAGATAGCAAGATATCCAAAGATGAAACTCTCCATATGGTTGAGAGAGGATGAAGAGGAGCAAAAGGAGTGTCTGGATGTAGCGCTCCCTACGAAGTATGAGGAAGAGCAAGAGATCCAAAGATGAAACTCTCCCTATGTTTGAGAGAGGATGTAGAGGAGCAAGAGGAGTCTGTGCAAGTAGCGCCCCCTACGAAGGATGCGAAAGAGCAAGAGATCCAGAGATGAAACTCCCTATGGTTGAGAAAGGATGAAGAGGAGCAAGAGAGTCTCTGGATGTTGCGCTTCCTACGAAGGATGAGGAAGAAAAAGAGATCAAAATATCAAACTCTCCCTATGGTTGAGAGAGGATGAAGAGGAGAAAGATGAGTATCTGGATGTAGCGCTCCCTACGAAGAATGCGGAAGAGGAAGATATCGATAGATGAAACCCTCCATATGGTTGAGAGAGGATGAAGAGGAGCAAGAGGAGTCTCTAAAAGTAGTGCTCCCTACGAAGGATGCGGAACAGCAAGAGATACAAAGAGGAAACTCTCCCTATGGTTGAGAGAGGATGAAGAGGAGCAAGAGGAGTCTCTGGATGTTGCACTCCCTATGAAGGATGAGGAAGAAAAAAAGATCCAAAGATGAAACTCTCCATATGGTTGAGAGAGGATGAAGAGAAGCAAGAGGAGCCTCTGGATGTTGTGCTCCCTACGAAGGATGAGGAAGAAAAAAATTTCCAAAGATGAAACTCTCCATATGGTTGAGAGAGGATGAAGAGGAGCAAAAGGAGTGTCTGGATGTAGCGCTCCCTACGAAGTATGAGGAAGAGCAAGAGATCCAAAGATGAAACTCTCCCTATGTTTGAGAGAGGATGTAGAGGAGCAAGAGGAGTCTGTGCAAGTAGCGCTCCCTACGAAGGATGCGAAAGAGCAAGAGATCCAGAGATGAAACTCCCTATGGTTGAGAAAGGATGAAGAGGAGCAAGAGAGTCTCTGGATGTTGCGCTTCCTACGAAGGATGAGGAAGAAAAAGAGATCAAAATATCAAACTCTCCCTATGGTTGAGAGAGGATGAAGAGGAGAAAGATGAGTATCTGGATGTAGCGCTCCCTACGAAGAATGCGGAAGAGCAAGATATCGATAGATAAAACCCTCCATATGGTTGAGAGAGGATGAAGAGGAGCAAGAGGAGTCTCTAAAAGTAGTGCTCCCTACGAAGGATGCGGAACAGCAAGAGATACAAAGAGGAAACTCTCCCTATGGTTGAGAGAGGATGAAGAGGAGCAAGAGGAGTCTCTGGATGTTGCACTCCCTACGAAGGATGAGGAAGAAAAAAAGATCCAAAGATGAAACTCTCCATATGGTTGAGAGAGGATGAAGAGAAGCAAGAGGAGCCTCTGGATGTTGTGCTCCCTACGAAGGATGAGGAAGAAAAAGAGATCAAAATATCAAACTCTCCCTATGGTTGAGAGAGGATGAAGAGGAGAAAGATGAGTATCTGGATGTAGCGCTCCCTACGAAGAATGCGGAAGAGCAAGATATCGATAGATAAAACCCTCCATATGGTTGAGAGAGGATGAAGAGGAGCAAGAGGAGTCTCTAAAAGTAGTGCTCCCTACGAAGGATGCGGAACAGCAAGAGATACAAAGAGGAAACTCTCCCTATGGTTGAGAGAGGATGAAGAGGAGCAAGAGGAGTCTCTGGATGTTGCACTCCCTACGAAGGATGAGGAAGAAAAAAAGATCCAAAGATGAAACTCTCAATATGGTTGAGAGAGGATGAAGAGAAGCAAGAGGAGCCTCTGGATGTTGTGCTCCCTACGAAGGATGAGGAAGAAAAAAATTTCCAAAGATGAAACTCTCCATATGGTTGAGAGAGGATGAAGAGGAGCAAGAGGAGTCTGGATGTTGCGCTCCCTACGAAGGATGCGGAAGAGCAAGAGATCGATGAAACTCTCCATATGGTTGAGAGAGGATGAAGAGGAGCAAGAGGAGTCTCTGGAAATAGCGCTCCCTACGAAGCGCTCCCTAAGCGCTAATAAGCGCTCCTAAGCGCTCCCTAAGCGCTAATAAGAGCTCCTAAGCTCTAATAGCGCTCCCTACGAAGAATGCGGAAGAGCAAGAGATCCAAAGATGAAACCCTCCATATATTTGACGGAGGATGAAGAGGAGTCTCTGGAGGAAGCGGTACCTACGAAGGATGCTGAAGAGCAAGAGATCCAAAGATGAAACCCTCCCTAGGGTTGAGAGAGGATGAAGAGGAGCAAGAGGAGTCTCTGGATGTTGCGCTCCCTTCAAAGGATGCGGAAGAGCAAGAGATCCAAAGATGAAGAGAAGCAAGAGGAGTCTCTGGATGTTGTGCTCCCTACGAAGGATGAGGAAGAAAAAAAGATCCAAAGATGAAACTCTCCATATGGTTGAGAGAGGATGAAGAGGAGCAAGAGGAGTCTGGATGTTGCGCTCCCTACGAAGGATGCGGAAGAGCAAGAGATCGATGAAACTCTCCATATGGTTGAGAGAGGATGAAGAGGAGCAAGAGGAGTCTCTGGATGTTGCGCTCCCTACGAAGGATCAGGAAGAAAAAGAGATCCAAAGATGAAACTCTCCATATGGTTGAGAGAGGATGAAGAGTAGCAAGAGGAATCTCTGGAAGTAGCGCTCCCTACGAAGAATGCGGAAGAGCAAGAGATCCAAAGATGAAACCCTCCATATATTTGACGGAGGATGAAGAGGAGTCTCTGAAGGAAACGCTCCCTACAAATTATGCGGAAAAGCAAGAGATCCAAAGATGAAACTCTACCTATGGTTGAGAGAGGATGAAGAGGAGCAAGATGAGTATCTGGATGTAGCGCTCCTTACGAAGAATGCGGAAGAGCAAGATATCCATAGATGAAACCCTCCATATGGTTCAGAGAGGATGAAGAGGAGCAAGAGGAGTCTGGAAGTAGTGCTCCCTACGAAGGATGTGGAACAGCAAGAGATCCAAAGAGGAAACTCTCCCTATGGTTGAGAGAGGATGAAGAGGAGCAAGAGGAGTCTCTGGATGTTGCACTCCCTACGAAGGATGAGGAAGAAAAAAAGATCCAAAGATGAAACTCTCCATATGGTTGAGAGAGGATGAAGAGGAGCAAGAGGAGTCTGGATGTTGCGCTCCCTACGAAGGATGCGGAAGAGCAAGAGATCGATGAAACTCTCCATATGGTTGAGAGAGGATGAAGAGGAGCAAGAGGAGTCTCTGGAAATAGCGCTCCCTACGAAGAATGCGGAAGAGCAAGAGATCCAAAGATGAAACTCTCCATATGGTTGAGAAAGGATGAAGAGGAGCAAGAGGAGTCTCTGGATGTTGCGCTCCCTACGAAGGATCAGGAAGAAAAAGAGATCCAAAGATGAAACTCTCCATATGGTTGAGAAAGGATGAAGAGGAGCAAGAGGAATCTCTGAAAGTAGCGCTCCCTACGAAGAATGCGGAAGAGCAAGAGATCCAAAGATGAAACCCTCCATATATTTGACGGAGGATGAAGAGGAGTCTCTGGAGGAAACGCTCCCTACAAAGGATGCGGAAGAGCAAGAGATCCAAAGATGAAACTTTACCTATGGTTGAGAGAGGATGAAGAGGAGCAAGATGAGTATCTGGATGTAGCGCTCCTTACGAAGAATGCGGAAGAGCAAGAGATCCAAAGATGAAACCCTCCATATATTTGACGGAGGATGAAGAGGAGTCTCTGGAGGAAACGCTCCCTACAAAGGATGCGGAAGAGCAAGAGATCCAAAGATGAAACTTTAACTATGGTTGAGAGAGGATGAAGAGGAGCAAGATGAGTATCTGGATGTAGCGCTCCTTACGAAGAATGCGGAAGAGCAAGATATCCATAGATGAAACCCTCCATATGGTTGAGAGAGGATGAAGAGGAGCAAGAGGAGTCTGGAAGTAGTGCTCCCTACGAAGGATGTGGAACAGCAAGAGATCCAAAGAGGAAACTCTCCCTATGGTTGAGAGAGGAGCAAGAGGAGTCTCTGGATGTTGCGCTCCCTTCAAAGGATGCGGAAGAGCAAGAGATCCAAAGATGAAACCCTCCATTTATTTGACGGAGGATGAAGAGGAGTCTCTGGAGGAAACGCTCCCTACGAAGGATGCGGAAGAGCAAGAGATTCAAAGATGAAACTCTCCATATGGTTGAGAGAGGATGAAGAGGAGTGTCTGGATGTAGCGCTTCCTACGAAGGATGAGAAAGAAAAAGATATCCAAAGATGAAACTCTCCATGTGGTTGAGAGGGGATGAAGAGGAGCAAGAGGATTCTGGATGTAGCACTCCCTACGAAGGATGAGGAAGAGCAAGAGATCCAAAGATGAAACTATTCATATGGTTGAGAGAGGATGAAGAGGAGCAAGAGGAGTCTTTGGATGTTGGATGTAGCGCTCCCTACGAAGGATTTGGAAGAGCAAGAGATCCAAAGATGAAACTATTCATATGGTTGAGTGAGGATGAAGAGGAGCAAGAGGAGTCTCTTTATGTAGCGCTCCCTACGAAGGATGAGGAAGAGTAAGAGATCCAAAGATGCCAGGTCGAGAGAAGATGAAAAGGATACAGAACTGTGAGAGTTATCCCAAGATGAAATTCCCTTTTCCATGTAATCGTTTTACAACTTAAGCTAATCATGGGTTTAGAAGCTAAAAAAATACAACTCTTTCCAGTTCGAACACAAATTTAAGCATACACAAGTTATTTTTTCAATGTAGTTTATTTCGAAATATAGGATCAAAATAAATTAATATTGGTAAAAGCAATCTTTTTTATACATTTGAATGATCTTTTTTTGTAAGGGGACATCCATAAATTACGTGAGGTCAAAAAGGGGGGGGGAGGGGTTTGGAAAAATCTCACCAAGGGGGGGAGGGGGGTCGATTAAAATCTCACGTAGACTTTTTAACTTAATTATGACTTAATTAGGTGCTATGAAGCACAAAATGCAAACGAATAGGATAGAAAATAATTTTTAAAAGTTGTAGGTAAATCTCACGTGGGGGGAGGGGGGTCAAGAAAAATCTCACTAAATCTCACCAAGGGGGTCCAGATTTTGGAAAAAACACCTCACGTAATTTATGGATGTCCCCTAATGATGACTGATGAGTTGTAGCCCTTATGAAAAAAATAGGCGTTTTTTTAGCTGGGGAGTTTAACCAACTTTATATCCAATCATTTTCAAGTTTCAGAATTGATGTATGAGTGCATTAGCATCTCATTTAAATTTTAAGAATTTTCGAATGTAAGATTTTATTGCCGTTTCCCGAACGTGGATTAAAAGTTCAAAACCTGGTGAATTCAAATGTTTAACTCGAGTGTACTTGAATGTTTTAATTTCACAATTTCGTATACTATTTTATTTAGAATACTTAAAGTAATAACCGTACTTTATTTCATTTCATAATAACAATCTAAAGATAGTTTTTCTTTGTTTGTAAAACGAAGGTATCTTGTTTAAAAAAACACAAAATATGTACACATTCATCATCATTTTGTAATATTTTTAAGACCCTCTATTTGAATGATTTTAGTAATTATTGTTCCCCCTATACGAGCTAAAAAACGAGTGTGTATTATCATGCATATCCCTCACCTACGATTAAAAAGAGTAACATGTGAATGACCCCCTCAAAAACCTTTTTTTATATTAAGCAAAAACAGGCTTCTACCTCTCGTCTAACGGATGAGGACCTAGTTTTGATCCGTGAGTTCAGTCACGTAGACTATTTGAAGCACGTCGAGGCAATTATTCAGCCCAACCATCCCTTAAAAACCTGATCTCGAGCCTCTCCCCTCGCCGGCCGACACCCCGGGTCCTTCCGAGTCTGTTGCTAGGGCTAACTTGAGGATTTTTATTAACTTTTTTTCTATTTCACTAGGGGACGTCCATAAAATTACGTGAGGGGTTTTACCAAATTCCCTCCTCTTTGGTGAGTTTGCTGGACCCCCTCCAATTCTCACCTGAGATTTTCTCTGTAACTTTCTTTGTCCGATTGTTTGCTACGATTGTAGACATGATGTAATTTGTAAACAAGCCTATTCTAGGTTACCTATTTAAAAAATTAAACGGATTCTTAAACTTTAAAAGCCATCAGTGATGACACTAGAGACGGATTTCTGAATCTAAGTAGGAAAGATATTGAGAAAGTCCAAAGAATAAGTCAAGGAGACAAATTAAAGATGGGGATAAATGAGAGAAAATTTAAGAATGAAGATGAGAAGGGGAGCCGAAGAAAAGTAAGAGGGGAAAAAGGAGAATGAGAGAAAAAATAAGAGGATAAAAGAGAGAAATCAGGTGCTTTTTGGCTCATGTTGGGCGGATTAAGGAAAGCCGAAGAAAAGTAAAAGGGAAAAAAGGAGAATTATGGAGAATGAGAGAAAAAATAAGAGGATAAAAGAGAGAAATCAGGTGCGTTTTGGCGCATCTTGGCCGGATTTAAAATTCTTAAACTTTTAAATCCGCTACGTATTTAAGGAATAAAAAGTTTTCAAAGGTTCCCTACCCTTAGCTCAATTATAAGTTACGAATAATTAGCTAGAAATTAATTATCCTTAAGATATAGTTCTCGTCAGCCCGGGGAAGGAAATTTTATATTTAATCGTAAGAAAATTATTCAAATGTTTCGTATTTCATAATTGCATTTTAAATTTTATTATTAAAAAGTAAATAATTAAAATTTCGAAACAATAAACATTTTTAAAACTAAACATAATTAATTATTTTAAGAGTAAACATGTGATTTTTTAAATTTGTTTTTCTATATGAAAAACACTTGTTTACCCATTCTTTATATCTATATAAGCAGGGCAAGGCTAAGTAGCAGTTGATCAGATTCAACTTTCCAAAGTCCCATTCAGACTTTTCATATTTGATATTCATTTTGGAGGAATCATTCAAAGTGTGGAACTTGGCGTTTCACTCTTTCACTTTTCTTAGCAAACTAGCTATTCACAGGAGTGAATCACTCAGGTTGAAGTGAAACGGTGTGAAAGAACCTTAAGTTTTAAAGATGAAGAGGTGAGCTTCATCTTTTGATCTGATCCTTAGTTTATGAAGATAAATGTTTCTCCCGCTAGAAATAATTATTATTAATCCCGCTGGAATTATTTTGGTGAGTTTTTAGGAATATTAATTATTAGTAGACATATAACAATACACTATCGTTTTAATAACTCAAGACAATTAATTACCTTAATTTAATTTATTTTAAATTATTAAAATCATCTTACCCGGCTTATTTAATTAGATAAAATTTTTTGTTCGAAATATCGCAAAGTAATTCAGTGCGGCCTGTAGACAGCTCATTTATAAATCCATCTCTAGCCTTCAACACTCACCCTTCAACCCAGAAATTTTCCGCCCTTTTAGAAACTGGAAAAACAGAAGGCGACGAAAAAAAGCAAAGGAAATATTTGTTTTCGGCCGAAACTGGGAGAACACAACAACTTCGGAAGCAGAAGGAAACAAACAACGAACGAATAATATCGCTCTTTACCCATCACGTGACGTCCTTAGTCCAGAGTGTAAGCACGTGCTTCCCTTCGCAAAGCAGTGTCGTGGAACTTCTCATATTGGCGTCTTCATCCCTTCCGAACGGAACGCATATCTTTTCCATCCATCCATTCGTCCTGTCCATTGCTTATCTAAGCATTCTGCTTCCATATCCTTCGAGATGGCGGTGAGAGCTGTAGCTAGGACCTTTTTCAGCGGGATTGGTGAGTGCATTCCTCAAATATGATCATCTTCGATTTACATCGCTGCGTTTGTTTGTTTATGTTTACTCAGTGAGCGGGCGCGCTGGACTACTGTTTTTCTCCCTGGGGCAGGTTTTTGAATGTTCGAATGAAGCTGTTTTCGTTTTAAAAACGCGTGTTCGAAAATAAGTTCGTTTCTTTCTCAGTTCGCTCAAATTTTCTCTAATCTTCTGTCATTGGGAGGGTTAAAAATGAACGAACAGCTGCTGTCAAGACGATTTTCGCACGTGTCTTCGCAAAGAATTTTGTGTTTAAAAATCATTTTGAAAAGTTAATTAAATTTTGATTCACATTTATATTTATTCGCATTGCAGCTTTTGTGTTTTTGTTTTTTTAATTTCATTTAATACATGGAAAATATTTGCAATTATACTTATATCGATTTTTTGCTTGATACTTTAAGCGGATAGTAAGTAACTGTCATATCTGTGAAAATATATTATAAAATGCTTTTAAAAACACCCCTCCAACCCTGCAAAGTGTTCTTAGAAGGCTTTCTTTTAAAAATAAAGATATTTTAAATATGTTTTAATTATACTCTTCCTATGTAATATCTTGATTAAAATAAAAAACTTAAATTATAAGTAAATATTATTTTTTTCTTTTATGGGACATCAACTGCACTATTGTTTACCTTATTGTGATATTGAAAGTATTTTCTCATAGAAATAAATAATTTCTTGAGTTTCGTTCTATTTTTTCCCCTAATGCTTTTCAAATGATTCCGTATAATTCCGAAAAATATAGATAAAAAGTTGTTGTTCGATAGCAAATGAACAGTTGAACCTAGATTACATGATTTCTAAAACATCTTCGTTGTATATAAAAGTGTTTCTACTATCTACATCCATTTTGAGGTTATCAGATGTTGAATAACCTTGCTTACTACTTATCTGAGGAGGGATTTGTTATCAGTGTTTCCGAAATTCAGCCGTTTGCAATTTAAGGCCGGAATAATTTTATTTCCCTTAAAATTACGTGACACTGTAGGCTTTAATTTTTCGCTACTAAAATACAGAAAATATTTAAAAAGTTCATGGGATTAATTTTTCTGTACATATTCCGACATTTAAATAATAATTAACTAGTTCTGACGAACAAATGTGTATTTTTTAAGTTCATCACAATTTATTGGAAAAAGGTAGCGGCATTTGTATTTCAAGCCATTGCGAAATGGAGGAAATTCTCTGTCTGGAGTATTTTTAACGTGCTATCGGAAAATGGTACGAAAATTTTAAAAATGTGCCATGCTCTCTAATTCCCCACTATTATTCTTTCAATTAAGAAAATATGTTACAATTTGCAACCAAATTGAAATGTTCAGAATTGCTCTCTTTTAACTTAATTTTTTATTCTCAAATTAATGCCGGTTAACATAATGATTTATAACTCACTTAAGAAAGTTCTTGAATATCTGAGTTAGATTAATTTTTGAATGGAAGACTCTTTTTTCAATCGATATTTATTCTTAAAACAGTTGGAAAAAGCAAGTTTTAATTGTTTAATTGTCATAGAAGATTAAATTAAGTTTGAACGACGGTGACGTTCCGTAGTTAACTGCATTTTAGAAATAAATCAAGATTTAATAAACTTTTAGCTGCAAAATTTTAATATTAATCGAAAATATATTCCAATAAAAGATATTCTTTCAGACGAGATCTCAACCTATTTTCTCTAGGCAGCTGTAAAATAAAACTATCCATGCATAGTTTTTATATCGTAATTTTGACCTTGTGACTTCCCTCAAATCCTTTTCTAATCTATCCTAAAAATCCTATTAAGTGAATACTAGGTGAGAATATGTGAATATCATTTATGAGACTCTTTCATAAAGTTGCATTTGTTTAGTTACGCGGTCTTTTTCCGAAGTAGCGCTAGGTTCCAAAAACATTTAAATATTTTAATTTACTAATTAAAATATAAATGGTGGATAAAAAAATTTCACTTTAATTTGTTGTCAAAAGGTTAAGGAAAACAGTACATTTTCCCAAACGTATACTAATATTTCCGCACTCAAATTTTATCAGATAAATATTTGGTAAATTTGAACAATTGAAAACTGGCATCATACATTTATCGATAAAGGCTTTGGTGTCGTGATAAGTTTACTGGGAAGGTTTTGCTTGTTTAAATAATGTAAATGCATGTATCTAAGAAATATAAAAGCGATCAGATAAGCTGTAGATATTTTACAAGGAATTTTAGTCTTATCTTATTTTGAGTCGTTCAATTGCATAATTTATTCTTATTTCATCATCTTAGGTTCTTGTGTCTAACCTCAGAAAGGTTATTTAAAGTGATGTCGGTTTTTATTTAATTTTTCTCCATAATTCCAGTTATGGTCATTTTAATTTTAAATTTGTGTTGACTGTGTATTAAAAACGTAAAGCGTTCATTATATTTCGAAGATGTCCTTTTGTAAAACGGTGACCACCGGGAATTAAAAAAACAACGGGAAGAGTCACGTGGTTTGACGTCACTACAGGAAGAATAACAAAACCACGTGTGTATGGAATAAAGCACGAGTTCCGATTTAGTAAAAGCGCTTTTTGTAAAAAAATATTAGCTACTTTTATAAATTATTGACTGTATTAATAAATACAATAATCGGGTCATATATTTTCAGATTTTTTATGTTGTTAACTATTATTATGGAATATTTTCAATTACAGTTATATGAATGTGTGATCATAAATTACTTAATAAATAATTCTGTGACTTCACATCTTAATTTTACGGTGGGTTTTTTCGTCATTTGTTTGTTACTTTCATTTTTCCTTCCATTAATCCTCAAATACTATTTCATTGTGTTTTAAATAATAATAAATATTTTCTAAAATATATTTAAATTTTCCATTTCTTTAAATGCTGTTTATAAAATTTAATCTACCTTTATTATATTTTATACCGTATGGCTCTTTTTATTCATAATTATAGGGGTGTCGTTAAAAACATCTCGTTTGGTTATTTTGTATATGAAATCGCGTTTAAAATCCGATGATCCTCTCTATCGAAGTTTTATTGTGATTTTAGTTTCCTTTCTTTCTAAAATATTTTCAAAAACTAAAATTTTTCCGTAACCTTGCCATATTGTCTGTTTTCATAGTGTTTATTTATAAATACGGATAGATTCAACTGTAAGACTTCGTAGTGATCCTTACCTTCTGTAAAATATGATGGCTTATAAAGCTCTGAAAGACAACACTTTTTTTTTAACTATGCCAGTTGACACGACGACTGATAATGCTTGGAATCGAGTGTAGATTATGCAACAGTTAAATGTCTTGTATATCCCGTTATCTTTACTAATCGTTTAGTTCTCATTGATAAGATAATATTAAGTGACTTTAAGATTTTTATGAAGGTCGTAACTGACTGTTCCTAGATGGATTTTCTGTTTTGGTTTATATATTTATTGCACTGCTAGGATAGCAAAATTTTGTTTAAATGGGCAGAAATTTTAAGTACACTAAAGAAAATGATTTTTTTACAATTTTCTGTCGTGTTGTCCCACTAAATAAAAGTAACCACATTAAGAAAATCATGTCACTTAACAAAAAGGGTAGAAAAATGGAAAATTGACTCACTGTTTTGCCACTTAATCCCTGTTCTAATGTGTTCAGGGGGCAAATCCAGTCGGAAGGGCCGTGTTACGTGTCCCTCTGTCATAATTTCAAGAAATATATTATTACGCATTTGAACAAGGAATAACTTCCCAATTATTTTCGTGGATTTATTATCCATATTTCGTAGTAAAATTTTTGAGAAATTGTGTTCGTTCAGTATCCGTTTATCCCAATGATTAAATCCTTGAAAAATTACTTCCCCCCATGAATTGTTTTCTTGATCCACTAATTAATGGTTTTAATGCCATTTTTCTCATGCAACCAATTTATTAGCGTATTTTTTTACTCGACTAGTAGTTTTATTGAGCTAGTAAACGAGGGTTTGTTTTACAAAAATTAACCTTTTATCTTTCATAAACCAAACTTGATTCAGGTTAATGCAGTTTCTTCCTCTTAACATTTTTCCCTTGCAGTCCTTATTTGAGTCAGCATAAAGTTGAACAGACGAAACAGTGGGTAATGTTTTATTTATTATTATCTAATTATACTACAGTCTAACCCCATTAGGGTGAATTGTCTTGGTTTTGGGACCGGTATGAAGATTCATTATAATCTCTCATTATCGAGTTCTTTATTACTACTGGGTTTGACTGCATATCATTATTGTCACAATGATTATCCCAATCATTATTCGATTTAGAATTTATTGTAACAATTATTTTGTTTTAACGTAATTTCTTTTACTCTTTCTAAAACCACTTTATTTACTTAAACTTAACCAAATATGACCAAACCCATCATAGAGCAGGGGGGCCCATTGGTCAGATCCGATCTTCCAAAGACGGTTTTAGAGTGAAGTGAAATTTGAAATACCTCGATATGTTTATCATTTTCCTATTAAAAATATTTTTGCCCCTATTTATCACACAGTTTTAGTATTACTGGCTCTTTTATTGTCTGATTCAACAGAAAAAATATTTCTCTATACCGTAAAACGGGGGGAATCAGATCACTTTTAAACTTTGAACTGCTGCCAAAAATTTCCTGATTAAGATTTTGAAATGCTTTAAAAATAATATTTCGAGTCCTAATTAATAATTTAAGAACCCGTTAAAAAAATTAAATTCCCTTAAACGGTTGATTTTATACATAAGTTTAAGTGTCGTGATCCGATTTACCCTCAATGCGCGGTGAATCGGATCCACTGCCAGTTTTTGTCGAAAAAAAATGAAATTAGGACGTTCTTAAATGATATAGGATCCTAAAATTAGGATTTGAATAGTCTAATTAGGTAAAATGAATACATTTTACTAAAACTAATGAACTTTATTTTCTTAAAATACATGCATCATAAGAATGGTGCTTCTCCCATACAAAACAAGAAATAAATTAGGGACATATATTAATGAAGGGAATTATACTCCCTCATGGCCCCTATTATATCGAATCATGACTGTATGCGTTGACAATAACCAATAGAAATCAGAAAAAGGACTAAAGATAGAAAACCAAGCATTTTTATGACTGATCCGATTCACCCCGCATCATAGTCGAAAAGGACTTGTTTTTCTAAAAAATTCAGCAAAAATCATGATTGCAACTTATTTAAAATTTGATTGCAAAGAAATCTTTATAAGAATTGGGAGCATATGGGAGGCACCAAAAATTGAGGTAAAGAAGTTATTTTTTTGGTGAAATTCGCAAAGTTTTGGCAGCCAAGTTTTTGTGACCTTTTTTGTGTTCACCTTCAAAGCCATGGTGGACCCAAGATATTATCGCAAAATAATTTTTGATGACTGAAACAACTTCTAAACAACGTGTAAAATAAGTCCGAATTTATCCTGATTCTATAACTCTAACACAACTGGAGCTATGATGGTTCAACAAACTTTTTCAAAAGTGATGCGATTCACCCCGTTTTATGTTACCTAAAATCAATTTTTTTGTCAGGTTTTACTAAAAAAAAACTTACAGCTACCCGGCCCACCGGGCATTTTCTATGTATGAATACAAACAACTATCAATGAAAATGTTTAGTAACCCTCTACCATGCCCATAGAAGATCTAAGGGCCAGTGGATGAAAGTTAACGAACTGTAAAGAGGCCCTCTAAAGGGTTCCGAAGAAACAATTTTTTGATAGCATACACTTTCATCCTGAGTTCCGTGTATTAAATGAACAGGTGAGCGTATATTCGGAATACGACCTCGTATGACGTCAAAACGTGCATTTACTCACGTGTTTCGCTGGATAGCCAAAATCACATTATCGCAACCATTCATTTATAATAGGAAAATGAAACTAAATGTTACCTCTACTTGGGATGCTGATGTGGGCTTAACTATTTGGAAACAATAAAAATCAGGTTAAGGTAAATGACTCTAATATTAGGTTAACTTTGACGTTTTTAGTCCACCGACCGCCGCCTTCTTTTCAAATAGAAATTCCCCCTTCACAAATTTTAATAATAATAATGTTAATGGTATGATTTTATAGATTTTTGGTTCAACTTCTTATAAAATTTAATTTAAGGTGGTGGAGGCTTTTTTTAATAATAAAAATATTGACCTAATTTGTGATTTATACAATTAAATACATCTAAAAACTATGAATAATTTAAAAAATAATTAAATTTTAATTTAAATTTCCATATCTTATTGAAGAATTTATGCATAAAAATCACAACAAACAGTCTTTCCGCAAACATCACAACTAAAATTTATATGAAGATATTTTTGTTTTGTAAACTTTATTATCCTCGTAAACAGATACTTTAGGAGGCCTACTATTTTTATGTCTGAATTATTTTTATATCAAAAGTTATAGCACTAAACTTGAAAAATTAAAAAAACACACCAAAGTTCAGTAAAGTTTGAAGTTATACTATTCATAAAATAAAAAAATATTACACCCACAGCCAAAAAAAAAGTAGGACTCCTAAATCATATTATGTCAAGTACTGTCCCCAAGTTTTATAGAAATTCATTCATAATATTTTGAGTTATGCAATTTTGCGAAGAAGGAAAATAGCAAAATTGTGATTCTGAGAAAAACGCGAATTTCTTTATTTTTTCCTTAATAAAATGCCTATTTAGTTTTAAGTAAAATTTCTGTAACTTTGGTTCTAGGAAAGATAAAGACAAAATTTAAACTGATTTGGAAAGCTAAAGATGTGTGTTTTGAAATAAAATAATAATTTTTTTGGGAATTTTTGGTCTAAAACGGCATTTTTAGGTAGGCAGGCACCTTAAGAAATTTTTATTGAAAATGATATTTAGTAAAGCTAATGACAATAATTTCAAATTTTTCAACGAATTCTTAAAATCTAGTTTAAAAAAATTAGGTTAATAATTGGACGCTGAGAATTCAAGGAACTACTGCTATATTTTTTTGGTTTACTTTAGTATTTTTCCTTTGATCTAATGTTTTCTTAATCAGTATTAAAGGACAGCATAAGTATTGTATTTCTTCATTTAAAAAACATTTACTGTTAAAATATTACTGTTAAAAAAATTAAACATTTACTGTTAAAATATTATTAAATATGTAATTTTCTAAAATAAACCATATTGTAACTATGTTTGAAAAGGATCCTGTTATGTAAGAGCTCTTTGAAGACCCCCTAAAATTCAGATATCATCCTCTGAAGAAATTATAAAAACTAGTCTTATTTATAGGTACTCTAAAAAAGAGATGGTGAAATTATAGTCGCTCTATTCAGAGACAATCCATTAAAATTACTCAATGAACCTATTTTTTCAAATTCAGAATATAATTTTTTCATTAAAAATAGACTACTTCTCTTATGTTCCCATTGTAAACACCCGAAATTAGGTTTGAAATTATAAAAAAATAAAGCTACAGGAAATGTTTTACTAAATATGTAATGCCTTTTTATTATTACTTAGCCAAAGAACATTAGAAGTATAAAGGTAGTTTTTTTAAGGAATTTAAGGTTATGATTTTAACCTTGTTGCATCAAACCTTTATATTTTGTGGGGATAATTTTTTTAACATTTATATAAGTCCCCCACCATAAAGGGAGAACTGAGGGTTTTCCATTGAAAGTTTTCGGAAGAAGTTCAAACTAATTTTTACGGCCGTATTCACCGGTAACCTGACCGGCGGTCAGGTCAGGAAACCATGGTTACAGCCTCTGATTGGTGGAAGGAAAATATTGAATTATTTTTCCACCAATCAGAGGTTGTAACCATGGTTTCCTGACCTGACCGCCGGTCAGGTTACCGGTGAATACGGCCGTTAGTAATCTGGTACATTTCTTTAGAAAACTCGCAAAATGTGTTAGTGTCCCGTTTCATCAAATTAACCCCCGGGGGTCCGCGGAACACAATTTAAGAACCGCTGTTGTAGAAGATATATCCCCCTTGGGGACAGTGGCTAATGAAGAATCTATAAAATAGTCGATGAAGATTTTTACACTACATTTTAGGGCATATAAATATAAAGGATAAATGGTCTTATTATTTTGCTTTTTTTAATAAAAAATACTATATTATATTGTTGTTTAAACATGTAAAAATTTTTTACATGTGGCTGATTATTTAGACATTAGTCACACCATGATCTGAATCTTGAATCAAATCATCCCTTTATTTAGTTTAGCTGGAAGTTATTTCTTCCTTGGACAGGGGGAAGCACCTGCTTTCAATCCTATCATAAAGTTAGCCTGGGGGCTGAATGGACAGCGTCTGAACCCGCGGTATTTCTCTATCGTCTGAAGATGGAATTTTTTGTTTTGTATTAATCGTCTGGCCCGCTTGATGGCAATGTCAAAAGGACGGTTTCTTTCCTCGTTTTTTGCGCAGTTGGGCGGAGGGATTCTCGTTCCCTGAGGGTCAAATATTTATTTTTTAGTATTGTCTGAGTCAGAGCGCGGACCTGGCTGCTGCCCCCCTTATAAGCCCCTTGGGGAAGAAAAGGACCGTTCTTTGGAAACAGCGTGGGTGGAGAAACTGCTGTTTCGCAACCCCTCAATGCTGTTTTTGAGATTAAGGTGAAAGGTCTTGGGGAGACAATAACTGTTTGAATGAAGATTGTTCTTAAAGCACACGTTCTACCTCTACTCAATTAATTCGAAAATTTCTTAATCTTTTGTTTTTTTGATAGATTGCTAAGTCAAAAATTCTACCATAAATGCCTTTAAGACAAGCTCGAAGCAAGGGGGCATCGGGGGAGGGAGTCTGAGCCCCACCTAGCAGTATTATTTTCTCCCCAGGAAGGCAAGTACTCCTCCCTAGAATCTAAATTTTATAATTTTTGTCTTTAAGATGTAAAAAATGTTATAAATGTATCTAACAGTTTGGACAGTTATCTAATAGTTTAACAGCTGTGAAAATATATTTTCAGAACATTTTCCCTGAGAAACTCCCTGAACCCCCTTTTTTTGAAGTTTCTAAATTTTAATCATGTTGAAGTTTCCATATAAAAGAGTTTTTAATCGAATAAAAATAAGAAAAGATCCCTGTCTGTACCTCGTCATTCTGGGGTCAGAGGGGTGTACTGGAACTAAATTACCAAACATAGAAACAACAATAAGGAAACCATACCTACCAAAGAAGAAGACAAACTTCCAACACACTAAAAGGAAAAGTTACAGATATACAGTTATCTAAAAGACTGAATCGATTAATCTATATTTTTAATTAATTTTGAAGCAAATTATAATTTTAATAGAGGTTCTTGCTCCCTCCGTTTTTAAGATGAGGAGACAATCTAAAATCCACAATGAGGTATTTGCATGAGTGAGGGATTTGCTTGATATTATACTTTTTCGATACATTATGGTCTAAAACTCCCAAATTTCTGATTTTTAAGTTCAAAAATGTGTTTTAAATAATTTAAAATTCAATTTTATTTTTGCCAAAACGTCAGAAAAGTCACGTTATCAGAAAACGGGCTTCTATTGGATGTGACGTCACAGCGCATGAAAACCATTGTGTTTTCTGTTTTCACGTGATCAGAAAATGGGCTTCTATTGGATGTGACCTCACAGCGCATGATTTGTGATTCGAAAGTGTTTTCGCGCCCAAACAAAAAACGAAATTTCAAAAATTTATATCTCAGAAACTAGGCTACGAAAATACTTGATGTAAACGTCATTCTTCATGGTTTTTTTTATCTACTATTTTAATAAAATTTAATCTCAAAACGTGAGAATACCTCATTGACAGAGTAACTTCTAAACAGTTTTTTGGGGTTAACTCCTCATCTTTTCTATTACTCTGCTATAATGATACTTCATACAATCTCCATCAATTTGATTGAGAGCGATTTTAAAACATTTTAAATGGCCTTACTTTTAACCTTCGTAACTTCGCGATTAAAAAATATTTAGCGCTTAAAATTTCTCTAAATTAATTCGTACCCCCTTTTACTTAAAGACTTCCAAAAGTCAAATCCGTCCCTTAAATTAAATATTAGTACTAGTCTCGACAATATTGGAGATGTTTAGTAAACTTTCAATAACTCAAAACTACTCGTAATTTGATAGGCTAATGTCGTTCTGAGTTGTTCAAATATGAAAGAGTTATTTATGAATGAAGAGTATATTTTGACCCGATGTTATGAATCACTCAATTGTTGAGTCCCAACGAACTCGACAGTCACTCTTAAAAGGAAGAGGGTCCTATCAGCTTGTGAGGCTCTTTTGGGGGCTGTTGACTGATATAATCCACGCCACGCTGCTTATCTTAGGGAACTTTTAAAGCTTATATACGCTTTGGATAGAATCAGTCTTTGGATTTTTTAATGTCATTTCACTGGAATTTTTCTATTGATACCTGAGTTAACAAGACAAAAGTTCAAAGACTTCCCCAACTTTTTGGGACTATCGACCATTTTTCAAGTAGAGTTTTTCCTTGGCCCCCTTCAAAAAGTTGACCCACAAATCTGATTATATTTCAATAAATAGAGTACAATTTTATGGAATTTTATACCAGCAACTTTAATTTGCGTAACTTTTAAAGCAAATAGTATTTTGTAAAGTTAAGATATGAGCAATATTTATAAATTAAGTTTTGAAAGCACTCCTTAAAAGTTTTATTTGAAGAATTCGGATAATAAGGAAAGTTTTACCCACAAAAATTGATAAAAGGACTTCTGAAAATTCATATTTTTTTCCAGTGAAAAACTAGAATAAATGCCAAAACATGGTTAAATTGGTATTTCAGAAAACTAAATTGCAAAAATTCCATGATCTGTTTTCTTAAATGCATTTTCTATTTTTCGTTACAAAAATTTTCATTTATAATTTTATTATTTGAATGATTGTACAACGCCTAGTTTTTTTTATGAAGCAGGTTTTAATTTGAAAAGTAGGGAAGTCCCTATTTTAAATCTAGTGATCTAACGAAAAACATTGATTGATTTTAATTACTTTTGAACCTTAAAACTTAAAAGAAACTTCAGGTCATGAAATGTAACACCGTTTAATCTCACGCCTCATTTTTACTCCCAGCAAATTTTCATCCCTAAGGTACAGTTAACAATTATTATTAACTGTCTACCTCCACTTGTTCATAAGATGTTCTCAATTTTGCCGTAATAAGAAACAAATTTTATAAGGCATCCCCAAAAACTTTGTGTTAGGGAATTCAGCATGATATAAGGGCTTGTCTTCATATTTTGTACTTTCTTTTCATTCCATACAATCCTCCTAAAAACTGCCCGTTTGTAATTAAAAAAGGTCAAGGATGATTATTTCGCCAGCCTCGTTTTTCAAGCGGACAGCATCGATTCTAAGCTATCTGTCGTTTCGCAACATGTTTTTACCAAAGCACTTCCTTTTCATTAACCTCAGGTTTTAAGGAGTTAGGGCAGAGAGAGAGAGTTGCATCACACCAAATAAATGAAGGGCTCATCCAGTTCTTTATAGGTTCCATGGGGTTTCGGTTTCCTTAGTTTATCCTCTCTGCACCAATATTTTCTCAGCGGTGATCATAAAACTGCCAGGCTTCGAGGGCTGCACAATTTTCAACCAGAACGCAACAAGACGGCACTTCAGATTTCTCTCTCTCTCTCTCCCCTCGTTCTCACACCTTTGGGGTCATCCATAAATTACGTGAGGTGTTTTTTCCAAATTCTGGACCCCCCCTCCCCCCTTGGTGAGATTTAGTGAGATTTTGCTGGACCCCCCCTCCCCCCACGTGAGATTATTTAAAAATAATTTTTCTCCTTCCTTCTTATATATTCCTTTCTCATACTTAAAAACGAAAGAAAATCGTATAATTTCTAACCTAAAAAGTTGACGTGAGATTTCAATCGACCCCCCCTCCCCCCTTGGTGAGATTTGGTGAGATTTTTCCAAACCCCTCCCCCCCTTTTTGACCTCACGTAATTTATGGATGACCCCTTTTCTTCCATTTTTGTTCTCTCTTTCATTCTCTCTCCTTAAAATTGTATCGTTTTTTCTCTCACTCCAAAGTAAGGTGTAGGGAAGGGAGGAAGTGGGAAGTTAGAGTTAATGAAGCCACAAACTAAGTGTTGACCTATATAATCCTAAATGGAAAGAGGTACTTGTATGGGTATTCAAATACTTGTTGGTTGTTTACATAATTTTCACTGATAGAGGTAATATTAATAAACATATGTTTTAATACATTTTAAATATCCTTATCAACGTACATGTAAGAGCCGGTGTAAATTAAGCAGAAAGACTAATGACGTTTCCAGTCATTATTTTATAGTTTATTATTGAAGGGACCCAACGGGCCGTATTGTATGAACTATATCCAAACGAGAATTGTCTCCCCCCTTTGGTGGGTGAGCTTTTATATTAGGTCACACACATAAAAAAGTGTCTGGGGATCCTGCGACTCTGATGGGTTCTTGGGGGGTCTGACGGGGATTGTTTCTAAGAAGTGATAATCAGCAGATACCCCCGCGAGGGGAGGCTTGTTGAGGAATTTTTGGTGGAGTCAACGCTTCTAATGGAGACAAACGCATTTAGGGGTCATCCATAAATTACGTGAGGTGTTTTTTCCAAAATCTGGACCCCCCCTCCCCCCTTGGTGAGATTTAGTGAGATTTTTCTTGACCCCCCCTCCCCCCACGTGAGATTTACCTACAACTTTTAAAAATTATTTGCATTTTGTGCTTCATAGCACTTAATTAAGTTATAATTAAGTTAAAAAAAGTTGACGTGAGATTTTAATCGACCCCCCTCCCCCCTTGGTGAGATTTGGTGAGATTTTTCCAAACCCCTCCCCCCCCTTTTTGACCTCACGTAATTTATGGATGACCCCTTAGGCCTTTTCTGCATTACATGCATTTATACTTTGTGCTAAATAGTAATCCACACATCAATATAAAACTTTTAATTTTTATTTTGCAATATTTAGAAGCATAGCATTGTGCAAAATATTATTACACATTTTGTTAAAAACGAGCTGGGGATGTGGAAGAGAGATTTCTCCCGTTGTATTAGAGAAATTCATTGAGAGTGACATAATATTTTCAGCAGTTCAGTTCAATCTTTCATTTCTTGAATGAAGTTAATCCTAAAAGCTCTAGCTAGAAAATCGTCATTTAGATCAGCATCATCAGTTAGATAATGAAATGACCATTTCTCAAAATAGTATTTCATTTCCTGGAAGCAACGGTTTTCTCAAAAAGGGCGCCTTTAAAATACATGCCTTAAGAATACGAAGACCTAAAACGTTTTTTGTTTTTACTAACGGAACTATCTTATACCTATGAATGTTATATTGCAGTCTAAACATCAGAAACTCGTAAAACACTGTTATGGAAATCAAATACCTAAACTTGATAATGACGCTAGTGAAAGCGTATTTTATAGGAACGTGATTTCATATTATCCAAAAAATATTGATGGAACATGCTAGTCTTCCCAGAATCAGTTCCTTTAATAGCTTATTGAATCTAAAATTCTGTGAATGAATGTTCTTTGAAAGATAATGTTTGGGGAACTCTCAAACATCGAAGTTAGCTTTTATCTGATTAAATATAGACTAATCTCTCCGTTATCTGTTATCTTCCTTTTATATTTCATTTTTCTGTGACTAGATCTTTGCGGTTGTTTTTACATTAGTTTTATCTCTTCAATTTTAAAATCTAAATACAAAAATGATTCAGAATCGTATATGAAAGTTTGGTCCCTAACGCAATCGGGCCGACCGAAGTTTTTACGAACAATGAAGAAATGATATGTTGGGCAAATGAATAGGCGTGGAAATAAAATACTCGAATGCAAATTTTCATTTAAGTTATAACAGCTATGGGGTGTATCGAAAGTACAGTGGGGTGTATCGAATTTTTTTTTTATTTTTGAAAATGCGATAGTGCGGAAAAGTTGTCTAAGGTGGCAGAGAGTACTTGTGATTTTTTCAGAATTTTTGGATAATATCTTGAAGTGCCGCATTGGCCCTGAAGGTTCCCCATGTTATCCTTTGGAGTGCTCAAGCTAAAAAGGCCGAAAATTGGCTTTTCACCCCTCATTCCTACTCTAATCACACGACGAATGTCTTCCACTCGAGTTATGGACCCTATGTAATGTATGCTACCCGTCAACAAAACTTTAATAACAGCCTAAATCTCTATATAAATTTTTTGTGGGATAAAATTTCGTCGAAAATCACGTCTTTTCTCGTTCAAATTAGGGCCCGCAATCAACGTAAAATAGATAGTTAAGCTGTTATTCAAGTTTCGTCGGGTAGCATACATCACATAGGGTCCATAACTCAAGTGAAGACATTCGTCGTGTGATTAGAGTAGGAATGAGGAGTGAAAAACCAATTTTCGGCCTTTTTGGCTTGAGCACTCCATGTCCATAGGATAACATGGGGAACCTTCAAGGCCAATGCGGCACTTCAAGATATTATCCAAAAATTCTGAAAAAAATTACAGGTACTCTCTGCCACCTTAGACCACTTTTCCGCACTATCGCTTCATCAAAATAAAAAAAGTTTTTTTTTCGATACACCCTACCCTACTGTACAGTGTCACTTTCATGTACTAAAATTCTCAGATTTACTATTTTTAAAGATGGTAGACATCTATTTTTTAAAACTAGAGTAAATATATTTTTAAAAATTGGTAATTTCAGTGCACAATTTATCTTCCTTTTCTTAAAATTTAATTAAAGCCAAAGAGCTAATCTTGCTTGTAACGTAAGCACTATGTATTATGCGTGACTCATGAGTCATGAGGATTCCTCCCTTATAAAACAGATGGCTTAAAATACTAATTAAAGAAAAAGAATTAGTATAGCCCGAGAAAAATTTTTCTCAGCAAATTGTCTAAGATAACTAAAACAAAATCGTTCAGCTATAGTTATTGATACTTACCATTGAGTAGTTAAATGTATTTATTTAAAAAGGAATTTTTGAAATTCATAAAGGAGTTTAATGAAAATGTTTATAATTTTGATTAATTAATTTTAGTTCAATAAAATATGCAAAAAAGAGAAATTTGTGGCTGTAAAAAAGCAAGTCTTAATTTACCTAAAAAGTTAGAAAACACTCAGACTCAAAATTTTTCAAAAGGGATCTGAAAAATATAACACCAGGAATATACTTGTGTTACAAGTTTAAGTTATTTTTTAGTTCAAATAAAAAACCTAATAATAAAATTATCCAATCGTATTGAAAAATAAAACTTTTAATCTAACTTATCTTTTCTTTTACAACCACATATAACAGAGAAATAATAATTAAAAAAAACACAAATATGGCCCAAACGCAAAGAGCGAATTAAATGTTCAATCTGGGCTGATATTTCTGCAGATTAGTTGACTTATGCTATTTGGGACAACTTGCGGAAAACAAATAAATTTTAAAAACTAAGTACTGAATCAGCTGCAAAGCGTGAGTTGGAAACACGGGGAATAGCTTTAATTGCTCTCGGTTATTTCGACAGTATCGAGAAATCAAGGTCTCACATACCTTATAATAAAAACGCGAAAAATCTGTGTGGTAAACGAAATCGTGTAAAAAACCTGTAAACTGAAACTAAACCGAAACCCGGCTCTCGCGCGCATGCGCCGTAGAACTAACTAAACCAAACTAAAACCGAAACCCGAGATGGCAATGTGGTTTGGAAGCGATGTTGCCATGCACGGCAACACTCTATGTTGGGTAGATAAAATTAAAACTAATTTTGAGAATATTTGTTTTAAGCTCTAAAGGTTAAAGTGGCAGAAAATTGATAGAAAAATTCGAAGGAATTGAATATTCTATTTTCTTTTATAAATCGGGATTAGTGAACTTACCCGATTAACCTAAGTTAAGACAAAATATTTAGCTTAAACTAAAAAGAAAATTGTTTGCTGTAAGTTTTCTAGTAATTTACTTCCTCTTTGAATATTAATTTGAAGTTGTGTTAAATTTCGCAACAAAAGCATTAAATAAAAAAAATTTCCTAAAAACTGTTTACAAATAAAATATAATAATCAGAATATTTTCTGAAAATTTAATTTGTTAGCTTTGAATAAAGCTCTCCGTTAATATCTTCCGAAGTATATATTTTTTTATCATTTTAGAAGTTTTGTCTTGTTCAGTTTTAATAACAATTTTTGGAGCTAATTACTTGAATTTCAAAACCCGCTATTTTTTAAAATATGTTCTTTGTTATTATTTTGAATTTTAAATAGAAAAAAAAATTAATATAACTACTATTCAAAATCTAATAATCATTTATCGGTAAATAAAAGAATTAGTACGTTCTTAACACACAAACTAGAAAAATGTTAAATTATTTTATGTGAACTTAAAATTTCACTGCTGTGGAAACGTATTTTTGATGTTCACAATTTTTAATTGGAAGGATGCTATCAAAAAGTTTTAAGTTGACTTTTCTTACTTTCATTTCCATACTAAAATCGCTAAAATTAGATAACTTTCATATAAACCTAAGATTGCTCAATTGACCGATAGATGGCACAATGAGATCAAAGTTTCATTTCAGCGAAATCTGTCTGGTCTGTATGTAAATAGTGCTTATCAGAAAAATAATCCCTCTCTTAGATCGCTCTTTGATTCTGTTAAACTATTTTATGAAATTTCTAACTCCATGCCAGCCAGATAATTAGATTCTGAAGAAGTGAGAAGATTATTTTTGAAGCTTTTGAGCGAGGAGCCAATCACATGACTGCGGCGGAGGAATACTCCAATGAAGCAATAGTGTCGTAGAGGTCTTTTCTCCATGAACTGTTTTCGATTTCGTTATCACTTGTGTTGTCATCCGGAGCGCTGTCACTTAAAGGAAGGAGGTAAACAGACAAAAATATGGCTGAAGGAACATCGAGAGGCCCTGGAGATTCTGGCGGTCGTTATTACTACCATTGCCGCCGTACAAACCGCAGAAATGTTTCCAAAACGCCCTGTCGTTTCTACATGAGTGGTAAGTGTGCTTACGCTGAAGATTGCTGGTTCTCGCACAATTTCAAAAAACCTGGCGAAAGCAATAATTCGCACGATAAACAATCTGCTGGCCCTTCTCGCCCGCGCTCTGAGAATCGAGAGAGTAATTTCGGGCCCCCCAAAAGCGAAGCAACTCGAAGAGAATCGTACCAACCGAGGCACAGCTACCAGCAAAGGAAAGGCCTGCGAGGTGGAGATGGCCCTGTCCCTCATCCTCCTAACTGGATAAATGCCCCAGAGTTCGTTCCCAGCAGAACTGTCAAATCGTATGCTGACATCCTAAAGTGCAACTCCCCTTCTGTGATGGAATCTCGAAGGATGCCTTCTAGTGAATTGTGTTCTTACTATGTGAGTGGCGACTGCCCATATGATGAGAATTGCCCCTTTGTCCATGGAGATTTGTGTGAGCTTTGCGGCAAAGCTTGTTTGCACCCTTTCGACAAAAGGCAGCGCAAAGGCCACATCGAGTTTTGCGAGAAAGAGCTTGAAAAAGATATGGAGCTGTCTTTTGCAATTCAACGTAGCATAGATAAAACCTGCGGCATATGCATGGATATCATCATGGAAAAGGAGCCAATTTCTGAGCGCCGCTTTGGCATCCTTGAGAAATGCAATCACATCTTCTGTTTGTCTTGCATTCGAAAGTGGAGGAAAGTCAAAAGCTTCGAGAGCCATCATTACGAGGGTGGTGTCGACCCTTGTGTTACTCGGGCTTGCCCTGAATGCCGAGTGGCTTCCGATTTCATCACGCCGAGTCAGTATTGGGTTGATACTGCAGAGGAGAAAACTAAACTGATAACCGAATATAAGTGGGCTTTGAGCCAGAAACCGTGCAAATATTTCAAACAAGGCAAGGGCAGCTGTCCTTTTGGTGGTGCTTGCTTTTACTTGCATGCTCGGCCCGATGGAACCAAAGTTGAATTGCCGTTACCTGCCCGAAGACGTAGGCAAAATCAAGACGGGGAGCTAGATTTCTTGGGAAGAATTTTCCTCTGGGACTACTTAGAATTTCATGAAGAGAACCTTTTCATGCATTTAGATTTGGATGATTTCGTGTATGCTTTGTCTGATTCAGATGATGATACATCCATAGCTAGTGATAATTTCTTTCTCAGTGAATCTTTTTGATTCAGTAGAGCCAGTCATGTAAAATGCAATTTAAGTATTTTATTAACATATTTTGATTGGTACTTGGGTATGAAGCATTCAACCTCTTTGCTTTAAACAGAAACTGTCACTGAATAGTACAGCTGTAAAGTGAACAATTTATTAATACAGGAAAAAAAGTAAGGTGAATGGGACCTTAGATAACTTATTTTTGTAATTTTTTGTCTTGTTATATTCAAATATAGTGGAAACTTTCATCATATATTCAAGTATGCAATACAAAAGGGAAAATTGGAGATGAAACATAGTCCCAATTTTAAATATGACCCATGGGGTTGAAGAGAGGTGATCGGGAGACTTTTCTCGGAACAGCTTTAGAAGGAGTTCTCCAGTCACCATGTGTAACCACAGCAACACGATTACGTGTCGTTATTTGAGCTAAGGATAAACATGGCGGCTGGAGGACTCTTTCTAAAGCTTTAGCAACATTTCTTAAACTGAAACGAAATGAGAAAAATGTTAAAATGCCTTTTCAACCAAAAAACATGTCCCATTCAACCTTCTAGTGCCTTTTCTACCTACAATTGTATGTATTATTTTCGGTCTTTGGTGTAAAAATTCGAGTTTATTTACGGCGTTTATACTTTCCATTTTTCGTAGTTATACCATTGTGGTGACTCTTTGGCAGCAGTTTCGGTAATGGCTAAAGGGTTGAAGGCTCACTACACGAGTACCCTTTGATTTTGTAAAAGTTACTGCCCTTGTTACTAAATTGTTTTCTACACATGGCTACTAAAATTGTCTTTCATTGAAGCTTGCCTATCCATTAAGTGTTGGATGTAGCGAGAGACTCCAACCCTGCGATGATTCGAAGCAGCACACAAGTTGCATGTTTTGTGTTGAAACTGCACATTACCTCAATGTTTAGAAAATGCTACCTGGAGTGTGTCAACATTAATTTAGAGTAAAACTCTAGAAGAACAAGATTTTGTGTTATTCATGTTATGTATAGTGTTTTGGTAGAAAAGTTTGAATATTATTTTCCATTGAGATAGCCTTACTTCAAGATAGATGCAAATTGAATGAGTGTTGACTTGGATCTATTTGTGGCCTTTCCGCTAACAATTGACAGCAATCTATTTGAGTCTTTTTACCAGTATGCTAGTCAAGGTGCAAATATTTCGGAACTAAATTTGGATTATTGTCGGTGTTATTAAGGCCCTTAGTGTTGACAACACAAAGCATGTGCATCTGGTGTATATTTCATATCCTTGTTTATAACCATTTGCCATTCATTCCTGTTTCAATCTTTAGCCAGTTTTTTCATTTCCCATTGAGCCTAACTTTATTCTTAAATGTTGATATTTACATGCAGCAAACTTAACGGCTGGAGTATCTCCCCCTTTGAAACATCGCTGCTTGCAAGCCAATTAACCAGCAAGCATGGGTGTGATTACTCTGCCACCCATTACTTCAACTTGTTCTTAACTATCGGAAGTACACCATGAATTTTAGCACTATTTTGGCACGTAATGTAGTAATTTTGAAGTATAATGCTTTGATGAAATAGATCCATCGGAAGAATAAATTTGAAATCTTGTACCATTAAGTTGCTTCTAAAAAGGGTGCCAAGAAGTAGCGCTAAATTTCATCCCTTAATTCTGATAGAAAAGCTCAAATTTACTTGGAATGGGAATCGTGAGAATGTCAATGACCCAATATGTGTTTGCGGGTTAACATATCTGGATGCTTTTAATTTGATGAATATTTTTTGTATGTGCATGCCTGGAAACCTGGGCGATACCATTCCTGGCAATACCTAGTTGTAATTTTGCATCCTAACTTCATTGTTGTGTTCTCTAGGGTGTATCGAAAAATTTTTTTGGATTTTGATGGTGCAATAGTGCAGAAAAATTGTGTAAGGTGGCAGAGAGTACCTGTGATTTTGTTCGAAATTTTCAAATAATGTCTTTAGGTGCCACAATGGCCCTGAAGTTTCTCCATGTTATCCTATGGAGCGCAAGCCAAAAAGGCAGAAAATAGGTTTTTCGCCCCTCATTCCTACTCTAATCTTCACTCGTCTAATGTCTTCACTCGAGTTATGGGTCCTATATGCTACCCAACAAAACTTAAATAACAGCCTAAATCTCTATATCACGTTTTTTTGTGGGCTCAAATTTCTCGAAATCGCATTTTTCCTCGTTCAAATTAGAGCCCACAATCAACATATTATAGATATTTATGCTGTTATTCAAGTTTTGTCAGGTAGCATACATTGTATGGGGTCCATAACTCGAGTGAAGACATTCGCCGTGTGATTAGAGTAGGAATGAGGGGGGAAACCGATTTTCTGCCTCTTTGGCTGAACATGGGGAACCTTCAGGGCCAATGTGGCACCTAAAGATATTATCCAAAAATTCTGGAAAAAATCGCAGGCACTCTCTATCACCTTAGACAACTTTTCCGCACTAATGTATCATCAAAATCCGAAAAAAAAAATTTCGGTACTCCCTGTGTTCTCTGGCCAAATTCGTTAGAGGGTATATAGTCGAATTGTTTTTATTCTTTTTTGGTAACAGCAATTTCTATCCTATCTTGATCGGGCCAGATTGCCACTAAACATCAAATTTTTTCATTTATTTTAAACTCGCTGAAAGAACATTTTTTATTACATGACACTTTATTTGTGGGTATGTTTTTATAAAATATGTTACACTGTACGATTAAGTTTTGAAGAGCCGTTTTTGTAGTCCTCTTACCAGAATATTTTATCCATTGTTGAATTTAGGAATCATTGTCATATCCCTCCAGTATAAACTCTTTTCATGGCTTTGCATTGTAATGAGCTTTGTGCAATTATCATGGCCAGATAACTAAGAATTTTCTTACTGTAATATTCCATGAGATAGCCTGTGATAGTTATTTGGTCTGCATTCAAAGTATTTTTATTGTCTGCTCAGTTCAGCAGTTTTTTTTCAATGAATCATTCAGTCTTATAGATCAAGAATTTGAATGCAAATTTATCTGCTTAACTTATCTGGATTCAAATTAGTGATTTATTCTGATAAAATGGGTTTGAATTTACTTCACAGGTCTAATAATTCATCTTGACCGTTTAGTCGTATGTTCACTTTCATGTATTGTATTAGCTAATTAATGTGATTTTAAAAAAGTACTATTGATGCTGATACTTAAAAGTTAATGAACTTGAAAATTTCTTAGCATAATATAACATTGGATTGCATTAATTTTTTAAGTTGAGAATTTTCTTAACTAACAAGCATTTCTGTACCTCAATTTGCATTCGAAAGATGCTTCGGATCTGAGCAATAACTTAAGATAATCTCCCACGTATTGCAGTTATTATATTTGACTATAATATTATTTTTACACCGATTCTCATGTGTCTAACCAAGAAATTATTTGATTAGGTTCATAAAAAGAATTTTTTGGAATTCATTTTTGAACTTAACCTTGTTTAATTATCTTGTTACTCACGATTTAAAAGTTTAAAAAACTTTGTAGACATTGCATTTTATTCCAACCCAAAAATGAGACTCATTTTTCTGTTCAAATTTTTCTTTATTTTTATGTCAAGTTTTCTTACTGTAATGCCTGTATGTTGAGTTTAATGCTATTTGATTAATAGCTTCTGACTCGTATGGTATGACTTAGGTATGACTCGTAAATATTGCTTACGACTAAACGACTTTCAGTTTTGTAGCTTGTAAATTAAGTATGTTTAAATGGGAGATTATACTTAGGTTGTCATTTTTCTACCCCTTAAAATTTATTTGCGATGACATCTTTAAGAGTTCAATTCAAAATTTTTAATAAGTTTTCTTCATTTAAAAATTATGACAAGTTTTTCCTTTTCTCATATTTTTTTATGAATTAAATAAATTTAAGTGTCTTGTGACACTTTTTAAATCATAAAGAGAATTTATATATAGTACATATTTCTTACCTTATGGGTATAAAATGATTTTCTTGAACAAGAAATAAGCAGTTATCCTTTGTTAAATTTGATTGTAAAAAGGTATTGCAATTGAAATGTTTAAACAAGCTTTCCCGGTGAAAAATCAGTTGTTATTTTAAAGTTTTATTCTTGTGATTCCATTTTCGATTTTCGGCATAGTTATAAATTATATTTTGAGCAAGATTATGGTTCTTGCGTATTATCCTGTCGACCGTGTCGCTAAATTTAAAAACATTATAAAACCCATTGACTTTTCTATAACTGCTGCTAAATTTAATGGTCGACGGCATAATACGCAAGTACCGATTATTCCTATTAATATTGCTTTTTAGGAAAATTTTAGTATTCAGGTTAATATTGTATTGAAATTTTTTTTGCATGTGAGATGTTAGCTTCTTGCCAGAAAATGAGTTGAATTGTCTTGTCATGTCATTGATTCATGCAATTTTTTTTAAATAATGCCTTTTCATTAGTATGTTGGAGCTAAAGCTACCACTATTTTAAAGTTTAAATTGAATTTTTTATTTCAAAATTTTTTTTGATTCTTTGAGAAAAATGCAGTTTATAAATATTCTATTGCAAGTTTTGTGCCTTTGCTTTCCCTTTAAAGAAAACATTTATTTGAATGGAAAGAGGGTAAAGTATTCTTTGTTTAACTCAGAACAGGCCTTAATTTGCTCCTTTGCCATCCAAATTCTAGTGTCTTCTAAAAATTGGCATTATTTAATTTTTAACAGTCTAATGGCTTGTGATCATTTTTCTGTGTATTTTTAAAAGAAATTTCTAAATAAGTAAAAACACAGTTATGCTTCAATATTCTGAGTAAAAAAAAGATGAACCACTTTACGTTACCTTTTCTGTATGGTACATTTTTAAAGTGTCATTTTAAAATAAAATTAGTTTTTAATAACTAGTTTAGTTTCTTTAAAATGTCGTTTCTCTTATTACTTGATCAAATTGAAGCATTGAATAAACCTGTTTTATACTTTATCCATTTCGAATAGGCGGCTGGAAATATTTCCTTATCCCACCACCAAATTAGTAACCATGGCAACCATCATCTCACAGCAATGAAGAAGGCTGCACAAAAAGCTTAACTATGGTTTCGCTTCTAGATAGGGGGAAAGCACTATTTTTCAGCTGCCTATTCTAAATGAACAGAGTATGATAATACTCCCAAAAGTTAAGCAGGAGAAAACTTTGATATTGAATAATACATAGTGTGTATGAATGACCAGGGTTCTCAGCCACCCTTTCATTTGATTATCTTAAAGGTTAAAAGAAACAAAAATTTTTGTTACCTGCAGATTTTCAACTTTGAGGGCGCCAATATCCACTAATTGCATGACTTTTCAAACTTAAACAAAGGGTGGTGCCAATTTTCCAATGGCTTCAAATACCAAGGCAATATAACACGCTATGTGATAAATCTGTTCATTATTAATAATGCCTGCATATTTCGGGCAAAGTAATAAATGTCATTGAATTAGCCCAAAATACAAGGGCATTATTAATAATGCCCGGATTTATCACATTGCTCCTTACATATATATGGGGAGCAAATGATCCGTCCTTTCCTTGAAATTTGGAACATTTAAAAAATTATCTTTACAGAAATATAATAATATGTATAAGTTAGTTACATAATTTTGAAAATATTAGAATTTATGTTTTAAACCTCAGAAAAAGAAATATTGGAAAACTAGATAACTGATAGAATCTTTTCAGAATTAAATAGAATAGATTCCTCTTAAATGTCCCAAAGTGTACTTGGAGATGATTCTATTTTAAAGAAACCTCCACACTTATAAGAGAATGAGAAAAATTTGATCACACACACAAATGGGCCCCTTCTCTTTATCATTAAAAGTAGTAGTAAAAATGTATACATTGACTTAACACATGCTTTACTTACGGTTAGGGGGTGTTAAAAAATTAAGTGGTTTTTTTTCAATTTGAAAACTTACTAAATAGTATTACAATTCTTTACTTAACACTTTCAGTCCAAGACGCTTCAAATTTTCCATAGGATTGAATAGCAATTTCAGGTGGTCTGGGACTGAAAGGGTTAAAAAAAGTTGCAGGTGATTACTAGGGAGTCTACTGCATTTGTGAATGGTTAATCATAGGGAATCGCAAAAGAAATTCCTAAATATTGTAAATAATTTGAAATCTTTAATAGATGAAGTTTGAATTTTTAACAAAAATTTATTTAAAAGAAACAAGCTGGGAAATTTCCCTCTCTTTTTAATTTTTTTAACCTATCATGTGTTGGCTATATTTGAAGTCTAACAAAACACACTGCCAGCTCGGTAAAAACAGCAGCACTCTTTCCTTTATAGCCTAACGTGATTGCTTCCTTCGAGCATACAAGCACAAGTTTCATTGGAACTGTGTAGCACACCATTTTATGCCGAGATTATTTTCCTTTAAATTGGGAGAGCTGTTAAATTTAAAGATAATAATTTTGTAAGACAATAAGAAAAGAATTTAAAAAAAAGTATTATCATTAAATGTAGAAATATCATCAAGTGTAAGTTGATGGCTGAAAATTAATTAAACAATAAGGCTGCAGTTCTGCGAGTACCCCTATGTTGTGCCCTTCTCGTTGTGTTTGTCTAAATAGGTAAAAATCCTTTAAATAATTTTTTTGCTATTAATTTAGTATTTTATGTATTTAAAGCCTTAAATTAAAAGTATACAAAAAAGATTTCAATGAATAAATTTTATAAATGTATGAGATAAAATTAAGTCTATATGAAAATTAGAATTGAGTGCTCTGATGCATTAAATGTTTTTTTACATAATATATTATAAATGCATTTCAGGACGAAACTTAATGGTTCCTCGACATACTACAGCAAAGAAGCTCAACCTTCCCACCTTACTTAGATTCTCATCATCTGATACTGCAGCCTATACTGCTACCTATGATTTTGAAACACTTACAGTTACAGCTCCTGATGATCATATCTTGCATGTTGAACTTAATAGGCCTGAATGCTACAATGCCATGAACAAGATGTTTTGGAGGTGCATATATTAAAAATTTTTATATATACTTCTAAGATGTTTTCAAGCAAGTATAGTTCATCCAATTCTTATGTAAATTTTCTCTCATTTTGTATACTATACAGGGTGTTTCATAACTTCTAGGGGGTAGGACACACCTAGACAACTCAGAATCACCTAGGAATGGGGGATCGGAAAAATACACCCCCAGCGACCTAAAAGCCAGCATGGGAGGTTGTATAAACCACAGCGGAAATTGACTCACAACCTTTTATGATTGAATTAATACCAGCAAAATCGTTTGATTCCGGCATTTGTTACATAAAAATCAATTTAGGAGCTGAAATTTCAGCTCTTTAATTGGTTTTATGGGATAAATCCCTGAATCGATGGTTTAATTCGATCTTAAAAGGTTAAGTGTCAATTTCCACAGGGAATTTTACAATACCCATGCTCGTTTATAAAAACCCCTAGCTCGTTAGGGGTGCTTCCGACCCCTCATACCTTTGTGATTCTGAGTCGCCTAGGTGTGTACCCCTCCTAAGAGTTATGAAACACCCTGTATGCTTATTTTTTATTTTAAGATTAATTATTGTAAGAAAGTTCTCTTTGTCCTTTATATAAAAATTTAAAGGTGAAGATTTTGTACATGAGGTGGGTTAGGGCACAGAGTAAAGATTATTCAGAGAGTCCAAAACGCGATTTTACTAAAATAGTTCTACAGTTATCGCATAGTGGCGTTTCGACCCTCCAGCTGTCAATCATTGGCGTGGGCGGGGACTAAAGGAAACGAGTGATTCTCATTGGACTTAGAACTTTGTATGGAGGCTGCATTTGAATTTCTCAATCTCTACTATTTTTCCCCTGATCAATGAAACTTTTCCCTTATGGTTGCAAACTTTCCCGGACAGTAACTAAACTTTCCCTATTATAAACATTGATATCGTTTGTTCTGTCGTTTAATATCTCGTTATAGTGATTGTGGTCGCAGAAATTATCATTAAATGTGAAGTTATTCGTTTAAATTGTATTAAATGTGGACTTGGAGTTGTGAGTTCGATTCCAGAGTAGCTCCCGATCCATCGCCACTTTAAAGAAGATGCGAGATAGTGACGTCACGGGCAGATCAAGTATATATAAGCCAGCGAGAGATCTCAGCTGGCCAGAACATTGGGTGTGTCCCTGGAGATCGTGACATCAGAGAGACTTGTAATGTCTAAGAAATTATCCCCAGCGCATGCTCGAAAGAAAGATACACGCAACTGTTTTAATAACCGGGAAAATATATAAATTTTTTTCCCTCTTTAGCGATTTGAAAGAGGGCGGGGTTAATTGAGAGAGTGTATGCGGCTGTAGCTCGATTGTAGAGAGTCAATAACGTTACGTCATATTCTCTGGTTAGTTCCACCGTTATCACATAGAAACGCCACCGTCTATGGGAAAACCCATGTTAAAAAAGTTGCCATTAGCGTCTATGGAAATGGACTCTCTGAATAATCTTTACTCTGTGGGTTAGGGAGTTTGATGAAATTTCCACTGATTAGTATACAGAACCAAATAGATTTTATTAGTACCTCTTCTGTGGATCATTTTTCTATTACTATAGATTTAATTTACTTAGCTTCTATTTTTGTGTTGGAATTATTTACTTTGACTTTTTGAAACCTTGGACTGATTGCTTTCCTTATACTTCATTGTTTTCAACTTATTTTCTTGGTGGTATAATTTGGAAACAAAAATGAGGGTTCTTTCAGATTTAGGAGATATAGGGTTAAAAAAGGATATTTCAGGGAAATGTTCCAATATCCAACTCTGTACATTCTAATTTTCATTTTAAAGAACAAAGTATGCCTGTGTGTATGAATACTTGCATGTTCTGAAAATTTTAAAATCAGTTCTTAAATACTTATTTTTAAAAGCTTTAGTAAACTGAATTTATTTATATCTTTTAATGACAGAACAAATTCTTTTTTATAGAGAAATGTTAGATTGCTTTAGAAAAATTCGTGATGACCGCTCTTGTCGAGCAGTAATTATATCTGGGTCTGGTCAACTATTTTCAGCTGGTAAGTAATTTTCTTTAATGTTTTCTTGGTATGCTATCATTAAATTTTGCTTTCTTGTCTGTGTTAACGTATTTTCTCTGTAAAGTAAAAAGCCAATTTCACTAAAAAACAGTGAATTTTTGAAATCGTCTCTTGTTTAGGACTTCTAAACTGGGATGGTTTGATTAACATTGTCAATTCTTTTTTGTTAGCCTTTGAGCTCAAGGTCTCATATTTTAAAAACAAATGCTGTTATTTTGTATTTTTTCTTTTTCTGGTAAATGGTCAATTTTTTTGACACGATGTGATTTTGTTTCTTCTTTGCATTGCATACTTTTTGCTTGGTTTTTGGTAACTTGTTTACATGTGGTAGTACAGAGAATTATTGTTAATCTATACAAGGCTTACATGTTTTTAATAGAGAAACTTTCTCTAGGCAAGAAGGATGTAGCTTTAAGAATAGGTTTTTTACTTTAATAAAATTGTTTATTTGAGAAATTACTATCTAATTTTGTGCTTTCAATGGTCATTTTATTATTTTAATAGAACTTATAACTAGTATAACTAAGTCATAGTTCTCTTTAAAATGTTTAATTTTTGAACAAATAATTGATTGAACTGAATGCAGATTATGTAGAAGGCTTTCATGGCCGTATTTTTCAATAGAGTTCATAAAATTAAAATATAAAGGAAAATAAGGTTGTACAGTATTTTTTAAATCTACTTCAACTTTTATTTTTCTAGTAGCCGTCGTAAATCATGCTTTGTTTTGAACTTCCAGACAACTGCGAAGGCTGCAATATTGTTTTTAACTTTTTAAAGTGTTAACTGAGGATGTCTTCCTCAGAGAAGGACGAAACGTTTGATGTTAATAAAAATAGAAGTCAGCCTTATTCCCCGGATAATTTTAATTTTATGAACTCTACTGAATGAAGATAAGTTTTAAAAACACATGTTAAAGTGAAATTTTTAAAACTTTTAGGCTTAGATTACTCTGACATGCAAGATCTCACCTCACAAGTGGCAGGAAAAGGAGATGTTGCGAGGAAAGCGAAATTCCTCCTCTCTCTCATAGCTAAGTACCAAGAATCATTTAATGCAGTTGAAAATGTTAGTAGCCTCTTTATCTTTCATGTGAATCATATTATTTCATTGAAATTTATTATACTTTTCATAATATAAACAATTCATATTACGTAATTTCAGCTTTAATTTAGCCTGTAATTTAAAGACTGACCCAAAAAGTAATATCCTTAAAAACTGTCATATCTATTGGTACCTGATTACAAAAAAAGAAATTTCAGTTTAACTATTTGAACTTTTATTGCTACAAGGAAAAGTAATCTTCCAAACAAATATTTAATTAGGTAATTGCGGTGTTTCTTAAATCCCTGTGTAGGTACTTGATTGTTTATTGAATAGTGTCAAACCAATCTTGAAATTAGCTGAAGGGTCATTTGAAGACAAAAATAATTATCAAGCCTTATTTTATGTACTAGGATTTTGTTTTAAGTATAATTTTTGTTCTAAAATATCAGTACAAAGACTTCTTATTGTAAAAAATCTGACTGCTTTTGACAAAGACTTAAATGCATGACGTACAGTTACTTCATGTTCATGTGCAGAATTGGGTGGCACAGGTAGGTGCCCTGATGATTAGTGAAAAATGCAGATAATCCACAAAAAGCCTGAAATTGAGATAAACTCTTCTTCCTTAAAACCTTTTTTTAATACATATAAAATAAGACACACGAGCTGAAAATATTCGATGTTGCAATAACATATGAGTGTGAAAGACGTTACTAGAGAGTTTACACATTTCCCTAGTAGCACAGCTCATACCAACTTTGTCCATTTTATTAAATGCAATTAGAAGTAAAAAAATTTGGCTGTAAATCACAAAAATTGGATGAATCTTGAGCGTCTGCTGCTTGGGTTAAAAAAATTTTTTAGCTTCAAAACTTTTCTTAGTTTTAAGTCTAGATGTCTTATGTTTTTCTTTCTTTTTAGTGTCAAAAACCTGTCATAGCTGCAATTCATGGAAAGTGTAGTGGTGGTGGAGTTGACCTTATTTGCGCATGTGATATTCGATATTGTTCTCAGGATGCTTTCTTTGAAATAGAAGTTTGTTACTTTAATTTCTTATTTTTTAATGCTATAAATAATAAGTCGGCATCATTGTTTTAATCATTGTCATGAAACTTTAACTGTGAACACATTTAACTTGTTTTCATTTTAACTTGGCCTACTCCCCATATTTGAACTCATCATCACCTGATCTACGTGATCTTTTACAAGCATCCAAATCATCCTGGATTCTTCCTGTGTTTAAACATAATAAGGATTACACATGAGTTGTAGATTTTATTTCATCAACTTGTTTTACAGACTTTTAAAATTGGTGCATAGAGTACACCTGACAACAGGCTTTATGCCTGCTTAAACGATGTCCTGGCCCTTTTAAGTATGTTTCAGGACCTTGTGCCTTTAACCCTAACAAACCAACTAACCTCTGTTTTAATTTTAAAAACATTTTGATTAGGAAGGTATTTCAAAATTTTCATGTTATCTTTTTTGAGAAATTGGTTTTAAATTATTTTTATCTAATGTATAAGATCTCAAAGTTTTTGAGTCACCAAGAACTCTTTTGATTCTCCACAGAGCACCGTTTTAGAGGTATTAAAGCAACAATGGGAAATTTTCTGGCTACCATGTTGAGCAAATGCTTCAACCTAACTTTTATGTGTTTATTTTATGCCTATAGAAACATAATATTTTATTTTTGTTATTCTAGGAAGTGGATGTAGGAATGGCTGCAGATATGGGAACATTGCAAAGGCTACCGAAAATTGTTGGAAATGATAGTTTAATAAGAGAATATACTTACAGCTGTGCTAAAATTGATCCTCAAGAAGCCAAAACTGTAAGTCTGTTAATATAACTTTTTAAACTTCTATCTATATTTCAGTTAAAATCATTGCATAATTATTTAACTCTTGTATATTTTGTATCTTGCTTGAAAACAAAGGGATGAATTTTTTTAAATCATAAATACACCCTGTAAAACGGGAACTGGATCCTTTTTTAAAATTAGAAATTTAATTAAAATTATGAAAGCTTCTCACATGACCTTCATATTTTGAAAGTGTCTTAATTCAGTTTATTGATGATTGGAAGAATCAGATCACTCATGCTACTCAAAGTGTATAATTTTAATAAGTTTTGTATTTGTACTTGAATTTGGGACATACAAGAGGAAGTTAGAAAAAGCTATTACTTGTATTATTGAAATCTGCATAGTTTTGACCAATAAGTTTTTGTTCCTTTTTCTGAGGTGAAATTTAAAGCTATGGTGTGGAAGGAGGTGCTTGATAATTTACTGTATTAGATATCAAGGCACCTCAAAATCAGAATTAAAATTATATCATATAGGGAGGTTGTGTCAATTATTTTCTTTTATCAATATTTCAAATAAGCTTACACTAAAAACGTTACAGAAGTGAGAACAGGAGGAAATAGTTAGGATTAAGAAGATGAATTTGGAGTTGCTTTCATGGTTTTTACTCTCAAAAACTTTGAAAGACATCTTCTTGTTTAAGGGCATCTTTATAAGTATTGCAACATGCCTTTTTCTATGGAGGCCCACTGCTTTTAGTTATTCTAAAAGAGGACACTAATAAAACTCCCTGGAGTTTTTTTTTTCATTTAATTAAGACATTGGCTACACTCCACCTAATAGCCAAGTAAAAATAAGCTTTCAAAACGACATCATGCAAAATATCTTTATTTTTCCCTTTCTATTTTACGCTTATGAAGATGTCTCCTTAAGGAATAAAATGGGTTGCCAATTTACCATAGCTTTTCAGTTACTGTATCTTGGGCAAAAGTAGTACAGTAACGGACCCTTTATCCGGGAACCCAAAATCCGGACGGACCCGAAATCCGGCTCGCATTTAGAATTTGTTTTTTTTTTATATTTTGAAGAATTTTTAGTGAGTAAATGCTGTTAAGACGCGCAATGGTTGCGCGCGCCTTTTGCGACATCGTCTCGGTGCGGAATGGGACGATTCGGCGCGGGCCGACGCGGCCGAATCGTATCGTCCCCGCGCTTAAACGGCCGTTCCAAAATCGGCTGCTGCCTCGCAATCGGTTCTTGCCGCGACGACCGACGTGCTTTGCCGGAATTCTTTTTGCTGGATCCGTTACGATTGGATGCGCCGCACCTTTTGTGACATCGTCTCGGTACGGAATGGGACGATTGACGCGGCCGAATCGTATCGTCCCCGCGCTTAAACGACTGTTCCAAAATCGGCTGCTGCCTCGCTATCGGTTCTTGCCCACTTGCTTTGCCGGAAGTTTTTTTTGCTGGATCCGTTACGATTGGAACGTACTATGTCGTTTCAGCGGGTATTTTCGTTTCACTAAAGCAGCTGCGTCTTTAACGGCGTTTTTTCCAGAACGGACCCGAAATCCGGAAAATTTCGAAGTCCGGGATGATATCGGCCCCGAGCTTGCCGGATAAAGGGTCCGTTACTGTATAATCAAGTCAAAACTCAAAAATTTTTTTCCTAAAGACACAGTAGTTAATATAGAGTCAGTCACATTAGTAATTATCATGGGTATTGAATTACTGTAAGTTTGATAATTGAATTTTTTTTGTATAGATTGGATTAGTTGGAAAAGTTTTCCCAACAAAAGAAACTATGATGACAGCTGCCTTGGGGTTAGCTAAGGTTATTGCATCCAAGAGTCCAGTTGCTATTCAAGGAACCAAAGTAGCTCTAAATTTCTCTAGAGACCATAGTGTTCAAGATGGACTGCAGTTCATGGTAAAAAATAAGTTTTTTTGTATTAAATTTTTTCCCTTGAGAAAACACTAAGAAAATGATGTAAAAATTTAGTCTCCTGTTAATTAAATAACAGGGTCATCATAAATACAAACTTTCAAGTTCTTTAGCTATCTTTAGGGGTGATACTTCTCCCAGGTAGCCCTGTAAAACTGTAAAGCATAAAATCCTGCCGTTTTACCAGAATTTTTAAATATTTCAAGGACAATATATTTTTAATGCCAACAATTTCTGAGGCAAGTTTTCCAAAATAGATAATATGTTTGAGACCCCAATTTCTCATCTTAAACTTTTCAATCCATCATGAAAACTACATTATAATGTAAACACTGTCAACATACATCAAAACTTTAATTAGCCATGAATCATGCATTCTTTCCTGTATTTAAAGTGACAGAGTAATATGTTCTGAAAAATGTTTTCATTTTATATTAACTGGTAAAATAATTAATTTTAATTTTCGCTAAACTATTTACTTTGCCATATAGATTAAAATATAAATTGACAAAAGGAAATTTTGCTTTGAATAACCTAGAACTGCTGCTACCTCCAATTTTGTTCTTTCAAAATTGTAGAAATTTATGTTAAAAAGAACTAATTATATTTCTTTTCTGTAAAGTTGAGAACATTGAGTCATGTCATGCAGCCCCATTATAAGTGAAAACATTTAATGTTGAATGATTTTTTATTTTAAATTTCCCTTGATTCCTAATATTTTTCTATTTATTTGTAGACATATTGGAATATGACCATGCTTCAAAGTGAAGATGTGTTAAAAGCTGCTGAAGCAACCATTAACAAATCCGACAAACCACCAAAATACTCCAAGTTGTAATGCATAAAGTGATGGGATACTTTATTTTTTAAGCGCATTTTCAGTATTTTTACTAAAAAGGAATTTGAATATTTAATTTGAAGTTTATATACACAAGTGTAACTCGTGAAGTTGAAATGTATGTTATTTCTATTACAAATGAAATATCTTTGATACAAAATTTTCCTGTTTTCCATAAGCTAAATCTTTTATGTGTTCAATGCTTAAATGATTGATACAATACACTTATACAGACTGCACTGAGTTAAAAGTGAGAGCTTATGAAAAACCTCACCTAAGATACACCTTCAACAGCTTTCATAATACACTACAACAGTTTCGTGAATTTGCTATGAAATCATGCTGAGTTTTCAGTGTTCTCAATAGAGAAGGAAAATCCCTCTAAATGCATGACAGCACTTTGTGCTGTATATCAAATGTAAATACCAACTTCTGGCAAAGTAGTTTTGAATTTAATTATCAAAATCAGCTACTACTTACAACTACAAATATAGTCATTATAATCTGAGTAAATAAAATAGGCGGCTTGCTACTAGTCGTTTCCCATTGCATTTCTATTATGTTGCCATGGTGACGAGCCGCCAATTTTAATTTCACAGACTATAATAAAAGCAAATAGATCAAAGTTTTTATAAAGCTAAGCTGAGAATCAGCCTGAAATACAAGAATTACATCCTGTATATACCACTTGACAATGACATATACTTGAAATAAAACGGTACTAGAACATTCTAGAATATCATAGAATAAAAACTAATGAGAGGATGAACAAACACAGAACTCATGACCTTAGGTTGTGTATCCCAACTCTATCCACTGAGATAACCAGGGAAATACTACACAGTATTCATTTAAACCAGGGTTTCCCAAACTTTTTCATGTATCGACCCCTTGGTAGTATTTTACCTATGCCATCGACCCCCTTTCAAAAATCCGACTAAATTTTTAAGAAAATTACTTATGAATGAAAATCTAACTAAAATTTTTCAACTGGTTCCACTCCAACGGCGGATCCAAGAGTTGGGTTTTTTTGGGGGGGGGTGGCTAAGAATTTTCAATATCAAACAATATCAAAATAGTCTTCTAATTTCCTAAAGGGGGAATCTGGGGGTCCTCCCCCAGAAATTTTTTGGAAATTTAAGTCTAAAAAGCAGATTTTCAACTAATTTTTGTACACCTAATCCGGATTTCGGACATACATTTTCAAGAATTTAATTTACATTTTGGTAGAATTTTGATGAAATTTTAGAATAGACAAATAATAGAGTTCCAAGTTCTAAAGGGGATCTGGGGGTCCTCCCCCAGAAAAGTTTAATCCTAAAAACAGGATTTCAACTCGTTTTGGAGTCGCTTTTCCCTTTTTTAACATCCCCTTCCCCTATTTCTCACTGTTAGTTCTTATTCCTTTAGGGGGGCTAAAACCCCCTAGCACCCCCCTGGATTCGCTAGTGTTCCACTCTCTAGTATTGTACAGTTTAATCTGGATAATTTATAGGTGATCCAAATAAACAATAGACCATCAAATGAAGCATTAATTTTTTAAAACTTTGAAATTAAAAATTAGTATCTAAAGAAAGTTTAAGGGACCAGGAAAATTCTTTGAATCTTTAAAAATTCTTTGAACAGCAATAGAAAGCTGTTTTCATCAACATTTTGTTTTTATGACTGTTTAACTTTCATCGACCCCCTACCGACCCCTTAAGCTTCGTCGACCCCCAATCGACCCTTAGAGCTTCATCGACCCCCTTTAAACCTTCATCGACCCCCAGGGGGTCGGTACCGACCCCTTTGGGAAACCCTGATTTAAACAAAGGCTAAACTCATATATTTCTATTACATATGAAGCCAAGGTTTTAGCTTAGTGGTTAGAGTAACTGATAACAGCCAGGGTTCAAATCCTTGTTTTTGTCCTTGTGTTAGTAAAATGAATGTGGCTCCCTGTAAAAAATGGTTGTGCATGTGTGCTGCTGGGGCAATAGTGCCTCTTCACTGTGGTATTGGATATTGGTCCACAGGTTTCCTCTAGATTACACTTAGTAAGTACTACCCTCAGAATTTCATGGTTTGAGGATTGAGAATTCAGTATCAACCTATGGTGAAAAATTAGAATTTGATTTAAATATGGATGGGAATTCTTATCATGTAACATCTCAATAATTTTTTAATCGGACTCCAGACCTAGACATGACTGCCCTCAATCTACAGCTTAATATTGCTCAAACACGCAAAAAATTAGATGTTATTTGAGTTTGAAAGCTTGTACATTTTGTCTTTTAATTTCATTTACTAATGAATAAAATAACTAAGTATAGTTTTATGATGCAGTCATAAATTTTAAAAAAGCTTAAAACTTTTTTAAAAATTATAGTATTTTTTTTTTAAAAAAGGAGCACAGTTAAGGAATGATTCATCAGTAGTAGCATCGGAGCTTGAAAAGGTTTGGGAACCACTGAGTTAGGCAAAAGGACAAAAAAAATTTTTAAATGAGTTTTTTTAAGTTAGGAGTTTTTTTGCAAACATCCTATATTTGAAAAAAATTGGATGCTCATATAATTACACCACTCTTATTTATTAGTATCTACAAATAAACTATTAGTAAAAACTCTGAAATTTGCAAAGAACATAAAGAAATGGTACTTTGTTAAACAAAAAGGTTCCTTTTCTTTCTCAGAGATGGCGCTGTACAATAAAATTTTATTTGTACTATTACCAAACAGTGCCTAAAATCCTTTAAGAAGATTTTATCCAAATGACAAAGAAGAAACTTAATCATAATTATTAAAAAATAAATATTTCCCACCTAATTCAAAAATTGAAGTCTGGTTTTTATACAGTCTAAAACATCATTTAGAAGGCTGGAATTCATTGGCTACTGGTGATGGTCCAAAATTTAAGATATAAGTAAAAGCATTTTTGGAGTGAGGACACCTACCTAAATAAATACAAGCTATTTATATTTCTTTTGCTTAAAAAAATATTCCTATTCCATCATTATAAGTCTTAGAAAATTAAAGATTTTTTTACCTATAATTTTGCTATTGGAGAATTATATATATATATATATATATATATATATATATATATATATATATATATATATATATATATATATATATATATCTCAAGTTATAGTAGTTGATATTCTGGACATTGTGAAATTCATCTCTTCAAATTGAAGGTTTTTTGAGCAATAGTTTTGCTCATAAAAAAATTTGACAGGGTTTAATCATGCACACTTAATAGTTTCATGAATGAAAAGAAAGGAAGATATTCAATGCTGAGATTAAAGGGGGACTTCGTCCCCAAAAATACTTTGATTGTTTCACTGGAAATTCAATTTGTACACCCTATAATTATAGGTTGGGTAAAAAGTCTGTACATTTTGAAAATTTATGAAATGCGAAAAAATAATTGAATTAATAAGCAGCTAGCATTGGTTGGGTTTTCTTAAGGTAGTAAAAATATAGTTCATTAATATGTTAATTAATAGATAACTCCAGCATAGTTAAAGGGGATCCATGTTTGATTTCAAATAAAACCATTTAAAAAAATGTCAAAATAGTTTACAGGTTCCTCGGGCTTCATATTTGTTGTCCGAAATTGAGTCCCTACTTCTGTAAGAAACAATTTAACCTACATCCTATTTTGGATGCAGTTTACCTGTTTCCTCCTTTTTGAGGGCCAATCAAAGCTTCACACTTTTGTAGGGGAGCAGTCGTATAGATGCAAGGAACTGGAAATATTAGTTGTCTTTCATTTTTGTTCCACGTTTAAACTTTTGCTCATTGTGACAGTAGTGTCTATCCAATGCTTAGCTTACTTTACCAACAGCTGATATCTACAAAAATTAGTGCTGATCACAGTTTTCCAGCCGGAACGAAGAAGGATTAGGTTTACGAAGAAAAAGAATCGGAGGCTGCAAATTAAGAGGATAAAGGTAAATTTTCCATTTTGCTGCAACTTACCCTTATTTTCCCCTTATTTACTGATATATCATCAAAATTTCCGAACATTTACAAGTACTAAAAATTGGTTTTAAAAAAATAACGAGTACAGTGTGTCTTTAAAAAAGGAACTAGTTATAAACACTGATCTCTCACACATCTTATTAGGTAAAGGATGCTTTTAAGATCATTAAAAGATATTTAAACTTTTTATTCAGTTTAAAAATTTTAGGGTATTGCCTTTATTCCGTCAAATAATGTCTGGGGGTCTTCTCAACAAAGATAATTCTGTAAATTTGACTATATAGTGTTTCAACTCATTTTCAAACAATAAGTGGGATGAACTGACTTTTTGCTACACAACAGAATTTTGAAGTGAAAACAGGGGCGTCATTTCAGTTTTTGGTTGGGGGGGCAAGGATTTTTTTTAAATGGGTCTGAACTCCAAGGAAAAATGGGGGGTCTGGGGTTCACCCCCAGGAAAATTTTGAAAATTTGCCTTTTAAAGTAGTTTTTTAGCTCATTTTGAGACCCTTTGCGCTGTATCCAAAGAGAACAGTTTCTTGTAAACCACAGAATTTCTAGGGAAAAGAGTTGTAAATAAATGTTTCAAGGGGTCCTCCCCCCAAAATTTTTTGAAATAACCACTTCAAACTCGTTTTTTTATCTCTTTTTCAAACTCTTTGGGAGAGCACTAAAAAGGAAAAGCTTCTTGTTAGCGGCAGAATTTTCAAGGGGAAAAACACTGTTTAACAGAGGTCAAAATTACAGAGGGGGCTGGGGGTATGCCCTAGAAAATGTTTTGAAATTTCCCCTTTAAACTAGTGCCTTATCTCTTTCAAACTCTTTGGGGAGTTCGTAAAGGGAAAAGGTTCTTGTAAAATGTTGGAATTCTAGGGAGGAAAAATCTGTAAAACCACCAACATAAAAATTTTAGAGGGGGGGCCGGGGATCCTCCCCAGAAAATTTTTTGAAATTTAACCCTCAAAAGTAGTGTTTTAACTCTTTTTGAGACTTTGAGTTGCACCCAAAGCTCCTTGTGGAAGTTGCAGAATTTTCAAGGGACTAGCAGCTATCTTTCACATAGCAGTGGAAACCTTGGGGGGGGGCGGTTGCCCCCCCTAAATGACGCCCCTGAGTGAAAATAACAAAAATTAATTTCCAAAACCTTTCAAGAGAGCACCCTGCATGCACTCCTTTCTGTAATACTTTATTATTATATCAATTTTGCAATAACAAAACTAATCAAATGTGTTGTGTCCCTGTGGTTTTAAAGTTTTACCAACCATAAAAACCTATAAAGTTATCAAGAAAAGTTAATTTTTCCAAATGCTTAACTCCAGCATTTACGTTCGAATAAAATCGATCGATTCTCACGCTAATCTTCGTTATCGAGTTATTTTAGACATCGGATTTTAATAGAGAATCGATTTGCCCAAAAATTTGCAAATGAAAGGAAACTTTTTTTTTTTTTTTTTTATTGCAAAAGCACTTGACTTTACATCATTGGCCCCCATGCAACCCAACCCATGCAACCCCATGCATGCCCAACTTTTTATCACGTGATTCGTCTGTATCAGCCAATGAGACTTTAGAATTTAACCGTACGTAACTCAGAGCAGAATTTGAGAGAAATCTCCAACCAGAGTCCAGAGTGCACCGAAGGTAAAAATACGAAGCCTGGAAACTATTGGTTCTTTATTTGTAAATTTAAAAATTCCCAGGAGTCTTGGAAGGCTTGATTCGAGACATGGGAAATCCTCAATTTTATGTTTGGTTTTGTGTTTCATTTTTAAAATTTTTTATTGGTCTGGTTTGGTTTCGAGGCTATAAGCTGTATTGTAAATATTTACTTTCTTAAAAACGTAAACAGAACCATGCTTCCAGGCCTTCCAGGCCAGCGATAGAATCAATTTAGTATGATGATAGAATATACTTATTTACTACTGTTTTTTTTGCGTTTATGTGGTGAAGAACCTATTTCAAATCAATACCATTCATTTTATAAAGGACTTGAATGTAAGAATTTTGTAGAACTGAAAATTCTAAGTAGATAAATCATAAACACTGGGACCTCTTGAAATGGACCACCCAGTGGCGGCTCGTGAGTTAATTAATAGGGTGTTCACACCAATTATATAAAAAATAAAATTTCCATTAATTTAATCCATTTATGTCATAAATGGCATCTTTAAATTCTCTTTTAAAGTCCCTTTCTTTTCCTTCTGTAACTTGGACAATGGTCATCAGATGAGGTTTATTTCAACTTTTTTCCAGTGGCAATTGAAAAAAAATACAGATGCTTTAATTCAAACATGGAAATTTTACTTAAAGCCATCATTTAAAAATCATCCTAATTAATAACAAGTATTAAAATATTTTGATGAAAAGATTTAAATTGTATTTTAAGAGTGTTCTTACTCGTACTTTCCAATTAGCCGATAAAATCACTTTTATCAGACGTCAAAAAAGAAAGCTGTACCTCAAAAGTGAAAGCCTCGGCACACTAAATATGTGCTAACGGAGATCTCCGGCGCGTTGCCGTAAGCTCAAATGATCTCCGGCGAGCGGTCGGGGTTTCCTCGGATTCTCATATTTTTTTCGCTCACACGTGCGCAAAGGGAAAGAAAAATAAGAGTTCAGTCTTTTTTCGATTTCTTTCGCGTTTCCGGTAGAAAATTTTTCTTTTTGAGGAGAGAAGGGGCGAGAGAAACATAATTCTAAGCATAAAAAAGAAATTGAGAATAAATTTCCATTGATATTTATTTATCTTTACATTCGATTTTTGTTCTACTTTTTCAGTGGGTGTTCACGTGCTCCTGTGCTCCTATGGACGAGCCGCCACTGGGACCACCTCTATAAATCATTGGCATAGCCTTAGGAAAATTTAGGGGATGAATATTAGAATTTGGGGGGGGGATATCAGGTAAATAATTTAGTCCTTTTTCCCTAGTCAAAGAGAAAAATTTTCTGACTTGGAAGGGATCTGTCAACAACACTGCTATGAATTACTTTAGCCCAGCTTCGATAAGAGTCAACCAGCGGCCTTGTTTACCCACGCCGAACTTTTAATACTGATACAAATGTGGTGGACAAAAACTTAACCATAGTAAAATTAGAACATTTAGAGAGGTCAACCCTTATCTTGGATACAGATACACCTCTTTATCTTTATACAGATTTTGTGTAATGTGATATTAGAGTGGTCCTTAGTCTAGTGTGAAACATTTAAAAAAAACTTTTCAATGTCTTATCCCCTAGTTTTTTCCTTTTGGGATAGTAGTTGGTAAAAATTCAGAGTTAGTTTAACTGTGAGTTTCATTTAAATTAATCAAGCTAAGTGTAAGTAAGAAAAATATTCAATCATTGTAGCCAGAAGAAAATCTAAACTATCAAAGCGCAAACATGGATATACAGTAGAACTTTGTTCCTTCGTTATAATAACTTCGGGGTAAAAATCCAATCCGAACGACGAAGAAATAAAATGGGGAAATGGATAATACTACCTCAAATAACACATTCTCAACCGATGCAAAATATAAAGCAAAAAATGCAAACATTCGGGGTAAATGAAGCGAATCCGGCCCACAAGCTGAATTTGGCGATTTTTTTGTCGCCAAGTGGAAAAACGATGGCATCTGAACATTGAATTTTTTTACCAAATTTGGCGCTGAAAATTTACGGGCCGGATTCGCTTCATTAACCACATTCCGAAACATTAAGAACTTGATCATTTGGAGTAATTTGGAAATATATTAAATTCTCCCAAGTCTTTTTATGATGCTGTGTATTTTTTAGTCCTCTAGGGAGGGCACTCTGTTTCTTTTACTGTATATCGTAACAGATAAAACTTGGAACCTGCTCTTCTAATTCAGCAAAGCAACTTTGTAACACAGCTGTTTTCTTATCTCTTTGATCAAAGGAAATGAAATTTTATGGATTTTAAATTATCTTTTTTAAATTAAAAGTACTTAATACATAAAAAATACATATATGTATGCTTTTATAGTTACCTAGAATTAAATTATGCATTAAAATGCATTGTAATTCCTTACTCATTTTGTGATTCTGTTACCATTAATTGCACCACGAATTAAAACAAAATTAAAAATATTAAGATAATAATTGTCCAAGCTGTCTTGCAGTAGTCGATGATTAAAATTAAATTGAGACGTTTTGTCTATTGCTTCGACAGACATCTTCAGTGTTACAGCAGCTCAGTAATCCGGCTAGACAGCTTGGACAATTTTTATAATAATATTGATTCCTGTCGAGAAGGACTTCGTTTTTGTAATTAAAAACATTTTTTTTCACTTTTCTATTTCTCTATAGAACCATGAAGAAAAATCCAGAACATCAACTTTTTAAAATAATTTTTCGCAAAATGAAAAATGTTATTTCTTCACTGCTGGTTTTGTCCTTGTTAATTGTACTGAAAATTTTAAGTATTTTTCACAATTTTGTTTGCAGCTTAAACTTTTAAAGTTTGTTCGATTTCTTTTTAACGTAGTAACTAGTATCTGTAAGCTGTTATACCATGTATAGCATGAGGAGTTGGTTCCCAAATTTTAGTACTTAATATCTGTTAGCTTCAGTTTGATGCATCTTATTCATTAATTTAATATTAAAAATTTCTTCCAGCTTTTGTCTATTGCGATTGATTGAGTTAAGTAAGCTGAAGTAAATGGTAAATTGACATAAAATTCGTACTCAAGCTACTGAAAAGTCCTGTTAAAGGTGAGAAAATCTGTTAATTTATAATGTTATACTAATATCATTCGTTCTTCCTGTTCAGTTTTTAACTAAATGTGTGTGTTGATAACATCATTATCACCCACCCCCCAAAAAACACATTTCAAGTTTCTAGAGAATAGCCATACCTTCATTTACAAATATTTTGGGAAATGCTATAGTTTGATTTGGCATGGTAATAATACATATTTCATACATTATAATAATTTCATACATAATAATACATACATTTATTCATAGTGTCTTTAAACTATTTTCGATGCTTAAGATTTAAAGATGAAAAAAATATATACCAATGTGTGATTGAAGTTGAACTCACAGTAATACACATTATCACCTCTCTGAACAGAGTGTGAATTGGGGAGAAGAAATTTTCATTTTACAGGAACTTGGTGGTAAGATTTCTAGAATTATTGCCAAGTCAAAAGAGTTGATCTGAGGTTTAACTGTAAATATTTGTGTTAAATTTTATTCACCACAGAAAAAATCTTTAAGCTTAAATTTTATAAAATGGTTATAATTATTTTTACTTTTTTCTGTTCTTTTTATTACAAAATTAACTATTCCTAGTTGCTCAGAACACTTATGGGGGTAATTCCATGTGTAACTCACTACAAATTAGCTAAATTTGAATATTAAAATCAAGGCTTATTATTCGATCAAACTAGATCTACCTTTGGTTTTCCTTTTGTTAATTGTTGGTTATTTTTTGATAGATTTTCTGTTTTTGGCAAAATCTGAGTTGTAACTATGGAGTGTGTCACAGCTCAGATTTTGCCAAAAATAGAAAAATATCATAAAATGAATGAAGTTTAGTAGCTTAAAAATAAGATTTGAAAATTAAGATAAGTTTTTTATTTGCTTAGCTTATACAGTCGAGTCCGCTTAATGTGATCGCAATTGTCCGAGACTAAACTGATAACATTATCCGATCGATAACAATAAGCGATCTCATATAAAAAAACAGCAAACAGTGGAACTAGATTGTTTGCTTTAAAATCAAAATAATGTAATCGTAATAAATGTATACGAAACTCTAATTTTACTCTAGGTAAAATTTTAAAGGGAAAATATAAGAGTAGTTCAGTTAATAAAATTAAAATAATCACTTACTTTGTATTTTTATAGAAAGATCTCTCTTTTTCCGCTCCTTTATATCCTTCCACTTGCTTCCACTCCAATAAACCACTTATTTATTACATAATCTGATTCCAGTAAACCAGGGAAAATCAATATCTCTTATCAGAAACATCTGCAAAGCGTGGATCTTGGTGTTTCTTTAACCAATCACAAGTATGGATTCGGACCCCCCCCCATAACTGTTTTCTTTTTATTTTTCTCACTCATACTGAGTTACAGAAATATGAAGCGCCAGATATTCTCATGGAGCAGATATTTTCTTGTTAAAATTGACCTTCAAAATGAAACTCGAACTCAAAAGCGGTCGTTTTAAAGGAGAAATGGACAAATTTTGATAATATTAAGCGGAATGATGATCCATATTGATCACATTAAACGATGTATTTTACATTAAATTAAATAGGAATGATCGGGACCTGTCGATTTCGATAACATTATCCGATTGATAACATTAACCGTGATCACATTAAGCGGATTCGACTGTAGTAGAAAGGGGAACATATATGTAAAATCTAATAATATAATAAAATAAAAAGAAACTTAATCATTTAGTTGGTTAAATGTAAGATTACTTGGTTAAATGTATTGATCACTCAGTGGATATAAATATAAAATTATGGTTTTGTGTAGTTTAACACAACAAATGTGAAAAGTGAAAACACACACAGACTTAACATTTCTGTCTTCAATTAATGAACTTTTGAAAAATCTATGGGGTTGCTCACATATAAAAGAATGCTTAGGTTATTAGCTGGGCGTGCATAAGGGGTCATTCATTAATTACGTAAGGATGATTTTGGCAATTTTTGACCCCCCCCCTACCCCCATGTAAGGGTACGTAATATTTTTCAAACCCCTCCCCCCTATTCTTACGTAAGATTCTATTTCGTTTGATCAGTTTAAACTCGAACAAAAAAGATACATCTGATATACCCTCATTTTTTAAAAATTAAAGCTCCGATAATTTACCGAGATCAGCAGCATTTTTAAGTTTTGTGGGGTTATTCAATAGTTACTTGATTGGAATTTGTTTACATTAACTTAGAAAATCTTACGTAAGAATTAGTTTGACACCCCCCACCCCCCAAGTAAGGGTATGTAGAGATTTTTCCAACCCCCTCCCCCTCGGGACCCTTACGTAATTAATGAATGGCCCCTAAGCGCATACTAATTAAATTACCCAAAATCTATTTTACTATTGAAATTCCAAAAGGTCTAACTTCACAGATTTTGAATTGTTTTATTCTTGACTAAAACCCAGTTTTTGTTTGTTGGTTAGTTTTGATTGGTTGATTAATTAATTAATTTTGTATCGACTTTCTTTTATTACTTAAGTTTTTTTTAATAAATATTTTTAATTTTTTTTGTTTCTTGTTCGAAACTATCTGGTAAATGATCTCCCAAATTTTAGGGTTTTATTATCTTAAGTGACTAATATCTACTCAGAGGGTTCTAAATTATTTTGGTTTTCAAAAAGGGTTTAGAAGAGAAAAATATTGTGAAACACAAATCTAGGCTGATATCATTATGGTAGAAGAATATGATAGTCCACTGAAAATAGCGAAAAATAGGGCCGAACCTCAAACAAATTGCAATAGAAGGTTTCTCAACGGTTTTCACTTAGAAATGACCTCAATAATAACATACTAAAAATCGGCCAAAATCGGCCGGGGGGAAGTTTAATTTTTTTCAAATTTTTAAAAAATGGCCGAAAAAAAATTTAAAAAAAAAAAACAAAACAATAATATAGACATGTGATACATGTTTATAGGTTATTTTTGAGTGCTGAAACCGAATATTGCATTTAGTTTGGAAAAAAAATTGAAATTTCAATTTTTAAAATTAATTTGAATAATTAGCTATATGAAAAAATTAAAAACCCCCTAAAAACCTAACAAAAATATCCAAAAGATAAATCCAACGGTTTTCATTTAGATATGACCTAAATATTAGCATACTAAAATTTAAAATTTTTACGAGTTAAAGAAGTTAAATTTTTTTTCAAATTTCCATTTTTTTTTGCGAAAAATGCATTTTTTTTCAAATTCGTGCAAAAAACTTTAGAGGCTTTTGAAAAGGTCATTTTTCGGTGGATATTGTCCACAGATAGTTATATAATGGAAAACTGGTGGAATTGACCCTCAATGAATTAGTTAATTATTTTATTTAAAATTTTGAAATTGGTAAAATGTAGTACAAATTTCAAAAGAAGTGAAAAAGGTAATTCTTTGGCACATTAACATCAGAATTTATGTAACTAACAATAAATTATATTAAGAACACATAATTAACAAATTAATTAATAATTTTTAATTTAAAATTTTAAAAATTTAAAATTTTAATAAATTTTAATATCATAATATAGGCTTGCAATACATGTTTATAGGATGATTTTTAATCCTATTACATAAAAAAATATTATCAGTGCAATAAAAACTGAAATAGACTTAAAAATTTTAAAATTAAAAAAAATTCTTAATTACATCAAAATAGTCTCAACAACTGGACCAAATTGCAATACACGTTTTTTAAACAGTTTTCATTCAGAAACGGCCTAACTAACAACATACTAGAAATCGGACAATGGGAAATTTAATTTTTAATTAAAAAAACTGGCATTCTGGAACAAAAATATTAGCCAATTGTGCCAGTTTTTTTTTAATTAAAAATTAAATTTCCCATTGTCCGATTTTGTCCGATTTCTAGTATGTTGTTAGTTAGGCCGTTTCTGAATGGAAACTGTTTAAAAAACGTTTATTGCAATTTTTTCCAGTTGTTGAGACTATTTTGATGTAATTAAGAATTTTTTTTTAATTTAAAATTTTTTAAGTCTATTTCAGTTTTTATTGCACTGATAATATTTTTTTATGTAATAGGATTAAAAATCAACCTATAAACATGTATTGCAAGCCTATATTATGATATTAAAATTTATTAAATTTTTAAAATTTTAAATTTAAAATAATTAATTAATTTGTTAATTATGTGTTCTTAATATAATTTATTGTTAATTACATAAATTCTGATGTTAATATGCCAAAGAATTACCTTTTTCACTTCTTTCGAAATTTGTACTACATTTTACCAATTTCAAAATTTTAAATAAAATAATTAACTAATTCATTGAGGGTCAATTCCACCGGTTTTCCATTATATAACTATCTGTGGACAATATCCACCGAAAAATGACCTTTTCAAAAGCCTCTAAAGTTTTTTGCACAAATTTGAAAAAAAAATGCATTTTTCGCAAAAAAAAATGGAAATTTGAAAAAAAATTGAACTTCTTTAACTCGTAAAAATTTTAAATTTTAGTATGCTAATATTTAGGTCATATCTAAATGAAAACCGTTGAATTTATCTCTTTGGATATTTTTGTTAGGTCTTTAGGGGGTTTTTAATTTTTTCATATAGCTAATTATTCAAATTAATTTTAAAAATTGAAATTTCAATTTTTTTTCCAAACTAAATGCAATATTCGGTTTCAGCACTCAAAAATAACCTATAAACATGTATCACATGTCTATATTATTGTTTTGGTTTTTTTTAAAATTTTTTTTCGGCCATTTTTTAAAAATTTGAAAAAAATTAAACTTCCCCCCGGCCGATTTTGGCCGATTTTTAGTATGTTATTATTGAGGTCATTTCTAAGTGAAAACCGTTGAGAAACCTTCTATTGCAATTTGTTTGAGGTTCAACTCTATTTTCAGTGGACTATGAGTCCCATTTAAGAAATTAAGTTTTAGAGTCTATTTTTTTAAAAGATAAATTACTATTGATGATAGCATAACTCTTAAAGAACATAAGATCCTACTTAACAGCATGCAAATCTAACAAGTCTTGCCTGACTAATTATTTTTTTTCCAAGTAGTATTAAGAAATTTTCCATTTTAAAAGGTTTTTCTGTAATTTTTTTATTTTGAAAAAATTATGAGTTTTTCAAAGCATTGTATGAATTAACTACTTAATTTTACATAAATGATTTTAAACTTAACTTTTATTTTGCAAACTCTTAAGGAATCGAGCTGTGTCAATTTATAGATATGTTAATTTTTTTGTAATATTTTATTAACATGTCCATAGCTAAAAAGAAATCAGTCATAAATAGAGGTGTCATAGAATTCTGTATTAATATTGGTAAATAAGGTTTCTTATTTGAGTTTGCATCCTTACATATTTTCTTTGTGGGTTAAATAAGCTCAAGTTTTGTTTAAAAAAATTGTCTATAAAATAAGTACAAAAAAATGACAACATTTAAGAAACAAAAATCGTAACACTTTATTACAAAAACATACAGCACAAAAACCTGTACTGTATAATGACAAATGGCACATTCAGTATCATAAACACAATGTACAAAAGGTAAACATTTGAACATGATGTATCCGAGAGGCAAATGGCATAAAGGAATTAAGCTAAAAACCTGCATTTCAAATCACCCATTGCATTCTCTAAGATTATGGGAAGAAGTGACTTAGATTTCAGGAACAAAACATTTGTCACAGCCTCATCAGTGGTTACAATAACATCTTTTTTAGAGAATTTTTGATATTTTTAGAGATATTGTTAGAATACTTATGACAACCGATTTTGAAAGTACGAAAATTTAAATGATCATAAAAAGTGAACTATCAGTAATACAGTTTTTTGTAAACTGATGAAAAATAACAAATAAATGTTTATGAAATCATGGCACCAGTAAAAAGGTTAAGATCGGAATTTCTCCAGAAATAAAATAATGATAACTACGGTTGTAAAGCAGAAATGTTATGCCAACTGACTAGCTTTAATAGATGAGGTAATAAACTGCTGTAAAGAACAGACAATGTGTATAAACAAAAATAGGTTATACTAACACCATTTTAGCAGTTTCTTTCAGTCGGATATCAAATATTGCTTGATATGGATTATTTATATATACAACTTTGAATCTCTTTTCTAATGTTTCTAGCTATCAAATTTCAATTTTTTTTCTTTTGTAGAATTATCCCTTGTATTAAATTGGAAAAATATTGAATGGTTTGTTTAACATTTGATTTAAAAAATGGGCATTGACAGTTTTAAACATGTAATAAGTGGGAAAGAAAAGCGATGAATTGTTCCTTTAAACTGCGCAATATATTGTAACCATGTTCTGATAGCAAAGCTAATCACACTATTAACTGATGTATTTTGTTTATGTAAAAAATATCTTATCTGACTAAAGCAAAATGAAAAATAGGCTCTTGTATACTGCCCATTGTTTTCATTGTATGCCAATAAATAAAACATATAACATCCAGTTACTGGACAATTTCATTTTGTTTTACTGATTCTCTATATAATTAAGTGTAAAATATTACTCGTGATGGTAAAACAAGCAAAATATTCAATTGTAACCACATTCATGCAATCAAACTTACAAATGAAAAGGGAAAATGTTCTAATGAACGGGGGAATGAGGTCAGTAATAAAATATAAACTATGAAATAATGTCTTGTACAAAATGACTATGATGCAAAAGTTTTTATACATAATCTTCATCAGTTTGTGAATATCCTGGACCAGAGGAATTCACATTGTCAGGAAGTTGTTCAATGTCCTTGAACACTCCTACTAAGTTTTCAAAGTTTGGTCCCCAATTTAATAAACAATCCCAACCTAACATGGAACCATTTGTAGGCTTATAAGGGGGTGGATTTGATGACTCATCATCGGATGCTACTAGAGTACTGAAAGACCCACGGAAGGAGTCAAATCCATCATAGTTTTTGGCATAATCTTCATCGTTCTCATTGTCTTCTTCAGCAAGTTTAGAGAATATCATGTTACGAGGACCGAATTCTCTATGCACTTTATCATAATTGTCGTACTCAAACTCAGAACAAGTAAAGGAGTCATTTCCACTCTCGTCTGTGGACGAATCTTGAGCCTCCAAGAGCTCTGTGTTTGATTCTAAGAGTTCGGCTAGCTTGTGCTTCTCAGCGTTGTCATCACTAGAAGATGAGACTGCGTCTAATGTACTAACAAGGCTAAGATTTCGTGGCCTTGCATTGAGCCTTTCAATTTCTTCACTAGTTAGTCCTAATGTAATGCTATTATCCCTAGCTTTTAGTTTATTTATATTTTGATGACCAGATTGCATGCTGCTTGTACTATGGCTTAAATTACTAACTGGGCTATTGAGACTGCGATCAGAGTTTGTCATAGGGTCTTGGAATTGTTTCGACCCAACACCCTGTGCGGTGGCAAGTAGGGCTTTTTGCAGTGGCTTTCCACCACTGATGTCTTTGAGCGTTAATCCGCTAATATCCTTCAGAGTCAAAATTCTCGGAGTCTGCTGAGATATCTCACTGGAAGGGCTAAGGCGGGCCAAAGGAGTGTTCTTCATTTTGATGGACTCTCTTTCGGTTAATGGATTGTGACTCTGATGTATATTGCGCGGACTTTCTCTCACTGGATTTGTTTGGAATTGGTGTGGACTGCTGTGGTTATGCTTATGGTAACTAGGAAGTTGGTTGGATTTTTTATGCGTTGGGGTGCCGTCTCTAAATCCTTTGTAATGATAGATGACGTCAGTATCACTAGGAGCAATGCTTGATGAATTTTCTAAATCGTAATGCTCTGGTGGCTCCAAGTCAGCATTTTCCATGACAAAGTTATCCGATTTTTCTTTACTATCTATTCTAAGTCCTGGTGATGGCTTGTTGTGTATTTCTCTTTCTATGATGTCTGGTCTCTTTGGACAATCACTATGGTCACGGTCCTTCATTTTCTTTGGTAGAAGATCTTGAGGCATCAGATTTCTGTTTCCATCGTCGTTGTTTGTTTCAGTGCAATCGTGAGATCTGTGAGGATCAGCTGTTGCACTGGTGAGGAATGCATTTCCGTTTTCTTTGATGCCTTTATCGCGCTTCATTTTGCGCCTTCTGAAGACCAAGAAACTTATGAGTATCACAACCAGGAGTATAACGAAGAACACTATAACAAGAATGACTCCGATGCTTAGAGGATCAGTTGTCACATTGTCGATGCCGAGAGCTTCACTAAGGCACATAGAATGCGAGTTTCCATGATGGTAGATTTTGAAATAGCTTGTCGAGTTCTGTTCTTGAATCTCATTATTGACAGCAATAAGTTTTATGCATCCAAAAACATCTGAAATGAAAAAATTCATTTATAGTAATTATTCATCATTTTAAGTCTCACAAAGATTTTTATATTGATAGGCAAGAATCTTATTCTAGTTACCTATTGATTTGAAAAACTTTTTTATGGATTTAAAAAATTAAAAACATATATTTCATATAAGGATAAATGAAATTACCATTAAATTGTCCTTTGCCAGTAAGCTGCTCCCATTGACCTCCAATAGAGATGGATGGCACATATGGATCCAAGAAGTCGTGCAGCATTTTCTTGGAGGTGATAGTATGCCATGAATTGTCAATAGTGATGTTCAACTCATGATGTTTTCCTACTTGGTTCGATAGTGATATTTTGTGCCATTGACCATTGTTAATTTTGTGTGGGAAATCCAGTTCTTCCATTTCTTCATCAGATGTCTTGATTTTTGAAGAGTATATCAATTTCCCTTTGATTAGCTGCAAAAAGTAACATTATGTTTAGAATAACTTTCGTAAAAACTCAATCATTAAAAAATTTGCAAAATGATGCAAATATTTTTCTATGTAGAAAACAATATTTCGAAACCAAGCATTGAAGGCAATCAGTTTTGGGGCAAGTTTAAGTTTAATCCTGCAATATCACGAGTTTTTGAATACAATATTAAGGGCCTTGAAGTAATACCTCAAAAGTAACAGAAATGTGATTTTGATATTTTTATAAAAGTTATTTGAATAGATAGTATTTGGAAAACATTTGTTGTAGCAGTGATGGTAATATAACTGATGTATTAGAAACTAATGTAAAAGGTAAATTATGGAAAATTAATACACTTTATAATCTTGTTTGTTCTACAAATAATTCAATATCCTAGTCAAATAGAAATATGAGAGGGAAAAAGGTCAAAATTATTAACTGTAAAAGTATGTTCACTTATTTTTGTAAACCTTCTCACTTTCACTAAATTTTGTTACTTTAAATGCCAACTCAATAATATAAGTAAATGGGTTAAAAGTCAGAGGAAAACACATACTTCAAGCAGTGTATGCTCATCATCTGTTCCAGAATACATGATTATTCCATTTTGTGAATCAGTTCTCATGTGGAAAGACATTGTTTTGATTGAAGCATCTTTCACTTTGTTCATTAGCAATAATGTTCTTCGATGTTTTTCCTGGGGAACCAATTCTATGAAATTTCCTCCTCCAATGCTGAATGTCTTTTTGGCTGGAAAAGCAAATGGTTTCAAATAAGTTGCTTGTGTATGAATATAATTTGTGTACTTATAAAAATCTTTTTTAAAGTTAAATCTTTCTAATTTTGAGATGCAAAGATGCATAATCATTATAACATCATAACAATACTATTTGTTTCAAAAAATAAATATCTTTAATCCTTTATCTATCGATGGTACTTACAAGTACCACCAACTTTAAAATTACAAAGAATAACCATCCTTACGAATATATTTGCACGAAAAAATTGCAGGGAATCATAATGCTGTAGATAAGGGGTTGAGGCTACTATATAGGACAAACAAATCCTGATTTGAAATCTAAAAGCTTTTGAAATTAATATGAAATCTTAAGGGAAAATTACCTTCAACGCAAGAGGTAGCTATCATATCAGAATCACAGAGACATGAAGTGGTAAACCAGTTGTTGATGCATGAACCACTCTCTCCACATGTGATGGGGGAACAGGGGCTTCCTTTCCGACTACAGGTGGATGAAACATGGGCAGATTTCGTGGGAGCACTCATGTCGATTTCACGACCGTTGACTGACAAACCACGCATACACCCAACAAAATCGTTGGTAGATACTTGGCCAGGACGTTCCAGAATAGGATCGACAGTTGGAATTCCACCGACAAACATGAGATTTCCATTGAAGTTCAAGGTTCTGAAAGAGTTTTAAGCCAAAATTAGTTAAGAAAAATTACAGTAAATGAGAAGTTTAGTTCTAAATTGTGAATTAGTGTTGATCCGCATTTATCCTATACATAGAAAAATTTAAAACAAAAGATAGTAACCGTTTTTACAAAAATGTTTGGTGAAAATCTTTTAATCTGATGTTTAGTCCAGGAGTAATAAATTTCCAATAATAAATTCCTTCATATTAGTTTACTTTCATGCACAGACATTTTGTTACGAATTAAACAAATTTTAAGTATGATTGTAAAAACTAATTTTAAGGCTAAAGCTCAAAATTTCTTTAGACTAGACCCAAATGCTGCCATGAAAAGTTGAAACTTCCTTTTAAAAGTAAAATTTAAGATCCCTTAAGTTTAAAAACTACTTTGTATGAGAAAGTGAGGCACTTGAAGCTGTAATCTAACTCCCGTAGCTTTACATTAAAGTTAGCTCATTGTTGCTGCAAACATTCCAATGCTTATATTATAATGTTTTATGAAAATGCATCATTTAAGCAACCATTTTTTGGAAGTTTATTTATCTGTTTGAAAATGGTTGAAAAACCCGAAGACATAATTAAATATTTCCATTACATTTCTGTTACTTAAAATTTTTACAAAAATAGTGTTTGAATAATTTAATTCCTTAGTAAAGTTTAAAAACCTGTCAATTTATAGACTAACCTCAATTCATTCTCACTTATGCAAAATATTCAGGCAGGAGAACTTTAAGTTAAAATTTTAACTTAAATATCAGAATGAGAGCCATTAATAAAAACCAACTTTAAAAGGAAAATATCAATTTCCCATTTAAGTCAAGTCAACTTCTCTGCACTACCGAAAAACTTGTGGAGAAGCTGACTAACGGCTACAATCGCGACTTGTGCCTGTAAAGTCAACTTCTCCGCATTACCCAAAAACGTGATGAGAAGTTGACTAACGGCTACGATCTCGACTTGGGCCTGAAAGGCAACTTCTCAGCATTACCGAAAAACGTGTTGAGAAGTTGACTAACGGCTACGATCGCGACTTGGGCCTGTAAAATTAACTTCTCCGCATTACCGAAAAACGTGATGAGAAGTTGACTAACGGCTACGATCGTGACTTGGGCCTGTAAAGTCAACTTCTCCGCGCTTTAGAGACGTTACGAAAAAAAAAACTAACTAGAATTGTTTTAGAAGCAGATGTTCTTGGTCAAAAAGGCTGGTTTTCATTAGTATCTGAATTTAGAACTTATAAAGTTACAAGTAAAACTAAAAAAGACACTGCTATAGAAGGAAAAGTATAGAGTATTTAATCTATTTAACTTTATGTTTTATTTATATTTTGATTGTTTTTAAGTTGATTTTTGTTTTACTTTTTGACTTAAAAATTCGAATCTGAGCGGCCGATAAAAACTGACTACAAAAGCAAGTATTTTGGTGATTTTTCTGCAACGTAACCAAGATTAGAAGAAGCCGTACTTACAGACCGAGTCGTGGCCGTAGCATAATGATCCGTATTGGCAAAATTGGCAAGTAAATCTAAAAAATTGGGGAAAATTCAAAGATTTTGGGAAAGTTTATTTTTGGAAATAATCACACTAAAGGAAGAAGGGAAGGCAAATTGGCGTTGGCAAATCAATGTTTCTAGTTTTTGACGTAGTAATTACATAATTTCCATTCTTGTTGTAGAATGTAACTAAGGACGAATTTCTGAATTTGAATTTTGTAAAATGGACGTTTTTAAAAATTTCCATTTCGGAATTTTACAATGCGAAGTTTTGGGTAAGGGCAGTAAAACGGTCCCAATTTTCGGCGTACGTTTTTTTAATTTTAAGTTTTAAATTTTCATATTATAAATGTCTGCTTAAGAAATAGTTGTAATTAACGAATGGGCATAAATTGACACAAACTTTCTGTAAAGTTTCAGTTAATATCCTTTGAAGAATGATTTAATTAAACGAACGGCAATTAGAAAATTTACCCTGTGTTTCCAGTTGATGATTTTGAACAGGTTGAATTTCCCAGCAAACATTCTTCGCAAGAATCACCATTTTCATTACAATGCACTACAGAAACAGAAGCCACCTAAAATGATGAAAATTTTAATGTTAATTATACAAAAGTTTAGTTTTTCAGGCAAAAATTCCATTCTCTACTTGAAACCGACTGGATTATAAAAATGATATAAAATCACTTGACTTTTCACAATAATTTATTTAAAGCACAAATGTCTAGGAATCCTTTTCTTTCATGTGCTGCAAAGAATACATAGAAATGAGTAAATAAATATAATTATTGTAGAAAAAAAAACTATTATCAACAAATATTTTTCTGCTCTTACTCCAACAAGATATTTCACCTTATACCTTTTTCATGTTCTTACTTTTTAGCAGCTTCTCGCCTTTCTATTTTACTGTTCTTTTTTTACTGTTTTACTTTTCAAAAGAATGCAAATGTAAAAAAATATCATAAATTACTATACCTGTTTAGAGGAAATATTTCCCTTCAAATGGATCCTGAGACTTGCATAAAAATTAACTACTTACGCACACAGAAATTCTCCAATGAATGCAATAATCCATGATTTTAACAATAACATAGTTCATACATTGATAAAACTACTTAAATGCACTTCTTTTTGTGGAATACTGACCTTGCCATTTCTAATGATGGTAACTTTGTGCCACTTTCCATCCGAGACCATCACATTTGAAGATATTCTGGTAATAGCCGTTCTAGAGCCACCAAAAGACATCGTTGGTATAGAGTTGATTATTTCCAAGGCGAGGAAATCTGATCTTCCCCCACTCTGAATTCCAAAATTATAGATTAAAAGTGCGTTTTTCTTATTTGTAGAAAATATAATTGAGATATCATTTGTTGTGGGCTGGAGGGAATTGAAAGCCATGAAAGAATAAGGATGAAAGCCATAGGATGATTTTTCACAATGCCGTCCAAAATAGCTTGATGTACATAAGCAGTGATATCCTAAAAGCAAAGACACAGCAATCAATTTATTTTTATGTAAAACAATAATCACACGGATTATGGTTAAATTGCTTGAGGAATTTCAGATTGCTAAACTAGATTGAGTTAGTTGTAGTCACTGTCCTAGACTGTCACTTGTATATGGGGACCTGTAAGAGTAGGGGGTTACCTCATTTTAAGAAACTTTTTGGGTCCTTGTATCCTGCACTCAATGGGGCCCAAATATTGAAATTTGAGTTAAAACACAATTTTTTAAGAGTCAAACTTCTATGAAATGGTCTTCGTTAAAGTCCACCCTTTTCCTCATACATAAAAATTTCAATACGCCAATGTTCAAACGATATCTTTGTATGTTCTAAAAAGCTATACTTTAACCCGTAGAGATTATACAATTAATTCTGAATTGAGCATTTTAAATCGATAGGAGTATACAATCGAAACGCGAGAAGCCGACGACCCCCCCATAAAAATGCTCTCTCTTCAAAACCTTCCTAGAAAAGGCAAACACCACAAAAAGAACAAAAAATGCCAAATATAGTCAAATATTTCTGAGGATAAAATTACAGAATCAAAAAACTATTTATAAAGACCTGCAACTATGATTATTGCTGTAAGCAAAAACCTAGCATAAATTTTCACCTTATTTTCCCACGACCGTACCCCTATGGGGGTGAAAGTATATCTGAGGGGTACCCTCACGCTAGTCTTGCATAAAGTTCATTTTAATAACGCCTATGTTCAGGGCCGTAACTACACTTTAATTTGTTTCTGGGCTGGGGTCTACCACTCCTTAGTGTCATTGTTTCCACAAAAGTGATCTAAAATAATCCAGTTGTTTTGAACACCAGTCGTTTCAATTCCAGGTAAATATCGGAGAATTTCCTCCTTTGGAATAGATGAAAGAAGGAGGGAAATGATCTTGAGGACAGCAATTTATTTTTACTATCAAAACTAACCAAAAGAACTCCCGCCTTAAAAATTTTGACTCTGATAGAAATAGGATTTTGGACCTGACCTACACTGACTGTACTGCATATTTCAAAAAATGACGAGGGAATAAACTACTATCCCTAAAAATGCCTCCACAAAGGGAGGATAGACTGATAATTCCTCTAGTCTTAAATATTAGGTTATTGGATTTTAATTTAATCGCTAAAAACCAATCGTACTTACCCAAGTTTTCGCTCATGCAAGTTCCTCCGTTCAGGCAGCGGTTTGGACGACACGCGTCAGCAGTTTGTTCACAAACCAATCCTTTGAAGCCTGGTCGGCATAAGCAGAAAAATCCTCCATTTGGAGCTTCTTGGCACGTACCGCCGTTTTTGCAAATCGAACTGGTGCAAGATTCTTTGCGAGGGATGTCGCACCTTTCTCCTTGAAACTGGGGAGGGCAGATGCAACGGAAAGTATTGCTGTCTTGATGGCAGGAGCTTCCCGAGGAGCAGGGATTTGGCAAACAAGGATCCTGCTGGTTTTGGCACATTGATCCCGAAAATCCGGGAGGGCACTGGCAGGAAAATTGACGGGAAACATAGGGCGAAGTGAAAATGAGGGACGAAGAATCGACGATGGACAGCGAATCTCTCATTTCTAGAAAACTGCTGCACACTCCCTTGTTTTGGCATGGCGAGTTTTCGCAAGGGTTGTATCCAATGGTGATGTCTTTTCCTTGAACAGCTTCTCTGAGAACAGAGATCCTCTCGTTTAGTATGGAGAGTACGTCTTGAGGAGGAATGTAGGAACTTTCAGAAGATTTCGAGGCTAATGTTATTTCCAAGTGTTCTTCAACGTTCACTATGCTGTACAACACAGGGTGACTCGAAGACTAAAAGAGAAAACAACAATTTAAATTTTTTGCTAATGTACATCCCGGTAGAATACATGCAATGGGATTATAAGCATAAAATAGGGGGAAATATAATTTAACTCACCTTAAATATGCTGTCAAGGACTAATAAGAACTTGTCAAAATGCATGGTCAGGAAGGCATCGGCGGAGAAATTGGAAATCCTCAAGGACACGCTGTTCTGGAGGGTCGTGTTGTCAAAGCTCAAGAACTTCACTCTTATGGTCGATGAAACGTTGCGATGTTTGCCGTCATTTCCACTAACAGTAAGAGAGTAGATTCCGGGACTTTGAAATTCCGTAGCATGCAGGTCGCACTTTCGCGGAATTTTGAAAATAGCTGTGTTCCCTTCCACGATTTGGCACTGGTACTGGCCGACGATATCGAGATCTTGAGGGTGGACGTCGGCGATTTTTCTGCCTGGAAAGTTCTTATTATGAACCCACACCAACACTGTCAGAGGTCTGGAGGTGGACGGACTGTCATTCTTATCCAGGACGATAATCTTGACTGGACTGCGAGAACTCATCGTAGGCTTCCCGCTGTCTTGTATTTCGACGATTATTTCTAGCTCAGGAGTCATTTCCCTGTCTAGACTTCTGGTGGTCTTCACTAGCCCAGTGTGAGTTTCAACTTCAAAGAAATCTTCGTGTTCACCACCGCTGAGGAAGAATTTGAAAGGAGCTCCATTTGGAGGCAAATCTTGATCAATGACACTGAGAACCATAACACTTGTGTACGGGGGTTCATTTTCTAACACATATCCTATCACTTTTTGGGTGTCAAATGTTGGCCCGTTATCATTGACATCATCTATGTAAACCTTCACTAAGGTAGAGCCAGACTGAGGTGGGTTTCCGCTGTCGGTTGCCGTGACTGTCAAATTGTACACTGAATGGGTTTCTCTGTCCAGATTTCCAGCTGTGTATATGACTCCAGATTGAGGATCGATGCTGAATACCTTATCAACATTTCCAGAGAGTATTGAGAATGAAAACTGGTTGTTGTTCGGATGAACATCTTTGTCTACCGCAGATACCGATGTAACGGATGTACCCAAAGGAGCAGCCTCGCTCACTCTAGCTTCGTAAATATCGTTTGAGAAAACGGGTGGGTCGTTTCCGTCTTGAATGCTGATCACAATCTGCGCTTCATCGGTGTCATTTCCTCGTATGCTGCCAGCATTTTTAGCCAGCACAGTAAGGACCACTCGAGATTGTGATTCTCGATCCAAAATGCGAGAAACCTTGATGCTTCCAGTTTTCGAGTCAATTTGGAATCCTTTGTTGTTGCTGCTACCGACAAGAAGGAAGTAGACCTCTCCATCAGCTCCACTGTCTTCGTCAAGCGCTTGGAGCTGACCCACAGTGGTGCCGACTCCAGCAGATTCACTCACAGTGAACTGGAACACAGGTTGAATGAAATGAGGGTAGAATTCATTCTTTCCAACAATGTTTATGTCGACTATCGTGGAGGTGAAGAGGAGAGTTCCAACGTTGCTCGCGATGACTTGAATGGTGTACTTGGTCTTCTGCTCGTAATCGAATACTACCTTCGAAGTTATGATACCGGTCTTTGGGTTCACATCGAAGAAGCTATGGTCATCTCCTTCCACCACAGAATACTCGATAATGCTGTTCCTCACTGAATCGGCATCAAATGCAATCAGCTGGGTAACGAAGGTGCCAGGTGGCTCGTTTTCTGCCAGGTAGGCGTCGAACTTGGTTGCATTGAAGGTGGGGGGATTGTCATTGACATCAGTGACAAGCACCGTAAGGACTGCGGTTGAGTTTTTGCTTTGGAAGCCTCTATCTGATGCTAAAATTGTCAGATGGTAAGTGCTGACACTTTCGAAATCTAAATACTTTGCTATGGTTATAGCTCCGCTTTGGGCTGATATTTGAAACTGGTTGTCATGGTTTCCGGATAGTATGGAGTAGATTATTTCCCCATTGAAACCTAAAATGAAATAAAATACATAAGTGAGGAATTCAATTATATGAACAGAGCAACCTTTCTTTTTTATAATTACAGAGTAAAATCAATTGCTTCAAGACTTCTTACCTTTGTCTTTATCAGTAGCAGTCACAGTCACTATTTCTGAAAGTAGAGGTTCATTCTCTGGAATAACAACTTGATAACTCAGAGCGGTAAACGCAGGAGCGAATTGGTTTTCATCAGTGACAGCAAACATTCCGGTTACATCAGCTGATTTTGGTGGAACTCCTTTATCTGTAGCTCTAATATTAATGGCAAACCATTTCTTCTTCAAGCCAATCAAAGAATTTGACACTGTAACCCATCCTGGAAATCATACAAACATTTCTATCAATCCAACAAATTATATAACTACGAAAATGAATATGCTATTAACTCCAATGATTTAAAATTCACTCAATCGATTTAATTAGAAAAAAGTGCCAGTCAATGAAAATAGTTTTAGTACTTGGCATATTTCTTTAATTAAAAGCGGAGTACCAGCCCTTTTCAGCAGACAATTGAATCAAGCTTATGGGACTAGCTATCAAAATCTACTTCAAACCAGAAAGAAAGACCATAATCAAGATAGATGGGATTTGAAGTCTAATTTACTTAAAATCTTTTAATTAAGGGATAATAAACATTGAAGTGGAATAATTACCTGTTTTCTTGTGAACGGAAAAGTATTCAGATCCATTTCCTCCCATTTTCATGTACTCTATTTCAGCATTAATTCCAACATCTTCTTTATCTTCAGCAATGACTTGAAAGACTGATAATCCAATGGAAGCATTTTCTGGTATGGGGGAAAAGTAATTGTCCTTTTTGAACATAGGTGCGTTGTTATTGGAGTCAATGACATTGATCCTGACCGTAACTTCACTACTAAGAGGTGGATTCCCATGATCCGTAGCTACAACTTGTATGACATGCTTATTTTCTGGTGACGATCCTTTCAACGTCCTCTTGTAGTACAGAAGTTGTTTGCTAAGTATATTGCCAGTGGTAGGGTCAATCCGAAACAAATCTGATGGCCGTTTCAAAAAATAACTTACGAATGAGTCTGGACCCTTTTTGTCCCTGTCAGTTGCGAACACCTGTCCTATGAATGACACGCCTTGCATTAGCTCGGGAATGTTGAATGTGTACTCGGGTAGACTGAACTCGGGAACGTTGTCGTTGACATCTTGGATGAGCACTGTCAGGGGAGTTTCCGCCTGCCAGGAACCGTCCACAGCAGCCACCTTCAACAAGTATTCATCCTTGATTTCTCGATCAATGTACCCTGCAACCGTCACGTTGCCAGACACTGGGTCGATGTGAAATTTCTCTCCTGGATTTTCCGTGAAGCTGTACGAGGCATTGGCATTCATGTTGATGTCTTTGTCTGAGGATGTGACCTGCACTACGAAGGTTCCAAGGGGAGCATTTTCAGTAACGTTAGCACTGAACAGCCTTGTAAACCTTGGAGGGTTATCGTTTTTATCCAACACCTTGATGAACACGGTGGCCGAACTCGTTCTTTGAGGAGTGCCATGATCCACCGCCTTGACGGTTATTCTGTATTGATCTTTCGTTTCTCTGTCCAGGACCTTCGTCGTAAAGATCTTCCCAGTTTTGAGATCCAAGGAAAATGGATTGTCCTCGTCATTTTCGTTGTCAAAATGGTATTCGATGTTACCATTCACACCGAAGTCAGCGTCTGTAGCTTGCACCTGTATCACAAACAGAGGCGACTCCAGCTCTTCTTTCACCGTGGCATTGTAGGTGGGTTTGTCGAAGACGGGAGAGTTGTCGTTGATGTCTGTGACGAGAACTTCCAGCTTCACTGCCGTGGCCAAGGAAGGGGTATCACTATCTCTGGCTTCCACCCACAGTTCATAGGCTGATATCGTCTCACGGTCCAGCCCTCCTATCAGCCTGACCTCCCCGTTCTCAGGGTTAACGGCAAACGCGTTTCTCGAGTTCCCACCAGCGATGTAGTACTTGAGTTTGCTGCCTTGGTTCACTTTTGGCGACAGTGCTGACACGCGAGTGACGAGCAGGTTCTCGGAAGACTCGTCAAACTTGAAGCTCCGAAGACCAGGATGGAACCTCGGGAAAAGCTGATGGTTTTGCGGGTACACAGTCACCAACGTTATGGATGATAAAGGAGTCTGTCCGCTGTCGGTGGCGTGGATTTCAAGCTGATAGCCTTCAGATTTATTGACTAGTTTCTGCACAAGCTTCACAACACCTGTTTCTTGATTGATCTGAAACTTATCAGCGTCTGTTCCTGAAAGATGATACACCAACCGGCTGTTCAAACCGGAATCCAAATCAACTGCAACAGCTCCGAATACAAAGTGACCTAAATGGGGAAAGACATATGTCAGGTTCTTATACTCATCTGATAACATTAATGAAGAGAGGGAAACTTGAAGTTATTACTCACCGCCCACACCATTATCAGGAGTGTAAACCGTATAACTGGACTCTGAAAATACAGGCCTATAGTCATTTTCATCTTCCACAATGATCGTTACGTTGGTTACTGCTTTGTGTTGAGAGACAAGTCCCATATCTTTTGCAACAAGTAACACATTGTAGGTTTCATGCTCCTCACGGTCCAGCACTGCATTTGTACTAATGGTCCCTGTCCTAGAATCCACTCTGAATTTGTCTCTATAATCACCTACTAGAGAATACCTGAGAGAGAAAGTAAATCTATTAGTTAAATAGTAATAAAATTAGTCTTTTTAAAAGTACATATCCTTAGTATAAATTCTTAACATCAATCAACAATACAAACAATCCTTAGTTTTAATAATAACATTATAGACAACTTACTAAAAGAAAAGATAATGTGAAATTCCTTTTTCGAAGCATGAAAGTAAAAGGAATCAACTACTTTAAAAAGACAGGTAAGTAATGGATCTATTACAGAGTCGAATAGTAGTTAAGAAATGGAGACATTTGATTTATACAATAATACATAAAATAATTTACACATAAAAGACAAATACTTAAGACACAAGCTACTTACTCAATTGCAGCATTTCGGCCTGTATCTGCATCAGAAGCCGATATCGTTATAACAGAAGATGATGGAGGTAGATTTTCCATAATATATGTTGTGTATTCCTTGAAAGCAAATTTTGGTTCGTTGTCATTCACGTCATCCACTAAAACCTTGATTATCCCGGTCCCAGTCTGTCTGGTTGATCCTACATAAAATATTTATAATTGAATTGATGTCAAAAACATTTGATGTTTCAATTAAGAACTATTGATGACGAGATAACAAGATTTTCTTATTTTTATGATCTACCTACGCTAAAATTGGCATTATAAGGACAAATATTACTGACCTGAATCAATGCAAATGACGGTAAGAGTGTACTCCGATTTTTCTTCCCTATCAAGCGTCTTCTGCACGCTAAGCTCTCCGGTGTTGGCGTTGATTGAGAAGATGCTCCTATTCCCATCCTTTATGAGGTACTGCAGCTGATTATTGGGTGTCTGATCACTATCGTGGGCCACTATCAGCATCAAAGACACTGGAAGTGACTGCGTATTTTCCATGACACGCACATAATATGGAGAATCTTGGAAAATCGGAGAGTTGTCATTGACGTCTGTGACAGAAATGGACACCGAGGCTGTATCGTGCCGAGTGTCCAGCCCGCTGTCTTCGGCCTGGATGGTCAAAGAGTAATGGCTCTTCCTTTCGAAGTCGAGGGTCTTGCTCACTCTGATTATCCCAGTGTCCTGGTCAATCACAAAATCGTGGTTGAAATCGCCGGCTATGATGGAATATCTGACTTGACCATTGAGACCCTCGTCAACATCAGACGCAAACACTTGCACAACGCTGAGACCCACGCTGGTGTTTTCAGATACAGTCGCACTGTATTGACGTTGCGCGAATGAAGGACTGTGATCGTTTTCGTTGGTAATGTGAATGGTTATCTCGGTTTTGGTGGACTGGGGAGGATGACCCCTGTCTTTGGCGATAACGGTGACCTTGTAATCCAGAACTTGCTCTCTGTCCAAAGGTCCCGTGGTACGTAGCAAACCATCGATTGGACCCAAGGAAAATTTGCTGTTTGAGTGAGGAGCCAAGCTGTATTCGATGTAGCTGTTTCTGCCTTCATCCTTATCAATGGCTTTGATGGCCATAACCACGGTGTTACTTGAGATATTCTTCATGATGGAAGTTTCATTGGGAGTGACAAATTCCGGAGCCATGTCATTCACATCTTTCAGGATGACGCTCACTTCCACAGTGCTGGATAACCGCTTTTCCGGGTCGGTAGCCTTGTCGGTTGCACTGACCGTCAGACTGTAGAAGGATTCAGTTTCCCTATCTAAAGGTTTCACTGTGTAGATCGTTCCATCCGCTGGGTCAATTGCAAATTTATCATCCGTGTTACCGTTGATAATGCTGTATACTATGCATCCATTATCACCTAAAACAGATGAATAAATATTATGAGTTTCAAAAACAAAGTTAGCAAAAGATCTCTTTGGAATGTTGGAGAAATGTCAAGGCACTTACCGGAATCCATATCCGTAGCACTAACTTTCAGAATACTAGTACCCACAGTTATGTTTTCAAATATTTCATCACTGTAGCTCATTGGATCGAACAATGGAGCATTATCATTCAAATCAAGGACATTGAAGTAGACTGTCGCCGTACTGGACAAGCTGGGAGTGCCGGAATCCTCAGCTTCCACTACAAAAATGTAGTGCTCCATCTATGGATAAAAATAAGTTTGATTTTTCAGACACAGTACTTTTTACGGTAGACCGTAACTTGTGCATTCGAATTATTATGTGTTACCTGTTCGTAGTCCAGATGGGATGTCAGCATGAAGATGCCGCTCTGTGGGTTCAGAGAGAAGACGTTGTTGCCCCAGTCGCTGAGCACCAAGTAGCTGATCTGCTTGTTGACACCGATGTCGGCATCCGTGGCAGAGACGAGCCCCACTTGTGCCCCGCGGAGGGTGCCTTCCGGGATGTCGAACGAATAGACGGCGTGGTCGAACACAGGGGAGTTGTCATTGGAATCAATCACCTGCGAGAAGAACAAGAAAGCGATATTACTGTCACCTGTTATCTAAAACGTAAGGAAGGCCATAGAAAGAATAATAGACAAAGCAGGGGAGGAATTTGCGACTTTGCTTTATCCCATCCTTTATTTGTTTAACAAAACATCCCAAGGATTAAATCAAAGGATCAAACAAGACAAGTTACAAATTCGCGAAATGCGTACCCAAGAAGCCAAGGAATTAAAGTGCAAGTCAAAGATGGGTTAGCATAAGAGAAAGAGTCGAGAGATTCTTCACCCGAAAAAAAACTCACTTTTATTTCAGCTTAGAAGTTCCGTACTAATTCTAACTTGGCAACGTTGTAAGTAATATATGTTTTATGCTTGTCGTAAATGTTGATCCCCTGATCTTGATTGAAGTTTATGTGTCAATACTAGACTTACTAGATACCTAAAACTCTTTAAGGACGAAGTTTTTCCTGCTCGACCAAAACCCTTCCAAATCCCTTCCTTAGTTTAGTAAATAGGCACATTCACAGCCATCAGCGTCGGTGTTAAATCGTTGGTCAAAGAAGGATTTCACCAATCAGAGTCAGCGAAAATAAAATTTTTCTGTCTTTAGCTGCAGGTTAACCGCGACGCTGATGATTGCTGTGAATATGGTTGTAAGAGATTTAACTCTGAAGAACAGTCATAGGCTTTGTGGTATATGGACAGTTAATCAACATGGATAGTCAGAACACTATACGGCTGTATTCTGTGCTACATGACCAGTGGTTTAGCAGCTGTCAATGAAGGATTCTGAGTCGGTAACTCCTTCTTTGATCAGTGGTTATGCACTGGTCAGGTAGCACAGAATACGGCTTATAGTCAGGACTCTTCTTACCTCAATGACGACCGTGGTCTCCGAGTACTGCACCCCATCGTCCGCTCTGATCCTGATCCGGTGCAAGTCCTGGGTCTCCCGATCCAGGGGCTGGCTCAGGAAAAGGGCTCCTGTGAGCGGTTCCAGCCGGAACTGCTCCTGAGAGGCCTCGTCCGCCAGAGTGTAGGTGATGGAGCCTTCGGTGTCCGGATCCGTGGCAGACACGGAGATGACATTGTGACCCGCGATGGCGTTTTCCGAGATGGACACTTTGTACAGGTTGTTGTCGAAGACTGGAGGACTGTCGTTGGAGTCCAGCACTGTGATGGTCACCTGAAGGGGGAGAAGACAGTGAGTGAGAACCATGAATGACGAACTGTTGCTATTGGCGTGGTGGTACTGTATTATACTTTGTTCATTTTAAACTGGCGCTTGAAAATATTTCCTTCCCCCTCCACCGATCGGTAACCCTAGCAACTATCCTCGTCAAAGTGACGAAGAAGGCTTACTATTGGCTGCGCAAAGAGCGTAACTGTGGTTACGCTTCTAGCGTGGGGGAAAGCACTATTTCTCAAGCGCCAATTCTAAATGAATATATATAGAGTATAGTATAAAACATCAATGGAAATTCAATATTTTTGTTCTGGTTGTAAATCACATTATTGGATCGACACTCCCTGGGGGACAAAACCTAAAGATGTTTGAGGTGAGAACACGAGTACAGTACTAACATTGGGGTAGAGTACAATGACTCGCATACATAGAAAAGTTAAAAGAAAAATAACTAAAACGTAACTCCCTGTCTCATATAATTAAAAGTGCTGTAAGTAAGGTTTTCAAACAGAAATACATCCATCTTTTTCATTTAAAGTGAGTCTTTGAATATGCCCTTCATAGGCGCCGACTTTTATCAAATATTGGGGGGGCCCGCAGTAAGACAATAAAGGTATTAGTTATTCCATTTAACAGTGGTCCTTAAATTTTCGATCGCCACTAATGCTAGACATCGCCTCCCCAAGATTTTGAACATACAAAGGCTTATTCCTAAGTACCCCTAAGGAGTACATTTATACGTTAAGTTTTAAATTCCTTAAAAATAGTACTCAAATTATATTCCACATTATGTTAAAAGTTAACAATTACTCAAAGTTTAATAGGGAGTCTGGGGGGGTTCCCCCAGAAAAATTTTGAAAATTTGCCTCAAAAAGTAGTGTTACAGCTTATTTTAAGACATTTTTGGTTCCACCAAAAGAGAGCAGTTCCTTGTAAAACGTAGAATTTCTAAGGAAAATATTACAAGACGTCAAAATTTCGAGAGGAGCTGGGGGTCCTCCCCCAGAAATATTTTTGAAATTTGTCTTTTTAAACTAGTGTTATTTATTTTGAAACTATCAAGGGGTAACTTGCGGACCCCCTAGGAAGGTGCTGGGGACCCTCGGAGGTCCAAGGACCACTGCTATAAAAAATTAAAATAAAAAGCAGCGCAATATTTTTTTAAATTTAATCGAACACAAAGTATTAAATACCTATCGCGAAGAATGAAAGTGGATTTATACCGCTTTTAAAATCAACGGCAAAGAGCCTAACTAGACTTTTGTTTTGGGAGGGATTTTGACTAAATATTTTTTCTGATGACTTACGAGTACTTTTTTACTCCAAGTGTTAGATGACTTGCACATTTAATAATTTTGTTGAAATTAATTTCAAAATTATATAAACATTGAAAATTCCAAGCGAAGCGATATTTTGAGGGTCCTCACCCCAAAATTTGGAAATTTCCACCACAAAATAGAGCTTGATCTCCTTTTAAAGCCTATTTCTATTTGGGTTACACCCTTAGAGCAGGGCTCATTTTAAGAAGCAGAATTTTTAAAGAAACTCAGTATATAGTGTATAATAAACAGCAAAATTTTGAAGGGGGTTTAGGGGTCCTACTTCAGAAATTTTTTTGAAATTTGTCCCTAAAAGTAGTGTTTAAATTCATCTTGTAGACTTCTTCTTGTGTTACACAAAAGAAGGATCACACCTTAAAAATCACTGAAGTTTCAGGGAAAACGGTACAAAATAGATTTAAAATTTTGAAGGGGGATTGGGGGTCCTCCCCCCAATTTTTTTTTGAAATTTTTACCCTTGAAAGTAGTGTTTTAAGTCATTTTGAGACCCTTTGAGAAGACCAAGTGAACGGGACCAAAAGAACGACGTTCATTACATTGCCTTTTTTAGTTCATTAAAGAAAATAGGTAGATTTTTTACTAAAAATATTGGGGGGGCTTAGCCCCCCTTCTTTCAACATTGGGGGGGCTCAAGCCCCCTCAAACCCTATGGAGTCGGCGCCTATGATGCCCTTAGTTCTATTTACAAACAACAAAATTACATGTCAAAGATTTTACGTAGTTTAAAATTAAATTACAAAAAAACACTATTATAATGTAAGAAAACCAGTCTCGAGTGTAATGAAAAGATGATTAAATGAAATGTATAGTTATAAAAACCGGGTAAACGACTTACAACCCCAAGATAAATTCTCTTCAGTATAGTACTTTCATTAATATAGTAAACAAGCTCAACAAAATTTATAATTGTTAAAAGCAAATCATGATTTAACATTATAAACTTAAAAAAGACTGATGAAAAACGGTAAATTTCAAAGAATATATTAATATTATTCACCTCAATGCTTTCCTTCCTTTCCTCTATTTTTTTAATTTAAAAAGAATTAGTTCCGTATTTAATAAGAAACCCAGCATAAATGATAATTGTTTGCAGTTCTTCTCAAGGGAATCTTCCACGTAAAAAATAAAGAAATAGAAATCGTCGAAAGATAGATAAGTTCTTTTTCAAGGCAGAGGAGGAACGAGAAAACGGCACCGCAGGCTATTCGGTGCTGCTGCCATCTGGTGGTGATAGTTATAACTTCACTAAGAGCCCACCGGCAAAGGGCACCGCTGGGGGAACTGTTCCTTCGAGAAGGAAGCTACTAAAAAAGAAACGCTACTCCCCAATCGTTCTTTCTTTCAAATCCCAAGTTTTTTCAAGCTACAATCCTGAAATTTTGTAACTTTTATCCACGTAGATCTTTAAAAATCAGTTGGAAAGAGCTTACAATTTTTTTCCAGAGAAGTCTTCAGAAATATAATTGAAATACTAGTGTGTGTGAATTAGAGTACACATTCATTATATTTCCCTGAAAAATACTGGGTTATCAATCCAAAATATTTTTCATCTTATAAGGAGATTATAAAATATATTTTTAATTCGTGGATTTTTTCAATTACAATTGATTAGAACCAGAGGCGGATTTGACTTCTATGGGGGGATACGCCACTGATTAGAACCATCATTTTATACGAAATAAAAATGTCAAAAATTTTATGCCGATTAATAGTGCGTATTTCTGTAGGAGTATGTGTTAAGGAATATAATGTAGTAGGTGTTAAGGAATATTTTTTTGTGTAAAAGAGTTTTCCAAGTACACTTTCTAGTAGTCACTTTTCATGATCCTAATTGCATAAAATTTGTTACACTTGAATTTTTAATTATTGCTATGCTTACGACAACTTCGTAAAAATTAAGAATTCATTTGGACTAGTTTCAAATTTTGTTTTATGTGACTAAAAACTTTCATTAAAATTCCCAACATTTATATCTTCTCCGGCAAAACCTAAAAGCTTCTGACTAGATAAGTCCGGATTCAATTTTTTACACTTCTCACTTTACACTGCACTACTTTATTGAACAATTATTATAGTAATAGTATTTTTTAAACAGCAAGTATTGGTAAAAAAATATAGCGGCAAATAATTTCTTTTGGTTATGGTAAACAATAAATTAATCTAATCGGTGCTCAAGCTATTTTGGAAATCATACCAAGCTTAAATATATAGTAATAAACGGTGATATTAAATTGAGCTTACAACAAACTAGTGTTAGTGGTCTGTATTAGAATTAAGAGTGCTAAGTACTCTTTCTTAGTTAGATCGCTCATCTTGAAATTCACCGAATCTTTTTTCAAGAAGGCAATGAGGATCGACATGAATAGTTAAGAAGTTCTGAGTACTAGTTATTCGGACGAAAAAGAGATAGCAGACGAAGACAATGTAGATAAGTGGAACTTGGTATCAAGAGCACGAGTCAAAAAATCCGTTCCTGATGTAACCACCGGTCTTACAAAGACGACGATGATTCAAAACTTGCCATTTCTAATGCCAAATGAGCTGTGTTCGAAACCGGCACTTTGGCTCATGATGGATGGTCCCATTTTTTGCCTCCGTCAGTGTTTGTGCACCAAAATACCATCAAAAGTGAAGTGTCGCTCGAGTGAAGCCGTGACATTGAAGCAGAGATGCAGTTTGACCCTGACAATGAGCTCGACAAGACGACAATTTCACTGAATCAAGGTCATCGGCTACAACAAAAGCCAACGTGCAGGTTTCGAGAGAACACCCCGCGGGCCTCGTCATTTGGAAGTGGTTATCTCGCATCGATATCCCTTTACGAAAAATTCCATTGCCCAGGGTGGCCAACCTTTGGAACTCATCTTGCACAACCTATGTTACATCTGTATTATTTGAGTTATGGCGATGTTGGCCAAATTATGCTGGTTGCTTATGTCACGAAAAATAATCTTGGGAAAAATCTTTCCTGATGTTTTAAGTAATTTGTGAATTCACGCCACATTTTTAAGTTTCAATACATGATGACCAACCCAGGCGCGGAAAGTGCCCCCTACTTGAGCTGAGAAAGAAAGGTAAAGAAGGGAAAAAAGAAAAGGCGTAAAAAGAGAAAGTAGATTCTGAAAGATAGAAAAATTCAGTCATTTAAAAATGTACTTTTCTTCTTTTTTTACCTTTTCTCTTGTCCCTTTTTTTTGGCCCAGGGGATCACTTTCCCCAGATTGTTTAAACTTTTTTGTTCACCAAGTTCTTGCGCTGATCAAAGATGCGTTATTTAGGGTCAAAATACCTACAATTTTCTTGGGGAGGACCCTCTGACTCTTCCATGTCACCGTGGGACAAAAAAATACACTTTTAAAAGAAAATTACAAGGTTCAGATCGTGATCATAGGTTCAGAAACATTGTTTCGCTTATATACTGTCCAACAAACGTGAGGGTTGCAAAAATAAATTTCATGGGAGGGATTTGTGGAGAGATCTTAATAATAGAAAAAATAGTAAAATTTTGTCTATTTGCGTCCAATGGTAGAGGTAATTCTCAAAAAGTGCCCTACCCTTGGATCCCTACTGGATCTGTGCTTGGACCAACCACGATTCAATACACAATGTTGTAACACATCGCCGGATTTGTTAATTGCTTAAAGCATACGCAATACTAGATAATAGACCATTCTTTGAAGGGTTAAAATTATAAAATGTCCATGATGTATTGATGGATTACCTGGAATGTGTTAGCCCATCAACCCGTGTCATATGACTAGATCAAAAACAATATAGATCATTGTAAGATATAAGTGCTACTAGATTTTAAATTCGGGAATTGAACTAAAGTCACATAGATTTATATTACTTGTGATCAATTTATATAAATCGCTGAATTTGAAGTTATACTGTCCCTAATGCGCATTGCGGGATTACCTTGATGGTGGTAAACCTAAATAAAATATTTCGTATTTAGTAAACGAAATGTATGTTATAAAATTGAAATAATGTTTCTTTCCCTTCCCAAAATCCCGTCCCTATTATTTGGGGAAATTTCAAAGATAAAAATGTATAGAATCCAGGGGGAGTATAAATATAAGAATGTATATTCTTCCTAAAAATTTGCACGAATCATCAGACAAGAAAAAAATACAGGGGACCCATTAGGGTTACAGGTTGTCAGGCTTTGTGGACAGGTGATTCATGATCTCCAAAGTTCGGTGAACATTGAATCACCACTTTTCCCCCTCTTATCCCTACGCAATGCTCGTTTTTTCCCTCCCCTCGATCTCCACACTTTTGATTAAGTGTCCTTAAGAAAGAAAAATAAATGGCACACACATCCAATTGATTGCCGATGGACCCCCTGCTATACATAAAAATTGTTTTCGGCGTACCCCCTACTCTGGAAAGAATTTATCTCAGCCCCCATAAACTGCCAGAAGGTCCCAACCTTTTCGGACCTGCCTCCGGTTTCAAGATGGGTTTTTAGATAGTCTATAAAATTGATGAAGTCCTTCTATTATTTTCCAGCCGACGCAGAATGGTGCAATATTCATTTTATTGCAGGAAGTCGTTTAACTTTAGAGTAACTGGTTTTCTTCCTTACGATGAAATTCTGCATTATATTGGTTTTCCCACATTCATTTTCTCGGGATTTAGTATTAATTTTTCACACTCTAAACTTTTCAGCTTATTTGTAAGTGAATACAATTATTATATACTACACATTTCCACAAGTTGTAAGGTTAAAAGATATAAATTATTTGTTTAAAAAGCATTTTCAAGACACGAACGTCTACTACGACAACTCTATGCTAAGCAATAAAAGAAACTAAACAAAAATAGCTATTAGGAAATAGAAATGTTGGGAAATACGAATGTAACTCTATATTATTTTGAGGGGAACTTTTCGATTTACTACGCTCTAATTGTAAGAGGAAAATGAACTACTAATGATTGTTCTTGTTTTAATTATAGGGACATTCCATACAGAATTTACTGCGTAAGAAGATGATAGGATAAGGCGAAGATGCATGACTAGAATCACCACTAACCATCGGATGTCTTCATAAATCTTTAACTCGGTAAGCACTATCTAGTTTCTCAACTTCATTATTGATATTTTTAGAAATCTCAATCCAGTACATTCTAACCCTGGCTAAATCCGACTCACGGGTTATACAAATTAGACAACTAGACCCTAATTGGAGAACAAGGCTTCAGTGTTCGACTATAGTTATTCACATAAAAAACCGATCCAAGTGACGAACATTTCTCCACGCGCCATTCATATAAGCAATGAATTACCCAAGTTAGTCCAATATCTTAATTTGAGAATCCTTGTAGAAACCATAAATTCAACCAACAGCTCTACGTATTGAATTTACAAGATAAAGAGGGGCGAGAACGTAGAAGAAGTGGAGAAAAAACGTTAAGAGGAGCCATATTTACTGGAAAACTCAAAGGACTGATTACAGGACATGTGCTTTGAATTTAATCCACCATAAAGAAGAACGAGCTCCTTGGAGGGAGTCCTTGTCATAGATTTACTGAAAATGGGAAAGAAGGAAAATGACGCGTGCGATAAAACCTGCACGTTACTTAAGACAAAAGTCTTTGGAAGTGCGTTCAAAACCGGAAATATCTTATTAAGGAGTTCGGAGGCCAATACAAATCTTCGGCAGGTTCCTAATGGGAAGGCAAAAAATTGCTGGCTAAGTGTAGCGTACCGTGGGCCGTTCGGGATGTGGGACATCATTATTAGCTCGAAATTGCCCTTAATGTATCTTTAGAGTAATTGTTTCTGGTTAGCTTTTTTCGTCAAAAGATACATAGTTGTAATGCCAATACAAGAAGGGAAAGCTGTTCTTAGGCTCTTTTAAGGGGCATTTTTGTACTTTTTCTAAAAGCGTCATTACCTTTTAAAGGGTAGTAGGTGTAAATTAAGCTTTATAATTAGAAAAACGATTGTGTTTAACTGCTGTTTATCAGAACCATTTGTAGCTTCAAGCTACTAGCTTGCATTGGAAAATTGGGAATGGGAATTTCATGTGATGTTTGATGAAAGTAATCTCATTTTACAATTATGAAAGTAAACGAAATGTTTGCCTACCAAAACATTTAAGTATTTTTCGCATAAAATTAAGGAAGTTGTTTAAATTTGTTACAGATAACTGAGAAAGGGAAGACTAGTGAATTGGAGTGACTTAGTTTTACTCTTTCATTTAAATATAATTTTTTTAATACGATGGTTAATTTTATAACAGAACACAAACACAATTTTCCGAAAGTTTTGTGGTGACATTACGCATTATTTTATTATACGTAAATTTGATTACTAACGTTCAAACTTTTTAAAGATAACCAGCCCATAACAATATTTTGTCTAGGTCCGCTATCGTTTAAGTATCGTAAGTTCACTATCGTTAAATGTGGGTTTCACTGCAGTATACTGAAAAGTATGCGGGCCGGACGGTGTGGGGCCGGATCAGCCCGCGGACCCGTCAACAAGTTGCCAGAACGAAACCGGATCAACCGTTCGGAAGTCCAATTAATTTCTAATTTCGCATGCTCCGATCGTCCCAAACTTCTCCGCGCTGCGTTGACTTTATATTCCTATCGACTTCTTGCATTAAGTCGAGCATGATTTACTGCGGTTGGAATTAAACTTGCACTTTTTTGCGCTCTCCGGAATTTCATTACGAGGGCTGATACGGAGGACCATAAAAAGGGCGCGAGTCGTAAACCCTTGATTTTGATGCGGACTCCGCCAATGGAGGTAGAGGATTAAGTCGGATAAACGAAAGGGTTAGATCAAACATAAACGGCCGAATTCCGAACTGAGCATTTCATCAGGTGCTACGCGATGGAAATAATAATCGCGTTTCTACCTCTCCTCCTGTGGAAAGGATTTTTTGTTTTTGCTTTTTTGGGTGCTCTAATAGGATTAAACGTTTAACTCTCGACCTTTCATAAAGGCATTGGTCGAAGAGCGTGGTAACTAGGGCTTTGGGATAGAGAGGTTCGCAACCAGGGGGCACTCCCCTCCTTATGTCGTGTTACGTGGTTTTGGAGAGGAATGCGGTTGAAATTATGTTTGATGAATTTATATTATGTGTGAATAAAAGTGAACATGAAAACATGGTGAATTATGAGTCAAAGGGTAGAGACTGCGTAGAAATGTAACATGTGAAAGTTTAGAAACAGATGAGAGCTACGAAAATGTTTTAGAGTAAGTTGTCAACATTTTTGATTACAGGTTTCTCTTAGTTCTTTTTCTAACGCGAACGTGGATTTTTTATTTAAAGGGTAAATTATAACAAAAGACTGTCGTCAAACATTTGGTGTCAAATGTAAGAAATTCCAAATACGTGTTTGGTATTAAAAAAACGAACTCCAAGAATGATTTTGATTGTATTCATAAAAATCTGAACTGCTAAGTTGAAAAAGTAAAAATCAATTCAATTGTTAAAAGTTCTTAATATAAATTTTGTATGTTCGAATTGGAAGTGAAAAAATAGCCAAATTGAAAAAAAAGCAATAACCGTTAATTAATTTTCCCATTTACTCAAACCTTTTCTTCGGAAGATTTAGAAATCGAAATAATTTATCATATTTATGATCATAAGGTTTTAGTTCAATCATGAAACACCTTTTAAAAAAATGTCATGAATGTAAATGTCATTGTTGAAAATTATAAGAAATTCTATTTAAACAAAATGATTTATATTTTGTGTTTTTCATTCAATATCTATTACAGTATAAAGTTTCTATATTTTTTTACGTTTATAAAAGATTTTGCTTTTAATCAATGTAACATCTAAATCTAAACCATACATGTACGAGAAGAGATAGTTTTATTCAGTAATTTTATACTATCTATTAATTATACATTTCGTTTCTTAGAAAACTTTTTTCGAGAAATTTCCATCGCTGGAAACTCGATATCACGAAATACGTTACAGTCCCCTCGACTTCAAAATACTGTAGCACGTCTATTGAAATACTTGACTTAATTTATTCCGTGATGATTATTCACGAGAAAAATATCCATCATCAAAGAACCGTTTTCTGTAGAAGAACATCCTCGCGCAGCACTCAATAAGACGGAGTCTTCACTGAAAGCGGCCCAAACAATCCCCATTCACAAATCGTTCAAGTCCTTCACGACCAATAGGTCAGATTTTAAAAGACATCAAGGTGGCGAAAAGCAAAAAGAAGCAGAGTAAAGTAGTGACGAGGAAAAAACGGACACGTTTCTCTAGCGGCTGCAGCGGGCCGACTGATAGCAGAGCTGTTTAGCACTCGTAAATTACGGCTTCGACATGTTCATTAATCATCTTAATTCCATCAGGCTTACCAATGGTGGTCTCATCAGTGAGGATGGGATATCTGTCACAGGAATCGAATTTTCTTGAAGAAGCGCTAGGGACGGGTGTCTTTTCTGTGATTTGGTTGGAAGAATTGTTTCATCCCCCTGTGTGACATGCCTATGAAAATTGCTTTTTTCTGGGGATATAACGTTCAGTTCAAAGGATTGGCGGATTGGAAAGATAGTGTATTCGTAGCCTAATCCGTGGATTATTACTTTTCCTTGAAATTAGAGGTATAGACTGAGAAGAAAAATAAAAGAAAGGAGGAGTTGAGTATGTTAGAGATTAAGTGTAAATCACAACTCTCAAGCGTCGCCCCCAGCCGTGGACCGGTTTCGTCCTTGTTAGGACTCATCAGCACGGCATAGAAAGGCAACGCAAGAGAGCGGAGGGCAAGTACTAGTTTAGCCGACTATAACTGAAAAAGTGGTGACCATTGATGTCCTCAAGTCAGATTGATTAGTCAGATTCGAGTCCTGTTCTGGAATGACATGGCATTCCTAGAACAGATTTAATTCCAGAAAGGCAAGGTAAATGAAAGGAGTATTTCACCATTATCGCTGGTTAGCGGACAATAAGTGTTAACTCTCACAACTCTCAAGCGCTCTTGGTCCACGGTTGGAGGTGACGCTTGAGAGTTGTGAGTTTACACTTATTGTCCGCTAACCAGCGTAATGGTGAAATACTCCTTTCATGTTAGAGATTGTTTCTGAATTAAATGTTTAAAGATAGTAATATAATGAATAAGTGAAAGAGACAGTGTAAAGGAATGAATAGTTTAGTTGGGTATTGTGGGAAAATGCTTGAAAGAGAAGAGAGAGAGAGTAAAAGTGTAAAGAAGAAAGTATGACTAAGAAAGAAAGCTTTCGGGTAGGAAAAAGTGAGGAGGAAAAATGAGTAACTTAGTTGGAAATTGTGGAACAAGGTGTAAAAGATAGAGAGTAAAAGGGAGAAAGAGAGAAAATGTAAAAGAATTATTATTTAATTGAGAGAATTGCTTGAGGAAGGTATGAAAGACAATAAAAAATTGAATCAGTTAGTATGGCAAAGAACGAGAGTTTGAGATAGAGATAGAGATGAAATAAAAAAGAAGAAAGTATGACTAAGAAAGAAAGCTTTCGGGTGAAAGTGAGAAGGAAAAATGAGTAACTTAGTTGGAAATTGTGGGACAAGGTGTAAAAGATAGAGAGTAAAAGGGAGAAAGAGAGAAAATGTAAAAGAATTATTATTTAATTGAGAGAATTGCTTGAGGAAGGTATGAAAGACAATAAAAAATTGAATCAGTTAGTATGGCAAAGAACGAGAGTTTGAGATAGAGATAGAGATGAAATAAAAAAGAAGAAAGTATGACTAAGAAAGAAAGCTTTCGGGTAAGAGAAAGTGAGAAGGAAAAATGAGTAACTTAGTTGGAAATTGTGGGACAAGGTGTAAAAGATAGAGAGTAAAAGGGAGAAAGAGAGAAAATGTAAAAAAATTATTATTTAATTGATAATTGCTTGGGGAAGGTATGAAATACAATAAAAAATTGAATGAGTTAGTATGGCAGAGAACGAGAGTTTGAGATAGAGAGGAAATAAAAAAGATAATATTAGAGAGAATAAGACAGATAACGTGATATAGAGAATTACAAAGTAAGTAAGATAGAAAGAATAAAAGCATTAGGAAAGTGAGAGGTATTTCCCGGAACAGCGTTCCGGGCGCACTCCGGTCCGCTGAAGAGGCCCTTCTGGCGATTGGGGGGTGCAATTACGCCATCTCGCTAATGCTATAATTGAGGGCTAGCTGCCCACCTGATAGAGACAAAATCTGGCAAAAATAATAAGCGAGGCTCCAAATAAAACAAAGGAAGTGACGGCGGGCCAAAAAGAAAACAAACGGCCGGCCTAATGATGCGTGAGCGAGCGCTAAGCCACGTGTTCCGACATGATTCCGTTTTTTTGAGTTCGTGAGCAATTTCGGACCTAAGTGTTTGATAGCGGTGGCGATACTGCAGTGATCGACTGGCTCGATTCTTTTGCCGCCGCCGTAGTAATCTTTTTGGATTCGAATGGTGGGCGGTTACGGGTTGGAAGCAATCTTCGCGTGATGTGGAACTTATGGAATTTGACCACTGGACACACTATGGAGAGGGTGAAAGTGGTTTGAGAGGTCGAATGATGAGAGAGTTATTGTTTATGCTAAAGAAAAATTATTAAGGCGTCTCAGAACTCTTAACTATGTTAAGGGTACCTCGATTTTCGAACTTGTATTTTGTATTACACAAAAACTAAATTCTGTAAAAAATTGCAATTTTTAATTATGTATCAATACACAAATACCCAAAATTTCAAAAAGTTTTGATAGTTTTCATAGGAGTAATCAAAAAGGTAAAAAACTTCATATTCTTTCACTCTGCGCAAGATATTTCAAAAACTATTCAAGTTATAAACATGAAATTGGGTACAAATACTAATCTTCGGGTACTTAAAAAAGTTATACCTACTATTTAAAAAAATACTGTAAAAGTATTATCAATCACGAATTTTAAAAATAAAGTTATTTTAACTCGTATGATGTAAGGATTAAATGTTGGGTATAACTTATTAAGTACTTTAAGACGAGTATGTGTACGCAATTTCTTGTTTATAACTTGAATAGTTTTTGAAAAATCTTGCGCAGAGTGAAAGAATTTTTTTTCCTTTTTGATTACATAAAAACCCTCAAAACTTTTTGAAATTTTGAGTACTTATGTGTTAATATAAGTTATTAGGGGGTAAAAATTTCCAAGATTCTACAGAAATTAGTTTTTGTGCAATATTAGTTTGAAAATCGAGATTCTCTTTGCAGTTGAGTTACTTTGCATCCGAGGCCCCTTAGTTATCCTCAAAATACCGAAAAACGTTATTCAATAACTCGTGTTATCAAATGACAAGAAGTGATTTGATAAATTGAGTGAAGCTATCGATAAAAGTTGTTAGTAGTAAACTTTTTTGAGAATTCAATTTTTTCTGCATATAACGAATTTAAAAGGTTTGGTTCGTAATTTTTTCTAAGGTGCAATATTTTACTGTTATGTTTCATTGCATCATATCTGCACTAAATTTTATTTTAATTCATGTTAATAGTAATAATAGTTGTTAATTAATCTTTAGTTTAAAAAGGACAAAAACATAACAAAATATGAAGGTGAAACGTAAATCGTGGTAAAGTTTGTTTTGCTGTATACTGTCTACTATGAAGGAAAATATAGTTTTACAGAGATCACACACACTCAAAAACAAATTTGGCAATTTTGAATCTCTATAACTTTTAGAAGATGATTAACTTCATTACCATTGTTTTAAGTGACTTGATGACTTAAAACATTTACTTAACTACATTTAAATTAAATTTATTTTTATTTAAATTTCTATCATTACGTTTTTGTTGTAAATTAAGCGAATATAAAATTTTATTTTTAATTTTATTTCAGTGAAAAGAAAATTTTTAACGGTATTTATTGAACTCAATTGATGACTTAATCTCAATCTATATTTTTAACTCAATTACTGTTAATTTCTCTAGTGTTCACATTTGTACAATTAACTACACTAGGGGGAACATTATTTATTTTTAATACAATTAATAATTGACTTTTCATTATACGTTCTAAACTAACTCAATGACTCATATTCATTCTATTTCATAATTTAATTTTTCTGAGGATTTTATTTTAAAATTTATTCTTTAAACATTAAACTGCGCGAATTTAAAAGTTTAATTCATACTTATCCAAATTTTAACGATACAAAACGACATTTTATCCATAGTTCTAAGTTTTGAAGATGGAAATAAATCTAAACAACATTTTTCGACTCAACAAAAGTTTTGATCAATTAATTTACTAAGATAATTTTAAGTTTCCGATAAAAATTCGGTGATTTTAGAACAAAAATTCTACCATTTAATTCACTCATTTTTTTAAATATTGGGTTTTGGACTTATTCTCTTCTTCAAACCTATGATTCAATCTGTTGTGTCGATTTTTAAAATGTTTTATTATACTCGGAATATTTGTCTGAAATTCTGTAATCAAAATTCACAGTGCACACTAAGTAAAGGTTTTCGAAGTTTTAATTTGAAAAAGTTTCAGAGGGGGGAACTATCGAAGCTTTTTTAGTTATTTTATTCATGTCATGTTTGATATGTATAATATTTTTCAATTATTAAACATATCAATCATATCATTCATCGAATTCGTTGGTTGGGTTAAAAATAAGTTTTCCTACATTATATACAACAGCTTCTCTATTTTCTAGCGTATTAAATTCCTTTTCTTTTGCGATTAATTTATCTTTACTTCCAAAACTGGATTTCTTTTTCAATAATAGTTTTACTTAAAACGAAGAAATATCGTTTAGAAATAAATGCAAGAAAAAGAAGCATGCGTTCACTTCATCATTCGTGTATTTATTATTCAATTAGAAAAACAACCAAACTTCGTTTAATAATGCATTTAAAGTTTTTCTTGGAAAAACATGCATTCTTCAAGAAGGGCGCCGCAGAAAACCAATTTTTCCATAAGGTCACCTCAACCATTGCCATGCATGATAGGGGGCCTCTAATATATCAATTACAGAAGATCCAAGAGCCTGGCATAGAAGCCCATAAAGATCGACCCATGCAGAGATGAAATTAGTGCTCCCGCTCGTCCCCACAAATCTGTGAAAATATTTGTCGTCAACCAGCGCTGCATCCCCTTAATCTTAAAATAATGCTCCTGGTCTCAATTTATCGCCTGGTTGCGATGCGCCGCACGCCATATCCATTAAAATAAGAGACAACATTAAATGATGTTTTATCTTCAATTATCTACAAACTTCGTCGTATATCCCGTAAATGATGTCCACATGCTGACGGAATCCCAAAAGCGGGGAGACGCGGTCCGAGGATTCCTTGTGACGGCCGAGGTATGTGACAAAACTCGTTTCGGGCCCTCCAAACCAGTTGGATGTCTAAATATCCATAAACACCTTCCTTTAGGCCTTTGTACCGTTAGGCACGTTGGGGACCGAGTTTTTAATAGCTGTCAAAAGATATTGATGAGGGGGAGCCCTGCATTGCGGTACTGACAATTGCGGTTCGCTCCATCAATGTGTTTTCTTTTATTAGCTGTCAAACGTATCAATATTTACTTTCGGAGGGCCACTGCTATCTACTACTAACACTCCGCACACTGGCAGCTATTGCGGTCCTTCGCAGTTGCGGTTTAGTTTTTTACTATAAAATATTTTAATAACTGTCAAATGCTATTAAATTTATCTGAAAGGGACAACGCTATTTTGCAGCGTTCAATAGTTTCTTTTAACATTTTGCACAATAGTTTCTTTTAACATTGCACAATAGTTGCGGTCCTCCACAATAGCGGTTTAGTAATTTTCTCCAGTATGATATTTTAATGACTGTCAAATGTTTATTAATTACATTTGGGGGCTCGATAAATCCTTTCACAGTATTGCTCCTATTACGATCCTTTACTCTAATAATTAAGTCAGCAACTGCTCACCCTTTTCCTTTTTTTCCCCATAGAACTTTCAGCAATGATGTAATTTTAAAAATTTATAACTTAATTTAACTAACTAATTTGTCTACTTAACTTTAAGAAACTAACCAAAAAATGTAGTAGATTTTAAATGTCAGTAAAGATAAGATAAGCAAATAGAGAACGTCCCTTTCCTCCTGAGGTGCTGTAGATTTTTTAACGCTAATTTCTTCCTTACACAAAACTTTAATAAACACTAAAATATCGAATTTGGACCTTTTAATGAATAACTTGACAAAGAGCGCGACGAAAAAAGAATGGTAGAAAAAAATTAACTAAAAAACTTTTTAACGACAACATTTTTAAAACGGACTAAAAAGTATGAATGATTATCACTAATACCTTTTGGAACGAAAAACTAACGTAGTGCTCGTGTAGTAGATAATTTATCAGCCTTGCAAACTTTATTCACTGTTATTACCTATCTATATTTTGCAATCACCCCAGGTTTTTTTAATTTCAAAGTTTTTTAGTCTTGTGTGGGTAGTCTTTTGAAATAAGCTTTAACGATTATTTGTTTTTCTTATAAAAACTTAAACAGAATAGTTTTTTTACTGGAAAGAAATTCAATAAGATTTTTAAAAATATTGAGCTTTTTAGTGCGGAGGAAGAACAAACGGTATGTAAATATGTTGGAAGGATAACCTTCTCAATTAGCTTATACTGCCGTTGCTGATTATTTGAGTAGTGAGCGTATTCACGGGCGTTAACAACAAAAATTCGATTCCTGACCCTTTAAATTCCAATGTAAAACATCTTTGCTTACCCTTTAAATCCCGTCCCCCCTGGGGTTCAGGGAAGAAAATTTAAACAAAAGAGCGAAATCGAAGTTATATTGTCACCTAACTTGAACTATGTGAAAAGCTTAAAATTTCTAAATAATCGGGGAGTTAGTTAAAAATCTATTTCAACTAATAATAAGTAATGATCGTAAGAATAAACTTCGAAAGAGGTGATTTGAAGAGTAATGAAAAAAAATTTGGAAACTTACGCGGTTCTAAAACAAATGGTCTATCTTTGTTGTTGGCAATAAGGCATTTGGGGGAGGACACTATACTAAGGACCTATTTTAGAGTAAGAGGATTCTTGATTTGGGTTATTTACGGTAATCTCTGAATATGCTCAACAACTTGCTAGAGATTTTTCAGATTTATAGATTTCAGTTCAGTATTTTCAGATTTTTCAGTTTACAAATTTAAATTCATTTTAAATAATTTAAGTGTTACGTAAGTTAAAAATTCAAATTTTAATTTACTAGAAACAATTAGTTTTTGTTAAAAATTGTCACCGAATTATTTTAATTAAGGTTATTTTAAGCCGAAACTAGGGCTAGAGAAATCTAATTAACTCCCTTTTGGATAGACAACTTTCAAAACCCCAATGCTTTGTTTTCCATGGAAAGATTTAGTAGGAAGTCATTCGTTGGTACTTTTCCCCAAATTTTTCCCATACTATCCCCCAACTATCTTTATATTTAAACTACTATAAAATAATATTTTTATTGTTTTTTTGTTGCAGAATCTGATCGATGTGGAATGATTCGGAATCTCAAACTTATCTGAAGCCCCTGGAAAGGGTCAAGAGATCCAAAGAACGGTTATCCTTGTCTAATGTGCGGAATAAATAATTATTTAAAAAGAAAAGTGTTTTTCGGTTGTCAATTATTGTAATTCACTGAGAACGTTGTTATGATTGAGAAGCTTCAATAAAAACTCAGTCAAGTTAAGAATATCTTGCGAAATATTAATAACTTGGGTGTGGAATTTGATCTAACTCCTTAATTATACAAGTCTAAAATGTCAAATAAATAACGATCAAGTTCTGTCAACTATTATAGAAAAGTACAAAATTATGGCTCAAGCATAATTTATTGCATATTTATATCATATTTTTTTATTTCACAGTATTCCATAATTTTTAAAGGCTAGAAAAGGTTCTTTGGGTCGATGAGACTAGATTAGATTTATTTTTATGTGAGAGAATAAAAAGAAGTTTGGAGTCTTGAGTATATTTAAAAATCCTCAGTAGAATGTGACCCGATAGCCTAGTGAGTTAGAGCGTGAGGCTTTGAATTGGAAGGACCCTGGATCGAACACAGTCTACAGCTGTTATTTTATTGGTATATTTTGTCATTCGTAAATTGATATTAACTTTGAAGTATAGTTGGTGAAGGAACGGATGGCATGGTTGGTTAATGCACGGGCATCCCGTTCAGAAGGTTCGTGGTTCGGTCCTCTGAAAATGATCTTTTGCATTTTAAATTTTGAAATATCAACTTTAAATTAATTAGAAGAACTGTCCAAGTGTAGGAACGTATGGCGTGGTTGGTTAATGCACGTGTTTCATGCTCAGTAGGTTCGTGGTTCGGTCCTCTGAAAATAATCTTTTGTATTTTAAATTTTGAAATATCAGCTTTAAATTAATTAGAAGAAATAGGTAGTTGCAGGAACGGATGGCTTGGTGTGTTTGTGCACCAGTATGCTAGATCCATAAGGCCTTCAGATAGAACCTCCCTCGGTTCGAGTCTGAGCCTCTCCCCGGGTATAGCACTCGGACATAAATACAGTTGAGTATTTATAAATTTTCCTGCCTATACAAGGGGGGTGATAACGTTTTTTTCTTCAACCGTTAACTGTAACCGTAACAGTCAAATTCTTTGAAAATATTACTATTTTTCAAGAATTTATGTTTAATTTGGGTAATTCAAGACCATAACTTTTGCCTTGGTCCCGGAAACTTAAGAATCTAAGAGTGTTGATAAAGACTATTAAAGAGTATCCCATCCACAAGCCCCAACCACCTACCCTGGCAGTCTCATTTAACTTAGTAAATTTTTCTTAATTTTTTGATTGGTGACTAAAGCACAGGTTATGTTAGTTGAAATTGAGATAGGTTCAACTTGAAACTTTTTCCTTAATTTTTTGAGTGGTGACTGAAATTCCTTGGACATTAATGCATTCTTGTTCATAAAAATGAAGCAGAACAAATAGATAACAGAACAATTTCTATTCCACAATGTATAAGAGTCTATATAAAATTATCAAGATGTGATACAAAACATGTGTTATTGTCCAAACAGGTTATATTAAGTTACTACTCTTTTTCATAGCATATTTAGCAAGAAAGATTTTTTAGAAACTATTTAAGATGAGTAACCGAATCTTGTTTAGAAGATTACTTTATCAAAATACACGTTTCTTTCTAGTTCCTTCTGAGTGTGTTAGTGATAGTTTTGTGAGTAAGAAATTTCTTATTAAGTTCCACGAGTATCTTAGAAAATTAAGGTCTTAAACAAACATGTTAAATATAGCACTTCAAACTTAACTTCTTAAGATTTCCATCCAATCTATAGGTATTAGAAGATAAGGGGTACAGTCAGTTCCACTAATCTTACTAAGCTCTAGTCCCTCAATAACTAATGATTTCCATCACTTTTTTGCAACAGAGATACGAGAGTATTAGTTTTGTGTGTTTTTTCTGTAGAGTAGAGAGTCAGTTTTGTGTTTGTAGTTTTGTGTAGAATAGCCATTTAGAGTGAATTGCCGAGTGAATGAACACTTGGCATTTGGATTTGCAATTTTCCCTACTTTAAATATCATTTTCAGGGCTTATTCTCGGTCAATTCTTAAAAATAAGGTGTTTCCAAACAGGTTTATATCCTCGACAATATGGGGAAAGTACTTTCAGATAGCAGAAATTGGTAGTTTTGATGGTATTATATTTTAGTTAAAACATTACGATATACCCAGTAAATGAACACTGAGAGTAGTCACCAGTTTTAATATTTTGGAAAAGTTAATAGGATCATTTGGTTTATATATGTTGGAAAAACCAAACAAGTATTTTGAACTTTTTCAAAATACTAGAACTTAGTGACTAATTTCAGTACTGAATGAAGTTTTGTATTATCTTTAACTCTTCAATTAAATTGATAATTTGAACACTAAAAGCATTGTAGCCATAGAACTAGAAGTATGTGTGTGGAGGGAACATGGTCTGAAATTGCTGAAGCCAAAAAAATCCCAACTTAACTGTGCTATTGAGTAATACATCGGATATTTATCGAACTTACTAATTTTTCTCATAAACTATAACTGGTGACTAACTTTGTGTTCCATGAAATTTTGCTTGTTTTTTTTCGTACTCTTCACAAGACCTCTTACCTCTGAATAAAACACAAATAAGTAAGATGGATTCTAGGAAAATTATTTAAGAGGGATGGAAACATTTTATTTGAAAACTTAGTTCAGTAATTTTATATTTTAATCTCAAAAAGTTTCATGGAATATATTATTAATACTCACCGGTAAAAGTATTTTTTCTTCTTTAAATATTTGTTAGTTACAAAATATATTACTCAAGATGGCAACAAAACTTCACGGATGCTTCAACTTTATAGCTAAGTTCCCATTACCGATGCTCCCTCCACCTAATCCTTGCTGTACGCTAATATCGATATATTCACAACGGTCACATAACTAAGGGAACACCTTATTCTCATGATTCTACTAGGCGCTGTTTAAAACTAAATCTGTGAAGCGAACTTTCGAAACAACATGTTTTTGTGGAAAAACCCGGTTCAACAAGAATGTTAACAATCAGTTGTTAAATTTAGTTCTATTCAATAAAAATTTCTTTCTTAATTAAATTGGAATCGTCTAAAGGATTTTTCACATTTCTTTTGAACCTCAAAATAAGATACTTTCGACTTTGGTTATGACTTAAGTTAAGAAATGAAACAGAATACATTGTAACTATCTAACAGTTTAAGAAGAAAAAAATACTTATAACTAGGTATTAATAACATTATCATTTTAACAGCAAACAAAAACAGACAAGTCCCAAGCATCATTTTCGAATCGGTAAAAAAATACTGCACCCAGGATGAAGTAAGTACAGGGCCGGACTGGCCCTGGTGGCCAGGTGGCGATCGCCACCCAGACGGGGGCCATATGAAAAAGGGGGCCCTAATAAAAACTTGGATATTTCAAAAATAAATTCAAATTCCAGAAATTCAAATTGTGGGAGGGCCACCGAGAGGGGGGTAGAAACAATAGGGCCCGGCGGTCTAAGGGGGCCCCTTGAGAAATGTAGAATTTTTTTTACATTAAACCGCGCTTCTGGGGTTTAGGGTCCAGTTTCCAGAAATTTTATGGGGGGCCCTAGACTTGTAACTTGGACTTCGGTACTCGGAAGTGTAATATATTTACAACTTTTTATAGTAAGTTCGTCAAAATGAAAAAAATTCCAACCATAAAAATTATATTAAATTCCTAGAAATGTGTGTTCGAAATTCGAATTAGGTGTACCAAAAACGAGTTGAAAACATGCTTTTTAGAACTAAATTTTCAAAAAATTTCTGGGGAAGGACCCCAGACCCCCCTGATCTAAAATACACAAAAATAAGACAGAACTCTGAAAACAAATTTAAAATTCTGGATGTATCAAAGATAAATCCCTATTTTTAGGGTCAAATTTCTGAAACTTTTCTGGGAGAAGACTTCCACATCCCCAATTTTTACTTGCAACTCTATCATTCACAATTTGCTCCATATTAAGAGCATCAAAATGCACAAACTGTATCTAAAATTTATAAGATAAAAATGTTAAAAAATAGGGGGGTCATAATGAAGTCTGCCCACCTGGGCCCCCTGCTAGCCAGTCCGGCCCTGAGTAAGTAGACCACCAACTATTAATTCGGATTTTAAAAAGTGGGTCTAGCGCGCAGTTCTTAAAAGTTAGGAGACAACTTTTTTGTATAAAAAAACTGGTTCATGTAATAACCACTTATAAAATAAAAACAAACTGTATAACCGGAAAGGAAGGATTGGTTTGAGAATTTCAACTGTAATCACCCCACCATCAACAAATAGTTAAAATCCACCCAACCATAGAAACGCTCAATTAGTCTAAAATAAAACCCATTCAAATGCCTCCTTCTTAACGGTTCGCTCATTAATTCATCTCCTTCCCTGGAATCATTGTCTTTAGAGCGGATCACGCATGCAGCAGAAGCTTTATGTAACGCACAATTCGCACACCTTGGAAGTATTCCACCAATCGGCGCGGTCAGCTCCGCCCCATGGAAGCTTCTTGGCTGCTGGACACTCCCAAGCCGTGTAATAAATGCAATTCCATTTTCCCACACGCTCTAGTTTTGTCAACGTCATCATCAGATAACTATCGCGCAGCGCCCATACACACTCATCAGATCTGTGGTGCAGCCGCGATCGCGTGTCTTAATGACTTGCGACAAGAGGGGAACATCTGCGTTGATGGCTGCTTGCTGTTATTAATGACGACGCTTGAAAACTTTACTGCCGAAGCTTCTTAAAAAGCCCACCAGGATGAGTTATGGGCTTGAAGAAACGCCGAGTGCTGCACTGTGCCTTGAGAAATTGCCTTTGCTCTTGCGTACTAGGAGCTCTTAATAGTTTTCTTCATTACCAATAGTTACACCTAATGGCTGGGCTGAAGGAAATGGGCTTTCACTTAAGTTTGATGACCGATCAGCAGATTGGAATCGCTTCTGAACTTGACCGGAGTTTTTCACACTTTCACAATCCAGTCTTTGGTTTGACCAGGTTCTTTTGCTCTGTTGCGATTCGAAGAAATTTGGCAAATCATCGGGACAACAATTTGCCAAAGGGGATATATCCTTCATATAGGATGATTTGAAATAACGAAATATTTTTTTGACCATAGAAAATGACTAAAAATCACTTACAAATGACCAAAACCATATACTTCCTCCAAAATTCTAACAGTACATTTCCCTACCCATCTTTGAAAGATGTGAGCAAGAGCTCTGATTGGTTGGACAGGTAATTGTTATTCCCAATAATACAGAATAGTGGAGACCAAAACTACTAAGGAATTTAAAATTAAAAATACTAGAAAGGTTACCCTGTATGCAACCATTGGGTATTGCACCCTGCACCCCTGAAGAAGTTGCGCAATGGTTGCATACGTTAAAATCTAATATATTTCATTTATAATTTTAATAGTAGAGTTACAAATCTTATGAAATGGAATTAAGGTGCCTGCAGCAACAATGAGTATTGCTGTTGGAGTTAGCTTATTGTTGCTGCAAACACCTCAATTTGGAACTATGCATTTTAACAACTTTTTCAACATTTCGTGGCTTTGAACTGTTATAAGAGCAAAACATACCAACTTTTATCGAGGTAAAAACATTATTAACAGAAATGACTTTTCAATTGTTTCAGCGTCTGACTGGCCCAATTAATTATGATACATCACTCGAGTTTTTCTCTAATTACAAAACAGTGACTCCTAATGCGGTAATTGCGGCAGCCAGAGAAAAGGAGCCTTTGGTGGCGCGTGTAGGAATGAGTGGTGGGACCGAGATGCCCACCGAAATTTCAATGCTGCTGCGAGGATGTTGACCCACCCGAGGTCAAAACACAAGCCACTTGTTTCGAAAATTATTCTAATTTGTCGGGGCACTTAAAAGAATGAGGTACAAGCCATTTTTTCCCCAAACGGAATCCGAAGTGAGATAAGATTCTGATGCATTTGGCAGTCCTGATGGCTCAATTCATCATCATCTATTACCCAGGCAACGATCAAAATGCCGAATGTATACACAAAATGCGTTCGATCCCGAATGAGCGGATACATTCCGATAGAAAGTTTCAGCTGTATTTAAGATCCTATATTAACATGAATGATTGCGATAGGGCGAGATCCGCCTCATTGCAGGGGGTGGCAGGGGTCACGAAGGGGATTGAATATTTCAAATCACAATATCGAGTGCAATTTTGGAAGGGAGGCCTTGGAAGGGGCAATCGAACGTTTCCGAAGCCAAACAATGCCAGCCTCTTGACGATGGGCGGTCATGAAATCTTTCATCGTCTTCTAGTTATTACACGGTCTCCAATGAGAAATAGTATCTGCATTTCTCTATCTATACTACCTGTCAAATTCATTTTGAATAACGCCAATAAAGATTTTTCGATTTTAGTTTTAAGGTTGGAACGAAAAAAAGATCTAGTATATTGATGGTATAGAAATAGCGACACCTTGTACTGACATCGAGATGTCGAAATCCCACATTTTTAATTTATAGCTATGCAAATCTCGCTTTTCTACTTGGGCAGAAGTAGATCTGTGCCAAGACGGCATAATAGAATCGGCAAGTACTGTCATAAGTATTCCATGTCACAAAAGAGTTGAGTCATGGATACGGCATCATCATCATGAAGGCATATATTAGTAAGGTTACTAAATTAGTTGTACGTAATTTAGCAATTTCACTTTAATAATGCACCGCAGATGTAGTTTTACTTCAGTTTAAGCCTCGATTTTATTGTTCATGTTAAAAAACTGAAATTTTAAACAAATCAGATTACAGATATTTTTCATTCAGAGGAAAGGGTTGTACTGCTTAAAAAGGCAAAGTATTTCTGTAAAATCCTTAGCCCCGAGTACTTGACTTTGAAAACGATAACTGGTGGGAGAGTAAATTTTCCAAGATAGTATGAAATCCTAAGGTGCTGTAAGGTTTTATTATTTTGAATGTAAAGTATAAAAAATTAGCCCTCTAAGCAAAAGAAAAGATAGGGGTTACATTTCTCAAGAGGTTTATGAAATATCTAACAAAAACTTTGTTCTATTACACATTTTAGGACTGCAGTAGTGAATAAAATGCAAAAGCAACTAAAAAACTATGAAAGGAGTATGACTAAACAATTTTATAACAAATTATCATTTTTAAGTTCTCTCGTTCTCCCTCTCATCCTCTCCTTCAACTCCCCCCCTCATTTTCTGTTCTATTTTCTTTTTAATTCCATCATGGTAAAGGGTGCAAAGAGGTTAAAGCAGCAAGCAAAGGAAGCAAGCACTGATGAAACTACTACGCTCCTTTGGAATGACACGGTTCTAACTTCTATGGCGATTCGAAGAAGTTAGAAACTCGTCAAACCAAATGAGCGAAGTTATCTAGCTAGAAAAAGTACAGGTGGGCTGCTTTTCTTTGGGTAAACCTCTAAACTGGTCTTTAACATACCTTTTCTCACTAAATCCATGTTGTTATACAAACTGTGGCTAAAATGTCAGGTCTCATTCAAAACAGTTTAACATCTACAGTAAAAGCATGTGTGCAGCGATATTGTTTCTGATGCGATATATGTGCCTATAATGAGGGTAATTCTTTTAATCTCCGCAGAGTTACAATTAACTAAATCATTAATTTCTATAAATAAGTAATTATTATATCAATTAACATTGATTGATTAACATTAATCAGTGATTCAATTAACATTGATCAGTGATTCTCAACCGGTGGCCCGCGGACTATAATGGTTCATGAGAAGAGTTTTTGAGCAATATGCATTGAAACAAGATGAGGTGAGAGACATTATACGTTTTAATGGCTAGATATGATTATTTTTTTTTTTTTATTTCTAATGGGCGGGTACTAGGATATTATCCTTTTACCACTGAAAATGCCCTAAGGAGTACCTACTTAGCGTTACCCAGCGAGCACCTGTGGATCTAAGCCACGGAGGTGAAGTACTGTTGCCCGCGCCACACACACATTCACTAGCACAACCCCTTTTTACAGGGGGGCCTCATTCATTCATCACACAAGGACAGATATTAACATCCATGCCAAACGGGGATTCGAACCCCGGACGTACGGCTTCGCAGTCAGATACGCTAACCACTCGGCCAGCACGTCGGCTAGATATGATTATCTAAGTATTAATTTTTTGGGGGATAAACGTCACCACTAAAAGTATTAACAAATACTTTACGTAACTATGAAGGTCAATATTTGAAACTGAAAAAGCTAAATAGTGCAACTCTGTCAGGGTTGGCATTAAAATCACAACAATGCAATCTAATGGAAGAGTATTCAGCAATTAAAACATTCTTAAAGAAAAATCTAAAAGTGGGTAATTTATAGCATTAAAATATATTACTATCTTTAGGTTTATGCCTTCGATTGTAAAAAAGGTATTTTTAAGGAGATTTCACCAAAATTTGATATAAGTAAATGATATATTGATCACATAAAACGATACATTTAGCGTTAAGTTAAATGAGAGTGATCGGAACCATTCAATTTCGGTAAAATTACCCGATTGATAATATTAACCATGATCATATTAAATGAAGCCGACTGTACCAGATTACTTGAAATTCCTCTATTTACCATCTTCGTTTGAAGCTAAAAAGAAAAGTAAAAAAAATTTGTTACTTAAAATTCCCTCCCTACAACATCGTTTTCGCAAGCCCCAGTTGATGATAGTCACATGTGAAACACCAGCAACAAGAATTTCCACGAAATGAAAAACGGATTATTTTAAAGTCCGAGGGCCCCCTATCGTTGGCAAATATTGAAATATATAAGTGGGCTTCCGTTCCCAATCAAACCCGTAATAAGCTTAGGCAAACGCATAAACAGTTTGGGCTAATGATATCTAATTTGTGGAAATCTGCTGCAAACGCATCCTTTTCCACTAGCATGTCTTTTTCAATCCTTGTTTTAATGATCAATTAACGTCCCAATCCAAGTGCGAATATCCGTGCATGACTAATAGATCGATTCCTTGGTCCGAAGAAGTCGTCAGACAGATTTTATCAACGAGGGAGAGCTGGCGATATTCATTTGTAGTCAATGATGTCCCTGTTTTGCATAGCCCTCGGACTACAATGTGTAATGTATTACTCGATTCTTACATGTGGAATGCTAAACAGGTGCCTACAGGAATATTAATTTGTTTTTATTTTAATAGGTCCCGATGCATAAAGATCAGGCCAAAATGCTGCTAGTACAAAGCTTTAAAAAATGCAAAACCAGAGAGGTGTCTATAGCTAATGGAAGAATTTATGGTCTGCGAAGTTGCATCAAGGATAAGCGGGGCCCTTATTTTTCGCCGAATCTGGGGTTGTTTTATGTCTGGGTGGAAGTTTATGCACCCATAAATTGATCTTTTTCTCTTTCCCACATTCTTCAAATCAATAGGAGCTGAGTTTGAAACGATTATGGCTCGCGGGAGAAAAGACCGGTAACTTCTGTGGACCGGAGTGAAAAAATAAATATCCCGAGACCAGCGTGACCTATAGTTTAGTACAAAACAATATTTTTAGTTAAAATTACAAAATGTTATGTCGCATGATCAATTGAAAAGTTACTCAGCAGTGCTGAACATTAATGAGTATAGCGGGAGTTTTAAATACAATGCAAGCCAAGTTTTCAATGAAGAAGTTCGACTGCTAAATCTTATTTCAAAGTATTTTATGATAAATTGCGAACAAAACACAATTCCAAAATCCAAGGCTATTCACAAATTATAAAGGGAAGGGGAATTTTTCAAATATTTAGTTAGGACAACACATTTAAAACTTTTTTACATTGGTGTTTAGAATGCTAGAGAAGGCTTTTCTTCCACTTCTAGTTATTTAATGGTGATAAAATATAATTGAATTAAAATGTATCAAATATGGGTTTAAATTTAGTTTCAAAACTGTGAGATCACAATGAAAGAGGGGCTCGTTCAAATATTAATATATTACGTAAAAGTTAAGAATATTTTGTGTGTCACGAGAGAAGGAAATATGCACTGAAAAAAAATATTTCGAAAAGTTTTTGGCGAAAAATATATATCCGTATGTCTAGAAAAAGTGCCTTTTCCCCGTGAATTTATTTTTTTTGTAGAGAATTATGATTTTATGAAATCACCACTAAAATAATAAATTTAAAAAGCAAGTATGAGCAAGTCAAAATTTCGCGTGATTATTTAGTTTAAAAGGTCAATATTCTTTTAGATAGGTGTAATAAGTTTGCCGGAGCCGTCACAATGTCATTACAAATTATGAAATTTGTCGTAAATTATATTGATTTTTATAAAAAAAAAAGGTTGCCTCTTGTAACTAATCTAAAAGAAAAATTTAAGCTTCTTCAAAAATTATGGAAAGTTTCTCTCATTTAACAGAAAAGAAAATAGATGTTTCCTCAACCCCCCTTAAAAGGTTAAAATCTATTATATACAAACGGTTTTTCTTCGAATTTTTTTTAACTCACCCAGAGAGGTCCCGGATTGATGTAGCCTTAAGAGTCTCAAAATGAGTTAAAACATCAATTTTAGGAGCAAATTCCAAAATTTTCTGGGGGTCTGGGGGTAGACTCCCAGACTTAACTTGGGATTCACCATGTCAGCACAATTTTGAATTTTAGTGCACCAAAAATAATCCTATGAGTAAGTCGTCTAAAACCTAACCTTTAAAAGTACTCATAAAGAGGTACCTAAGAAAAAATGTAGAGTTTAAAGTAGTGTTGGGCTAAAGTTTTCAGGTATCGGATACTTTTTAGCACTCTTTTGAAATTAAGTACAAATATGGTTTAAAAAATTCAATAATTTTTCTCGCGAACTGAAAGTATCTATAATTCTCAAAGGTACATATAGACCACCCTGCTAGGGCCAATCTATAAAAAACTAAAAATTAATGAAGAGGGGAATTTAAAAATACAAAAAAAAAACAAAGGCTTATAAAAAGTGAAGTGGGACATACGTGACTCAATGCGGAAAAAGAGTTTTTTGAACTGGAAAATGAGAACAGGCTTCGTTAAATCAACGGCAGATATATTTAAGAAAATTTCATTGAAATTTTTTAAAGAATTTGTCAATAAAGTATCGATACTTTTAGGTATAGATTACACTCGATTCTTTTAGGTATCGAATACTTAAGTACTTGGTTTCGATACCTACTCATCACTACTAGTCAAAGCCACCCCCGAAACAAAAGTCTGGTTACAGCCCTGCGAATTCAAAAAGGTCTCTCTCCAGAGAAAGCAAGCGAGAACCAACAACAAAAGCAAGCGTTTCTAATATACCCTCTGCGCTCTCCCCTTGTAATTAACGCTGGCCCAAGTAGCAAAAACAATACTTGATGAGTTTCGGAGCTGTTAAGAGATGCCGTTCTATTAGAGGGAAGCGAGCGGAGTGTTTATTTGAAGGAATACATAAATACAGAGAAAAAAGCAGCGGAGTTCCTGACGTACGGTAATGGATGCGATTCTATCGTGACAATTCTTTTTCCTATCAGGATGCTTTGCAGAAGGGTCAATCCATATCAAGTGATCCAGAAAAAACAGAAATGGTCGCTCGACCATTTTAGAATCAAATAATTTTTTGAGGGTTGATTCTTATATCATTGGAGAGTCCAAAAACACCGTCTTTGATTTTTTATCTTTGTTTGATTTTTTATGGCAGCCATCGAAAAAGCTGATTTTTGCGTTTGTAAGGGTTTCTGTTAACTTTTGTTACTCCTGACTGGTTTAAGTTAAATCCATGCAACAAAAGCCATTTTACTCAGAAAGATACATCCTTCAAAATTTTTGGTACAATTGTTTGGAGAATCGTGTCCCAAATATAGAAAAACAGCCCAAAAGAAGAACTTTAAAAATGAGGATTTTTCAATTTTCGAAGGCGTAGTATTCCCAAAAGATCTATATTTTCCAAATGTTTTTTGTAGACAATGTGTAGCCTACTTACTGGACTATATTATGAAAAAAATTCAACTCTGGTATTTTGTTCTTTTTTGTAGTTATAGGCCTCCAAAGTTGGAACATTTCAAAAAATTCAATCTTTAACCCTCTATATCTCTGTTGGAACAAAGTTTAAAAATCTGAAATTTTTACAGGTAAACCCTCACTAGGGTATCATCCAACTGTAAAAATTTCACTTTTGGTATTTGCTTTCAAGTGGAGCTATGAACCTTCAAAATCTGATGATTTCAAAAAAATCCTTACTTTGACCCTCTATATCTCTGGTGGAACAAAGTTTAAATGTTTGAAAATTTCACAGGTTACTCCTCACTTAGGTATTATCCTCCTATAAAAATTTCATCTTTGGTATTTACTTCTATGTCAAGTTACAGGACCATAAAAACGTTATGTTTCAAGAACATTAAACTGAAGAATGAGGGTATCGTTACACTAATGGATTATCATGTTCCCAACTAAGCGTTTTTACGGTCCTGTAAATTGACTTAGAAGTAAATACCAAGGATGAAATTTTTACAGGAGGATAATACCTAAGTGAGGAGTAACCTGTGAAATTTTCAAACATTTAAACTTTGTTCCACCAGAGATATAGGGGGTTAAAGTAAGGATTTTTTTGTAATCATCAGATTTTAAAGGTTCATAACTCCACTTGGAAGCAAATACCAAAAATGAAATTTTTACAGTTGGATGATATCCTAGTGAGGGTTTACCTGTAAAAATTTCAGATTTTTAAACTTTGTTCCAACAGAGATATAGAGGGTTAAAGTTTGGATTTTTTGAAATGTTCCAACTTTGGAGGCCTATAACAACAAAAAAGAACAAAATACCAGAGTTAATTTTTTTTCATAATATAGTCCAGTAAGTAGGCTACACATTGTCTACTAAAACATTGGGAGAATATAGATCTTTTGGGAATACTACGCCTTCGAAAATTAAAAAATCATCATTTTTAAAGTTCTACTTTTGGGCTGTTTTTCTATATTTGGGACACGATTCTCCAAACAATTGTACCAAAAATTTTAAAGGATGGATCTTTCTGAGTACAATAGCTTTTATTGCATGAATTTAAGTTAAACCAGTCAGGAATAACGAAAGCTAACAGAAACCCTTACAAACGCAAAAATCAGCTTTTTCGATGGCTGCTATAAAAAATCAAATAAAGATAAAAAATTAAAGATAGTGTTTTTGGACTCTCCAATGATATAAGAATCAACCCTCAAAAAATTATTTGATTCTAAAATGGTCGAGCGACCACCTCTGGATCACTTGATATGGATTGACCCAGAAAGGTTTGCGGTGTAATTGGCGCTTTAGTAGAAGCGCCGTATCGTGCGCCAGATGGCGACCATTATTTGATCGGAAATCGGAGTCTGCTAATTGAAATGACGACACAGCTTTTGCTTTTTCAATTAGCGGGTGGTGGGACCCGGGAGTTGACTCGGGGATGATAGATAACTCGGGGGTTAAATGAAGGAATTTCCATCAACTCTCGAGTGTGGATCTTTCGGACGCCATACCAAACCATTAAAGGCGTGGCTGAGACCGTTTTGGTTATTTTGAACTTTTTATAATATGGAGAAGTTTGGTTGTGTTTGCCTGGTCTGTTTGGCTTCTCTTCCGTACGAAAATTACTAACTGCATTAGTGCATGTAATATAGCAAATGCATTGATGAATGGCAAAACAACCGATTCGATTTTGATATTCATTAATCTTTACATTATAGGAAACAATTAATGAGAAAGAACTCCAAATAATATGCATTCAAAAATAATTTAGGTTCAATGAAAATAAATTACAATCGACAACAAAATTTTGACCAAAAATAGCAATGGGTAATTCCAGTATTTTTATTTTATCTTTTCATACGATGAAAGGGTATCCAAGAGAGGAATATAAGCGCAAAAACTTTTGAATTACGATGCTTATTTATTTTCTAATTTCATTTCAAAGTTTGACTTTAAAATCTTTCTGCTTTCAAAAAATGTTGGTTTGCCCATTTCAATCTAGTCACACACCTCAATCACCCTGTGGCTCCGGACACAGTGAGCTAAAATCATCGCGCGACCCATTAAGATCATAATTAAACTGCGGGAAGAAGGAAGGAGACTCGAGAGGAGATGTAGTAGACTACTTTTGACAACAACCGGCCACTGCCGGGCTTGTCAGTGAGACAGGAGTAATGTACTACATCTCTTGTGGTTAGGGGAGGTCAATTAACGAGAACAAAAGAGTTCCCCTCCTCTGAAGGGATATAGGTTGCATCTAGAGATTTTTACCAGGACGATTGTGAGGACGATGAGGAGGGGAACATCTTTTGTTCGCTAGTTGACCTCAGCTAACCACACAAAGGGAAGGGAATATTATCAATGCTCTTAATCTCCCCCGAATGCCCGAAGGAGCCTCGTCGTTTTGTGTGGTTAGCTGAGGTCAATTAGCGAACTAAAGATGTTCCCGTCCTCATAAATCTTTCACTCTAGACAATCTTCGGGAGAAAATATCTAGATGCACCCATATGGGTGCATCTAGAGATCGTTTCCCCGTTGATTGTCAAAACGAAAGATTTATGAGCAGGGGAGCATCTTTTGTCCGCTAATTGACCTCAGCTAACCACACAAAACAACCAGGCTCCTTCGAGCATTCGGGGGAGATTAGGAGCTTTGATAATATCGCCTTCCTTCTGTGTGGTTAGCTGAGGTCAATTAGCGGACAAAAGATGCTCCCCTGCTCATAAATCTTTCGTTTTGACAATCAACGGGGAAACGATCTCTACATGCACCCAAAACCCCTAACCACACAAAGAGATGGGGGAGATTATCAAAGCCCGAAGCCGCGTGGTCGAGCCCATCGTCAAACTCTAGACTGGCGCTAATGGGTCGTGCGATAATTTTAGCTGACTGTGACCGGAGCCTACAAATGATTCCGTTCTCAATTTGCGGTCGGCCCCTCCCGAGAGAGGGGAAGGGAGAGCAGCGGGGGGTCACCGCCAAGGCCACTTGTCAAGGCGGCAAGAGGACAGCTAAGAATTTGCTCGCGGCCCTTTCATGACAATATGCAAATCGCGCCGCCGCATTTCTCACCATCATCACAACTCTGGGGCGGAATAAAAGGCCAGATTGTAGGTGGTTAGAGCCCCTTTGGGTGCTTGCTTGTTTGGTTTAGTCATCGCTTCCGTTTCCCGAGGGGCGTAGCTTTTTCATGAGGATCCTATATTTAACGATTGCATATCTTTTGGGGGCTGTCGGAAACTTGTGGCTCTATGAAAACGACTCTCGATTTGAGAGTCTTTTGGTCTTATTTTTGTGGTCAGCTTTAAAAATGGGGTTATTATTGGCACACCTATCGCCGATTTTAGAAGTATTTCTACTTCAATCAAGGTTCGTATTTTTTTAAGAAAAAAAATTTGGGTGGGGGGGCGAGCGATATACCTATCTTTTGCAACTTTTATTTCAAGAACTTGTGTCTTGCAGTGCGTAACAATTTCATCAAGACCAGCATATTTTCATATAGTGATTAATGGAAATTAAAGTTAATTTATTAAATAGCTATTATTTTCATTCTTAACTATTCAAAAGGGTAAGGTTATGCTTTGCAACGAAAAATTGACATAACATACAGTATTTCATTGGAGAAAATCATATAATTTCTCGTGGAATAAAAATATTAAAAACTTCTATTAACAAGCAAAAAAAAATGTGTTATTAACTACAAAAGAATTAAGCACAGGCAAAATGGAATATAATAACATACAATGTACAAATATCTTGAAACCATCCCATTTACATAGCCCAAAACTAAATTTGTGCAAGTTATTAGTTACAAAAATGGTTACAGAAACTAAAAATTTTTATGATATTTTAAAGTAAATTAACCTATTTTTATTTCAAAATGTGAGAACAACTAAATACTTTTCGAAAAAAAAAAACTATAGATAATGATTTACAGTAATTGTATTTATATTGCATTAACTCAAAATCTAAATCCCCAACAGTAAAAAATATATTGTTTATAATGTTTATATTTTAGAAGTTAAATTTCAAGTCCCAAAAACTACAATAGATGATTTTTAAGAGCTTTCTTTCTAATAAAAATGTTAAATAATACTCGTACTTAAATAACATTATAGCTTAATATTTCAATGTAGTACCTATAATCTACACATCATTATATACAAACTACCCCTTAATACTTATATTTGTATTACTTCTTTACTTGATATTAAACCTCTGAAGTCCGTTTTATTTAAGCTTACCGATTTTCCTTTGTCATCTTGTAAATAAAAAAATATTAAGTTCGTAAGCCTTTTAATTTCCTGCTAAATATAGGTGAAGTTTGGGCTACGATTAGTTTTACACTTTCTACAAAAAGAAGCTTTAAGTACCAAGAATATCGACTCAAAATAAGAAAAACATGATCGTGAGCAAATATTCGACCGTAGAGTAGTTTTTAATGCCCGCTTGCGTGAAGCCAACTTTACAAGTAAATTTGGTTTTACGCACTGACAAAATAAATGAATTAATTCAGGAATGAAAATTTGTCATCTTTCATTGAAATTCCGGATCGATATCCAGTTGCAATTCAGATGATATATTGACTCGTTTTCACTATTATTGTGGTCAAAAGAAGAAATTAAGTTAAGGGATAAATAAGACAAATATAAACTAGAATTCAACCTGAAACATTTTCTGAATAAGCAATGATGGTACATTTATACCAGAGAAGTAGAATAAAGGATTGAAGTAAAATATTAATCCCATACTGATAGATTTGTTTTCCAAGAGTTATAAAACTCTCAAATACATAAACAACAATTATATTTTAATAATTTGAGTCACATTTTAAACGATTCTAACGTTTGGTTCTTGTAACTGAAATTTGAAATCATAACTCTTGTACGAGTGCTTTCGTGAGAACCTTCCTGAATTAATAAGGGAAGTACGGGACTCGGGACAGCCATTGTCATAAACAATATAAATTATCCTATAAGCATCTGTCAAAAAAGATTTGAAGTCTATGATGTAGACTTATGCAGATACCGCATATTATGGCTTAAGTGTTTATGAAGGTTTGTCATGCAAAACAATCAAAAGACGTTATTGTATGAGCAATAACAATTTCTTTCAATGTAAAAAAACTACCGACAGAATAAATATTCCCTGAAGTTTGGTTCACGGACTCCCACAGTTAGTATTGCGACAGAGGATATCTGTGGAAGCCCTAGGGGGTTACCCGAGGCCCTCTCCTCTCACCTGTCAAAACATAGTTTAGAGATAATTCCGCAATTTATGTAATAGAATAATTACCATAATTGGTGGGATATTTTCCGAAAGACTCACTGGGTCTACGCCGAAGGCGGCGAATTTAAAGGGAATGAATAATCTGGAGGAAAATGTTACTTTCAAATACCCTATCGGGTACAATATATCCTTAAAATTAGACTTCTGAAAACTTTAATGCAATATTGAAATTGAAAAATATATGTGAAGCGGAAAGCGAAAAGGGACCTCTTGTCGGCAAAGTTGATTTCGAGAAAAAGCCAAAAAACCGGAAGGTCAAAACTATAGAATTTTTTTCTCTCGATTTTATCAATCCTTGGATCCTTTAGAACCGAATTTTAGCTGTTGGAATCATTCCTTAACTGTGAAAAATAACGAGAGGGTAGCATTTTGAAAGTTTAAGGTCGTTTTTTTCGCGAAATCTACTTATTCTATTAAAACTTTTAATTACTGGCGATTCGTCATTTTTTGAGCTACAAGGATGATGATGGTCTTAAAATCTTCATAAATCTGTACAGATTGAGAAAAAAATAATAACCCCATTTCGACGAATGCCGACAAGAGGTCCCTTTTCGCTTTCCGCCTCACATATATGTAAAAAAATTAATCGAACTATACAAAGAATATGTCACTTTAAACCCATAGCAATGGTCATGAGTTCAACACGACAAGGTTTATGATATGTCTAGGTTTGAGATATTGAACGATCACTGGAAGTTGATTTTTCCTTCTATACCTTTTCCTTCAACAACGTATTTATAGGAATATTTTAAAATGAATACAAGAACAGTCCTTTTCTTAAAAGAAACTAACAGACGCTTTCTCTGACCTACAGTAGATAAATCTCTTGGAAACTATCATTAATCAAAATATACTCGAGTCCACTAGTAGAAATTTCCCGACGTCTCACGGGATATAGATGAACAAATAGCAAAACCTAATCAAATCAGATACTTGGGGCACAGTAGTGCGAAAAACAAGGGGTATAAAAAACCGGATGCCAACGCAGCATGGGTCTTCTTATCTACCCATGGGGTATAGCCAACCTTCGAAAGTCTGGCGATGTAACATGTATTTTCCAGTGGGGTTTTTTCGGTATTCATTTAATTTAACTTCGGAGTCTTCTATTTCATTCTAAGCACAGTTGGGTGTTCTACACGTTTAGGGTCAAAGACAAATGTTTCTCTAACGGTGTTTTAACCTCCAAAGATACAGGATTGAATTTTTTTTTCAATTACCTCAGAAGTTTTCACACTGCAGTAGGCATAAGACGCTACCAATCTGTTTACCTTAATTGTATTGGTATAGGTTTTAAGGCTCCCACTAACTGTTTTAGACCAGCGCCCACATCTCAAAAAGTTTTCTCCCCTTTTCTAACTGAGAATCCCCCCTTTGCAGGTTTTATGATGATTATTATAGTAATCAAACTGAGTTAATAATTATTACTGAGTGAGTACTTATCTTTAAATAATAACACTTGTTCTAAGTAAAGACCCAGTCTTGGATCATTCATTGACTCTGACGTAATTATTCAAAACTATATTAGAAAACCATCCTTTGAAATTAAATTATCGAAGAACACTCGTTAAAATATGAGAAACAATTACAAAATTTAATCCACAAGGCAGTTTTTCTCAGTCCAGATCTGGATATCGCAAAATATAATTTCTGTAAATTTATCAAAGTACTAAATCATTAGTCTGTTTAAAAGTTTTATGTATTTTAATTAATTTTTTAAAAGACCCGTTTGGCCCCAATGTATACAAATGTTTAAAAAACCCACTCAGTGTTCTAGAAATACCCAATGCCCCCTTTCATTACACCTTATTCAATTTTCTCTGGTCCCACAACAATGCACACATTTTAAAGTCAGGATCCTGTTTTAAGAATTTTGTGAAAAGTTAAATGGAATTTTGTGCAAATGAAGGGCTTCTGAGTACAACCACAGCATTCATAACTTTTGAAATTGGCCCAAAATTTGGCAAATTTCATTCCAAAATGATGAAAACTCTATTTAAAACAATTTGCAAACCACCTTTGATCTTTAGAATTTTGTGAAGGGTGTCCTAAAACAGACCCCTTTTCTTTCTAGATGAAACAATTTTCAAATTTTATTTTCAATTAATTTAATTTTCAAAGATAAGTTAAAATTAAGTATAACTTAAGTGGTGACTATTGAATTATTTAAAGCAGGGTATTTCAAAATTGAAAGAATTGGATCGTCGTATTTAAAATAAAAAATATCATATCCAAATGAAAACATCGATTTACTCAGATTTGAAAGAGTCATTTTTCTCCGAGTACTTCCTTACAATCGGAGGTTAACCATAACCAAGATATAAAAAATGGTTGCTGTCCCAGAACGGTTGATAAATTCTATTGTGAGAGTTTTTTACATGTCAGGGTCTATACATACTACAGCGGACTATATAGTATATAGTCGAATAGAGTTTTGTAAGGATATACAGTGGATACCCTCTTCTTCACATTCAAGTATATATTGTGTATGCATGAAACATATCGTAAAAGGAACGCCAGACTGAAAAGAGCACCCGAAACGAAACTCCATACAAAGACCGCATACGAGACGGGAATTAATCTTTCCCAAATCTATCCCTGAAAACAGTTAGTATCCAAATCAAACACATTAGCAGCTATGCTTACGAGGAACTAAAACCCCATAATTTCGCTCTGGTGCGATGCATCTAAAAGGCCAGGCTGCATCCTTTGTGCTCATCAGCCGAAATGTGCAGCCCAAAAGAAAGCGACAGCATCATCATCTCTGGGCTGAGTCGCTAAACAAGTTTATACTCCCATCTTCCCGTCAGTGCGATGGGCTTGCCACGGCTATCTGGCTGTTAGATATTTGTTTTCAAGGCGTGATAACTGCTGGTATCTACCGGCCGCGTGTAAAGAAAAGGGCCAACGACCGACCTCTATATTCTTTGTTGGAGTTCACTGAGAAAACCACGCTTTTCCGTTCGGGATACTGCCACTAGGATGCCGGATCCTCGATAGGGGGATCTCTAGGGTTAATGCAGGAGAAAAAACACTGCCATGACATTTGATGGACATCGGTTTTTGTGTTTGTTTGCTAGTCTGGGTATGATGCTTCTTAATAAGTTGGTGGTCGAAGGGAATTTCTTGAAGTTGAATTTCTCAGATAATTTGGTTAGGATGGAGTGGAAAGATTGTGCTTTAGATAGTGGATGTCTGCATGCGTCAAATACAGGACTGAGACTCGAGCGGAAGGTTTAAGAATTCATAGGAAACAAATTTTATCGGCGTAGTTAAATATTAGTATACGTTTTATAGTTATTATTTACCACAGTATACAATTTCGAGGAAATGAATTATTGAAATTATTTAAGTTCATAATCATAAATCATCACTTTTCAATGTAATACTATGTCACGGTTTTATAAATAGAGAATAGGTATACAACTGTTTTACTTATGGTCGTAAATTACAATACATTTCGATACTTCGAATCCTCAAATTTAAAGTAGCTAAAAAGTTTTAGAGGCGTAATTTAGAAGATAAGTGTTGAAATATTGAACATAGAACCTCGAATATATACCTCGAAGTCCAAGGACGACAAAATAACTGTTCAAAATCTCCATGTGTCTAGTTTTCGAGATAGAAAAACATGTTACTAAATGAGAATTTGGAAATTTCTGGGGAAGTTGAGGTTTGATTATCGAGAATGCTAGTAGTTGGAAAAATAAATACTATGTATAGGAATTGAAATTATAAATAACATTGAAAGGATATGCTTCACTTCAAAGGGAGAAAATCAAGGATTTCGAGACTGATAAGACATCGAGAAGTCACAATGAAAATAATAAATTACTCTTTATTTTATTTCAATCTTTGAAAATATACTAAATACACAGAGTCGAGAAAACCGTAAAGAAGTAAAGAACAATAATTGGATACGGTTGAAGAAGACTTAAAATACTAAGATGGAAGATTAATTATTCCTAAGAGACTTTTCTGTTTTGTAGGTAGGGAGGTCAAGGTCAATAACAGATAGAACCATGGAGTTAATAAATGTATTTAATTTATGTTCTCATTATTGATATCAACGAGAATTCACTTATTTTATCCACTGAATTCCCTATGTTGAATGTTGATGCTTAAAAAAATCTGCATCCGCATATGCCAATAAAATCTACATCACCAGCTCTCATAATAGTATAAGTTTGGAGCTGCCACACTCATCAGGAGATAAAGAAAGATCAGGAGAACCTTAAGTAAACACATCCTAAAACTTTGATAGAATCAAGAGGAGAAAGAAAGAATCTTTAAATCTTCAAGAGGGATGGTAAAGCCCTTTCTCTTGAAGGAAGAAGAAAATACTGCGATGCCTTATATTGACACTTGATGGACATTTAGGTTTTTGCATTTGTTTCTTAGTCTGAATATGATGCTTCTTAATAAGTTGGAGGTTGAAATGAATTCCCCGCTCAAGAAGAATATTGTTCGCCTGAGGCAGAAATGGATAACTCCTGGGTCTCACGGGTATCATTCTCTCATACAGTTAAAACCTATGTTATCAGGGCTCATTAAAAAACCTTCTTGTGTTACATTTTACTTAGGGTCAGGAGTAAAATTAATGAAAACAAAAATGGGGGAAGAAAATTTGTCTACACAAGGGATCAAGGCAATGAGAAGTTTTCATTTTTATGACTAAATGCAATCTTCGATCATAAAAAAAGGAAAATTTCTCATTTTCGGGAGCATTTTTTAAAGAGGTAAAAACTTGGGAAATTCTACCTAATTAATAGAGCGTGCGTTTTATGGGTTCTATTTAAGGCATTTCTCTCCGCAAGGTGTCTTTTCGTACTAAATCGATGCTGCTCTACAACGTTGTAATTGATTAATTTGGAAAATATCTAAACGTTTTTAAAACAAAAATTATACCTTCTAACATTGCCGCTTGAATAAACAACGTAGTTTCTAAGTGCGATCCCTCACAAAGGATCATCTATCCCTTGACATGATCCCTTTATAAAAAAATTGAAAAAATAAAATTTTGCTAAAATTATCTGATTAATTTCAAGTAAAAAATATTTGGAAAAACATACCATTATTCATGTCAAACATTTCCTAAATCTGATAGTTAGCTGCAATGAAAAAAATTAAAACTAAAGAGGGGATCAAGTATCTCTAGTCTTCCCTATACTATATCCTGATACACAGCCTCAGGCACTTCTTGACCGTGACCAGATCTGGACCCCATAGTCGGCGTAGGCCTAATAAATTACCCCTCACAGAAGCGAATCACCCCTATAATCAGAATAATGAAATGGACTTCTACGTAATCGTCCTACTATCTCCAGCATAGCCGAATTTCTGCGCATCGCAGCGGAAATGGAGTCGTTATGGGCTCGACGGTTGTTTTAACACCTGCCCGCTCAGAGAAACCATTCCCACCAAAGAGACAAATGATTCCCGACATCCAACGCGACACTGCAGCCAGGTAACGAGCTTGTGCAATAAATCTTGCAAAAAAGTCCAGCTCCGAGCCTCATTATTATCTGCGACGGGGCATTTGTGCCTATTTGGGAGGCCCATCGGGGGGCTGTAATTAATACGAGGCTTCAGCACTCGGCTGGGGTGGCCCCTCGATTTGTAAGGGGGTTTAAATCTTAAGGTAGCATCGATGAGCCCGTGTTATGGCTGTTAAGGGCCTAGCTAAACTTTTATGATAGCCTCGACAACGCTCCTTCGGGGAGATAATAATATCCCCGATCTTTTTGTGTGGTTGGGTGAGGTCAATTGGCGAACAAGAGTTCCCTAGGTATCAACACCCACTATTTGTGAAAATTTGGGCATTTTTATACCGGTTGATATGCATAAATTTGCAAATGCGGTTGTCGATACCTCGTAGCAACGATACCAAGTGTGGGATGAGGATTTAAATCGTATTATAGCGCACTGTGAAACTGAAAATATGTTTTTCTTTACCATTCTTTAACTACAGCTGCGGTTCCCGAACCTTTTGGATTAAAACAATTATTACGGAAACAAATTTCAAGCTTGAAAAAGTCTTTTAGACCTTCGTAAAGCATTTGTTGATGTTAGGAGAGCACAGTTAGAGATCAGTTGATTGGAAAAGCAAAGTATAGTAAACCGAATCGAGTTAGGTGGGAATATTTTCCGAATCACAGTATTTCCTCGATCAATACGCAACCTTTCCTCTAACATTACGTCATTAACTAACGACCCCCTTAATCCCAAAGACATCTTTCCGATTGAATAAGAAAAAGAGCATGTGATTATTTCATCATGAACTGAACAAAATGTTACAATGTCGATGAAAACACAGTAAATACCTTTGACAATGGCCCATTCACAGAATACCCTAACTGCACAATCACTTTCCTAAAACGGCCATAAAACCACAGCCATTAAACTTAATCTGGCATTAAAATTCCAGTTTACAAGTGCAGCGGAAAACAAATTCAAAGTAGCCAAAAGGTATCAGTTCCTCTCTGTTTGAAGGCAACAAAACCTCTGTAAATTACCCAACCCGACAAAAAAAAGAAGCCAGACGCGCAAAAAACGGACAGGTGGAACTAAAAAAAAACCAACCGAGTGAAGCCACCCCCCGAAAATGCCATTACTGATCGGTCAAAAATATTAAATTTCCAGATCGTATCGTGTTTGTCGTTACAGATGCATCACGTGCGCCGTAGAAATTGCGATATCTAATTCACTGCTCGCATCTCACCTTTCGACAGCCCTATATGGCTCGACTTCCCTGAGATGTCAGCCAGAGAGACGGATCAGAAGCGACCCAAATCACCAGCGACCTGCTTCCTATAGCAGCAATGGGCCTTTTTGGATTAGGACCGATTAACATGCACAGATTGGAGCGGTGCGACCGGGAAAGTTTCCTATCGCTTTCCGCGTCGATTTTGAACAGTAGTTACCTACGTGGGCGGTACCGCCTCCCTGGGGGAGCTGAAGAATTATAGGGGGCGGTGATGAGTTGAAAGGAAATCGGGGGCGTTATTAGAGTGAAAGGGAGCGTTAACTACTTTTAAACTATTGCTTAATGTCATTTTTATGGGGAAAAAGCGTTAAAAAAATCTAGGTAAAAGTAGCCTAAAATTCCTTTTTAACATGTTAATTAAAAAATTTTCCTGGCACAGGACCCCCTAGACCACCCTTTATCTATGGATTGAGATATCTATAATTATGAAAACTTAAGATGAATACAGGTCAATAGAATATACCAAATTCCCTTTGTGGACCTGGACGTAAACAAAGATTTCAGTTTATTTAGAATTAGGTAAAGAATTTTTCTTAAATCAAAGCTTTTTAAAAAGGTAGTCTTATAAAAGGTAGAATTTTTACCTAATTAATTAAATTTTAATTTTAAGATGCATATAGAAAACATATACTAGCTTTATTGTCCATATAGTAGCTTTTTAAATTTTTTAATTTGTTTGGTTATAAATTAGTCTTTTTTATGTTACAAAAAGTTGGTATCAAATTCTATAAAATATTAGCAAATTAGAGGAAAAAAATTGTAAGGGGGCGGTGAAAAACTTTCTTCTTGAAATGGGGGCCGGAGGTCCCAAACAGTTTGGGAACACATGATTCAGAATCTTGCCCTGCCATTGGTCCTTAGTAATATAACATAGGGCCGTAACTAGACTCTTGTTTCGGGAGGTGTTTTGATTTAAAATTATTTCTCAGGTACCTAATTAAGAGTACTTTAATACGTTAAGTTTTAGATGACTACTTTTAATTTTTGCGCATTGAATTTCCAATTATGAAAGCAATGAGAATATCTAGTAAAGTTGTTGGATCTGTGGATTGGCTGTCTTCCAGAACAATTTCGGAAATTAAATCCCTCAAAATACAATTTAAGCTTATTTTGAGACGTTTTAGATTACTTTAAAACCATTGCTGTGGCCGAATTTTCTAGAAAACAGTATAGGGGAGAACGGGGCACATTCGCACAAAAAGTGCATTTCGGCATATTTCTCTGGATCTAGATGCGATATTGAAACAAACTCGGATTCAAATGAAAGTTAAGACCTATCTCGATATTTTAGAACGATAATTGGTCGCATTCATCTAGAATTTCTAACCTATATCATCAATCTAAAAAACGAGAAATTTCGTGCGAATGTGCCCCATGGGTGGGGCAGTTTCGCACACGTGTGGGGCACATTCGTACACATGCAAAAAATTATACAATAATTATTTTTACAAATTAAAAACTTTATGGCACTTTAAAGTAAGGATAATTAAACGAAATATTTGGCACTTTTAATATTTTTCTTCTAAATTGAAGATTTTTATACGAAAAGAAAACAGCTTCAGAAATATTGAACATCTAAGTTTTTGATGAGGAAAACAATTGTAGTAATGAAGAGTATATTGCACATTGACATACTTCACATAATATAATTAGTTAGAAAAAGTTCAACCACACACACAATATTTTAACAGTCCGGTTTTATTCGAAAAGAAAAGTGTACCAACAGCTCGCTTATTAACACCTGAAACTGGCGATTGGGGAACTTTTAATACGATAATATCTTTTTGTATGAATGTTGAATCATTACTTACTGGGAAAATAAAAGTTTCGTCATTAATTTTAAAGTTTTTCATCATTAATTTTAAATAAGCACCCATCATTCAATTCCAAATTTTCAATTTGACCAACATAACAAAATTTTCTTTTTAGTAGCAAATTCTACTGAAATAAAATCACTTAAGTCCAAGTCAATTGGTATTAAACAATTATCAAGGACATTTATTTCTTCAATGTTTAAATCTGGGTCTAAATTCCTTAAAACGGAAGCTTTCTTCAAGATGTTATTTTCTTTTATCACCAAATTTTGAAACAATTACAGTAAAAAACAATTAAACTTCAAGTTATTAAATGTACTGCACTTATAAACATATAAATCACTTTCATAATCAAAAATGGGAAAGATGAGGCACATTCGCACTGTCCGAATCTGCCCCATCTTTTGGTGTACGAATGTGTCCCATCTACCAGTTCAACCTTACCACGTCCCAACAAGGTATTTATAATTAAAGCAGGGAAATAAAACCTCTCTAGAAATTTACTTTAGTAGTGCCTCTACTGAATAAAATTCTGAATGTCCACTTGAGAGTTATTTTTGATTGATATTTTGCGCCAACAAAATGACAAGAAAATTTACTTGGTAGTCATGCTTCCATCTACTGGTATTTTTTTCAGATTTTTAAATTAATAACTACTAGAGGAAATGCCGTCTGTCCGAATGTGCCCCATGTGCGAAATAGCCCCACTCTCCCCTAGTATGATAAAACGACAAAACTTTGAGAGGGGTTGGGGATCCTCCCCCAGAGAATTTTTACCCCTAAAAGTAGCGTTTTGACTCATTTCAGGATCCCTTGGGTTAAACCCGAAGAAGACCCACTCCTTGTAGAAAAGTCACATAATTTTCAAGGAAAAAGACAGCATAACAATTGATGTCAAAATTTCGGGAGGGATTTGAACTCCAAAAACCCTCCCGTAGTTAGTAGTTACGTCATCATTTGTTAGTTATTTATAGGGAAGTGTCAACCAATCGCGTTGCTTGAACCGCTGCATGATGTACTAAACCTGGCTTTATGGGTGTTGGGGCGAACGCGCTATCTCGCCCCAGTAACCATTAATGGATACAGCGGGACTTTCTCTTCTACCTGATTCTGATCGAGTTATGCAGTGGGAAAATTATGCGATGCCTCAATTCAGAAGAGATAAATTGACAATAAAGATAAGGCAGTACACCTTGGGGAATAGGGCATGGTAACCATTAATGGCATTGGAAGTGTAGGAAGACATTCTCATATGACTTTATCTGGTGGGAAAAGTTATGGTAAGACGTTTTTTATCTATACGGAGAGTAATAAAGATGGGATGGATTTTGATTTGCATTGGGTTCTAATATTTCCAATTTGCTGTAAGCTATCAACAGTCCCCCATAAGATTCTCTATGGATTTATTTGAATTTATTACTATATTCTATTCCATTTCATCTAGTAAATATCACCTTCATTCTAACACAAAATATTCTTACAGCTCAACTTATTCTCTCCGTAATAAACAGGTAAACTATAGCGCTCCTCTTATAAGGTTAAACACCATAGCAAATGAATGCATATTTCTACATAATTATTGTGCAATTATGCTGCAAAAATATATAAAGAGGAAAACACAAAAATTCAAAGCTCTTTCGCATTTAAAGCAAGTGAATAATGACTACATAAAATCAAGGTAAGTTAATACTTATTTGAATTGGTAGAAAATGCATAAAAATTGTAACAAAAATATTCTTTCTCATCAGTTAACTAATATCCCTTAACTTTGACTTACATGTTTGGTAAGTGAACTTAAAGGCAATGAAATCTTTCAAAAGACTGAAAATAATTCACAAAAATTTTTTGAAACATTCTATGTGACAAGGACTTCATTGCTAATTTTTATAAGAGGTAATAAAGCGCTGAAAATATTATAACGTTCTGAATTACTTTTGGTAATTTCTGAAAACAGCTAAAACCACCACCTCATTTTACACTCTACAAGGATCCAAAATCTAATAACCTGTGTGTGTGTTTCAAATAATCATTAGAATAAACGCATATTAAATACGGAATGTATTTACTGAGGTGTCTAAGCAAATGCCAGCCTATCTGATTCCATATTCCCTACACTCTATATAAAATCTCTTCTTAAGTACCAACATTTTATCTTTGAGGACATGGATCTTCAGGCTTGAACATTATAAAAATAAATTTATGTAAGTCAAAATTTATTACATTATTCTGAGAAACCTGAAAAAATCGAATCAAAAGGGTTTTTTTAATCTCACCACACACAAGCCTATAAGTAATCTGCTTAATAAGTCAACCGTCTTTTGAGTCATGCTGAAACTCCAAAGAATAACCTCAGGTCATCTGGAGTTCCGAGTATTCACCAAGACATATCCGCAAGTATCTGCTATGATTATCTTTGCGTTGGTGTGGCTTATACGATAAGTTATAGCCTTTTCTCCAACACGAACATTTCATCGCCAAGGATGATGCGAAGAGCTTAAATCTCCAGAAAAGGATAGATGGCTTTGAGTTAGATCTCGAGGTACAACCGGCTGCACCTTCTTAAATGCTCACGCGTAGGAAACGGAATAATAAAGCACTTCATCTCTGAGGTGTACCAGAAAATTTATATTCTATAGAAAAGTCATGGGTACAATTTGTCTTCTGCCGAGCAACATTGTATCTGGTTTGTATTCTTACCCTTCACGTGTTGTTGGGAATAGATCAGGGTAGCTGTAGTAATATTTGTTGTTTATGGAATGTTAGAGTTGGTGTAGAAGAGACATGCATGTTAAAGACTGGAATTCTCTCGCTGCTTATTTTGTTCATTACTTAAGCTTATTTTTCATGCTTAAAACCAAGACACAAGATAAAAATTTATTATTTTCCTCCTTTCGCTTTTTTAAACTAAAGTGTTCGTGTGATCTATAAAGCCCTAATGAAGAAAGCTTTGGATAGATTTTACTAATAAGTTAGGGGAATTTTAAAGTAGGTAATGTTGTGTTCATCCTCTTAAACAAGGAAACTCGTTTTTATTGTATATGGGGACTTAAAATACCCTAAAAAATCAGTATCATTGATGAACCATCGAAAAACTACGTCAACAGGAAAAATAATTGTTAATATAACGGTGGAAGACACATTTATTTTTTCAGAATGAGGTAAGACCTAGTGCATTCACAAACACCAATATGAGCGTAAAAAACACACAAGCCCCGTAATCTCTACAAGGTGTAGCCAAAAAAAACACAAGCAAAGAAGTTTAGATTGTGTACGGAGTTTTCAAACGTGACTATTAAATTCCAACGCGATATATCCGGATATTCCTTTGGCCACGCCCCAACTATAAAGGAAAACTTTTCCAGTCCATTCCACGGCTGGCTATTCGTTACATGGACGTAGTCGCTGGAAAATAATCACATTCCTTTTTGCACGGTAATGCCTCTGACCCTGGTACGGGGTGAGGTCATCAAAGCAAAATCTCAGCACAAACAGGCCTCTACGCAACGAAAACATTCTTCTGTTATTCCAACCTTACGCTCGAGCACACAGAGGCCTCAAGAAAAACAAGGAGACTCATCTCTCCTGACGAAACAGAAACGTAAATCTAAGTCCTCTCAGGTGGGGGTTCGTTCTCCAGCGAGCGTAGGGAAAACGGTAGCTGGGAAAAGGGACAGGACATGCCAAGGTGGGGAAAGGGACAGGCCGCTGATTTGAGGTTTTATTTTAATTGGTAATAGGTAAGATGTTTAGAGAGGACGTGAGAGGAATGGCATGGGGTCCCCTGGTGTGACCCAGTTGAAAGCAATTCTGGAGAGCAGGTGTCACCTATTAGGAGAAGGGGAGAACAAAATGGGATTCTATGTTGGAAAATTTTAATTTAGTCTTCAATTTCTCGTTTCAAAATCGTGCATTTTTAATGAACAGTATTGATATTGTCGTTGGAATGAAGCGTTTATATAGCAATGATGTTCCAAATATATTTGGGGTTTCTTCACCCTTATTCTTCCTCTTTAGTTTTTCTGATACGGCTTGCTAAAGAAGCAAAGCAAGGAAGTTAACGTTAGGAAAATTCCTAGGAAAATCTCTGAACTTGAACAGCAAAGGTTGAAAATATATTTTAGACTACTATATTGAAATTATTTGTCACGGAACGCTCTCGTCATGGGACAAATTTATAATGTGATTTGAAATGATAGCAGGAAATATCATCTCGACGTTCTGGTTAATATGGAGCAACCAAGGGTGATATGGAGCAACCAAGTGGACTCAGAGAATTATAAAGCGTTATAATATGGTACAAGGAGATTCTTTACATTTATCTATACATATAATCAACAAATGCTAATGCTACTAAGTTATAAATATTTAGGTACAAAGCGAGATTTTTAAGCTGGTGAAATTTAAAGCCACATGTTGTGGTTGCAAGTATAGTCTGTTCATTTAGAATTGACGCCTGAAACAGGATCAAAAACGCCTAATAACGCTCATCCCACAACTTCAGGGACCGATTTTTTTACAGTATTTTAAATACTTCTGTTTCGGCCACCTTGTTATTGCACAAGAAAAAATTTTAGGTGATGATTACAGGAGTTACTGCTTCTAATACATTACGTCTCAGGCGCCAATTCTAAATGAACGGAGTTTTATAAATGTTTACCAATAGTCAGCGGGAATAAAAACCTTCCCCACGATCAAACCACGACATTTCTAATTCATGTTCTTAAGACGTCTAAGACAAAAGGAGGCGCATCTTAAAAACGCTTATTTACCCATCGATTGCTGCTCTAAGGTATAAACGGCCGTCGATAAAAAATCCCTATAGAAGGGAAGAAGCAGACAGTCTGAAAATGGCATTGCTCACTAATAAAAAAAACTCCACCATCGAACAAAGGCTTGAAGGAGGAACAAGTAACCTGCCATGATCGCCGAGGGTGGCTGAAGTGCATCGAGGTTTCCCTCCAATCGACCTTGCCCAATTCGGTTTTATTCTTTTATATTAGGATCTATTACCGTCCAGAAGGCTTAAAAGAATTTGGAACCTCTTCACAAAAGAAATTCCTCCCAAAAGGAAGGATTCTGCTGGCGGTGGCAACCTCATTCGTTACTCCAACTCCTCCCCCGACCAATCGAGCTGTTGCAAAACGGCTTGCCCTGGGAAGACTGATAGCTTATTGAACGACGCCACAAAAGAGGGAATTGTGCCGGGTGTATTAAAAGGAGATGGAAACGGAGGGCGAAAAAATGGGTTTAATCCGATGGGGACGACGAGAAAAATTGAGCTACAAATCACTCGGACTGGACCATTATGAGGGAAAAGAAAGGAAGGAATTGTTGGCGTTGAAGAGTTTGGCGTGGTTACTGGTATGGAATAGATGGAACTTTTACTTTTTGCTTTTTGTGGGCAACTGCCAATTAAATAAGCTGTTAATATGTATAGTTATTGCGGGAAAAATGCAAAAGGGTGGAACAAAATCCGATTCAATCAATCCTAAACAAGAATTTTTATTCTTTTCGTCGTTTCACTTCAAGCACAGACAATTCTTGAAAAACTACAAATGTTGGGAAATTTTATTGTTTGAATAATAGAATAGATTGATGGTTTCAATAGAGTTCTTAATTTTTGGTGTCAAAGCTACTTCTGATAATACTGATGACGTATCGTATAATACGATCTCATTGTATCTATTACATCTTCGTTAAATTTTGCGGGGATGGCAATAATTTTTATTCTTGAAATGCTTTACTCTCATTAAAGAATAATCAAAATAATTTGTAATTAACATAGTTTATACTTTGGCTAGTAAATCATAACTGGTCCTTTGTGGTTAAATGTTCCGAAGTCAGAACACGATTTACAAAAATGAAAAATATATTCCATATTCTTTTAGGATTATCTGGGATTTCTTGTAAGTTATTTAAAACACATAAAAATCACAATAGTCTTTTATTTCAGAATAGTGGGAAAATTATGTTAATAAAAGTAATGAACAAGGAGACATGGAGACCCCCCTATAGCATGGTAAATATACGTAAATGTAAACGGAAATATCCCAAGATACTTTGGAATCATAAGCAAGCTTTAAAAGGTTAACCACCCCTGGTCCATTGCAATTACTAATGAGCTTTCATTACTCTTGAGGATAACAAAACAAGGACTCATTTTTCAAGCGCAGACCTCCGACCACGAAAGGCGAGGAGAGAAATCCTTAAAAACAACACTTTCACTGGAAGCAGCGTTCCCAGCCAGGTAGTATGCACGTAGACCACCATTTCCAATCCTCAATCGAGAAAATAAAAGTTTTGAGTCGTCTGCAAGAGGCTTTCTGATGCGACAAGAAAAATAATTAAGTCAGACAACTTTAAAGATCTTGTAAGTTCGGAAAAATGTTGCAACAGATAGATGCCGTTTTATCGGAGATGCATCGACGATATGGTGTACACAAGACCACACGTACGCCAAGTGTCTCACGAAGACAAATACACATGATAGGAGACCTCATGGTAGTATGGGTGTCGATCCTAAGGGGACATGTTCCCCATCATGTTTGGATATCATCTTATGATGACAAAAAGATAAATTTCACCTGTTGCAGGTAGATTCTTAAATTTCAATGGGAGAGAGTCTCTTAAATCGTTGGAGCATTTTACTTTTTTTGGAGAGAATTCTCCTTTCTTTTGGTTCTTAAGCATTTAATTTAGTAAAAGACAGTGGTGATTAGGTAGTTTCCAAAACCAAAATGGTTTATAATAAATGATAGATATAGAATAGTTATCTTTTGCTTAAATTTTTATGTCGAAAAGAGTTAAATGATGACACTCAGTGTGAAATAGATGACAGTAAATATGGAAGATTTTTCTTCGTTATTTTAGATAAAAGAGATAAATTTCCGAATTTCAGGGGGATATGCATATCTCGATATTTAATCCTGTCTACACGTCGGTCAAAATTTGTATATTGCACTATTATTTATATTTATATTATTCAAAATATTTCTTCAACACAAACGAGAACAATATTAGCATAGAATAATACTAGCTATGCAGTGAAAACTTTCCCACACCTATAAAGCGTTTTCATAAAAGAGCAATCAAATCCATCATCCTAAAACACACCAAGTCCTTTTAAACCTAGTTCTGTCTCTCAAAAGCGAAATGAGTGAACTAGCCCAGCTTGTTCACTCCACTACATTCTCCATCCGATCGAGACAGGAAATACAAACGTGTGAAAGCTACAACCTTTTGTATTTTGCTTAATATTAAGAAAGCCATAAAGGCTCGCCGGTTGGAAGGGTTTATTTCTTAGACCACACATAACGACATACGACTTTAATCAAGGAGATGGAGCGCACACAAGACATAAAACGCCACCAAAACGATTCTTCGCGCGATTCCCTGACCACTGTCGTGAGGACGAGATCCTCCATAAAATCCACACAGCAACAGCAAATTGCCACAGTGACAAGGCCCAGAGTGAAACTGGCTTCTTCGATCGTTTTTAATGAGCGGCAGCCAGTTGGCTCATTTAGGAGAGAGTGGGACAGTTTTTACGACCGAGAAATTTTTGTGGGGTGACCTTTTTAAAGTTGTCCGTCAAGAGAGTGCCTAGTGGCGCCGCCTGCAGATCGCGATAAAAGAACATGGATAGGGCCATAAAGTTTTATGACCATAGAGCGGTGTTTCAATTTTATGCACTGGAGAAGAGATTGGTGAGGTTTATCTCGGTTTGCCATCGGAAGTATCTCTCGGGGATCCATCTCCACCATTTTCTCATTTAGCATGCAGAGGTTTATCAAGATATTGGACGTTTATTTTTTCCCTAAATAGATTTCCCTGCAATAAAATGGCGATTATAGTAGCTCAAAGTGGAATCAGGTAGGTTTTACACGCGTTTCAAGTGTCTTTAAGGAAAGGTTGCAAAAAAAGGTAATCGGTAGGATGGGCGTATTTGAGAGGGTCATGGGGGCTATGGTCTCCCAACTTTTCAGGACATTCCTTTTTTCAGGGTAGAAGATGTTTCCAAAGAAATCTTAGTCAAAATGTCCCCCCCCAAAAAAAGTATCTAGCTTGCCCCCAAGGGTTCTTTCTGAATTCACCCATTATTCGTGGTTCCCATGATCTCGGGTTAACTTTAGAATTGAAGGTCTTGGTGGATGAAGGGGCTATGTTACAAGTTACAAGGCCTGTCCCAAAAGTAACGAGACTGAATTCAGTCTCTTTACTTTTGGGACAGGCCTTGTAACATAGCCCCTTCATCCACCAAGTCCTTCAATTGATGCTTCTTTCAAAATGGGCAAGGGTGAACATGACTTTTCACCACATTACATTTTGCTTATTCGAATTCACATTATTCAGTGAAATCCTTTAATCCACTGGTAACGCATCGACATCTTCATCGCTCCTGTATTCGTTGGTAATCATCCCTTTGTGAAATTAATATTGTTTGAAAACATTTTTACACTCAAAGATATTTAAAAATTGCAGTTCATTCTTTGAAATCTGTTAACCATTGATAAGGAGTGGAGTCGTTGATGTTTCCGTGCTATGATCTTTAAAAGGGATCTTTGAGTGGAAAGATCTATCAGTGGTTAGAGCATATAGTACAACAAAATAAAAGACATTCTTTGAACAATGGAATGCACTTGACCCAAACCCACAGGCCAAAAGATCAAAAGTCCGAGTGCACAGCGACAGGCTGAGCGTGCTGCCGCAAAAACGGGTCATTAAGAAAGAAAGCACTTTCATTTTCCGGAGCCAAGAAGAAAAGGAACGGGAGAAAAAGAGAAGATGGGTGCTTTGTGATTAGCCGAGCCAACACTTTCCTCAGCGCTGCGCAAATTCGTGTCTCCTTAATGATATCATAATTAACGGCGGACCGTATTGGAGCGATATCGTCCTTAGCTCCACCCCTTTCCTTGCCTCGAGACAATCAGATATGCGATGATGCGCGGATAGGGCGTGGCGCGCGCAATATTGTGATTCGTCAATCGGCACGTCACACACGACTGCTCTGGCCACTCCCACCGGCGCGGATTAAACAGAGACGGAGTGATTATGCTACTTTTTGAAAACGCGTCCAAAATAAACAACTTATTGGAGGAGTGGTTCTTCTTGGCGTAATGGCCGAACCGCTTCTTTTGCTGCTCGAGAGAGATAAAGACGGACATTTGCGAGCGATAACAAATAATGACATTACTTGACTGCGATGTTCAAGCGTTTATAAACATCAACTTGAAAGTTGTCCTGATTTATTACTGATAATTTATGTTTAATGGCGCCGTTTCGGTTTTGCATGTTGCACCGGCCGTTTTAGTTTTGGGGAACGATGTATGTAAGATATCGGAATCAAAAGAAGAAAACACTGTTGTGTGTTGTAGGTTTTAAATTTTTTTGGAGGGGGGATAAAAAAATTTCCCCCTTGAAACACATCAATGTATAATTCGCCATTTTAAAAAAATGGTCCATTTTATGTAAAAAAAAACAAATTTTCTCAACTTCAGTGGGCACTCAAAAATAAGCTCTTTTGTTTTAAGAGAAATCCCACAGTATTACTTTTGACAAAATTTCTCCATTACATGTAAAATAAGATTTTCTCTGTATCTGATCTTTGGTCCCCTCATTTGTTCGTTGTTTCGTATTCTAAAAGAACTAGGGGAGAGTGGGGTAATAAGATTCAAATGGGGGTAATAAGAAACATGCAAAATTCCACAGGATTTTTCTTTAAGTTTAGGAAGCTGATTTTTTTACAGAATGTTTATATCATTACCAAGCTTTCTTTGAAGAAATAATGCACTTGGTATAAGGGAAAGGGGATTTTTTTACTTTTACCTTATTACCCCAAGCGACTGAATCTTGTTATCCCACGAGGGGTAATAAGAAACAAGCCAGTTATTTTACGAATTAAAACATTTAAAAATAAAATGAAGGTATTGATATAATATCTAAAGATTATTCTATAACCCCAGAAATTTTCATCGAAAATCTTTCGACACATGCCCAGTTAAAAATTAAGCTAAAAAAGTTAAAAGTCGAAAGCTTTAAACAACCCTATATTTTTGTATAAAACATTTTGAAATCTAATTAAATGGTGCTCTTGTTTCATTTAGTGATACTAATAGGTTATTCTCCCTCAAAATCAACTCTATTTTTTTTGCAAACTCAGTTTCTTAAGGTCCGGTTCCACTTCTTTTATAAACTCAGCGCTACCCCTTTTCTTCAGCTTTGAATGGTTCAGGAAGTATTATTTTTTCATAATAATGATAAAAAACGACCTAATATTTTAGTTTACTCACCATAACTTAAATTAAAACGCAAAACATATAAAATGTCGATTGAATTTGTTATAAATTTTTCAATAACTTTTATAGTGGTGAGTAAAAGTTGTCTTTCTACCCACTGTTTTTAGGAAAATGGAGTAAAAATAAACTTGAATTTAAAATTTTAACTTGATAAATAAAATAATAACAATATAACATATTAATATAATAAAGAGAAAAATTCGATAAATTTTCATGGATAAAATGCTAGTGTTTCTTATTACCCCATAGTTTTGTTTAAATGGGGTTATAGGAAACAGGGTACTTTTAAGAATGATCCACAACCCAAAATTGGAGTACAAAAAGTGTATTAAATGGCCCCTTTAACCTCCTAAAAAGTTCACAAAAAAATTCCATAAGAATTTAATAGCAAAAACAAGATAAATTGAAATAGTTGAAAAGGCTTGACCTTACGTTTATGATTTTGCTTGCCGCATCACCTTCAAATGGGAATTTTTCACTGATATAATTATTTTAAAACGATAAAACTTTTATGAAATATAAAGTATGTCTTAAAGATATTCTGTGATTTTTTTTTCAGATTTTTAGGCCCTCACACAAAACGGCAAATTAAAATGTATCTTTTTACCCCATTCTCCCCTATGTATTATTGTTTAAATTCTTTTTTAATATTGAAAAGAAATACACAGAACCACAAAACAAATTATTCAAGTTTCTGAACTGAATTCTTCCAGTTTCAGAATTACCAAAAATACTCAGTGTCACACAATTCTACAGTAGCCACTAATATAATATTTATTTTTATTTTATCTCTGGAATTTAGAAATGCTAAATTTGAAACATCACGTTGCAACAACACTACCGACTATAACAAACGGGCTTGTGACCATTAATTATGGTCAATGAAATGTTAGACTACAGAGAAACTGTATTACAGAGACAACCTCTAATCAGTAAAGAGGATTCCTTTGTGAGAAATAATATGTTTTGTACCGAGAAGGATTTATATTTAATAGAACAGTTCCCTGCAAATATTACAGGGGTATTTAGGTAGAGAAAAGCTGACAGGATTTCTATGTTAAATCTGTTTTTAAAACATTTCTGGAAAGCAACACTTTTCAAACATATTCAGAACAAACACCATTAAAACATAGTGTTGTTAGTTTGAGGATAATAAAGTATTCCTAAATGTATTGTGAGCTCTTACAATAAACCTAGAGTAATTTACAAAATAAATAAATAAACAGCCTGCTTTGGTTTTGGCTTGGAGCAAATGGAAAAATATGTACAGTAAAATTAAGCTTAAATGCGTCTTTCGCGTCTTATTAGAGAAGAGTATAGCAAAATTTTAAAAAGGACGCTAACATTTAAAAGGATTGGTTATAACAAATTTGATTATACCAAGGAGGACGAAAAAGAGTAAATATAATTTATATGATGCATCATGATGTTTGATTTAAGACTCTACAATCAGAGTGAAGCATTCCGTCACTTCCTCTCCACCCGACATTGGTGTTAATATTGGTGCCGATTTGGCAGTACAGCCAGCCTCTATAAATACCAACTACAATCTTCGCCTAAGCACTGAGGATGTTTTGGATATCAATCTTTTAACACTTGACCTTTATAGCCCGAAAAATATATTTTACACCCTTTAAAAAATATCCTCCAATTACACAGTGTAAACACCAAGGATTCTTTTAAAATGTGCTTTTCCAGTAAAAAGTTTCTTGACATGTTTTAGCCGCGGAAATTTTTTGAAAACATTCATCATGTGGAAATCTACGGATAACTTTTTGTACATTAAATGAAAGTGTACTATGAGTCAAATTACCGCATTTAGGAAACAATCAGTAAAATAAAGGGAAAGGAATTAAAAGGGATCAGATTATCAATGAAAGATTGAAGCACTTTTGCAACGCTAAGTAAACACAATAATGAACACTTTGAATCAAAAGCGTTTTGACAGTGTTGCAAATGTGTTGTGTGAGAAAAGACAGTGTTGTAAAAGTTTTATAAAAAATTTCAGTTTTGAAAAATGGTTTCGATCTAAATTCAAAAACACTTTGGGATTCTAAACACTTTTTAGAACACATTTCAAACACATCAAAAAGATATTTAGAATTATTTAAGCGCTTATTTTTTACAAGAATATCAATTATCATTTTATAAAAGTTTTAAAAAAGAAAAACTTATGAGTAAGTTTTAAAATCAATAGATTTCGATAAGTGCATTGAGCTCCTAAAATAGCAAGAGCGGCTATCGAATTTAATTTGTGCTTCAGACACTGCAAATTCGTGAAACGCTTTTGCAACGCTAAGTAAACACAATAATGAATACTTCTAATTAAAAGCGTTTTGATTGATGTGAGAAGAAGAAGATGGTATTGTAAAAAAAGTGTTACTTAAAATTTCAGAGACAAAAAATATGTGCTTATCTTCGATCAAAATTTAAAACACTTTCAATTCTATAAATCACTTTAATACTTCTATAACATATTCAAAATACTATCACAACACAACACAATACGATGTTTAAGTGTTCTACCTAAGAACACGACTAAAGGGTTGTTAATTTGAGCACAAAAAAAAGGTTCTTAAATGTGTTTAGTTTTGTGTGGAATATTTGCAGTGTAGCATATCAGCAGTTATTAAGAATTTATTCGGAGTTAATCTGGAAACGACAAACCAATTTCTTGCTTTCATAAAATTCTTTCATCGGTGATTTGGACTAAAACAATTTTTCATTTTATAAAGAAGAACCCTTCTGAACACAAAAAAAACACAATTAAGAATACCTTTTTGTTAGTTGTGTTGTTAGGTAGAACACTTAAACACCATAGAGTTTTGTGATAGTGATTGGAAAATGTTTGAAAAGTGCAAGAGAAATGTGTTTTAAAATATGTATAGAATATGAAAATGATTTTAAATTAGGTTTTAAACACTTTTTTAGAATGAGGTATTTGCATGAGTGAGGGATTTGCTTGATTTTATACTTTTTTGATACCTTATGGTTTAAAACTCCCAAATTTCTGATTTTTAAGTTCAAAATGTGTTTTAAATAATTTAAAATTCAATTTTATTTTTGCCAAAACGTCAGAAAAGTCACGTTATCAGAAAACGGGCTTCTATTGGATGTGACATCACAGCGCATGAAAACCATTGTGTTTTCTGTTTTCACGTGATCAGAAAACGGGCCCTTCTTAACGGGCCTTGGATCCGCACCTTTTACAACACTATATTTTTCTAGCAGAATACAATTGCAATATAATCGAAGTTCAATGATATAGAAGTGTTCAATATTGTGCTTTACTTAAACAATAAACTCTTACTTATATTTTTTTGAAAAAAGTTGTTTTTCGATAGTGTTCCGAATAGGTTTAAAAAGTGTTAGAAATGTATTCCAACCTACAAAGTGTTCTTAAATATATGTTTAGGATCTGAAAGTGTTTTTAAATTAGGATCGTAACACAATATGTACACAACACATTTTCGGTTCCTGTAATTTTAGCAACACTTTTACAACACTATCTTTTTCTCGCACAATACAATCGCTATACAATCGAAACACTTTTGATTAGAAGTGTTCATAATTTATTTACTTAGTATTGAAAAGTATTTCACGCATTTGCAGTGTTATAACAAAAACAACAATTATCCAAGAAATTCTCAAATACTGAAGGATCAAAGGTAATAAATTACAATGTATTTAATGATACTTTTTCAATAATGGAATTGTTTATTAAAATGACACTCTTTCTTATGACTTAACATTAAATTTAATAACCTTTTTTAATTTAAGCAATTACCGGTTTAAACTATTTGCGTTTTCATTAATAGGGAGTATGAAAAACAGACAGTAGCGGAACCAAAAAAAAGGAGGGCCCCCAGAAAGGTAAACAATTACTGAGTAAAGTAATTTCTGAAAAATATTTCAGTATTGATACTATAATATGCAGCCCACTACTTCTTTTACTTCTTTGCTAGGATTCAATACTGAAATTGCACATTATAATCAACCAACACTTTACCAACCCCTTTTATAAACAAAATTCAACTAACTAAAATTGACAGGTACTCAATATAATTCTCATATTATTAGATTCATGAACTAAAGTTTTATGCCTGAAAAGGAACATTATAAACACCTTTTTGTCTTCCAATTTACACTTAAGTTGGACACTTAAGTTTACATTTAAATTAGGAGAACACTTTTTACAGTTTTCTGAATATAATTGAAAAGAAATACAAATGTGTTCTAAAATAGTGTTGCAAAATATATTTAGAATCTGAAATTGTTCTTAAAATTGGATTGAATAACAAAAAATTTTCCGTCTCTCAATTTAAAACGCTAAATTTTCTCACGCAACACAATAGCAATACAATCAACACACGATTGATTAGATGTTTTCATTATCGTGTTTCACGTTCTCGCGGCGTACACCATCCTTCAGTACCTTTTTTTAAAAAAAACTTCACTAAGATGTTTCCCAAACCCCAGGCTGAAACCCCAACAACAGCCGGCACCAAAATCGCACTGTTATCGGCGAATTCCACGTTCACCCGACGCCAATGTCCACATCACAGCGCGGTAATTGCAACGGAGGGGCAGGGGCAACAATAGCCGCCCTTATCAGCGCCATCAGATCGGATGAGTCAACCAGGTGAGGCGAAACGGAGACGATCCACGAAGAAAAAGACATCTCGCGACTCTCAGGAATGTGGAGGGAGGGGCGGCGAGGAATGACCACCGAGTGCTATGCTGTAATTATAGACCTGCTTGGTATATCACGCTGCAGCAGCGAGTCTCCGGACAAGAAATGCTTCCTAATTAATTCCAACAACCAGTCATAAGGAATTAATGAATTGATCCGATGCCGGCCTTCGCTCCAACCATGTTTGTAGGGCAGCGGTTCCCTCTTACGAAAAATTTCACTCTCTGTCGTCTTCTGTTCGGAAAACATCAAGAAGAAAAACAATGGGGATTGTGTCTCAAACCCTGGGAGGGAATCGGTTTTGACAAGTTATGTATTAGTTTTGTCTGACTTGAACGAAGAGGACGGCTATTTATGACGGGAGTTCCAAATAGGGGGGAATCTCAAGATTTTCACGAAGGGAGAAGGGGTCCGTTAAAAATATAGCACTAGATTTTAATCCAGAGAGTATGTATAGTTCTTTTTCAGATCTTCTATTTTTAAAACTAAACAACGAATACACAAATCCATCATTTTACTTAGATAAAGTAATTTAAATTTAATTGATAGTTATTTATAATATAACTTACTATTTTTCCTATTCCACTAGATGTGAAATAGCATGCAGAAAATTATGATCTTGTAAAATTATAAAAAAATAAAGGTTAAATCTCACATAAGGGTAAAGGATTTATAAATAAAATCTAAATCTAACTAAAGGGAGGGGATCCAAATTTTTAAAAGACAAAAATCTATCTAATGGACGTACTCTTACGAACGTATTTCCCGTATCCGAGACCCGGGATCACCAGTTCCTTATTTGCCTAAAAACTATTAGACGCAATCCGTAATTTGAACTTTTTTTTAAAAGTTGGGTCTACTTTAAGGTTCTTCACTAAAACATGTTTTATAACGACATTTCTTATAGAGGTCGATAAAATGTTATATAGCTATCGTTAGATTCATTTTAAAAAGTAAGGGTTATCAAACTTATTCCCCTTTTTAATTTGCCGACTTAAAATTTCCACCCCTAGGTTAAAAAAGGCTGGTCTATTATATTTGAGCAGGGCAAAAATAAATATTGTTTAATTAGATTAAATGTTATATGAAACATTAGGGTGTCTCAAAAAAAACTTTTTTTCGAAAAACCTCGCTCCCCAGGGCTTTTCCCATTCCTTTTGGTACCAAAAGACAGTGTGTAAAGTTTCAGCCCCCTAAGTTAACTCTAGGGTTTGCCTGTAGATCCCCAAAGTTTGAAAAAAGTGAAAAAAATAACCAATTTTCAGAATTTTTAAAAAATATATTTTAAGATTGATACTGCGATAAAACTGGTCCAGATGTGTCATTTAGGACTTATTTAGATGGAATATATTTATTTACGTGTGTTAACTGCAACATATAGCCCCTATAATTTAAGATTAAAATGTACTACTTATAGGGACGTTTCACTCGCCAATGTTTATAAATGCACTACCCGTGGACGAAATGAATTTAATTTGAATTTCTTCAAAAGAACTCCCTCAAATGATGCCATTTGGTGCTAAATTGATATTATAAATTATAAAAACCATTGAAATAACAATAATGAGGTCTTCCACTGAGCTTTTAATATCAAAAGTGATTTTCTTCAAAATTTCTCTTTTCCAGCTGATCAAACCCAAATTTATATTAAAAAAGAAGGTTGTTGTACTTTTTTAGATACCAAATATTGAAATCTTTATAGGGTTTTCATTTTTAATAAGTAGAATTAAATTTTAAACCGCACAGATCAGAAATCACATGGATATTTCCTATACCAGACGTTAAAATCGATTTTATTTTTTTAAGTTTGGAAAATTACTTCCTTTTAACGTATTAGGGGAAATTTTTAATTAAAGACTTCTTTCTTTAACATTTCAACCAAGATTCAAAAGCATTAAACTATTTTCCTAACTTTGAAAAAAGAAAATCAATTTTCACATCTGGTATCGGAAATATCCATGTCATTTCCGATCTGTGCGGTTTAAAATTTAATTCTACTTATTAAAAATGAAACCCCTATAAAGGTTTCAATGTTTGGTATCTAAAAAAGTACAACAACCTTCTTTTTTAATATAAAATTTGGGTTTGATCAGCTAGAAAATAGAAATTTTAAAGAAAATCTATTTTTAAATTAAAAGCTCAGTGGAAAACCTCATTATTGTTATTTCAATGGTTTTTATAATTTATAATATCAATTTAGCACCAAATGACATCATTTGAGGGAGTTCCTTCGAAGAATTTCAAATTTAATTCATTTCGTCCACTGGTAGTGCATTATAAGCTTTGGCGAGTGCAACGTCCCTAAGTAGTACGGTTTAATTCTTAATTATAGGGGCTATAGGGTGCAGTTAATACACATAAATAAATAAATTCCATCTAAATAAGTCCTAAATGACACATTTGAACCGGTTTCATCGTAGCATTAATCTAAAAATATAATTTTTAAAAATTCTGAAAATTGGTTATTTTTTTCACTTTTTTCAAACTTTGGGGCTCTACAGGCAAACCCTAGAGTTAACTTAGGGGGCCGAAACTAACTTTACACACTATCTTTTGGGACCAAAAGGAATGGGAAAAGCCCTGGGGAGAGAGGTTTTTCGAAAAAAAGTTTTTTTTGAGACACCCTAATGAAACATATTGAATCTCACTGGTTTTATTTGAGTTGAATTTCATTATTCTTGGGGAACTGGGGAATTTAATTTAAAACTATCTGAAAGTATCGTTTCACTTTCACGCTGGGACAAAGACATATCGTTACTGTTAAAGATTTATCGCACAATCCCTCCTTATACTGCATGTGTTAATGTATAACTCTTATTCATATAACAAAATAAATATGCAACTCACTCTAAGTGTTGAAATTAAAATAAAGTCATTTTTAAAATAAAAAATAGTAATTAAAGAATTCTTAATTTCAGTTAAATTGTTATTTCAAAGGTACATAGTTTTCGAGGTTTTTTTAACATATTTAAGTTCTCCTCCAAAAACTGGAAGATTATTTAGAATGAATAATAATATTATTGGTTATTTAAAAAAAGCCAATATCTTAATAAGTATGAACAAAATTTTAAACTTGGTGGCATAACTATTTCTCAAAGAACGTATATGTACACGCCAAATCAAAGACAATATTCTGACTCCCAATCCCTAATGCAAGCTGGTAAGTAGTGTGCAGATAATTCTAAATGCGCTGGGAAAACAAACATGGGATAAAAATATATCCTCATTCAATTACAGTGCAGTGTAAGGAATTAGAATGCTGGATAAAAAGTGTAAATTCCATTCGTATTGAGGAGTTCATAATATTTATTTTGTTAGGAACACACACAATTTCGATTAACATTTACTTCTTCAATAGATTTGTTTGTAACACACAATGAAAAAATGAGAATTCTTACATACCTCAAAATAATACTTATAAAGTTATCCAATGAAAAAAAAGAAGAAAATCGTGTATTCCAAGAGAAGTAATAACAGAAGAAACAGCTTACCTAAAAAAGAAAAATAGAAATTAAATAAAATACTCTTAAAATACAGATACTGAAACCAAAAATGCTTTAACATGTTATGTTAGACTGATAGAGTCAAAACTTAAAACTAGTACATATTGAAATGAAAGTTAATGAAATGTAAAATATGTATAATTTTAAGAAAGTAAAATAGTCGGTGACCGTTTTTAAAACCTTGCAAGGAATTAAAACTAGCAGTAGTACGGGGAAAATCCAAGAGCTTATAAATTTGAACTTAGCTGTCTTCTTTTTAGAGATGTAGAGGAATTTCAAGTAGTATAAATAACGAAGTAAAATTATACACATTTTCAGTTATTCCAGTGATAAATACATATTTGTGTTCATGATAAAAGGGTTCATGTGTTAGGAAAATGTGTTTTGCATATTAGAATTTGAGAAGGTTGGAAATATGTTCATGAGAAAAGATTTTTTGAAGATTTTAGTGTACTTAACATTTAAACTAAATGGGATAAAAAGCTATTCTCATTAATGTTTTTGTGTATAAGTGTCAACAGAAATAATATTTAAAAATTAGTTTTTTTCTTTAAACCTAACCCCATGTCAAATACAACCCACCTTAGAATTGAAAATTGAAAATGCAAAGTTAATAAGATGTCGAGGAAACTCAATAATACTTTTTTAGGGGGATGACATTTTTAAAGCCTAAAATAACGCATTGAATTTATCATAGGAGAAAATATGAAATATTTTCATTTAATTTAAAAGTGTAAAAAATCTACAAATAGAGGGAGAAATGAAGAAAATTAAAGACCAGTAATTGTAAATAAGAGATTTTACGAGAAACATTAAAATATTTATATAAGTTAAATGTTACATGTTCACTATGTAATATTTTATACTGATAGTTAGGTAGCTCTATACACATTTTTAGGGTCCCAAATCTACGAACCTTTATTCATTTAGTAGTTGATACCTTAATATATATTGATTTTTTACAACTCTAATTAATTTACTAAACAAAGGGCTTAGAAGTTAAATTTTATGCGAAAATTCTTTTGATACATCGAAAGCCATAGTTCGTTCCAGTAAATTTGAGGAGTTGCGGGTATAAAAAACATTCGGAACTAGACCTTCCAGAGAAACTATAGGTAATTTTTTATGCTACGCTCATCCCTCTTTCACTCACACGCTCTTTGTGTCCGCAACGTTTCATCGGGACCGTATACAACGGGGGTTTAAGAGTTCAACTCCCGTCACCAAAATTTCGACACATTTTTATGGTGGTTTATTTTATTTATTTTTTTTTAAGTTCTGTAACTTACGAGGAGTCTTCCTTTTCGGGTGTGACCGAACAAGTCTAAAAATGAGTTAACACTACTTTAAAGGGTCAAATTTCAAAAAAAAATTTTGAGGAAGGACCCCAAACCTCCTAGACCTAGAACCTTTGATTTTTCCTTGAAAATTATTCTGCTTACTTAAGGTTTGGGTGTTAATCTCTTAATAGTGTTTCAAAATAATAAGATAAAACACTACTTTTAAGGGGAAAATTTCAAACATTTCTTGGGGGAGGACCCCCAACTATAATCGAAATAGAAGTATTTGATAAAGAAGTAGATCGAATAAACTATTTTTCCTTCAAAATTCTGTGAGTAGATTTCTTCGGGTTTACCCCAAAGGTTTTAAAAATAAGCTGAAACACTACTTTCAGTGTCCAATTTCCACCAGGTTTCATAAACTACCTGTAAAAGTACCCGCAGAAACAATGTTGAGGAGTTAAAATCAGAAACCAAAGTCTGGTTACGGCCCTGCCTCATATGATGCCCTTTCAAAATGATCACCAGGCATTCAAAACAAATGGGAAAGTGTCCCTCGCGTTGGGAAACTCGTAAACCATCGACGCTTCAGAAGAAGGATGGGTAAGGCTGCTCAACCCGCATTCATATAATTCACGGATGTTAGGCCCTGAAAAAATTCTCCATTCTTAATGTCCTGACACCCAGCGAGAGAAAAAAGCCAGGACCTCAACTTCCTAGAGCGGCTATCGAGGAACATCCTTCATTCCTCAGATTAATTTATACCCAAGGGAGGTGTCCACCCTTCAAATCAAGTGATTTATTGTTCGGAGGTACGCTTTTCGAGTATGGCCAGATGCATTTGAATTGCATGAGTTACCACTTTAGAGACACGCACTAAAACAAATGGACCAGCGAGAAGAAATAGAAAATCAGCGCAAAAAATAATGGGGAGAAGAATGTTTCCCACCTAGGTGCACTCTCTCCGAGTATCTCATGTATATAAAGATGCCAGGCATTCTGGGGGCTCGGTTTGAAAAATAACCAGCGGCAGAGTGTTGGAAATTAATAGTCACCGTAATTTCGGACCAGAATGTCCCTCTGATTAGCACTGAGAATAGGTGCGCATCGAGCACCCATTTGAATAAGAAGCGTAGTTGGATGGTGCCCACGAAAAGTATTAGACTGATAGAGAAGACAACTCGTCTTGAATAGTTACAGCATTTTAATTTCAATACTACTGTATTTCGTTTCTGAACAAGAATAACAGATGATAAACATGGAAGGAAAAACACAGGTATCATTTGACACCACCCTGTAAAAAATCCTGACACTTTCCTTGAAAAAACTGGGCAGCTGGGTTGCTCTTTACAAGTAACGTTCCTGGGAAATAACAGGAACGTTTCGTTAATATTAATTGAGAAATACCTTAGCGTTTCTGTTGTTTTCTTAGGAACGTTACTAGTAAAAAATGGGCAACCCAGCTGCTATGCTTTCTAAAAGGAAGTAAAAATAGAGTGATATTCAATCAGTGGCGAATCCAGGATTTTTGTCTGGGGGGGGGCTGAGTTTCACAAATAACTTAATTGCTACTATGGGCTGTTCAAATATTAATGTAAGCAACTGAAAGGGGGAGGGGGTTGCCAGTGCCTTAGCCAGATTTTTGTTTAGGGGGGTTACTCAACATCTTTTCTGAGGTCTAATCTTAGGAATACTAAGTTTTAGGTGAGATGGACTTCGTAAGGTTTTAATTTTGGTGCACTAAATTTCAAAATTGTGTAAAAATGTCAACTCCAAGTAAAAGGGGGGTCTGGGGGTCCCCCCCAGAAAAATTTTGAAAATTTGCCCCTCAAAATAGTGTTTTATATCATTTTGAAGCCTTTTAGATTCCACCAAGCCGGCGAAATTTTCAAGGAAAAAGTTTAATGAATTGGAAAATTTCTAGGGGGTTTAGGATTAGGGGTTCCTATTCCAGAAAATTTTTTGAATTTTGCCCCCTAAAAGTGACCTTTTAACTCATGTTGAGATACTTTAGGTTACATCAAAGAGGATCACTCCTTGTAAATCCCTAAAGTTTCAAGGAAAAACCGTACTTATTAGATTCCAAAATTTGGAGGGGGTTTGGGGGTCTTCCCCCAGAAAATTTTTGGAATTTTACCCTTAAAAGGGGGTTCCGATTCATTTTGAGACCCTTTGTTAGTAACACCACCGAATGTCCGCAACGTGTTGAAATTTCTTTTTTGGCTTAATTGCTATTACCAAAACTTGAATGTCTTATTCCTGGGGGGGGCTGCAGCCCCACAGCCCCCCTACTGGATTCGCCACTGTATTCAATTCATTGGTCAAAGAGTTTTACCCTCTTGTTTGCATTGAAAAATTCTTGATCAGAGTTTCTATAATAAGGTTATCATCATCATTACAATGTTATTAAAAACTATATATAATATTATTAATTTAAATCAATAATTAGAGTTTTCTATGTGATTCTAAAGCTTTCGATTTATAGCTTTTTCGATTTTATAGCTTGAGAACCAGACCTATTATCCATGAACTTAAAACTAATGCATGCGAAACGGGAATAAAGAAAAAAAAATATTATGAATGGCATAAAATGAACGAGACAGTAAAGTGTTTTGGTTGAATCAGCTCTTTATGTACATTATCAAAATCAACACGGGTTTAATTTTTTAATTTATAAAACTAAACTTTATCGGAGTTTGTTTCCGTGCGAAATATACAATGAATATACTATAGGGGAGAGTGTTGTACCTGTGGACAAAAATCACGTTTGGATTTTTCCAAGACAGGTAAAATCACATTTTGACCATTTAAAATGCCCAACCTATAGTCCTAACCTTTGTGAGTTGGGGGATATTTTTTATTAGCTAAAATCTTGAAAATTGTATTTTGAATTAATTTTAATAACTTGAACAAATTTTTGTCCATAGGTACAACAACGTGCTCTCCCTATGGACAGACCCAGTTGTACCTGTGGACACCCTCAAAAAGGGAATGTTAAGTTGAAAAAAGCTAAAAATGAACATTTTAACTAATGCATTACCTTTTTATAACATATTTCAAGCCTTTTTAAAATTGGAAATAGATTTTTTAAAGTAATGTAGTTTTAGATCGTAAATGATCATTAAAACGAAGTTGAATGATAAAAGTCTTGATTTTTTACCAAAACACATAAATCACATGTGATTTTCAGATCAAAATTTAAGGTAATAGTTTCATCAATCATGCTGATTGATCTGATCACTTCACTGTTCCAAAAAAAACAATTAGATTGACACTTAGTTGTGCAAGCATTTGGTGGTAACTTCCGCAAATCTTCTTCAGTGATAAATTTTAAGTTTTTTGTGATCACCATACTTAAATGCGACAGGGTGCCTAAGATTTTACACCATATTTTACACTAAATGCCAAGTAGAATCAAAAATTTAAAAAAGTAGTTAAGATCACAAAATATTTGATTTTCCATCTTAAAATCACTTGAAAATAAATCACCGACAAATAGATAACATTTTAGAATTAATTTAACATGCATTAAAATGTATCCACTCTAAAGAAACTTGATTCAAAAACGCCAATTAGCTACAGACACCCACAAGAACGTGTCCGTAGGTACAACACTTATGGTGTCCGAAGGTACAAAATCAGGTGTTTTTGCATTCAAAATTCTATAAAAAATAAAAGAATTGAGATCTGACGATTTCTAATATCATAACTAAAAAGTCAAAATCTTGGGGATTCATCCCGTATATCCCATTTTATCATATCATAGTTATAGGGGAAGAGAAGAATTAATATAGTGATGCACTAAAAAAACTTTGAGCATCTAAAAACAGCATATTTATTATATAAATTTAAATAATATTTTAAAGAGTTGATTTCACGTTAGCAACTAGATAGCATCTGTTTACATTCAAAATCGACCCCAAATTCAAATTTGTATTTTTTCCCGAATTTTAAAATGAGGTGGCTGAAGGTACAACCGTCCTTAGGTACAACACTCTCCCCTATAGTATTAAGTTGTAATAAACAAGTTCACGTACTTAAAACTCGATTAATTTTTAAGATTAAGGTATTGACAGTCAGAACACAAGGATACAATTAATGGTTTACGAGCCTTATAAGTCCGCTCGACAACATCTCTAGCCCTTGTACACAAATACATGAGTTATTACAGGTGAAAATGTTCCGCAAAAAGTCCAACTGTCCTAAAAAGTAAGACATCTGGAGCTTCCATGAGCCCAGAGCACGCAAGGACTATCATAATTATCCGTTCTGTATTCTAGTCTTGGACTCCAGGTTACTTGCATTTTCGTTATAGCTTCTGTCAGAATCGTTGTTCGCGCCGATAAAAAATAGTAATAACTCAATTCCTGCAGCCGTTTCATGGCTACTTATTTCATCCCAGAACAACCCAAAATGGGTTTCGAAACAGCCGCTATATGTCTTCCTATTGTAACTGTCACAAATCGAAAATATAGTTGAAAGGGAACAGGTTGCTGTTGCTTGTAAATACTAAGACGGAACAGCGCTAGAGGTTTTTCTCTTGTTTGTTTTAACAGTCTTAAAAGTCTGAAAGAAACACTCAATAACTCTTTCCATAAAAGAGTATTTCTTTCTGAAACAGTATTTATTTCGTAAATAGCTATTCGAGTACAAAAAGTTTTACATAGTGAGCTCATAATGAACTGCATTGTATTGTAGTTTAGTAGGGTTTTTTATCTCAGATCCATGGTTGATATGCGTATAGTTAATGCGTTAGTGCGTTAGTAAAATTTGTTTTATATCCCTCCCTCCCTAGATGTCATAAGTCTTCACAACTTAGTGATCCCCTTTCCCATTGTGATGCCACACATTTGAAATAAAATTAAACGAAATTTAACGCCTTTCGCAAAATCTTACTCTTCATCCGTTTTTTGAAAATTATAGTATCACTTTCATTACTGGTATTATATCATAACTAGAAGTGGAAGAAAAACAACTTAAAACATTGTAAGAGTATCACTACAAAAGCCCCACACAAAAATAAACACACTTAAGAACACTTTTTTGTCCTAACACTATCAACACTTCATTTGTGTTCTCAGGTAGAACACTTTAACACCTCATAGTGTTGTGATAGTCTTCTGAATACGTTTGGGAAGTTTTAGAAATGTGTTCCATCCAGAAAATGTGTTTAGGATTTGAAATTGCTGTTAAATTTGGATCGAAACACTATAAGAACACATTTCTGTCTCTGAAATTTTTAATAAAAACGCTATCTTTTTCTCTCACAACTAATTCGCAACACAATCATAACACTTTTGATAAGAAGTGTTCCTTATTGCGTTTACTTAGCGTTGAAAAAGTGTTTCACGCATTTACAGAGTATAAAGAAAAAAAAACGTAAAGTTTTAACGTAACGTTTTAAAAGGAAAACGTACGAATCCCCTTGCCACTTTGAATCTCAATTTTAGGACACTCTAAGGTAAAAAGACTATTTACTAGTTTTAGTCCATAGAACTTAATTTTTCCCCCGAGCATTTATGAGACAAAAAAACTCACCCAGACCAAATTTATTATCTAATTTTTTTTTCAGAATTATAAACAAACTGCAGTTTTTAAAAGTTCGATAATAGTATAACCTAAGGTTGAAATGTTTTGATCTTAAAATTAATCTGCGATACAAAGAACCCCATTCACTAAAAAGTAAATTCATTTATCGGAATTCCCCAATTCATCCTAAAAGTTCATAACCCTTATAACCTTCACAATTTCCCCTGAAATTTTGGATAGCTTTAGAAAAATCAAAACAAATGCGGCAATTCAGAGTTAAATGAACTACATACATGCTATCATGTATTCCTATCTATCAATTATACGGAACTTTTGAACGCTCTCGTCGAGCAATCTTCATCGAAAGAAAATCAAACCGCCGAGAGAAATCCCAAAGCCCCAAATCATTTTAATTCCCATCTGATTATTATTAGAGGGCAAATCTACCCTTAAACACCCGATGCGCCTATCTATAATAAAATCTGCTCACAGGAGACGAGCGATAAAAATAATGACTATATATCTACAGCACATATTACACACTCTGTACTAAAGTCGAAAAGGGAAATTCAATGAACCTATCACGCACAGGGGACAATTCCCGAAATAACTTCATAATGGTTATTCGCAGACAAATTTGAAATGAAAGGGGACTTTGAAGTTGAAAGCAAGCTATTAAACAGGATATGCAGCAAAAATCAGATATAAACGTCTTCTATATGTATAGGAAAGCAAACAAAAATGCGGCCCCAAAAACAAGATCTCTCACGAAGGCATCCAATGTTAATCATAGCTTTGAAGAAGCTCTTGGCTATCCTCCCACACTGCTACTATTGTCATAGAGTTCTGGTAGATGGGGATCCGCCTAAGTAGGCTTTTCATTTTTCATTGTCTCGGAGGGTTCGTTTCGCCGAGGGCTACACTGCGCTTTGAGATGCGGCCCGGCTTTTCTTCTTGGCCTTAGACAATGGCGAGGCTCGTAATTTGGCCGCCAACAACAAGAGCTGAATGCCGGCCCAAACGGGTTTGTTGTTCGAAATGACAGATATTTCGCCAATAAACAGCGCTCGCTAAACACCACCTGCTGACGAGGGTGGCCGAAATTATGGAAACGCGTTATTAGACGAATTCTTTCGCTCTCGCGTGATTAAATTAGATGAACAAAAGCATTTCGAGACCAGTGGAAACCTTTTTCTAGGATTAGTAATTTCATTTTTTATTTATTTAAATTTTAAAACCTTGAATAACACCTTATAACGCTTCGATGTGCCCCACGTTGGGCTGCCAATTTATGACAGGACCTCGGGGCTTTGGGGTTTATTTTCTTTCAATGCCCCGTTCAGTAAAAAAACAACTTTTTATTTCCAACAATTTTTTTTCAATCAACCTTTTTTAACAACAAACAGAAAATATAAAATAAAAATAAAATATAAAATGAATACAAAAACTTATGTGATACGTCCAAGGGGAAATAAAAGAACTCTATCTCTAAAAAAACATTACATTTATTATAACCTAACTAAAACAATGCATGCACGGTTTGAAAATGCAACGAAATGAGATTAAAAATCAAAGTCTTGCTTTCTCGCTATTGTAAATAATTACTAAAAAGGAGGCTGGTCACAACCTTTAAATTAAACATGCATTTTTCAGTTCATTTTCGTATGGTTACATCATCATTGGGCTATTAGTAAACAAAACTATATCCATGATGTGATTATGTTACTAATATACTTGTTGATCTAAAATAATTAATTTTGAAAGTTTTATATTTATCCAATAAACTTCAAATATCACCGCTCAGTTAACCATGGGGAGATTTATGGGGGGATGATGACCCCTCGAACCGTTTCCGGAACTTCTATTTTTTCTAATGATGAATGATGTTTTCAGAGCTAACAGGAAAAAACACCTTGCCGCCCAAGGTGTCTAGCATATATCCCCCACCTCAAGATTCTCTCTCCCCTGAATCTGCCCATGCAGTTTATACACACTTACTTTTTCTCTTAATTCTAGCCAGTGCGTAATATTTATTAAGAAAAAGAGCTTATTTAAGATGCAAATGTAAAAAAAAGTAGAATAAATAAATGATCAATCTGCCAATTTTGCTTTTTTAAATTAACATGCAATACAAACACAACACAACAACGATAGATCGTTTTCATTTTTTAACAAATATTTTATGACGGTTATTTATAGACAATTTTATATTTCACTTATTTATAGTTAAAACACTGTTTTCAAATTGATGGTGTATTTGATAGAGGGACTATAAAGGTATTTTACATCACTTTTTGGTTCCAAAATTAATCCTGTCTGTAATTTACGGCTCATCGAACAAAATAAGCATAGAAATGGAAAGTTTCATGATACCCGTAACCAAACATTGACCAGTAAAATCCAGTGAATATACAATTCAAAATGATGAATCACACTTTGCTCAAAAGGTCAATCTCACTCATTCATTGGTTATATAGCAAGTTTGTTGCTTTACACCATTGCTTGATAGGGGGAGATCCTGCAAGAGGTGGGGGGTTCGTGCTCCCCCATTATACCCCCGTAAAATCGGTCATGACCAACGCGGTTTTAAGGCTATCCGAGCGAAAGTTTATCTCATTAGCCGAGAAGGAAATCTCGTTAAGATAAGTCGAGAGCGAGTATCCTTGCCTCGGCGTAGTTTGTCATCCAGACGATTTTCGGTAGAGGCCGACGGAAGAAGACGAAAAAGAACAAAAAGCAAGAAAGAAAGCGAGCGAGCAAAAAACAAGACACAAATCCGGTTCTCCGGCAGCAGCAGCAGATAATATCCAGCCGCTGCCGGGGGCGCATCTCATAGGCGAAAAAAATCCAAAAAATATGAGCTTGGTGATCTGTATCTAAAGCACAGATACACTACTTTAATATTCCGCTGATACTTCATACACAGGGGAGTGGATCTAGTCAAGCAGCCCCTACTTAGGGAGGGGACAATGGAATGTTGACTATGGGGGTTGCAAAAACTAGGTGCGTCTCATTGCTGAAGCAGCACATTTAATGCATTAATCATGACAATGTGTCTAAGCCTCCCTCTTTGCTATATCCATCCACGGCCGGCCGGCTTCGTTCCTTCTTAACCTTTGCATCATCTTCCATCTTTTTTATGGCGCGCGCTTTTAATTTATTTCCTGATAGATGCAAACTATTTGACGCTTCGCTTGTTTTAAAGAGTTATGCATATACCGGGCTAACTACCACACCCCCTTCGCCAAGAACAAAAGATTTCTTTCCCAGGGACCCCTTTTCCTCCTCGTGGCCATGCATTATCGGTAAAAGAGGAATAATTAAAGATGCATCCAGCAAACAGAGCCGGGAATATAAATGAAGACCAGATGTCCACTCCCTTTTCGGCCTTTTTCTTGCATTAGTTAAACAACGATCGCTATCGAGGAAAGGGTTCAAACCACCGACATCAGCTTCAAAGGCTCTAGAAGGCGCATCAACAACTCACTAGAAAGAAGCGAACGTGTCAACAATCCAGGAGTTTTCATGGCATTGTCCACGGCCAATCAGTTCAATTACTAAAACAACTACTTTCATAGTTATATTGAACCTTTTCATCACTGGTCCAAGGTCAGTTAAAGATTCAACTTTTGTTCTATATAACTGCTAATTTCCACCATTACAACCTAACCCTGCTACCTGCTATAGTGAAAATGAACCCGGTATGTTCTGAACTCATAGTTATAATGAACATTCTCATTACTACTCCAAGGCCAGTCTGAAGCTCACTAAGGACTAAGTTAAAACTTTTGTTCAAATATTACAATAACTTTACCCCTACAATCGGACCCTGTTTAGTGATTAAAAAGCTAACCTTTAAATAAAACAGCCCATATAGTGTAAGGGTTGTGTACCGTGTACCTATTGTAAAAATTATCTGTTTACATTTTTCCCGCATCATTAAAACGGGGTTGGGCAGAATTGGAAGGGGTCATATATCATCACTTGCTGTATCAATTAAAGTCAGCCCCTTAAAACACATATAAGGTTGTTTTCTTCCAAGTATCGATGTTTTCAAATCAATGCAAAATGCAAGTAAATAGCTTGAACAGAGAAAAATTGCTTTTAGCATGATTGGTCTTTACTTACTCTCTTACTCAGCATACTTTCATCACCCCAAAAAAAATATCTTAACATTTTCGTCAAGAAAATATTTTTCGAAGTATCAAGATTTTCGAGTACGAAAGTATGTTTCGCCGACAAAAGCTTTTTCTAACCGCGAAATCCTTCCCCTATGGGATTTCCCATGCATGGATTTATTTTTGCAAACCCGTCCATACAGGGGTTTCATATAACGCGCGCTCTGTAGAAAGCATCTCTACAGCTCAAACTGACCGGCCGACAGTCGATCCCAACGTGAGCTTCATGGCAAAAAATTTTCGCCGCGCACAAAAATTCTGAACGCGTAGCGACGTTCTGGTTTTTGCTTTGAGGCTGGGCCTTCAAATTTCAATTCTGCCCCAGAGCCAACCAAACTTGTCTGCCGAATGGTGTGAAATTTTCGTCGGGGCGGAATGAAATAGAAAGAGGGGAATAAAACAAAATCACGACGCACTCGAATTTCCATACTTAATGTGAACGGTGAAAGTTTGAGTTGTAAGTTACTCGGACAGAAAAAAGAGTGACACCGAACCCACATCTAGATAAGTTATATGGGCTAAACGAAAACGTGAAGTGATTTAGAGCTTCATTCAACTCTGACTGGATGACAGTGGAAGTTGTAGTGACATAGGATACAGCTGTTTTTGGTGTTTCGTCCTTTTTAAAAGACACTCCTATGACTTTAATGTAACTCCTCTATATTTACCACCCCGTTACCTTTAGTACGCTGAGAACTGGAATGACTACATAGATGAAGAATGGAACGTTTGTTTTAAGCCCCAAAGGATTCCCTTAAAGGGTTTTCATCTGTCCTGAAGACCCTTTTGCGTAATTACGTAATTACTTACATCAGTTGTTCGGCCCACAGTTTTAGACGTTCAGTCCTTTGAAGAATTTTTTCCCATCATTAAAAAGAACTCTCATTTTCTTTGTCAATATTATATACCACTTAAAAAGAGTTAAATAAAAGTTTTCAGTTGGTACTTTAAACTTTTTTAGAACTCCTCCATTAGATTAAATAATATCATTATCGTTATTATCATATCATTATTAATATTAATCAAAAACGGAAAATGAGTTTTGGAGGATGTATACTAAAGATATCCCCTTGTCTGCGTTTCTGGTTATATGTTAAAAGCCATGAAGCATGTATTATTGAACTTAACCTTTCTTTTATGAGGTGTATGAACAGAATTTTTAAGCGTGAATCTCAAATGGGAGCTACGTGGTTTTATAACACTTTTAAAAATTACAATTTCAAACAACTAAGAACCATGACATGTCTAGCCCCTTAACATTTCAATCTACTGTACTTCTACGATGGATCTTAAAATGAAATAAATAAAAGGATTCAATTTAATTTTTAGATAAGAGCAAAAATAAAAATAGAGTTAGGAATAGAAAGTGAAAAAAAAGATAGATCCGGTAGTTAAAAGTATTTCATGTACCTAAAATTATTGGTTGTGATTAAGATTAAAGACACAAAAACAAATATATTTTAAAGGGTAAATGCATGGAAAATGATTAACGACAGCATGAAAGTAAACTAAAGAATGTTACAATGAAAGTAAAGAATGATAATGGAAATAAAAAACATATGTAAAATTGGGAATAGAGTTAATAATCTTAATCTTATTAACAAAAGCACAACTATGTTTAAAATGAACTATTTATGAGTTCATAAAACGAGAATATATTGAAATAGAAAGCTATTCTTATTAACATATTCTTTTATTTTGACTAGGAGAAAATATACAATTCATTTATCTTAAAAACTAAACAGTCCGTAAATTTGAATACGAAGAAAGCTTAAGAACTGGATAAACTCTTCGTCTTATTGTGAAAATTCGAAAAACGCAAAAACAAATACAGAAGCACCAGGATTACTTTTAAAAGAAGAATGCCAGTTCTACCTCGACTAAACAATAACAAGCAGCCCAATCTAGAGCCCATATCAACAGTAATAACCATGCATTACTTGGCCAGGTTTAAAGCTAAAAAAATGAGATTTTTCAAAACTTTTAAAATCACTAGAAAATCAACCGTTTACTCCCTTTATTAAAGACTAAACAAAATTGATATAGAAAAAAAAATCGCGGTTTGGTTCAGATAACGAGAAGATTCAGAGAATGATAGAACGGGTTCAAGATACATTTAGTAATTTGCTCTGTTGATATGAGAGAAAATTTTTGTCTACTTTATGAAAAAGACCCATTAAAATGTGCTCATATTCGTTTTTAATAACTTTTCTCATGCATAAACTGAAACTATAATATGCTGAAACAAATCAGTTTGTGATAGAAAATACCATCCGCGAAAACAATACGGGTAGAAATTAATATTTTAGTAATATATTTTTAATTCACTAAGAGTAAAAATGATAAAAAAGACTACTTTTTGTAAACTACTTACTGAACTTAAATGTAATGCTTTTTTCATTATTTTGAAAGAGAAATTTATAGGCAATAGGCAATTTAAACAAAAGTATTCACTTCCTTTATTTCTCAAAAATATTTATCGTTGTTTTTCAAAAGCATTCTAATTAAAAGACAGGCAAAAATAATTAACTTTAAACTTTTTCATGTTAAAAAGGTGGGGACACAGTAATATTTTAATAGTTTTTAAGAATTGCCTCGCTCTATTAGTACAAAACCAATAGTTATTTAATTCAAAAGGATACATTTCATAATTTTTGATAGTTAATGAAGTAAGCTTGAAAGTAAATAGATAAAAGAAACTAACTAACAATATAATTTTTGCGGAAAATATTAAAAGTTAAAAAAATATTAAGTTTCATGCTTATAAAAAAATAAGTAAGATTTTATTGAATAGAGAAAGGGTTAACTTCTCTAAAAACTCATTTAACATTAAATTATCTGTAAACATCGAGCTTTATTAAAGGCAGTTGAAATACATCTACAATTCATAAAAGTATTAAGATGCCCTGTATAAGTGAGATAAGCAAGTATTCTAGAAATAGATATGTTCTATGTAGTTCAAGATATAAGAGTCATGTTGAAATATATCTTGAAAATTTTTGTAATATCCTATCAGCTCTTAGACTTTCAAAATGTCAACTGAGAGAAAATGTCCAGGTAAGTTTCAAAATGTCCCAGGTATGTTTTCCTCGGTAAATTTAAGTATTTGTAAAGGAATAAACTTTTTAATTGAGAAAATGGATTAAAGAAATGACAATAATCAAAAATAATCTTCAATGCATAAAAGATTCACCGTATCAATTACATAAAATATAAACAAAAACTGCACTTTCCTTTCTAATCGTTAATAGAACAATAAATTAAGGTATAATACACCATAGTTTACAAATGGTTTCCAAGTGAAATAAATAGTATAAAGGTTAGAAAAACCTTTTTATGACTTGTATAACCTTTATCATGGCAGTTGATAATTAACTTATTATGATTGTAAATTGCGAAAAAATCCCAAAACATCCTCAAATGTTAATTACTTATCGCACTGTATTACGTCATCATGATGTCTGATCTTTACCGATCCGCTTAATTCTCAAATTTAAAGACTCTGTCCTATTATAACACTAGTATTCTAATTTGCCCGAAACCAACGGAAGGACAATGAAACACTAGGGAATCACTGAAATTAGAAAGATTAAATTATTCGCCAGGAAGAATTTCAATGGCACCTCTCCGCCGCAGGCCGACCTTCAGACAAATGAAGAAAAAACTCCCCTGGGTGGAATTAGTCGTTAAATATACACTTTTTTAACGAATATGTAACAAGAGGATGAACAGAGAGACTAGATTAATGATGAATAAAGAATAGTTTATCATTAGAATCATTGCAATTTGTTTTGCAGCCAGTTGAACTCCCTTCCATGAAAATTTACACTTCTTTTCACTATTTCTTAACGTATAAGGTAAATGCTTGGTTTCCAAAGCGCACCATTCAAATGTGTTAATTTGAGGTGCATAAATATTAGGGAGTGCCCTTAATGTTGGAAATACCTCTTGCAAACTCGTTTTTAAACTGCGTAGTCTGTTAAAAAATACTGATAGCATCGTCGGTAATTATGCAGTGGAATGATATTTATGTCATTCTGGTTGGAAATTCTTGATTTACCGCACTTACAAGAGCCATTCCCATTTATTTATCTCAAGGCTAAGAGTTCAAAAACCATGAGAAATGTTTTTAACTAGTAGAATATGGTTTGGGGAAACTGTCTCAAAATTGGAAAAGAATTAGAAGGCTGGTGTAAAATTAAGTAATTTGGTTAGTATAAAGATAATTTTGTTATGACATTCACATGGATGGTATGTTTTCACATTTAAGACTTCAAGTATTTATAATAAATGCAAAAGAACATCAACGTAGCATGGAAATTTACAGTGGAATAGCTGATTTTCGAATTTAGAGCGAATTTGAATCTGAAAAATAATTCTCGTACAGATTTATAGCACACTATCGGACAATTTGTATCTTTACACTTAAACTTAAATGCTTAAAGATGAGGACGCTTTAATATGTCAGCATTTTCAATCTTATGTTTCAGAAATGTGAATTTTCGCATGTTCAGCTTGATAAAAATAAGGGTTCCTCTCCCGTGAATGAACAGACGTTTCTATAAATTGAGGAAAATATTTATCGAAAAGGGAAGTTGCCTTCTTTAATTCAACAGGAGGATTGTAGATTTGCGACAGAAAAAGACGTTTTGCGGTTAAAAGAAAACAGCCCAAAGTTCAGCCACTCGCAATTTTTCGGGTTTTTTTTTGTTAAAAAGACTTTTAACCCTTTATCTACTGGTGGTACTTACAAGTCCCACCTACTTTATTTAAAATTATACAAATAACCATGCTTACGAATATACGGACGATACTTAGCAGGAACACTCAGTTTTACTCTTCCAGGATAAAAAGCAGCAAAGGTTCTGTGATGAGTATTTTAGAGGGATAGATTTAACTGGAGTTGTGCTTTCAGCTGCCATTTCGATCGGATTCCCATGATTGTCATTTTTGTTCCCTCAAAATAGTAGTTAAAGTCCAAAGGGGAAAGTGCATCATTTTTTAAGACTTAAAACTACGATAAAAGCCAAATGTTTTTTTTGTATTGTGAGAATATTTTAGCCCTCAGTGTACTGGCGGTACCCAAAAGTATCAATTTAATTAATTAGCTCTAGCGGATTATATTTCCCAAAGAAAATTATTTTCATTTATGTATATCCCTTAAGGTATCCGCCTACCTTTGAGACCATTTTTTTAAATACTTGATTTACAAAAATTATTTTTTAATTTTTAGTTTAAATGTACATCAAAACATTGATCAATGCTAAAAAAACAAAATGAATTATATTATTTTCTAAAATATGGGGTAATTAGTGTAAAATTTAAGTGAATTTTTATAAAACCCCTCTCACTCTTGCCCAAAAACTATTACCCCTATATAAATTTCCTTTGGACACAAGTATCGTATAACACTTATCTTCAGTGAAAGGAGAATTTCACCAATTATTGCTGGTTAAGCGGACAATAAGTGTAAACTCACAACTCTCAAGCGTCACCACCAACCATGGACCGGTTTCGTCCTTGTTAGGACTCATCAGCACGGTATAGGATGGTAACGCAAGAGAGCGGAGGGCAAGGAGGGGTTGGTGGTGACGCTTGAGAGTTGTGAGTTTACACTTATCTTCAGATTGGACCATTTTCTAAGACATATTTTGAAAAGTAATTGTTTTACAGCATACAATGTAACGGTAAGTGAAAAATTTCAAAACTTCTACAACCCTTTAACAAAAAAACATCAATAAAAACAAAAATAATAAACTTACATAAAAATATGTGGTCCATCTGGTTAATAACAGTATGATTAATATACTGTTAAAATTTGGAGGGAATATCTTGGATAGTTTTTGAGTAATCATGTAAATAGTGGAGGGTTTTTATGCAAAACTTAGTTCTGAGAAAATCAGCTTTAAAGTTTATATTTGTATAGGATCGCACACGACTATCTGTTTTAATAATGCTGTAATTTCTTTTCTAATTCACCTTCAAGTAAAATGAAAACCGTTTTGGAAAGATAAAAGTCTAAACTACTTGAAAATGTAAGAACCAAATTTTCGACGAAGAAGTCGAAACTCGTCTTTTAAGGGGTAGGCGGATACCTTCAATTTAGTGTCTTAAACAACATTTGCATGAAAAGAATTGCAAAATATCATAATGCAGTAGATAAGGGTTAAAGAGCAGACCGGTATCCAAGGAAGAGGTTTTGGGGTTTAAACCCGTCTCCGATTCCGAAATCGGAGTCTCAAAACCGGAGTTTACATAATAGTTACCTACCATGGAACTGAGCATTTAAAAGAGCTTTTCTCCTCCCACAGAACCAAGAGCCTCGCCCTAGATTCACGTCTTCGGCCGGAGTCCGGGAAGCAGGGCCCGTTAATTAGTTCCTGACCCCTCCGTCCGGCGTAGGCGGCCGTCAAAAATAAACACGTGTCTCCTACAAAAATATTCCCTCCTGATGTCCTTAATAAATAGATTCATCCCAGCTGTATGGACAACCTTGTACTCCTACCTGCCCTGAGAATCTCGGGTTGACCCCTACAAGCCATTCCCGTCTTGTGGCGTGTTTGTTTATTTATTCCGCGCTTCTTTTTGCAGCACAGACCTCCTGATGGCATGCCGCGGATAATAAGATTTAAGATAGCTCCGACGAGATATTGGTGGGGGTTCCTACCTGTCGGAGCCCCCTCCGTCAAATATTTGGCTTGCTTTCTTTTTTGGTTCGCGTCTTTTTTCTCTCCCGTTTGGCGAGCAACGCCTAGCGAGAGGCCTCTCGTCTTAACGAGGGTTTATTTGGTTTCGAGAGGCTTTCCGTGATTGAGTTGGATGGAGCTTTGCACAACGCCACTTCGTGACGTCACTCGATTCTCCTTACTTTTCACGAAACAGCCATATTCACAGTCATCGGGTTCCTATTGGTCAAAGAAGGATTCCACCAATCAATCGGCGAAATGCTAATTTTCTTTCTTTAGCTGCTAGTTAACACCGACGCTGACGGCTGTGAATATGACATAACTAAATTGTCATTAACAAGTACTTTTAAAGACGCAGAGATAACAAAACTGGATAGCTGCCTTGTCATTTTTAAAACGTTTAGGGGAGACCGGGGCTAGTTTTCCACTGGGGCAAATTTTCCAACGGCCTTTATTTTTAAATGAGCAATCAGATCACCCCAACGAATGAATTGGATGATAAAGAAACACTTCACACACATTCTGATGTACTTTCAGTTTCATATCTTTTTTAGTTTAGTCACAAATGCGATTTTTTCAATATTTAACACTTTGCGTAAACTTTTGGATTTTTACTAAAAATGTAAAAAAGCCCATTAAATTTTAACTGACTAATTTGATAATACTTGTACTGAAAGATGATTTCTCACTCTATCGAACCATGCTTTTGTTTTTCATAAACGTGGAACCCCCACTCGTACAGGGGCTCCCAAAGGTCAAAATTTGAGTTGGGGCAGGTTTTCCTAAAGTAGACGGGGCACATATTCCAACGATTTTGTGGATCAGGCACAAACCAAACAACCAATCCGTACCACTAGCTAACGATTCTAAAGGAGCTGTTTGTTCGAGTCCCACTAGAATTTTTTCAATTTCTTTTTAAAAATGGTTTTCTTGTATTTGAAGTTCATATAGTGTCAGTATAATTAGACTTTTCCGGTGCTATTTCTTCTACTACAAGTATAATTAACAATTAAAATTCTGTATCAAAAATTTAAAACGTGCAAACCTCACATAATTTTTAAGTTGATCGCTTTTTTTGACAAACTCATGAGGAAATCAAATTTCAGATGGTTTTATCAATAGTTTTTAAACTATGAATTTGTCGTATTTTCCATTTTTAAGCTCCTGCTTTCAGCAGGTAATCTCAATTTTAAAACTGGCGCCAATCCTCAATCGCCAAAGATATGACTTGCAAATACTGTGGCAACCTTAACCCGCAACACTTGATCCATTTTTTCGAATTTAACTGAGAAATTCTTTTCAAAGGTTTTAACTTAAATAAATGCGTGTTAGATATATTTTGATTTTGAATCAAGTTTATCAATCCTTTCATCTATTCAATGCAATTCAATGTTAGATTTTACATGAGGATACGGCCTGAAATCTAGATCATAATTTTAAAATATCTTGAAACTATAGGACCAGGCTTGCTCAACGGTTAGAGTGCATGATTACCAAGACATGGAACCAGGTTCAAATCGAGCTCTCCCCCATCGTAACTGAAAAATTTAATTTTTATACTAATCTATGTAAATTTAGCCCCAATATTTTCCAACTTCTTTAGTTATAAATGTTTTAAATCGAAAAATTTTCACTTACACTAGAGAAATAAAATCTCATTATATCAATTATGTTTTAGCTTACTTAAAGAGTTTTTGAGCCAAAGAAATCCTCGGAAAATCCGAAAGTAAAATAATTATTATTGTCTCATTTTGAAGAGGACCTCTTTTGGACCAAAACCTTAAGCTTTTATGCAGACCAAATTAATTGTAACTTAACTTCTAATTTGCTCCCAACCGTTAACGCACAATACTTCTTTTCCATTGCTTTTTCTAACTTTTGATAAATTCATACGCTTCTTTACGTTTCTGTTGGAACGCCCATTCTGGAATACTTAAAAATGTTTCAGATTATATGAGGCGTTTGCTATCAAAACCAGCTCATTCCATTTTTGGAAATTTTACAGGAGAGACAAATAACTTCTCACGTCCACAGTTCTAAAGCTAAAATTTTTTTAAATTTTTTAATTGTAGTATAACCGCCTAGAATTTGATTAGTTTTTAATTTTCATTCCAGGTGCATTACCTTGGACGTAATTACACTAATTAGGTTGGAATGAGCTGATTTTGATGCAAAAACACGATTTTTTATGCTTTTTTCAGTTTTTTTTGTTCAATTAAGTTGCGTGATTAAATTGTTTTTTTTTCCAATTTACCAGTTAATATTTGTGTCTTTACGAGTTTTAAATAAATGACATCCACTTAACTTTTTCAAATGATACGAAATTTCACAGTTGAGATCACAGTTTTCACATTTTCATCTAATTTCGGGTTGGAATGAGCTGGTTTTGATAACAAACGCCTCATATCCACACTCCCTACCATTTCCGCACGGTAATTTGATTCCCCTGTACCTTTCAGACCTTTGAATATCACAAGGTCGAGAGCTGTACATCCCAGACTTTGCAATGGGTATTCAAAGATATTTTGGGTAACCCCAGAACGGATACCTAAACCTGGAAAGCGGTAGATATCATCAAATTAATATTAAATATTATAATGGTGACCATATTCAAAATAAACAAGTATATAACTAAAACTTGACCACCACTTTTAAAAACGTTTTTGTATAATTAATTCAACCCTTGTGTTCATCCAGTCACATTTCCCTTCAAGTGATGAGTCACCTTAAACACATTGGAGAGGCTTGTGCTGTTGGGAGAATATCCTTCAAAACTCGATTTTGATTGATAGGCGAAGTCTATTTTTTTTATTAAAAGTCGCTAGTGTTTGAACCTGAAAGTAAGAAATTCAACAAGTGATTATAACACCTATTTCAATGGGTTAGATTTTAAATGTCAGAATTGATAGTGTAAAGACCTGGTTTGAGATTATTAAGTAGGGTGGGTTGGGGTAAAATGGGTCAGTTTTAATTAACTCGATATAAATCAAATTTAAATTGAATTATTTTCGCTCATTTCTTTGTATTATAATCTTTTATGTGTTGGCAACATTTTCCGACCGTCAAATATTTAGATTCATGTATTTAAAAACTGAAATTTTTTTTTATTTGAATGGTAAATGGTGTTGTCGAAGAAACAGGGCTTACCAACTTCCAAATATCTATATATTGTAATAAATTACAGCAGACTTTTGTAATATTTTTCCATAAAAGAAAGTCTGAGAGACATTTCAAGCCAATCAGCTTAGAAAAATTTAAAATATTTAATCTTTTATAACAATACTTTGTACTTGGGATAAAATGGGTTATAGTAAGGAGGCCTTCTGTGTATTAAGTAAAAACAATGTTTTTAACTAATTTCCTTCAAATATACATTGGACTGTCAAACAAGTTTATTTTTGTCCAAATGAAGTATTTTAATTGCTTCATTTGGACAATGTTCATTAACTTCGGACTTTAATAATTTCACTAAAGTACAACTTAAAACAAATTTTTTCAGATAAAAACGGCTTAGCCGATTACCTTTTTTCTTATTTTCATGTATATTTAGTAATAAATATATATTTGACATATTTTTGCAATGAGACCCATTTTACCCCACTGTGGTGGGGTGAAATAGGTTATTATTTTAACCAACTTATGACTAAAAAATATTTGATAAAATTAGATGAAAATGTTCTAAAGGATTGTAATGCCAAGATCCAATTGAAAAATCATTAAAAAGTAATAGTTTTGATGAAATAAATCTTAGAATGTGAAAGTACCTTAAAAGTGACCCATTTTACCCCAACCCACGCTATTGAGTAAAATCGCAAGAATCGAGCCTAGTTTTAATAAAAAAAATCATAATCATGTTTGAGTTTGATTAGTTTTGATTAAAAATAATTATTAATTTTGGGCGATAACAATCATTAAGTTATGATAAAAAATATTTTGGTAAAACAAACTCGACAGCAACTCATTCCCTCCTTGCCAAAACCGCTAACCTAATTTTTGAGGATATGTGTTCTCTTCAGTATTTTTAGATTAATCGAGAATTTCAGAATTTCTCAATTGGTAATTTGGTGATCTTTCGTGCAACAAACGATTTTTATTTTCGGAGCAAAATATAAAAATCCAAAAATTATGCAGGCAGATAATCGTCAAAATAACAATCACTAGTAATGATTACGACGTTGAAGCGAATTTTTCTTTTCTGATCGCCAAACGATTATCCGTTTGATGAAAAACGCTGTCTGATTCTAATTTCTATGATCTTCTTTCAATCGAAGCCACCCGAGATTTCCATTGAATTATATGGAAAATTTGAAGAGAATAGAATAGAATACTTATTTGCTTTTCAAGCCAAGGCCCACTAACAAAGGATGCTACACGATTAATATTTAATCCATTAATAGAAACAAAATACATAAAATTTGAAGAGGCTAGCACTGAAAAGGTTAAACCCATTATTTCCTTAACTTTAAGTAGATCAAACCTCTAGAAACACCCAGATATAATATTAAATAATGATATTTGCTACTACAAAAGACTTGAGACCCATCCCGCAATCTTTCGATTGCAAGCTTGATCCTCTACGAACTAACCTACCATTTCCTTTTCTCGTTTATTTTGAATTCGCCAAATTAGTGATAAGTCGCCAAATTTTGAATACATTACCTTTACGACTAGTATTAAAACCAGCATGATCGTTCGATTCCAGCCTTTATTTCAGATATCTACCTGAAAGACTAAAGTTTCAGCAAAGTCTTACAATCAACCAAACAACTAACTCGAAGGATCGTATTCTCGGGCTTAGAGAGAGAAGAGACACTTATTCAAAGCGCAGAAATAGAAATTGTGAATAACCAATGAGATAGTTTCGCAATCCCATATTAGGAATGACAGTCTGCCGGTAAACCAATCAAGGTTTCCTAAAGCAATCTGTATTACTTCAGCTAGTAGTACTGTAGGAAAACTTGCCCCTTACTGTAGGAAAACCTGCCCCGCATACGGGGCAGATTTTCCAACCTGACATGGTCGTCTTTAATCCTATTTTGCAAAAAAACTAATTATCGTAATGAAATTTGAATGCTACATTTTGTAGAGAACAGTCCGAGGATCATAATGAAATCTTGTTTATCCAAAAATAATCAAAAATAAAATGCATGGAAAGAAAATGCATTTAGGTTGGAAAACTAGCCCCGGTCTCCCCTATTTAAGGTGATGGGCCAAATTTTGTATAAAAATTTTTTTGCATCAAAATCTATAAGTAGGTGCTAAATAGCCAAGAATGAGCTGATATCATGATGCTTTTTAAAGTTCCTTCAGATTCTTTGCAAATTTCCCCAGTTTATGTCAGAAAGACTCTCTATTTTTTCCTAGATCCATCTGCTTCTTTTCACATTACTTTAGAGAAAGACTAAAAAATTAAGAAAGAAGAAAGAGATAAAGGTCGAGGGAAGGAGATTGAATGGGAGAGGCAAAAAAATCTGAAGAGAGAAGGTAAGTGAGAAAATTAAAGAATAATAAAATATTATAGGGATAACAAGAGAGAGAGGGGGGGGGAGAAAATGGAGATGAGGGAAATAAAAGAAATGAAATAGGTGAGTTGAAATAGGTGATGAATGTAAAAAAATTAAGAATGGGATATTGAGTAAAAGTTAACTTCACACAGTAAATTTACCAGCATTAACATTGTTGAGTTTAAGTCTGTGACATTGTATTTTTTCTAACTGAGAGGGCGCTGTAATATTTCTAGATTATTCTGTATATAGTAAAAATGTATATAAACCATTATTGTGTAAATAAAGAAGAGATTTTTATACAGTCCATTGAGTTGTGTATGAGTATTAACAAACATCATAAAAAAGCAGAGAGAAAACTCATTGAATCTAAATATGAAAAAAATGTATCGTAAACTGAACATGCTAAGGCAAATGTCTAGAATTGACCATGGCCATTGATACCGCCCTTATCCTGCTTCGAGAGAGACCAATAAAAGATATCAACAGCGAAAAGGATAAAGACCTCATTCCCACTTAGTTAAGACCAGAATCGCCCAGATCCAAAAAAGAACAATCACACCTACAACATCACCATTTCACGGAAACGATCCCCCACCCCGTATGACGCACAATCTGGACCTCTGCATTAGCGGGCAAACAAAAAAACTTGTCCCACCAAATCACGGCCAAAACAGCACCGTCGAGTAATGGACCTTTGTCTCCAAGGCAGCGGGTGGAGGGCTTTAAAAAGTCTCGCACCGTCTTCCTTGATGGAAGCAGAGAAAGTATGTTACAAGTCCGTAATGACACACTACTGGTGTATGCATAGCGTCTAACCGTTACTGGATCATCCAACGGCAAGGGAGGGGGTTCTACAATTACAGGTCTTTGTTCTAGGATATCAGTGAAGCGCAACGCCCTCCGAGATGATGATTTTTGGCTGTGTTTAATGCTCTCATTTCCTACACGGCGGGGAAAGAAAGGGCCATTTGTACGAAGACGAAAGTGCTCTTCTGTCTGCCATTGTTGTTCTAAGTAAGCGTAACGAGACATCCAGGCAAAAAAGCCGTTTAGACCACGCGGGGATGGAGAAGAAATGGTTCAGGAATAGTCCTCGATGGAAATTTTTTCGAGTTTTACGCTTTATGGAGATTTTTTCGATATCGTATGAGGATTCCTTTACTCTGTGGGTGAGATCAGTCATTACTAGATAGATGGATGCGCTGAATACATAGGACAATATATTTGGAAGACCCTAGATGGGCAAGTTAAAACCCGAAGGAGCATGTGGTCTCTGATTGCAAACATCATGCACCACATAAATCGCATACCATATGTAATTGAATATCCTAGAAATATTTGAGGCATTCCTAACCCCTGTAAATCCCCTTAACTGGTTGAGTTCTACAAGTGAACTTCCTAGTTTCCATTGTTATATTAAGCATTTACTAAACCTACCAACTTAAGCCTTGTAAATGATTTACTCCACAAAGTAAATTCATAAAGACTAGTTAGGTTTTCATTTTCTCACCACAAAAAGACTGAAAAACCTTCTCTAGTGTAGTTGTGTATCAACATTTTGTAGTATTCAAAAGTAATAATATGCTAAAGTTGTTATAACTATGAAAAATTGCAGAAAAATAACAAATGGTAACTAAAAACATAAGTTAAGACCATTCCAAACAAATTTCAGTAACTTAACGCAGGTTACCTAATGTCTATCTCACGCCCTTGACTTTTGAAAGCCTACAATTAGTCTTAAAAATGGTGTCTGGGTTTATAAAAGTTACTGTCTAAAACTAAAAAGCTTTCAAAAGAAAACTTTTTCGCACTGCTTTTGTTAGAAGTACCATATTTAGGATATTAACCATTAACTTTCAACGAAACATTGAATTAAATCTTGTGTTATTAATCATACCAAGTCCCAGACAAAAAAAAACGTACAAGAAGACCGTATGAAATATATCCAAGTCTACTTAGTAGCTCGACTGTTGTGACCAGTCTGTGGCCCCAAATAGCATCACGAAAGCCAGACGACCAAATAAATCTCTCCAACGATACATATTACTCACAACAACAGGCTCGGGAAGAGGGATTTACCTTCCTTTGTCACTGTAAATGGGCGGCGGAGATTTCCTAAGGCGAACCGGCCGGCAAAAAACTACGCGGCCGTCTCAAAAAATCCAGGCCAGCGGTTAATGTAACCTTTCATTGGGAGACTTAGCTATGAAAAGGGGAGGATTTCTATGGGGACAGCAGTAATCTCCTGGGGGGTAGATGCATCACACTCCCTTAATAAAGCCTACGATCCGTAGAGAGGGTCGGTTAATAAGTGCAAAGGTTTCCATTTTCTCGTGATTCAAACCGAGTAGAATTTGTGTTCGCCCCCTGTTAACTATCTTATGAACTATAATATATCATGGCTAAACCACATATGAGGTTAGGGACGTATAAATACTTTTGGAGGAAGGAGATTTTATTGTGGGTTGGTACTCCGGGATTAAAATATTGGCTTTTTATGCATTTGCTCAGGACTCGTGAGTAAGGGTCTGTTAAGAGGATACTTTGAACCGAGTCAACACTTATGCGGAGCACTCAATAAAGATGATGTTTTTTAGAGTTTAAAAGAAAAATGAAACAAAGATTTTTAAATATATTTGATGGGGTGTTATAAAACCAAAAAGGATAAGTTAGTGTTAGACTATGAGTTGTAATTCAGGAAGAAGAGTTTCAATGCACTGGAGGGAGGAATAAATTAACATGAAAACCTATTGCAAAGAGTCTTCAAATCAAAAGTAATTCAGGTAGGAGAATGTCCCACGATTGATTTAAGCTATTCTTTCTAATGAACTATACAAAGGTAATTTCACCGTAAATCTCCTTTCCTTATTTGCTTAAATAAAGGAAACCTACTTCCAAAAGGCAAAAAGTTAAGTAAACTCTCTAAGCTTCTCCCAGTTTAAAGATTTATAATCACGAGTAAGCATTCTTGCGGTGTTCTAACGATACGGAGATACCTCGTTAAATCTCCAGAGTTGTTTAACCACAATAAATCGTGGTTTCTCCCCTACCCGCAAATATCCGCTCAGATCCTTTCTACGAATTCAGAGTTTTCAACAAAAGAAAATACTATAGTGAACTATTAAATGGTCGTAAATGTTATTCCAAGTATTTCACACCCCAGTGATTGCAGTAAACACTTCTGACGGAATCGCAGGCTACCCCAATAAAATAAGGTACTTGAGGTATCAGGAAAGGGTTTGGAACCACAATTGTGTATGTGCATTACTGTGTAAAGATACGTGCCCATTACTCTAAAAAGGATCTAGGATAGTTTATAAACACCACAGTGTGCCGATATAATCTATTACTATTGTGAATCTAAATTAAATGATTTTGCAAACGAATGGTGATAATTTTTTTATCTTAATAAAGTTTGTTCATCAGTACATCTGATTTGTTATAATTTATGCCACCTAAACCAAACACCATTATTGCATTAAATTGTAAAGATTTTTCCCGATGGCCTTTTTTTGTTTTATCTTAATTTTACTTTCAATTTATTGGTTAGTAATTTGCTTATATGCTAGTATGTCGCATTTGTATACCGAAACCAGGAGCTCCTAATTTTCCCAATACCCATAGTGTTCTTATTTCCGTCAAAGCAAAAAGATGTAACGAAAGAACTTCCAAAACAACAACTGCATACCTCTCCTATAGGCATAACATGTAATAAGAGACCGAAGTCAGTCTCAGTAAAATCAATATAGAAACTTTGCATTATGAAATGAATTTATGCTTTAAATCACATATAAAAGGATTCACACAAAAGTAATTCACGTTGTTATGAGGATTCAAAATAGAAATCATGAAGGGTTTGGAACAGAAATAATCTACTCTGTTATGAGAATTTAAGGAAAAAATCATGGAAACTTTAGAGATTTAAACATAAATAATCTACTCTGTTATGAGAATTCAAAGTAGAATTCATGGAAACTGTAGAGATTTGAACAGAAATAATCTACTCTGCCATGATAGGATTCAAAGTAGAAATCATGGAAACAGTTATAGGGATTGGAAAACGAATAATCTACTCTGTTATGATGATTCCAACACAAAGGCGTCTAGAGGGGAGTTCTGAAGCTCTGTTAAAACGGGAGCTCTCAAGCAATTGTCACGCATCCCCTCTGGGGCTCCTGTGAATGGGAAGTAAAATAACATCAAATGTGTCAGAGCACAAAGGCCCTTTGCAGGTGAGGAATTCAGAAAGCGCTTAACCTGTCTAAAAGCCAATTCATACACCTTTCATCAAATCTACCCCACGTGCAAATCTAGAGGGAGGTGAGGGTGTCCTCAGGAACACCTTCGACGTGAGGGGTGCATGGTAAACCGTAGGCTGTTTCACTTTCACTGCTTATCATAAGTGATTCACTCCTGTGGATTTTAGTATTTATTTCACCGAATGCAAATAAATTTATAGATTTAGTTCTATTAAAAATGTAACCCACCAAGTTACAGTATTTTAAATCTAATATGCTCGTCATAGGTAACATTTTCGGGATATTGTGAAGATATAGTTGAAATTTCCTAAATATTTAGGATGATCATATTTAACTTTTTGTTAACTTTTGTTTATAATTCTGAAACTACTTAAAAAATTATTTATTTCCCAAATGGAGTGAATTAAGAATCACTGATATAAAATTAACTATCGTTTTACTTTGGAGTCAATAGCGAAACTTCTAACATTTCAAACAAACTTATGTTACTTTATAAATGCTGTATTATTGTTCCACAAACCAACTTCAATAAGGCTAAAAACGAAACTGATGCTACACGTTTTTTTAAAACAGAAGAGACGTTTTTTAAAAATTAAACAAGAGGTGTCTTTGTCCTGCTTGTATTGTCCATGGACGTAAAAACATCCAACAAGAGGTCACCAAATCTTGTACGACACTCAAGAACTGAAGAAACACCGGTAGCCTCACAGATGAAAAAAATTAATTTTCTTCCGAGTCTCTGGAGGTCGAAGAAAAAATAGATTTTAAAGCGAGTAATAATGTAAAATCCTTATACAATGAGTGTTTTCTTTAAAAGTAAAGTTAATTATGAACAAAATTGAGCCACTTATAAGTGGTATGCTTGGAATGTATTCACATACCTTAATCATAACCAAAGCTTGTTAAGATCCACTTATGGTAGAAAGCTGGTCTTCCTTTTATTCAAGAAAGCTACTACTTACTATTAGTGCGTTTAATTTAATTTGAAAGTCGTGGTTCATTCACGAGTAGTTTTCATGAAACGAATGCACATCTGGATTCAACTGTCCTTTGTAAAACTAGGGTTTTTCTTGAAGTATTTTTAAAGTAAATCTTAGTGTGTGAGGTGCGTAAACAAAACTTACAACATTAACTTAAAAAAAATCTCCCGCACAGAGGTTAGCTAATCTTTCATAGGTATAGAATGCATTCAATCACGATTTCTTCCTAATTCCAAAATTTATTTTTATTTTCACAGCAAAATGTTCCACACGAAAAAAAGTTATTTATATTTTCTGGTCCTCAAATTAACAACCCTTATAGCAAAATATCTTGTATAAATGATGAATAAAAAGTTGGTTGAATACAACGTCGTTTATTTACACAATAAAATTATTAAATGCAGCAAACAATTGTTTCGGGGATACCTGGATCCCCTTCGTCAGTGTCAAAAGTACAATGCAAACATCAAATCGGTAATTTTTATAGACAAAATAATTTATGTAGGCAAAATATTCCATCATAACAACCCGTGTGTTGTTATGTTGAACACTTTAACACCTAATTGTGTTGACAGTATTCTGAATATGTTTCAAAAGTATTAGAAATGTAATCTATCCAGATAGGTGTTATAAAAAGAGAGTTGTAAAATGTGTATAGAATCTGAAAGTTTTTTACTATCTTTTCACACTCTTTACACTACCATTAAACCTATCCTTTTTAAACACTTTCTTTTTCAATCACAGTACAATCAAAACGCTTTTGAATGGAAATGTTGATTATTGTGTTTACTCTTAACGTATCAAAAGTGTTTCACAAATTTGCAGTGTATATTTGTGATGCTTTTTCATAGGTAATATTTTTTTACATAATTTCGTTAGTCCGATTTAATTTCCATTTAATTTTTATTTTTTGTTTCTACAGGATGATTCCAGAAATTTAATGGTTTTAAATTGCTTTTGATTAGGTAGGTAATTCTTCATTGTGATTATCTTTTCTCTTAACCTCTTACTTTGTAATTAAAGAGGTTGAAATAAGGGAGAATGAGGAGGAAAAGACGATGTATTGAAAAGGTGAGTAGAATGAGAATGATGAGAAAAGGTGGGACATTTTTAAGAGAGAATGTGAGGGAAAAGGAAACACATAGAACGAGAAATAGAATGAAAGAGAAGGATAGGAACAATCCCCTGAGAGTTAAAAAAAAGAATGATAGAAGTAGTAAAAAAAAGAATGATAGAAGTAGTGAAAAAAATGAAAGATAGAAGTAGTGAGAAAAATGAATGATAGAAGTAACAAGAAAGGTGGAGTGAGGAACAGAATGGGAATAAGAAGCAGAGAGGTAGGAAAAGGAAATTAGAAAGAATAAAAAGGATGTTAAAGATATGGTAGAAAAGGTGAGAATAAGAAACTGGCAATAATGGAGAAATTAAGAGATTAGGAGAAAACGCGGGATGCTGCCCCCCCCCAATTAAATTTAAGATTTCCAGAATTTGGTCGATATATCAACCGAGAATTGAATTCTCCGAAGGTAGATGAATAGAACCAAGACCTTTTTCTGGCAGTAACCCAATCCAATGGGCACCCTTTCCGGCACAATGGCATTCCGCCACAGGTGTGCCGCACACGTGAGCCAACACAGTGGCACCGGGGCATTCCTCCCCGGCACAAAGCATCCTCCGCCTTCGTATTGACGCCGCCGTGAGCAAGCGCGAGTCGTGACCAAACAAGGGGGCCCTTCCGAGGGGCCCGAGCTGGAAAATGTTACAATTAACCGGATATTATATTAGGGCTTGTTGTTTGATTGACGTGACCTTGGGGCAGATATCAGGCTTTTTTCGGAAAGCGAGCTTTTTATTGGGAACATGCGATGCGATTGGTTTTTTAATTACCCCAAATGTGCTCTGGGAATGCACCAGTGATTTGGGGGGGGTCAGTGGAAAAGGAGTGATACGTAGAGTAATGCACAGGGACCTATCGAGGGTGTCGTGATACATGGCAGTATTAATTTTCATTTTGGTGGGAATATAGAGGTATTCTTTAATTTACCTCATCAATCAGTCCGGGGTCAGAGATTGTAGGGAAATACTACGTAAAATATAACGTTTAACTGGGGTGAGTAAAATAATTAATAGAACGAGAGGCCAATATTCTTTAAACGGACCCATAATTGTAGATGTTCTGCGAAAGTCTATTCTATAGCATGGGAAATGTATTTTCAGTCGTTGAGGTTTAGTGTGTTTTTAAAGAAAAGAAATTATTTTAACAATATACCTTAAATATTAAATGAATTTTACTAGTTTTTATGTTGCTGATGGTTTCCTCTGTTGTAAAATTTGAAATTGAAAATTCCATCCCATCATAAGAAGAAATTGTTTGACAAATATTACTGATTATATTTGTAAAATGATATTTCCAGTTTTTGCCAAAGTCAGTTGATGAGTTGTTTATTAATTGAAATAAAACTGGAGGATGTAAAATTTAACAAATAAAATGTTTAATTTAAGGTAAAAAAGAAAATATTTATAGGCTTTATTTACATTCAAGCCCAAATGCTCCGTTCCCTAAAAATTGGTTTATTCATTTATCTCTGTGGGTAACAAAAAATATATTTTAGATGTAAAAAAAAGACCAAAATAGGGAATATTTTTAGATAAATGGTTGACCGAATACACTTAGCTTTTGCCCAGTTGACTATCTATTTTTCAAAATAAAGCCTTGGTTATTTTCATAACTATGACCAAAATGAAAACTTTTTTTTATTAAAATCCAAAGGAAGTTTTCAAAAAATGTTACACATAAATGAGACAAGATTATTGGCAAAATGGACTTGGCGAGATAACACAAAATCTATCAGAGGAAATTTAAAAACTTCATTTACCCCGTCGAATTCCATCAACAATCAAATTTAAATGTAAAATAAACAATAAACAAGTATGCATTCTACAAGTATGAAAATATTTTCCGATGTCAATGATTTGAAAGCGGCTAAATACCGAAGTTCATTTCACCAAGAAACGATTTTCCAGGAAAACAAACTCGGCATTTTACTTATATTTTCATAATTGAATTTTTATCCATATGTCCATCTAAACTTTTCAATTAAGGAGATGGCGATATTTTTCTTTCCGTCGGTGGATTCAACAATTAAGGCATTAAATATCATGAATAATAACCCCGGTTCGCTCCTAATTGCTCTTCTTTATTGTTCGACCATTACGTATCCAGATACTATCTGGATAGATTCTTGATCTAATTTAAGCCGCAGCTAACCACAGCCTTCAGTTTAATAAGGAGACAGCAAGATTTATAGAAACGGCGTATAACCATGCGGCAAGAACTATTCATCGGACTGCTGGCTCTAAAACGGGTACGACAGGAATGGAGAGGTGAAAGTCCGAGCGTGAATGAAGAAAACAAGATCAGCGAATTAGCTTATCCCCACTGGACATAAATATAAATCTATTCATTTTGGCGTTTTATAAGGGAAACTTTCCCCAAGAGTGTTTAAAATAAGAATTAAATATTTTGCTTTGTTTTTAACTGCATTCAATAATTACAACTAAAGGCAAAGTATTTAACTATCTTTTTTTCAGATTGTTGCTCCAAAAATCATAGAAGAAATATCAAATGGGTTGATCATTATAAACTATCGATGTGCCCTTATCAACTAAAAAGGGACGTGGGTAAACTTTTTCCACAATATTTGAGATCCTTAAAAGACAATCTTCTTGAAATGGTCAATTTTTTTACTTTCTTGTAGTTTGCCTTCCCTCTTTAAACTTTTGTTTGTGACGAAATCAGTGTATAAAATCTTGAAACATGTACTACTTATTTACAAAAATTTAAACTAGTCACTTTTGTTTGCTTTTGTTTTTAACACAAATTCATGCAAAATAAAAAATACTACTGTTTTATTAGTTATATATTATACGTATAATACTCTCTTAATAATTCAATTATAAAACCTCGAACACAAAAGCTAAAAACTATCTGATTGAACACTAAAACACTCTTGTTTCTTTCTATTTGGAATTAGTTCAAAATTAAAAAGTACGTTTAAAGTAGAAAATAATCTCGAATAACCAAACCGTACCTTTGATGGTAAATCAACAAAACGTCGGATAAAAAAGAGCACTTAAAGATCCCCCTTAGAAAACCGCAAAAAAATATAACCCTGGATTTCAAATATTAACATAACATTAAGCTTTTAATTAAATTGCTATTCTGAACACTATATTGAAGTTACACAAGTTAAAAATGCAATGTCACGTGATTTATTTAATAAGAACCTAAATAATACCGGTTTCAGGGATCGGATAAAAGAGAGCCGGATAATCCAAGATGTCTCGCATAAAAAGAAGACACATTCATGCAAATCAGACCGAGAACAATTAATTAATTTCTTAAACGAGTTAACTCTCTTCACCGCATTCTTGAGAGTTTTTGCCAGTGCAGGGTCGGGTCATTTTTCTTGCTTTTTCACCATCCGCCGCTTATCTCGCCGGCCGGCCGCAGGTAGCCTTCCTATCAGGAACTTCGACATACTGAATTACAACGCTCCAGTTTCGCGGAGGCTCGCTTTCCTAATTGCCCAGTTAGAACAAAAGTGGACTGGTGAGAAAATTGTTGAGCGCTGTTTTCAGTGCATTCCTCTGCACGAAATCGAGAGTTGAACGTGACTCTCAACTTAACCTACTCTACGACTGATAAATATGTGTCAACTTGTTTTATTCCTTGCCGCGTGATAGGAAGCTATTACAATAGATTGTGTTTTCACGTGTTGATCTATCTAGAATTGACAGTTTTTGACGAAATTTTTCGGTATTTCGAATTGTTTTATTATAAATAGTTATTTTACTATCTGTTTCAATTTCGCTTTAATGAAAATACTATTATAAGTAAGCTATGGCAAACAACAACAAAAAAAACAATATAAAGGATTTCCTCCTTCAAAACGCATGTTGTTTCATTTTTACACAGATTTAAGGAACCAGGGATATTTAAAATTAGGGTTTTTGTTTTCTAGGATAGCAAAGTATTTATTATCTTTCTCGCGCATTCCTAATTAAAATAACCCAACTAAATTTTAATACATATTAAATGAATATAGTTTAAGATGATTAAAGTTTAGTTCTATTAATTTGTATATATTTCAAAAACAAAAAGTATTTTCTTTCTTTTAAAAAATTCACATTTATTTGAACATAAATGTTCATGAAAAAAATATAATAAAAATGGTCTGGGCTGTCTAATAGGAAGGTTAAAATTAAAATTCAACCATCGACCACGGCAAGACAGATAGTTTTATAATAAAACAGATAAAATAGAAACAGACATTAAAAGTTTTGAAAGAATCAAGAAAAGGAATGCGCTAAAGTCTTTTTAAAATAAATATTGAAACAATTAAGTTACAGCACGCAAAAAATGTCAGAATGTTAAACTTCTCTTTATGAAAATGTAGTCACTACCTTTAATTGCTTGTTTTAGAACTTCAAAGATCCCTCGTTCCTGTTTAGTTACAATGTTTTATGACAGAACTTATGCGACACTGCGATGGTAAAAATATATTGTAAAATATTAGAGTTTCAGAAAATTTTTAGTTAATAATTAAGCCCCATGAAAATTATATTTAAAAAGTCCCACCTCAAAACTTATATCATTCACTATAAAAAACAAAAATCAGTAAGTCATTTGTACGTACTAAAGCAATGCTGTTGAAGCTTCAAATCGAAGTGCCTTGGGCAGTAATCCACTAAACACCAAGGTTAAATAGATTCACATCATGATCATTAGCATTAAGCTTTCTACAATAGATGCCAAACCGCAACTCGTGTCAGAAAAAGTACTTCAACTTAGGGAAGCATTTTTCCTATTAGATAATAATTGTTAGGTGAAAGGGTAAGTCGTTCAAATATAGAACATAAAATAACAAACCTTAACTACAATTTTTTGTCATCGTATGCACTTTTTAATTTGGATGTTGTGATTTAAATAAAATTATAGATTTTAAATGATAGTCTTAAAGATGATGGTACAAGTTTTTCTTTGAATACAGTGACTCACAAAAAGGGTTCCTCGAAACACTTATTCACACATGTTTTTAAAAGTGTAGTGAACGTAAATCGTTGTTACGATTTAATATCTTTATAATAACTACTTTTGATACGCGAGAATATGAAATAAAATCATACAATAAGAACAAAATAGCAAGTGTTTAGAATATAGTTAAGTGAACGCCCAATATCGAAAAATAAGTGGAAAGACGAGTTTCTCAATTCATCAGTTAAATACAACAGCCGATTTGTTTCCAGAAAGTTGAGAAGAAAAGAAAATAGTAGGATTTGAAATTAAAACTGTTAACGCCCTATGAAGCCATTAATAGAACTTTTCCAAAATTATTCACTAACAATTAAGACTCACTTTTAAAATAAGGTAAGAAAATACAAAAGGGTTAACAAAACCAGAGTTGCTATCCATTATCTCAGCAGTGAATATAGGTGATCTTAACCTTGAAAAGTGAACTCGGAGACGAGTTGGGCAGTACAGCGGAAATGACTAGAGCATTTTTGGAATTCCATTCAGTTATTCATGTAATAGGAAATACAACACTTGGGAAAATTCTAGATTTCGACTATTGGAAATCATTGATGGGGTTATAAAACGCATTTCTTCAAATTTTTAGATTTTTATCATTAGGTTTTTCAATTAATTTTCAAAAATTACGTTGACTAGAATTGGAGGTGTGGCCTACGTGACGTCACTTCTGCTTTCGCCCGAATCTTCAACCTATCAATATTTTCAAAGGAAAGGATTTAACCATTGTCGAATACTCTTCCGTCGATAGACAGAAGTGACGTCATGCGCCAAACCCCGAACCCTTCTGCGCATTGTAGTTTTTTAAAAATTAACTAATAATCAGATCTCGAAAAAAATTTTTAAAGATCGAAATAAATTAAATTTGAAAAATCGTTGTATTCCCTATTCTCGAAAAGGACAATGGAAAAAAACTTGCATTTACACAGATATTTCAAACATCTGGATTGTTCAATTTTACGTTTGTAACATCCAGGCGTCAATCCATAAGTTTCAATAAATTTAGAAGTTGTCTTTCTCTCGAGTCTAGAGTCTTAAATGAAAATAAATTAACAACATAGTTAAATATAAGAACTTTAAACTTTATTTAATGTCAGTTTAGGATGATAATAAAGACAGAAAATAGCAAAATAATTTTTTAACCCCTAAATTATCTCTAAGCTCTTCTCTACAAGTATAAAGAAAAAACTACTCCTTTTATCTTAGTCATTATAGTATTATGTCTATGGTTTAAATTTTGCAAAAATGCCATTAAATTTTTCTGATTTTATTTTTTTCTATTTACATAATTAAATTGGCTTTTCTGAACTTTGACTTGACTGAAACTTCGTACGTTTTTAAAAGCATAAATATTTAAATTCAAAAAGGTTTTTTAACTCTACAAGATTTTGGGATTTAATTATATTTTTATTAGGAATTTTAATCTCCACTGAAAATTTGATGGCTGGGTTACAGAAAAAAATCTAATATTTATGGATACGATACGTATATTTTTTTTCTCATTTTCTTATAACTTAGAGATTCAATTCTTAAAACTGACAGTTCAATTTGTGTGCTCGCCCACTTTAATTCTTTCCAATCCCAATGATAACTAAAACTAAAACTGCCCTTAGAAACTTGACACAAATTTATTAAAAAGAAATAGTTTCAAGTTACGCTCGTCTTGTATTAGCGTCAAGATCATAACATGGTGCTTATTCCAGACACCCTATCCGAAACATCATCTCTTTGTAGCATTTCACAGCATAGGTTCCATTAACAACAAGCATGTGTCACTTTTTAAATCCCCCAAAAACGTGGTTCCAAGCAAACTGCGATGCTTTTATTTATTTCCGTTTCATTTCCACAGACGGAGCATCTCAATTAAGAAAAATACATCCTTCACTCCTTTTTTCATCAAACAATAGTAAGACCTTAAACGGAATTCCCTTGACAGACACACGAAAAAGAAGTCGTTTGCGCTCAATCCGAGGCGTTTTTTTCGCAGCTCGGCGGCAGCAACCTCCCAAGTTAATCCGTTGCGATACGTACTTAAGCCCCTGACGTTCAATCAAAATTAATCCGATAAAGAAAGGATGAAAATGCGACTCTAAACAAAACTCCTGGTAAGACTACCCTCGGCGACATTAGTGGTTAGGCACAATTGCGGTTTCCAAACTTAATGACTACCCTCGTTAATGGCTGTTTTTGTTAGCGAACGCTGAGCAATTAGCGATATTCGATGCGTGATTAAGTAATAGCACCATTAAGTTAAATAGTAGGAGGTGTCAAATCTTTTAGCTTTTTCGTTATAGACGCATTGGGAGAGTACACGGTTGTAGGAACAAGAAAAATGTTTTTAACTCAAACAACAGTTAATGGGCAAACAAATGAAATGCGATCGATAGGAGTAGGGATAGTAGGAAAATAATAGGAGGTGTCAAACCTTTTATTTTTCGTTGGACTCATTGGGAAAATACGCGATGTTTTGCTATAAAATTGCTTTAGAAAGTTTTCATGGAATGAGGTTAGAAGATGTCTGATGTGAAAAGTCTACGACACAAGAACAAAATTGACATTAGCAGAATACAAAATATAGCAAAGGGGAAATATTTTTTTCCATAAATGTTTTCGGAATAATAATGCTCGTGATATCGAGGGCATAAAAATTTTCATCTGTATTAATTGGGCAACATTACTACTAGTTTCCCTGGCAGTTATATATCGTCGTTTAAGGCCGCATTATGATAGATAACTACATTTTTGAACTTTTCAAAAGTAGAGAAAACAATCCTTAACCTAGATTAGATATGCATAACAAAACTGGCGAAAGTTACATTTCAAGTGTGTTTCTTTCTCGAAAAACTTTGTTTTCGGCTAACTAATATCAAATAGACATTGTCTGTCCCGCTGGCTGAAAGTCCTACCTAAATGTCCCACTTTTTTGTTTAAAAACTATGTAGATTTTCAATTTCAATCAATTTCATAAAATAAGAGGATGTGTGTGTGTCTTAATATCAAATTAACGAGGTGTTCTATAGGGTTCAACACCTTCTCAAAGTTTTGCTGATTAGTTTTTTACTGTTTGTTTCTTTAAAAATTCAGTTGCGTATAGGAAGAAGACGGTGTGTACTTGAAAATGAGTTGAAACGCTATTTTAAAGGTTAACCCCATTCCAAAACAAAGGTTAATTTATTTCTCACGTAAGATCCAAATATTTTCCGTTCCAGTTGACTGAAAAAAATTAAACCTACCCTCGTCAGTGAAATGTCCAGATTGAAAAATCAGGTGACATTAGAGAAAAGGCCAAAAATCGAGGGATGCGCTTTGAGCCGCTAAACCGCAACAGCAGGCTACAACCCCAATCGCGGCAGCAAAAAAGTAATCCTCTTCACCAATCCATATACATATATATGTGGAGGGGCATCTCGACCGAGAAAGCAAAAGAAACAAAAGCCGAGCCTTTCACGGTCAATGCAACTCCGAGAGGCCGTCAAAACTGTCATATCGCAGCAGAAACTGATTTCGTCAATGTCTCTCTCTCTCTCAATGGGGCTTTTTTTATTTCCCTCACCGCTCTCCTTTTTCAAATTCTTTCTACTCATTATCTGCAGTCTGCTTAACCTTTACCATCCGCTCTTACTAATAAACTACGTGCGCTGGCTTGATTATTCAGGGCAACGACTCCCGATCAATTAGTCTTATGGGAAGAATGGAATATCGAATATCGATGCATATTTTATGATTGCGCGCATCCGTCCCTTGGCGGTAAGAAAAGGTAATACTATGCGGCTCTCATGGACGCCCATATGTTTGAAATCAGAAGGGGGCAAAGAATAATATTTGCGAGTTATCCAGCCAAGCCCGTAACAAGACTAAAGTTTTTATTTTTTTTAAGGTTCATAAATATTTTAGGGTGACCCTTATGTGAAGTATACTTCCCACCAACTTCATTAATTTTTGAATGTCGATGGGAAGGTACTTTCCACTTACGCTCTACTAAAGCACATGAGAAAAGAATTATGTGTAGATTCCTGTTTTCTGAAATTCCATGGAAAGTAATGCGATATAAATTCTTAAATTTTTGAATACAAAATATATCCAATTTATAATTCCTTTTGTAGATTTAGTAGTTGAAAATTATGTTTTAAAAATATCATGTAATGCAATGTAATAGAAATTCAAAACATAAGATGCCCTACCTTTGAATACATACCTCCCAGTGGGCGGTGGGAAACATATACTGCCCACCAAAAAAATTATCTAAAAGATCAAATTAATTTTCGGTAATAAGCTAAAGGAATTTCTTTTTATTTTTATTTATTTATTTGAAAATTTTAACGTAACATTACTAGAAAAAAGGACTCTATAAAAGGTTAATGCAAACATTTTGCAAAAACAGTGAATTTCAGGCAAAAAGGGGGTGTTTAAGGGTCCTTCCCAGAAAAAGTTGTGAAATTTTACTAGTAGTGTTTAAACTCATTTGGGTGACTGTTTTAACTTGTCTTGTCTGGCGCATAATGTCCTGATATGGACCCTGTTCCATGGTTCAAGGAGCAGGGTCCATATCAGGATTATTTTTATCAGGAAATTTAAAATGAAGAAAAGATGTTTAAAAACAGATTTTTTAAGGTAAAATGAAGATTTTAAGTAAATTTTTCCAGTGCAAGGGGGTCTAGGCCTCCTCTTTCCCTTATGCATTGGCACCCATGATGGCTCTTAGTGCGCAAGTAAATTGTTCCGAAAACAACTGTTAAAATAACGGTTAAATTTCTCTTCAAATACATTTGAGCAGCTCGGAATGTCAGTGATCTGAGTTTAAATAACAAAATTTGGAATAGGCATGTCTTATGTAGCATTATTAAACTGGCCAATATTGTTCTCTCAACATTGGCCTTGGTCAAAACGATCCCCTCTGAAATATTGATCAGTACTGTATCATTGATAAATCTAAAAAGGGGTAAAAATTTCAAATTTCAGGTTTATATTTCTTTCAAATAGTGTCATTTAGAGTGTTTTTTTAAACATTGTTTTCAAAATATCCGAAATTTATCGATACTCGCGATAAAAAGGGAATATATTGAGGAATTATAGGTAAATTCATCTACTCTTAAGGGATAATATTATAGCATTCAAGGAATATTCAATAGACTGTTTTTAAATACAATAAAGCTTTTAATGGAAAGTTCTAAATTATAAAGAAAGAGAAAAACTTACAGAAATACCTATTTCATTCTACTCCTCATGACCACAGTATAAATTTTAATAAGTTCTTAATTTCATGAATGGGGATTTCCCTTAATTCTTAATTTCATGAAAATGGGATGAATTGTCAATGTCTTTTAAAAGCATATTGTTAACCTGTTTTGTTCACTAACCACCATTTTTAAAAACCCTATATTTTAACGAATACGAGAGTAAAAGCTTTTTTACAAAATGAAGTTAACTTTGATTACTTTCACAAGATTAAAATTACTTTTCAGAGTTACATTGTATCTCGGTAAAATTCAAAAGCGGGAAAAACTCCCCATCACATGTTGTAAAAAAATTGCCCATTCATAACGCGATAGACACTTCTCCCTTTTAATTCCAAACTCATCCAGAAGGGTAATATTGATCGGTTATTGCATAAAAGGCTCCATTAAGCTCCCCGGAGTCACAGTTCAAGGATCACTTCCAATATGCTCTCCAAAAAGAAAATTCCTTCCAAACGCCGTGTCTGCCATAGGCATCAATTACTCTTTTAAATAAGCTCCAGCGAGCACTCGCCACCTTTTCATACCCAACCTTTAAAGTAATTACAGCTGCTTAAAGTATCCAAATCAGCCTTTTATTTCCCGTTAAAGAATTTTCCTTTCGACCGAAAAAACAGGCCGCGTTCGTTTCTGCAGAAAGGGGATGATTCTGGCCAGCCAGGTGTCTGATGCCATTTCCACCTGTTGACCTCCGACCCCTTTAACCGATTCTCCGACTTGACAGATAAGTTAATAAACAGAAAAGTGCTGCTCGCGCTATCAATGGGTGTTGGGGGAACTTGCACAACGTGCAATCAGCTCAGAATACCCGAATGTCAGTTTGTGCCGCTCAAAAACCACCAGCGCTAAACAAAGAAAACGTCGAGGAGCAGCTATACGCTCTATTGGGGGTATTTGCACAACAGGCAATCAGGATATTTGAGAGCCACGAATGTCAAACTGTTCGCGATACACCTACAGAAGACCAAGAGGTTTGATAAGGAAAACGTCGAGTCGCAGTCATACAAACGCTACCAGTGCACGTTTTGAAGAACATGCAAACAATATGCAATACGAGGTAAAATGGTAAACAAATAGGTATTCTTAAAATACCAGCACAAAAGAAGGACTTGGAGGGTTACAAATTTTGATAATTTCAGTGAAAATGATGTATTACAAATTGTCCCAGGTTCCTAAAAATGAGTTAAAACCCTATTTTTAAGAAATTTGAAAAATACCCCAGGCACCCCTATTTGATGTGGAACTTAGGGTTACCTACAAAATACCAAGGTTATATTCCTACCCTTTATATTTCTTTACAGCTAAATTTAATTTTTAATGCATTAATGAATATTCAAAATATGGATAGAGGCCGAAACCTTACCCCCTGCACAGGGGAACGTAGCATGGAATTTTAGAAACACAAACGTTCAAGATTTCTCCAAATTTTGTCACGTTTGGACAAATTTCGTTCTAACTAACTGAAGCAAAACTTCATAAGACCTTCCAGAAAACAATAAAGAGAGAAATGGTTGCATATGTTATCAATGCCTCTTTGGGACATTTTGTATTAGACTATTATAACAGCTATAAGTGGACCATAATGTCAGACTGTTTGCACTATACCACAAAAAGAAAACCTCGAGGTACACTTGAATCGTCAATTTGAAAAAGGAGTAATTGCAAAAAAACAAATTAAGAGAAAATCTGGGGAAAATATATAAAGAATGGAATTTTCATTATATAACCACCAAATTTTTAGTGGAAATTCAGGACTCCGTTCAGAATACGGAGCAATAATAACAAATATAAGTGCATTCAAAAGTATTGTACTGTTGGAAAAAGTTTATGAAGTTATCCCCTTTTTCAATCTTATGATATTTCAGCTGAAAAAATCTTAAAAACCACTTAAATTAAAAATTATATTATATTTAATTATATTTTTGCTAATAACACAACACGAAAGAGAAAAATAAAAAGACTAAGGGTCATTCCAGTTTAATGTCAACCTTCAGACCAATATTTTTTTCTTTACAAATCTTTTTCTTATTTTTTAAAAGTGACCCACCTGTTTATTTGTTACACATTCAAGAACTATATTTTGGCAACAGTACAAAAACAAAATCTAGTGGAATGTTATTTTAGAACAAAATAACACATGGTTCAGGAAAATTGTTAAATTTCATCAAGTCTATCCAAAATGATTTATCAATTTCAAAAATATTTTTAGATCAACTGTTTTAAACTTTATATTTTACTAAATATAACTCAACTAAGCTAAATTGAACTAAAAGAACCACTGTTATTGGATTCATTTCTGTTGTGTACATCTAAAATAAACAAAATAAATAAATAAATAAAATAAATAAAAGGAAATTTACCATTTTTTTCCTATTCTGATCGAAAAATTTTTTTGATGAACATAAAAAGTTTAAAAAATGAAATGCACTTAAATATCTGTCATTATACTTCATTCCAACTTTGATACTTTTGAAATAATAAATAATTTGTCATTCCCTACCTGTTTTTTATTTTGTTACGTTAGTCACACACCGTTTAAGCTTAAAGTGTTAATTTGTTAGAAAAAATACAAATATTTTTTGATAACTGTGCAATATTCTTAAAATTCACATTCTTTGTTTATGAGAAAATAATCTTTAAATATTGTTTTCCTTTTCAAGTTTTAGAGGAATTTAGATTAGTATGAAGGTGTTAATATACAGGGAGCAAACACCTTACGTTAGTCACGATGACGTTTTGTTAAAATAAATAAATATTAACATTAATTTAAAAAATAATAAATTTAGGATTTTACTAAAGAATCATACTAGCACAAAAAGGCCATTTAGTACAAATTGTTATCTTAATTTTTTGTGTTTTAAGCAAAAAAGGTAAATGAAATTTGGTCTGAATGTTACGTTAGTCACTTTGAAATGACCCCTAAGACAAATAAAATTAAAAGAATATTGAAACTGGTGAGGCAGTTTTTATATCAATGGAATTATAAACTTCCACTAGATAAAACATGTAAAAACACCTTGAAATAAAAAAATATTTTCACTAATTTTACAGCACATAGAATAAGAAAAGAAAGACAAACTAACTTAAATTTCAAATTAAATAGTAAATGCACTCGTAGGCTCAATTACGCTAAATCCAAGGGGAGCAGTTATTTTTTCCTTCTTCCTACTCACGCATGCGTAGAGCAAGCTAGGAGATTTTTCGTGAACAAAGAGTCATTTTACCATTTCTGGTCTTAATTCCCCTTTTCAAACTGGCGATTCAAGTATTGAACTTAAAGACAAACTTTCTACTACTTTTTGAACTAGTCGAAATAAAAAAGGAGTTGTATATAAATCCTAAACCTAAATGCATTTCTTACATTTTGTATTGTTGGACATAGACCAGTGTCATTCTGAGCAGCTCAATAGCTATACGTTTGTGACCTTCACCTCCTCAGCCATGGAGACAGAAGACCCACTGGCGGACGTATATGTCATAAAACACGATAGAACCATCTAACAATAACAAAAAAAGAAAGACAACTCAAAAGCTGCCGTTTTAGTTTCTGGACGGTCCTCTTGTTTTACGACAGTTTTGACGCTCGTGTGGGCTTCACATAAACGTCTTTCAAACACATTTTGTACAATGACCCGCGGTTTCCAAGCTAACATTTGCTAAAGGAATGACTGGTTGGGATCGCAAGTAACAACCAAAAAGAGAAGAGGAGTTGTCAAACCCACTTAACAAATACGCAACACAAGAAATTGCCCATTGTGAACTTTCTCTCGACTCACTCCAGTAGTATAAATCTGAAGAAAATTTGAGGTGTTCAGTAAAAAAATTAGGAAAAGGTTTAGATTGAAAAATATTTTTGATTTGATTTTAAGAAATATTAATGATGTCAAGTTTTACAAACAAACATTAAAAATACTCCTTTGAGATTATATTAAATAAAAATTAGAAGAACACACACAATGGTTATAAATCTATCATGAAATTCAATTTATAAGAATCATACATGTTCTACATACAAAATGCGAATTTCAGAAAAGCTACGTAAGAATTATATGTATAAAAGCAAGCGGTATTAGTTATATTCTTATATAAATATAAAAAAAACGTTATGCATATCTACAACATTTTATTCAGAGTACTTTTATTTAAAGTTTCAGAAAATAAATATCTACCACATAAAAACAATATAAACCATATTGCTTAGATGGTAAAGAACTTCAAAGAGCCAAACTCTAAATTTGGTTAAAACAGTCACTTTACATTTTTTGTCTATCGAAGACATTTTTCTTTCAACAGCAAGTGTAACTTAATAGAATTTTTAGAGATAACTTAGATATTCATAAGACTTAGTCAGCTATCCGTTCAGAAATTCATGTTTTAGATCAACTTATATGGATGCCATAAATACAAGAACATCATTTTCTTGAATAAATTATTTTATTGGTATTAATTAGTTCTTTTTATGGTATCACAGAGCCGTTTCAGGGCGGAGATATCATAATTAATCTCAAAGTTTTAGACATTCATGAATATTTGAATCTTACAAGGGGTTTTCGACCGAAACGAATGACTCATTTAAAATAAGACAAGATCAATAGAATTATTTTAAGATAAGAGTATTGATGTTGCTCTGACAAATCCAAATGAACTAAAGAATCAGGTATTTCTCCCTATCAAAACCTTAAACTACAATTTCCTTCTTCTCTTTTACACCCTATAAGTCTACAATCTCGCCAACAAACTTGCTTATAAACAAACAATCGTACAGCTTAATGGACGGAAGAGCAGTGGCTTACAGAAAAATCCTAAAAGCCAACACTCGATAGGTATAACACTTGAAAAGGGGGAGACGCGTTTCCGAAACACATCTCATCGAATCGAGAAATAATTTGTCTACAACAAACATCGGAAAAAAGGGGCCTCTCTATCGGAACTCCAGTAGATCACAATAAAACGAATCAGTTCCTTAACTTGGGGGCAAAATACACCTGTAACGTACGCATACCTCCTCACCATTCATTCTCAAATCATTTGTACAATGGGGGGAGGGCAGATCCTCCTGAGTCTACAAAAAACTCCCCTCACTGCTCCGGTCATTAGTTACCTTGGGGTCTCCACACCATCATTGCGGCAGAGAAATAAAAAATTCGCTTCCAGAAACCCTCCGGGCTGCCCCCAGTTGGGCCCCCTCAGAGGGGCGAGGGGGCACGTGAAGAAATGCACTTGCGAATTCCTCGCTAAAAGGGATCGTTTGCATATTGGGGTTGCGATCTTGAAAACAAGTGCTCGGGCAGATGCTGGTGGGGTACACTGTAAAAAGTTTCGTCTTTTTACGCTGAATTTTCTATTGTTTTTGACGAAAATTTTCCGTATCCCTAGAAAACGAGCCTTTTCCGTTAATTTTTACCACTCAAAGAGAATCATGATTCATGATTTAATAAAATCACCACTAAAATAATAAATACTTGAGAAAAAGTTGGGGTGTATTTATTACTAGATTATATTCTCAATCATGACAGAGATATTGTTTTATCTCTCCTGAGAAAGAAAAATTATAGCATTTATCAACAGTTCTTAGGAGTTAATAAAGAAAGTATTTTTAAAATTACTGGATGTACCTTCATATTTAAATAAGCTTTAAGTGACAGAGCTTAAGATGTTTTGTTCCAAGAGAAGCGTTTTTGAAACATAATTTAAAAGAAAATGTAGTACAAAATAATACTAAAATAAAAAAAATAAAGGGATTTTATCCTAGTGTGCTTTTAGGATTAATTTCTGTTGTGATCGTTTTTAAATTTTTGGATAATTCGGGAATAATTTAATGTTTCGTTGTTTTTGAACTACATACATGGAAGTCAACTTGATATCAATGTTAATTCCTAAACTTTTAAAGTAAATTAATATTGCACAAATACAAAAAAATAATGATGAATCAATATTTTAAAATTCAATAAATTTTTTTTCAGGCATTTCAATGAAATTGTATGATATGCAATGCGAATCCGAATTATTTTATAAGTTTCGTTGTAATTTTCATAAACTCCATTCCACGTAATTTTAAATATCATTCGAACTTTATAAATCCTCACATTTATGAAGCAAGCTATCAAAACTTTGTTTTAACTATTTAAAATTGTAAAAGGTTTTTAATTTTTGTGTTTATTTTAAATGAATATTTCCAAATGCATCATGCATAATAAATCGAAAAATAAATTAAAATCAATACAAAAACACAGAAAAAAACTCCTACACTTCAAAAATTTCTATAAGTAGAATATCGAATTTCAAACATGATTTCTTACAAATGAATAAAGTATAACATATACCTTAAAGTATAGTATAACCTTTGCAAAAAGTATAAAAAATATACAACACACGTCAACAAAATATTGAACACTTTTGATACCTCTAGACATTTTCCAGATTTGAGTTTATGAAAAAAAATCACCCACACCCTTCGTTCTCTTAGTATTGTAACCCCATCATTCGTTCGAAATCGAAGTAAAATCCAACAAAAGACTCTTTTACGTATGTAGATATAAAACAGTTCTGACGGGGGGCACAGGGCGATGGACAAACATGAGGTTTGAAGGAGCATTCAAAAAAGAGGGAACTCTCATGGGCGCTGAAGAACCCCGGGGGTTCATTTTGTGTAGGCATAAACAAGCTTCCAACAGAGATTTCTCATAGGGATGAATAGATGAGAAAAGTAGCTGAACGACAGGAAAGGGTAAGAATATGGAAAAGATGTTTTGTATTGGTTTCTGTTTATGAGTATAGTTTCTTCAGAACTTACTCTAAGAACAGCTGCAAAAACCAGAAAGAAAACACCGAATAAATATACCTTTAAAAACCACATATTTAACTGGTATTAACCGATATCCTAATAAAAGGCCCTTTTCTAAATACTAGTCTCGGAAGGAAAAATGTACAGGGAGAAAAAATTTAACCAGAAAAAGAATAGACTCTTTTCCTGCTAAAATCTTTAGGCTAATTTCATGTGTGTATCCGTTCAGTGATAAAATTACTTTTCTCTTTTCTATGTAAATATTTTTAAATTATTTTAAAGGCATTTCTAAATTTATACATGATGAATTTTAAATTCACCATTTTCATCAATAAATTAGATTATTAGTAAAAATAGCAATATACTTTGAATGTAAATATCTCGATGAAACAAAATTTTTCTGAATAAACTGCAATCATTATTTTTGTGTTGAAATTAAAAATACTTTAGGGGCAATAAAAACTTACTTTGAAAAACAACTTTTATAACACCAAAAATTTAAAAGATATTTTTAAATAACCCGTGAATTAAAGTTATGATTATTTTTGAAAACTACAAACAAAAATGTAAACATTTTTATGATAAAAAATGTTCTGACTAGAGATGTAAAAATAATGAACATAGATAATGTTTCATACATTGAAACCACTCAAATCAAGATAGCAATATCTAATAACATCAAATAAACAACCCCTTAATTGAAGCATGTCTTGTATTCGATTCCCGAATCGATATCAGAATCGGATCGAAAGAAAGCCACGCGGAATCGACTTCCACCGGGTCGACCCTATCACTTTCTGAAGGTCAAAAGAGAAAACCTTCATTATATGAGACACGAAACTGGTTTTATAAAAAGCACCTGGCCACATAGGCTGTAAAGTCTTGGCTGTCAAATCCAAAGCAGGATGTCCCCTTTTATAATTTCTCAAAACCGTTTTCGGAATTAAAGACGTTACCGGTTGACAATTTACGTGATTAAAAGCTCCCGAGTTCCTGGAAACGTCTTCAAAAAGCAATTACTGGAAAAGAGGCTAGTTTCGTTCAAAAATGAGGAGCTATCTTACTTCCTTCTTTTAATGTTTGGATCCTCTCAACAAATAGGTTAGATGAGTGTTGCCCGGCATTGTATATTTCAACTTCATTTGGTGTTTTGTCTTGGTTCATTAAAAATAACATTGTCTAACATGAGTAACAATTTTAATAATGATATTTTTTCCCGAAGCTCCCAGCAGGATTACTTCCTTTGAGGAATTTTTCGAACAGTAATTTAATTTCTAACAAATTACTAAACTTGTTTGTGTTTCGTCAAACATGGAAGTGATTTAGTTGGCTGAGGTGACGGCTCAATGGAAAAAAATAGTATTTCATGGTAACAAATTTATTAACACATGAACATTAGAGCAGTCAATATAAAATAAAATTCAATATTTTTTTAATTGTTTGCAAGTCTAGACCTATTCGTTACATTCCTAGCATCTAAGCTGATGCGTTCTTGGTACAAAAAATATTCTTTAACTAAATCAATGGTCAGCTTTAAATTTAAAATAAATAGTTTCAATATTGCTGAAAACAAAGCTATTCTTGTTAAATAGTTTAAGAAAAAAAATATAAGAGTGATTAAAAAAGTTTCACCAAGTATGGTACTATTCCCAAACTTTATTTTTGAAAAATTGAAGAAATGTCCTGTTAGAGAAAGTTGAATTAAAAAAGTATTGAGTAATAAAATCTTATAAAAATAACAGTGAACTTTATTGTATAAGTTTAATAATCTAGGACAAAGACATTTTTAAAATTTTTATTGAATGGAATCAATAAGGATCTCTACAGCTTTCATTGATAAGTCTTTTAAACAACAAGTGGGATGGAGGGATTCGAGCGTTTTAACACTATGTATCATCAAACGAGCAACAAATATTTTAGTCTAATAATATTGAATAACAATGCCTCTATTATAAAACTATGTGATATGAAACTTTAAATATTTTTTGGAAAGCTAGAACCAACTTGTGGAGGGGGGGGGACACGAAGGAACAATACAACCATCCGTTTTCTTTTTCTAAAATTGTATGAATGCAAATTGCAATCTTGTTTCGGGCCAAGGAACGATCATTGCGTAAAGTTTGTGTACATATCCACGAACTATTAGACTATCATTTTAAGATAAGAGTCAAAGTACCAATTGGTAAAGTTGAAAAGGGGGATGAGAAAGAGGAAACACCCATCCGTAGACTATCACGTCAAGAATCTTTCTCGCAACTACTCCCAAGGCGCACCGGCCGGCCATACCTTATTAAATTCCAAGAAAAACAATTCGCCAAACCCAAAAACGAAGCACACACACTCCGCGAGCATAAAGCTCCTTATTATCAACCAAATGGTATTTATCCGAGGAGCAGCTCAGACGAAAGAGATCGAAAGGAACAATAAAACTGTCTCGGATTGAACTAAACAATACGACAATCTCAGCTCGAGATGGAATGTCCCCTGCAATTAACAAAAAATTCAGCAGGTATTTACTGGCGAAAGCGCGCTGGACACCCCTTCGCCGAGATCTCCTGATTGAATGGAAATGGCAGCTCTGATGGATCTAATTAAGCCGGGCATCGAGCATAAAATGAGCGCGGAAACTTATAGTTAGCAGAAAATCGTCGGGAACTAAGGAGAGACCTTTCCCATAAATGATAATGGTAAAAATTGCCTTCCGATCCCATATAGGGATAACATTAGCTCTTAATGATTCCACCTCTATCTATGTATCAGCGATACGGCATAAATATCAGTGGAGAGGGAGTGGAGCGCTTGAAAAATCGCGGCGCTGTATAAAAAAGCAACCAAGCAGAAAATTGCGAGCTCTCCCCTTAGAGAATAAGCATTAAGTGTAATTAGGCTCCATTTTTCTCAAGTGTTGACGATATTTGCGAAACCCGGTATCGCGCACTCGTGACTGGGCAAGGTGCGGAAATCTATTAAATCGCGACTGGTGGCCAGGCACGTGGATGGTCATCCCTCCGATATCAGCAATTGAATTATCATGGTCATAAATTGGGAAACCATGGAGGAAATTTTTACGGGATTCCCAATCAATAAATATCAGCAATGGTCCCCCATTGGGAAATCTGGGGTCTTCGATGAAAGTTCATTTTTGAACAAGGTCTTCATCCCAAAGTATAGCTTATAGGAGGCCGGATTATAGTGAAATGGTGCGAGAAGCCAAGTGATGTAAATATAAGGATGTATGAACGACTTACTATGATTGAGGCGCTTGTAGGCAAGTGAATTCGTCGTTGCTGCAAGAATCTAAATTGCAAATACTGAAAGTTTAGATTTACAAACTTCCGGGAGGTTTGATATTCTGTACTCTGATTTAACACTGCTACTGGAATACCTATGGAAGCTCAGGGACATTTTACATACTCATACATTAAACACTCACATGAGTAAAAAAAACTCGACAAGCTTGCTAACCACTTGGTATCCAGAAGTTATCCCGCTGTGTGACTTGAACTCCTTGGGAAAACATTAAATGGGCAAGAGGATATAAACCTTTAAAATACCTTCGAGATTAAATAAACACTCTTATAGGAACTATAAAAGCCAGCAAACTACTCGCAAAGCAATATTCCGAGGTAATGGAAACTGCTCATAAAAACAATACACCGAAAATGAAAGGACCAAAAAAGAAAACTGATAAAATAAGCGCCGTATAACAATACCGCAAAAAGTGAAAGAGCCCAAAAGAGAGATAACCCGCAAAAAGAGAGAGATGGAGAACAATCCTTCCAAGCAGAAACCGATTACGCTAAACATTTGCAGCCCGGCACGGCACGCAGATTAAATAAATTCATGCCATTTTGGCCAACAAAACGCTGCGGCACTCCCGGCTTGAACCGAAGCGTTGCGAAGACAATACAAGTCACAGCGGCGGTCATCAGATGGCCGTTGAAAAGCATGGCATGTCCCTCCGTTTAGTCGCTGCGTGCGGCTGCCAGCCCGCGATGCATGCGATCAGCTCAGCCGGAAAATCAGAGCCAGCGCCTTTAATCGGGATGCTGCTGCCTTTAAGCTTAATCAGTCGTGACGCTGTCGCTTTGAAGCCCCCTTAAAATATCCGCAATTTGAAAAAGTTTAATCTAGGGTATCTTTTCCGAGTAGAGGGGTAATTTAGAGGAGAAGGAGGTCATTGCCCCCCCATAGAAACAAACACTAAAAAACTGTTTATTTAACAAAGATATATTGTCAGCTATATTTATGCATCGAATTATATTATTTGAACATCCTTTTACTTTTGAGCAGGGGCGGATCCAGCTTTGACTTCTGGGGGGCACCAGGATTTTTAAAACATCTCCAGCAGCAGAAACTGCGATGCTTTTAAAAATATTAAAGGATACTATAGTTCTTTATTGGCCATAAACCTACACGTTATAAGTCATTTAAAACCTTCAAAATAATGATTTTTTTAGAAATTATTTTCAGGTGTCATTTTATCCAATAAACTCTTTCCCTTCTGGGGTGCACCTGCTCTCATGCCACCCTATGGATCCGCTACTGAGATACCATAGTCAGACAACCCGTGTTGGTTAACATGGTTCTTATTAATGGTATTATTCACTGCCATTAAACCAACGGTTAACCAGGAGCTTAAGAAAGAAATTGAGCTTTTCATTGACTCTGATTGGTGGAATCTGTCATTAACCAATGGTTAACCACTGGTTAAGTAGGAGTGACTAAGGCCATTAGAGAATGTGTTGCTTACATTGAGGGTCTGTATCAATATGAGATGAATTTCCTTGCACAAATTATAAGGGCTTTCTAGTTGCGAGGATGACAGAATTTCTTTGTTTAATCAACAGGTTTTACACTGTAATGTTATTTTTGTCTTTAAGACGTAAATCAGAATTTATGCAAAATGCGTTAAAAATCCTCGTTTTTAGGGGTGTGAGGTTTTTCAAAAAAAATTTTCAGGGGAGGGGTCTTTGTACACTACCTCTTTGTTCAGGTTTCGGAATATTAATGATGTTGCAACCTGCTTTCGTGTTGCTTTTATATTTAATTTTCAAGTCTTATTTCTCTTCAGGAACTTGGCAACACGTTTGAAGGACCTCTGTTTTCGAGTTAAAATCCTCGATTTTTAACCTCCACTCCATTAAGTGAGAGAAGTGTCTATGTTATATCCAGTTAATTAATGAAAAGCGTTAAAACCCAATATTGAAAGGGAATTACTTGGGGGCGAAACCCTATATCTTTTCTACCATTCCACACTAAGACATCCACAATCAGTCAACAGAGAGGTTTTCAAACATTTTAACTGACCTACTTTTTAAGAAGGGAAACTTGGAACTCTTTTCTTAATATTAATATTCACAAAAGAATAAGCAAAAAAGTAGCATCCAATAAAGTATTCATGATGGTAATTTCATGATTGATCCAATAAAACTCAAAACTAGTTACCAATATATTCCAAGATTATTTAATTAATTGAATAATCAATACCAATAGAACATGATAAGGGAAATGATAATAGATAAGCCCCCATAAAGTATCCTATTCGAGAACTGTAAAAGTTATTTGAAAAAGAAAAAGGTTAAATGCAAACATTGAATAAATAATATAACTTTTAGAGTAATTTGGTTGTGTAACCTAATTCAATAAATGAGCTATTGCAATAACGCAGGAAATGAAAAAAAATTAAGAAAACATAAAGATATCACTATTGAAACGAAGCATGTAAATATAGGCTTCTTAAGGGGGTTTAAATGTGACAGGTTTACAGATTATTGTATAATAACTAGCAAGTTTTTTGTTAGTTCTATTCATTATTATTGATTCGTACTTTATCGATGTAATACCGTGAACCTATAATCTAAAAAGAAACAGTCTGCCACTAATAAATGTGTCAAATGAAACAAATTATTGAAAATATTTTTCTCACTTGTTTTTTTCGTCTCGTATGCATATTATCCAGATACAAGTAGCGTAATTGTAAAACTCATTTGGTCCAATAAAAAAGTACCAATTCTATCGGTTAGGGCAGACACAAACAGAATAAATTACATGCTAGAACTACTGAACATCTATAAGAGCCGTAACAGGAAATTACAACCTAACAATTTGGTAGCTCAGAAAATCAAGCGCATTAGCTAACGGACAATGGCTGTAAAATAAAGATATACGTTTAGTTGAAAGCCACCTCTGAAAGAAGTGCCTTTAAATAACACCTATGAATGAAAAGTGAAATCGGAATGAAAAAGACCGATACATTGTATCCAACATGACCCTGAACAATAGTTGGAAAGCCCTCTGAATCAAAACACTCTAGATGCCAATAAAATAGCAACTAAAGAACGAGCTTTCTTTTCTCCGAGCTAAAATCAGACTGAGGGATCAGAAACCAGCCCGCTCTTGTCATGCCGATTTGATTAACAATCTTCAATTAACAAGAGGTACTCTTTCAGGCACTTAATCGCTTGGAATCACTTTCCCTTAAGTTTAACAACAGGTTACGGGAGATGCAACAGAGTAACTGTGAACAGACTACTACTGAGTAATGGGGGAAACGAGAGCTCCTTGACCTCATCGAAGTCAATTATTAAGCGCCAAATCAAACCAAAGACAAAGAAACCTCTAATGAGCGTCATATTTTTGAGCGCTTTCCGCAGCAACCCGAGGAGGTATCCCTTTCGAGAGGATTTATACCTGGAAATAAATTAGGCATTGCGATCGGAAGATAATATTCATGCAAAGACGGATCGAAAGACACGAGATGGGGGCCGGATGTGTAGGGCCGCACCCAGCGCGGGGTACAGGCCGGAGTCGGTACAGAAATGTACATCACGTCTTCGCCTAATACGGCCGCGCCGATTAAAGTCAAACGAAGCGGAGTTTTGATTTTGGTAATTATCATCCTTTAGAGTTAACGCAAGGTCCGTTTAGGTTTGTCAGATGGCTATGGTCCCGATCTTTTCTTTGTACTCGCTCGTTTTAACAAATCTATGTTGGATTTCGCCAACCACGCCGTATGTGGCATATTTGCCGCTTTTAATAATAATGGCTTGCTGTCATTGTGCGGCTGGGATGGATAGTGTTCATTGGAGAGTTAAAAGAACTCTTTTTCTCAGGCTGTATACATCAGAACAGTTTGTTGGCCGTAAGGAATGTATGAAGCTACTAAAAAGCCTGGCCTGGATCATTTTGACAATAATGCGAGGCATATTAAGGCAAACGAAGTTTGGTCAGGTTTTTTATGACAAAGAGAGGAATTATAAATAAAAGAAAAATACCGAGTACTAAAAGTTTATTCTTCTTATTTTCAATGGAATTTCCATATTATTAATACCTATAGGTTTTCCTAAAACTCTCCTTACAAGATATTTTAATTTATTTATTTTTGCATTTAGGAATTGCGTAACTTTAAAAAATTAATATTCTTTTTTTACTATATTATTTCTCTTTTTAACGTTTTAAAACTTGCAGGACTCCCTAAAAAAGGGCTATATAATATGCTAGGCCAGCGCTAACTAAATTTAACGCTCCAAATTAGTGAATCGATTAATTTTCTTATTTTGTATTCAGGTATTGTGTTCATTTATATTTATAATTGTAACACGTTTAAGTTCTTGTAAATCTTCTTTTCGTATCTTGTATCTGTAAAATTATTTTATGCCTATATGTTTACAGATATGGATCCTTTAACGATCCCAGGTGATGGGATCAGTATACTTCATGGCTAATTATAAAATTTTTAAATAAATAAAAACTTTAAATAAAATTTCTAGTCTTAATGTTTTTCTGGAATTTGGTCAGCATTTTTATCGTATCTAACCGAACTCAACACAAATAATACTTTTCTACGTCAGTTCAACCAGCGCTGAACTCCAAGATTGTCACCAATCAATCGAACATCGATTGTTTGACCAATCTCCACCTCGGGCACTAAGCGATTTCTGCTGAACCCTTGCGATGAAACAGAGATGCAAATAGGAGCAATTTAACAATTATCAGCCACACGAGCACTTGTTTAAGGAGGGCGTTTAGTGCTAATGGTCTTGGAAATATCGTTGCTTGGGGAGCAGCTGTCATTTAACTCGCATTAATCAAACCTCCGATTTGAATGGAAGTGTAGGCGAATGTGGGTCACTCTTTGACCCGCGACGCCCTGTCTCGTCTTGACCTACAAACTGACCGCCGCACCATCCCGACGGAATTTCGCACTATTAATGGCACCAACTTTTCCAGATTCTGCGAGCGATTGAGTGGAAACAAATTAATGATCGCGCGGGAGATAAAAAAAAGATGTTACACGCAGGTTGAAAAACTGGGAAAGTTATTACTCGGTAGGACGCCGTTTGATCATTAGTAAGGATTTAGAAGCTCTAAAACACAGCCACTTTCATTCCGAGTTCCCACGCTTTCAAGTTTGTAATGAGTTGAAGTGATTTGGGTAAATATCATTTCCTTGAAACAGTGAGCTCGATTAAATCCATAATAAAAGGGAACTCGGGCTATTTCCAACGAAATCGGTATTATTTTAAAGCGAGCCTTTTAGTTATTCAATCTAATTTATATTATTCAAACTATAAGAGAATTTGAAGGAAACAAAAGAATTTCATAACAGTAATTGTCTTCATATTATATTCAGAAGCTATTTCATGGAAATATACTAACCTTTCAATGGGTAAACAATTTAGGAAGAAATTATTTCTATAAATGTTTTCTTAAAACTGAATAGAGTTTGAAATGAATTTTCTTATAATCACCTAAGAGATAAGACAAGAGGTTCACAATGAAATGCCTTTGTTTTAGGAAAGCGAAAGTTTTCTTTTCATTTTTCAAATTTGAAGTCAATTTATTATACACACCTAGAGGTTTTCTAAAGCCCATTCCTACGATTTAACGAATATACAAGCATCTATAAAATTTCATTAAGCAGAGCCAAAAAAGATGTTGGAAAAATAAGCTAATTTTTTAATATATTATCGACTGTGTGGTTATCAAAATTTCACATCTTAAATACATTTAATATATAAATAAAACTTTAAATTTTTTCAAATTTCAGTGTGGAATTGGGAAGAATATTGCAAACAAAAAAAGCAAATATTCTTGAAAGGAGAAAATTCTAACAGACATAAAAATACTTTCAGGTAAAATATTATAGCTAAAATTAATATTCGGAAGTGTAATGAGAAGGCATTTTATTTGAACGACTTCAAAGAAATAGAATTGGTATTTAAAATATTTGAAATAAAAGTATGTACAGTGAAACCAGTTTATAAGTTTGATGGGTAAGAGTTCATTAAAAATACTAGACGGACCTCTATTTTTTCGTCTTCCAAAATAGGATTTAACCCTTCACTGCACGGTGTGCCGAATTCGGCACATACCAATAAAACTACTCAATTTTCCCACTTGTGTTAAATGTAAGTTATCTGAGTTTTGTGCCACATCTAGAACATACATATATATAATATTAACAACTCAGTGTGGATCTGGATGGCAGCTTCTCACTGATAATTAGGTTTTTATGTCTCCAAAACAGTTGCATCCATTTTGTATGCAATCAAAGATTTTGATGGATCTTTTTTTACCAGTAAATCTTGAAAATATCGCTTGGTAAATTAAGTGACATTTATATACACAACATATACTTCTTATTTAAATTGATTTTTCGTAAAAGCAATTATTACACCAGCTGTAAATCATGTTTTTAGGTTTGTGCCATACCATAAAAAACCCCTATATCTTAATGAAAAATTAAGTCTGGAATTTTTTAAATATTTTTCCTGTATTCGTGGCTGTTAGAAGATATTAAATTATTTTTTTCAAAAGAAACAAAAAAATCGTGCAGTGAAGGGTTAAAACATTTAATTCCATAAAATTTGTTTGAATTTTATTTTACAGCACTTTAGAGAGGAAATCTTCATTTGTTTACACCTAATATAAAAACACATATTGAAGTAAAGCTATAAAGTTATCAAAACTGATATTCTGTCCGAACTATAGAATAATCTAGTTCCCAACTTCTACACAAGAATTCTGTTGCACAGTTACTTTCATAACACTTTTGAAAAAAAAACTAGAACTATTACGAAAGTTAAAAAAATAATGCTACAATAGCCATCTTCTCAAACAATAACCAAGCATTTAAAAACAGCGATATGATCTCCAATCTTCGGCTCGAAATTCTCCAAAAACAATAAAGTCATGACTTTCAAATATATGCCCCTCCAATTAGCACCCCGACCGCGCTCCAACCTAAAACTCCCAATTAATGTTTGCCAGCAATTAAAAGTGAGCCAGAGTCGTGAACTCCATTCGCAAACAACGCCAATCACGACCTGAACCTCGGCCGGACACGTTCGGAACAAAAAGATGGCCCATCCCAACCGAATTTGCCTGGACCATCTTACCCACCACCCACACTCGGCGAGAACTGTTATTATGGGCTGAAGGGGTTCCAGCTCACGGATCTGTAGATTCCAGCTGGTGATAGAGAAATTTTCGTGTCTTGTATTAAGGGGGGAAATTGGTTTATTTCGACTAGTGGGCGGTTGCTTGTAGCAAAAGTTCACGCTTTCTACAAGCTGTTCATCATCCCTAGGTTATCTAATGGTTTATGAATATTCAATATGCTGCATGCACTAGGCTTGGCGGACAGTCTGTTAGCCAGTTCGGACATGTATTGTCTGGTCCAGGAGACCTAATGGTTTGAGACCTAATTGTTCATGAATATTCAATGTTTGCAACGACCATGTCTGATATTCAGCCATTTTCAACCGCAGCCCAATCCAAGAGAGGTTGGATGACATTTTTAGATTTCTTACCAAGATTCATTGAAAGGAAGACGATCCACATAAGTTTATTTTTTTCCTCGCTAATGCATTATCTGATCCCAGGAATTCATATTGGAATGCGTAATGCATAATAAAGAGTATTATTATTTTGATGGATTAAACTCTAAAGAACTATTCAATTTTTTAAGTTCTCCTTTGTTGGTTTCCGAAGCTGTCCAAAATTACACCAGAAATGGTTAACATTATCCGCAAACACAGTGCCTTTTTTATATTTTAATCTATTGAAATTCCGATACCTGGTAAAAGAGTTTAGACTACTTTGGTTCTATTTGATTGGTAAATTTAAAAAAGATGTGGGATTCTCATTTTTCTTTAGAAAGAAATGAACAGGACAGTAAATGAAAAAAAAAATTATTAAATATTCTCGGCCCACATATTTAGTTAATAACCAACAATTATAAGTTTAACTTCTAATATCAAAGGTTAGTTTTCTTAAAAAATAGCTCATATACTGTACATAACACTCTACTCCATCCACTTTAAAAATGCAAAATATAGTAAAAATTGTAATAAAAACCCCATCCTATTTTAATACCGTAAAGCATAAACAACATTGATATGAAATACCAGTTTTACTTAAATACCAAGTTTAGTCATTAAAATTAACAATAAATTTTCCATTTACTTAGTTAACTGCTGTGAATCCTGTTGAAAATGCCTAGCTAATTCTTTTTTAGAATAGAATCGGGTCAAAGATCGCTTTCTAAAACTAGTCACAAACAACAATTACTCTTCGACTTCTACCCGGTTAAGGCTCTTAACAGTGATAAATATGGGAATGGGGTAAAAGCCCACAAAACACCATTCATTTTGTTCGAATGCCAGGGGGTAATTCCCACTTTCCAAGGCGGACCCCCAAATTTCACCCCGCATCCCCAAATCCAATGACCCCCGGTTACGCCCATTCGAGAAAAATAGAAATAACCATAAAATTTCGTTTGGGAAAGTATTATTAGTAACTAAAACGGGTTATAAGAATTTAGCTTCTGGTTTTCTTCAGAAGTATTTTCCAGGGACTAAAAATAGGGCGAGCTTTTTATCTCTCAAAAATACTCGTTTTTATTTGTTATGCCGCGGAATTCTGAATATTTAGGAATAATACTTCATTTCGCATTGATTTATTTATGCAATATAAAATTTTTTTGAATCGAACGTAACAGTGAAGGTGTTTTTCCCCTGAATACGTTAGTAGCTCATATTTTTTTTGCATAAATAATAGAATAAAGATTAAATTTTTTAATTTGAAGCCCTAACAATTCGTTCAAAAATAGCATTGTCTCACCTAGCATATTTGATATAAAACCGTGGATTATATAGTTTTAATGAAAAATAACTGTCTTTATTTGAATCACATGCTTGACTTGATATTTATAAAATTTCAATTCCAAATTTTAAAATAAATCTTAATTGCGAAAAGCTATTTCAGAGAAAGGCAATGAAATAAAAACTACAATAAACTTAATCAACTTATCACGCAACAAAACAATAGCGCTTAGCTATTAATCAACCCCCCAAAAAATATACACTCTCCCCTTCCCAAGACTTCAAACAAAGTTTTAATTGGGCACATTGAACACCAAAACAATGTTCCCGATCCACCGTAAATAGTAAGTAAATAACATAAACAAGGAAAGGATTTTTAATGGCATATTTGGAAATGGAGATTTCCAACTTGAATTCCTTGGAGCATAGTATAGCCACAGATTAGCGCACTCATCTCACAAGAATTTGCTGCATCGGACGAGACGAGAAGAGCAACAAAAGCCTCTCCGAAGATGTTTTGACATTTGAAGACAAAATGACCCCCGCGATCAGAACGTAATGAATGGTTAGTTGAGCGGCATTTATGGTCGATCTGATTTCAATACATTTCCTGCACCCAAATTTCGGATTTTTTCAATTAAAGTCTGGCTTTCAGATAATAGAATGGCTCAAATTTGGGAAAAAAGTGGTTTCCAAACTTTTTTCCACGGAATTCCGTGGAGAGCGTATAAAGGAGAAAAATTCTTCGGGAACAAATTCGAACGATTCGATTTGAACGCGTGTATGAACTGTCCGCGATAACATTTCTTGACATTTTTGCCCTATGCCAAAATTTAAAAATTAACTCTTTTTTTAATTAAATAAATAGCTATGCAGTTGTAGATAATAGGTTCGAGATTTGAATTGTTCACTGAATAAACATAAGTGGTATAAAAGTTTTAGAAAAAAACCAATTCAATGAACTTGTTGAAGGAAAATGATGAAAGGATTTTAAAAAAACTTTAACGAAAAATTTAAATTCAAGTTTGAAAAATTTTTAATAGTTTATTTTCTCATATAATTTTAATCATTAGTAATTTATTTTATTTATTGCAGATTTTTCAAAAATATTGGTAAAATAAATTAAGATAATCTTTAACATCAACAGCAAAAAGATATATTCATTTCGAATTAGTTAAGCAGTTTTCCTTTTGAAGTATTTTGTCACACGCACAACTTCTGATAACATTTTTCAAAAAATATTTTGTGAAAAAATTTGCTTAAAGTATTAATATTAAAGAGACAAGAAGATATAATTAATCATTAGGTATACAATATCATTAGGAACAATATTTTAACTGAATAAAATTAAAATTTATTTTAAATTTTAATTTTATTCAGTTAAAATATTGTTTCTTAGTTTCTTAGATTGGTGCACTTATGTTTATCAATCTAATAACACTTTAAAATCTTTTGCAACAAATATTAGTAGTTCAAAGCATACATATTTTGTTTTTTTAATATTAAAACAAAAAAATGTATGTAATGCAATATTTTTCCTAAATATCATTTTAATATATCACCTCATTTACTCATGTAAAAAACATTAAAAAGTCCATGACTTAAATTATCAACTATTTTTCTGAAGGTAAACAGAAGAGATATATACTTGTTGTGGTTTGTATTTATTGTCCAACTGCTGGGAAGCGTTTAAAAGCAAACAAGTTTCGTAATAACAGTAAAAAAAATTGAATTTTCAGTTTGCATTTTCATCAAACAGACATTTTTAGACAGCGATACATTTATCATATACTATATTAAAAATGCAACGAAAATAATAAAAAAAAATCAACGAATAAATAATTCAAAAATAAATCATACCTAGATTCCCCTCATCCACAAATGTCCGCGATCCACTGAAGACGGTTTCCTCTTCTCGAATATTCACAAACTTTTGCTTCACATTTTACCAAGTAGAGAAAAATACAGCTAATATTATAGTGGTGATTAAATTCTACATGATGGATATTGATTATACTTGGGATTCGAACATTTTATCTCAATCTGTATTTATCTCAATTTTATGTCTATACTTTGTATGGCAACATGTTTATTTCATTTTTTTGTATAAATATTGGGTGTTATAATGTAATAAAGGATTATCATGACCATACTTCATTGCTGTTATTATCAGATATAAGATATACTATTTGACCCATCTCATCAGGAACACACTATAATAATGAGGTATTCTCACGTTTTGAGATTAAATTTTATTAAAATAGTAGATAAAAAACCATGAAAAATGACGTTTACATCAAGTATTTTCGTAGCCTAGTTTCTGAGATATAAATTTTTAAAATTTCGTTTTTTGTTTGGGCCCGAAAACACACTCGAATCACAAATCATGCGCTGTGAGGTCACATCCAATAGAAGCACGTTTTCTGATCACGTGACTTTTCTGACGTTTTGGCAAAAATAAAATTGAATTTTAAATTACTTAAGAAAAATTTTGAACTTAAAAATCAGAAATTTAGGAGTTTTAAACCATAATGTATCAAAAAAGTATAAAATCAAGCAAATACCTCACTCATGCAAATACCTCATTGAAGCAGAAACCGTAATTCCGAAACTTGAGATTTTGTTAAGATATTTTGAAAATCCTTTAAGTACACTTAAATTTATGGATTTAGTGCAAAGTGGTAACAATAGTGTTTTTGAACCCGCTTACAAAAATCCCTTTTTAGAGCAGTAAAACGTATTGCTGTTCATAGAAATCGTACTCTCATGTCTTGATACATTTCCCTTTAATAACATATTCACGTTTAGCCATTTATATGCATAATAATATGAGTGATGTCTTTCTGAAAAGCCAATACGTTTAACTCAAAAGCAACATGCATCGCATTATCTTTACAAAGGCAAATTTCAACAAAACAATGAAACAATGCAATGATTACAGTTTTCATAGTTGATGAGAAGATTCAATAAATCATTTTGGCTACACGATGAGAGGCTTTGAAACATGTGAAAGTACGTTTCCTATTGTGAGTACGATAGACAAGAAAGAGAAATCGGACTTAGAATAGATGAATCTTTTAAGAATGTAAACTAACTTTCTTAATATAAGTTAGGGTAAGGATCAGAACTTAAATTTTTACACAAAAAATGCACTTTCTTAAAATTTCGAAGTTGAGAAATAGCATATTTAAGGATTAGTTCAGCAGTTTTATTTATAAAAAGGATACACAAATATGGGACACGTGGAGGAACTGAAAGCTTCTAATGAACAATTCCATAAATAAAATTCATCAGTAATTTAACAGAGGTAAGCATTTTGTACTGAAAAAAATTAATTTAGTATTTTATTTTAAATTATAATCTTTCTAAGCAAGCATCCCCTTATAATATAAGACATTTTTAAAGAAATATTTTTCAAACATTAGACGTTTTCAATCATACTCGTAAAATCCTACAAAAGGTTAATTGTACACAAAAGAAAAAATAAATTAAAAAGAAAACATTATATATGAGAAATGGTGTAAAAATTTATATCAACTAGTGTTTATCTCTGCAATAAAGAGATATTGACAACAATGATACAAACAAAAAAGAAAAAGCGAATTGCAATTTCAAACAAGATTAAATTAAACCGAGAATAATATGCAGAAGATTTCTAGGATACAAAAAAATATTTTCCTAACACAAAACTAGAGAAAACCATAATAGGATTTTGTAATTCAACAGCATGTCAAGCAATCTAAGCCCCAAACCGTTTAACACCCGAGTCTTTTGAATATACGAGGTCAAAACGAAAATATTAAAAAAAACCCAATTCCTCAGATACCTTGCTGCCATCGTGACCGTAGACCATTGCAAATTTCCAGACAGATGACATATTACTTTATGGAAGGTCAAGAGCAAATTTCCCTCTCGTTTTTTTACAAAGAAGAAATAAAATAACACGCTATAAAATATCTAAGGAAGCAGTTATGATTTCGACGAAAACTTTTCGCGAAAATACCATTATCTACGGATGGCCAAATGGTCATTGCTCTAGGAGAAGATAATTAGACCAATGCTGTAATATCATTACTGTAATGAAGGGGAGATTTGAGGCCGTAAACATCAAAATACGGGAAGGATTTCGTGTAGGAGGTTACTACCTCGTTTCACGTAGAAACGTGGGGAAGGTGAAAACTTAAACGCACTCTATGAACACGATTCTTCAATTAGAAATGAGGAATTCACATACAGCTTCGAATGTATTTGCATACAGTCGCCAAATATGAATGTTCGCAAAAGGAAAGAGTTTCACGTATATTTTTTCACTATTAAAGTGCTCAAACTCCCTACAACATATTTTTACTCAATAATAATTGAGATAAACTTTGATTTTAGGTGTCAAAAACTTATATTTTCGGTTATTTCAATATTTTAAAATAAAGTTAAAATACACAGTAGTACTACTAAATATCTAAAATGAATCCATACCCCCTCTATCTCTATCCCATCAACTCCTACTACAAACCGACCGATTATTTTGATTCAGATTCTCCGATTTCTTACAGCAGAACAGCCTCCTCACGTAACATTTAGGAGAAATATGAAATATTGGTTTCAGCTAAATGTGTCGTTTATTCAAATATGGCGAGGTTGCAAAACCCTAACAGCAACATTGGTCATTAAACACATAATCGAGGCAATTAATTAAGTGTCGTGAATGATTAAATCCATCACAAACCTTTCGAGAATTAGCAGGAAAACATTTTGTCATTTCGCTAATACACATTAAGTGCTTCAATTAGAGCTCAAAACTGCAAACAGTTATTAAAACAAACAGAAAGACATTAAGCCACTGGAAATGCTCACAGGTAGTGAGTAATTGAATGTTGTTTATGTCTCAACCCACGATCTAACCTTCTATCTTACGGAAAATATGTCAAGTGCAAAAGTTAACATCCGTAGCACAACAGTCGCCGGTTTCTGTTATCTCGCTGAATAATAAGCGTCCATTAATTCTGAAGAACATTTGGAACAGCTTAACACTTTCGTTGGAGGAAGGATACGCGATTGTATGGAGGCAGCTCAGCTTGTTTTAAGGGAACATAAATGAAATGAAAAATTTCTTGAAAATAGTCCGGTTTGTTTTGACTAGAATATGTTTGAATCGAAAACTGTTCAGCGGCCATTAAGGACTTACTTAAAAAGATATTTTAAAAACCATTGTGATTATAAAAACGGGTAATTCACTTAATATATTTTACCATCCCCCCCGCTTTAATATTTTGACATTTAAAGATCGCAATTTTTTTCTTTTCGACATTGAAATATTGAGAGTATTCGAGATTGGTACCGAAAAAATATTTCCTCAGCATTTATTTATAAAACAAGAATCTTCTCATTTAAAACTTATTATCTCATGTTATGTTTATGATGCTGAAGACTTTTAGTTTATTAGATTCTGAATCATTTGGCCACCGGTGAAAATGAGGGGCCTAATGATTACGGCCACATCTGGAAAATAAACTATTTACGGATATCATAGATATAAATTTATAAACACATAAACGTGTTACAGTTAATCTTTACTATCAAAACAGGCGCCATTTACCGTGTTAGAAGATACTATCTAAATCCAAAACATTTGTAACCAAACTATAATATTTATTACAAAATAAATATATTACCAATCAATTTTATTTTCTTCAATTTACATTATTACAGGCTAAAAAAATACTTATTTGATTTGTATGGTTTTGAGAACTTCAGTAGGTAAATTAAAAATTGTTCACGATAGTGTTTTTTAAAATGGCGGGCCATGCCATTCGTTGGCAATAGCAATTTTAAATATTTACCATGAGCAGCAGCACATTAATGTATTGTGTTTGTCGTAAAAATAAAAGCTCGAGCTTTAAAAAAATTAACGGAGATTATCACTTTAGTCTTTTATGATTATTAGTGTGATATTTTATTAAAATTAAAAAAAAATGGCTTAAATTTACATTTCACATGGTAATGCATCCAGAAACATGGAATAATCCAAACTTGACCTAAAGCGGACAAGTAACCAAAAGGGTTGCGAAAAATGTTTATTTCTCGACCTTTTCATTAAAAAGGCTGTTCCAATCTGTCTTAAACTAAGTCCGTTACCGTGCAGACGTGGTGCGATGGCCGACAATGGCTATTATACGCCAAATAAAGGAAAGAGAAATATCGAGGCATCTCTTTGAAATTCTTCCGGAAGAGCAAGCAAAAGCAAGCATAGCGAGCGCTTACCTGAGGTTCACCTCATGAGCGCAGACACACGGTTGCTGGTGTCTGGAGGGGGCATTCTTACATTGCGCGGAGCTCAGAAAGAGTTGCCATGAACATAAGGGAGTCCCAGGTTCAGTGTTTGATTGGCAAAAGAAATGTAATTGTTCGTTTCGGATAATTTTTATGTCCATTACAACTAAATGCCCATCTGTTTTAATAGAGCGATGTAAAGTTATGTATGTGATTATACTCAGAAACTGAAAGTTATTGCATGGTTGCATAGAAAATTGAAAATACTATAGAAGCGCTTATAAAAACAGCCGCTTCACCTTTTTAAAGAGTTAATTTTGGAGAAAGTTCTGAGCGGTCGCCAAATTGGCACTGTTTGATTACCAATGAATATTTGAGGTTTGTTTTGTTTAAACAACAGATTGGATCTAAAAGAGTGCCATCTAGGCTACCGTTATAACCCCAAAAGGTGAGACATTTGGTTTTACCACAGCTTTTTACTTAATTTAAGTGAATAACTTCAAGCTACAGGTTAGTTAGATGGTTTAGAAACATAGATACACCGAAGTTATTTAGGGCGTTTAAACGTTCTGAAGGGATCATTATCATTAGTCTTTAGTTTTTTGAAATCACCTGAAAAAATTAGAGATTACGTTAATGATCCCTTCTTAGCGTTAAACGCCCTAAATAACTTGCAATTGTATCTATATTTCTAAACCATCTAACCTTAAGAAACATAGATATTTGCATCATTAAATTAAGATAACGTAAATGGACTAACATTTTAAAGAAATAAGGGGTATTCTACAATAACGTTATTGTATATAAATACGAGCTTTAGAACAAGGTAGACAAATGGTTGAGAGGTTGAAAGGTATCATCCAGAATCAGCTTTTGAAGCATATAGGGAAAACGCCTCTCCTAAATGGGGGACAGCATTCGCATGAAGTTTTAAACATTAATGTCTCGGTAAGTTTGAAAGTTGACATTTATGCTTTGATTTTGACCCGTTCTATCTCAAAAACTCGACATTCAAATTTTTTCGATTCCAAACAGGGCGGGCGGCTTGGAAAGACAGCAATGAGGAGACGCCCCCTTCGCGGGATGAAAACAACAAGAAAGAAAGAAGCCGAGTACGAACTCCATAAGCTCCTCCGAACGAAGCGATGGCTGGGGAAAAATACCAAGGAAAAAACCTGTCCATCTCATATACCCCCGGAGCACAAGCCAGATAAAATATAATAAAAACAAAAAGCAAACCGAAAAAAGTGCCCGAAAAACTTCAAAGCCAAAGCTCTTCACACACACTCGCATCATTCATTTTGAGCGGCCGGGAGGGGGACGACGGCTGCCGAACCAGTTTGCGAGACTTCCCGCAGCTCGCAGCTAGCCAGTCGGGTTTGGGACGCGGCCAGCCATGCCCTACCGAAACAAATTCGGATCCAGAAAACAATGCGGCTCAAGTCCCTCTCCTCTGCTTTTTCATTCCGGCTATTAATTGGTCATGACTGTTGGTCAATTGGAGAGGAGACGATGTCTGGGGGAAAAATTGGTGCGATCTTTGTTGTTGTTGATGCTGCCAGACTGCCGACAAATACGTTGAGGGGGTTTGACACCTTCCTCAGGGAGGATTGAAACTGTCCTACTCTCCAAAAACAAAGAAGTTAATGGGAGAAATGATCGCGATTTTGGCGGTTTCTTGGAAAGATGGCCAATCTTACAGGGTTTGAACAAGTCTCTCGTTTTGTCATTAAAAAGAAAGCATAAAATAAATAATTTTAAATACAGACATAAGGTATATTATACTCCTTTTATTGCTCTTAGGAAACAAAAAAGTGCAACTTTTTTTATTTTACTGTAATTGTACTGCTTAACCAACGATAGTAAAAGGGTAACGTGATTTTGACAGACTCGGAGGGGAGAAAGGAAGAAGCTGAGGGACAGTTGTTCAAACAAGGAAGGGATATTTACTCCCTCTAACCTTAGTTAGACCCTCTAAATACATAAAAAATCTGTATATTTTAAATAAAAAAATACTAAAGCAAAAAATCACGTGACCCGTTTACTATCGTTGGCTAAGCAGTTAAATAACCCTCCTATATTTTTCTTATCTTCGCCACTGCGTTTCGGTACCTTTACTAGAGAAGGGCAATTCGTCTAGTTATACCACCCTGTCTCTTTACAAGCGAAAGCTCACATTTATTTGGTAACATAAGGGCGATACCTGCCATAATTGAAAAAAAATTCCTTCGTTGCATGTAAGTTTTGAAATTCAAGACATCACCTCAAGTTATGATTATGGAAAAAATAAAAAGAATGTTTTAGAATAGTTCAAGCACATTTTTTAGAGAAAATAAAGATGAACTGACAATCATTGACGTCAATTAATAGAACGACTGATTCTAGCTCAAAACCAATAATAAGACATTTTAAAATGTGGGGTTGGTCAGTTGGTTCATATCCAAGAAATTTTGTATGAATTCAGTTTAAATTGGTAGAACCAGAAATTTTAGTTATAATTAAGTTTAAGTTCCTTTAAATACTTGAGTGAGAAGATCTTTAAAATTGACTTAAATTTCGTTATTTTATCAATATTATTTTCAGCGACAATTTTACAAAACGACCTGTGAAATGACTATAGACTGACTATGACTATTTAGGCTGTTGTGGATAGAAAGTATAGCCGAGACTTTTTAGGGTATCAGTCGACATATTCCCCAAGAAGAGAACAATGGGATATGAGTGTGTGCTCGAGTGGAATGACAAACGAGCCAAGCTATAGGATGCGAAGGGGGCGCCCTCTCAAACGCTCCCTTCCCCAGGTATGAATATTTTCATTCAAATGAATCATTTGAGCAAAGAGAGAAAGTCAGATTCGGCTCTCTTTACTTTGTTTATCTGCTTTCGCCACTGGTGATGGAGTGGCCATTGTCTCGAGAAAAAAGATCTGCTTTGTGGAAAACACATTGCCCTCAGAGGTTTTTCCACACTGAAACTCCATACCATTTGTACAGGAGAAAATTGTACCACTTTGCAAGCTGGATAATTTATAGTAGAATAGTTTCGTGCTTCTGAGCTTGCGAGAGTGGTGCTTATGTTATTTCCATTAGCAGAAAAACTTGCGGTTTGTATTAGCGAAAATTGTGCTGTTTTGTGATGGTACAGCCGGCCGTGCCACTGAACCCAGGCAGAAAAGACTTCCCGCTTTTTATGGGACAGAAATTAGGATTTTAAGGGGGTTCAGTACCCCAACACCTTAAAAAGATCGATTTTGAGATTTTGATAAATTATAAAAGAGCTAACATTTAGCTTTCCAACGATGTATTACTTATGCCTGTAATCGGTTTTAAAGCATACTAAAAATTGCTTTAAAAATGTAAAGAAACCGAAATTCTCTATGCCGCGCCAACTTCGAATGCAAATATCTCAAAACTGTGTTTTTAAACCTTCGATGTACCTTTTCTAGCAATCTAACAGTTGAAACATCATTATTTTTTGCACACATGTCTGTTAGGATGTAGTTGTTATACTGAAATGAGCTTTTAAAAAAATCTCTGTAATTTTTTTTAAAATATCACTTTTATCAGGAAAAAAATGCTATATTTCAAAAATTTTAGAGATGCAATGTAAAAAGTTCTATAAAATGGGTTCTAATTAATCAATTACTTAAAGCTCATTTCAGTATTACAACTACATCATAACAGGAATGTATGCCAAAAATTATGATGTTTCAACTGTTAGATTGCTAGAAAAGGTACATCGAAGGTTTAAAAACACAGTTTTGAGATATTAGCATTCGAAGTTAGCGCGGCATAGAGAATTTTGGTGTGTTTTCATTTTTAAAGCAATTTTTAGTATGCTTTAAAACCGATTACAGGCATAAGTAATACACCGTTGGAAAGCTAAATGTGTGCTCTTTTATAATTTATCAAAATCTCAAAATCGACATTTTTCAAAATGTTGGGGTACTGAACCCCCTTAAATTAAAACGTAGAATTGCAGTTGGGATATTTTAATTAAGAGCTCTGTGGTATGTTTACAAGCATTCTGTTCCCTCTCCACCTACTTGCCAGGGTTGTTGAATATGAAATGGTTTTCATTCAACTCAGCACATGCAAGTTGAGTGTTTTCCGACATTGGTTTTCAACTCTCAATTTAGAAAATGGGAAAATCTACCTTACAATAAGAATTTTTACGCTGCAAGATAATTGTACTTAGCAACTACAGGTAATTTAAAATTCCCTGTTTGAATATTTGCTAACTCAACCCATACCCAGTTATTAATTATACACGCACGATTTCCTACTACTATTACTTCATTATGGCGTCAATTGGAATGGGTCATATTTAGAAACAGTTCTTTCAATTATGCTCATTATATATAAGATTATTACGAAACAATACGGTCTATCAATCCTTTGTCTATTATGGGAGAGATGATTGTCGGTTTATAGAAATAAAATAATTTTACAAAAATCCTTTACCAATCGCTACATTTTAGGCAAACACATCTCAAGCCATCGTACAAAATACACAAAAATTTAGAAACTTAGCTTCATTGTTTACTTCTAATATCAATTATAATATCCTATAAATAATCGATGCATTTTGAAGAACCGTATATTCCTATTAAAGAATTTTCATGTATGGTATTTAATTCAAGAGAAATCAACTTCGAAAACGAAAAAAAATATAGAATACTGGATGTTTAAATCAATTTTTTTGTAACAACTCGCATCAACCCACTAAAAAAATTCGTATAATCAATAGGAGTTTATTACTATACAATCACACATACGAGACAATTTAAACTGTGTTTGCACTAATCAAAGTACCAGCTCTTTGTGTTGAAAATCAGCGAATACAAATCGTTCTTCGGCACGCATGACTGCAAACACTACTTTTAATTTCGCAGATCCTATTTTTTAACTGGGACCGTAAATCTGGCTGAGAGTACTGTGAGGCGAATAACAATTAACGCCTTCCTTTTATACTTGGAACAATACGAAGCCAACAAAACAAAATCGGAAATAGTGAAGATCATCTCCAAGTAAATGACCCTTATTATACAGAACAGTCCTTATCTCACTAAAGCTATTTCACAAGCCTTTGTCAAATGGAGCTCCCCTAAAGTAAAGGTGACAATAGTAACAAATCACCGAGTTTAACCCTGTTGGGCTGATTTCAATTAAACGCATTTTTTACCTGAGATTGAATGCTTTTAGAGCCTAGCTGTACGATGAAAAGGTTTTTAAGGTTAACAGTAAATTAATAATACTATTTCCAGTAGAATTTAATAAAGTATCAATTTAAAATATTTTTTACGCAGACAGAATATTCACGTTTTAGAAGTTTCCGAACTTTTTTTACTTCCCTTTTTGTTATAGTTCCTAATAATTTGATTTTGGTTTCAATGATGACCATATTGTAAAAAACTAACAGTAATTTTGATAGTATCTACCAGTATGATAGCATACTATTGAAATTACTAAATTGACCTGAATGGTATCGACACTTTTATTCACATTTATCTACATATTACTATACAGTTAACAGGCATTTTAAATGAAATACGTTATGAAATTTTTAAAAACCAAAAGTAATTTAAGGGAACTTAATTATATTTATATATCCATCCATAAACCACTTTAATCCTAATATAATCTAATCTAATCTAATCTAATCCAATCCACATCAACATCTAATAATAATCTACAATCTAGTTAACTGCTAAACTTAAACATTTTGTAAACTAATCTTGCCTTTTTTTCGTTTACCCACGCTTAACGAAAAAGAAGGACAATGAATCCTTTCTTGTTTATCGCGTTTTTTATTACTATTGAAATAACTTTTGAATAATAAACGCCAAACAAAAAACGCCAAAAAGACTGATTTATACATCCAATCAAAGCGCTCATATCTCATTAGTCCACTTATCCTCAACCAACAACTGCTGGTAAGGCATTAGTTGTGTTTTGGAAAAACAAATGCACATTGCAGTTGCATATGAATCAAAAATATTTTTACTTTATGAGAGTTAAAATTTTTCAAAAGAGAAGAGTTTCTGACCAGAGTAACATAGTATTCAACAAAACAAAATACTCGAGGTCTAACCTGGTAATGTTTGAAAGATATTCGATAACGAAAGAAACTGTTTGGGGAAATTTTTAGAATTGAAAGACGAATTCATTTCATTTCATTTAGCATATAGTCGAGCATTCCGAATGCAATATGAAATCGTCCGTTGATAAGTGGGCGAAAACCATTTAGAATCCCGAATCTATCCATCATTTGTAGGATGTGCAATGAGATTTTTTTCACTATGAAGTCAAAGTTCGAAAGCGATAATTCAAAATATCGAATTCCTTTCATGAAACTGGAAGGGACAATTTGGTCATTTCATTAAAAACAAATGAGTTTTGATTTTTCAATCCCTCGATAAGAAATACGCGGAAACGAAGTTTGGCCAGCTTAAAAAGAAAACTAATTATTTGAAAAATATAGACTCGACCCCCGACTGAGTATCGGCTAATGGCTGGGTGTGTTCGAACGCAAAGAGGTCTCAGTGGTCAGGGGACCACCCAAAGATTAAAGAAACTCATCCCCCTAAACTTTCAACTCATCAAAAGATCCTCAGTCCAGTAAGCAAGTTGGCGTACACTTTATATTGGTCATCAAAACAAATTAAGTTTTAAAGTCAAGACAAGTCGCAATTTGTGTTTATTATCTAAAATTTCTGAATTTTTGTATCACGTAAACACAGCATATGGAAAAATTTAATTATATTTAAAGTTTAATATTTAACAACGGATAAGAGTTTTCAAAATTTTAATACGGCAGATCTCAAAAACCTCCTAAGTCGAAGACGTTCTACATAACGTTAATTAACATAATAAAAATCGATGCTGATTTTGAATGAACCCTCTCTCCTCTCTTTATGTAATAAACCAAGTGGTTGACTTGTCACTGGTGCCATTTTCCACTAGTGGTGGCCCACTCTTTCTTAAAAATCACTTGAATAAAATCATGAATTAAATCGATAATTAAAGTAATATTATCCATGAAACATGTTAATGATTTTATATGATAAATTACTCAAACTTACTTTATGCATAAAAGTTAAAGTCAATCTTTGAGTCCTATTGATTTTACGAATACTGTAAATTCAATGAGTAAAAATACTACTACTAATAATAATACTAGAGGAGTTTTATTTCATCAATAATACTTAAAGTTTATAAATTTCAAATGTCAATTTTTCTCAAGATAGTTTGCTGTGTTTAAAAATTCCAAAAACAAGCAGTTAGTTTTAAAATATTTAAAAATCCGCATTAAAGCCCGTAATTCATATCTCGTTTCAAAAGAATTCCATTATTCTTTCGCAGAAACAAAAACGCAACAGTAAAATTTTCAATTAATACTTTTAAAAATTTCAAGTTACACAGGACACCTTGCAGATGAATTAAACAATCAATGAAGGAATCACGTCTGATACTACCCGTTCAACTACAGATGTAACTGTCATGTCGCAATGTCTTTGACAAAAGTAACGCCCTGATCTTTTGAAAAACCAAAACTTCATACTAAAGAATTACTACTATAAGTTAATTAGCCTTTCTGTTCCATAAAAAATGTCTTAAGTGCGTCACACCGTCTGAGATCGCAGCAAGAAAACTCATACTACCACGAAGAACATTTCCCCACTTGATTTATTCGAATTCCAATTGGGAATATCTATCACAACCCTAATTTATTCCGTATCCAAGACTGAACTGTAGGAAGTTAGTCTGGCGAGCGGCATTGAAAAATGAGATGAAAATCATTAAAGGATGATATTCCAATTTCAAAAGGTTTATAAAACTGGGAACGTTGGAATCACAAAATGTCGGGGCAGGTCAATTCATCATGCTGGTCTTCTTCAGACAAAAATGCGTCAGTAAAGAAATGCCTTTGTTTCTATAGAGGGACTATATTTTTGCAATGAAACAAAGAAACATTAATCATAGGCAAACCAATACCTTTTTAGGTATTGGGAACTTCAATGTTTTGAATATTTTGGTTAATTCCTCGTAAATACTAATAGTGTAAAATATCTTTGACTGCTATTCAAGCCAATGATTACAACGGATAGCCAAATTTGACTAAAAAAATATTGTTATAACATATATATTTGATAAATTACTAAAAACAATATTTTGATTATTGTATACAAATTAAAACATATTTTCGAGTTATTGATTCGATATTTAATGATTACTCAATAAGGGATGCGTTTTTCTTGAAATAACAATAATGATCGATTCACGATAATCTTTAACACAATTTCTTTCCATTCGTTATTTTTACGTAAATGTTTTTACGTTTAATTATTCAGATGCAAAATGATTAAAAATTACAAGAGTCGAAAAAGGTCTTTCAATTTAAAAAATATTTTTCAATGAGTTTCTTTTAATATCAATCAATTGATGTTACGGGAAAAGAGATAAACCGGGCATTATTGATAATGCCCGAAGTGAAGCGAAAAAAGAGATAAATTCAATGGTATTCATCATTGAGTTTTTATAACTTTGCCCGAAATACGCGGGCGTAATAATTCCCGGATTTATCACATCACCCGTAACAAATACAGCGTAGCTAAAGATGGGACAGATAAATATATGAAAATTGTTCAAGGGTGAGCAATTCGTGATCAAGGATATTAATAATAAGGATATAAGGACTCAAATTATTTAAAATTTCTCCTATTTTAATAAATTGTTTATAGTTTAAAAAATTGTTAGTACCTACTATAATTTACTTTCTTTAGAATAACCAAAACATAAACCTAAGTTTAAAAAAACAATACGTTTTATATAACTGTGAGACCACGATTTAAATTAGAGAACTATAAATTTGAAATATCTCTACATTATTTATATCGTGTTACTTTGATTTTTAAAGCGATTACTGAAATGTTCTAGAAAAAGTATTGACTCAATACAACAATTATAACTACTCAATAACTATTCTTTAGTGCTTGAATTACATTTGTGCACGTTTTTAACAAAATGAAATTCCTTTAAAATTGATATAAGCCTGCATTGTGTCATCAAATCAATGGGGATTGAATAGTCATTTTCACCATACGCTTCATTTCAGAAATTTTTTTTCAAATCTTCATGATTCATGATGAAATGCTGTTTTTAAATACTAAAGTAATAAGGAAAAGCAACTGAGCCATTCACATTTTTTAAAATTACGTTACAAGGATAGAACATTTAAAAAAATGTTCTATCCTTGTTACAATACAAAACTAAAATAATTAGCTTAACTGAAATATATTCCAATTCATTTTTAAAGAAAAAATATTTATTTCTCCTTTGTTTATCAATTTTAATGTAGAAAAATGATAAATCAGACAAAAACACTACATCACAAAACAATGGAAAACGAATTTACCTCTTTCTAACTAAAGGCTAAAATACCTTAAATTTAATAAAATACATTAATTTATATAATTACCTTACCTTTAAAACCGATTATTCTTCTAAAAATAAAATATTGTTTATGCAGAAGAAAAAAAAGTTTAAATTGGATTCTACAAATAATAAGTTTTTAATGTGTGTTACCATTTTCAAAGCAGAATTATACAAATATTTTTTTTATTTGACGGAAAAAGGTTTTGAGAAAGAAGTGAGGGCCAAAATATTTTATTAATTTATAACAAGAAAATTTGAGAAACAATTATCACCAACCATTCTTAGAACACGTTAATTATCTTTAATATTAACATTTAATTTTATAAAATTTGTTGTGGAGACAAAAGCATTTAAGGATCATTCTTATAAAGTTTTACGACTTTTACAAATATTAAAGGCCAGAAATATTTCATTTATTCTCTTCTTTATTAAATAGAATGTTAAACAAAAGTATAAATAAATATTTTTTTTTCGGAACAGTTTACAGTAAGCAAACTTAAAAATTTTCGTTTTAGTTTTATAATTGCTTCAAATATTGAATATGTTATTCAATATACCAAATATCTATGAGAACTATGCCTAATTCTTTTTACTTTATGAATTATTTTTTTATATTGAAATGTTTTTACGATTAATTTTTTAATTTCCTAAATTAAAAATATATTACGATATGAATTTAAATAGTAGTAAATATGTAAATCATCACAAATAGAAGGTAACATTTAAACTAATAAATATCATTCTTACTTTTGAATTTTTAAATAAATTGAGTTAAACAAAAATAATAACCGACTTTATTATTTTCAATAAGAAATTACTCTTCATTACCTTTTTTTCATATATCATTCATGAGTTTTATCTCAGGAGACATTAATATTGATAGTACTCTCTATTCAAACTCTTTACATCATTATAAATTACTCATTAGTTAATTTCGCTTCTTTTTAAAACTGCTAAACATAATTTATGATTATCAGTAATTATCACCCGAGGGAATGTCAAACGTAAGGAAGAGAATAAAATAACAAAAGTTCCGAAAACTTTTTTCCCACAAAGAAAGTTTTCGGATTAAGCATGGTAAAAAGTTTCTAATTAGAAAAAAACAAGATGAAATCAGTGATCGGATTCTTTCCGATTCATTTATCAGCGTTGTTAGTATTTGTTACTTCATTTATAAAGAGCGATAATAAATTATGAAATTCCTCACTGAGAAGGTCATCTCTTAATTTTTCAGAGGCGAAAAAAGGGTTTACTTGAGGACATGCTTCAATATAACCTGCTTCTTAAGAATTAATCCATTTTCTTATTCCAAAATACTTCTAGAAGGGTGTGTCACTTTGATTCGTCCATGTCTGGCTAAGCAATATGAATCATAGAAAACAAAATAGCTTAAGTTTTAGAAGTTTGGAAATTTTATGAATATAGCATCTTGGAAAGCTTCTTTTTATATTTATTAGAGAAAGGATTTAGAAAAAATTTAGAAATGATATATTTTAATAGTTTAAAGCTAGCTTGAAAATTGAGTTGATGCAATATATGTAATGATTTTTAATAAAAAAAAGTGTCACTATATAGGACTAATTTATCATAAAATGTAATGTTAATTCTGTTATTATTTTAGAATTTTATTCTTAAGATGATTCAATAAAATTACTTAGAATTTAGGTGTAAACAATATGTTTTGGAATTAGTGGAAATTTTTTCCTTTTATTTTACTAATTACAAGTAGCTTCTGAATTCAAAACCTGTAATTAAGCAATGAATGTGCACCCTTTAATATTTATTGCATTTAAAAATAACTATATTACAAAATAAAACAATAAAAATAGGATTTGAAAGAAAAAGGAAGGATTTAGTACATTTCAATCTATTTTTAATTTCAAAGTTTAAATTCATTACTAACATCATAAGTTGATAGCTATGGTTTTTTTTATTAAAAAAGGTATAGAAACAACAACCAAAACACTTTCTTTCAAATTAAAATTCTATTATTTATAAGTAAAACTATTATACCTATAAACAATCTAAATTATTAATTCGTTATATTGTTAACATTATCAACGCAAGAATTTTTAAAGAGAAATATTTCTATTCCATATTAAATTTGGTATACTAATTTTGAATGTGAAATCTTTTTCAGATATTTTTAGTTTTTAAAGTAGAGAAAGGTGGTACTTTTAAGAAGCGTTTTTAAAAAAAGTTACCGCATATTTATTTTTTTTAAATTCAACCGTGGGTATCTATTAAAATACATAATTATCATATTAGATTTCACTTTAGAAGTAATTTTTGAGAGTCGAACTCGACAGTCAAACAATCATGCAAAAAAGTTGAGCATCTCAGGTATTATTTTAACCGCAAACATTAGCGCACATTACCACAACACACTTGAGAACACTTACAACACTTTAGTTTGTGTTGTCCGCTAGAACACTTTATTACTTATTGTGTTATGATAATGGGTTTGGAAAGTGTAGCTATCCAGAATTGTGTTCTAAAAATATGGCTATAAGTGTTGCTAAAAAGCTAGAAAATGTGTAAAATAAAGTACAGAAATGTAAATAGAGAGGCACAAAATGTGTTCTCATAGTGTTTTTAATCTAAAATTTAGACACCATTCAGATTCTTTCTAAACACTGTTTTAAGATCATATTTGCATCCAAACCTGTTTTACAACACACATTAGTACGCATTTGTGGATAGCAACACTTTTCAAAACATTTACAACCCAATAAAGTGTTAAATTGTTTTAAGTAACAACACAAATTAAAGTGATATTAATTGAGGACTAAAAGAGTGTTCTTAATGTATTGTCAGTATTTGCAGTGAAGGTGTTGTGTAACACTTCTGTGTGCTACACAACAGAACACAAGTTCTTGGGCCTCCTATAGGACTCCAACATAAAACATTATGAAGGAAAAGGAGTGCATAGAAAAACTGGTTTATACATCATAAATTAAGAAAATCACTCACAAAAGTTTTATAGAATTTCAGTTTTTTACTTCTTCTACTACTCCCGTAAATGATAAGCTTAATTTTGCCATTTATTCCTAAAGATCTTTATATTAAGTACGGACACAAATTTTGGAAAACAGCAGAATTTTTAAAATGTTGATCGAAAAATAATTGGAAAAGATTGGTTCAGCTTCATGGTTTTTAACACTCTTCTTAACGTATCAATTCCTTCATAACAAAGTATCCAGAAAATTTCATTTGTAAAGGAAATCAGAAGTGGCAGTGACATTGTTTTATTAAGCGATTTGAGCAAAAAAATATTACACCTAATTAATTAATTTAACCACTAAAATTTTGTCATTTAACACATTTTAATCTTGAGTTACGCACAGGGATAGTAGTCTGAGAAAAAGTATTGAAAACATCTAAGAATTGTAATAGTTTTTTAATAGTAGTTATTAGTACTATACTAATATTGACTATAATGGAGTCATAAAGATTTGAATCAAAAACGTTATAACTGTGAATAATGAACTAATAATATTACTGTGGATACTAATGATATTTAATATATGGATTTATTAAGTAAAAGAATTAGCCTATAGACACTGACTGTTAACAAATAATTGCATTTTTGTAGAAAATAATTATGTATTTTGTATTAATATGCTAAGAACTACATATTTTTTTAAATATTTGGTGATATTTTAAAATTTTGAAAATTAAAATTATTTTACACTTATGACACATAGTACTTATATTATACTTATTAACCCCATTATACTTTTTAAGATTTTAAGGATCATTCTCGATATCAAAAAGAAATAGAAATTCCGACTCCCAAATCAACTAATAAATACATTCTTTCAAACACTTCATTCACAACTATTTTTCCAGGAAAATATAAAGTGCCTGTCTGCAATTCTATACAACATAATAAAATTGCAAGATACTTCCCCAACGCCTCAGAAAATTCCACGAGATTTTCGAAATCACACAAAATGGGTATAAACCTAGAAAATCCCTTCCAACATCGGCAAACTCGTAAATCGAAAAGTTAACCCACAATTTAGAACGTTGGAACAAGAACCAGATATCTCCACTTTCAAGCGTAGTTTACTCAGAGGGAGATTTGCCAATTCAGGGATACATTTCCTATCATTGTTTCCTTAAAAGGCAGATTTTTGCCTGTTGCCAGGTAAATAGGTTCTTAAACTGCAAGTCTGCCAAAAAAAACTTGGACCTCATTTGAACTTTCACAGACTTGACCTAAGGGGAAACAACAGTCCCAGCAAGTCTGCAGTTTTCTTTACGAAATCTGCATTTGTGTTTAGAAACTCTGCAGTTTTTTTATAAGAACGCTGAAATGCCTTAAGAATGTATTCAAAACTGCTGTAAAAAACTGCACACTTACGTGCTTACGGGTTACGTTTGTACCTATTGCTACAAAATAACTACAGACTTCTTTGAGAAAACAGCCCGTTGACGCTTTTTTGAAGGAATTTTGGACAAGTTTTTGGCTCGGGTGTTGTAACAGATCTTAAAGATTGAGAGTGATCAATAAGTAGCTACATTTTGAGAAAAAAAATGTATAACGAGGTATATATCGTCCGCTCGAAATTTTTAAAACGCAATAACAATTTTTATGCACTGGGAGCTCATAGTAGAAATACAAGGGTTGGTGTTTTGACTACCGTATTCAACCTATCTTACAGAAAGTTTATTGCAACCATAAGGCAGGCCGAAAATCATCTAAAGTAAATTTGAATTGAAAGTGGATATATTGGGTTGTCCCATAAGTTCTGTTACTTTTTACAAAGTTTCGTGTTTGAAAAATTTTTATGAAAAACTGGTAATAGGTTGAGATTTCAAACAAAAGGGATTTTGATAAATGTATATTTATGAACATAATGTGGGATTTTGGTAGTTCTCGTGATATTATTTCTTTTCAAAATGGTGATTTGAAAAAAAGACTACAAACGACGATTTTCACGTAATTTTTTTCTTTTGTTTAAAAAACTAGGAAGAACGCATAATTCAGGGCTAAATAAAGTTTTACTATATGTTTGAAATGTTTAGTTTAAGATGTCATAGTTTCAAGATAATTCGATAAGTTTAACTTAGGAAATTTCGGTCCCAAACATAACATCTATTGCAAAAAACTTACCTCAATAATGCTAGTCATTTCAAAGAAATTTTTACGAAAAAAACATCAAAATCAATAAAAAAAGCTTAGGAAAGACACAAATATTCAAAATATGCAGTATATTAAATTATATCTGAACTTAAGTTCAGAAAATAGTGCGCACAATGCAAGCGCGCAACGTTTCAGCTTATCACAGGTACACTTGCTGAACTTACGCTCAGCGAACAAAGCAATTTTCTTTGCTTCATACGAAAAAATTACAATGAAAACAACTCCTTGGCAATTAGAAATAAATCAATGGAATGATATTATGAAAAGATACTTTCAATGCATTAACAAGCATTATGGTTCAAAAAACACCTGCCTTTAATTACTTCATACCAGCTGCTTAGAAAAACAATAGGCGTTCATTAAAAAACACGTAAAATTACCAATATATGGAAGTTTAAAGCCAAAATTTCCAACCTTTAACTTATCGAATCATCTTGAAACTATGACATCGTAATCTAAACATTTCAAATATATAGTAAAACTTTTTTTAGCCATGAATTATGCGTTCTTCCTAGTTTTTTAAACAAAAGAAAAAAATTACGCGAAAACCGTCGTTTTTGGTCTTTTTTTCAAACCGCCATTTTGAAAAGAAATAATACCCCGAGAACTACCAAAATCACACATTATGTTGATAAATATACATATATCAAAATCCCTTTTGTTTGAAATCTCCACCTATTACCAGTTTTTCCTAAACAATTTTCAAAGACAAAACTTCGTAAAAAGTAACAGAACTTATGGGACAACCTAATACTTGGTTCTTGCACCGTCGGCTACAATTGGAGGGCTCAGAATTAAAATGGACCAAGTCCACTTTTTGTCATTTTTGAGTTAGCAACGCGATAACATACACCAACTATGTAAAATTTCAGTGCAATAGTGAACCAAGTCCTAGTTCTGATAATATCCGCTTGGCAGCAGCAAGTTCTGTTGCGTTGACATGTAATTTGCTATGAAGCTTTAACTTTAAACGTCTGTAGCTCAAAAGTAGCTAAAGTGGACTTGGTTCATTTCTATTCTGAACCCTCCAATTGTATCATTGCTTCTCTAAAAGGCGGCTAACGAGAGAGAGTGGAGAAAATGCTTTTCTATTAACAAAAGGCTGAGACAAAAGGAGCGATCACGACCATTCGGTAAACCGTGAGCATTTAAGGCACCAAATTGGCGAACCGTTTGTGGCGCTATTTGTTTCTTCGCCGCTATCATTACGGAGCTGCTCAGCGGAGCGATGGATGTGGAGCCGCATATCGCACGCCCGCATCGGCGCTACCTGATTGCGTAACTCTAGGGAGCAATTAGGAGCAACGAGCGATCACGATTATTCGATTTGTAAACGAGATGTACGTGTTTTAATAATTATGGCAGTTCACCCCTCCTCTCGGGGAAAGCCCGCCGAAAAAACGATTACGCATCGACTTTTTTTCACGCACTGTTCGGATCGGACGATTTTGATGGGGACTCCACGGATCAGCCAAAATGAAATTTTTAGAATCCATGGTTTTCCCTGATTATGGCAAATAATTTTTCATGACTTCAATTATGTCATTTTTTACATGAGCACTACTTCTTAACCAACGATAGTAAAAGGGAAACGTGATTTTTACAGACGTTGCACGGCCGATAGTAGCTACTCGACTAGTATGAAATCAGTGGACTGCCCAACTCAATTTTACTACCGTTTTTCGGTACCTTCACAATTTCACCATTTGATAAAAAGGTACTTTCACAAATTCACTTTTAGCTAAAAAGGTACTTTCACGCCATATATTTTTGAAAGAAAGTTATATAGGAAGCTATGTTCTCTTAATAGTTAAATTTTTATCCATTCTAGACTAAATTTTCTTTTGTTTTTAGTGTTTAAAACTGTTTTACTTGTTATTTAAAAGAAATATTTTCACAAATTCATAGAAAATTTTCACAAATTAGCACTAAATTTTCACAAAATAGGTACCCCTTTAAAAATCCTAGACAGACCCCTGGAAATAAAATCTCCATATTGGTATTAACCAAGAATCGGAACCGTTTAATATCAATATGAAGATTTTATTTCCGAGTACTATCGTCCAGAAGTAGATTAGATGAAGTAGAAGTAGATGATGATTTTATACAAAAGTCGAGTACTATCGGCCGTGTAACGTCTGTAAAAATCACATACCCTTTTACTATCGTTGGTTATTAAGCAGTACTAATGCATGTTTTTTTAATATATAAGTACAGAAAATTTGTTATGAAAAACAGTTTTTTACTCGTTTCAGTAACCGGCGAGCCAATTCAGGTAAGTATGTGGAGGAGGTTAGGTGATCGTGGGGGAGCGAGCCATCCCAGAAAAACTATATTTTAGTCATTTTCGAGTTTGGAATTAAAAATCCATGACTTTTCTTCACTTTTTCCTGAAATCCGTGACTTTCCGAGACAAAATAAAAAAATCACTCCAATCCATGACTTTCTAGTGTTAGTAGCATCGATGAATGTGACAACTATATACTGAATTATTTAAGGACACACAAATTGTTGAAAAATCGAAGCAATTACTCATTCTGAGTTACTGAATCGTTTACTTGAAAAAGGAAATTTGTCCAAAAACCAAGTTTTGAGAAAATCGAAGAAAAAAACCGTATAATTAATGAAATTTTCATCGAATAACCACCAAAATTTAACTGGGAATTCATCGCCCTATTTAGAATACAAAACTATCATCGACTCAAAAAAATATTGTATATAAAAATATTGTATTGAAAAAGTTTATGCTGAACATTAAAAAAATCCCTAAAACCACTTTAATTGACGATTAAATTATGTTTTTGCTTAGTTCACAGCAAAAAAAATGGGAAATAGAAAATTTAAGACTGATTAAATTAACTTAAAATTATTATGAAACTGACTCATTAAGGCAGTTTAATGAGTCCTTAAACATTCTATGGATAAAAAAGGAAAATTAAAATCGGCTTAATTAATCAAATTTTTCGGCTTAGTTTACAGCACAAAGAATAAAAAAGAAAGACAAATTAACTTAAATTTTAAATAAAATAAAAAAATCAAATGAATAGACATTGATTTCGCCAAATTCAAGGGGCTACAGGGCTTTTGGGGTAGTTATTTTTTCCCACTTCCCACTAATGTGTAGACAAAGCTTAAATATTTTTTTGAGTAAAAAAAATTCATGAATAATTTACCATTTTTGGACTTATTTCCTTTTTCAAACTGACCATTCAATTTGTGACAGGTGATGAGAGTAGCAGGAGAAAATTATCATAAGATATTCACAAGGAATGTAGGGGCGGAAAATATACATATACAAATACATGTGCTACCCCTGTTGAAAAGTGTTTGTTGTTAGTATATGAAATAGTAATGTGAAAACTACTTTTTGGAGCGAACTAATTTGTGGAAGAAGAGAAATGAAAGTTACAAGAGAAGAATCATAAAAGATTTTCTTAAATGTATAGGGTAGACAGATCACATGTTGAGAGTATGTTGTTAGTAACAATGAATACGACAACTATCTAGCATAAACCGAAGAAATTGTGACAGTTAATAAGAAATGGGCAAGCAGAATATCTTAAAATATTTTCAAGGAATGAAGGGTGGAAAATATACATATTGTGAGTTTGTTTCTTAGTTTATTAAAGAATATGGAAACTATTTTATAGAGCTGAATATTAATTTTGAGATGGATGTGTGAAAAAGAAGAATAACATTTCATGGAATATAGGGAGGAAAGTAGATATTAGAAAATAGTAGGATAGAATTACAAGACACCTGACTGAAAACAGTGACTGTTCGAAGACTAGTGAAATGTCCCCATATGCTATTTTTATGGAACTAACGGTCGTATTCTGTGCTAACTGACCAGCGGTTAACTTGAAAAGAAAGGTATATAGGTGATAGCAGTCAGTCAAAGATTTCATCTTTGACTGCTGGTTAACTGCTGGTCAGGTAGTACAGATTTTACGGTAGTTAATGATTTCTGAAAATAATTAGAGCCGCAGTTTAAATACAGAGAAGAATTTCAAAAACATTTTTATGGAGTAAAAGGTGGAAAGTAGACATGTTGCGATTCTGATGTTAAGTATCAAGGAATGGGGCAACTGTTTTACCAATAACTTTTAAATAATAATGCTAAATAATTTTTGGAAGTAATTAGAGTTGCAGTTTAAGTATAGAGAAGACTTTCAAAAGATTTTCAATAGGAAATACTGGTTTGTTTGTTGACTAAGGTTTCTCAACTGTAAACCAATGAAAGAAAGTTGAAAAGTACAATGTGATTCAAGTTCGAAGGAAAGAATGTGAAAAATAATTTACAAAACTAACAAATACTGAATATTATTAGAATAATAATTTAGTTTGTTGAGAGTCAACACAAACTCGAAAATTAGGGTTGTTTTGTTTTTAGTTTTAGTTATGATGAACAGAAGAACAAAAGTAAAAAACATTATCTAATTCAAGTGTTTGTAGGAAAAAAACATTATTTTATATCCTGATTCAAAATGAAAAGTTTTTTAAAATAAAATCTCAAAAGCGTTTCATTCAAAAATATTTAGAATTGTTCTGGGAATTTTTTTAACTGCCACCGATCAAAAAATGATTAAACAGAAGAAAGTTTAAAAAACTGCAAACGCAACAGTTCAATAAAGAATGCAACTTTAACACAATTAGATCCACAGTTGTTTTAAAAAATAATATAAAAGTTATTTTATTGTAATATTTAATTTTTTGAAAATCTGGAATCGAAATAAATAAGTGTTAATAGAAAATAACTTATAAAGATTTTAAATTGAGGAGAGTGCAGAATTTTTGTTCTTGAGGTAATTATATCTATAGGGCGTCACGCTGTTAGAGAAAATTACATTAAGTAAGATTTAGTTCTTTGAAGGGACGAATGCAAAAATAACTCTATGAATCTAAACATTCAGTTCCTTGAATTGATAACAGTTCAGTGTCAAGAAAATATAACATAAAAATAAACTAGTTTTATCCGAAGGATTTTAAAAGGGTACCTAAATACTAGTTTTGCTATTTATAACTATTTTGCTCTACTAACAATATAAAAATAACTATATTTGTTATTTTGTGTGCTAAGTTTCAAAAGATGGAGGTAAAACTACATAATATAATTTTTATGATATAAAACAAAATAACATTCTACAGACTTATTTATTTACTTAATTTTTTAAATATCAGGAAAAGTAAAATTTAGTTAGAAGAAAAAAATAAATCAAAATATTTTTAATAGAACAGAAAGGAAGATGTTTGTAACATTCAGACGAATTTAATTTGCTAAAAGAAAACTGGACGATAATCTATTCCATAAGTTTAACCTTTACTCGAAAAGTTCGTAGAGTATCGTTTTAATAATTACAGTAGATTTGCAATACAAATTAAGTAATTTAAAATTTTTTATATATTAGAAATATTCTGTTATAATAGCTTTTTTGACCCTTTCATTATATTGTACAATTTACTCAATACTTAATATCCAAAGGTTAAAAAAAAGCTTAATTTTATTAAAATCAAAGTTTTCCAAGGTGTGGAAGAAACAAAAATACGAATTTCAAAAATTGGCTTGAACCATAAACTTTATGTCAGTACTTTAAAATATTTAAATGTATTTAAATTAAATAAAAAGTAAGATTTAATTAATTTTTTTAAACTTGAGTTTGAAAGGCGAAATTTGTCTCCAAAACATTTTCATTAAAAACCAAAATTTTGTAAGGAATGTATTTGATTTTTAATAATCTTATTTGAAGTAAAAACACTTTTATTAGTGAAATCTAAAATTTTTGTGTTTAAAACATAGATAAAAATTTCTTTGAAAGTTTAATTTATTTATATAAACATTCAAAACAATGGGGATAAATAGAAGATAATCAAGAAAGAGCAAAAAATTAAAATATGAATTTAAATAAAATAGAAATTAACTATTAGAACGCTTAATAATAACAGCTCTTAAAGTTTTGGAATTGAAGTAAATTTCCCATCATAAAACTTGCAACATTATTATAACATTTATCATTTAAAATTTAACATTCTTTTAATACCAACAACAAAAATATTAATTTTGATTAGAAATTTCGGAGTTAAGAAATAACTTTTTAGATAATGATTATATGATTTAGATTATAATCAGTAAAAGCGTCCGAAGGGTATTTTAAAAAATTAAGTTATATGAACGAAAAAATTCCAAATTCATGCAAGCCAAATAATATGCTTTTGTTCTCAAATATCTCAAGAAAATATACACCAAAATAATGTTAAATAGTATAATAGCTAAATTGAATTTTTGTTTTGTTTTTTATTTATAAATTTATCTCAATAATTTTAAAAGAATGTAATGCGCGAATGAATATTTAAACTTTTAATAAAATCAATGCAGGATTAAATATTTTATACATTAAATCGAATAAATTTTGAGAATAAGAGGATAAATTTATCATAATTATAAAGTTTCAAGTAGTTAAAGACACTAAACACCCACTGAGGTATTTTAATTTTTTTTTCGGAAAATTTTAACATTTACTTAAGCTTTTGAGTGGCTTAATAGTTAAAAACGTGTTCTTTGTGAACTGAAGTATAATTCGTAGGTTGCTTTCAAATTTAAACACACCGTATTTTTATTCAATAACGTACAATTTTTGTAGTTTTCTACTATATTTTGTTTCTAAAACACGTTATCGACACCGAAAAATATAGTCTTTCTAATACATGGTCAATTTTTAATTGAATCAAGGTATCCATAAACCATTCAACCCATTTTTATTTTAAAAAATCAAAAGAAGCCTTCTTTTAATATTTATGTTAAGAAAGATGTTTTTGAACGTGATACTTCCAGATTTAGTAAGGGAAACTGGGACATAACAAATTAAGAGAAAAATGGTCTTATAGTAACTACTATTTCTCTTAAAGAGAGATGCAGGACTATTGATTAAAAAACTCAAAGTTGTAGTTTTAACTTTTTCAGTTATAAAGTAGAATCGGGTATAAACTGATGGATCCAAGATATTATTTCAAAATTTTATATAAATGAATTTGGATATGCTTACACCTTGCACATAAAATTTGAATTAGTAAGAAACTAACAATGAATATGAAGAAGATTTAAGACATGAGAAAACTTGTACGAAGTATGAATTTAGTTATTATACTGTTATCTTTCTTAGAGAGAAAGCTTTCATAACATAATAAATGCATTTTTACAGTGGTTTTTAAAAAAAAGTTGATCAGAATACTAAACACTTAACAACTTTTTCACGTTTTTATACTTAAAAATATTATTTCAAAATAAAATAACCTTTTCCTGATAATAACGTAGAATTTATTTTTAACCTTAAAACTTAAGATAATTTGAAATAGTAAAAAATCCAATTTTTTATGTGGAAAATTTTTAGAGGAAGCATATTCAAACAATTTACTATTATAGTTGAAATGTTATCTACAGAATACCCTATAACAATCACTTCATAAAACTCATCTAAAATCTAGCAAGTGGATATTCTCCAAACCCTATCAAGACTGATTTTGCATAACCTTAGCTTAAATGATTAATTAAAATCAAGTTGCACACGATTCATCAATTAAAATTAGATGGATGGGTTAGATCCTTCTCCCAATCTGCGCGAACTATCTCCAAGGATAATGTATTTATTTTTCGTTAAGATAAATATTGTTGATTGATATAAGACACTTTTAATTTATTTTTTATTCCTAAGCCCATACTATTGGAAGAAAAATTAGGTAACGCATTACCGCAAATGAATCAAATGGCTTACTTAAAATAATAACTGCGGATAAATTAACAACTTTGCTGATTTGAATTTTTCATACAGAAGCAAGTTCAGTAAAAATTTATATTTATTTAAGTTTCATACCATTATTATTGCTCCATAGTGCATCAATGGCTATCATTGGGTATCATTTCAAACCATGAGAGAGATAATTAAAGTTAAGGTAAAAACTTTAAAAGACGATGTAGAGTTTTTGTACTAAAAAACTTTTAGTCGTAAGAAAAAAATTATCCCATTAGACATTACAACAATATTTTCACTCTGTTTAAGGTTTTTTACTTAATTTTAAATAATTTTTTTATGTTCAATGATTTTTGTAACTTAGTTCTAAAACTATCGTTTGATTGTTTATTTTATGAAGAAGCTTAAAAATATAAAAAAAATTATTTACCAACACTCAATTTTTTAAGAAAAATTCACTATGTGATAAGGCAATTAGTTTTAAAGGATAATAGCATAAATTCAGAAAAAAAACATTGTATTCTAACAGAAAAATTCGCAAAAACAACCATTAGCTATAGATAGAAATCTTTCAAATGATAATTATTATGATAAAACCAAAATCAAACTTTACTTTTCCCTAAAAACAATTAACTTTTTGTTTCACGAGGAAAACAATGCCCCTGTACAAAATAATTGATACAATGCAAAAAAAACGTAAATGTTAGGGCTTTAGACCCAAAATCAAGATAATTTATCATCAAAGCCTTCAGCATTTTGAAATTTAAGAGATTTCAAATCCAGCAATTTCTAACCATTTTTTTAGTCCATAGCCTTAAAAACACTTTTCTAATATCCATTACTTATGTTTGATGTCAAACTATATTTCTAAAATACTGTTGTGAGATAATTTTGCAACTGAACACAGATACTGTTTAAAATTGTAAGCAGAGAAAATTTATGAATAGAACGCAAAATTAGTCCCTCTTCAAGATAGCTTTCTTCAAAAAGTATAGTTCTTCAAAAAGAGATGAGAGAAACGGTAGTATTACATATCAAGCATCTAAATTTTTAAGTAGAAGAGTTGAAAATAAAATAAACTTGATTTATAAATTTTCACACACGTAAAATATCGAAAATAATTAACAATAAAATTTAAAGTTAGTATTTAAATGTTAAGGAAAAACTCAAATAATTCACCAAACACATAATTAATGAGAAGATTAAAAACCCTTATAAAATAAAAATTTTTATGTTCATTTTGTTGAAAATATTTTAAGAAAAGTTATAAGTAACCTAAAACCTGATACTCATATAACAACCTCTCACAAACCTATAGCAAAACCATGATAAATTCAAAACTGGAATACCTAATGTTAAATAGAATAGGTAGTACTAGGGAGGCACGGATGGTTTTAGAGTTGTTTCATTTAAGAGAACTTATAGACATAGCTATCCACTTTAAGAAACAGACAAGTTGAATATTAAACCCTTTTGAGCACTGTAGGATGAAAAATTGTGTAACAACTGCTTGAAGAATGTTCACACTGAAATCTAAAATATTGCCATACCTTAATAAACCCTACACCGCAAGCAGAAAATAAAATTTTTGGCTTACCTTAGCCTTTGATGTCTTTGGAGTTTGGGCCATGGTGTCCACTGCATACACATCCAAGTGGAACATGGTTGCTCCACCTTCTCTGTCGAGCATACTGGCTGTGGAAATGACACCACTGAACCGATTGATGGCAAACACACGGCTTTCGGGAGCACCATCAGCATTAGTCACAGCAGTCAAGAAATATTCCACCTGTTTCCTTTCGGTCTGCCCATGGTACTCAGCGCGGACACTCAACACACTAGTCCCCACAGGTTTGTTCTCCAGTACCGAGCCCGAGTATTCTGAAGACTCGAACACTGGACCGTCACTGTTCCTGTATGTCCCAATGATAGTCACTTTGTTACGAGATGACTTTCGCACGGATATCACCGCCTGATCTGTTGCTTTCACTGTGAGTGTGTACGATACAGCTGGCCGTTCTATAGCACGCGAAGTGAATAAATCCCCAGTGAGTCTGTTGAGGCTGAACAGAGCTGAGTCGTCCCCTTCCAGCTCATAGGTCACCATTCCGTTGTTGTTCGCATCGGGATCACTGGCCGACAAGGTCATGATCTTGTAGCCTTTCTCCACGCTTCCAGGCAACACGCCTGCGTCCATTGAAACAAATGTCGGGGCGTTGTCGTTGATGTCTTCGACGATGATGGTAACTGTCTTCTCGACGGAAAGTCTCATGGCTGGATCTTCAGCCTGGTCTGTGGCAACCACTGTCAGCCGAAAGGTGTCGCTGAATTCTCGGTCAATCGGCTTGGTCGTGTACAGAACACCAGTTTCAGGCTGTATGGCGAAGTGGTTACCAGGAGCTTGATGAGATATGTTGAAAAGAATCTTCCCGTTTACGCCGGAGTCTCTATCTTGAGCAGTCAGAGTGACAACTGGAGTGTTGGGTGGTATGCTTTCCTCTATCTGTCTCACGACTGCAGTGCTCGAAAACCTTGGAGCATTGTCGTTGACATCAAGAACTTTCACGACCACTTCGATGGTTGTGGTCAATCTTGGAGTGCCATCATCGCTGGCAGAGACGTTCAATACATAGTGATTTTTATCTTCATAATCCAACGGACGCGCGAGATAAAGTGTGCCCGATGGTGCATCAATACGAAATGTTTCTTTGAAGTTTCCTGATGCAACCATGAAAGTTATTTCTGCATTCACACCAAGATCGCTGTCGGTTGCTGAGAATTCAAATATCTTGGAACCGACCACAGCGTCTTCACTAATGTTGATGGATTTGGTGGTTGTGTTATCAAACCGTGGAACGTTGTCGTTTTCATCCAAGACATCCACGCTGACGGTAGCTGTTGAATTATGAGACAAGTCCTCTCCCATATCACGAGCCATGACTGTCAGAGAATATCGGGCAATAGTTTCCCTGTCAAGAGGCTTGGACACCGTTATTTGGCCAGTGATGTCGTCTACCTCGAAAACGTTCCCTTTATTGCCTTGAACGATGGAGTACTGGATTTTCCCATTGATACCGTCATCTGCGTCCACAGCTGATATTCGTATGACCTGAGTACCAGCAGGAGACCCCTCAGAAATAGCAGCATGGTATGGCAGCCTGATGAACTGTGGCTTGTTGTCGTTGACATCTGTGATGTACACGATGATTTTTGCTTCATCTTTCAGTCGAGTAATGCTTCCATCCATAACAACAGCATCCATCATCAAATAATCGTGTCCAGATGTAGCCACAATTTGCTCCCTGTCGAAGAGACGAAGGGTTCGTATGAATCCAGTCTTGGGATTGATTACGAAGTTGGTTTGAGTATTCGTAATGGTGTAGGTCAATTCCGCATTGCGTCCTTTGTCAAGATCTTCAGCAGACAGCCTTCCTACATATGTTTCTGGAGGCTCATTTTCAGCAATGTAGAACTGAAAGGTCTTGTTGTCAAAAGTCGGGCTGTTGTCATTTTCATCTATTATGTGGATCACGATGTTAGCAGAGGAACTACGCGGTTCCTCCCCATGATCTTGTGCAGTCACCGTAAGGGAGTAAAAGTCTCTTTTTTCACGATCCAGTGGTCTTTTCACGTATAGGTAACCATCCGGAAAAATGCCAAATCGGTTCTCCTCGTTGCCTACCGTTATGGCATAGGTTAACTGCTTATTGATACCGAAGTCAGCATCCGTAGCTTTGAGTAGGAAAAACCTATCATTTACTGGAACTGATTCGAGTAAAGATGTTTCATATGCCACATGATCGAACACTGGAGTTCTGTCATTTACATCCTGTATTACGAATGTCAGTTCCAACTTGGAAGATAAGGATGGAACCCCAAGATCTCTAGCAGTGACCGTCACAACGTACTCGCTTCCTACTTCATATCTAACAGGTCTATTCAGACAAATCATTCCAGATGTCTTATCAATGTAAAAGGTGTTGTGAGGATGAGTTGCTAAAGAATATTCAATCCTTCCATTAGGACCAACATCCAAGTCAAAGGCCTTCACAAGGTAAACTTCATATCCGACTGGCCAGTCTTCCATCACTTCTATTGGCCCAGTCGGGTAGTCGAAAGTTGGGGAAAAGTCGTTCAAATCTGTAACAGTGATGTTAGCAGTAGTCTGAGCAAATCCCGAAAAGTCATAGGCTACAATTTCCAAGGAAAATTTTGCATGGATTTCACGATCAATGGAATTGGCTGTAGTGATAATGCCTGATTGGGAATTGATTTGAAACCATTGATCTGGATCACCATTGATGATGGCATATTTGGTTCCGGATCTTGGAACTGGTGATCTCACAGACACAAAAACTCTTCCAACTTCTCTTCCTACACTAGCATCAGAATTCTTCATGTTTTCCTCGATGACAAAGTTATACCCCTTGTTTTGATCAAACTTCAAATTCCGACGTTGAGCATCATCCACATACACAAACAATACAGCCTGATCTGACATGGATCTGTCATTGGGATTGTGCACAGACACGACAATTTCGTACTTCGAAGTCTCTCGTTTGCTGAGGTGGGTTTTCGTTTTCACCACTCCTGTGGTTTCGTCGACTTCAAAGTTACCTTCATCCCCGCTGATAATGCTAAAGGCAAGCTCTGCATTCTTTCCGGTATCAGCATCAGTGGCAGCTAACTGTGCAACCACAGTACCTATCGCGTCTGTTGATCGTATCGTGTAAAAATACTGCCTGGGATAAAAATAAGGCTTCTTATCGTTCACGTCCAGAACATTGATCCTGACGGTGGCAGTAGATGAAAGTGATGGAGTTCCTTGATCTTTTGCAATGATTGGAATGTTATACACTTGCAGCTCTTCTCGATCTAGCTGATCTCGTAAGGTCAACCTCCCATAAGTTGAATCTAAGAAAAACTTCTTTGGATACAACCGCTCAACATCAGGATGGAAGAAATATTCCACACTACCATTGGTACCTAAGTCATTATCTACTGCTGTCACAACAGCTACTAATGAGTTAGGAGGAGCACTTTCTATTAGAGTTACATTCATAATGTCTTCTGCAAAGAATGGAGCTTCATCATTTTCATCAAGAATTTGGATTCTCAGGTAAGTGAACGTCCATCGAGGATTAGGTCCTCCATCTCTGGCAGAAATTTTCAATTCAACGTAATCTTGGTCTTCCCTGTTCAGGGCAGCAGATGTAGTTATCAATCCTGTGTGAAGGTCGATGTTAAACCAACGCCTGTCATTTCCAGAAACTATTGCATAATAAATATCAGAATTCACACCAGTATCTTCATCGGTAGCACTGATGCCGGCAACATACGTTCCGATGGAAACGGTCTCTCCCAACACAGCAGAATATTCATTCTTCTCGAATATGGGCTCATGGTCGTTCACATCATTCACGTGTATGATCAGAAACGCCGTCGCACTCCTGGGAGGAACGCCACGATCGGTTGCAGTAATCGTCAGGTTGTATTTGCTGATTTGTTCACGATCTAGGACACCGTTCACACGAACGATATCGAAACTGGGGGTCGATTCGAGACGAAAGTGGCCAAGTTCGTTACCTCCTTGGATTTCTACCCAAGTTTCCCCGTTGGGACCTTCGTCCAGATCTATCACACTCACGGCTGCTACCACAGAGCCGTTTTGAGCATTCTCGTCCACTGTCGCGTAGCTTGCAGTGGATGGGAAGAACCGAAACCGAATGCTGGGGTCGTGGTCATTGGCATCCAAGAGATTTACAGTCACATAAGCTCTACCGTCCTGCCTCGGGGACCCATGATCGCGGGCAAACACTGTAAAAACACAGCTTTTGGGGCATTTCCCTTTGGTGGCACAGTTCTGTTGGCACTTGAGAATCTCCAGAGTAGATATCACTCCTGTCTGAGGGTCGACAGTAAATTGGCTTTCACTGTCGCTCAGGAAGTAAGTGATTTTCGCATTGTCCCCGATGTCGTTGTCCGTTCCCCTGACCTGCAGGACACTCGTGCCCGGCGGCACGCTCTCGTTCAGGCTCACCGCATAATCGCTGTGGTCGAATATGGGAGGGTTGTCGTTCACGTCCAGAATGGTGATGTACACGATCAGATATCCGAACCGAGGCGGGGTGCCTCCGTCTTGAGCCGAGATATTGAGTTGGTAATGAGACCGCGTTTCTCTGTCCAGCCGCCCGGTCGTCTCTAGGTGTAAGTAGGGGGTCTCCCCACTGGGGTTGGTGGTGACGACCAGCCGGAATTTCCCTTCGTCGTTCCGCGACACGATGACATAGTCGGTGTTGACATCGTTGATGCCCACGTCCCGGTCAGTGGCAGTGTCCAGAATGACCCGAGTCCCGATGTTGGCGCTCTCGGAGAAAGAAATCTCGATGCTGGGCTCAGGGAAGAAAGGGGAATTGTCATTGATGTCGAGGATGACAATCCGTACTTCCAGGGGGTAGGTCGGCTGGCTGCTCAGGATGACCAGATCGAACCGCTCGCTAGCCAGCATCTCGCGGTCAATCTCCATGGCAGTGGTGATGACACCAGTCGTTCCGTTGAGCATGAACTCAGGGGGTCGTTCGTTGAAACGATAGGTAAAATTTGGCTTGGTGGGGATGGTCCCCACGACTGACCCCGGGGGCTGGCCCTCCTCAATTTCGAATTGCACCCGCATGTCGGCTTCTCGTGACCTCATAGTTAACCCCTGAGCTTGGGGGCCGGGGCCCTGCCCTCGGGTGTAATGCACGAGGAACAGGAGGAGGGATAGAAATACAAGGATGTTTGTTTTCATTTGAAACCTAAAGTTAATTCGGAATTTTGTCCTAGGGGGTAGCCATTTGCTATTGATTTTAGCACTGCTCTGCTTTGCCGCGTTCACACACACACAATCGGCACAAGTCTCTGTCGAGATTCTGGGTACCATGTTCAAAAGTCATGTAGCATGCATTTTGTGGAGTCTAGTGACTTTAAAGAATTTTTTTTCAGGCAAAAGATAGGTATAAAAGGCACTTACCCCGTTTCGCAGGTAGGTCGTTTACATTCTTTCGAAACACAATCGGAGGTATCACATCACTCAAAAAACACCATTCGCGGCACTGGAATGAGGGTGACACATCGCAGACACCGGCGGCTAGTATTCCAACGCGAGTAATTCCACGATAAACAAAGCGAGCTATAGCAGCACCGAACACTCACACGCATCGAGGGGCATCTTCTCGTGAAAGCAACAGGTAGATCCTTCGCTCAGCTTGAAAAGAAACGTATCCCGAAAGCAGGCTGATGGTTCTCAGAGAAGCGATGATGAAACAGTGGGGGATTTGTAGCGCTGGAATTCCATCGGTGAATACGTAAATCGCTCTCCCGTGTGAAGCCGTCTCCGAGGTCAAGCTACTAACAACTGACGCTCTCCGAAAGGCTACATGGCTGATTGATATTGCAGGTGCAGGGTTGCTACCATTCCACAGGTCCCAACAACTTTTCGCTCGCCAAGCCCCGTCGCCAAACTCGCCTCGGTCTCGCTCTCTCGGGGAGCTCTCTCCCTCTCTCTCTTCAAATAATACGAATTTCGGGAAGCCTGAAAAAGAGAATAGCTCTAATGCGGAGGAGAATTGCATTTTAATGGAGTTTGGGATTTCTGTTTGCTGGGAAGGAAACGATTTGGGAAGCTATTTTCTTCGGTTATTAAACGTTTTTGGAAGGAGTAAGTACGTATTCTAAGAATTAGAATCCTTTCTAGGAAAAGTTCAACAATAGACTTATTTATAATTTGAATAGGTTTCCTAATTTGTTTGAGTAAAAGCATTTAATAGTGAGTTAGAGTGAGATAACCCCTCTTACGATTCTAAAAGAAAATACTAAAATAAAAATATGTCTTTGATCCAAGGCAGAATTGTATTGCTTTTTTATAACTCGCGAACAACCTCTATGCTTTATTTGTTAGAGTTTTTAATAACACTGAATATATATAAATTTTCAGTCATTAATCGAGAATTTAATGACAGTTAATTTTTTTGCAAAGGAATAAACACGAATTTAAACATGAATACAAAAGTTTCAAACCGACAAGTAATTAAAAGTTTCGCATTATTTTCTCAAGTTTATCTTTTTCTAATGTATTAAAAATATATAGTTTCAATCTCTAAGATCTCAATTATAGTTGTATATTGCTTAAAATTACTAAATTATAGTTATTTTCAAGTTTTTCTTTGTATCTTTTGGGTATATCTTATCATAACATAACAATCTTATTTTTTATCTGAATCAATTGCAAATGTAATTAAACTTTTGTCCATTCCTTTATTTTTAAGAAGTATAAACTATTAGCATTGGTAAACATTACTTAAAAGATAAATGAGGAGCAAACAATCAAACCGTGTTTTCTCCAAAAAAAATAAAAAATGAGTTACTGCTATTTTCATGATCTCCACATTAAACTGCACAAAATAATGCTATTATCTTCAACTAAAACAAGTTTTAACCTATTCTAAAACTACTTAGAAAATAGATGTTTCAATCAAAAAGTGTTTCCTCTAAAAGTGTTTGTCCATGTTGGAAACATTCAAATCTTGTTTCCTCCTATGTGTTCGATCAAAACGTGATTTCTCCAAATTTCAAATGCATTTTTTAATAACTAATTTTAAGTTTTTAGGTAAATTATGACTACAAATCTTCTCAGGTACTCGTTATAGAACTAAAAAAACAATAATTAGGTTTTTAAATTAGTTATTTTTTAAGTTATTAGTTTTTTGTGTTTCCTGAAAATTTGTATTTGAAGGAGAAAGCATGGTTTGATTGTTTGCTCCTCAAATATTAATGAAAATAATTCCACTTTAAAAATATAATACCCAGTAATAAAATTCTATTTATAGAGAACATAAAAATAAACACCAATTTGAGTTACAATAAAAAAAAAGATCAATTTTCAATTATTTAGTTATTTTTGTGTTGACTAAAGAATCTTACATTTGTGTTATATCATTTCTCTTTTCTCCCAATTCACAATTAAGCTCTCATTATTGTTTTTGCAAAAACAGAAAAATACAGATATAAAACATACTCATACTAAAGCAAAAATATGTGGTTTTCCTTTAAGTAAATCGTTAAAAATGCTTAAATTCAGTAAGAAAATTTGGGAAAACTGAATAGGGAACAGACTAATAATAAAATATGTTAACTGATGCTTCTTTTATTTGTGTGTGATGGTAACTAGTTCTGAATTACATATATCTAGTCGAAATACTAAAATTTGTTTCAACTTTATAATTACCGTAGTGCGTAATAACAAATACATATTTAAGACATTTTTTAAACAAAAGACTTCTTAATTTTGTTTAAAATCTAATACCTAATTATTTTTAAATTATTTCTGAAAATAATGTATATTATTTCTTATAGGTAGGTACTTTCCTTGTCGTTTTACTATGCTTTTAAACTAAAATTTAACATCCTTCAATATTTATTAGTATTACGTTATTGATATTAATAATATTATACAAATTAATTAATTAATTAATTTAATTAATCAAAATAAAATCATTTAATAAATAGTTTCAGAAATATAATTTTCAATATGAATCATTGTAAGTAATAAAGATTAAAGTGAGCTGAAAAACTATTTTTCTCAAAAATTGGTATAATATTATTTGAAATTATACATTTAGCCTGGGATGAATGGACATGAATATTGCTTCAAAAACTTTAGTGTGCTCTGTGTTGAGTATTGGCATATGAAATGTTTTTACCCACCTCATTCTTTCCATTAAAAATTTGTTTTCTAAAACCCTATTCACCCCATTTGAATTTGAAAATAACTGTTTTAAGTCTTCCTTCCTTCAAATCATATTTCAAAGATATTCAAATAACTGCAGCAGAAAAGATGATTGGAGCAATACGGTCTGATCTGAAGTCTTAATGTAGGTTTTCCTGGAGTTCGTTTAATCTCACACCGCTTCGATATTATTATAATTCAGCTCCAAGACGACTACTGTTAATCAATCGTTCATATGACAAGAAGTTTATTTCATATGGATGAGGTTATTTCCATGTATAAGTAATCTCTTACTTCTTTCCTTTCTTGTGTCAAGTCTTCAAAACCTTCTGATATTAAAGTTTTCTGGGACTGTCGGATGTTTGTCTAGGATTCAGATAAGCTAATTCAGAAGCTCAGTTATGTATCAAAGGAACTGAGTTATCACAGACGGTCAAAATCACGTTCTTTAAATTCGATTTTAGTACTAAGATAACTTCATCAATAAGCTTTCTGTGCGTTTTTCACTCAAACCGCGTAAGAAACAGGGGTGGGCAATTATATGGTACTTTTCGGTATCACAATGACTGGTTATTTCTTACATTTAGATACTGATTATATTGGTCCGGAGCCTTTCAGATATTTATTAATTTAGTTTGAGCTAAATACTCAAGTTTCAAATAATTTTAAATGTTCACTCTTAAAACGACAGTCTCAAAAATGAGTAAAAATTACTCATATCTGAGTATGTCACGTTTTCAAACAGGCTCCGATCCAAATTTACTCAATTTGAAAACATGCATCTACTCATTTTTAAGAATGTGCAGATATTCAAAAATAAAGCATCATGTACTCATTTTTTAATTCGTCCATGACATTCTTTTAAAGAGGGTGCAATGTGTTACAGTTATTAGGACATGAGAAGTGGACCAGTAAGTTGTGTTACTCGTTATCACACCAGCTTAATGTTTCTTTCGAAATATTGCAAATGTTTCAATTTTAAAATATAAACTAAAAATAAGCATAATTTGAGTGGTGACTATTAAATTGTTTGAAACTGGGTATGTCGGGTGTTTCAAAATTGAATGCATTGGGTCGTCATATTTAAACCAAAAAGTTTCATACCAAAATGAGAACATCGATTTACTCAAACTTGATACTGTCATTTCTCTCAGTGTTTAAAAATAATTGAGTTTTGAATAACTTCCAGTATTATATTAATACTCAAACAAGTTTTGGACTTAAAAGTATTGGTGTTGTTTGCATGTGGATTAACGAGGAATGCCTTGCCTTCTCCAAATTTCTCTGAATACCTATTCAATTTTTTCAAAGGTAAAGGGTATTTCCATAGCTACCAGAAACACTGTGCTCCCTGTAATGCCTAGCGTTTCCCTCTTAAATCCACCCTTGGTTTCTAATAATATGATAATATCAGTTATTTCTAAGGTGTTTTAATGTTATTAAAAATCCAAAATCGATATTTTAACAAAATCTGAGGGAGTTAAAATAAATATATCCCTCCCATACTTAATAGCTTTGAAAGTTTGGAATAACAATAAAAGAACCATTTACAGTGTTGACACGATGCATATTATAAAATCGTTTTTCTCAAACGGGATAATAAGATCTTGAATCTTATCTAAATTTCTTACAGCTAAGCTTTAAAGCAATATTTTTAGTGTCGTACGATAAAATTTTGGACTTTGTGATAGCAGTTCAACTCATGTATTGAAACCAACTTTAACTATTGAATATTATTTGATGTCGCCAAGGTTTAACTATTTCATTTCCATAATTAAAAAGAAGAATGTGTTTAAACATTTTGTAAGAAATGGTATATTTTTTGGATAAATATTTCATCACTAAAGTTATACTCTTGCTTTATAAAAACTGCCTTAGAAAAAATATTTGCTGTTCCTCTAAAAAATTTAATTGTTAAAATCAATTTCGAATGCTTCAAAGAACATGGGGAATAAACAATTTTTATTCTTGGGGGATGCAAAAAGAATTATAAATCCATCCTTCCCTTATCAAAAACGAAGAAAACGGATAAAATGTTAAAGAGTAAATTTGCTTGTTCAGTAGACTCATAATATAACTGTGTATATTTACTATATTACTCACGAATCTCGAGCCTTTATATCTAGAAAGTGCTTGGGTATCGGTACTCGTTTTATTCATAGAATTTTCACCCTTCTTTGATGCTGGGTTGATTAACATTTTGAAAAATTATCTTTTTAATTAAGGAACCTCAAAAGAAAGACTCGACTTAAAAAATATAAAATTTTTACTACATAACTGTGTGTCAACAACATATAACTAGCTTTTTGCGTGTTTATCCGAGTATTAAAAAATAGCTCTGCATCTTTCTCAGTGTGACCATATGAGATTCTTTTCTTACGTGACTACTCAAGGATTAATATCGACCATTCATGCGTCTCAATGATCAGAAGAACGACTGAATGTAATTGTTTGTATGTAGTATTAATTATAGGTGTATACTACGGCCAATGTGAATTTTGCGTTTTTCTCTTACGCTAGAAATCCGGGAAATAATTGCCGGAATACACAGCCTTTCCACTCTTGGAGATGGAATCAACCCTGAGAGCCATTTTTTTATAGAAAGAGTACAACTATTTGGTAAATAAACTTAGGCCCACTTCTCCACTGTTTTTAATCCACAGAAAATTAAAAAAGAGAAAAGTATTATTCTGTGAATGGTTATGATAATTTTACACAAAAACACATTGTTTCTCAAGTACGTCTGAGTAGTGAAGGTGTAAAAATTAAAATAGTTGTACACCCTCGAAAATTTGGAGGGTATTAATAAGGAGGGTTTTTGATAAAGCCTCTTTTCTTTTTTTGAAATCCTTGAGGTCAACCAAAGGTTTGAAATTGAATTTTGAAAACAAAGAGAGAGCATTAAAATACGGTTAAAATTTATGGTACTTACGTATTATACCGTCGACCGTTTAGCAGCCGTTAAATTCAGCGGTATAGCTAGGATAGTCAATTGGATTTGATAACGTTTTCAGATTCAGCGGCACGGTTGACGGCAAAATACGAAAGAACTAAATTTAATTATCTGGTACTTATAATTAAAAATATTAATGTCTTTTTATCGAAAACAGATTATTTTTACTATGCGAAAATAATTAAAATTGATCATTGATCAATAATTTCATACTTTAAAAAACCTTAAACATCATTACATTAGTGTAAAAAAATAGAGTTTAAAATTGATAATTATAGAGACAGAGAAAAACTCAAAATCGGGTCAAAATTTTTATTTGCTACTCTTAAAAATAAGTCAATCATGGATAATTTTTTTGCCGATCAGAAAAGAAAAATTAGCATCGTAATTTCTTGTGATTAAATTTTTAATGATTATCTCTGTGATTATTATTTTCTAAGTAATATATTTTGCTCCCAAAAGTAAAATAATTTTGATCATGTTAAAGGTTTTGGTCGCCAACGGAGAGATGCCTGGATTATGTTAGATTGACGGTTTTGGTGAGGTGTAAAACGATTTATATATTGACGTAGTTTGAGTTTAATTTTTGATCGAAAAACATTTTCCTTCATAAATTAATGATTATTATCGGAGTAAAACCGTACCGCTTAAAAGTAATTATCATTTTTAATCGAAACCAATAAAACTCAAAATTTGACCATGAGTTTTTTTTTGCTCTAAAGCAGGCCCAATTTTTAAGATTTTACTCAAAATTTTATGATTAAACTAGGTTTTATCTATCAAGCGTAATCATTACATTCAAATCCTGGTAAGATATTAATGTTTTTTTATCAAGACAATTTTCATAACCAGATATCTCACAACTGTATTAAGAACCATCTAATGAAGTAATAGTTATAGGTAATTTACTTATTAGATAATTTGTCGGGTTTTCTCAATTTAATTTTCTCTCAGACGTAATTATCTATCTCTATTGATAAGATGCTCTGATTGTATTGTTATTAATATTTTATCGTGAATTAATAATTATTGCATTGTGCTTAGTTCGTAGCAGGACACGCACCAGTATTTTCAAACTAAATATTATTATAATTCAAAAAACGCATTCCCTTATATTAAGATCAAAAAATTAAAATTTTTCACACAAATCAGGCATGATTTGTAAATGAATCGCTTAATTGAAGGGATTGGTGGATGAAGGGGCTATGTTACAAGGCCTGTCCCGAAAGTACGAGACAGAAGTTCCTAATTCTGACTGGAATTGAGTCTCCTTACTTTCGGGACAGGCCTTGTAACATAGCCCCTTCATCCACCAATCCCTTCAATTCTGAATCTTGTCTCAATCTCTCAATTTTTTTTTTCAAAAATGAGTTAATGGTGTCATGGGATTCTGTAGGAGTAAACGCACATTTTAAAGTTAGAATTGAAGGGCTTGGTGGATGAAGGGGCTGTGTTACAAGGCCTGTCCCGAAAGTAACGAGACTGAATTCCAATCAGAATTAGGGAAATCAGTCTCGTTACTTTTGGGACAGGCCTTGAAACATAGCCCCTTCATCAACCAAGCCCTTCAATTGTAAAAATAACGTGATTTTAAAATAGTTTTCCAGCATGTTAAATTTCAACTTTGGTGCAGAAACATGTCTCTTGACTGGTTTCTGCACTTAAACTGCGGGGAATTTTGTTCATTCCGTCTCATCTGCAGTTTGTTTGGAACAGTTTTTTTTATTTAATCGCATACAAACACTATATGCGATTGGAAAAGTCATTCTTTAGAGGTTAGATCCATCAAGCCATAGTAAAAACCATATTTTTAAAGTTTTTGTACGAATCTCAAGACTAGGAACGTTTTGGTATCTATATATTCAAATTTCCATGCTTGTTGCCCTTTATTACATCCATGTGATTGAGATTTTGGATCTATGAATCACTTTATTAAAATTGAACACCAAATCTATACCCCAGATCATAATATTGAACTAATTAACTGATTTTGTAGGCTTTTAAAGCAAAATCGTTTTACTGTCCACAAAGTTACATCTAAAACAACTATCAAATTGACTTTGAAGATGTCTATACTAACATTTTGAATTGGCTGACCACTATTTTTGAGCCTAAAACTGAAATCATTTATAAAAAAGAGAAAAAATAAGAATTGTATAGTAATTTTATGGGTTAGTATTTAATAAGGAAATAATATTTTCAACTAATATTTCCACTATTATTACCAAATCCTTAAATTAGAGTTAAGCTATATATAGGCTTGAATACTTTGTTTATTGCAGAAACCTGTCAAATGCAAATATTTCTATAATTTTTTTTTATAAAAAGAATAAAAACATTTAAAAAATTATTTTTGTCTGTAAAATATCCTAATGAGGCTTACTTTAAGAAAAAATTACTAAATATCTTCATAAAAATGTAGTGAGCTTCTATATAGTTTTTCTCATTTATCTCAAAGCAAGAAAAGTAGCGTTTGACATGTTTCTGAAATAAGCGATTCAAATAATACTAAACTATCATACTACAAAAATTCTTTAAATGGTTAAATTATGTCGTACATACCACATTGGGAGAAGAGTAACGAATTCTCTATTTGCATCTTCATCGTTTGCCTATCTTCAGACAAACAATGCTTATTAACGTTTCCTAAGGTTGTACCGCTGTGTGAATGTATGGTTGCGAATTTTTCTTGTAAAATATTGAAAAAATGAATTAGTGGTGACTGTTATCAATCGTTCTTTTTTATTTATCGTTCTTTTTCATTTTACTCCTTAATTTTAAAAACCAAATTATATCTTGTTACTGCTCTTCTGGTTTTTTAGATGGTCTAAAAAATGAAAGTAATTTAAATCCATATTTTTAGTTCGAATGATTATCTATTTATAATTAGTAAATAACCCCAGTTGCTTAAAGTCACTCTCAAATTATCAAATATGATTCTGAACATATTTGGTTCTGATCTGAACATTTTTCATATTACGGTCACTTGGGGTAAGTGGGACCTCTTTTTGGCCTCGTGAATTTTTGTAGCTCAGTAGAAAATTTTTGAACGGGTTAAATTTGAACTTATTGACTCATTTCATTTAAGACTTTATTATCCATAAACAAAAATTTATTATTAGTTTTTAAAAATGCTTTACATTTTTCTTAACTGGTCTTTTTTTTTAATTAGAGGGGTGACCCATCTACCCCAAGAGATGGGGTAAGTGGGTCACCCCCTCTTTATTTATATTTAAAGCAAGCAAAACTTAAATGGAAGTAAGTGGGTCTTACTCGATAAAGTACAGAAAATTTCAATATAAAATATTTTGTTCTAACTGTATCCGTGTTTGAGAAATCTAATCTACTCACATTACAATCAGGACAACAAGGCAAGAATAGAATGAAAAACGAAATAAGTATTTTAAAGAATGTTTTGCCAAAGGGATATGTTTTACTTCAACATGTAAAATAGTGTTGAAAAACATAATAAGGTTGATTAAGATTTATTTTCTCAAACAAACGGCTAAAAAAGTAACAAAAATTTCTTCAAATAATGGAAAGTTTGTCTCCTTTGACTGAAAAAGAAAAACGGATATTTCCTCAAAGTACAGACATTCACCGGCAAACAGAAATTCTTACAGGGCAGGTACACCAGACCCGCTCTAAAACAATATATGAACGGCCCCTCGAGATTCCGGTTCAGATAAATTTCCGTGTGAATATATAATGGTAATATAATGACGTTAAACGTTACCAGAAACTAAAAAAGATTTTAAACATTTTTCGGGAGTGGCCTCCTTCAGCTTCTAGCAAGCCAGCCGACCAAACCCTCGCTCGCTGGCGCGGCATTCCATTCCATTCCCTTCCTCAAGGCGAGGGGATTAGAATATATCAGGACTCACACACGAGGAGGATTCGGGCTAGTGCAATTACTCACGCCTCAGTTTGCCTTTAACCTTTTATCTACTGCATTATGATTTTCTGCAATTTTTTTTCGTGGAAATATTTCTTTTAGTCACTAAATTGAAAATTAAGGGATATACGTAAATAAAAAAATCATCTTTGGGAAATTTAATTCGCTAGAGCTAATTAATTAAGTTAACACTTTTGAGTACCGCCAGTGAACTGAGAGCTAAAATATTCTCACAATACCAAAAAAAGAAACATAGGGATTCTCATCGTAGTTTTAAGACTTAAAAATAATACACTTTCCTTTTGACTTTAACTACTTTTTTGGGGGGACAAAAATGACAATCATGGGAATCCAATCAACATGGCAGATGAAAGCATATTTCAGTTTTGAATCTATTCGCATTTCCTGCTAAAATACACATCACAGAACCCGTGCTGCGTTTTATCCTGGAAGAGTAAAACTAAAAGAGTGTTCCTGCGAAGTATCGTTAGTATATTCGTAAGGGTGTTTATTCTATGTAATTTTAAAGGTGGTGGGACTTGCAAGCACCGTCAGTAAATAAAGGGTTAAATTGGTTTTCCCACTGAAAATTTTCAATTGAGAGTTGGTTAGCTTTAGTAGATTTATATTTCTCTTGTAAGAGACCCTCATTGCAAACTCTCCACATAAAATTAAACTCAAATAACACATTTATATAACAACTTTTTTGGTCAACAACACTTTGGTTGTGTTGTTAGGTAGAACACTTTAACACCTCACTGTTGTTGGGAAGTCTTCTGAATGTGGTTGATTAAAATATTAGAAGTGTGTTCTGTGTGTAAACTTTGTTGTAAACTTTGTTTAGAATTTAAAAGATCGAGATTTTTTTAATCGAGAGACATTAAAATAACAGGTTTTCTGTCGGAAAATTCTAGTTACGCGCTTTCAAAACTATTTTTTTACATACATTCACATTACAATCGGGATACATTCAAAACACTTTTGGTGGATAGAAGTGTTTCCCAAATTGTCAGCGCACCCCTGTTTAGTATCAACTTCTGTAAACGATACTTTTTCGGCGTCATTCGCTCAATGTTTATAGGCCTCTAAGAAAGATGAAGAAACTTACTTATAGCGGTATGAAATACATAAATATTCTCACACCTGAAAAAAAACTAAAAACTAACACAGAAAATTACCATAGAGAAAAATAAACGCCTGACCACAAAACTTTCCTTTATTTAAAAAATGTTAAATTATTTTTGTTAATTTGTATCCGTGTTCCTATAAAAAGCATTCGATAAATGGAGGGTTCAGAATAGAAGTGAACCAAGTCCACTTTAGCTACTTTTGAGCTACAGAGGTTTAAAGTTAAAGCTTCATAGGAAAATTACATGTTAAAGCAATAGAACTTGCTGCTGCCAAGCGGATATTATCAGAACTAGGACTTGGTTCATTATTGCACTGAAATTTTACATAGTTGGTGCATGTTATAGCGTTGCTAACTCAAAAATGACAAAAAGTGGACTTGGTCCATTTTAATTCTGAGCCCTCCAAATGTTGATCGCTTTAACTTAAAACAATTCAATTTTAACATTTGTCTTAACCTCCACTTTTCTTTGATAACCAATTTTTCAACCAAAATCTATACATTACGAAGAAAATTTAATTATGAACAATTCCGGAGTAAATGTATTAATAATATCGATTATAGAGAAGGATATATATTTTAGGGAGTTATTCAGGAGGTAATGGATCTATAGACCCAATTTAGCTCAACCATTTTCTAGATTTAAATAAAATTCATTCACCAATTTTAACTTAATATCTTAGAATGGATATAATAAGGAATTTGTAATGAGAGGTAATTTGAAAAATTTATATCATTTACACTTTTAAAATTTGAAAAGTCAGTGTGATACATTCTTTTTGATATCTGATCAATACAAAAAACAAGTTCACTTCTACAGACTTCTCATAAATTTTAGTTTATGTAAATAATAAGTGATAAATAATAGTGAAAAGTAATAGTAATAAAATAAGTGATAAAAATAGGTGTTTAAATGTAAAGAAATGTTGGATTGAATCTATTTGAAATATTCCTATTACAGTACAACCGCCACGATGACCGACTTTCGTTACTTTACTTACACAAATACAAATATTGTCGACCAGCTACAGGCTCGAAGCCCAACAAGGCTGGTCCATTGTTTATTTATTCATCAAATCCCACTGACTGTCTGATTTTAGCTTAAACTCACTGAAAAAACATTTTGTGATATAACCGCGTGACTATCTTTTAGATTTGAACTTTTTTTTTCAAAGTTTTGGTTTTCTGTCAAAGTTTTTATCATTACGAACAGAATATAGTACTATCAGTATTGCCTAGAATAGAAAATACATACAAAAGTAATAAATTTATTTCAACAACTTACTAAAGTGGTGGTTTATCCATAATGTACTCTTTATTTGTTTAAATATATATGTGTTATCAATGTTATTTTGCTTTGCACATTATGGAAAATAAATTATTGTTATTGTTATTATTATTATTAATTTACTTTAGTTAAACTCAGAAACAGGTTTTTTTATACAATGTAATTAACTTCATACATTTACACACACTCAATGCAAATTCATGAAACACTTTTTTTAAAGGTAGGTTAACTCAATGATAAGCACTTCTAATCAAAAGTGTTTTTGTAGTATTTCGATTTGATTGTGATTGTGTTGCATGAGAAAGCATATGGTGTTGAAAAAACATTAATAAATTACAGACAGAGAAAGTGATCGTATATAGATATTATCCAAATTTCAGAGCACTTACAGATTCTTAACATATTTTATATCATTATTTTTTAACATATTTCTGATAAACCACATATTTCTAACACTTTTTCAACAAATACAAAACACTATCAGATCACAATTAGTGTTAAAGTGTTTGAGGGAAAAAAGTGTTCTTAAATACGTTTTTAGTGTGTTTATTTTGTGTAGAGCTATTGCAGGGTGTATAAAATACATTTTTGAAAAAATTTAACTATAGCTTAACACTTTTACAATAAACTATTAAACGTTAAAATGCCTATTTGCTGAAATCTTTTGTAGAAAAATGTATAATGAATTAAATATTATTATTTTAGCTCCCCAAATCCGTACTACATGTATATTTTGTATTCTGTTGCAGTGAACTGTCAAATGTATATATATACAGGGTGTTTCAAAATTGCGTTGCACGGCTTTTATTCGGAACCAGTGCCTCCTAGGGTCACGGAAGTAAGGTCTACCCCTAGGTAAGTGACCCTGGAGAACCCATTGAGAGAACTTACAGCGCCCCTAGCGGCGAAATTAAAAAGTTAAAAAAATTAATTTAAAAACTAAAGGAGATAGAGCAAAAACCTCAATAAGAGTATTGTTGCCAACGTCAAGAAGAACTCATTGAAAAAAATTTCATCAAAATATTTTGAATATTCGCGGAGATATTAGCATGTGAAAATAGTACTTTTTCAGGGGTCAAAAAGTAAAAAGTTCGCATATTTGCAAATTTTTTTGATTTTTTGATTAAATTTTGTGTTCTTTCAACTAAAAAAACACAAAACTACACAATTTCACTGAAAAATTTGCAAATATGCGAACTTTTTATTTTTTGACCCCTGAAAAAGTGCTATTTTCACATGCTAATATCTCCGCGAATATTCAAGATATTTTTATCAAATTTTTTTCAATGAGTTCTTCTGGACGTTGGCAACAATACTCTCATTGAGGTTTTTGCTCTATCTCCTTTAGTTTTAAAATTAATTTTTTTAACTTTTTAATTTCGCCGCTAGGGGCGCTGTAAGTCATCTCAATGGATTCTCCAGGGTCACTTACCTATGGGTAGACCTTACTTCCATGCCCCTAGGAGGCGCTGGTTCCGAATAAAAGCCGTGCAACGCAATTTTGAAACACCCTGTATACATATAATTCATATTAATAATTTTATTTATAACATCTTTGATTGTTTAAAGGAGCAAAAAGGATAAAGCATATAGAACAGCTAGTTCCCTACATAAATGGAAGTGTTTTGGAAATTCTCCTTTGAAAGTTTTTTTTCTTTTACTCATGCAATGTCAAGTAAATATTTATAATTTACTGTCTTTAATATTTATTTAATCTTTAATAAATAGAGGAACAGGGACTTTTTAAGTTTTTATTTTAAATTTAATTATCATTTAAAGCAGTGGTTCCCAGCCGGTGGTCCGTGAGAGTCTTGGAAGTGGTCCGTAGAGGGACTCGAAAGGACACAAAAAAAATTCCTGTAAATAATAGAAACTTGAAAGAATCCGTGACGATGGTTTACGGTTGTGCGTAATATGTAGTGATAAAAGCCACCATTAAATCTTTAACAGTACTTTCTTCTACTATAAATATTAAAAGTGAAATTTTGAGCTTTGCTTGTATTTCAACAAAAAATACTAATTCTCGAGAGATGTAATTTAAATTTTCTTAGAATATGAGTTATATTTCCCCAGCGGCATTTAATACATTTTCATACTTATTTAGGGATAATAAACTTTTATCTTGCAATTTTGTGAAAATGAAAGATTTAATCTACAAAGGGTGGTTCTAGTTTTAGACTTAGTGGTCCGCGAACTTCTCTGATAGTTGAGAACCATCAATTTAAAATAATTTCCAAATTTTACATATATTCGCTGAAATAGATGTTTTACGTAACAAATAAAAAGTAGCAGAACTTCTATTTCAATCAATTACTTTATAGGTTGAAAATGGGAGAAAAAAAAGCATGCTTTTTATGTAAAAGATATTTTTTTTGTTTAAATGAAAAAGCAACACTTTTACATGCTGAAAGCGATTAGGATAGTCGGAGTTCAGATATTTGGAGTTCTACTGTGCCTACATTAATCAACTCATAGAAAGTTAGTTTGTTAATATATTTTTTGGCGCCAGTCCCAAATTATAGCCCATATAGCACCAAACTAACTCGTAAATTCATAGTAGAGAAAGCTTTTTAGATATATTGTGTACATTAAAAAACCGTTGATGATACCTTTTTTGCTATAAATATTTTATTGATTTCTAAAAACTAATATCAGTACTTTGTAATTCTACATATTTCACGCCTTAATTGTAATTTTTTTACCTTGACTTTCCGACACTTTTCTGTTTTTCTAGAGATTACCGGTGTTTCTATAGTGCTGGTTTTGAACTACTTACGACTGTGTTATTACTTTTAAATTCTCGAACTTAATGTTTTAATAAAAATTTTGAATTTTTCAAAAATTTTGTACGAAAACCTTTACGAAAAACTTAAAAAAGCCACAATTATTGTATTAAACAAGAATAACTTAGCATTTAACATCCAAACATTTAACACAAAGCAGTGGCGGATCCAGCCTGGACCTAAGGGGGGGGCAACCACATTTTAAGAAGGTTGGAGGTTCTTCCCCCTGAAATTTTTTTGAAATTTTACCTTAAAAAGTAGTCTTTTGACTTATTTTTGAACATTTAAGATGGGATCGGGGGATAGCATTTTAATGCCCCATCCTTCCAGTGAGACCCTTAAGATGAGCGGTCATCACTGCTCTAGATGGCAGTGGCGTAAATATAAATATATTTCTGAAGGAACCAAAATATCCTCCAAAAAATAAGTCATTATCAGCGAAAAACTAGATTTTTGCAACGAGGGAGAGGACCTAAAATTATTTGTAAGCTTCCTCATAGGTTTTATGTCCTTTTTAATGCATTTATAGGAAACATTTGCATTTTGATGTATAGAATAAAAATGTAAAACAAAATAAAGAAAAGTATATTTTGAATATCAAAAAGGGGATCTGGGGGTCTTCCCCGAGAAATTTTTTGGAAATTTGAACCTAAAAATCAGGGTTTTAACTCGTTTTGGTACCCAAAGCCAAACCCCGATTTTCAGGGTGGGCCCGGACCTTATGTGGCTGATAGCTCCACAGGTCACCAATATTCTTCCCTCTCTTTTTTCATCACTCCAGAGGCGTATATAAATTTTTATTTGGAAAGAGTCTCCAAATATATCCTCTAAAAAATTAGTCATTATCATGTCTACCAAAAAACAACAAAAAATGATTAACTAGTCTCGTGGACATCCCCCTTCAGTGACGTATACTATAGAAATTTATTTCAGGAGGGGCCCAAAATTATTCCTCCCATACATATTTAATAGGTTTAATGAAACTTTGTAACACATTTTAAGTATAATTGGCCTCTTAAAGAAGTACAGAATAAGAGAAGTTGTGAGTAATTTATTCAGTTTGATGTATCAAAGGGGGACTGGAGGCCCTCCCCCAGAAGATTTTTTAGAAAAATTGACTCTACTAGTTTTCGTACCTAAAACGCGATTTCCAGGTATACATTTTCGTGTTGGAATTTCATAAGCAGAATGTCAAGAAGTTGTGAATAATTGAGTTCAAAATACAAAAGGGGGTCTGGGGGTCCTCCCCCAGAAAATTTTTGAAAATTTGACCCAATAAAACATGGTTTTAACTTGTTTTTGTATACCTCGTCCGAATTTCGGATGTCCGATTTTAGTTTCTTCCTTTTCTTACTATAATTTAAAAAAAGGTACCTGAGCCCAAGGGGGGGGGGCAAAAGGCCTGTTGCCCCCCCCCCTGGATCCGCCACTGACACAAAGAAAAGTAACAAATCTAAAGATGATATAGTTGAACCCCGATATAGTGAGTCTTAACGGTACTTAACAAAAACCAGAGGTTTACTCTGATCGATATATTATTTAAACACAATAACCAAACAACAAGACATTATTTCAATGCTGACTGCTCAGCCGTGATATCAAAATAGTTTGTTGTATTCTGGAACAAAAAATAGGGAATCTACTTAGTTATATTTAAAAGATTTGATAAAGAGTGGTTGTAAAGTTTGAGTATCAGACTAAAATATCGGAAATTGTTTTGTTGTTTTTTTTTCTACCAAAAAAAAACTAAATAAATGTTCGGATTTTTCCTAAATAAGGGAACACATAAATATAATACATTAACAAATGTATGGAACTAATGATTGTGTTTATGAGTTTGCTGCCCCATGTTATTAATAAATGAAATATCAAACTCAAAGTTTTTGTTTCTCGAGAAATATACCACTAAATAGTTTAATTTTAAATTTATTTATTAAGAAGCTAAGAAAGCACTATTGGATATTTCCGATTCAAATTCATTTATATTTACGTACTCTGGAGAAATAGAGTATAAAATTTACACAAGAAATATAGTGCTATGATCGCACGAACATGTGCGTGAGAATATTAAACTTTTGGAGTTTATCACATAGAGAAGGTCCTTTTGGTATTTTTTATTCTATATAATAATTTTAATTTTCTATAAATTTATTTTACTAAGTATACTAACAAATTTCTCAGAATAACCGTCGTATAAGTATTTTAATAAACTAATTCTTTACTGAAGCATGTGTATTCGGTGTTTTTTTTCTTTCATTCTATGTCACAATACTTTTCTTATTTCTTTACTATATATACCATTTATCATTATCCGCTACTTATTACTTTTAAATATCATTTTCGTTCAATTCGAACTCTTTCAAACGATCTTAAGAAAAGTGAAAACCCATTTCCCTGAGAATCCTCCGTTTCGGCGATAAGTTGCCAAAACCAGCAACCCTACTTCCTAACTTTTTTCAATGCCGAGGTTGGGAGTCGAATTGGGCGGGATTATTGTGACGTCAAGCAAGTCATAGCTTTTGGCGGCAGTTCGTCTGTTTACATATTTCAGTTTCGTTTGTTAAAATGGACCGCGCGGCAGGATTTTCTTGGTTTCGCTACAAGGGGGAGTTCTTGTTTGGGGTTCCCCGTTTTAATTTTGTAGAAATAGGTATTTAGTGATCCAGGGTTTCTCAACTTGAGGCATATGTCCCACCTAAGAAGGATTCAATAAAAAAGAGAAAACTACAAATTTTGGTAATTTTCTTCAGAGATATTGTACTGGGGGGGCTGATTTTAAGAAGTTCAAATACCAGTGGTATTGCTGAAAAAAAACTAGGATGAGGGAATACTACTTAAACTTCAAAGGAAAATTAAGTTGGACGTTTTTAGTAGTTTTCTACACTCTTGAAACGACAGTTTCAAAACTGAGTAAAAATTACTCAAATCTGAGTATATCACTTACCCAAACTGGATCCGAGTCAAATTTACTCAAATTTGAAAACATACATGTACTTATTAATAAAAATGTGCAGATACTCAAAAATGAAAAATCAAGTTCTTATTTTTGAGTTAACGCCTAGCATTCGCATAAGTCGAAGTGCGACGAGAAGATTAATTTTAGAAGTATTTTGGGTGTGATATTGCAAAGTCGTGTATCAACTCTCACCACAAACACACCAACAACCGGGGTACATCTAACATTAGAGTGTCCCTTATCCTTATATGACTGAAAAAATTTTTCTTGCGAATTTGAAAACGGTTACCCTCCACTTTTTTCATAAATGCCTTGACCTATTCAGATATAAAATTTTATCTCTCCACGATAATATTAACCTGTGCAAAATCTTAACTAAAGATGGTCAATGTGTCTCTTTTACGACAGAATTTTTTTTCCTCTTTGCGAAATTGAAAAGAGATACCCACTACTTTTTTTATAAATGCCTTGACCTATTCAGATATAAAATTTTATCCCTCTACGATAATATTAAACAGTGCCGAATGGCAATTTAAGATGGTCAAACAAGCTAAATTACCAGCACGCGCCCGCTAATACTCACCACTTTTTTCTTTTTTATATTTTATTATAAGTTTGGACATAGAAATGTAATATAATCGGGCTAAAATGTCTTCTACCGCTTTTAAAAGAAGTTAGCAAAGTGAAAGTAAACCAATTTACTTAGTTGGCGATTCTAGTCACCAGATTACTGGATCTGAGTTACCAAGTAATCGACAAATTTTTGCGGTACTGTTTTTAACGTTCATGAAATTAAATTTTAGCGGTAGACGACAATTCAGACCGATTAATATTACATTTCAATGGCCAAAAATATAAATACACATTAAAAAGCCTGAAAAAGTAGGAAAAAAGAAAAAAAAGGGGTGAGTATTAGCAGGCGCGTGCCGGTAATTTAGCTTGTTTGACCACTTCAATATGAGATTCGGCACGGGTTAATATGGTTAATATAATCACCCTCTATTTTTTAATGAATGCCTTGACCTACTGAGATATAAAATTTTATCCCTCTACGATATTATTAACGCGTTCCAAATCTCAATTGAAAATGGTCCGTGTTGTGCTCCTATGGGTCATTCCATGTCAAATCAATGCAAAAAATGCAGATTTTCCACCCTGATGTCACAGATTTCCATAATTTTTGGTTGAACTTTTCAATTTCGCAAGAAACATTTTTTCTGTCATATAACGGAAATGATCCTACTGTAGTATCCATTACTTTCATAAAATGTACACACCCACATGAGGTAGTACTTGGTACTTGATTAAAGTGACCACAACTTTCACTTTAAGCAGTGTCTACGTGTTTGCTAGCTTTTTTCAAGATTTTCTCTTTGACTGGTGAGTTTTGATTAGAAGATCCATTTCTTGAGCTCCCGCTTTACCTGATATCCCGGCATGCTGTTCAAGACGCTTGATTACTTTTAGTACTTTTTGTTGGAAGATTTTCGTACAAAAATATCAGTTACTATCTCCTAAAATCACAAAAAGAGTGATTGGTAAAAGAGGCGTATTTAAATTTTTGTGGAAATTTGTGTAACGGATCACCGAATCCGTTTTTAATAAATCACAGCTAGATCTTGAGAGCATCAGGGATGCAGAAAATGTTTTTACTTCCAAGATTTCCCCCAATAAATACAAAATTTACCCAAAATTTTGAAAAGTGATAAAGATTAAAAAAATCCGATTCATGTATACAAGCAACGATTGGAAACGCAAAACGATAGGGAACCTTAAATCTGTGATGAAGATGAAAATCGCCACTTAAATTTTGATTACTGAACTGAAATTGAATTCAATAATATACTTTTCTACAAAATTTCCCCCATGTGACTAAATTTCTCCCGATCCTAGATCGCCGGATCGGACATATTCTGCATCCGTGGAGAGCATGATGTGCATCTTTTCTATTTAACAAATAGGAAAGCTAAAAATATCAGTTATAGCCTCTTTCATGTCTTTTAAAGGCATCAATGCAAAAGTTCGATTTCTTGAACTTCTTCCGTTACAAAATAATATAGCACCAGGTTTACAAAACATTTTTACCAGCAATAAAAAATCACCATTAAATCAAGTCCTAATACATATTCTAAAGAAACTGATGTGTTTATTCTCGGGGGGGAAAAATCGACATCCTGTGTATGAAGTGGTTGCTATTGTATATTCGGCATCCAAGATGGTTTATATATTTTTGAGATGCTGTCTTTGAAGGTAATTTTGGAAACCCTTCTCTGGATGAACGTCAAAATTATAAATATCATTCACTCTTTCTTCCACTAATGGCTGTATAAAAGAATCTATAATGCCTTATGTTGAATTACTATGAGGGTCATTTTTTTGGACTTCAAAAATTCTGTGGCGAAATAAGAAATTAAAAAAAAACTAACGGAGATAAAACGCGTGAAAACTTCAGACTTTTTGAAGAACAAGAAACGGTGAATCACAATATTTGTAATTTAAAAGACCAAAATTGAAAGTAAAAAGAAAGCTCATGGATTTGAAAAAAAGAAAACTTAGAGAAATTTTGACTATTTTTAGCTTTTTTCTATTAAAATGTTAACTTCTCTGTCGAATTTTATCCTTATTGTTAAAGTTGAAAGTTAAACAAAGATAAATGATTGTAAGTAGACCTCTTTTTTGTATTAATTTTTTATATAATTTTTATCGTGCAACTTTTCTTATTAAGCGTACCGCCTTTTTAGTGCACCGTCAACCAAAAACTTTTGAGAAACTCTAGTCTGAAGTACACTACAAATGCGTGAAAATTTTTGAAAAGCTGTAACTTAATTCTTGTTTATAAGTCCAGGTGTTATAAAAAAACGTGTATCAAATGAAACCAAATAACGCCGTAATGGGACAAAAAAATGAGAAAAATACCAAAAAAAATTGGAAAAATTATTCTGAAGCATCTTTTTAGAAGTAAAAATGATAATTCTTTTCCATTTAAGGTATTTTTACTTTTTATTAGAGTCATAGGCACGTTTTACGCATGGGGTACAATAAGACCCCACGAGGGGGAATATGTGACTATTTTTTCAAGAGGGTAGGAAGGTTAATCATAATCACAAGTTAGTGAACTGTATAAACTTACCAAATAAAAGGAAAATGGTAATAATTGTAGTGTAATGGTAATAAAGAAGCTAGCACGTTGATTTGGGCAAATCTATTGAATCGGTTAATCAAAGGTCGGATAGTAAAGGTTTTGTTATATCGGGTTAAAATTTCTAAACCATGATTTGGCTCCTATTCTTAAAATAATAAGAAGCAATGCATCTACTCTCCGGAATATACTTCAACCAGATTTCCTTTTTAACCTTCCATAATTAATATTAAAGTACTATACTAATTAAAATCCGCCAAAGTTCTGTAATTTCCTCAAGCTCTTACCACAGAAAAAAACAGAATTTTTTTTATATATGTTTACCATTTAACCCTTTCAGTCTGCATCAAATTTACCAAAGGATTCAATAGGAATCTCGAGAGGTCTTGAACTGAAACTCCGAGGTAGTAAGAAACACGAGCATTTTATTCCTGAAAATTTATTTATTTATCGTATTTTTCTCTTTATTACTTCAATATTTTCATGTTTTCATTTTAAATATCAAGTTAAAAAGATAAATTCAATTTCAGTGTTTAATTCTTTTCAATTCAATTTCAAATCAGTTTCAAATCATTTTCAAATCACTTCATTTTCCTGAAAACGGTGGTGTAGTAAAAAATACCTTTACTCACCACTTAAATGCTTATTGAAAAATTTTTAAATTGATTCTATACTAATATTCCGCATTACTTTAAATCGTTTATTTCTGAAACAGGGTGGGAATGGCCCAGTGAATGAACATTTAACATTTGGATATCCGATTTTTCCCTTTAAAAAAATCACCAGGGCTTTTTCTCGGTCAATTTAAAAAAAATAAGGTATGTTTCCATACAGGCTTCTTCTCAGCAATATGATCGAAGTATTTCCAGATCTCTGAAATTAATAGTTTTGAAGGAATCCCCTGTTTTTAGTAAAAAAAAGTGCAATATACCCAGTAAATGAACAAAGTCTGTCTTAAATAAATGAACACCGTCCACCCAGTAAATGAACACAGAATATAATCACTAGTTTTAGTATTTTGGAAAAGTTTATAATGGTGTCAATCCATTTAAAGTGCTCCAGAGGTGGTCCCTTGATCACTTTCATCTTTTATTCATCTATATAATTCAGTATCTTTAAATTTTTATTCTTTTCTGAATTTTTATAGCAGCCATCGAAGTAATAGAAACTATACTAATTCTTGCGTTTGTAAGGTTTTATGTTAACTCGCGTTACTGCAAAACTAGTTCAACTTATAGTTAATCCATTCTACTCTGAAGATGCATCCTTCATAATGTATGGCATTAATTTAAGGATATCTGTATTGAAAATCAGTCTAAAAGAGGAACTTCAAATAAGATTATTTTTTTAATTTCGAAGGCATAGTATTCCCAAATATTTTTGTAATACCTTGCTGGACCTAGATGACTATGCGATTTCTACTTATCAAACAAAATGTATAATTATTTAAAACATACAAAATTCTTTACAGAAAATCGGCATGGTTTCGTTAAAGGTCGTAATACCGAAATTGCTTTATTGAAATTTAATAAATTTGTTTAGAATAGTGTTGAGGAAAATGAAAAACTGTTGCTGTTTTTCTGGATATATCAAAAGCATTCGATAACGTAAATCATAGCATATAACTAAAAAAATTGGAAAACGCGTGCTTCAGAGGTAATTTTCTAAACTGATGGTTTACTGATGATCACACACCTTTTAAATAGAAAACGGAGAGTGAAGATTGAACAATCCTTTAGTTAATTTTGTACCACCCACCAATCGTGGCGTTCTTCAGGGATCAATTTTAGGTCCATTATTATTTATTACATTCAGTGATAATTTTAACACCTCTGAGAGCGTATTTCACGCATTGAAAATCGGAAATACGCTTTTAAAAACTAGCCAGGCGTATTTTCACGCTTTGAATTTTTAACAAAGCATTTGCTTAAAAAATGCACGAAATTGAAAACTAATATTTTTCTACTCAAATTTTTAATATTAAATTGATATTTTATTTAGAATGTTTTATGTAAAATGAATTGTTTTATTTATAATGTTAAATATTTTCTATTAATATACTTAACATATGCTAGAATTGTTAAAAACCAAAAAGAATCATCATTTTTCTACTTTATGTTGTCCGTTAATAAAGAAAGTTTTTATACTTATAACATAATCGTCTCTGTATATGCAGTTTATGCTTTTTCCGTATTTCACGCCTCCTAAAAAAGTCAAGGAGTATTTTTACTTCTTCAAAAAAATCCTAAGAATAACACTGATTACATTCATTAATGATCTTTGTAAATTAGATCTTTTTGGAGAAATAATAACTTATGTGGAGGATTCAGTATTGCTTTATTCCTGCCATAATTTAAATGAATCGAAAAGTCAAGTTGAATAAGATCTTATCCAAGTTGGGAAATGGTTTTCGTCTAATGTGATGTGACCTAACTCTTATAATTTAAAAATAAAACTAAGTATTTATACTTCAATTTAACACAAAGTTATATTGACTTAAGTAGTAAATTTCATTCCAATACCTGCAACTCCATTCAAAATTGTAAATGCTATGCGTTAGAACGAGAAAATATCATTAAATATTTAGGGATTAGCATAGATTTTAATTTAAAATGGAAAAGGTCATATTATGCAGAAAAGTTCGTTTTATTTTAATTAGATTTCATTACTTAAAAGAACAAGGTAAATAGCTAATTTTTAAATAGGGTCACTTGGGGTAAGTGGGACCCTTTTTTGGCCAAGTACATTTTTGGAGCTTTATAGAAAAAATTTGAAAGGATTTATTTTGTACTTGTTGACTAATTTCGTTAAAGAGTCTATCGATAAACAAATATTTATCATTAGTTTCTAAAATAAAGCTTTAAATTTTTCTTAACAGGTCTTTTTATCAAAAATGAGATGGGTGACCCACTTACCCCAAGAGATGGGGTAAGTGGGTCACCCCCTCTTTATTTTTATTTAAAGCAAGAAAAACTTAAAGGGAAGTAAGTGGGTCTTACTTGATAAAGTACAGTAAATTTCAATATAAAATATTTTATTGTAACTGTGTCCATGAGTGAGAAATATACTCACATCAAAATCAATGTGACAAGGTAAGAATAGAATGAAAAGCAAAATAAGTATTTTAAAGAATGTTTTGAAAGGCCAAAGGGATATGTTTTACTTTAGCATATAAAATAGTGTTGAAAAAACATAATAAGGTTGATTAAGATTTATTTTCACACTTTAATACACATTGTAAGATAAAAAAAAAGAAATCATACACACTAAATGAGAATGAACACTATTAATGAGGTTTTTCACTTTACTCACCATAATTTAAATTAAAACGCAAATTTGATATAAAATGTCGATCAAACTATTTATAAATTTTAAAGTGGTGAGTAAAAGGTCTTGATACTTGCTACTATAAATCGAAATTTTCTGAAAATATTGGGGGGAAATTGTCCCTATGACCCCCCTAAAATCCGCCCATGTCTTCAGTAGTAGTTCCTATATCATATGGAACCATCTAGAACCACTTATATCATAATAAAGGGTCCCACTTACCCCACACTGAGGTGTCCCACTTACCCCAACCATGCTAAAACTATGGGGTAAGTGGGACCCCCCTGTTAAACACTTCAAAATTAAAAATTTTGAAAAATTTCAAATTGCCGTATGTAATTTAGGTCAAACTCTGCAAAACAGTTCAATAAACATTAAAATGTAATGAAAACTTAACTGGAAATACTCCTTTGAAAAATACGTCTTGAACTCTCCAAAAAATCCGTTCTGGGAATCTATTTTAAAGTAGTTCTATAATCTTAAAAATAAATTAAACAAATCTCAAATATATGCAAAACTCATCGGTGTGTTAAGCTGTAACATAATCAATGCGAGTAAGTGTGAAATTTCCTGTACATATTATAGTTTTAGGGGGTGACCCACTTACCCCAGTGACCCACTTACCCCAAGTAACCCTACTTTATATTATTCCTGGTTTTATTCTTTGCTTAAATACGGAATTTTAACTTGGGGGGGGGTGAATACAAAAGTAATTTAAGTCCATTAATTCCTCTTCAAAACAAATGTTTTAAAATTCTAAATAAAATCTCAACTCCCTTAAAAATCTCTCTCTAGACTTAAAGTTTCTACCTTTACGACATAACGCTTTTTTCACATGATTTTCTTTTTATACAAAAATAAAGATATCTGCGTATACAGAATAATGCAATTTCAAATAGAAGACCACACGAAATCTATCAAATCCGCCGTTTTAAAAAAGAAATTTTCCGTAAATATTTTTACTATCTAGTTCCTAAGTTATTCAATTCCTCACCTTTTGATTTACAAATTATTATTCTCGAGCTAAATTTTAAGAACTCATTATTCAATTTTTTTCTTGAAATCAATGATTAAGATGATTTTTGTTTAATTTTATAGAAGCAAATAGTCATTTTTATGCCTAAAGCTGTGCCAACTTTTTTTTTTCCTTTTCAATTTATTTATTTTTGCTTTTTTTATTTATTTACTATACGTTTGTGTTCTATCAATTTTGTATTTTATTATTATTTCCTGTTTCTTTATCACTTCGTATGTTTTTATTATAAATATCTTAATTTTATGTCATTGTACCTCTTTTAATTTAAAGTAAATTTTTGGTCATCTATATGGGTTCTTAAACCCCAGATGACTCATATATTTTTGTTTCAACCGTCAGAAATTGAAAAATAAAATTATTATTATTATTATTATTATTATTATTATTATTATTATTATTATTATTATTATTATTATTATTATTATTATTATTATTATTATTATTATTATTATTATTATTATTATTATTATTATTATTATTATTATTATTATTATTATTATTATTATTATTATTATTATTATTATTATTATTATTATTATTATTATTATTATTATTATTATTATTATTATTATTATTATTATTATTATTATTATTATTATTATTATTATTATTATTATTATTATTATTATTATTATTATTATTATTATTATTATTATTATTATTATTATTATTATTATTATTATTATTATTATTATTATTATTATTATTATTATTATTATTATTATTATTATTATTATTATTATTATTATTATTATTATTATTATTATTATTATTATTATTATTATTATTATTATTATTATTATTATTCCCAGTCAGCAATGTAAGGTTTTTTTAAGGTTTTTTCAACCCTGAAGTGCAACCCAAAAAAGATGTTTTTAAGGTTTTACTAGAAAACCTTGCAACCCAAGGATTATCTCAACAAAACCTTAGGCGTAGGTGCACTAGTTGACGCTTGAAACCTTTTGCGTAACCTTGGAGAAAAACCTTAGGAAAAGGTTAAAAACGTAGGTTTTTGAAAGGTTAGACTAAAAAATCCTGTTTTAATGCTTTTGAGCAAGGTTGTTTAAGGTTGGTTTAACCTTAAGTTAACATCACCACAATATTTTTTCGTGTACACTGCAGCAACCAATGCAAAAAAAACCTTACCGCAATATAGCTTAAATAGGTTTATTTAAGGTTTCCAAAAAACCTTAATTCGCGATATTGCTTATATAGGTTTTGCTTTTTTTAGGTTTTTGTTGGGTTTACAAAATTTTTTTCAGAGTTCTAGGTTTAGAATCGTTTTATATATATTTTTTTCGAAAGTTCTTGGTTGAACTATACGACGTAAAAAAATTATTCCTGAAATTATGCGCTACACTTAGTACATATTTTCAGGAATATTTTTACTTCATATAATTCAACAAAGAAATTATGAAAAATAAAAAGTGCGATACTTAACTTATAACTGACAAAAATAACACTAATTTATCCCTACTTTTTATTAAACCCAATCTTTAACAAAAATTAACTAGAATTTATTCACAGTATAATTACAGAACAGTGTCTATATAAAATTAAGATTTATAGGTACAGTAATAAAATTTTAATTTAAATAATAAATTTAAATTATTTAAAAAATATTTTTTTTAAATTTCTACACTAACTTTAATTTAGGCTCTTGAAGCACTGATAAAAAACTTACCTTTTTTACTTTACCTTTTTTTTAAAAAACTTACCTTTTAAGGGAACAGGCCAAATTTTCATTCCAAAAAATTATTTTAAAACATTGAATGCAAGAAAAATCCTTTAGTTTATTGAAACACACTTTTTTTTCAATTTCTACAATAACTTGGTTTAATTTAGGCTCTTAAAGCACTGATAAAAAACTTACCTTTTTAATTTTTTAATCTAGAAAGGAGGAACAGGCAAATTTTCATTCCAAAAAATTATTCAAGACATTGAATGCAAGAAAAATCCTTAAGTTTATTGGACTGATTAATTTACAAAGAAGGAAAATTTTACAAACAGCCTTCAAGCACTACAGGACTCAAGGTAAAAAAGAGTCATACAAAAAAATTATATAGATAAAATATAAATGTAATCAATTCCCTAAATTCATCAAAAATGAAGGGAAATATACTATGAAACTTATTTAATTTACATATTTATGGAAAATTAGTCTACAAAAAGTGCTTCAAAGAAAATTTTACAAGGGACATCGTAACCAGACTTGACAGCTCCTGCAAAAAAATATAAACAATTTATTTAACTATTTAAAAAAGTAATTATGCAATAAATGAAAGGAGAATTTCACTGTTGTGAGTTTACACCTAATTATGCAATACCCTGTTAAACGTGCCACTTCATAATAAAATATCTCAAGAGATAAGAAAATACTTGAAAGTGCCAACAACAAATGTTTAAATTAACAGTAGGGGAGAGTGGGGCACCTTGGGACATTGAAAAGTGGTGTGTCCCATGGTGGGCAGACTCAATTTTATAATTATGAACTTGTGCTAAAATCTATTCATCAACATTTACATGTTATCTGGTTTTGTGCAATGCAAAGTTACAATCACATTTAGTTTCGAAAACATTTTTTTAAATATATGATGAAGTGTATTTATGTTATTACAATTAAAATGAAATTAAAATATGTGTATTCACAAATATTTTAGAAAATAACGAGAAAGCTTTTGTAAATCTAAAAGAGTAATTAAGCTTAACATTCAAAGTGTTAAGTGGGGCACCAAGGGAGTCAGGTGTGGGACATCAAGTTAAAAGACACATTAAACTCTCATGTGAGCAAAAAATGTTTTTATAAAGAATTAAATAATTTAGTATGTAGATATTTATAATTTGATGCAAAAAATCACTGGAAGTATTTTGGGAGGGGATACGAGTGAGTTTTAGTGGTTTTCTATGGTCAAAAAAGGATATTTTCCGAGTTTCGGAGGGGATCAATCCCAAAATCTGGCTATGCCCCTGTGCATCTCTTATGTTAGGTGCCATTGGTAAATTGGCACCATGCTTTATGATTGAAGGTTGGAAAAACACATTCAGAAAATTTTAGGTCCCCTTCCTCTAAAGTTAAAAATAAAGTTGTTCTAAACAATGTTCCTAATTCTAAACATCGTTCCCCCCGGGAACGATGCCCGTGCTGGCATGGGCTGGGAAGCTAATGACTAGCCCTCAGAATTGAACTCAAAGCTGAAGGAATTATAAAAAAAATTACATTTTAACCTTCAAATTATAAAATATCGAATTTATCCAATTATTTGATTTCTCAAACATTACTTTCCAACTAATACAAGCGAAATCCCATCCAAATAATTTACACGCGTTTAGTAGTGACTAAACATGGCGGGTGGCGAGATTGAGCCACGATTACAAGCCTGTCAGCCATGAGACAGTGGCAAATTGGCGACTTTTCTTTCTAAAGCTGTACGGTTTTACTGATTACTGGGTCATATGACAGTATAGAATAGGTAATTCTAAAAACAGAAACTTACAATGGAATTGGATGCAAGCGGTGAGCAGATTCAGAGGTGGCACAAGGTCTCGGCATTGGTCAGGGTACATTGGAGAAATTACTGGAACTGCGGCGGCGGCAGCTCTTGCTGCTGAAAAAAAAAAGATGAGTTAAAGCCTGATGCTACTCTGTTCCCAGACACCCTTTTTATTCATAAAGCAGCGACAAAAATATTTAATTAGAGTATCTAAAAATTGGGTTCAATTCCTTTAACATTCACACTAAATAACGCAAATCTGTTTTGTATGCCATACATTCTAATATCAACAACAATTTTTTTTTTATTTTTAATGATAAACTGAACATTGATCTTATCTAAATAAAAATTTAAACAGTGAGTTGGAAGTATTTTAGAAATATTTCTACTTATTGGTGTCTATAACAGCATGCCGATATTTAATGGGAACATTAACTGAATTGAATTGCACAAATTGCTTTAAAATTTTGGTTCAATTCCATTAATGTTCCTACTAAATACTGCCATGATCTCAAGAACACCAAACAGTGGAAATATTTCAAAATAAATTCAAACTCATAAATTTAAAATTTTAGATCAATAACTGTTTAGTTTATCAATAAAAATCAGAAAAATTTGTCATTTTAATACACATGATGGGTGTTCAAAAAAGCTTGGCATTATTTAGCGGGAACGTTAACAGAATTGAACTAAAATATTAATAGTACAGTCAAATTAGGCGAAAAAAGGGCCGGAGGTAGACATTTAGAAATACAAGCAGAAACCCCCTGGGATGTCTTTAGGGGGGTCTGAGGATGCCTCACCTGAAAATCCCAAAAAATCCGGTGACGGGTTTTCCGCCATTTTGAAAAAGAAGTCGGCCATATTGGATTTTTCCATAGTTCATAAAAACAGCCATAACAGGCGAACTAATTGGTTTAAAATGTTCGTTCTTGTTTTAAAATGCGTAATTCAATGCGTTCTTTAAGTTTCATGCATCAATTATTGGTTCTAAACCATACATTGTTTTGAAATTAAGCTAAAATAGCAATTTTTTCGTATTTTTTTCGGTTGTAGTTCTTTCGTTTAATACTGTGTCGTAACTATTATAGATATCAAGACCAAAACAACTGGAACGTGTTTAGAATTGTCTTAGGATATACCATACCAAAATTCTAAGAAATCCCGCCATTAGTTTTCCGCCATTTTGAAAAAAACTGTGGCTATACTGAATTTTCAATGTTTCTTAAAAACTGCTATAACAAGCGAACTTATAGGAATAAAATGCTCAATTTTTTTATAAAATACATGTCTAAGTGTACGTTTTTGAAATATCATGCAGTAAGTTAATATCCTTAAAGATTTAATTTTAAAAACTGGGAAAAATAGTAATTTTTCAGTCTTTTTCTGTTGTAGTTTTTTTATAGTCCAGGCAAATTAGACATTCAATATAACAGGCTGAAAATTGGTGGAAATGTAGAGAATAGTGTCCGTCTTGATATCCTGAAATTCCCGAAAAATCCCTCCAGGGGAAAATCCGCCATTTTGGAAAAACCAACGCCATCTTGGATTGAGTTTTCAAGCATAGCGACTGAACCAAGGGGCCGATTAAGTTCGTTTTTGTCCCAAATTGTTTAATATTGTGTATTTTAAGAGAAAACATCAAAAAATTCAAAATGAAAAACTTAATTCAATAATAATTAATACTGATTTCATTATTGATTTGCTGTGTTATAATGTAGGTAAGCATTCAAGATAACAAGCTGAAAATTGGTGAAAATATAGAAGACAGTGTCCTAATTCATATCGCGGAATTCCCAAAAATCCGTCCAAGGGAAACCGCCATTTTGAAACAACCGCCGCCATATTGGGTTTTATTTTTAAGCATAGCGACTGAACCAAGGGTTCGATTGAGTTTGTTTTTGTCCCAAATAGTTCAATATTGCGTACTTTAAAGATAAAACCTGAAATAGTTCGAAATAAAAAATTAAATTTAAATAAAATTTAATTTACTTAATTAATGATTTGTCGTGTGTAAATGTAGGTAAGAATTCAAAATAACAAGCTGAAAATTGGTGGAAACGTAGAAGATAGTGTCCTGATCGATATTCCGAAAATCCCAAAAAATCCTTCCAGGGGAAAATCCCCCACTTTGAAAAAACCACCGTCATTTGGACTCTCAATTTAAGCATGGTGATAATGGAGTTTTCTCTTTCTACAACAATGAAATTTCTCCCAAGAAGACATTATTGAAGCTTGAAAAAACTGCAATTTTAAAGTCGAATATTTCAAAAACTATACGTGCGATTTAAGTAAATTTAGGCTTAAAATGTAGTTTATTTATTCCAGAAAAACATGCAGTTCCGTGCATGGTCAAAAATTTGACCGTTTGATTGCTATATCGTTTGAGTATAGTTTGTTTTCTTAAATTTGACCGTTTTGTCCATTCTTTTTTATTTAGTTTCAACTAAACGGTGATATTTTTGACCATGCACGGAACTGCATGTTTTTCTTGAATAAATAAACTACATTTTAAGCCTAAATTTACTTAAATCGCACGTATAGTTTTTGAAATATTCGACTTTAAAATTGCAGTTTTTTCAAGCTTCAATAATGTCTTCTTGGGAGAAATTTCATTGTTGTAGAAAGAGAAAACTCCATTATCACTATGTTTAAATTGAGAGTCCAAATGACGGTGGTTTTTCCAAAATGGCGGATTTTCCCCTGGAGGGATTTTTCGGGAATTTCAGGATATCAAGACGGACACTATTCTCTACATTTCCACCAATTTTCAGCCTGTTATATTGAATGTCTAATTTGCCTGGACTATAAAAAAACTACAACAGAAAAAGACTGAAAAATTACTATTTTTCCCAGTTTTTAAAATTAAATCTTTAAGGATATTAACTTACTGCATGATATTTCAAAAACGTACACTTAGACATGTATTTTATAAAAAAATTGAGCATTTTATTCCTATAAGTTCGCTTGTTATAGCAGTTTTTAAGAAACATTGAAAATTCAGTATAGCCACAGTTTTTTTCAAAATGGCGGAAAACTAATGGCGGGATTTCTTAGAATTTTGGTATGGTATATCCTAAGACAATTCTAAACACGTTCCAGTTGTTTTGGTCTTGATATCTATAATAGTTACGACACAGTATTAAACGAAAGAACTACAACCGAAAAAAATACGAAAAAATTGCTATTTTAGCTTAATTTCAAAACAATGTATGGTTTAGAACCAATAATTGATGCATGAAACTTAAAGAACGCATTGAATTACGCATTTTAAAACAAGAACGAACATTTTAAACCAATTAGTTCGCCTGTTATGGCTGTTTTTATGAACTATGGAAAAATCCAATATGGCCGACTTCTTTTTCAAAATGGCGGAAAACCCGTCACCGGATTTTTTGGGATTTTCAGGTGAGGCATCCTCAGACCCCCCTAAAGACATCCCAGGGGGTTTCTGCTTGTATTTCTAAATGTCTACCTCAAACCCTAATTTGACTGTACTATAAACAAACTTAGTGCTATGTAAGTTGTTGAAAACTCTAATAATTATATTATTTGAGTGACAAACTGGAATAGATTTCACTGTTAGTAGGGAGATGGCCAAAAGATCTGTACAGAAGTCAAATTGGTGCTGCTGTAGAGCAGTCATCACGTTTATGGTTACTGTACATAGGGTAAGACCTGTTTCAAATCCAGTGGCGTGCGGTGACATTTTTCCTAGGTCAAGCAATCGGGTATATATTTCTAATAAAATTGAATTTTTTTCGCATGATTGTTGGTGTTACCCGAGAAACACCAAGAGGAGGTCAGTTCCAACTGACATGGGAAATATCGAATGACATTTTAATAGTTTTGAAAAACTAATGAATGGAAATTAGTATTTAACTGAAGGACACATTTTTTTTAAGAATCTAAAATGCAGCAAGACATCGTTTCACGTTAACTTGGTCAGCCAATACGCTGATAGATGGCTCTGCAAATCATGGAAAGCAAAATCCGGATTGCTTACAAGTGAAAAATTTAAATGACCACATTTTCCCTTAAACGCTCATTTAAAAACGAAATAAAGATGAATTGCGAGTTTAAACTACAAGTACTAACAAATTCTGCCAAAAGTTTTCTCCAATTCACACTTTAAGAGCTACGAAAAAAAAGTAGTCTACCGAGATCTGAAATACAGTGTAAACCATGCTAGGGCAGAAGCAATTCTCGAAATGCTTACAATGTAAGGGGAGATGAGGGTACTGTTTCTCCCCCATGCCGGAAAAGCCTGACCTCGCGATGGAATTCTCCTCGAGGCAGCCCGGCACCGTATGGTTAAAGAAAGAGAGAAGAGGATATAAAAATAAAATGTTGCAAAATTAAATTTATATTTTTGGTGTGTAATTTTAAAGAAAATCTTTAAATATTTTTAGGCAAGCAATGCTTACATTGCTTATATGGACGGCACGTCACTGTTAAAATCTATTACAACAAACTTTCTTAGTACAATACACAAAATAAGTAAACAGTAAATGGCAAGTGAAATGACTCGCTATTCTTTTTTTTGCCAGGCAGTTAGAAAGAGAGAAATCAAACTTCGAGTAGGGATGCGGGAAATCAAGGTAGCGAGCTAGGCTACTGAAGCACATTCTTTTTGAAGAGGGAAAGGGGGTTAGTGGTAAAAAGTAACTGATTTAACCCTCCATCTCTTACCTCTACAACCTTAGGAAGAGAATGGCCTGACTTGTTTTGGATTACACTAACTCCGTGGCAAGAAAGGCTAAATGATATTTGTTGACTGATAGATTCAATTCCGTTAACGTTTCCCGCTCAATATTGCCAAGCTTTTTTAGACACCATACATTTAAATATTGACAAATTTTCTTGATTTTAATTGATAAACTAAGCAGATATTGTGTGTGATCTGACTTAACATTTTTATCCATGAGTTTGAAATTATTTAGTAATATTTCTACTTTTTGGTGTCCAAAAGAGCATGACAATATTTAGCGGGTGAACCACTATTACTTCAGTTGAAGAGATGCTGATACTTATTCAAGACTTTGAATTAAGAAAAGATTAAACATGTCATAAGAACACTAGTCCATGAATAGCAAGGCCAACAAAGCTCACTTATCAGGGATCTGTCCAGGACAAATTTACTACTCTTTTATAGTAGCTTTACAAATTTGCCGATCATTAAAACGATAGCTTCACAAATTTAAAATTTTTTCAAATTATTGCTAAACTAATAATACTTTTTTTTGAAAACTTTAACCTCCCTTAAAATGTATATGTAAAGTGATTTTTAAAAACATATTTTTCAATTCATTTTATTACGCGTATTTTATTTCCACAAACTAAAATTTTTTTTCACAAATTATTTTAAAATTTTCACAAAATAGGCAGTTGGCAAAAAATCCTAGACAGATCCCTGCTCATTTCAGTGACCAAGGTATGTAAGGTACGGCTTCAATCTAAAAGAGGGTTCAAACACCAAGCGAAGTACTAGCGACAAAGTAGTATCAAAGTGAAGTCAGCGATTAAAAATTCACCAAGAGGCGCCAACCCAAACCCACTTCTAGATTTTCACCGTAAGGTACAATGTCCAAGTTGAATGATCAAATACAAGACCCCAGTATTTATTCCCTCCCAATCCTACCCTGCGACTCGGAAGAAAATTCTGTCGCTAAACAACCAACCAGGCAACAAAAAATTAAATCAAAGCTTAAAATTATTGAAGGATGTATTACATTAAGTTTAGACAAAATGTAACTTAATTTTACACAGCATGCATGTATCTAATGTACTAGATTGTTTAGTAAACAATGTTGACATCTATAAAATCTAATCAGAAAAACATATATAGGACAATAACATAACTATAGAATACACAATAAGCATGAAATCGATATCAAATGGGGAAATAAAGCCGTCATTTAAAAGTAAATAGCATTAAACATATTACCTTACAATTAACTTGACAATTGCAATTTTTCACCTATCAGTTCAGAACTGAAGCTGAAAGAGAAAGAAACCTTAGATTAATAAAATAAACTAATTTTGCGATCAAAGTATCGGTTGAAACACTTGCTGAAAAGGAATTTTTACAACCGAGGACATAGCGTAAACACGGCAATACATCTAACCCTAAACACATAGTAAAACATAAACCGGAATAATCTAAATCCTAAGAAAGAACGTCTGATCATCATATTAAATTTATCAAATCGGTATCATGTGTTTTAGAGCTGAAAAAAAGAAACTTTATAATAAAAGAGAAAGATTAGGCGGGATTATACGTCTAAATCGGTACTTATGGTAACAATGAATTAAGCCTTCTTACCGATCCGAAGCCAGCGAGCGTCGAGCGTACCCCTACGGAAACTCCTCTGTACCGGCAAGGCTGAACTGGATCCCTCCGCGCTGGTTCCGGGTGCGAAAAATATTGCTAATACGCATGCGCAAGTAGGCGACAGTCACGTGCGCATTCTCTTCTTTCCGGAAAAGGGTGAAGGTGGGTTGTGTTGATATTGGGTCGAGAGAGGTTTTAAAAGACCGCCGTTTTCTAATGTTAAAGAAAGGGTTTTTGCTAACCTTTTTTTTGGCAACCCAATGACAATAGAAAAAAAAGGTTAACCGCAAGGTTGCTTGCTAGCTGGGTTATTATTATTATTATTATTATTATTATTATTATTATTATTATTATTATTATTATTATTATTATTATTATTATTATTATTATTAATATTATTATTATTATTATTATTATTATTATTATTATTATTATTATTATTATTATTATTATTATTATTATTATTATTATTATTATTATTATTATTATTATTATTATTATTATTATTATTATTTATAAAGAGATGTAACCGCTTTTCAATAGAAAATGGATGGAGTTATTTTTATAAGGTAAAAAAATACATTTGAAAATTTCATATTCATGTGCAAAGCGTTCAAGTTGAAAGAACACAACAGCTATATAAAAATGCTTATAATTTGTGTTTAGATTTAATAATGATTTGATAGTCTTTGAACAAATGCATGCAGATGAAATTTTTATAATTTACCATGAGAGTGTTATCTCTGTCAGGAACCCATATGCAAGATTATTTTAAAATGTAAATAAAATGATTTATACTTAGTTAAAAGTATTGTATGAAAACTGAATTTAATTAAATCGCAACTACAATATTTTTTTGTAAATATGTTACATTAAGGCAGTCCTTAGTGTAATGGTACAAAAAATGTTCGGAATTTCTTAAGTCTCACCCCCAAAAAGATTTCCTGTGAGCTATATAAGTGATTAATTGATAAAAATTTTATTTAAATCAGTAAGTATTAAAACGTGCTTCAAATGTGGTGAATATCTATAAAAAATCAAATTATGAACTTTATGAAGTATTATATAATAAAAAATTATTATAAAACACTATTCTATCCCTATGATATCCCTATAAATGATAAAAATTTACCACTAGAGATTTTTAGCATCTTCCCAAAAAGTATGGTTTTAGCTTGTCATCATGTGTTACAATATCGTATAGTATATATAGGCTACATTTTTCATAATTCTATAATAGGGGTTCCCTAAAATGACAGAATTTTTTTTTGAGAATTTGAAAACGGATACCCTCTATTTTTTAATGAATGCCTTTACCTACTCAGATATAAAATTTTATCCCTCTGCGATATTATTAACCCGTGCCAAATCTCAATTGAAGATATGGTCCGTGTTGCACTCTTATGGGTCATTTCCATGTCAAATCAACGCAAAATGTGCAGTTTTTGGACCCTGATGTCTCAGATTTTTACATTTTTGGTTTGTAAGTAGTACTTGTGGGGATTAAGAAGGAAACAGTATTAAAAATGTTTTATTACCAATTTTTTTAAACGGAATTTTAAAAGTGCCCAAAACTGTCGATTTTCGCAATTTCTTCAGTCACAAAACCCTTTATAACTCAAGAACAAATTAAGGTAGAAAGTTAATGAATGATTCATTTTAAAGGTGTTTTTATGGGCTTTAATTTGATATGCAGCACTTAGAATTAGGAGTTTAACAAAGAATTTACAAGCTTTTAAAACTTTTAAATTGATCTCCTGAAAAACACCCCCTTTAATTTTTTTGAAAAAAAAATATATATGCTAGTGTTTGACTTATTACTTATTAGCTACAAGTATACAAAATTTCAAGATGGAGAAATGATGGGTTTCGGAGCTATGAAGCTTTGAATAAGTGTAACGCATAAAAGTTCCCGAAAATGATGCAGAAAATTAACAATTTTACTAGTGTTTTACAATGAAGAATTTGCCCGATTTTTTATTATTCTTTTAATCGATACTCCATGCAAAAATAGGCCTATGTGCGAAATTCCAGCTTGATTTGACAATTTTTTCAATTAGAAAAAGTGGATTAAAAAAAGTCTTTTTTTAATGGCTCGAAAACGAGTTGTGATGTCAACGTCACAGGTTATAATCTTCATTTACCGCATAGAAGTATGACCCTATTTTCATGGGGATTGATTAAATAAAGGGGCTAAGATTAGAAAAAAACGAAAAAAGGAAAAGCTGTGTGACAAGCACGCGATGAAATCAGCACGAGTCTTTCACTCGTTATTTTAAAAAACTCAACTTCATAACCTGTGACGTAAGATTGCGTTTTAAGTCACATGTATTTTTATCAGTTTTTACATCAAAATATTTAATTTTCTGTAAGCTATTGCAAAATTTCGACCAGATTTTCGAATTCATCCCTCAAAAATCCTTCAGAAAATTCACAAGTTATATAAAAACCTCTCACAGGCAAATTCCTTATTTCCTTTACTTTTTTAGTGATTATATGTCAAATATTGACTTATTAGCCTAGTATACACAATTTTAAGATGGATAAACTAATATTTGAATTAAGAATTCGTTTTTTAGTCCCTTCATTAACTGTTATTTTTCTTTCATCTTTAAATAGATGGAATTTTAAATTTCCATTTACTTAAATTTATGTAAATATAATAATGAAACAATATTTATATGCAAATTACAGTCTGAATCATAATAGGCACCAAAAAGAAAAAGTGAAGACATCTGAATATTTTTTACTTTAGTGTCTGGCAAAACTAGTACGCCCATACTGCTGTACGCTTTCGGAAAAAAAAGTATCAATACTACCTAATTTATCTAAAAACGTTATTTCAGATTTTCCTACTATTCAGGGCCGTATTTAGGCATGTGCAACATGTGCTATAGCACAGGGCGGCAAAATTTTGGGGGGCGGCAGATTACAACAATTCAAAATGCTACTTTTGAAAAAAAAATGTACCACACAGTTTTCACTACGGGGGGATTCTAGTATCTAGGGTTGAGTCCTTCCCAGCATCCAACGGTCACATGCCCCCAAAATATCCGAACGATGACTTTTGTTTCCCGGAATGGAGAAGATCAGATGGCATGATAATCTTTGTTCTATCCCGATATTGTCAGTTTGTTACCCTTCATCTCAGGGAAAGGAGCTTTTTTTTGTTAAAATGGATGGACTTGCTCGAGAGGATCGGCGTATAGGAAAAAGGTCGGCGAGAAAAAAAATTTTTATATTGCCACGGGGTTCGAGTCCGGTGTTGGGTTCGACTCCAGTGTTGGGTTAGACTCCGGTAAAGGGTTCGAGTCCTCTTGCAGGAAGGTGTGTGCCGTTCGGGAGAAGATTCAAGCTGATGATTGGAAGTATGGGTTTCGTCATCACTTGGAGAGGTTATATATGTGTGGTCATTCTTCAGGAAGGGGGATTTTTGCTAATGCTGTTTCGTTTCTGTTAGCTTTTACTATTTTTACTAATTTATCTTTTAAGCTTTTTAAATGTTTTAAAGTTGTAATAAACCTATTAATTTGAATTTGGCCTACATCTCTTTTCACCGTCACATTTGGTGGAAGCGCCGGGTAGTTCAGCAACGGATAGCCGACAGAGTCTTCGCCAGCAGGGGCTGCCGCCAGTTTTCGGACTTTTGCCTCCTACTATAAGAAAACGGGCTATGGCTAAAAAGACGGAAACCATCGGGACTATGACCTCACCATTTTTCGTCTCATATCACGCACCTCGAGAACCTTGCCTGTTCAGCGCAGCACCAAACGAGGATCCTCTGAGATGGAAGAAAAATTTTGAGCGAATATCCAGGTGTAATGGTTGGGACGTGATGATGTGCCTTGCAAACGTTAGTTTCTACCTCGGGGGCACGGCTCTACAGTGGTTTGAGAACAACGAAGACTCCTTCGGCAGTTGGCAAGATTTCGAGGACTCCTTCGCGAAGACCTTCGGAAAGGAAGACGACCTGAAGCGAAGAGCCGAGGAGACATTACGTCAGAGGGCACAACTGCCCGGCGAGTCTTCAGAGTCGTATATCCAGGATGTGCTTAGTTTATGCCGTGACGTAAACCCAGCTATGAACGATCTCGAGAGGATCAATCATTTAATGAAGGGTATTGCCGAGGATTTTTATAGAATCCTGTTGATAAGAGATCTTAAGACTGTTGAATCCTTCATTGAGCAATGTCGAGATATCGAGGCTGGGCAGAGACGGAGAATCCAGCGCCGTTTTGAGAGATTGCCCAACGTCGCCCCCTTGTCTACGCTGGAAGAGAATAACCACATGGAGTCCTTGATTCGTAGAATTGTCCGGGAGGAGCTACAGAGGATTCTACCTCAAACATCGGAGCGTAGAGAGGAGAACTTTGTGGAGCCTATTCAGAGGAGGGTCCGACAGGTCATAGCACCCATCAGCCGTGACTTTCCATCGGAGGAAGCCAGAAATATCGCTCGATTACACATACAGCGGTCTCAGGCGTTGGACAAACACAGGTATGACGAAAGGCATCGCCCGGTGTCTTACAGCCAGGGTGAACTGGTATGGATATTCACTCCTATTAGAAAAGTGGGAAGATCGGAAAAACTTCTAAAACGGTACTTTGGACCATACCGTGTCACTCGTCAACTTTCAGAAGTCACTTACGAAGTGGAACCCTACGAAACAGAGGGTCGGAGAAAGAAGGCACGGGACATCGTGCATGTGCTGCGGATGAAGCCCTACAGGGATCCTGACCTGCAGATGGGGGATGTCTCGGATTCTGATCCTCGGAGACGATCTTTGGAGGTTGTTGAGACCGGACCTCAGCCTGGTACCCTTAAGGAATACTCTGGGCCTACCACACGACGTCGAGCCAGGGTTCAGCGAGACGCAGAAGCCTCTTAAGGGGGAGGAAATGCCACGGGGTTCGAGTCCGGTGTTGGGTTCGACTCCAGTGTTGGGTTAGACTCCGGTAAAGGGTTCGAGTCCTCTTGCAGGAAGGTGTGTGCCGTTCGGGAGAAGATTCAAGCTGATGATTGGAAGTATGGGTTTCGTCATCACTTGGAGAGGTTATATATGTGTGGTCATTCTTCAGGAAGGGGGATTTTTGCTAATGCTGTTTCGTTTCTGTTAGCTTTTACTATTTTTACTAATTTATCTTTTAAGCTTTTTAAATGTTTTAAAGTTGTAATAAACCTATTAATTTGAATTTGGCCTACATCTCTTTTCACCGTCACAATATTCTTAATTCAATAGGATTAAATACTAACTTCACCCATTTGGGTCCAAGAGACACTGTCCAGAGTGCCCCATCTTGGACCCAAAAATGTTCTCAAAATGAGTTAAAACCCTACTTTAACCAGTCAAATTTCAAAATTTTTTCTGGGGGAAGACCCCCATACCCCCCTGCGGTTCCACAACGGAATCTTATGTGTCACTTTTGAGAAAATCCCCGAAATTTTGTGCCAAAAGATAAAAGTGATGGACCTAAAAAGGTTCTCAAAATTAGTTAAATCCTTGCTTTTAAAGGTCGAATTTTGAAATTTCTTCTGGAGGACGACCCCCATACCCCACAGCGATACCATAAGGGGATCTTACGTGATACTTTTTAAAAAATCCCCAACATTTTGATATTTTGTGTCAAAAGGTAAAGACATCGACTTTAAGCAGTAGAGTAGACTTTAAAAGAAACAAGGGGGTACTTTCTTGAAACTGGAAATGAAATAGAGGGGACGGCAATAAATCGATATGCACAGGGCGGCAAAAAACTTAAATACGGGCCTGCTACTATTCCATAACTTCATTGTTTAATGTCTAAACTTAATAAAACTTAAAAGGGCGTGAAAAAAGCAAGTGAAGCCATCAGTCAATCCGAAAAATAGATTTTAGGATTTAAAGAGATTGTTGACTTAAAACTTAGATTGTCACTTAAAAGTAGGGTCGAAATAGATCTGATGTCATTCAATCCGAAGTGTAAAGGGATTGTCGATTTTTTTTAAATATTGAATTAACCAAATTTTTTTGAATTTTTTCGTGTCGATTTTTGAATTTAGAATCACATTTTGTTTACTAGAAAAGTGCATTTTTTTCTGTTTTCAAAAAATGATGGAATTGCTCATTATAATCATTAAAATAGAAATATTTAAGCGCCCGATTCACACAACACCAGTGGGCGTGCCTGCTAGTGCTAGTCAATGTTTTTAGTAAGCTTAATGTATTTATTAGGTCATAAAATGCATAGTATTTTTACCACTCATAATATTTATTTTTTCTATTTAGCATACAGGTTTTTAGTTTGTTGGTGTTTCATTGCTCTAAAGTTCTACTCGAGCACTCACTTATTGACAACCTATAAATCAGACCTAAGAAAATAAAAAAATCCTGGAGAAAAAACTTTTAAATTGAAAAAAAAAGTTTATAAAAAGTATATGTAGTTTTTCACTTTTTGGTAGTTATTTAAGATTCGACTGTGAAAAATAGAAACTTTCAAATTGCAAAAATAGATATTCATTCTGGTCAGATATTGGTGTTAGTTAGACGGGTACTGACTGGTGTAATAGTCATAATTTTATAAATTGTGAAATTTAGTGGCTTAATGTTTTAAAAATTATTTTTGGGAACATAACGTCGCTTAAGGCGCAAGTGACATAACTGCATTTTCCCAACTTTACAGGAGACGAAAAAATCGAACGCATTACAAGGCAGTAAAATCCTGGTAACCTATGACGTCACACTATGGACCTAACAGGAAATCTTATTTCCATATTTATCGCCCTTTTCTTGTAAGCAACCCTATAGATTTGTAAATAATGACATATTGGCAACTTTATCGCTCTTATAACTACTATTTTCGATTTTAGGAAATTTTCGAATTATTTTTTGTTTACTTTTATAAATAAAACACGAGTGAAAATGACGGAAGTTTAATGTTTAAGTTTTATGTTTTTTAAAGTTCCTTTTTATTATTTTGTCTACTTTTTGTCATTAATATCATTTAAAGTCATTAATATTTCTTGTGTTCAATTTTTATTTTTTAAGTTAATACTATTTTAAGAATTTCTATTTCTTACTCTTGAAAAATTAAGTGAAAAATTACTCTTAAAATTAATCAAAACATAGCTCATTTGCTTCAAAATGAACCCATTTAAACAGTGGTTGATATTTAAGTACAAGTATTTAAGTATTACAAAGCTGGAGCCTGTTCCTATAAAATATGAAGTTAAATAGTGGAAATGTAAAAGTTTTAAATATGTGATTTTAAATTAGTCGTAAATTGCTTACCTGTACCACCTTTCCAAGGAGAAATGCAATAAATTAAGTTTATGAAAAGAACTACGTTCTAACTAGTTACTATTGGTGGTGTCTGTTATTTTCTTTGCTTTGTTGGTGCTTAATAATTACCTGAGGACAAGTACCGAGAAATCCAATATATGCCAAAATTAGTCATTCTAAACAATTAAAATACCTTATCTAGCTGTGGTGCTCTTTATGTTTGATGTTTAATTTGTAATATGTTTCCAATTCTTTTCTAAAGTACTCTTTTTCTTAAAGATAGTTTTGTTGATGCTGTTCTATATTTTCAAAACTATACTCACTTTTCATACCACAAGGAGAAGTTGGCATATTATAAACAATTGGTGGGTAAAAAATATGAGTCGCACATTTAAAATTGTTACGAATATCCGATGGCGTAACTAGAGTTGACTCGTGGGGGGAGGTTACCCCCACCACGTAACCACTTAAACATACTCCCTTCAAAATAAGATTTCTCATGATATTGGTATATTACAAGCATGTAGCTTTAAATTAAATAAATAATTCATTATTCTTCATTCATGTTATTTTGGTCAATAAAATTATTTTTGAGAGGGCAATTAAGAAATAGCTTTTTAATGTATTTATATAAATTATCGTATAAATTTCCATGGGTTAAAACTTCACTTAAGAGGCTAAATTTTTAAGGGTGAAACAAATTATAAAAGACCTCAAAATTTCTCTGGGGGGTCTGGTGGTTCTCTCCCCCAGGAAATTTTTAAAAATTTGTCTCTTAAATTAGTGTTTAAGCTCATTTTGTGGCTCTTTGGGTTCTATCTGAAAAGAACTGTTACTTGTGAACCGCAAAATTTACTGAGGAAAATTTTCAGGTTTTCTGTTAGAACAGTGGTTTCCAACTAGTAAGTCCTTGAAGGCACATGATTAAAATTAAAAGTCAAGTGGCAAGCCGCAAAGTAGGTAATCAGTGGATCTAAATTTTTCTAGCGAAAGCAGAACATTATTATTACTTATTGTAAAGCTACTGTGTATTTTCAAAAATTTCAGCAGAAAATGTTTTGCCGTACTATACAATTTTTAATTAAAACAGAAAGGGTTTCTCGGCAGGAGATATGTAAATTAAAATCTTCCGGGCTTGATTGCCAGGTCTAGTTGATAAAAATTCAGACGCCATTTCACCTGAAACTGTGTCAGGCATCATCAGTGATAAAATTTTCGCTCAAATAAACGTTGAGATCGTCCTAGCGAGGTGACCTGATCGTTTGATCAAGCGATCCCACAGACCTCCTTCAATATTTTGAACTTTATTGTTTATTGCATTTATATTGTATTAGTCAAAGTGAGAAAACCTACAAAGGCATATTAAATTCTTAAAAATGTATGCCCAAAATTTGGATTAGGTGTACGTGCACCAAAAAGAGTCTATAAAACCTGCTTTTTAGACATAAATTTCCACAAAATTTCTGGGGGAGGACCCCCAGACACCCCAATAGTTTGTTAGATCACGATTATTTTGAACTCACAATAAACATTGAGAACATTAAATTTAATTTTGAATATTCTTAGCCTTCCCCCAATAAATCAAATCCTAGATTCACTCACTGCTGGGAATTAAAATGACACATGCAATGAGGATGAAAGGGGGGGCGATAGGTTTTAGTCAATCTCTGGAAGGGGCAATGGGCCACAAAAGGTTGGGAACCACTGGTCTAACCATTTTATACAGTAGTAAAATATGCTCATTTTAACCAAAGTATAACTTTGATATTATGAAATATGAGTATTTACTATAGCAACACTTTTGCCACAGTGGTTCTCAATTTGTGTGCTGGCACTCCACAAACCTGTTCATCTCTGAAAATTGTGTTACTTTTAGTTGAAAAGCGTTTCAAATTTTTATTTAAAAAGCCTGAATTTTAGAAATATTTTTCCTTTCAACCCAAAACCTCATCATGTGTCATGGGAAAATGAACATCATTTTAAAACATTTTCAGCTTGAGGATTTATATTAATCTATTCATGTGTATTGAATATAGGTGTAGATATTTTATACTAAAAGAGATGGTGAAAAGGAAGATTTAAGGATTTGAAATGGTTTATATTAATTGAGTCGTGTGTTGACACAGAAGCTTTAAAAATCTTTTTTAGTCTATATAATTATAAAATAAACACCTCCCCATAAAACATATTTTATGAATTATCTAAAGATTGATACAGATTAATTAGAAGTTCATTACTTAATTTTTGCTTTAGGTGGTAAATATTTAACTCAAAAAGTCTTAAATTTGTCAGTTGCATATTGAGTGGGAGGTTTACATTTGAAATTTGAGTCATGGTGAAGTGCTAGGAGGGAAAATAGAATGGAGGGAAACTTTACCAATGAATTTTAATTTGCAACTTTAATTGTTACAATGGTATTTAAAAGAAAGCTGATATAAATGGTTTTATCTTAAATTGAATATCATCAACAACAATCAATATCATATATCAACGTTTGAATTAAGAGTTATCTTCCACATTTTAACAAATGTTCAGTAGTTTTTATTTTCATTCTAAATTTAGTATGTAAAAGTAAAGCGAAAAACACTAAGCTGTCCACACCATCTCTATTTAATATTGCATTGCTTATTAATACTTTTGAAAATTATAATATTTATAAAGACACTTTTAAAGCAATTTGATAACATTCTTCTTTCTTATTAAAATTTTAATATGATAATTTTGTCAAAATAGGGCATCATAACCCTGAAAAGACAGCCTTCTTTTATTTATTGTTCGAAGATTACTCATTCTCACAAAAAAAATTACACATAAAACATTTTGCTTAAAGATTAAAATTTTATTCTCCTGGAACTACAAGTCAATTCAAACAGATTTAAAGTATGAAAATTAGTTTTGTTGTAACAGAAAGTTCTTTTATTACAGAAAGTAATTTATTAATTATATTCTGTAATCTGAGAAGGTCTACTTTAGTATGCCACATTTATCCTATAATAGTAAATTTTGCATCAGTGGTCAAAACTGAAAATGAAATGTATTTACAGGTGTAAATGCATTATTTTAAAATGAAAGTCAATGTTATTGTAATTCATAATCTAGAACAGAATAAAATATTACAGCAGGCCAAGGCCCATCAAGGGCTAAGTGCGACAAAAGAACAATCTGAAACAGAGGTTCAAACTGTGGGTCGCCAGTGAGTTTTTGGAGGATTGTGCCAAGATTTTGAATTTACCAAATTAACCAAATAGTTGGTGACCAACCCTACATGCTCGAAACTAAAATTGTGTAGGAACATGGGAAAATTAACTCCAAGCTTATGTGGGACACATTTGATTATTTTTTGTCAAAATTTAGTCGTGATGTTCAAAACTTTTAGAACCCCTGATCTGGAATATTTGAATTAAAGTTTTTTATGATTGTAGAATTTTGAATATTACTCAAGTTTATTTCTCTCACACATCTTGTGAAACATCTTTTAAAAAGCCAGTTTAATAAGTTTTGCCTAAAATCTCACTTTTAGTTAAATTTTTTAAATCTATTTTTGCTTTAAACCTTTAAACTCTCCAACTTATTCTAAGATGTCAAAGAGTCCTGCAAGTGATTAATACTACAAGGGTATTAAAATTTGAGATTATTCATAAGAAACATTCAATAATAAAAAAAATTTGGGCTTTGAGCTTAAAACTTCAGGAATTTTTTAAATATTGCCTACAAAAAACTCTTATGAATAGATTGGAGGGTAAAGTTATTTTTTTAATCTAAATTTACCTCTTGTTTGTGTCATAATGAGTTAAATTCATAAATTAGCTCCATCACAGTCCCAGTTGTTAGTTAGTGATGTATATACTACATGATTCTGAAATTTAATTTTAATAACAAAAAATTTAAAAATCCAAGCTTCAATTAGTGAAAGGGAAGAGTCCTTTGTGACAGTTTTAGTTATGATTAGTATACAAATCTGTAGTTTAAATAACATTAATTCAGTTAGTTGTAAAAAACTTCATGCCCCATGCATTACAATAGTGATATTTTTTATTTACTAAAACGACCTTGCAAGTCTAAACCCCCTAAATATATAGTTTTGATTATTAAGTGACTAATTCCATTATTTAATTCAATTAGTTCCTTTCATTAATAATCGGAGTGAGTCCCCATGTTAATTTCCAATAGAGGCGCTTGTATTTATTTTTCCCCTCAACTAATTGGAAATGCCTATTTAACAAATGCATACTTAATACAAAGGTGCTAATTCAAACAATAGGGAATGAAAAAAGAAAAGGATTCCAAAAATAAGTAGTTGAAGAATAGTTGAAATTTTTCAGCTAATAAAATTAACATAACTTACATTATAAATTAACTATTTACATAAAATAAAAATAAGTATTCCCTGCCTCAAATTTTAATTTAAACCCTCTTTCTATTATATGTTAAATCTTGCTGAAGGTTAGATCTTACTTTCAAGATGGCAGCACGAGCTTGAGCGTTTTTTCTCTTTTCAATATTGGCCAATCCGTGTCAGGTCCATAGTCCATATATGGGATATAACTCCGCCTTCTACAATATCGACCTATCCGTGTTAGGTCCATAGTCCATATATGGGCATGTAACTCCGCCTACTGCGTTTCTTTTTTTAGGTGGGAAAACATACCGCGCTTCACCGGTCATTCGTTCTACTCTCCATGCCGCGCAAACGGACGACGTCACGGCATAGGGAAGAGCGAGACGAACGTACTCGGTTCGTCGTACTTTTTAAGAAGAATCTTAATTAGTACCAGTGGCGTAGCCAGAAATTATTTTTGGGGGGTGCAATGCTTAAAAAATATATTTCAGGAGGGGCCCTAAATTGTTTTCCCCCCTACAAGCCATATTATTACGTCCACAATCTAACTTTTTATACATTATTTGTTAAAATGTACTTAAAGAACTTTCACTGAAAGAAAAAAAGTTGTTAGTGACTTTGTTACAAATTCTCCAAAGGAAATTCTAGGGGTCCGCCCCCATAAAATTTTTGAAAATGTGACTCTAAAAACTGGTTTTTAACTAGTTTTGTGTATGTGTGGTGCATCTAGTCAAAAAAATTTTATTCATATTTTTATATAGATAGGATTTGCATTTGGGTGAACTTAATATAGAAAAAAAGTTGAAAATAATAGGGTTCCAAATGGGAAAGGGGATATAGGGGTCCTCCATCAGAAATAATGTTTGGAAATTTGACCCTAAAAACAGAATTTGTAATGTTTTGGAATTTAGTATATTTTTGGACTCATATTTTTAAGTAGATTAGAATTTTGATGAACATTCTATAAAAAGATTTTGAATAATGAAATTCCAATCAGAAAGGGGGGATTGGGAATCCTCTGGAAATTTGTCCTTAAAAAACAGGGTTTTAGGTTGTTTTGGTACACCAAGTCCGGATTTCGGTGGGGGGTAGGGCTCCCTCCCCCCCTTATATACGCCACTGGCATGATGTGATAAAACACACTCCAACAGAAACTGATGTTTCAAGTGATTAAAGTTTGAATTCCTTTGGGTGTTACTACCTATAATTACTACCTTAACACAACCTATAATTAGAACTTGTAAAAGTGGTAACAGATTTACATATTCAACTAGTAGTCCAGTAAATCTACTGAAAAAAAAGGTCAAACCGGTCAAAAATTGTAACATTTAGTTTTTCAACGGTTTTCGATTGGGAATGACCTAAATAATAACATACTAAAAATCGGACAAAATCGGTCCATGGCAAGTTTAATTTTTTTTGAATTTTTAAAAAATGGCCGAAAAAAAATTTCAAAAAATCAAATAATAGAGATCGAGACTTGTGATACATGTTTATAGGCTATCTTTCAGTGCTGAATACGAATATTCCATTTAAATTTAAAAAAAATTAAAATTTCTATTTTTAAAATTAATTTGAAAATTTCGATAATCGAAAAAATTAAAACACCCCTAAAAACCACAAAAAAAACTAAAAAAGAAATATTTTCAATGGTTTTCACTCAGAAATAACCAAAGTAACAACATATTAAAATTTGATAAAAATCGGACGATAAAAATTTAATTTATTTAAGATTTTCAATTTTTTTTACCTCAAAAATCGACCTTTTTTAAAATTCCTGTCAAAAACGTTTGAGGCATTTGCCAAGGTTATTTTTCCATGGAAATTGTAGTCATATAGCTATATAAACGAAAAAACTCAAAATTGATGGTTAAATCATTAATTAATTAATTAAATTAATAAAATGAACATTAAAAATAGGTGGAAATATTTTCAATCAAGATTAAACAGTTAATATTTCAACAATTTTCAGTATCAAATAATTTAAAAATTAATTAAATTTATAAAAGATAACAAATCTTAAAAAAATTTAAATTTTAAAAAATTTTTTAAATTTTAAAAAAAAATTTAAAATTTAAATTTTGCTTTATAGACTTGTGATACATGTTTATAGGCTATCTTTTAATGGTGATGTCGAAAAACAAACCAATTTTGGGGTAAAAGTTTAAAAAAGTGTGAAAAAATTTAAAAACAAACAAACTTAATAAAATATGAACTCAAAACAAAACCTCAGACAAATTACTGCATATTTCATTTTTGAAAATATTTTTGATAACATTTATTCAAAGAAGCTCCTAGAATGTTTTTTTCCAAAAAAAATAAATTTAAAAAATTAAATTTTAAAATTTTTGTTAAAAAAATTTTTAAAATTTTAACAATAGGCTTGTGATACATGTTTAAAGGCTAACTTTTAGTGCTAGTGTTGAATATCAGGTCAATTTTGTTGTAGAACTTGAAAATTTTATAGCTGGATTCATTCACTAGTAATGTGCAGTTCAATTTGGATAATTCATTGGTGAACCAAATGAGAAATAAGACCACCAAAAGCATTAATCTTTAAAAAAAATTTGAGGCCAGAGTGCCAAAGGGGGGGTCTGGGGGTCCTCCCCCGGAAAGTTTTCGAAAATTTGACTCTAAAAAACTAGTTTTTAACTGTTGTTTCTGTACACCATTTTGCATATATATTTTTGTATAGGATTTTAATTTATGTTGACTAAAAAACGCCTATTCCTACTTTAGGACATTTTTTAAAAAGAGGATTCTTAAAAAGAAGGTTTACAGTTTTATGAATTTATTCATTAAATTCCAAGAAATTTAAAACTATTTGAGAGTCGCTCTAAAACAATAAGAGATGCGCGTTAGGCGTTAGCCATGAGCTATTGCAGTGCTGAGATTGGAAAAATATATTTGGGGGGGGGACGCACCTTTATACAGTGTAGATGGTTGATACAGGACAAATTATTATTACTTCAAAATCGGTTGCGTATATAGAAATTTATTTCGGGAGAGAGGGCCCAAAAAATTATTTTTACCCCCTCCCAAGAAAATTTATTACCCCCTATGTACCTTTTTAAATATTTTTTGTAAAATTTTCACTTTCAAGAAATAACATATTTTGGGAGTAATTTTGTTCCTAATACCGAAGGGGGGTCTGCTCCTCCAGAAAATTTTTGAATATTTTGACTCTTAAAAACTGGTTTTTAAACAGTTTTGGTACTCAAAATTCGTTCGAATTTCCAAACAGAAAAAGGGATTTGGGGGGTCATTCATTTTCAGAACATTTTTAGAGAATATTTCACTTTAGAACATTTCTGGAAATTTGACCCTAGCTAGAACCTGTATTTCTACTTTGTTTAAGCAAAACCTAGCCCTAATTTTGAACACATAATTTTAAGTATAGGATTAAGATTTTGTTGAACCTATTATAAAAAGATTATAACAAAACTCCAATTAGAAAGGGGGTTTGGGTACACATTATTTTAGGAAGGTTTAAGCAAATTTCAAGGCTTCATATTGCTTAAATTAAGGAACATGGTACAGGCATTATATAAATTTTCTGCAACATAGTTTTAAATATAACAAATTAATATTCTTTTCCATTTAAAATATGCTTACAATTTCTGTATAACCATGGTTGCCATCTGGCTGTTAGTTTTTTGTATACTTTATTTATTATTTGACGCTAAGTTTGACACAAAGGTGTCCTATAAAACTGACGCTTGAAAAAAATGGCTAAATGGTCAAAGATCGATGATTTTTCGTAAATTTCTCTGGAACCAAGCAAGTTATAGAGCTTAGATTTTACAAAATTCGTATTTACGGGATCGATTCGCTTCAGGTAAGTGTTGCTGCACTATCTGGAGCGTCCTGTAAAAGGAGGTACTGGCGTACGGGCCCGGGAGCGTTTTGGCGGGAAAAAAGTAGGAATTTTAGTTTTGACCCACCCTCTAATGCGATACATGGTTCGATTCCATATAGTTATAGGGTGCACAAATACCGAAATTTCAGAAGCCTGGAGCAAAAGGTCCGATTGTAATCCGGGAAAACGGAGTTTTGGGAATATCGGTTTTTCAGAAAGGTTTTTTCGTAAATTTCTATGAAAACAAGCAAGATAGAGCTTAGATTTTACAAGATTCGAATTTTTGGGACCAAATAACTCCAGAAAATGGTTACTGCACTATTCGGGGTGCCCTGGTAAAGGAGTCAATGGTCCGGGAGCGTTTTGGCGGGAGAAAGTAGGAATTTTAATTTTAATCCACCCCCTAATGCGATGCATAGTTCGATTCCTTAGGTTTAGGGTGCCGATATACCAAAATTTCAAATGACTGGAGCAAGCAGTTCGGATGTAATCCGGCAAAAACGGAGTTTTTGGAATAGTGTTTTTTTCAAGAAAACTCCCGAAATAATTATTCCACACCTTAATAATTTGCATATTCGTAATCTGTGAAAAATTCCCGATTTACCCATGTACGGCACTTGGGGTAGGGTCGAATTTTTTCCGAAACTCTACTAACACGACTTCTCCCAAAAAATGGAGTATGTGGCATTAACAACAAGTAGCCTTAGTCTTGTTCTAAAAATCCTGGATGACGTAAAAATCACAGTGGGAACCCGTAATTCTGGAAAAACTTTGCCACAACAATTATAGTTACTATGAAAAATTAAAAAAAAATATGTTATTAATATTTTCGGGTTTATAAGCTTTCTTTGGACTTGTGTTTTTCCCCGTCAAAATCTGAACTTTCTTAAAGTCACATTACTGACTCAATTACCTACCGATTTATACCAAAATCGAATATGAAGTATATGATAGGGTATATATTAAGATTTTAAGGTCGAAAACTCGATATCGTTTTTTGATTTTTGTAAAAATCGCGACTTTAGTGCGACTTACGTTCGGGTCCAGGAGCTCTAATTTTGGTAGCAAATTCACGAAATTCCAGATTCTGAGAGCTTATGGGAATGTAATGAAAGGACAAAGGTTGCCGGCCCAATGAAAATTGGTTCGATTGGTTTTTTAGCGATTCTTTACTGTAGTACAGAATCACACTTTGGAAAAAGGACCCATCCACGCAATTCCTAGTTCCCGGTCTAGAAAATTCGATATATTGCTCTTTTAATTCATATAATTATATCCCTTGCTATTCCAACTAAATAAAATTATATCTTAAGAAAAACATAATGCATAATTTTGCTCCTTTAAAATAAAATAATTCATCATTTGTCAATATTGTATCTTCGATAGTAAGTCATATTACTGACGAAAACCGGCCAATATCCAGTATCTATTGTACGACAACACCGGTCAATATTATGTCTACGACATTGGTACTTATCTTGTTTTTCTGACATCGGTCCGCCGGTATGATCACACCAACATTGAATTTACGATATTGCCCAGTATTTATCAAAATCCTTTCTTCGACATTATTTTCGTTTTTTATCATAGAGTAAAAAGATTATTTTCATTTTTTAACTCATTTGTTACTTATAACATGTAATTAAAATTGGTTGTAAGGTGTTCTTAATTACGTTAAATTACGCATTGCCAATAAATACTGTCCAATATTCAATGAGATTACAAATAACAATTAATTACAAATTAATGAGATTACAAATAACGAACTGACCCACCTTTTCACAAAATGTCACCCCCAGTGGTCCCCTTGTCAAGTCACGGGGGAAACGAAAACAGGAAAGGGGATATACATCAATTTGAAACTGCAATTGGACACTCCATTTTTAGCATTTCTCACCAAGCCCCAAGCATCTCCCCCGTCCGAAGATATGGTGACAAATCAGAAACAGAAGGGGGTTTTAACTATTTTGGAAATTTTCTCGGGATGAGCATGGCCCCCCCTTTGCCTTGTTTTTATTCTTGTCAGACATCGCATGAAATTACAATGAAATTTTTTAAAATTTTAGCTCTGAAAAAGGGGTTTTTTAACTATTTTTGAAATTTTCTCGGGGGGGGCCCCCTCCCTGGATCCGCCACTGGTTTGGGGGTCCTTCCCCAGAAAATTTCTAGAAATTTGTCACTTAAATACAGGGTTTTAGCTTGCTTTGAAACCGGATTTCTGGAGGGGGGCCCCCCATAAATACACCAGTGGCTCTTCCACCAGTTTCTTTATTGTCTTTTATTATGCTATTATTTTAACTTAAAAGATGCATCCTCCTTTTTAAAAAAGAAAAGCTTAATTTATATTCCATCTTTGGTAATGAAATTAAAATATTAAGTAAGGTAAATAAAATAATCTAGAACAAACAATCAAAAACTATTTTAAAAGAGGATTTAGTATGGAAAGCTTTTTTCTGCCAAAATTAGAAAATTAGGCCATGCTATACCAAGGTCTTAGACATTTTTACAGCTCATTACTAAAATAATCAATTAAACTCCAGCCTTTCAATGATTCATATTTTTAATATCTATAATCAGATTTCTCTAAGTAACTCTTTTTGAGAATTAGAGGTATTAAGCTTCAAAATTGCTTTAATAATCAATAGTAATTTTTTAAAAGTGTCTTCATGAATTCATATTATTTGATGCCCCATAAAATACTTTAAAACCTCACATAACAGTGTTCAAAGAAAGTTTTTATTCCATTCTGCACTAATTTTGAAGTTAAACTTACAATAATTACTGAAATAGTGTTTGAAAAATATCATTTAATATTAAAAATATTAGAAAAATAATTTAATGATAAGTACCTCAAGGGGGCTATATGTCTTTTACTGTTATTTCACTTATTCATTAAATTCCTCTCAAATGAGATTTTTGTAAGATAGGCCTTTTAATGTACAAGATCATATTTATGGAATCTTGGAAAATTGTAATTTTAGTCACCAACCAAGCAAAATTAACTACCCACTTACTTCAAACTAAAAGTAATTTTATTAGATTGAACTATTTTTCTTTTTATTTCTTAGAAAAACAAGTGCTTGACAACTTAAAATCAATAAAGTACTATACAATGCCTTTCCTTTGAAAAAAAATAACTATTTATTTAAAGTACTTTTCTTTACATTCATTTTTTCTGAAATCTTCTTTAAGAACTCTAGCCCCTCTCTTTCACTGATTTTTATTTTTAATACTGCAATCATATTTCTCAAAGAAACTCTTTTTGAGAACCACTGGAGGTAGAGCTAGCTTTAAAATCGCTTTACTAATATATTAATAGTAATTTAAAGCTTCAAAATCACTTAACTAATTTTTTAAAGTATTCTTATGAAGTATTCTCTTGATGTTTAAATTACTTTAAAACCTTGTAAAACAGTTCAAAGAATAAGTGCAGTTTTTAGTCCATTGTGCACTAATTTTGAAGTTTAACTTACAATAACTACTAAAATTTACTAAGGATTCACATAAGAAACAATTGGTCCAAAATGCTTACATACTTAAAATGTTTTTAAAATATAATTTCATAAAAACATTAAAAAATTTAATAAGTGAATCAAGGTGCTCCATGTCCCTTTACTTTTATTTTAGTTACAACTAATTAAATTTCTCTCAAATAAGATTTTTTGTAAGAAAGGCTAATAAGCTGACATTTCTGGAATCTGAAAAATTGCAATTTTAGTATTTTATTCACCAACCAAGAAAAATAAACTACCCCCACTCACTTCAAACTAAAAGTAATTTTATTTCTAAGAAAAACAAGTGCTTAATATGACTTAAAATCAATTAAGTTCTGAATAATGCTTTTCCTTTGAAAAAAAAACATATCTATTAAATGTACTTTTCTTTATATTCAAATGTATACTTTATTATAAATTTTTGTTTGTTTTATCAAGTGTCTTAGAATGTATGTTCATAAAATTTCTGAAATCAGAATAATAAACAACAGTGAAATCTTACATTATGGTAAAATAAATATTTTATTAAATCAAAATAACATAAAACAAAGAATTAAAAAATCATATCAGTGTCTCCTCCTAGGGGATAATGACATGTTAAAGTGAAAGATATAATAGACATTGAATTAATGAAGTAAAGTTGAGAGAAAAAAAGGAACTCTAAACACATTAAGTTAAATTTAAGACAGATATATACATGACAGCAAAGAAAAAAAGAATAGAAATTCAATTATAAGTACAATACATTAATTCCAATAAATGTACCTAAGGGAATAATATAAAATTACTCACATGGTAAAAAGTCCTTTTTTGGAACTTGTCTTTTTATCCAACTGGGAAGAGTTTGAAATTGATGCTGATTAACAGCACCCAAATTCAAACCCCACCCGGCTATCCGGATTTTAATTTTCTTTTGATTGAAGGTTTAGAGGCTCAGCTTTAACAGTTTCCCTATTTTTTATTACCATACTTGCTCCATTCTTAACTAGTCTTTTGACTGGAAAGCAAATTTATATTAAACAGAAAATAAGAAATCATGCAATGCCCTAATTGTAAATTGAATACATTTGATTCATAACAATTTATTTACTGGGCACAGGATAAATAAAAATTGTTATGATCAAAAATATTATTGTAATTGATTTAATTGCAACTAACATGGAATTATAAGAAATTAAATTTATAACTTCAATTATAATTGTCATTACTGAGAACAACAAGCCCAACCTTTAATTGCAATTAAATAAATTATTTATCAACTACAGAGAGCATGAATGTGATTAATATAAATAACAAACTTTATTTTATTGTAACAAAAATGGTGTTTCCCATTTTAAAATCTAACCTCCTAGCAAAAAGAAAACAAACTATTAAGACAGTAATCAAATATTTTATTTTTAAAATCTGAGCAAAAATCACTCCTTAAGGGTATTATAAATAAGTTCCCTAAAATCTTTAACATCAAAATAAGACTCATAGGAAAGTTTCATTACTTTTTGATAGATAAAAAAACATACATATACACCACAGTTGAAGCTGTCGAGTTGTTCAATGCGAGAAGGACAATCAACCTTCCAAATTAGAGGATCATATATACCATTTAACACAGTAATCCAACAGTTCAAAAAATCCTTTAAATCCCCCTTAATAGAGTTTTCTCCCTCATAACAGTTAAGGGAATCCAAAACTTCAATTTTCCCTTCATTTTTACTACAAATAAGAACTATCCAATGTCCCCCAACATTTACAGGTATAAAAATGACTTCGTGTTCTGGTTTTATCATGGTTTTTATCTGGTTTAACACTCTATCTCGGACTATTTTTTTTCTAAAGATATCAAATGATAAGGTGGTTGATATTGATACATAAGATTTATTTGTTTTAATTAATTTTATTATAAAAGCATCAATAATACTGTCATACAGCCAACCTTTTTTAAATGCTGAGGAGGCTGACTTAAGAATTTTTTCCTTCTTAGGTGAAATTTCTAGATCTAAAGACTTTAACATGTAAGTTGTTAGTTTGATACCATCAACAATTATCTCACATGAATTAACGTTGTTTTTATGTACATCATTGAATTTTGAAAAATTACACCTTCTGACCAATGAAGAATTATTAACAAGAGTATCACAAATAGACTGTCTAAATTCATTGGTATTAAATTTAATATTAACATTACCTTCTTTGTAAATTAACTGATGAACATAATAACATACAAAGACCCCACAACTAATGTTATCTTTTTGTAATACGTGCTCTGGTGAGCTTGTAGTCCAAATATTTTTGTCTGTGATGTTAAGGAAATCCATTATTTTATTAACTATATTTGAATAGCTTGAAGGCAAGATGTTTGATAGGGGATCATATACATTAATATTTTTATCAAATTGGTTGACCAGGATTAGAATCCAATGGTTGTCATTAAGACAAAGAGGAAAAATAATTGATTTTACACGTGGACTTATTGGATTACTTGTTGGAATATCATTAACAATTAAATGTGTTAGACTGGAATCTACAAATGAAAATTCAAGGTTATCTTCAATTAAAATATGAATGTATGAATCAATAACAACATCATATAACCACCCTTTGACAAAATTTGTATCTTTAGATTTAAGAAATTTTTCCTCATCCATGCTTAATTTAATATCTAAAGATTTAAATGAAACTTCGTCAATTTTATAAATTCCTACACATTTTGGGAATGCAGGTACTAATTCGCTCCAATCATTATAATTTTCTATCTTAAAACTCTCATCTAAGGGTGTCAATATTGAACGGGGAAATTGTAAGGGTGCCAATTTCGATCTGGGACCATATATAGTAACCATATAGTCACCATCATCTACTAAGTTAATTTTATACTTTTCATTCAAAATTCTCCAGTAGTCAGGTTTTTTTAGTGGGGGAACAGTGATACGACTATCTAATTTATTATTTAATGGTTCACTAGTGTTTTTAGGAGAGAGTTTAGATATTTTTAGTGGGGAAGCAGTGATATCACTATCTAGTTTTTCAAGTTTCAAATTATTTAATGGTTCACTAGTGTTTTTAGGAGAGAGTTTAGATATTTTTAGTGGGGAAGCAGTGATATCACTATCTAGTTTTTCAAGTTTCAAATTATTTAATGGTTCACTAGTGTTTTTAGGAGAGAGTTTAGATATTTTTAGTGGGGAAGCAGTGATATCACTATCTAGTTTTTCAAGTTTCAAATTATTTAATGGTTCACTAGTGTTTTTAGGAGAGAGTTTAGATATTTTTAGTGGGGAAGCAGTGATACGACTATCTAGTTTTTCAAATTTCGAATCATTAATGTTTAATGGCTCACTAGTTTGTCTAGGAAAGATTTTAGGTCGTTTTAGGGGGGGAGCAGGGATATCACTTAAACCAACCCTTTTACGCCTTTTTGAATAATTTGTACCATGCTCTTGATGATCTAACTTCTGGTTTGGAAAAACTTTTTCTCGGGGGATATCATCTACATCAACACTGGCACTACAACTGGCAACCCCTTGACATACACTATATAAAGAATTAAGTGTGGTGTATATTCTGTCTAGCATAACATCAGATACTTTAGGATCCTCAACAATTTTTGATAAAGCATTACACAGTTCTTTAACACTATCTAACTTATTGGTTTTTGGGGGAAAAAGGTTCTTTTTAAAGGGGACAATAGACTGCTCTTCCAAATCACTTTTTTTTGGGGGGGTTCCAAAATTATTTAAATCCTCTTGGGTTGTCAGGTTTCGTGTTGAAAAGGAATGAATTTTATGAATGTGTTTGCAAAGGCGAGAGCCATCAGGACAATTACAAATATATAAATGAGAACATAAATCTGGGCAACTTCTATTGATACATCTATCAAAGCAATTGTCAGGAAAAGGGCATTTTAAATTTGTTCGCTCAACCTGGTACCTAAGATTTTTCCTACTCTGAGACTTTACTAACCAATCATGTTGAGTAAGTATGTCTATGTCTTCATCCAGAATTTTAACACCTTTACTGTGCTTTAACTTTAAACTTTTATTGTTTTTACTTTCGGGAACTTTATAACAAATTTTAGCCCTTCTTTTAAATAAGTTATCTTTTTCAATGTCTAGAAGTACTTTAACTAGAGTGTCCAATCGTCTATTAAATTTACGATTCATGTATACAGTTTTCAATTGATTATGAAATGATTCACAGTAGTTATTAGTGTCTATTCCCCCATGATAATATCTACGATAAGATGTAGCCCACATGTCACAGCGATTGGAGTAAGTTTTTTTAAAATATCGAATAAAACTGCTACAACCAGAAGAGTTCAGGAAATCCTCATGAAGTTTTAAAAATTTTGATAGCTCTTTCTCTTTTAATAGGTTTTTTAATTTTTTCTTTATCTCTTTACGAACTAATTTATCTGATATTAAGAGACATATATTTTTAGTCCATGCTCTGAACACGTGCCATTGGCACAATAAATGATTAACTTTGGAGCCAAATACTGAGCGAAAAGCGGTAATTGTTGTATGGTCGTCATCGGTCATTATGATGTTAAATTCTGGGAAGGATGATCTGTCCTTAAGGCTTTGAAAAAGACAAATCATGTACTCTAATTTAAGTGAGCTGCAAATGAAGTGGGCAACTGGATAGCCGCGACCAAACTCATCAGCAACGATTAGATTTATTAAGGGATACATCCATTCATTAGTCTTAAAGGTAGAATCGATGCACAAAACTAGGGGATTTTTTTCCCAAACAGTATGCTGTTCTTCTGTCTGTATCCCAAGAGCAAATGCGCCTGAACTTAAATTATCTAAAGAAGAAGGACCATACAAAGTAGGGGAACCTCGAGGTTTGAAAATCAAAACTGGATCATGGTGCCGGGCTTTTATTTTCATTTCCTCAACTAACGCGGAAGTTGAAACTACATCCTTTTCAGGTCTTTCTTTAAAAGCACGGTTATACGACTTTATTAAATTTATGTCAATATAGATCTCTTTAGAAGGATTAAAATCTCTGTGGTTTAGTTCCCCATAATCACCTCTCAAGAAACTTAGGATTTTCTTAGCTGGTATACCCATTAGTAATTGTTGCTTAATTATATTTCGAGTACTTTGATTTAGACGATAAAACCTACAGTTTTCAAATGACAAAGGGTGGTTATGGTTAGGATTATAAGAGACTGTAACCAAATCTTCCTCCTCACACACATTTATTTTTGCTTGACAATTAAGGGAGGGTGCAATTCCTTTTTGGTTCCTACGAGACGTCTTCTTATTTTTCTTACGCGGAGAAAACGAACCAAAAATACATTTGAAGTAATGAAATATTTTGGTTTTGTATGACTTAGAACCGGTCTTCTTAACAAATGATGAGAAAGTGGATTTTTCTTCTTTTTCTAACCATTGGTGGAAAGTTAGCATTGAATCAAAACTTAAGTTTTTATTTGAACCATGTTGATTAACTAAGTGCTCATTTAATTCATGAATAGTTTCAAATTTAATACTACATTTTAAAGGGCAATAATGACTTTTAACAGATAAGATAGGGTCATTACAAACATCATTCTTTACAGTTGAAATTTGTTTTAAATTATCACTAACTGTCAGATTAGGAACTACACTATCACTTTTTACTGAAATTCGCTCTATGAAGGATACACATGTCTTTTTATGTTGCGAGAATGTTCTTTTACTCTTATAAAATTTTAGACAGGTAGAACATTTACGGGGATATTGTATTTTTTGCCCACACATAGGAACATGCCTGGCATAAGTTTTTATAGTCTTGTAACAAGTTCCGCATCTTTTACAAGTTTTGGGGAATATTTCTAACTCATCCTCTCCCCCCCAGTTTTAAAACAATCATCTGACAAGAGATTAGAGGTTTTACAGGACACAAGTTGAAAAGTGAGGGCTTTGAGAAAATTAAAAACAAAACAAATAAATACTACCAAAACAGGAGTTATGTTACAAAATACAGGAAGTGAATGAGTGATTAAATCAGTGGTAGAAGTGGCAGAAGAACAAACTGAATCAGGCAAAGAGGAAGATTTAGGAAAAGTAGGTTTAGAAGAAGCAACAGGTTTGGGAAGCGAAGGTTTAGGGAGAGGTTTAGAAGAAACAACAGGTTTGGGAAGAGAAGGTTTAGGAGAAGCGACAGGTTTGGGAAGAGGAGATTTAGATGAAACGAAAGGTTTGGAAGAAGCAAAGGGTTTGGGAAGAGAAGGTATAGAAGAAGCAACAGGTTTGGGAAGAGAAGGTTTAGGAGAAGCAACAGGTTTGGGAAGCGAAGGTTTACGGAGAGGTTTAGAAGAAACAACAGGTTTGGGAAGAGAAGGTTTAGGAGAAGCAACAGGTTTGGGAAGAGAAGGTTTACGGAGAGGTTTAGAAGAAGCAACAGGTTTGGGAAGAGAAGGTTTAGGAGAAACAACAGGTTTGGGAAGAGAAGGTTTAGGAGAAGCAACAGGTTTGGGAAGAGAAGGTTTAGAAGAAGCAACAGGTTTGGGAAGCGAAGGTTTACGGAGAGGTTTAGAAGAAACAACAGGTTTGGGAAGAGAAGGTTTAGAAGAAGCAACAGGTTTAGGAAGCGAAGGTTTACGGAGAGGTTTAGAAGAAACAACAGGTTTGGGAAGAGAAGGTTTAGGAGAAGCAACAGGTTTGGGAAGAGACGGTTTAGGGACAGGTTTTGAAGAAGCAACAGGTTTGGGAAGAGATTTAGATGAAACGAAAGGTTTGGGAAGAGGTTTAGAAGAAGCGAAGGGTTTGGGAAGAGAAGCAAAAGGTTTGGGAAGAGGTTTGGAAGAAGCGAAGGGTTTGGGAAGAGAAGCAAAAGGTTCAGGAAGAGAAGGTTTAGAGAGAGATAAAGATGAAGCAAAAGGTTTGGGAAGAGAAGATTTACAGAGAGAAGGTACAGAACCAGAAGTAGGCAAGGGAGAAAGTTTAGATTTAGAAACAGAAGGTTTGAGGAAAGACTTGCGAACAGAAACAGAATACAGTTCAGAAGGTTTGGAAAAAGAAACTGAGTTAGATGGATTAGAAGGAAGAGGAGGAAAGTCTGTGTCATAAGAGTTACTGAGAGTATAAGTATTAGAGACAGGATAAGACTTAGGTTTAGGAAAAGCAACAGTAGAAACAGTAGGCATAGTAAAAGGTTTAGAAGGTAAAGGATTAGGAACATGAAGAGGTTTGAGCAAAGATTTAGAAACACAATCAGAATAAAGATCAGAAAGGTTTGATACAGAAAATGAATTTTGCAGGTCAGAAGACGAGAAAGGCAGAGGAGGAAAGTCTAGTTCATTAGTCAAAGAGGTACAAGAAAGGGACACTTGAGAAGAGGAAAGATTACTCGCCTTGAAGGAAGTCTCCTCCTCGTCTATCATCAGTTGTTTCAACGCTCTAGCAAACGTCTGGGCAAGGTGACCATTCCCTTCACGGTTTAGGTGTAAGCCATCACGTCCCCAGAGGCCCTCCCAAGAACCAAGAGACTTTAAAAAAGAGGTCCCATGAGACATGCAAGAAGCCTCCAGTTCAGTGTTTACCAGTTGTATCTTTTGGTTTAGACGAGACACGTAGGGCATCTGGGCATTAAGCGTTGATGGCTCGAAGTGGTTGAGGCCACGAGGTAGAACTCCCGATATCAGCACCTTAGAAGATGGATGATGGCTGGCGAGAACCTGAAAGAGCCCAGAAAATTCCTCTCGAATTTCCGAAATGGAACTCGAGAGGTTATTAGTCCCTACATGAACTAATATCCAGTCATAATTACCTGATTCCCTCTTCAATCTCCTCGTCAGGTCCCCGATCTTAGCTCCTGAAAGGGAACGCAGAACATAATCATCCAATTCCGTGGTTGGTAAATAATCATTGAGATATTTAACCATGGAATCGCCGATTATGAGAACCTGCATTTTATTAGCTCAACTAATTTAATAACTTAGATAATTTTAGATAACTTAATTTACTTAAACTTGGAAACAAAACAATAATGAAAAACTAAGAACCAAAACTAAGTGTTGGGAAAATATTGATAAGAAATTAAAAATTACACAGAAATATTCTTAAAAGGATTGAAATTACAAAAAATGTAAATTAAAATATAATATTATTATAATGAACCTTAAAAAATAATGCACAAAAGGAACGATAATTTTGATTACCACAAGTCGCAACGGTGAATCAAAACTAAATCAAATCAAAACATTTGGCGAGATTGTCTCGTTTCCTTCCGCCAAAGTTTTTGAGCAAAAAAGAGTTCCCACAAAACAAACAGCAAAATAAAGAAAAAAAAACAAGACCAAATGTCTAAAAAATAACATAGATAGTCACGTGACACAAATCGACCAATGGGTGTCAGGTCCATATTTTCCTCCATTGTAAAAAATCCGAAAAAATCTGTTTCGCTCTTATTAAAAAGCATGTGTGCAGCATGCAGCACGCATGCGTCACTAAAAATATAAATTTATTTACCTGAATTCCCATTTTCAGACATTTTAATAGCAAAACAATCTTGCGATGGAACTGTTTTTATTTTAAGCATTACTGATTTATTTTCTAGGATTATTTGAATTGATAAAAAAAAAGAATAAAATCAGTTTAATCAAACGATATGGTCATTATGAAAAAGTTATTGAAAATGCATAGGATTATTCTAGTTCTTGGAAACATGAGTCAAAATGCTTACAAGAATCTCATTTTTAATTTTTTTACTTGTAGTACCAGATCTCAAAATTTAAGCCACAGTTTATAATGAGTTAAAAGTAACAGTTTAATTGGAGTTTAGTTGGGAGTGTAGAAAAAATCATTATATCGAGGCTCGATTGCTACAGCCATTCTGAAATACATCATACAAAGTTGATATATTGAGAAAAAACGAATTCTTGACCAGACGCATTTTTCTTTTCTCCTTGTTTCACTTCATTTAAAACGCTGGGACCTAGAACCAGGCCACAGAGTAAACCAGGCGACGTTAAAAAGTGTAAAACTAGAATATATAGAGAAGTAAGTTGGGGAACTTCCCACTCTTGGGGAAGATTATTAATTCAAAAACATAAGAAAAGTTCCGAGAAAACAGATGTTTGATTGAAAGCTTGGCATTGCGAATCAGTGAGCCGTCTGTTTTAAATGGTTTCTCATAATCAAAAGTGTTTCATAATATTGTTTTCATTGAGCCCTTTTAAAAATTGCTTAATATTTTTCTTTCTCCGCCAATTATTTTCACCATTTTTTTTATTTCGAAAATATTTTAAAGCTTGGTTACGCGACGCATTCTATTTTTACATAATGTTGTGTTTATCAACTTTGTTTATTAACATTTTTTATTAACATTTAATTATTATTATTTTAATCGTTTATTTTATTAATTATTTTATTAACATTAACATTTTCATTAACATAATTTCCATCGCGCCCCCTTTCATATGGTAACATTGTACACAGGGCAATAATATTTTTAACGCTAAATTTGCAACTGAATAATGCCTGTCACAGGAACCACTTCCGACTGTGAATGGAGGGTCCAGGGGGGCGGGAAAATTCAAAAATTTTAGTGTGATCAAAGCAATTCTAAGATTTTTTTATAATAAGACAAGTTTTCATCTCAATTTAAATCCAAATACTTGTACGAAGCGTAACGTAGTTAAACCTCCTAAATTCATATTTAAAAGAAAACAAAGAAAGTCCCTTTTTTTCAATTAATGAAATAGAGATTTTTTTGTATAGGGTCACTTGGGGTAAGTGGGACCCCTTTTTGGCCTAGTGCATTTTTGGAGCTGAATAGAAGAATTTTGAACGGGTTAAATTTGAACTTATTGACTAATTTCGTTAAAGGCACTATCCATAAACAAAAATGTATTAGTAGTTTCTAAAATAAAGCTTTACATTTTTCTTAATTGGTCTTTATTTAAAAAATGGGATGGGTGTCTCACTTACCCCAAGTGATGGGGTAAGTGGGACACCCCCTCTTCCTTTATATGGGAAGTGAGCAAAACTTAAAAGGAAGTAAGTGGGTCTTACTTGATAAATGTAAAGATTTAAAGATTTAAGTAAAGTAAAGATTTAAAAAAAAATATTTAGCATTGACTGTGTTCTATGAGTAGTTTGTTTCTATAAATTGAGTTTAAATTCTCAAATGGCTATTATTGCTATAATAATCGGATATTATGTTATCATAGAGATGATTAGGAATTGCAAGGGAAAATAAATTTAAAATTTTATAAGCGAAGTTACTAAACATTTTACGCTTATTTAACAAATAGACGAAAAAAATCCATAAAACTAGGATATTATATATAATAAGTTTTGTAGCAAAAACTGAAAATTTTCGAAAACATAACCTTAAAAATTAGAAAAAGGAAAAAAGTATTTTGGATAAATTTGAATGAATATGAGATACAGTTTTAATTTAAGAAAGACAAACAAAAACATCAATCTAACCTTAGGGCGTAGAGTTTTCTTGACTTTTTTTTTGAATTCCTAATATTCTTTAAATTAATGAAGCTTGCAGATTAATTTGCTGACTTTTAAAGACAAACTTATAAGAGATAAATAAATATTCCATTTCTTGAATGCGCGCGCGAAAACTCTATTTCTATAGTTAGGCTTCGTTTTTTAAGTAGTTGATTTACAGCAGGGAAAATATTCCAGTGGCTACTCAAAAGAAGGCGTCTATATTCCTTAAAAGTGCCTAAAATCCCCTTTTTTTTGCATAATAAAATCTAAAATTTTCCGGGAGAACCCACGGTTCGCCTATAACAAACGTATTAATTGAGGGGTGATATAAGGGGGAGGCGGCATAGGGTACCAAACGAATAAACCCTGATTTTAGGGTCAAATTTCCAAAAGCATTTTTGGGGAGCACCCCCAGACCCCCTTTAGGACTTGGAACTTTATAATAAACAACTTTTTTTTATGATGAGTTCGTCAAAATACAAAACTCCTAGCAAATAATAAATTCCTGAAAATATAATGTTTGAAATTCGGATTAGGTGTACCAAAACGAGTTGAAAACCTGCTTTTTAGACTTGAATTTCCAAAAATTTTCAGGGGGAGGTCCCAAACCAAACCCCCGTTACGGTTTTTCGAACACGATTATTTTTAAACTTTTTAATATTATAATCGTTTAGAAGATTCAATTTGATTTTCAAAATTTTTAGCCCTCAAAAACCAAATCCTGGTTCAACCACTACCTCAGAAATTTCGACGTCAGTTTTTCTATTTTTTTCTTTAAAAATTCTCTAGAAGCGGTGCTCCTCGGTTATCACCTCATAATGAATAGTGATGGGCAGGTATCGATAACAAATACTTAAGTACTCGATACCTATAGGTATCGAGTGTATTCGATACCCACAAAAGTATCGATACTTTATTGACATATTTCGTTTTAAATTTTTCAATGAAGTAATCTTTATAATACCTACTGTAGATCAAACGCAGCCTGTTTCCGTTTTCATTTTTGCAACGCTCAAACCCAAGTCGTTATCATCCGCGAGAGAAATTTGACGCGGGTAGGTTTTTCCCCCGCCAAATCCTTCGCCTCTATCCACCTCCAGGCCCGTAGCTACGGGGCTTTTTGATGGATCGCTTTCAGTTTTTTGAATATTAGTCTGATTATGGATAGGCTCTAAAAAAATTGTCCCTTCAGGTTCATGTCCCGACATTGAAAAAAAGTACTCGATACCTAAAAGTACTCGATACCTATAAGTATTCGATACCAAAGTATTCGATACCTATAAGTATTCGATACCAAAGTATTCGATACCTAAAATTATCAAACCTAATTCTATCATCAATTCGATACCTAAAATCACTAATAATGAAGTAAAAAACTCCTTTTAAAAATCAAATTTCCAAAAGTTTTCTGGGGGTGGACACTCTATGGGGTGGACCCCCAAAACCCCTTTTTTAATATGGAGCTCGAGCTACTCAAAACACTTAAAATTTGTGTTTTGATGGTCTCGGTACCACGGTACCTAATAAAAAATTATGTGGATGAGAACTTTCAATCGAAGAAATACTTGAGGAGCAAACAATCAAATCGTGTTTTCTCCAAAAAAAATAAAAAATTAGTTACTGCTATTTTCATGATCTCCACATTAAACTGCACAAAATAATGCTATTATCTTCAACTAAAACAAGTTTTAACCTATTCTAAAACTACTTATAAAATTGATGTTTCAATCCAAAAGTGTTTTCTCTAGAGCCTGTTTTCAGTCAAACAGTGATTTCTCCAGTCACAGTCAATCATAGCTGTTCTTACTCGTCACGTGACCCACTCATTGGTCAGCGTAAAGTTGGTGATGTTAAAATATTGGTGGGGACTTTTTGAATGATTGTTTTAAAAATTTACAGTGTCAGTGTATGTCAGAAATAAAAAGAATAGTTTTTGAGAAGAGTAGAGAAAGTGTCAAAGCTTCTTAAAAAGGGTGTTGCTGCCGTAAAAATATTAGTCTTACAATCTCTTTTTCTTAGTCATGCAATATAACTCGAAAAGAAAAAAAGATGTTGATAAGCTTTTGAAATTAATGTAGCAAAGTAGCAAAATCAACAAGAGCTCATTTGGTATAAAGAAATTATTACATATAATTTAACTGCAGGCAATGAGGTAACGCAGGAAGTATGTGATTGCTTGGATGAAGATATTGGATTAAAAATTTAGAGGTTCTCTACAATTTTCAGATCTATATTTCATGTCCTTGTTAACTTCATTTTATAGGGTGGGTTGGGGTAAAATGGGTCAATTTTAAGGTACTTTCACATTCCAAGTTTTATTTCATCAAAACTTTTACTTTTTAAGGATTTCTTTCAATTGGATATTCACATTACAATCCTTCAGAACATTTTCATCTAATTTCATCAAATATTTTTTAGTTATAAGTTGGTTAAACTTAGCATCAAAAGTAATGACCTATTTTACCCCAATGTGGGGTAAAATGGGTCTCCTTGCAAAAATATGTCAAAAATATATTTATTACTAAATATACATGAAATTAAGAAAAAAGGCAATCGGCTAAGCCGTTTTTATCTGAAAAAATTTGTTTTAAGTTGTACTTTTTGGAAATGGCAAACGTCTGAAGTTAATGACCATTGTTCCAAATGTAGCAATTAAAATACTTCATTTGGAGAAAAAACAAACTTGTTTGACAGCTCAATGTATATTTGAAGGAAATAAGTTAAAAACATTGTTTTTACTTAATACAGAAGGCCTCTTAACTATGACCCATTTTACCCCAAGTCCAAAATATCGTTATAAAAGATAAAATATTTTATATTTTTCTAAGCTGATTGGCTTGAAATGTCTCTCAGACTTTCTTTTATGAAAAACTATCACAAAAATCTGTTGTAATTTATTACAATATATAGTTATTTCGAAGTTGGTAAACCCTGTTTTTTCGATGACATAATTTACGGTTCAAATTAAATATTTTTTCAGTCCTCAAATTCATAAATCTTAATTTTTGACAGTTGAAAAAGGTTTCCAACAGATTAAAGAATATAATTTAAAAAATTAGTGAAAAAAATTCAATTTAAATTTGATTTATATCGAGTTAATTAAAACTGACCCATTTTACCCCATGACCCACTTTACCCCAACCCACCCTAATTGATATCTAAATATTTCTCTTATTCAATTACAAAATGATATAAAATAACATTTTAGTAAAATGTGTATTACCTTATTTTCATTCAAAAAGTGTTTTGTCCATGTCGGAAACATTCAAAGCATGTTTCCTCCTATGTGTTCGATCAAAACGTAATTTCTCCAAATTTCAAATGCATATTTTAATAATTAATTTTAAGTTTTTAGGTAAACTATGACTCCAAATCTTCTCAATTACTCGTTATAGAACTAAACAAACGATAATTAGGTTTTTAAATTAGTTATTTTTTAAGTTATTAGTTTTTTGTGTTTCCTGAAAATTTGTATTTGAAGGAGAAAGCATGGTTTGATTGTTTGCTCCTCACTTAATCTTGATTATTGCACTAATTACTAATAAATTATTAACTGTTAATTAACATTGACAAGAAATTAAAAGTAATGTGAAAATTTAACTTTATTTCACTAATTGTGGAAACTTTTTGATATCCAATTGTAAATTTTTCCCACTGGACCCCCCCAAGGAAAATCCTGGCTACCTGGCACGGACCGGTTGCGTAAGGCATTCTGGTCTGGGATATTTAGAAACGCCCTTGACCGGCGCAAGTTCAGAGGTGCGGATGATTGGCGAATTTTGGCTATTTGGCGGCACATTTAGAAGCCAAATGACTCTTTTAACATTAGTTAGGGTTACCATATTAGTCATGTTTACTGCTAATAACTTGGCGCATCCGCACCTCTGAACTTGCGCCGGCAATTCGTTGTTTTAATTAAAAATAGAGAACTCTCTCGACATAGAAAGATATTAGTTTCAGAAAGAGCTTGCTGAATCGCTACTTCTCATAAGCTCCGCCTACTGACAGATCAGTTTAGTCTGTGCTATAGCATGCCTATATTTTTTACTAAATTTTACAATTTATTTAGTAAGTTTCTAAAATACTGTTGGTTCTCTATGGTTGGTTCACATGATATGATGAAATACAGCTCTATAAAAAATATCAACAATGAAAAAAAAAAGGTTTTTTAAAACGTCAACATTAGTTTTCTTAACTGCAAGCTTAACTTCACCGTGATGGTCTTTTAAAAACAAAAATAATTTCCACGGGGTTCAACTTTTTAATTCTACTGTCAAAATTGTCTATAAATTTATTCACCAAAAAAAAATTAGGAAGATTTCTAAAAAAATTTTAAAAACAAACTATCCTCTTTGATTTAAAAAAATGGTGTTTTACTTCACATCTGAGGGTACGTATGTCAGATCGAACATGTCTACATTTATTTTGGTTTTCAAAATCTAATTTTTATATATTTGTATATTTCTTAACATTGTTTCATTTAGATTTGCAGTGGGTCGTCAGTCAGTTTTTGGTGGGTCGCGACAAGATTTTGAAATTGGAGAATCTGTTTTATGGAATATTTACAAACCTGGTTGTTAACTTTTGAAACTGATAAAATTTTTATATACGTAGTTAGAAAAATTTAAAAAGGAATCGGGAAAAAAATACCCTACCTGGTGTCAAACGCAAAAGACCAATTAAAGTAAAATAGATAGTATGTATGTCACTAATGTGCTGATAATGCAAAATTGATCAGTTATTGAAATAACATTTTCTAAACGGGGGCTCCCTACTGGGGGAAGCAATACAAATTTTGGTTCTTACGTATTAGGTCGTTGACCGTGCCGCTGAATTTGAAAACATTATCAAATCCCATTGACTGTTCTATAGCTGTATTACTAAATTTAACGGTCCACGGTATAATACTTAGGGGAGAGGAGGGAAGAATGGGACAGTGGGAGGAGTGGGACAGCTGAAATTATGGCAAAATAAATCAGTTTATTTTATTTCCAGTTTGGTCATTAGATGGCCTTCTTATAGCTTCTTGTTATTTCCTTCATTTAGTTTATCCAGCAACAAGTTTCTGTTTATAGTTATAAAAATTTGATTTTCCCACCTCCAAAGTAAATTTCCAGTCAATCTTTAGTTTTATTTCATTTCTCATGTAATTTGTAGAACAAACATTATATAATGCCATTGTAATCTAAAAGATATAATGTATGCTAATCTGCAATTTCATAAAGCCTAACACCAGCATAGTTTATGTGACAAGTTATATTTTAAAAGCAATGTGTGGAGGGAGGAATGGGACACTCTGAAGAGGGAGGAATGGGACATGCAAATCATCTGCAAAAATCAGCTTAAACTTAATTTGTCTGTTTAAATCTGCAAAATTGTAAACAAAATTTTAAAATATTAATTTCTGATAGCTATCTTTATCGCTTCAATTGAAATGCTTTTCTTTCTTGAAGTACTACATTGTAATTCAATTATTGATTCTTAACACCATGGGACAGAGTTCAAGTGTACTAAATATTTTTTAAAAATTATTCTATAATAGATATAAGATTGAAAGCTGTTTAACAATGTGGGCAAAGGTTAAAATAATAGTAGTTAAAATACTAGGCCCTTTCTCATTATGACATTTTACTAATTTTCTTTACTTTTCAAAAGTGTCCCACTCCTCCCATACTCATGTCCCACTCCTCCCACCCATGAGGGAGGAATGGGACAAAATTCTTGTAATTTGAATGATCAAAAGTGATAAAATTAAACAACATTTAAGAACTGTATATTTTTAAAAAATTAAGTTAAAACATGTAAGTTCATTATCCAACCATTTGCATCTATGAATAAGCAGGGGATAATGAATAAAAGAATATTTAGTGAAAATTGTCCCATTCCTCCCTCCTCTCCCACCTACTTAGCCGTCGACAGTAACGCTGAATTTTAAAATGTCACTGAAGTCACCAAGAAGTGGATTTACCGCCAAATATTAGGAGTCGGTGACGTCATAAGTCAATGAAGAGTTTTAAGTTATTGCTAGGTCCAGTTTCCTATAACAAGGCAATCAAATAAACAATGCTTTTTGTTTTATTTAAAATAACTAAATACACAACTTTATAAAATGGGATGAATAGAAAATAAGATCTACTAGAGAAACGATATTTTATTTAAATTTTAATGACAAAAAGAGTTTAGTCCACCATAATAATTATAATGTTTGATTACATTAATACTATTAATATTTGATTATTGCATTTTTCTGTGGCTTTGTATAGTTTAATTTTGAATTTGATTGTTTAATCAACTAAGTAAATTTGGTATTCCGATGTTGGCAACGTCTAGTGTTCTCTTTGGCGATGTTCAGATCAGAAGTGGATTAAACAGGCTTTGGCGATGTTTTAAAATTTAGCGGCACGTTCGACGGCTTAGTCCATATGTACCTACGTAAGTACCCAAATTTTAATAACATTCTTAGGAAAGGATGTTGTGATTACAATTTATCCCAAATTGCTAAAACGAGTTAAAACCCTACTTTTAATAGTAAAATTTCAAAAATCTCTCTGGGGGAGGACCCCCAGCCCCCCTTTTATTTAGGAGCTCATTGTTGTTCCCGCAATAAAACAATTGGATTCACTGAGGTTTAAATATTCTCTTTTAATTTTCTGAAAAATTAATAACCACTAACATATGCACATAATTTATTATTTGTGACATGTCCAAACCTCACCTGCACGAAGCTCAAGTCTTGCTAGGGGGATGGGAAAATTTACTGAATAATGAGGTGGGTTGCATTAGATTTTGTATGTAAAAAGTGGGTCGCGATGTTCAAAAGTTAGAGAACCCCTGGCTTAGATGCTTGGTACAGATTTGAAACAAAGGTTAATTTAAAAATCTGCGAGTACATGAGAGAAATCGCTGATGATGCCCGACACAGTTTTGCGTGAAACGTACGAATTTCTATATCCAAGACCATGACCGATATCTTGTACATCTTATACTTCCAGCTGTGAAAGCCTTTCTATTTTATTCAATTAAAAAATAGTTTGTGATAAAAAATTATTATTGCCTTATCATCATTCACCAGACCCTATTTTCTCCATTTTAGTTCCTTGCAAAGTTGTGCAAACTAAAATTTTCTTAAAACTTTACCTAGCAATACCCGTTTTCCTTAAGGGTTATAAATTTCCAAATTTAGCACCAAAATTTAAATGACATCTTTCTGCATTTTTATTTTTGCATATTGTTGTTGCTTGCCTTGATTAGAGCAATTTAGTCCAAATTTTTTATTTGAAATTGTGCTTGAATATGTATTGTGTACTTAGTTTCTCTTTATTTTTTTCCAGTTGTTCAGCCTCCAGCTTCAATCTACATGGGCCTGGACAAATATGAAAGTAGTTTAAGTTTATTTTTTTCTATTTCACTTTTTAGAATAACTGTTTATAATGTGTATGGTGACTTAAACCCTTTCAGCCCTAAGCTGCCTAAGAGTGCCATTAAATCCTATCTAAATTTGGGGTGCCCAGGTCTGAAAGGGTTAAAGGTCATGAACTCCATTTGGTGACTTAAATAAGTTGCTTATATTGAATTTGTTGAATGTCCCGTCACTAGACGCTGAAACGACTTTCTATCTTAATTTCATTAATCATTTGATACTTGGGGGAACAGTATCTAATAGGAGTGTAAGGGAGCAATAGAGGGTGAAGGGTCTGTATTGTTGTGTATCATTTGCCATGATTTGAACTGTATTTGGAATAATTGGCAAGATCTGTGTTTTGGTGATCATTAGAGTTTTGCCAACACATCCCATGAATCTATCTTATCAGGGATTAGCAATTTAAAGCTAATCCTGAACTGAATAATTTTGGTTTTAATTATTGCATGCAATTATCAGAGTTTGAAAAATTGTATCAAAACTTCTACTGAAGCAGAGACTCCAAGTACTACGGATTCTCCGAAGTTTGTACAGCCGTTGTTTGGATTAAGGAAATCATCAAAAAGAAAAAAAAATGCAGATTTAAGTGGATCTGGATAAAAAACAAGCACATGGAGGCTTATGACTGGGTCTGTTTAAAATCTTGAAAAATTAAAAGCTTTTTCTTTCTATAATCTACTCCCATTCTCGAAAGTTGTATGTAATACAACAATCCCTTTTCAGATCATATTGCATGGTAATCGAAATTCACAAAGTTTCGAACTCATCAAAAGTGGCATACAACCATCATCTGTGGAAAAAATGTGTGATATTTCCAAGACAAAAATTAAGCTACTTAAAAAAAAATTAGAAAACCTGACTAATGGGTAGGGGTTTTAGGACTTTTACAGATGAAGTGTTTCATTCTGGTACTAAGGAAAATTTCCATTGGAGGTTGGAGTCTCTGCTGAAATCCCATTTTTACCAGGTTTAGGGTCCGATTCTTATTGAATATAGATATTTTTTTGTTACTAATGAACTACAAATCTGAGTAAGTCATGGTAGCACATAACAGTTGGTATTATTGTACCAGGGTTTCCGTGCACCTGGAAAGTCCAGAATTAGAGTAATTTTTAAATGTTGTCATGGATTTTAAATTCCAAACTCGAAAATGACTAAAATATAATTTTTCTCGGACGGATCACGCAATCGCCTAACATCCGCATACTTGCCTGTATCGGCTCGCCAGTTACTAAAACGAGCAGGGTTGCTGATTTTTTTGATTTTTTTAAAAAAATCAAAAAAATCGGATTTATTTGATTTAAATCGGATTTTTTTGATTTAAATCAGATTTTTTTGATTTAAATGAATTACAGCTCTGAACTTCTCGAAACTGGTGAATAATTTACTGATATTGTAATTTTAATGTGATATATTAGTTAAGAATTACTTATAATATCCCAATTTTAATCTATTTATGCATTAATTAATTGAATTAATTAAGGGAAGCAGTCAGCTGCCATTTCATGGTGAGATGCCCAAATCCATCCTAAAATGGTGAATGAACAAACTATCGGTTACTAAAACTTTTATCCTTCTTTCTATAACTATTTTTTGCCCAATTGTGTAATCAATATTAGCTATAAAAGAAATTATAACGATGATTTCTAAAAAAATCTATGCTTCATTTTTGTGTAAAAATTTTAATTAATCTTTTAATTATAATAATTCAGTTAAATTAATATTACTAAAAGTATTATGTATTTATTTTTATAAAATAATAATTAGTCATAAAAATGTAATCAAATAAGCAACTTATTGACAGTCATGTACCCAGAGAATAGAGCTCTATTATCTGTAGTTATGTAAAAGAAAACAGTAGTTTGGAAAACATGACAAACTATAAAAGGAAGCTTTTTCAATAAAAATCATTCACATGCTTGTATTTTAAAAAGTTGATGTACCAGATAAATAAAATTTTAATTCTTGTTTTGTTTATACAACTAGGGAGCTACCGCCCCCTGCTCGCTATCGCTCGCCAACCCCCGTTAACTGCTGACGCTGATACTTAAGGATCTCTTTGCCATCCTCACAAAACACAGCTCACAGCACTTACTCATTTTATAAAACATTCTTAAAACAGGGGAACTACTTCTCTGGGGTACCTATTCTTTCAAAAAAGGGGAATATTCATTCAGCGGCGAAATTTTAACAGTTCCTTTATGGCAATATGAATTGGCGGATCGCCATTTAATTCCAAGAAAATTAGTAACAAAGCAGTGTAAAATTTCTTTTACCATTTCCCCAAGGTAATGTTTTTCTCACACAGATCCATTCAGAAGCACTGAAACATCTCCGGAATAAATTTTACTTTCTTAAAATTTGTAATGATTTTCATTGATTGTCTGTGAAAAATGTAGTAATTATCGTAAACATCACAAAAATTTAGAATTTCGTGTTCATGGGAACAAATAAACATCGAAATTGTGTCTGTTTTATAGCAATGACACAAATATTCTGACTATTCCCCAGCCATATCTAGTTTTGTGTTTTGGCATTATAAAAAAAGTTACCTTTTACTACCTTAAATAATATAACTTGCAAAAGGATATAAAAATAATTATTATTGTAATAAGTAAATGCAAAAGTTCAAAATTTCTGAAAGCGAGTTTATATTTTATTGTAAATATAGTAATGATTAGGTTGCCACAACGACAAAGATAAATATATAAATATGAATTAATTATTTAAAAATAAAAGATAAATTAATTATACATTAGTTTTAAATATAATTAAAATCGTTTGAACAGAAAAAATATAAATATTGTTAAAAAGAATCCAATATATATTTTTTAAATTAGTGTGATAAATAGAAAGATCGAAGGGCTTACTCGGAAATCCGGAAAGAATTCGGACATTTTGATACCATATATGTGTCATTTGGTTCAGTAATTAAAAAGCCTTTCTCTGGAAACCGTTCACCAAAAACTTTTTTTTAGAATAGAGAGATTATTGATTCTAAACCCTGCTACTTACCGCTTTTTGTCATAAATATTTTTGTTATTGGTAGTACATTTGTTATTAAAATTGCGGCAATTTTATGTAGAGTAACCTAAACCTATTTCCGAGTTACATATCCAGCAGAATTTTAAAAAAAATTGTAATGCAAATAACCTTGCAAAATATTTTAAAGCATACAGCTAATTTTTATCTAAATTTTGTCAGTTTAACATTTTTGATTTAAATCAATGATTTTTATTAAAAAAATCAAGTGATTTAAATCATGATTTAAATCGTGATTTAAATCAAGTTGATTTAAATCAAGCAACCCTGAAAACGAGTAAAAAACAGTCCTTTTATTCCACATTTCCTGTACTTTTATTGAGAAACATGCATTAAAGTACTGTTCATGACAAAAATTACATAATTTAATTACTTCTAAGTCATGGATTTGAAAAATTTCATTTTGGCAGATACCTTGTTGTACTCATAAAGTATAATTTCTCTTGCAGATGAAGACCTTTTGAAATATGCACTTCCAAGTCGGGATATTTGGTGGCACGTGCACAACCTAAGCTCGGCTCATGTGTACCTCCGACTTCCAAAGGTACTAAACCATAAAAGATAATTTTAAAATAATGAAAATACTGTATAGCTTCAATATCGTAAAAGTTTAAAATAGTGAGTTTTTAAGATAACAAAGTTACCCCCAAAACCCAATTTATTTATCTACCGTTAGCAAAATATATTCCTACTATTCTGATACTACTATTTATATACTTCTACTATTCTGATATTCCTACTACTTTTTTAAGAAGCAAAACGGAAGTTGAAAAAAAACCACAACAATCCTCGTATCTGATTTAAGTAATAGTGTAGCTGTGATAACTGCTTAACTTGAAAACATGCTAAAACTTTCTAGAGATTCCGGTGCAAAAACGTGTGTAGAGTTTTTTAAAGTTAATTTCATTCCAAAATCAGATGGAAAGCTGACAAAAAAACCACATGGAACAAATTATACTAAGCAATGAAGATAATGAAACAGCATATCATGTTTGCAAGGTAGCAGAAACTGGTGCTGTATTGTACAAAAAGTGAAAATGAAATGGAATAAGGCATGAAAATTCAGTTGTTTTGAAAAAAAAAACTTTATTGATCCTTAAATTGTTTGACAATTTTAAAAACTAAATGGTGTGAACGTTACACAATTTCTACACGTGTAGTTTAGAAAGATCTAATCAATTGAAAGCAAAAAATAAAAGATTCTGCGAAAAACCAAAAAGAAGAATGTTTTATATCACACATATTTTTTCTCAGGAAAAAATAATTGCAGCTTGAAAAAAATAGACTTTGAATTCAATTATTATAAACATTAGAGAAATATTTAATTTCAAGGGAAAATATTTGTTTGAGATAACAATATTTTTTGCTAGGTACTTAAGAATTTAATTTAAATACAAATAACATACAGACAGAAATACCCATTCCAGATTCAATCAGGTATTGCTAATGTTAATCGCTATGTTGTAAATTAAAAAATTTGAAAGTTACAATTTTTGCAATTAATTACTTAGTTTTTGCTTTTGTTTCTTTTTATCCAAATTTATAAACCCCAAATTCCATAACTAAGCAATGTCAAAGTAAGCTACAACTTTGATCTTGTTTATATTAATGACAACTAGTACAGATTAAAAATTGTTTGAAACCCACTCTCTGCATTCTAGATTTGATTCTGGAATATTATTCTGGCCCTATTGCTATGCTTCTATACAGCTCTCCTACCCAGTGTCTGGTGCCATAAGACCCTAAACCACATCAGGACAACATAAGGTTATTTCCTGGACCGCCAAGCTTTTCAAATGAATGAATAATATATTAATATTTACATATATGCTAGTAATTTATACCTTGCCTTACCACACTAATGAACATTGTTAGAAAAATTAAACTTTTCCTAGTAACATGTAATTTTTAGTCTGGGGATTTAAAATCCATTGGATGTAGTATGTCTATCCAATCTTCAATCAGTGAAGAGTGCCATTCCTCTTATATGCCTTGCTAATATCTAGTTTTATTATTTTCTCCACTTTAATAATAATTGAGTGGGGGTGCTATCATCAAAAATATTTAGAGTGCCCCCAAAATATTTAGTTTCTGGTAAAAAGCATGTTTTTTTAACTGCAACACTGGTTGAGGTATAAAAATTTTAAAAGTTATAAAAATGAATTCTTGGCACTCCAATAAATAGAGACCTTATTAAGGGTCAAATTTCCAAAACAATTCTTTGGGGAAATCCCCTAGACTACCTTTCAATGTAAAGCTAAAAAGTAATTTCTAAGCACAGTTTTGTTAAAATTGAACAAAATTTAATTTAAATAGTGTACTCAAATAACATGTTTGTAAAAATTTAAGGGAGACTTGTACCTTCAGACAAAAAATCACATTTAAATTTTTTTAAGACAGATAAAATCTTATTTTGACCATTTAAAGTGCCCAATCTTAGCAATTAGGGTGATATTTTTAATTAGCTCTTAAAAATGGATTTTAATAATTTTTAATAACTTGATGAAATTTGTGTCCATAGGTACAACAACCTGCTCTCCCTATGGACAGACCCAGTTGTACCTGTGGACACACATAAAATAGGAAGTTTTAGTTAAAAAAATTAATAATGGACACTTTATATTTATGCATTACTTTTAATGAAAAATTTTAAGCATATAATAAATTGGAAATCCATTTTTTAAAGTAAAATACTAGTTTTATAAAACAAATAATCATTATGTTTACATCATGGGAAGTTAATTGATAAAAGTTTTGATTTCTTACAAAAAATACATAAATAAAATGGAATTTTCAATTATGCTGATTGATGTGGTAATTTCACTCATCCAAAAGAATTCTAGTGACTCTTGCTGGCCAGCATTTGATGGTAGTAACTTTCACAAATCTCTTGAGTAGAAGTTTTTAGTTTTTCGTATCATCATAACGAAATGCGACAATGGTGCTAGAGATTATATACCATATTTTGCATTAAATTTAAAGTAAAATCTAAAATTTTTAAAAAGTAGTTTAGACCAAAAAATTTTAATTAGATTTTTCCGATGCATCTTTTTTCTTTTATGTATCTGATAGTAGTTTTTCTCTAGACTTCGATAATAGTTTCAATACAATTTATTTTTTTACGCAAAGCAATGGGGCAGATTGTTTTAATGATAATGGTTGTGTAGGATCCCAGCTATAATGTTTGGCAGATGGTTTCAGGGCTGGAGTCTTTGTAGACGATGTATGTTTGGAAGCGGCAGATGCACACTATTTTGATTCCTGAATCTTTGCACCTTTTGGATGAAAAAATTTGATTAACTGTCTATCTTGTGTGTGTGTGGACAAAAACTATGTGCACTCTTCCCTTGTTGTCAAAAGAGAAATGAGTTTTAATTCACTCATTTGAACCTTCTTTGATGATGAAAGGGGTAATCTTCTGCCCAGTCTTTAAAGGCACTTGAGACTGGGACACAAAATCCTTTCCAAAGGCTTCTTACAACATGGCAAGAGTTTCAAAAGCCAATTTGTTTAGTTTGATACAAAAATTATGATGTATTGATGCTGGACACTTGGCTGCATTCTAAAAATGTAACGCCACTTTTGAACATCAACAATCTGCTTTTAGAGCTCGCAGGGGCCTACAGACTCCAGGCCTGAAACCAACTATGAAACATTGTAGCTGGGATCTCATACAAGCATTATCATAAAAAATTTTACATCATTGTTTTGCTTAGCGTAAAAGATTCAGTCTCCTTATTTTTGGGATAGACTTTCTAAATGAAAGGTTCTACACATTTACTCCTGCCCATTTACTCCTTAATTCTAATCATTTCTTTTTCAGGGTAAAACCATCGATGACATCCCCACAGCGCTTTTGGAAGACTGTGCCCAGCTAGTCAAGGCAAACTCTATTCAAGGCAATAAAACAAATAATGTCGAAATAGTGTACACAGAATCTTCAAACTTAAAGAAATCGGGTGAAATGGACGTGGGACAGGTGGCATTTCACAATGGGAAAAAAGTGAGGCAAATTTAAGTTACAAACATTGATCTTACCTCCTCGTAATTATGTAACTTATTATTAACTCACTATGTAAATGGTTGGTAATGTATGTTCTTTGTGAATCTATGAATGAATTCACCTCATTTTGTCCAAAAGACACAAGTTCAATTGCATTTTGTATTGCAGTGTTATTTATATTTCTAGATTCATGATTTGCTTATAAAGCTAGGATCTGTATTAGTGATTGGTATGTTTTATTTATCCTAACAGTTCATTAGTTGGTATTAAAATATTAAAAATGTTTCATCGCAATGCTAAAAGAAAAGATTTTGTCTTGGAAGTAGTTGAGAGTACTATTGATTTCATTTTCATCAAGACTTACTATCAATTAATTTAATCCTTAAAGCTGAGAATTGTTCTCACCATTAATTTTTAATATTTTGTCAAGTGAGGTTATGGTTTGCATTTATTAACCCTTGGTTTTTAAACTAGGTGATTCATCTAGTATAGCAATTGTATTTCTACAAAATGTACTCCCATCTTTAAAGCACTGATTTGGTATTCTCCCTCGTTGATAGTAATAAACTGGCTAAAATACTTCATACGTAGTTAGTTCTGTGTGAATATTTCATAGTTTAAAAAAGTATTTTGTGTACTTTTGGAAACCCTTATATTTAAAAAGTAAATAAAAAATACCAAATCACACCACCCAACAGTTCCACTAAAAGTTATAGCCTGACAAACCAGGAAAGTTTGAGAGAGGGAAAAGTTTCTTTGTCAGATTTGATTGGGTGCTGTGGCAAAATTTTTTTTTGAAAACCCCTGTATTAAACACTTAACGTATTAGGCCGATATTTAATTACTTTGATGTCTTTATAGCTAACAACCCTTCATATTTTCTAGGTTAAAACAATCAAAGTCGAGAAGCGAAACAACGCCATAATCAACCGACTGAACAAAACGAAAGTTGAAAGATTTCCTTGCCTTAAAACTGAAAGAGAGGAATATGATCGTCTGGAGAGACAAGAAGTAAAGGAAGCTGCTCGCAAAGTCAAAGAACTAGAAAAAATTCAACAAAGGCAAAAAGAGGAAGAACAAAAACTAAGGTGAATGTCTTTTAGTCAACGGTTAACCCTTTCAATACCAAGCTGCCTGAGATTACCATTGGATTCTATGGGTAATTTGGGGCAAATGTGACTGAAAGGGTTAAATCTACTTTTCTTTTCTTTCTTTTTCTTTTTTTTCCACTTAACTACCACAAAATCAATATTTCATCACATGAAATGTTCCCTTATTCTTGGCCGTAAACTAGTGTTTTCCGGTTTTTGAATTTCGAGTCTTTTCGATCTTCTGAATTATGTTCTTATATACTGTGTAACTTGGGTAATTTAAATCATAAGGGACCGCTGAAAATCTTTGAATTAACCCCTTACCTTTTGCTTAAATTTCAAGAAAATGATCATAAAAGTGCCTTTTTTTTGAGAAATTTAGATAAAAAAAGTGCATGAACAATATATGACTTCATTTTTATGTTTTGGACTTTTTAAAATTAAAAATTTAATTACCCCACTGTAAAAATCACCACTTATTAAATAAAATTGATTGTAAGCGGTATTAAGAATATATTTTGTCACTGAAAACAAACCATGTGATCTAAAAAGTCTTACAAAACAAAGCAAAGATAATGAATTACATTAATCGAGCTGTATCTAGTCAAAATTACCCAAACTAAGTATTTAACAATAAAAAAATAGTTCTGACCTGCTATCTAGTGAGTAAACATAGACATAAAAACAGTTCCTGGCAAAAGAAACAAATATTTCAAGCACGGCTATCTTCTACCTGTAATTCCAGATTCCCTGAATGATTAGAAAGTTTATTTTCAATCTATCATCATCCTTTTTCTACTGTAAAATTCTTTTTCTGAGTGCATGGTTTACAAAAAAGGTTGAATGTTTTTCTGAAACACTATATTGCAATATCCCTTTTGTGATTCCGTTAATGTTTTTGTAACAATAAGTGTCAAAAATTCGTTATGAATTCTAAATTTTGTGAGAAAAACTGAAAATTGTCTCAGATTTTTTAACATTAATTTGATAGAAAGTTCGAGGTACGAGAGTTTGAGTTAAAGACGTTTGAGATAGTGAATTTTGAATATTGCAAGTCCTCTTTAACTTGAGACACAGTGTTCAATGCATATTTAAAACTTTGATGCATTGAGGGCTGTGGTTCAAATCATATCTCTATAATTTCTAGGGGAAGCTGTTTTACCGCTATTAATAAAAGTAGTTAATGTCTAAATCTAACTACGTCTTGTTGCAAAAATTACAAAAGGAGAGAAAGGCATGAACAAAGATTGAACACTGATTTAAATTTTCTTTCCAATAGTCAAATAAGTCTGAAAAAACTAAATACCCTAAAGAAGAAAGGGGTCGCGTGAGATTTTGTTAGTAAAAAGTGGCTTGTGATGCTCAAAAGTTGAGAACCCTTGATTTAATATATTTCTAAGAGGAAACAATATAAAGGCTTTTATTGCAGTTTGTCCAAGTTTCAGTCGTTTTTTTTGCTATTTTCAGTAGACTAGATGTTTTTTCATAGCAGGAATAGGGGGTGACCTTTGATGTCTTATGTAGGGTGTAAACATCCAAGACATACTTAAAAATATGTTGATAATTCTTTTATTTTAGTTTTCTGTAAAAAATAATTAGTTTCAATTCTTTTCCTGTAAAAATTTGACTAAATATTTTTGAAGCCAACTTTTCGGTCATATCCAAAGTCTACTGTGTTTACAGTATAATCTAGAAATGATGAAGTTGAAGAGGCAAAAAAAGTTATTAGTTAGTGTTTGACATTAAAAGGAAAGCCTCTAAAATCTGGTAAAAAATAAAATGTGGTTACATAGTGTCATGAAAACTTAATGGTATCGAAATTCAACCTTAATTTTATTTTTTATAGAGTGACATATTTATTTTTTTGGGGGGGGGAGGGTAAACCAAAATATCTCATATTAATTATCAAATTTTCAATACTTTGTGTTAATGTGTTAATCAAAATTATGTTGTCATATATTTTTTGTTGTCCTTGACATAGCTGTATATTTTAATTGGTGTTGTTTTGCAATATTCATCAAAATTTCTAATATTTTGAGTTCAAAACATCTTGGTAATATTTAACAATTGAAGGGTTTGGTTGATGAAGGGGCTATGCTGTATAAGGATCTTATATAACATAACCCCTTCATCTCCCAAGCCCTTCAATTAAGAGAATGGAAAGGAACCTTTTCGTATATATATTATAATAATTTATAGTAACATTTTGATTTGTACTCTCTCTCTTTCTAGAAACTATGAAACCCTTATGAATGCTAAAATGCAATCCAACCAAGTAAGTCTATTTTTAACTTTTATGGCTAGGTCATCTAGAAAGTTCTAATAGTTTTTACAAAGTTAAGTTTTTGAAATTTTTTAAAGAAAAACTGGTAATAGGTAGATATTTCAAACAAAAAGGATTTTGATTATGGTGTATTTGAGTATCTAGTGTACAATTTATTAGTTCTAGTGATATTCTTTCTTTTCAAAATGGCATTTCAAAAAAAGACTGCAAGTGAGGATTTTCGTAACATTTTCATCTGTTAGCTTTAAAAACTAAAGAATGCATGCATAACCATGGCTAATAAAAGTTTAGCTGTATGTTGTCAATGTTTACTCTTGGATATCATAGTTTCAAGATTGATCGATAAATTTAAGATAGAAAATTTTGGTCAAAAATATATCAAGATGGTTTATTAATAAACAAGAGGTACTGTAAAACGGGTTGAATCAGATCACTTTGAATGTTGAACTGCTGCCAAAAATTTCCTAATATAAATTTCAAAATGCTTTATAAAGCATATTTTGAGTCCTTGAAGCATATTTTGAATCCCTTGAAAAAATTATTTGTCATGAATGGTTGGTTTTATAGATATTTTTAAGTACTGTGATCCCATTTACCTGCAATGTAGGGTGAATCAGATCGTTGGCATTTTATTGTTGAAAAAATGCTATTTTTACATCCTTCGGTGGATCATAAATGAGGCTTAACATAGTTTAATAAGGTGTAAATAAATTTTATTGAAATTAATGGAAATTTTTTATAAAATACAAGCATCATAATAACGAGGTTTCTCCTATAGAAAATAAATTAAAAGAAAAATATTAACTTGTATCCAAAATGTGTTCGTCAGTTAAATCTTTCCTGTTATTTTAATTCTTTTTTCTTAAACCCTTGTTAGCAATATAAAAATCTTTTGGAAATAATATGGCCATTATTGCTCTAAGTTAAATAGTTTACCATTAATAAATCTATGTTTTCTGAAAAATGATGGGAATTATGCTCCCTCATGGCCTCTATTTTATCTGCCCATATTTTTAGGTGTTGATAATAATTTATAAAAAACAGAAAAACGACTAAATATAGTAAATATAGAGGTAATCAAGTATTTTTATGACTGATTTACTCCACATCAGTTACAAAAAATACTTGTTTTTCTAATAATTCATTATTAATCGGAATTACCACTTATATAAAATTTGATTGAAAAGACATCTGCAAGAATTAGGAGAACACAAGAGGCACCAAAAATTTAGGTTAAGAATTTGTTTTTTTTTTGTAAATTTAGCAGCTTTGACAGCTAAGTTTTTGTGACATTTTTTGTATTCAACTTAAAACTCATGATGGAACCAAGGTCCGATCGTAAAATATTTTTGGATAGTTAAAACAACTTCTAAAAATGTGTGGAATCTCTGTATTTTATCCTGATTCTACAACTCTAACACTATTGGAGTTGGGAGGGTTTAGAAAACTTACCTTAACAGTAATTCTTTCCACTGTTCCAATTCACCCTGTTTTACACTTTTACACCAAAACCATGAATAAAACAATTTCAACAAAAAAAGATAGCAGATACTTCTGAACTTGAAATAATGAATTATAGAAACAATATTACTACAAAGGCCTTCCTATCACAGCATAGGGAGTAATGTATGAAAAATTAAATTGCAACAGAGAGGCTCCCTGTAAATATGCCACAGATATTTTATCTTTTTTAAGCCATGGCTTATCTACCTAAAATTGCATTCATCATTTTAAAACATTAACAATCCCAAAATCTCGGTTTAATGTTTTAACTCATCTGAAAGTTTATAAAAATTAATGTTAGTAATTGTATCCAACCTTGCTTATTGATGTTTATTTTTTTAGGATGCTGCAGAAGACAGTGATGATTTTATGTGACTACATATATCCTTATTAAAGTATTGTTTATAAATTTAAATAAAGTTTCAGTATAAAATTTGCTCTAAATATTTACAAAATACCTTATTTCCCACACTATTAGTTGGTTCATTTGGAATAGGCCACTGCAACGTAATGTATTGGAAGCAATTCTGCCGTCCTAAGCGAAAGTGCACATTAAGGCAATTTCATTCAGATTTACTTTAATGATCATTTTTCTGAAAGAGTATTTGGCAGATTTTTCATTCCATGCGGTAGACCCTCCTTCTAAGATGAAATATTGGCTACAACTGAAAAGAACCTCAGTGATTGGCTTTTGTGTTGGGCTACATTAGAGTTTGGAATTTGTGAGGCAAACAGGGTTCGATTACAAATTTTTGATTTGGAAAAATGCACAGCATTTCAGTTGCAAGTTCTAGCGACTCGCATATTCCAGATGTAATAATATATCAAAAACTATTACACGATGTGTTTAAAACTATTCTGTTTTAGTTGAATACTATTTTCTATTTAAATTTATGCGAATTCCAATCTTACAAAGTAAGATAGGTTTGTTTTCAACTCTGCTAGTTGAAGGGTCTTTTAATGATTTTGACAGCCATTGTAGTGGCTTGGAAGTAGCAATATATATTCTCGCCAATTAAAAAATGCGCTGAGTGCACTTTTAGTTATGTGCACTTTTGCTTAGGACGGCAGAACTACTTTTGTAATTATCATCAAAACACGTCTGTTGTGCAATTACTAGGGAGTCTTAACTGAAATAGGTAAATACTGTAAAAGAATTGGTTACTGAGGTTGTGTGAAGATGGTTATGGAGCACCTCTCCTGTTTCAGTGGCTTATTCTAAATCAGCGTTTCTCAACCTTTTTACTCTCACGAAACCCTTTTGATAATGTCCAAGTTCCGGGGAACCCTAGCGTCCATACAACAGGGGAGTATATAGAAATTTATTTCTTGGGGAGGGGCCCCAAAATTATTACTCAACCGCTCAAAAGTATATTTAAAATAGGTTTAACGTAGCTTTTGAATGCATTTTTATGTGAAATGTGCATCCATGAGAATTTAATATAATAAAAATTGTGATTATTAAAGTTCCGAGTAGGAAGGGGGGCTTGGGGGTACTCCCCCAGAAAATTTTTAGAAATTTGGCCCTAAAAACTAGGTTTTAACTCGTTTTTGGTACGTTTAGTCCAAATCTTGGACATGCATTTTTAGGTAGGATTTCAATAGGTAGGTAGATTAAAAAAAACACTTATGATGTTTTCATTAAGAAATCATGCAGTTTGAAAATAATACTTTTTTTAGTTCTGAAATTAAAGCGTATGGTGAAAATGACCCTTGTGTAAAATTATAAATTTTTATACTTTTTTCAGATCAAAATTCGTGGTTGATTTTTTTAAATGAAACCATATATTTACTACTCAATCACTTTTGAATTAATTTTATTGCATTTTTAAAATACAAAAATGAATAATGATGAATGGCATTTATTATTATTCGCTAAATATAAAAACTTACACGTACATAGAAATTGAATTTAGCACAGGGATATTTTGGGAAATTGAATGTAACTCAGTTTACATGTAAATACATAAGTTTATTAAAAATCATCCAGCCACAGATAACCTTTAAGAGTTACAGGAATGTCCAATTCTCTAATAGTTTCCTCGTTGAGATTACGTACTTGAAATAACCTGTTACGCACTTGAACTCTTGATAAGTGTTTTAGAGATCGAGGCTCCGGGACTTCTGGAACTGGACAAATCTTATGGACAGTCTTCTCATATTTATTACAAAGACTTTTAAGTAGATCATACCTCTCGATTATACAGGGCTTCAGTAAATTGTTCAGTTCATTTGCTGTGATAAAATTGAATGGTAGGGCTTTCCACAGCATGCTGATGGTGTTTCGGTTCTTCGCGTTAATGAAAAGAGCCACGAGGAGTTCTATTCCCTGTTGCATACGAAGCATATCATAAGTCTTAAATAGCATTTCTTCATCTAGAAAATAACGAACAGGTACATCGTCCACCCTGAAGGAAAAGATGTAATTCAGGTTAGGAAAATATCCCTGGTACGATTTAGGTTGAAAAAATACTCTTCATATTTGAAAGTCGAGTGTAAAACTTTTAAATAATTTTTTATTAATTAGTTATGTGATATATTTCGGAAGCACACAAACTCTCCCCCTTCCCTTAAGCAAAATTTACTGATATTTATTCTTATCAATTTAACCAATAGGGAAAACTTGTCCTTTATGATTTTATTTAAATTAGTTAAAGAATCATAATTGTATCGATAAATTTATATTTTACTATAAATGTATTTAAATTACTTTTAAGGGAGAGAGGGGGGGCGTATTCCACACATAGAATATTTTTGACCATTTCTCCTTATATTTTTAAGATATTGATGCAAAAACTGATTTATTTTCAAGTTTACAGCATTCTTGAAATTTCAGTAACATCTATAGATGCATTTATTAAAAAATTCTCCCTTAAATCATCGTTCGAAAAATTCAGAAATTCTGTGTGAGGCTAAGCGCGCTTTAGAGACTTTTGTGTCGGCGACAAAGACAAAATTATCAGTATCACCCTGGCTATTGCAAGAACCTATAAAAACCTACATACAGGCTGATTCAGAAATAATCATCAATAATTGGGGGGAGGTAGAGGGGCCCCAGACAAGCATATTTCGAATAGGGATGGTGGGGCCCAGCCTTACCGTTAAAGAGCTAGGACCTAATGTAGTGCGAGCGCGTTTCAAACGGCCGTTTTTGGAAGGCCCGTGTGACAAAACAAAACATAATAAAATAAAAAACATTATTGCATGAGGTACAGGAGTATCCGTACTACTTAAATCCTCAATGTGATAGATATTGGACCACTTGCTAAATCGTGGGGTGAGTTTTAAAACGTGCAATATTAATCTCTTGGTCAAACAATGGAGTTCCCTTAATGGTATTTAGAAAAATAATGATCGGGGAAAGAATTCTCAATAATCAAACAGTTTCAATGATCAATGTTACGATCATTGAAAATTCCTTCCCCGATCATAATTTTTCTAAATACCATTAAGGGACTCCATTCTTTGACTAAAATATTAATATTGCACTTTTGAAACTCACTCCACGGTTTAGAAAGTGGTTCAAATTCTATCGAATTCATGGTGTAAGTAGTAGGAATACTTCCTTACCTCATTCAATAGATTTTTTTCATTTTATTATGTTTTGTTTCGTCACACGGGCCTTCTAAAAATGGCCTTTTGAAACGCGCTCGCACTACATTAGGTCCTAGCTGTTTAACGGTAAGGCTGCGCCCCACCATCCCTATTCGAAATATGCTTGTCTAGGGCCCCTCTACCTCCCCCCCCAATTATTGATGATTATTTCTGTATCACCCTGTATATCTCCTTAGAATGCATTGCTCTCGAGTGACTTATGGGGGATTTACACCACTGCTGTAAAAAAGACATCAGCGGTATTTTCTGTAACGATATTTCTCCCAAAAGATGGCGTTGCCAGCGAGAGCTGTAAAAGCGACAGGTTTTTTGATCGCTCGGCGGGAAAAGCGACCTCTTTCGAATCGCTTTCAGCCGCAGGAATGGCAGCCAGGATTTTCCTTCACATTGCTTGTGCTTTTCCTAGTCTCTTTCTATGTGACTTTATGTCAAACAGAATATTGAAATTTTCATTTGAAAACAAAAAATCAAGTCTATGTATTCATAAGTAGCCTAAATAATTAACTGAGGCTGATATAAAATATTTTTGGCTGTTGAAGAACTGATGAATTTTCTCATTTGAACTAGATGGCAGCACATGTCCTGCGACTACGATTTCATTACTCCTCAATTAATCGGAACGCTCTGGTCAACTCTGGTTATGCAACAGCCTTTGAATTTCAAGGAAGCACGATATTGATATTAGAAGATAATTTTTGCATTTCTATTAGAGAAATCAAGTCAACCCAGAGATCTCCCGCCGGCTCAAGAAAATGGCCGCCAGTGATCGTAATTACGTCGCTGATGTCGTAGCGATTTTTTCCCAGCGATAGTTTTCGAGGCTTCCTATTGGTCCTTTTGAAAAAATTTTCGTCGCTGTTACAGCAAACCGAAAATGTCGCTTTTACAGTAGTGCTGTAAATCCTCCATTTGTGCCTTAGAAAAGAGGCACACAGCATAAATAATACAAAATCAATTTTTAGAAGCTACCAAATTCATTGTACATTAAAGCAGCGGTTCTTAAACTTTCGATCGCCGTGGTCCCGCTTTATGTAAGTAACAGCCAGGCATCGCGGACCCGAAGATTTCAAAAACCCAGAGCCGTAACCAGACTTATGGTTTGGAGGGAGGCTGACTCAACTGTATTCCAGACATACCCCCTTACTTAGAAGTTGAGTTTTAGATTACTTAAAAATAGTATTTAAATTATGTTCCACATTATGTTAAAAGATTACAAATACTGGGTTGGGGCTCTTTAAACTAATGTTTTATCTTATTTCGAAACTCTTTGGGGAACACTCAAAGGTAACTTAAGTGCTTCCCAAGGTAACTCGCGGACCCCCGGGGGTCCGCGGACCACATTTTAAGAACCGCTGCATTAAAGCATATACATATTTCCAGCAATTAATGGGCTATGTATCGTAAATGACCTCTTGACCCTTTTTATGGTTATTTTGCTGATATAGCTTTGTTTCTCCTCAAGAAGAGATTTGCTCACCCCACCGTTACAAAGAAAACATAACCCAAAACAAAAGTTTTTGAAAGGAAAACTAGATACAAGTCTATTTAAAAATCATATTAATAATATAAAGATATAATTAAACGAAATTTTAAACTGGTAATTAATATTTTTATTTGGAAGTTCATCTAGCTTTAAAATAAAAAGTTTCATGGAATGGCACTGTTGTTGAAATAGTCTCCATGCAAACGTAAATGTAAATCAAAATATGATAATATTGTAGCTTTAAGAAAGTTGGTTTACAAAACAAAAACTATTGAAAATGTTATAAAGCCCTTGCAATTAGAAAAATTAATTTTTTCTTAAATTGCAAAATGGAATGGGCTTTAATTTTTAAATAATTTCACAGAAAAAGTTAATTCAAATCCTGTATAATCAATCAAAGGTTCTAAATAGGCTTATTTAATTAATTTTTGGAGATTTTTTTTTCGGGATCAATGCGGTTAAATGTAGAAATCGTTCAAATTATAATGCTTGACAACTGGATGAATTTTATACCTTTTACCTGGTTAAAATAAGAATGTTTTTTGTAAGGATTTTCATTTCCGTCTTTTGTTTTGTTCTAACTATACTTTTCAAATCGTAACCTATAAAGCTATTCCTTAACTTTTTCTGTTTTTTATGGGGCTCATGCGGTTAAATGAAGAAATCGTTCGGATTCGGATTCAAGGGGTCATTTTACAGAAGAATCTGCTTTCTGTGGCATTTTGACCCATTTTTTTGCACAAAATATCTATGTAAATTTTTTTCATTCATGCACACAAAATATCTATGTAAAAATTTTAATATACATAATATTATAAATATGGCAATTGAAAAAACTTAAGAATTATAAACTTTAAATAACTGACTTAAACAACTTACCGCGTTCCTTTCATGAATATTTTACACAACTCTCTGAAGTAATTTTCATTGAAGATATATTTGAATCCATATATAGTGAATAATGTTTCACAAAAATGGTGATTTTCTTCATGCTCCAACCAGTCAGTAAGCCAATTATTGTCATTGCGACCCCGGAACCGTTGAATTTGAATACCGGTAAAGATGAAGAAGAAAATGTCAATATTCGTATTCGATGCATCTTTAATATCGGCAAGAAATTTTATGCAATATTCTGGAGCAGTGGCGGTTATAAGGGGGGGGGGGCCGAAGGGGCCCTGGCCCCCCCCGAAATTCTGACTTGGTGTACCAAAACAAGTTAAAACCCTGTCTCTTAGGGTCAAATTTTTAAAAATTTTCTGGGGGAGGACCCCCCAAACCCCCCTTTAGAGTGCTTGGAATTTTATTATTCAAAACTTTTTTACAATAAGTTCAAAATCCTACCTGAGCAATGAGCATGTATGTCTGAAATTCGAAAAGTGTATCAAAACCAAGTTGAAATCCTGTTTTTACTATCTAATCTCCAAAATTTTTCTGGGGGATGACCCCCATATATCCCCTTCTGTACTTAAAACTATATTATTTTATAACTTTTTCATTAAATTCATCAAATTTTACCTGAAAATTTATATCCGAAATTCTAACTAGGGGTACCAAAACTAGTTAAAAACCTGGTGTTTAGAGTCTAATTTCCAAAAATTTTCTGGGGGAGGACCCCCAGACCCCCCTTTTGTAATTGCAACTTAATACATCATAACTTTTTAATATTAAGTTCTTTAAGTTGCAAATTCTGACTACGAATATACTGAAAAAAAAATTAGATATACATGAGAGGGGCTGTGAAAAATTTTCGCCCCCCCCCGAAATAAATTTCTATATACGCCAGTGTTCTGGAGTGAATTTTCCGAGCTTGACTAGAGTTTCCAATAACAGCACAAAACTATATTTGAAGATATCACAATTTCTTTTTTCTTTGAAGTATTTTTTGATGAGGCAAAAGTACATTTCAGTAAAGGCCGAGATGGGGATTTCTTCTGGTCCATCACATTCAATGTTATATAATAACATTGCCCAAAAGAAATGAAGTTCTAACATATCAATTGACTTTCCGTAAGTTAATAATGACCTCACTCTCTTTCTTCTCCATCTCCTGAAGGCACTTTTTCAGCTCAGGAAAACCATTGACCATACGTAATAAGTCCCCCATTGCAACCATATAAAATAACAAAATATGTCTATTCAAAATTTGCACAGTAGAAGAACTTCTATGCGAAAGTCACAACCACAGGTCACAACTTTTATAAAACCACGTGCTGTTGTCGTTACTACGGTGCAAGTAGTATAGTCCACTGAAAATAGAGTTGAACCTCAAACATATTGCAATAGAAGGTTTCTCAACGGTTTTCACTTAGAAATGACCTCAATAATAACATACTAAAAATCGGCCAAAATCGGCTGGGGGGAAGTTTAATTTTTTTCAAATTTTTAAAAAATGGCCGAAAAAAAATTAAAAAAAAACCAAAACAATAATATAGACATGTGATACATGTTTATAGGTTATTTTTGAGTGCTGAAACCGAATATTGCATTTAGTTTGGAAAAAAATTGAAATTTCAATTTTTAAAATTAATTTGAATAATTAGCTATATGAAAAAATTAAAAAACCCCTAAAAACCTAACAAAAACATCCAAAGAGATAAATCCAACGGTTTTCATTTAGAAATGACCTAAATATTAACATACTAAAATTTAAAATTTTTACGAGTTAAAGAAGTTAAATTTTTTTTCAAATTTCCATTTTTTTTTGCGAAAAATGCATTTTTTTTCAAATTTGTGCAAAAAACTTTAGAGGCTTTTGAAAACGTCATTTGTCGGTGGATATTGTCCACAGATAGTTATATAATGGAAAACCGGTGGAATTGACCCTCAATGAATTAGTTAATTATTTTATTTAAAATTTTGAAATTGGTAAAATGTAGTAAAAAGTGAAAAAAAGGTAATACTTTGGCATATTTACATCAGAATTTAAAATAATTAACTAATTCATTGAGGGTCAATATCACCGGTTTTCCATTATATAACTATCTGTGGACAATATCCACCGAAAAATGACCTTTTCAAAAGCCTCTAAAGTTTTTTGCACAAATTTGAAAAAAAAATGGAAATTTGAAAAAAAATTTAACTTCTTTAACTCGTAAAAATTTTAAATTTTAGTATGTTAATATTTAGGTCATTTCTAAATGAAAACCGTTGGATTTATCTCTTTGGATGTTTTTGTTAGGTTTTTAGGGGTTTTTTAATTTTTTCATATAGCTATTTATTCAAATTAATTTTAAAAATTGAAATTTCAATTTTTTTTCCAAACTAAAAGCAATATTCGGTTTCAGCACTCAAAAATAACCTATAAACATGTATCACATGTCTATATTATTGTTTTGGTTTTTTTTTAAATTTTTTTTCGGCCATTTTTTAAAAATTTGAAAAAAATTAAACTTCCCCCCGGCCGATTTTGGCCGATTTTTAGTATGTTATTATTGAGGTCATTTCTAAGTGAAAACCGTTGAGAAACCTTCTATTGCAATTTGTTTGAGGTTCGGCCCTATTTTTCGCTATTTTCAGTGGACTAGTAAGACCGCGCACGGCACGGACTCGGACGCGATGACGAATGAAATCAGGGTTGGTTGCCAGGTGAAATTACTAACTCGAAGCCAAATCGTGTTCGAAAAAAAAATTTCTAAAAGTAAAAATATAGGCCCCTAAATAATCCAAGTTTCTATTTTAGCTAGCATTGGTTTGCAAAAAATATTTCTAAAATGCTGAATTTCATTTAGTGCATCTTAAAGATAACGAGATCCAAGAGAAACTATCCTATTATATAATTATAATGTTTTATTTCACATTCTTACTTTAAAACAAAAATACTTGAAAATTAAATGTGCAAAAAGGTGTTACAAAGTAAAGATTGCTCCTAAAACATTTAATGAACATTTGAGAATTTTAAAAAGGTAAAAAAAAATTAAGCAAAATCTAAAATTAAGAAAAAAAAGCTAAAATTCTTAATGAAAAAAATTTTGAGTTGGTAATATTGTCTTGTTAAACCTTAAAAAATTAAAAACCTAAAGAACGAAGGTTAACAAAGCAAAAAATAAAAATGTAGTACCAAACTATAATTTAAAAAAAAATCCTAATGTTGATTTCATGTTAAAAATCATCAAAAATCCAAATTTATTCTATGAACACTATCAGAAAAGGCAAAAATTATAAATGAAAAATATGAAAATGTATTACGTCGATAATTGTAACTGTTCTTATTAAGTCTCAAAAAAGTTTGAAAATTTTTTCCAACCCCCCCCCCGAAAAAAAAAGTCTATACCACGTGAAATCCCTTTGGGGATATTTCTCTGCCCCCCCCTCCGAAAAACAAATATTTTACTTTTGGTGTTGGATTTCATTTAAAAAATAAATAAATTTTTCCTATGTCTCCTTCAGAATTCCAAAAAATCCTTCTGAAATTTTTCGGATTCTACAACGGCCACTGATTGGAATCACTATTTAACATTATTTGTGGGTTCTTTACAGTGCTGTCATCTGTAGTGCAAAACGCAAACTAAAAGAAATTTGGCAATAAAAAGAGGGAAGGTATATGGGTTTTCCAAAAAAAGAAAGAGGATTAGACCCGTAGGGGGATTTACGAGAGGCTATTTATCTACTTCAGAATGTTCCATTTCTTCTATGGGAAAAGGAATTTCTCTATTGCCATTAAGATTAAGGACAGTTTATACAGAATTTGTGTTTTATCCAAGGCAAAACCTCCATTTTTAAATTAGCTACGGGATGATGTATTATTTCTTGGTGTATTTATTTACTAATTATAAATACTAACTGTCTCCTCATTGGTGGTGACAAATCTTGGAAAAATCTAGATAGAAAATCTTCAGCCACCGCGTTTTAAAATTCGGAAAATAATGGAAATTTGAATTTGTGGTTAAATTTGAATGTAAACAGATGCTATCTAGTTGCTAACGCGAAATAAGCTCTCTAAAATAATATTCAAATTTAATATAATAAAATTACTGTTTTTAGGTGCTCAAAGTTTTTTTTAGTGCATCACTACATTAATATTTTTCTTTCCCTTTAGTTATGACATGATAAAATGGGATATAAGCGGCGAATCCCCGAGATTTTAACTTTTATTTTTTATATTAGAAATCGTCAGATCTCAATTCTTTAATTTTTTATAGAATTTTAAATGCAAAAACATCTGGTGTTGTACAGTACTGGAAAAAAAATCGACTCAGACCCTATATCTCCAGAACGGCTTGTGATATAAAGACAAATAAGGTATCATTTTTCATGATTTGAAGTATTCTATATAGAAAATTTTTCAAGTTCTTAGGGGGTCGTCTTCATATTAAACGAAACACAAGTTTATCCAATAGGGGGTACGACATGCAAAAGGTTTTTAGGATAAATACTAAGCTGCACCCAAAGGGGTGGTGTGGGGTTCTTTTTTCAGAATTGTTTTCTAATTTGGCTGTACAAAGAAGTGTTAAGCGCTGGTCACGCCCTTGATTGTGACTGCGTTTATGAATTTGGAAAACCTCCGAATTCCCAGATTCCGACCTTATATTTTCTTATAAAACTCACCCAAAAAACCATTTCCCAAAGAAGTAAAAGAAGGAAACCTGCTAACCTGTGGAAAATATCAAATTACTAGTTCAGTGGTGAAAGCCCAAAGCATGAAAATTTGTCAAAGGATTTCCAAACCCCTTTTCCTCTTCCGACTTAAAAACGGCTTTCATTGCGACAGCGTCATTCTTTTTCCGATAGCCCACAAGCTCCAATCAGAAGGTTAGGAAGTCGGAAACTTTTCTGAGATTAACTCCCCGCAACTCCTTTATCACCGTGAGGAAAAAAAATCACTTTTCCAGTAGGCACGGCTAATCCTTTAATCTCAGTAATATGTTTTAACATCAGATAAAGGGAGGTTTTCTTCGCAACCCTCTGGGGTACTTAATTATGAAGGATGCGTAATTACTTCTGATTTTGTTTTTTAGTGTTTGCGTTTTGCTTATTTTAGGTAGGCTCAGATAGATGACTTGCAAGGGCATGTCTTGGGACATCTCAAGGTTTGCTGTTAAAGCCTAGAGAGAATGAATGTGAAATTGAAAATTAGATTTAATTTAATAAAGGTTTCTTAATTTCTGATAACCAATCATCATAAATAATTTTGAAACTGTTATCAAATTTTTTTTGAGATGGTCAATTCCACGCGAAAGTTGACAATGAGAACTTTTTAAAAAAATTCAACTAAATCAATTTTATTTGCTTTTAACCGATAGACTAAAAACCAAATTTAATAAAAATAACAAAACAAATTCTTTATTTTGAGTACATAAGGTTTTATAGCTAATTACTTTTTACCAACTTTGAAAACGAAATATCAGTTCAAATTAGCCCTACTTCGATGGTTTTTAAAACACTGAAATAATAAAAGAATTTTAATTTTTCTTTTTACATCTTAAAATAAGGACTCATTGCCTTCTAATAAACAACAAGTTTACGTGTAGAAACGTTTTTTAGTTGTTATGAAACTATCAAACACATAACCTAAATTTGTTGTCATGTCTGTCACGAAAAACATAAACTTTTTATTTTAAAATAAATCTACTTTTAAAAAAATTTAGTACTTTGTTTTCTATTTCTTTGTGTTATAAGAAGCAGTTCAGGATAAAAATTTAAAATATATATTTAGAAAATTGATTTAAGTATAAAAGTTTAAAGCTTGTCACATCGTCACATTTTGCCTCCTTTCATAGTTGTACTATCTGCCATTTTTTTCTCATTTAACTTATTTTATCGTCGGATGCATTTAATTTTCTGAATAAGTGAATTCAACAATAATCGTTTGCTATGCATACAATAATTTGCTGAATAAACGGATTTTGTTTGTTTACTTATAAACAGCATGATTTGCTGTCGGATTTTTCCAGCTAAACAAGATGACGCGATCGAATTTCAACTACGTAAGTTTTAATCGGTTTTTATAGAGTTTAATAAAAAATATTTTTATGGTGATTGTTAAAAATATTAAACTTTATTACATTTAAATAGGTGAAAAGAAAATTAAAAAGTTATTGAAAGGAAATAAAGCGAAGTTAAAGCTTTCGCACGTGTCATGTCTGTCAAATTAAAAATTTTTATAGAAAAATCTTCCATAAAATTTGGGAGTTTCAGTTACGGAACACCAACTTTATACTAAATGTAAAAAATTTCATGGACAAGAAATACATGCCAAATCAGAGCAATTGAGTAATAAATTAGGGGTGTCTTTCAAACTATCGTCTTTTCGTGTCATGTCTGTCACGGCGTATTTTTCTCTCAACAACTAAACGTGTTTTATCTCAGAACTTTTAACTTTCGCTATTTAGGAACATTACATGTATATGCACCAGCACACCAAAAAAGTTTAAGATCGATTAATACTAAGTGCTTATTTGAAGCTAAAAAGTTGTCTGATGTCATGTCTGTCACAAATGGAATTGACCAGATATGAATAAACGCGTTTGAAGAAAGTGACTGTAGATTAAGATGAAAAACTGAAATTCATTTAATACTACAACGAAATACCAGCAGTTCCTTTTTAAATCTCCATGTTCTTCCAAACGAAAAATCAGAAAGAAATGGCGAATTCTTTGAAATCAAATTAACGAATTAGTAATCTAATTGATTTGATAGTTGTGATATTTTATTTTGACGTTTTTATAACTTTTAAAGAGGTGACGTCAAAAAGGTGACTGAATGGTGTGATTGATCGTCAAACACTGAACCCGTTTTAAAGAAATAATTGATTTCGGAAAACAATAACTGGAAGTTTTCGTACGGTTCATTCGATAGTGGAAGTAAAAATAGAGAAAAAGAGCACCGCATGTAAGATAGATATATTTCCAGAATTAAATTTCCCCTCTTTCTCATATTATATTGAATTTCTCCTTTTCTGATTTGTAATAAATATACGAGTTCTGGGAAAATTCCAAGCCCAGAGATAAAAGATTCGTTTCTGCGCTTAAGCGCAATATATGATTTAAACTAGGATCTGAAAGTTTTTTTGAGGCCATTGGGTTTTACTTTATTTCATTTTCTATTGTATAAGTAATGGATAGGAAAGCACTTTTGTGTTTGAAATTTCATCTTTGCCAGACTGCCACAGCGAGGAGAAATAAAAAGTCCCTTTGAGTGCAATTGAAGACAGACTTCTTAAATGGAAATAAATGGTTTAGGATTTTTTCCCCAGGTTTTAGGTTTTTCAATCAGAAGATTTCATTATCTTAAAGCCCTTGGTTTTTGAAATCAAGAATAGCCTTATTTCAAAATTTTCGGAGATATGCTTTGAACTAACGGAAGATTTTGATCTTTCGGCGTACTAATATACAGAAAGGAAAACCACCGATATAAGTTATTCTTGTTAAGAAATTTTTATTTTTCATGGGAAACTTTTGAGAAAAGAGCACTGGATGGAACGGACATAATACGATAATGTGTTTGAAGCATAATGATATCAAAGAACATTTTAAGAACCCCCAAGGGATACTTTAGTTTTAACCAAGAGATTTTGAAAACAGTAGTTTTACTACCTAGGTTTTGTTACATGAATGTATCATATCAAAATGAATTGAAAGATTGCGAATCCTCTTTGTATTTTTGTTAGGATTCTAGCCAAATTTTGTCTTGGGAAATCTGAAAACAGGATTACTTAAATGAATCCAAATACACCAAATCGTGCATCTTTATTAGATTTGCACTATAAATGAGGAGCAAACAATCAAACCATGCTTTCTCCTTCAAATACAAATTTTCAGGAAACACGAAAAACTAACAACTTAAAAAATAACTAATTTAAAAACCTAATTATCGTTTGTTTAGTTCTATAACGAGTAACTGAGAAGATTTGTAGTCATAATTTACATAAGAACTTTAAATTAATTATTAAAAAATGCATTTGAAATTTGGAAAAATCACGTTTTGATCGAACACAAAGGAGGAAACATGGTTTGAAAGTTTCCAACCTGGACAAAAGACTTTTTAATGAAAAAAATTAATCCTTCTCTTCTTAAAAACTGTTCTTTTTATTTCTGATATACAATGTAAATTTTTAAAATATACATTAGGTGATTTCGTCTCAAAAAGTCCCCACCAGTATTTTTACATCACCAACCTTACGCTGACAAATGAGTGGGTCACGTGACGAGTAAGAACAGCTATGATTGGCTGTGACTGGAGGAATCACTGTTTGACTGAAAACAGGCTCTGGAGGAAACACTTTTTGATTGAAACATCAATTTTCTAAGTAGTTTTAGAATAGGTTAAAACTTGTTTTAGGTTGAAGATAAAAGCATTATTTTGTGCAGTTTAATGTGGAGATCATGAAAATAGCAGTAACTTAATTTTTTTTGGAGAAAACACGGTTTGACTGTTTGCTCCTCAAATAGACCTCAATAATGATGAAAAAAAGCTTTATTTTTTGTAATAAATAAAGCAATTTGAAATTAATAAAATTATTTAAGAAATATTATCTACATTGTCGGTCATGTATGTCTAGAATGTATAAAACTCATGCTGGAATAAAAGTTTTTATGCTCTAATCAGGACGGTGCGTGTACACTGTACAATATAATACTTTTCCAGAGTGTTTCAAAAGTCCGTTTCGCTGCTTTTATTCGGAACCAACGTGTCCTATGGTCACGGAAGTAAGGTCTACCAAGACCCTCTATATAAAAGCCTCCCAACTCGGCCGTGCAACGTCATAACTTTCACTCATCTTTGACGTCACTCCATAGACTTAACATGGCAATTTTCACTCACGTTTGACGTCATCGTCCGGAGTTGGGTGGCCATGTATATAGAGGGTCTTGGGTCTACCCCCAGGTAAGTGACCCTGGAGAATCCATTGAGATGACTTATAGCGCCCCTAGCGGCGAAACGAAAAAGTTTAAAAAATAATTTAAAATCTAAAGGAGATAGAGCAAAAACCTCAGTGAGCGTATTGTTGCCAAAGTTATAACAACTCACTGAAAAAAATTTCATAAAAAATAATCGTGAATATTCGCGGAGATATTAGCACGTGAAAATAGCACTTTTTCAGACCTCAAAAAAGAAAAAGTTCATAAATTTGCAAATTTTTCAGTGTTCTTGTGTTGTTTTGAGTTTTTTAGTAGAATTAGGGCAAAATTTAATCAAAAAATCAAAAAAATTTGTAAATTTGCGAACTTTTTCTTTTTTGAGGCCTGAAAAAGTGCTATTTTCACGTGCTAATATCTCCACGAATATTCACGAATATTTTCATAAAATTTTTCTCAGTGAGTTGTTTATAACGTTGGCAACAATACTCTAACCGAGGTTTTTGCTCTATCTCCTTTAGTTTTTAAATTAATTTTTTAAACTTTTTTGTGTCGCCGCTAGGCAGGGTTGGCAAAAACCCGGGTTTTTTTGAAAAAACCCAAGTGGGTTGGGTTTTTTGGGGTTTTTTCAATAAAACCCTGAAAAAACCCATATAAAACTGGGTTTTTTCGGAAAAAGTGTGGGTTTTTTCAAAATTAAGGGGTTTTTTCCTAGAAAGTAAGTGGGTTTTTTCAAATTTTAGTGAGTTCTTTCTATGTTAAATGTGTTCTGTCAAAATAATGTCAGTTTTTCCACAGATAAGTGGGTTTTTTCAAAGTTTTTATACTTTGAAAAAACCCACTGAAAATTGTAAAATCACCCCTTATTTACTGACACCTTGTTTAAATTTTGAAAAAAAACACTAAAATTTAAAAAATATCCTAAACTTTGAAAACCCCCATTCAATATTGAAAGAAATTTATTCAACTTTGAAAAACCCACTGAAATTTTAAAAAATCATCCTTATTTTTTATATCTAGTTTGAACTTTAAACGTCCTAAATTTTGAAAAAACCCACTGCACTAAATAATGAAAGAACCTATTTAACTTTAAAAAAATCTCCCTGAAATTGAAAAAACACCATTTAATTTTTAAAACCTAGTTTAAATTTTGAAAAACCCATTAAAATTTTAAAAATATCCTAAACTTTGAAAGAAAACACATTAAATTTTGAAGGAACTACCAAAATCTTGATTTTTCTTGAAAAACCCCAAAAATGGGTCCAAAATGTGGGTTTTTTCACATGGGTTTTTTTGAAAAAACCCATTGGGTCCAACCCAATTGGGTCCAATCCAGCCAACCCTGCCGCTAGGGGTGTTATAAGTCATATCAATGGATTTTCCAGGGTCACTTCCCTAGGGATAGACCTTACTTCCGTCTTCCGTGAACCTAGGACACGTTGGTTCCAAATAAAAGCCGCGAAACGGACTTTTGAAATACCCTGTATACGCACTACATTAAATTCCTGATTTGAATTTTTACGTATAACCTAATTGTTCTTTATTGTTGGTAATAACTGTTGGAACCTGCTATTATCTCAATATTTATCGAAACAGAAACCATCTCATTTTTGTTTAAAAAGATGTAAAAACTCATACTACTCTAAAACTACTTGTTTTTGTACCAATGATTTTCTTCCTTACTTTCTTCATCACAAAAATTTAAATTAATTTACCAAACAGAAGAGAAAAAGAGTCAACATTTGAAAAACAAAATTAATCTTCATTATACTGACACGATATTTTAAAGCCTTCCCTCAAGACCAAAAAACACACAAAAGGAAGTCTTAAAAGGCTGTAACTACGAACATTCAAAAAACGTTCATTACTCCATTTTCCACCCTCAACCCAACTGTCCAAACGCAAGAATAATAAAAAAAATGTCCGCACGCGCACCCCCAATCCCCGCACCACCCTCTTTGACCGATTAATCTAAGTTTCGCGGTGGCAACATTCATGAGAAAAATGCAACAAGCTGCTTCAACACCCTTCACTCCTTGTAACATTATTATTTCCTTCCTCCGCAGTATTTAATAACAAGAGATACAAGATTACGGCTAATACAAAACGGGGCAGTGGACTAGCTAAAAACTGATAATTACCGAGGAGATTTATATACTAATAAAGCGAGTTCCTGGGAGCAGCTGTTTTGGATGATTATAATTACGTTCGAAATTTGTACTAAGGGCGTTGCTTCTTTCATGACACATACCGCCACCATTACTCATAGCGTAATGCCTAAAAAATAAATTAAGGACAGGCCTTTCTCTCTTTAAAAAGATCGCGGGATTTTTATTTCAGGCGTTTCTTAATTTAATGATAAGTTTTGGGCTAATTTGAAGGGGACAGTATGGGGGAGGGAGGATTATTACTCTGTTGATCACGCCTTGAAGAAGGCGATTCAGATTTTGGGGAAATATGGACCGTAAAGGGAAAGACCCAAAAAGGGTTCAGGTTTAAGAAGTGTTCTGAGCAAAAGTTTTGAAACCTTTTCTATTTCTTGCCAACTTTGATGATTTCACTTTCATTCCAATTCATTTCTTTAATACGCAAAAATAGAGGTTCCGAAAAGTTTTCAAATCTTTGTGACTTTTTGGAATGAAATATAGTAGTAGAAAGTGATTTTAGGTAGAGTTATAACGATAAACATAAAGTAGTGTAGGTGAAAGGTTAGCAGTAATAAAGCCATTTGTTGTGATATCTTGAATCTCAAAATTTCCACCACACAATTCTATGAAACGTGATACAACATTTTTTCACCTAAGTAAAAAAAATGAGTACACTTTTTTACTGCAGTTTTTTTATTTTTCTACCGACAATACCGACAATATAATCAATCACCATTATTTGGAGACTCGTTAAATTATGATGGTTACTGGTCAGATAGTAAAGTTTTATAAATGCACAAAAATTAAGTTTAAAAGGGAGAGCTATTTTATTTGGAAAAAAACGTATTCCTCTATTATAAAAAAATTTTTGGTGAGTGGTTTCAAGAGAAAACTTTTTAATTAGTGAACGAATAACACATTTCTGGTATTAAAATGTCTTTCCGGATTTCAGAGTAAGCTATTGGATTTTAAAAAAAAGTCTCAATTTTAAAATAGTTCCATTTTTTTAGAACAAACAATTGATGCCATCCCTCTATTATAAAAGAGGGATACGTTTGACGAAGCAAGTTTTGTCAAACAGCTTATTATGCAACCAATCACAACAACCAATTGATGCCATATTTTATGATGAAACAATTTTTTTCACGTTTTAAAAAGTACCTTCCGAATTAAATATCATTAAGTACTCTAAAAACTGATAAGCTATTTTATATACTAAAATTTGACACCTTTTGTCTGTGTTGGTAAATATACTTACTTTTCATAAAGATATGTTGTTTTAATAATTTAAGAACTCTAAACCAACTTCCATAAAAATAACTTTTAATTTAATTAAGCAAACCAACTTTCTTGAGATGTATTTTAACCTCTATTTTAATTAATTTAAATATTTATTTTTCTGATTCTTTTAAGTTGGCAATAGTTTAATATTAACGTTCTAGAAAAATATACTTTTCGTTGTTGTTCAATTGAGATTTATGAGAAGCCAGCTTGTTTTTTTAGAAAGGTATTTAAATTTGTAAATTTTAAGAATTTTTGAGTTAAGGAGAGTTCTTGCTACAGTCTGAAATATACTAGTGTTAGTCTAATAATCGAAATTAATAGTAAATATTAAGTGTCATGTAGGTTTTGTCTTTTATTATTTTAACGGCTAAAAAGGTATTGTTTAACAAGTCTGGGTTTTAACAAAAATATGAATGATAAAACACTAGGTATACTAACGAGTTACTAGGCGTAGTTCAATATTTAATTTAAAAGATTAGTTGGTGTAACTTTTTTCTGGAATGTTGATTAACAATAGTTTATACTAGACGAACTGGATATTAAAAAAACACATTTTGATTAAATTATTGATAAGTTAGAGTTAATAAATTTTTGAACTTTAAAGAGTGTTCTTCATGGAGATGGTCTGTTACGTATATTGGAAAGCTGGTTGACGTTTCTTCTGCTAAATTTTTTATTAATATGTTTTTAAAGTGAGTTAAGTTCAGTGAGCTGCGTTTTGTGAGGATTGCGAAGCCATCCAAAAGGTCCTGCGTAAGCAGTTTACGGGGGTTGGTGAGCGATAGCGAGCAGGGGTCGGTAGCAGCCTAGTATTTAGAATTTAATTTTCCAATTTTTTTTGTGCAGCGAGTTTGTCAAAAATCCTCAATACTTAAAGCTTTATATACTATCTTAATCATCTTTTTAAAAAGATATATTTTATTTGGAGACCCCATCTAATTTGTTTTTATCCGAAAATTAGTCCTAAATTTTTCTAATCTTTGTCGATAAGTTTTCACCCCAATCTCAAACGCAACTTGAGAAAAAACCTAACAAAGATTAGTCTCTGCTCCAACTCTGTAGCGTAAAAGTATCTAGTGCTTCAGAAATCCCAATATTTTTCATCCGAAACCTTTTTTTTTTTTTCAAAAGAAAACATTCCCGATTAGTTGCCCTTTTGTTTACACCCAGCGGAAATACCGAAGATTTTTATCAGATGGAAACTTTCATCATCCCGAAATTCATAACAGGAAACAATCCCAACTCCTGGATTTTCTTTCTCCGCGAAGATTAGGGGTTTAATTTCCCCGACCCGTAATGAAAAAACAACCGGGAAAAATCTCCGAAAATAAATTAAAGTGACCCGTAAACGGGCTAGACTTTCCCGGGAAAACTAAAGCCCGATGCACTTAGGGAGTAGTGTTACAGGAAAGAAAGAAAACCTATCGATTATCGTTTGATTTCCGAGGGTGGGGTCCTCCAGTATAAAACTTAGATGGTAGGATCAAAAGGCTCCCCTCCCTGTATCGTCACTTAACCCACATTTCCCCCGGAGTCGCAGGAGACACCCCTACAATCTGGAGTTTCATCTTTTTTTCCATCCCTGGTTTCGTGCGGGATATCACTTTGTTTTAATTTTTGATCGCGTCCCCGATATCATTTTGGGATTTTTATTAGAGGCTTGACTCTGTTCTGTGCCCGCTATTAGGAAGGATCTTGTGTTCACACTTATGGGAAAGGAGATCACACCCGAGAAATGTTCAAAGACTTTCATCGGATCCTTTGTGGTAGCATTATATGGGTTGGATGACTTTTTATTGAGGCGTCGAATGAATGTGTGAAATGTACCCAGTGGATTTAACCCTATTAATCCTAAGCCGCCCGAGATTACCTTTGAAAGCCACGGAAAATTTGGGGCGGAAAGGACTGAAAGGGTTAATTATATAAACACTTGGGTGTATGAGTTGAAGCTATTTTAAACCAAGTTTTCTGAGAACTCGTTTTAGGTTTAATTAGCAATTGAGGCAAACCTGTTAAAAAGGACTAAAGGGAAATTCAAAACCACGCGTATATTTTTGAAACGGTGTTAAAAATTATTAAGGTGAAAGATAAAGATCTCGAATCATAAAAAATTATGTTATGCTATAAGTATTTGCATTGTGAACTTAACAGAATAATGGTATATCTTTGTTGAAACTTTTTTATGAGCAATGACTTATTCATTTAAAATTCCATTCATATAGTGCAATTATATTTTTTACCTCATTTAGTCTTCAAGGAAGAATTCGTTAACTATGTTTTTATAGATACGTATACGTAATGTAGACGTTAAGCCTATTTGGTACTGTATATCAAGCTCATACTCAGTATGTAAATCTTTGACCAAAGCTACAGCGTGTTCTTTTTAGACAATATACACTGATTTTGATTTCAGATGTTGTGATGGCAAGTACTTTTGTTTTTTTTTGTTAAAAATTAGTTTGAAATATAATAAGTAAAAGGGTAAATTTTTTAGATCCTGGGGGGAGTTTATAACAGAACACTTTGGTAAATGCAAATACTACCTTTGAACAGCTACGAGATTTGATAATTTGAGTGAGCCATTCCAAAATAGGAGGGCACGAGCATGATCCCAAAAGAACAATGATTGTTATAGATTAGGGTCAACCTTCTGGTTTCTCTTGAATGTCCAATTAATCACTCTAGGAGCGTCTTACTCGCCAAGGAGTAAGGAAGACTTGTCCCCCTAAGTACTCTAATTTGTCTTCATTTAAAGTGATAGAATCGGTGAGAGTGATTACGGTTTCAGAGAGTTTCAAAGTGCTAGAAGGAAGTCAAAGGGTTTATCATTTTCTTATTTTGGTTTTGGTGGGACCATTGAATTTTTAACTGTTTCTTTGTTATTTTCATTTTATCATTTAACACCTTAGCATTTTCTTCTTCTTTCCTGTTTTTTTTAAGTTCTCTTTTTCGAATTTAATCCTTTGTATTTTAATGTACAATCTAAAAAAACTGTTGTAAAACGAGTAAATCCTGTCAGCTATACCAGATAACCCCAGTAATTTGTGCAGCGATATTCTGTTACTATAATACAGACTCCGTAGTCAGTCTACATCAGAGGCAATTTGTATCGGTTATCAAGATTCTTAAAAGAAAATCTGTTACACACATTGAAAGTATTTTTATCAGGATTCCCTAACAAAATTTATAGGGGTCATCTGTGGCATAGCTGACAGGATTTCTTGGTTGTATGTAAATGAAGGGTTTTTTCCAGAGCATATTTCAATGGAATACTAAGAGATTTTTTTTGGAGAGAAATCATTTTATTATCTACAGAACATTTTTTACAAAAGGCTTTAAGCATATGTTTAGACGAAATTTTTGAAAAATACTCAGCAATAAAACTGCCAAATGAGGCATTGAGTTTCAATGGTAGAATAGAAAATATTTATTTAACAAGTGAAAATTAATCTATCTGTTTTCTTTATAGGTTAACAAATAAATAACAAATTTTTCAAGAATTCCTGATAGAAACGAAACAATTACACAAAAATAAATAAATAAAATATCAATATCTTAGAGGTATTTAATTTGTTAGTTCCTTAGGTCTTCTATTTATTATTGCTGTTTTTAGGTAACACCTGAAATTATACTACTTTATAAATCTAAAATAATTGTTAAAATACCCTAAAAGTATTAATAAATAAGAAAGAACTCTTGAAATTATTGAAAGTTGTTGTATAGATTGTTGTGTGTAGAAAGTACCTACCTTTACTTTCTTTTACCATACTTACTTTTTAAATACATATAAACGGATTAAATCAACCAGAGTCTTGTATTCCCTCTTAAGTGACTGTTTATGAAGTTGTACTGCTGTTGTTAAAATATTCCTTTTACTGTTGATGATTCAGCGAATAACAATATGAAACTGAAACTTCTTTTTACTTATACTTAAGGGTTTAGGAAGCTTTTCCAACAATAAAATGGTGCATTATTATGCGCAGAAATCTATTTTAAAAATTTTAGAAGTTTATTTTTGTTTTGTTCGAAAATATTCAAACAGTTAGAATAAAAATACATCCCCTACAAAAATTCTAATAGGCAATCAAATTCAATTTCCAAACCTAATGCAGAGCATTCCGTCTATTTTAGGCCCCGCAACTAAACCCAAACAACACCATTTTTTTCTTTCAAAAATAGAATTTCGAAAACCCTTTTTGTGTGTCGGGCAAAGAGAACCCAACCCGGAACTTTCTCACAACTGCAAAACTCTATTAAACAGTAGACATCTGAGAAATTCATAGGGATAATACCAACTAGAGCACACATAGACATAAACCCTACAAGGTGAAAGGTGCATACCAAAACGAAGTGCTCAACCAACACGGGAAAACCCACAGATAGGTGACTATAACATGGACACCTATACAAGTAAGGCCAGATATTCTACAATAATCCTGACGACAATTTTGATCGCTGTTTAACTACAACTCAACGTTACTCTAAAATAAATTAAATTCTGTTCCTCAGAACCAAAAGATGCTATCTCTTTTTCGCTCAGTTTCTCCAGGAGAGAAGAAAAACAAGTTTAGATTTTAATTCGAAGAAACTTGAATTAAATTTAATTAACTTTTTTAACAATTATTCTATTTAAATTTAGAAAACCCCAAAATGTTTAGATTTATTTAAATTTTTGAAGGTTAAAAGTTTGAAATTACTTAAAATAAGTCATTATTTTAGTTAAAGTTAATTAAAAACTACTTGAAAATAAAATAGGTATAAGGCTTAAGTTTTCTTCTGGAGAAATTAAGCGAAAAAGAGGTAGGACCTTTTTGGTTCCGAGATACTTTCAAAAGAGCGATCAAAATGAGGTCAAGACTATTATAACAGTTTTAAGCTTCTTTGGCCTTATAGCGTCTGTCTGTGGGGATTCCACTATTTAGCATAATTATCTTTCTACAACTCTCCACGTTCACCATGTAGGCTTGTAGTCGATATGAGCTCTAGTATGTATTAAATCTATGAATTTCTCAGCGGTCCAAGTTTTGCAGTAGTGTCTAGTAGTGCAATGAGTCCAGTCGGGCCATGGCTATAAAGGGTAAAAAGATTTTCGATGCACCCACTATATTCTTCATTACTCTACTTGGAAATTACGCGCAAGCCAAGAACCGAGTCGATTTTGACAGCTCCTTCTCGACTTTCGAAAACTATGAATCTTTTATTTCAAAGAAAGTCGATTTCGTTTTGGGGCTCCTCAAATCACAGGGAGCTCCGCGCATGGCCCGCCCGGCTCCCTAATCACATGCTCGAATTTCGTCCCAACTTTAATAAAAATCTCATTACATGACAAGGGGGAATGGTTTTTTGGGCGTGGCGCGCCGCAGAACTTCGACAGGAATCTTTTTAAAAATAAACCTGGATTCGGCTCGTTTCTGGTTTGAAAATTTAATAATTTTTGTTCATTTTTTATGAGTTTAAGTTTGTTATACGCAACAAATCTAGAGGATGAAACGAATTGCAAACTGATGAAAATTCACCTTTTTTTCTCTGCCAGAATTCTTAAGCTCATATAATACATAAGGAACATAGGTGAATAACAAAAATGGCTCAAATCATCTAAATGTCGTCATTGAAACTTCCAACCCTTTCCCTATTTTTTTGCATATTGTAATTGAATCGCCAGTTTGAAAAAGGGAATGAGTAAAAAAAATGAAAAATTGACTTTTTATACTTAAAAATATCTCCAGGCTTTGCTGTACACATGAGTGTAAAGAGGGGAAAAATAACTGCCCCTTATAGGCAGATGTATCCATTTAAATTTGCGAAATCAATGTCCATTGATTGTATTTTTTAGTTTGCTGTAAACTAAGCCAAAGTTAAACCTGCTTTGATTTTGGAGGGTTTTTTAACTATTTTTTGACTTCATTCATATTCACTTACTCCATTGACTCGGCCTTACGGACCTGGTTTTATGATAATTTTAAATTTTATTATTCTTATTATTTTCATTTCTCACTTTTGTGCAGAGAACTAAGCATAATGTAATTCAAATGGTCAATTTAAGTGGTTTTTAAGATTTTTCTTCCGTTGAATTTTCATAAGGTTAAAAAAAAGAATAAGTCCATCAACTTTTTTAATCATCCATTATCATCCAATTTTACAAGTAAAATCCAACTAAAAATTGTTACAATGTTATAATATTAAGAAAATATGACTGAAAAATATATCAAGTATATTCTCTTCAAAATTTCATAGTTTGATATTTCCACTAATCATAACACAGGTTTTTTACAGAATTTTATAAAGAATATTATTACTTACAATTTTGAAAAAGCAAAATAAGTGGAAGCATATTAAATGAAACAAAATCTTATCACACGAATTAATTCTATACTCCTGTTCATAAAAAATGCAACACCAAGAAGGAATTGTCCGAACAACTTGAAATTTTCAGGGTATGTTCATTATGGTTTGATCATCAAATGATATCAAATTCAGAGCTATAGCGCATGCGCGAGCTGAGAAGTGTCTTCTCAACCACTGATTTATTCGTATGTTTGGGGGCCTGTAACGGAACGTTAAGGGCTTGTAAGAAGGTTGTCTACCGTTGATTATCTTGTCATTAGATGTTATTATACCCCTTAGACCTTAACGGATGTCATATGAACATTTAACAGAGTGTTAAAGAGGATTCATGTTAGGCCTCCCGGAGGGGTGTTTTTCATACTGTTTTACCGCTGGTCGGATGAAGGGAAACTGGACAATATTGATATGGGCTTGAAAGCAGAGGTCCAAAAAGGGTAAGGCAAGTTGAAAATTTGGGTCGGGACCCCTTATAGTCACGTCAACACGGGATGAAAGAGGCTTCATTCGCATGGCAGTGCCGGATCATTGAGTGACTTTTCGACATGTTTCAAATTGTTAGAATACTGCTACAGGTCTATCATTGTCTGCTCCATCAGTTAATCGGTCGTCATTGCACCAAAATTCGGCAAGTATCGTTTTTTTACAGCGCTCCATCGATGGAATTCCATCGGTGCATAAAGCTACCATTGGATCCTCAAAAAAATAATTTCGCATGATTACTGGTAACAAATGGTCCTTTTAAAGAAATCCCCCTTTAATTTTGGTTAACATGACACCTAAATTGGGTTTGGACGCTATGCCGAAAATCGCAATTTTTGGAGTGTTTTATCTTGAGTCTGTGGTGAAGAAGATAAGTGTTTTGACCTGGAGCACTATTGGGTACCATGGGCAACCTCATTAGATAAAAAATAAGGGCAATCTGATTTCTTAAAAAAATTTTTAAAAATTTTTGGAGCTAAAAGTTATACCCTACCTTTGAAGTGATCCTAAAGCTGTAATTCATCAGAGCGAATCCCGTACACATGTTTTTTGGAATGTTTCAACCTTACTTTACATCCAATAAAGACAGTTTCTTTCTCTACAAATTTCTCCATCCAAAATTTCACCTATGGAGCTCGACTAAAATTTCGTTGGTTTGTCCTCATGCTTAAAATTCTTGTTATGTTGCTAATATTGGCAAACTTTGGGTTTGGGATGAATCTTAAATGAAAATCACCTCCTCAGTCAAAATTTCAATTAATTTGATTCGATGGCCTGTCGTATAGAGGCTCTCATTGCAGCGCGTATGGAAGACATTAAATACCTATTTTCGATATTAAATTTTATTCCTTTGTTCTGAAAATTATATCAATTATTTGTATCCACAAAGATCACTTGCTGTGTAAATTTCATCAAAATCTAACAAGTCCTTCATGGTGTTGCATTTTTTATGAACATTGAACTTAAACTACTTAAATGCACGTAGAATAATGCATAAGATCATCAAAAATATTTCGCTGCTCAACAAATTTATAATAACGAAACAGGCATCCTTCCCTCACTAGATAGACCCCCGATCTTAATTTAGAAGGCATTATATTCAAAATAATTAACTCCAGAACTATACTTTATGTCAAACATACCCTAAATTTGAGCGTCCCTAACTTGAAAAATATTGATCTTTTGGAAATTATTTCTTTGTCCAAGTCTGCTAACTAAATATTTGGGATAGAGGACATTCCGAAACAAAACTTTAAAATCGAAAATTTGATGCAGTTTAAAGAGAGGGAATGTATTTAAATTAAGTAGCTGGCAACAGGTTAATGAAGTCAAGCCAACCGAGATGCCAGGTAAGAATGCCTCAGATTACAGACGAAAAAGGCCTGCAGGGTGCACGAGAACATTGGTTCTAGAGAACCTTAATAATGGAATGTTTAAATTTAATTAGAGGGAGGCTTTGTAATTTAGTTGCTTTGCATCTTTCTCATTTATCTGGCATTAATATTTTCTAATAATATTGCTGGGCAACAATTGCGTTGCTGGTTTGGAAGGTTTTCGTTCCGTAGATGGTTTTCGTTCCGTAGAAAGTTTCGTTCCGTGGCTGAGAAGATGTTTATTAGGGTGTTTTTTTTAAACGAAAGTTCGAATTTTTTTCGGGGCACCCCCTCAAAAGGTGCCTTTGATATAAAACTAATATTCTGAGAGTTACAGCTCAAAAAAAATAATATTTAGACCCCGCCCCCGAGCGTCAAAGTTTCAAAAAAACTCTAAATTTTGCACGTTTTTAGCTATAAAATCCAAACTAATGGTTGTAAAAATACAAACTGGGTCTCATTTTGTAGATAATTTATTTAGCTTCAACTTTTATAATTGAAACTTATTTGTGAAGCTTACAGATCATAAGATACGAGAGGTTTCATTAACTCCCCACGCAATATCTATTTTTTAAGAAGTGCCACGAAATTTCTTTAAATTTATCAGCTACCATAAAATGGTTCAATAACATATAAATAATAGTTTTAGACAACATAGGTACAAAATTTAAAATATTAAAGATCAAAAAAATTTTTTTTTCGTACATTACCTGTTATTTTTTCACAATTGTAAAATAATTCAAATAAAATATATAAAATATTTTTTAACTACTTATTAGATGAATAATGTGTAAAAGTTGATAAACAAGCAAAAAAAAATACAAATTAATATTATTTTTAGTTTTTTCTAAAAAATAGAAATTTTATTTTCATCGCTTTGATAGTATTTTTCATAAGATCTCCCTATTTTAGTAGTTTTAAGAGCAGTATTCGACACGACCCTTATCTGAAGTTTTTAAATTTAAATTGAACTGTTGTAAATAAACTAGTACATACAAGGTTTGAGTTGATGATAAATAAGTCAATTCAAAACTAAATATCATTAAAAATATTGGAAATTTCATTTCTATGCAGTAGGAAAAATTCAAAATATGTTCTAAGATAGGAATCTTGCAAGTGCTTGGTATCTATAAGGCTAGATACATCAAACATCCTTAGGTACCATTGTATCATGCTAGATGTAATGCAAAACTCCAATATTGCGTGAAAAATTTTCCTTTTTAAATACAATTGCATCTAGCCCTTAAAAAGGTAGCTGTAATCAGAAGTATATGTGGTATTCTACTGAAGGGGGTTATCAAGGGGTCAAGGGGTGTGAATAATCAAGGGGGTTGGTAGGGGACCCGCCATTCCCCTTCCCCTAAAAAATCAGACGGTGTCCAAAACAATCATGCTACACGCTAGATGTAATGCAAAAGCCCTCTGTTGTATGAAAATTCCAGTCAGTATTTCAAACAGCTTGATCAGACCTTTAAAAGTAGAAATATTAAATCTTTTGAAAAAGTTCATTGTAAATGTAAATGAAGGGATGAAACTGTCGATTTCGGTGCTGAAAAGATAATTAGACGCTTAAAATAACTCCCAACATTATTATTCTACTTTCACATAGTCTTCAGCTAGTTTTATAGTTCCTCCTAGTTGTATAGTTTTATAGTTACACAAAAGCATGTTACCTTTAATTTATTTTTCAAAGCTTTCTGAGAATTCAAGTCTCGGGGTTTAAGTACCACAAATTATTAAAAAAATAATAATACTATTTTTTGATATTTCTGCATTTTTTTCGTAACTAACTGCAGTTTTTACAAATTTAAGTTCTTGATATGCAACTAATGTTGCATCTAGCTCAGAAAACCAAACTGTAATGAAGATGTGTAGTAGAATATCACAGATACTTCTGATTACAGCTACCTTTTTTTTAAGGGCTAGATACAATTGTATTTAAAAAGGAGAATTTTCACGCAGTATTGGACTTTTGCATTACATCTAGGATAGGGATGTTTGATGTATCTAGCCTTATAGATACCAAGCACTTGCAAGATTCCTATCTTAGAACATATTTTGAATTTTTCCTTCTTTATCATCAACTCGAACTTTGTACTAGTTTATTTACATCAGTTCAATTTAAATTAAAAAAATTCAGATAAGGGTCGTGTCGAATACTGCTCTCAAAACTACTTCTAAAATAGGGAGATCTTATGAAAAATACTATCAAAGCGATGAAAATAAAATTTCTATTTCTTAGAAAAAACTAAAAATAATATTAATTTGTATTTTTTTTGCTTGTTTATCAACTTTTACACATTATTCATCTACTAAGTAGTTAAAAAATATTTTATATATTTTATTTGAATTATTTTACAATTGTGAAAAAATAACAGGTATGTACGAAAAAAATTTTTTTTTGATCTTTAATATTTTAAATTTTGTACCTATGTTGTCTAAAACTATTATTTATATGTTATTGAACCATTTTATGGTAGCTGATAAATTTAAAGAAATTTCGTGGCACTTCTTAAAAAATAGATATTGCGTGGGGAGTTAATGAAACCCCTCGTATCTTATGATCTGTAAGCTTCACAAATAAGTTTCAATTATAAAAGTTAAAGCTAAATAAATTATCTACAAAATGAGACCCAGTTTGTATTTTTACAACCATTAGTTTGGATTTTATAGCTAAAAACGTGCAAAATTTAGAGTTTTTTTGAAACTTTGACGCTCGGGGGCGGGGTCTAAATATTATTTTTTTTGAGCTGTAACTCTCAGAATATTAGTTTTATATCAAATGGCACCTTTTGAGGGGGTGCCCCGAAAAAAATTCGAACTTTCGTTTAAAAAAAACACCCTAATGTTTATTCTATGGTCAAAATAGTTCCGGTGAATCGGAACACCTTTCGACGTTGAAATAAGTGGTAAAAAAATTTTGCGGTGAATTTTTCTTATTTTAAAATATTTGTTTTTTTTTATTCAGGTTTTGTAATATGCATCAATATTGATGAATTGTGAAAATGAACACGTAATACATGCTTCATATTGCGTCTTATTGTTATTTTGTTACGTTGGGGCCTAAAATCACCTAAGTATATCACCTTAACTTTGCTGGACGAAGTAGTTTTTTATCAATTGACCTCAGAAATGCCTTTCTGGAATCTTAAATAAGACATTTTATCGCTTATTTTTCTTGTTTTTTTCTAAACCACTATATTAAGAAATTTTTTCATACCTTCTGATTTTGAATTTAACTCTTGTCAATAGAATTTTGATGACAAACCTATAAAAAATGTTCTTGTTTTGATTAGGTGCTTTTCATATTGAAATATTAACATGTCCTCATTTTCAAACAAATGTTTTTCCTCATGTAAATTATTTAATTTTTGTGAAAATAGAAATTTTGTTATCTCCTTTAACTGTATATTTTTCATTAGTTTACTTCTTTTTGAGCTTTTGTTTCTTACAAATCATTATGAAGAAACATGTTTTTAAAAATACGCGAGACATACTATCACTTGTTTGGAGTTTTGTTATCATTCAAAAGATGATTCTAAAGATGTAATATAATTTTTAATTAGTAAAGATTAAACGACTTTCCCAAATTCCTCTCCATCAATTTTTTCTGTATTTCAAGTCGGTATCTGTATATCTTATACCAATAGAAAATTGTTTAAACTAAACCAAAGAAAACGTAAGCAGTAGACAATTTTTACAATGCAAAAGGTTAACATTTTTCTAATAGTCAAACAAATGAGCCTAAAGGGTAAGAAAACTTTATTTCACCAAAAGGTATTGCTATTTGAGGACATAATTCTCAAAAAACACGTCCAATAGTTGCTTTAAACGATTACAAATGATGTAGAAGGCCAGCTTTTATTGGAAGAAAGTAATCAATAGTCTACTTGAACAAAACCTTAGATGAATGGACTATTTTCCGAATAAACGGATTTTTATGTTAGCTTCTCCCACATAGTTTGGATACGTAATGTTTTTTCTCCCCCAAAGAATCCGTTGGGCAAACTTTTTCCCTCAGAAAGCGGCCGGACAAAGTTTCTAAAACAGGCAATTTTCATTAGATTTTGTCTTCAGAAATGTTGATTTAGTATGTTTTAATTCAAGTTTCGCAATTGTTGACTTAGACTTCTTTGTTTCCTGGGGCGGGTTGCTCGAGCCACATAGGGGTCGATATCCTCGAGTTTCTTCTCTACGCATAGCTCGAAAAACTAAAATCCCTATAGACTCGGGTTGGAAACTTCTGTAACGATTAAAAGGGTTTCTTCTCTAGCTGATTTCTAAGAATACTACCTGGGTTCCGATGTAAACTCCTCAATGGATAAAAAATGCTTGGCTGTCTTCCTATTCGTTTCCTGAAAGTGCACACTTGTAGTAGAACTAACTTTACGGAGTTTCGAATATAACTAAATTAGCTACTTTTCTCCTTACAAAAAGAGGTAGTAGAATTAGTCCAATTTATCTGTTTGTGAACGTTGGGAAGTAGTTTTTAACAATACAGGCCACTGCGTATTCTGGGTAAGTCAACCAAACTTCTCGGTTTTTAGGTTTGAGTTTCCACGAGATTAACGATTTCCAATACAACTATCGCTCTATTCCTCTAATGATTTTCACATCGATTGTTGTCATTATAAGTCGATATTTGTAAGAATTAATATATTTAAAATTTTATTAAAATTATTTGTGTGTTTGAACTTTTTTTTAATGAAAAATTTTTAGACCGCATCCAACTTACAAAAATTAAAAAACTATTTCTCTGAATGTGATACTATTTTGACTTAAGAAGAGTTTTTTGTATTAAGGGTATGGAGCTTCCAATGATGAAAAGATATGAAATCTGTAAATAAAGAAACATCGTACCTATTACTTGGTATAAAATACACCATGCACATTCACAAACATTCAACACTTTTGCGACAGAAGCTGGTTTTAAATGAGAATTTATTGTTTAAATGATAAACGTCAGCTTTTCAACCAGTATATCAAACTATTAAAATTAAATTCCATTGAACTACACATCATAGAACTTTCATCTTAACCCATTACTGCCTGACGTCCCTTTTTAGGGACGTTTTTTAAAAATCCTCCTATTTCTACAAAAATTGTTCCTCTGAAACAAAATTTGCACTGATGTATCTCTGATCTCCATAGAACATAAAGAACACAAGAAGAAAGCAGAATTTTAAATTTTTTTAACTTTTTTTAAAGTTGGAAGATAGAATTTTTCAGAAAAGTGCTTTTTTAAAAATTTTAAAAGAAAAAGCTTAAAAATCCTAGTTGTTATTTAAAAAAAATTTCAATGCTGATATATATTATTGTTTATACATTAAATCAGTTGGGGTGTTTTTTTATTTTTTCAAAATATTTTATCTTGACCATTTTTCGGACCCTCGAAAAGCGTCCCTAAAAAGGGACGTCAGGCACGAATGCCCCCGTGGTTTTCCCCATAGTGAAATGCTAATGTTTCCTTATTTTTTTTCATAAAAACGCGTTCGATTCTTATGATATGAATTAAATAACTGATATTTATCAAATTACTTTAATTTTAGATAATAAATTTATTATTTTTGTTTATTTTTTTTGGAAAATACTGTTATTTCTGCTAAATTAATGGAATAAAAAGTCTTAAATTATAAGGAATTAATTAATTTGTATTAATTAAAGGGAATAAATGAATTATTTTACTATACTTTTTACTTATGCAAATATATTCCGGTTATATTTTAATTTAAAGTTTAATAATTATTAGTTATAATGACTTTTTGTCATTAAAATTGCCAAAAAAGTCGCTTTTGTGATAAATTTTCGGCTTTTTTTCCTAACTAGATGTGGCTAATCATTGTGTTCTATACTGCAGATCAATCTGTATCATCTGGCTTGCTAATGCACATCCCACTAAGGCTTGATTTTTGGGGAGAAATTTGTGTTCCGCACAATAAAATTAAATAAAATGAAAAAAGTATGGGCATTTGAAAGACTTAAACTTCACAAATTGAGATATTCTGATGGATTTGAGGTGTCTAAAAGTAATTATTACTTAATATTAGGTAACATATAAATAATGAATGCCTTTTTCAATTAAAAATATTAATTAATTTGCAATTAACATAGATTTGGGAGGGAAAAATGTGTTTTAGAGCATAAAAAATGCTCAAATTACGTTAATTAAGGTTAATTTTACGGTTAATTGGATAAATAATTAATGTTTTTTGTTCCTTTTGATGTTACAGTATCATTCCGATCACTTTTGCTGCACTTAATAAGGTAGAAAATGTTTTTGAGGCTTTAAAAAAGTTTTCTACCATGCGCTTACTATAGAGAAAAACAACGGGGGCATTCGTGCCTGACGTCCCTTTTTAGGGACGTTTTTTAATTTTGGTATAGAAATTAAAATTTTAACCTGGAATTTTTTTCACTATTTTTCCAGTTGTTTTGGGGCTATTTACTATGTTTTTACCAAATATTTAAGAAAAATAAAAAGTTGGGCATTAATGGGTTAATTCTAACCAATTTCAATTTTTACTCGGAAAGGGCTTTAATGGTTTAGAAGAAAGTTACAAACATTAATGAATTCTTCCACAAGTCTAAAAGTATCTCATTCCCTGAAAAATTCCTATATATCGAAGTCCTCTTTACAATATGATAAGGAAAATCATTCTCGTAGTTGCAGAGTTGGGAGGGGGACAGCATTTATTCGCGAAAATATCGGTACGACCTCTTTTGACGTCCCCAAATTAGTTCAGGAAACGAGAGGAGAAAGTTACACACGAAAGAATTTTTATTTTGTGTTAATAAGGCTTAATATTTTTCATACCTCCAGTTAATCAAAAGCACGGGGCATTTCAAATCCTTCATTATAAAGTCAGGAACTCTTCAAAATCCAAGGCAGAAAAAACACCTTTTTTTGCCGATATGAACAGCTTCTGATTCGGTTACCCCCATCGAGTACTAATATTTGTATTGAGTACTCAAAGGGGGGAAATTGACGTATTAACATCCTCCGAACCCATCAAAGTTTCTGGTTTTCAGGCAGGGGATGTTTTTCCTTCTTGTTTACTTACCTTATTGCAGATATTAAAGTTTACTAAAGCTGCCCTTTTGAACTCCCATCAACTTTCAAAACTGATACTTCACGGTCGCTGGGCTCGGTTTAGCTTAATAATGAAGCCGTATTTAATTGGAGCTATTGACTTAAGATGACAATAGCGTTGGATCTTTTTCAGCTGAGGGTGTTTGTTCGCTGGGGTAAACTCACCACAGCCTTGTCACTCGAATACATGCCTCTGTGTTTGCATTCATCCTGAGCCCTGCAGGCTCATTTGTCAAAAGACCGTCGCAGAAATTAATATGGAAGGGGGAGTTTTTGTGAGCCATCTCTTACTTTTGAAGCACGACATGCATTGCGTTGCAGCCATTTGTTCAGACTAGCCAACTGGAAGGATCTTTTGAATTGTTTTTTGGGAAAGGGATTTAATTTTCGCCTTAAGTCGAACGCTGCTTTGAAGACGAAGAACAACGGGGGTGTTTGTTGAGTGGAAAGAGAGCTGAAGAATACTTCTTTATAATATATAGGCGGGGGAGGGGGATCTTCTCTTTCTTTAATCTGTAATTTTCCTTTTGCCTGACTTCTCTGGGTGTGGGTGTTTTTACAAAACGTACGGTGGAGTGTTTGGCAATAGATGGAGACATCGTTGTTGGATTGTTTATTAACATCTTAACTACTGTTTGAGGTATAATTTAAGAAGCCTCCCACTTAAGTATTTTTTAAAGTGTAGGCTGTGAAATGGAGCATATTTTATCGATTGAAATAACTTCTTTGCCAAGAATTGAGTGTTAAATTTGTGTTTTTTTACTGAATACTACTATTTATTGTGTGGGAAGGTGAAACTCGTTTTGCGGTTAATCAGAAGTATGAAATCTATGCAAATACGAAGTTATTCGATTTAAGTATAGAATAAGGTATTTTTCAAAATTGGTAAAGAATAATTTACTTCGATGATAAAGTCATTATTTATCTTATTTATGAATTATGAAATTTTCTTTACTTTTTATCATCAGTGATAAATAAGTGATACGTGATCAGTGATAACAAATGCAATAAAAATTTATAATATCTGAGTTTTGCAACGTTTAAATATTTATGAACAAAATTTTCAAAACAAATTATTCAGAAAATTTATTCAAAGAATTTAAATATTGATGAAAAAAGGACCATAACGAAATTTTAAAAGAAAATATTACACCTTAAAAATTTTAAGCGTGAAAAATTATGGTCTATTCCATATACGAATAGTAATATACTTTAAACTTAGACCAAGAAGATTTGTTTAGGATCAAACCTCCACGTGAATAAGAAAGTTAGCGCAGTTTTTAAATTCAACATTAAGTTTATTTTATGAATATGAAAGAACCTCCTTAATTACTAATTTTTTATGGGCTCCCCCATTTATAGGTTCAATCATTCACCTAAATTAAGAAGGCTAAGCAGCTTTAAACCATTTCGTGTGAACTGGAAGTAATTTTTGTGAGTCGTTAGTAGTGTGACTCACTCTTTTAACAGTATTTGACCCAACTATTCCGATCCAAACACAATACCCACCAGAGAAGTATCGATATCGACCGGTCTAAGAAGAAACGGCGAGACAAAGGAACAGGAGAAGAGGTCCGGATAACCCCGATGCATTAGCGGCGGCCACGAAAACACCGATTCTCGACTTTCTCCATATTAGCTCCCTTATTTTTCTATTCCAATAAAGGGAATGGACGGAGAAGCCGTGGGAACCGGGCCTGCTGTTGGTGGAGCCTTTGGATAGCAAACACGCTCCGCTCTGAGTGTTTTATTACACACCGTGTTTGCTCCCAGAATTGGGGAGGGGACATACGAGGGAGTTCCTTGTCATCCTGATCCAGAATCCAGGCTCAGATGGGGATTGGATTATGCAGAAGATGATCAGGTTTTTTTTTGGTGGAATCGGTTCTAGAAAAGAATCTGAATCGTTTTACATTTAATCGGGCGCATTTTAACCGGGAAAGTAGAAAACATCAGGAAAAGTTTTCATCTACGAGTATGGCGAATTTTAAAAGTTGCCAAATCTACTTTTTTAAGTCCTCAAATGAAGATGAAAAATCATAAGCGTTGCCATAACATCCAAACATCGACCTTAGAACACCATTAGACGGATTTTGTTATGTTCCCCAGTCTTGAGCTTTTGTAAATATGCCCGTGGTATAACAGGGGACCAAGTGAAGTTTACAATTCGCAAACATTTCAAAAAATCAAAACGATTTTAAACACTGTTTTTGCTGATGACATATTCTACCTCAGCAGACCTTACAAAGTATCTACAAACACTTAATGTCACTCACTCAAAAAAAATCTCATAAATAGCTCAACGTTTTGAATTTCGCTCTAATCCAGAATTGATTTCCCTAGAAATTAAAGTAGATGAAGAATCTAATCCATAGAAATCGAACTCCCTGATTAGGAATCACTCTTGGGGAAGATTCCAGAATCCAGGCTAACAAAGGCTTCTGTTTGATTGCCAGTGGTAATGACCCTCTTGGGTCGAATTCATCAGAGCAGCGACCGAATTTTAAAAGCACGTTTCTGATAAGGCCACTTGGAAGCTCATTGAGGAATCCTATTTTCTAGTGCACATTACACAACTAGATCGATTTATTTTTGTGCAGTATTGAACCCAACACAGATTTTTGAAGTAAAAAGGGGTAGGATAAAAGTTTTTCTATCGTTTGATTCATAATGGGTTTATAGGGAAGTAGTGCTGAGACTACCACACCTTTCGCTGAAATATTTAGCTTCTGACACAATCAATAAAAAGGCGAGTTTTCGCAATATTTTTTCCAATTATACCGTGCAAATAGTATCTGAATTATGTACTAAAATGGCAAATAAATCTTTTTAGTATTTTTTAAAAAGTAGTTTAAAGTAGTAAAGGAGGACAAACAGCAATGAAAGAAATCAATTCTATCAATGAAGCAATTTCCATGAAGAAAAAAAACATGCTTAAAAAAGAAATCTAGACTGAAGAAATAGCGAGAGTGCCCTGAAATTATTTCTCGATATATCTGGTATAATCTTTAACTAAGCGGATTTTGTTCACAATACAACTAACCAAGGTTGTTTTTATGATCATATTGTTCCAAGATTGACAGCTAACCAAGCATATTGAATTCTTATGTAGGTCCTGATACAACTTCAGAAAAACCAGTCAACCAAGTACCAAAATGTGTCAACCAAATTATCGTGGCGATAAGAATGATTTTTTTTGTATTCGAGTGACTTTTTATTGTACATAGAGAAGTTAACCTCTCGGATGTTTCTCAATATTTTGCATAAATCAGTTTTTGATTTAGATCTATTTTTATCTAAACCCCCTTTATTTGGTAGCCAAGTTCTTTTAAACTCGTTTTCTGAAGCCCATGCTGTCTAAAACCGGGGTATCCGAGCTCGACAGCAAGCAGTTTCATCTGTATGCTGTACATTTCTTTTGAGTGGGTTAAATTAGTCTTTAAAGGAATTAGGTTAGAAAAAGCCTTTCTTGAGAAAGAGATGTAAAGAAGGCTGCAAAAAACAGAATAAACTCTCTGTAAGGCTCCTTGCGAAGCGGGGCCCAATTTTTCATCCGTGGTGACAAAGATGGGCAATTTTTTAAGGCAGTCCGGCTGACGGGTGGAGAAATAGTTTCTTTTGCTAGAAATGAATGGGGGATCTTTTCATTTTGTCAGAGCTGCTTGAAAGGTGCCACTATTTGTCAACAGAGGAATTGCGTATTCATTTTTTGCGAGAGTAATTTACTTTGGTATTCTAATTGACGAACTTGGAAGAGTCCAACGTGAACTGCTAATGTAGAGAAATCCTGCATGAAAAAGGTTAAGTATATTACACTCAAACCTATTTTTGTGCGGTCTTTTTTCTGTGATTTTTTGTGCGGTATATAAAAATCGCAAAAAGACCACACAAATAAAAAATTGCACAAAAAGGACCTCACAAAAACAAGTTCTAGTGCATATGGTTACTTGGCAGATATAGAGTGTGTATGATAGTTAATTTTAAATATTTTTGAGTGAGTTAGAGAGCAGTTTGTATAACAGCTTGAAATTTTTATATGAATAATTATCGTTTTATATTTAGTTTGTTTGATTAACTTTCGCACACACAAAGAAATAAGGTTTCAAAAACGTCACTTTTTGTCATAATTCATAACGGAAAATTTCTAGGATTGAATTAAGAGCAGTTTGTGAAAAATATTAGCCATAAGCTTGTATTGCCGTCAAAGAAGTTTATATTTTTCATGCGGCTAAAATCCTCGTTTTTTCTTGTAACAAGGAAAATAACAAGAGCAAATGTTGTAAGGAGAAGTTAGTTTACTCACTCAATTTTGCATTACTAATCAAAAATATCTTTACTTAATGATTCACTTGTAAGGATACTTTCAAAATACCTTTTTAGTACTTCTAGGAAATAATTCTCTAGGTAAGATCAGTAGAAAATTTTTAAAAGTTAAAGGATAGCGAAAAGTTAGTAAGTGCTACTAGTTAAAAGTAACTAGAAGGAGATTAGTAAAAAGTAGAGATTTCAAAATTATATGCCCGATTTTAGGTTTCTTATTTAAAAAAATATCGGGAACTAAAAAATATTGTGCCACATACTTCACGTGTGTAGATTCAGACAGAAATAACTACTGAGTACTACCTTGTCTGATTTGCTGTTGTGATGCTTGCCGTATTCAGTCAGTTCCCTTAACACGTAGCATCAACAATCGCCGTATCCCCTTATCTTTCAAATCGGGTTTAAACTTGTTTATTTTGACAGTGAAAACGAGTCCGTGTAACTCCAGATTATGACTTAATTATTTAACAACAACCGTTAATTCGGCGAACATGCAAAAGAAGCGTTCGCTTATTTACCCATCTGTCGCCAGTTCGCAGTGGAGTTCCTCCGTCTAATCCTCGGATCACGAATTCCTCCCATTCCTTTGCTCCCTATTTATGATTGGTTTCTCATTAATATTTACTAGGTTAATCGTATTACATAACTCAAATACTAGGTAATTATTAACGCCGAATAGATGACGCTTGTTTTCAAGCGTAACTCCGTCTCCGAGCGCGCAGTGTTATTATCCCTGGTTATTATAAATTTAAATTATTTTCACTGTTCGCAGTTGGGGGAACATACACTTTACACTTGACTCCGTTGGCTGTTTGTTAGACAGAATTCTGGGAGCTAGATTAAACTATTTTTGCTTTAGTTTAATCTCTTCAAAGCACGAAAAGCTACTTTAGTAAATTTTGAGAGTTGAAGAGTGAACTATTCCTGTGTATTAATATTAATGTTCACTAACAAGGACTTTGAATAAGGTAAAGCAAGACATCAAGACCCTTGTTATTGTTCATGAGTTGCTAGTGAAAATGCTTACTAATTTAAGTTTAAACAAATACCAAAATTGTTAAACTTGTAAGTTGACATATTCGAGGCTCGACAAATTTCAAAATTTTCACATGCTCGAATGGACCTTGGCAGCCTAGAAAATACACCCCAAAATAAAAACTTATTAGGAGAAAATCTAGCATGTAAAGGAGATAATGTTTTCTCGATTGGAATTTAAACATTTTCCAAAGCATGTCTGGCAATGAAATTGCAGATTTATTAAAACAAGAACTATTTTATCATAAATTTATTGCAAAACCAAAATTTTTAAATATTTGGTTGTGTAAAGATTAATAATTTTTTTATTTCCAGTCAGTTGCCGATACATACCGATGGAATGGTTTATAAGGTGAGTAAATGTTTAAATACTTAATATCATAAATTTTTAAGTTATTCGAATTCGAACGATAAAAACTGAATAAAGCTGAATATTCGAATTTATAAAGTTTAAAGAACCCACCTTCAATCTAAGGATGTACCTCTTAATTTTTTTCATGTAAACCAAACAAATAAAAGATAGTTTTTAAAGTAAAAAATTTAAAGTAACGAATGAAAACGATATCACCTCATCTCTTTAGAGCTAATAGTAGTGTTCGGCAACTACTGGTCAAAAAGTAGTTAACTACCAACTAGTCTGGGCAAAAGTAGTCGTAACTACTAGTTAACTACTTTTTCTTGGAAGTAGTTGTAACTAGTAGTTGATTATTTCCCAAAGTAGTTAACTACTAGTTAACTAGTCTATTTAATTTCATAAGATATTTTCCCCAAATTTTCGATTACTTTTTCTTACCTATAGCAAAAATATCATGGCTAAAGATTCGCGAATTTTTGATAGGTGTACAGGTTTTTGGTGTCTAAAAAATTTCTAAGTTGTATTTATATTTCAGTACAGTGTCGTATATAAGGGGGGTTAAGTGTTCTAAACCCCCTTAACCTGAACAACAATATTTTAAGCACAAAATTGGGCCATTAACTTTAAGTATTGCTTTACTAATTTTTAATGCAGGAAAAACATCTAGAATCCTCGTAACCTAGCCTAAAATCGCTTTTCAAAGTGCTGGAATTTCCAGGAGAGAAAACAGTTTCAACTAGTTAACAAAGTTAATGGCCCAAAACCCTGAACTCCCTAATTTCTAGACAGGATTTCAAAAAAGGGTTGCATTTATATGTCAATTGCTGGGATGAAATATATTTCAAGGTTACTAAATATGAAAATGTATCACGAAAAATGGCATGTTAGTAGATGTAACATATTTTTTTAAATTTTGATCTTTCAATATTTTTTGAAGTAGTTGAACTTTTTGAAGGTAGTTGGAACTAGTAGTTGGCGAAAAAAGTAGTTAAACTACTAGTTCAACTACTCTAAACGAAAAGTAGTTGAACTACTAGTTAACTAGTAGTTGCAACTAGTAGTTAACTACTTTTCAACTACTTTTAGTTAACTAGTGCCGAACATTACTAATAAGTACTGCATAGAGAAATCATTTTAACACATTTCTCCGTCTGAAAATATAAATATACCAGAATGTTTTTATCGTGTCCATATAAAATAAGAATCCTACATGGGTCTGATTTTTGACTTGTATAGTAAGGGAAAATATATGAGAACCTTCATTCCCCCTACGAGTGAAGGAAGTTATTCAATTATTCCGTACATTTCGACAAATATTATTTTTGGATCCTTTGAGCGTTTGAGATTTTATGCAGTCGCGAGTTGAGACAGTTGGATTCCTTTGAACAACTTTATCTCTAATGCTTTTTGACAGTTCACTCGTAGATCAATTTCGGGGAATTTAGACGGCTTGAATCTTTCTTAGAGTTTTTAGTGCAGTCTTTTTCTTTTGGAATAATTGAGAGAGTTAAAATTACTTTTATTGTATGCTATAGAACTATAGAAAAACTTGTGTGTTTCCCTGGTACCAAAACTTTATTTGTAATGTTATTGTGATAACAATCATCTCTTGGCTGTTTTCAAACTGGATAAGCAAATTAAAATTTTTATGTTATAATTTTATCTTTCGTCTAAATCTAGTCCAATTCGGTTTAAACTACTTTAGGATTCACTAAATGTTTTTAAATAGAAAAATTCGGTTTCCGACAAATTTAGTTATCAAGCTTTATACCTACTACTTAATATAAAGGAAAATTTTAAACACAAATATAAAGGGGAAAAGTCCGTTTCTTTCTTTGAGTAAGGTAAATCAAGGCTTCAAGACCCTTGTTATTGTTCATGAGTTGCTAATGAAAATGCTTACTAGTTTAAGTTTACAGAAATACCAAAATTGTAAAACTTGTAAGTTGTCATATTAGGTATAAATTTATTTTTTTTATTTCCAGTCAGTGACCAGTCATGCCTATACATACCGATGGAATGGTTTATAAGGTGAGTAAATGTTTTAATACTAAATGTCACGTATATTTCACGTCAGTTATTCGAATTCCAATGATAAGAACTGAATAAAGCTGAATATTCAAATTCACAAAGTTTTAAGAACCCACATTCAAGCTAAGGATGCACCTCTTAATTTTTTGCATGTAAACCAAACAAAAAAGATGAAAATGTTTAAAAAATTAATAATAAAATTTAATAAAATAAAATAATTAATTAAATAATAAAAGTTACTTTAAATAAAATTTTAAAGTAAAAAAGTAAAAGTAACGAATGAAAACGATATCCGTTATCCGATATCCAACCGTTATTAAATACTTTTAATGAATTTTGGAACTTTTTACACCCCCTCGCTTTTTTTCAAGTTTTTCTTTCATCTTAAAAAATCACAACGATTATACAAAACTCATTAACATTATGATTCTTATTCCTTCGTTGCAAGTTGTTTTTTCTGCATACTGCTTTCTGTGAAGGAAAAACCAGTTCTACAGGTATAATGTTACGTTTAGGGGATTGTAAATGATTTCGCAATCAGGCTTTCCATCGTCTACTTAATACACTAGCGGAAATAAAAATCCCAACACCAAGAAGGAAAGGAGATATCAAAGTCAAATTTATTTAAATGATTGCACATAGTATCAATGGGAATTGATTAAAAAATCAGCCTTCCTGGATGTTAGGGGGCCGAGAAAACCAGGGAGGAGTGTTGTCTCCATAGGTGTCCATTACCACCGTCACACGTCATGATATTGAGTGACCAGGGCTCTAAATGGCTTTTGAGGGATTGGAGGACCATGTTACCTCCTCAGGTAGTCCAAATTCATATGGTGCACCAGCGGACGTTGCATACCGGGCTAGGTGATTTTTCCTCATCGGACGGACTTGTTTTGTGGGTGTTGGTTCTAGAGAACGGGAAAGACGGGGTAAAAATGCAACCTAGGGGGTTAAGAAGAAAGCTTGGAAATTGCATACAACATGTGGCTGTGCATGTTTCTCTTGAAATTTGTCCCCAGGACAGGTCTGAAGGTAAGGGTGGTCTACCGGCTGCAAAACCTCAATAACGCAGCTCTGGTTGGAAAAAGTACTGATGAATCATTCTCTGGAGTTGCAGAAATGGAATCCAATGCATCCCCACTCCGTTACCTTGCATCACCTCTCCGTGGAACGATTAGAAAATCATCAGTTGAGTGCGCTCTCTCCATTGTGTCTTCAAACTCATATCCAACCCTCGTGGTGCTCCAAACCGAAGCAGGATTCTCTCATAAACACAATGTCATGAAATTGGGATTTTCATTTCCTTATTTCGTGCACTATTGGAAACAGAAAGGCCCATTTTCAGCCCCTTGTTTTTAGACAAAGATTTAAGAAGCTATGCGGACCAAACAGACAATCCGCAGTACTGCAAACGACATCCATCCCACTGCCGCTTGTCCTCAGTATGATCTACCGGTACTTTGGCCAACCAGAGCTGCTTCATTGAGGTTTTTTAGCCGGTTGTCCGTTCTTACCTTCAGACCTGTCCTGGGGAAAAATTTCAAGACAAAAATGCACAAACACATGTTTTATGCAATGTCCAAGCTTTCTTCTTAACCCCTTATGTTGCATTTTTACCCTGGCCTACCCGTTTCTAAGAACCAACACGCACAAAACAAGTCCGGAGAAAGAGGAGAAATCACCTAGCCCGGTATGCAACTTCCGCTGGTGCACCATAAGAATTTGGACTACCTGACGAGGCAACATGGTCCTCCAATCCCTCAAAAGTCATTTAGATCCCCTGTCACTCAATACCATGACGTGTGACGGCGGTAATGGACACCTATGGAGACAACACTCCTCCCTGTTTTTCTCGTCCCCCTTATATCCAGGGAGGCTGATTTTTTAAGATATTCACATTGATACTATGTGCAATCATAGAAATAAATTTGACTTTGATATCTCCTTTCCTTCTTGGTGTTGTGATTTTTTTTTCCGCTAGTGTATAAAAGGAGATCCTCTTTTTTAAACGGTTATTCGACCTGTGAAACAAATTTTCTGTTGCCTGTTGTAACCATGGACACCAAGTTTCAAAATTCGGAAATAAAGGGAAATTCGAATTGCTGGTCAATTTTGAATGCAAACACTTCTTATCCCATCATCCAATCTTATTCCCTCGTTGTAAGTTGTTTTGTTTGCATACTGCATACCATGAAGGAAAAACCCGTTCTACAGGAAGCATTTTTAGTTCAAATGCAAGTTTCCTTATCAATCGAAGAAAAGCTTATTCAGCAATTAAACTTAACAATTTACGCAGTATTTGAAAAAAGCCATACTGTGTAGTTACTTTATTTAAGGTAACCAAAATGCAATGAAACTGGTCTCATAACAAAGTAAACTGATGATGGAAAAGGAAGCTTAAACGGTGAAAACACTCAAAACATTTTGGCATGCAGAACTTACTATACTCTATTCATTTTGAACTGGCACCTGAAGAATAGTGCTTTCCCCCTCTCTAGAAGCTTAACCATGGCTACGCTCTTCGCGCTGCCAATAGTAAGCATATTTCGTCACTTTGAAGTTGATAGCTGCCATGGTTACTAATTCGGTGGTGGGTAAGGATATATTTTCGGGCGCCTGTTCAAAATGAAGATAGTATAGGCATTCAAACACAACTGCCTCTGTTAAAATCAACAGTTTTTTAAAATTCCGTAATATCCTCCCACATTTCAAATTTTTAAATGTTTTAAACGCTTGTTACACATCGTAAATTCTTATCTAAAAGTTTAAAACATATTTAAATTCAGTAGAAAGCACAACAGGATAAGAAGGTATCTCTATTATTGCATGCTAAAACTCACGGGAAACAGAAAATGTTTTAAGGCATACACAATTTTTCGAGATAGGGAATTAATTTTGGATTCCACAAAACACTCCAATTTTAAGGGGTAAACATTTTTAGAAACTTTTTTTGCACATATTGAACATAGAACATACTTATTTTGAAGAAAGGAATTTCAAGGCTTCTAATTGGCACAACTATTTGCATATCCCCGTCAAAAACTCTTCTAAAAAGAGCCCTCTCGAAGCCACCTAATTGTGCTCCCAGGTGGCACAGTGCCCCCAGACATTCCTCCAAAGAGATCGATTTCCAAGTGGCACATTAGCCTCGGCACAACACGCTAATTTCCAACAACCAACATTCCTCTCGGTTGTCTTTATTCACCGCTTGACTTTTCATAGCGGCCGATTGTATGGATGCGTTTCCCGGGGGCGAAGAGGGGACAGCCCTCATATGCCCTTCTTATTTGATCCGCGAAAAAAGGGACCAAAGAAATTGGTCCCGGAATACATTAACATGAGGAGTCATTTTCGTCCTATCGCGGCACCTGGGGCTAATCTCGATAGAATAAGAAGTGGCGCAGTTAATGGAACCCTTTGGAATCGTACAGAGGGGAATGATCCAGGTAGTGCATCGGATGGTGCCCTGTGTAGCTGAAAAGAAATCCAATAGTCTTTTATACTTTGACCTAGGGCCTGTAACTAAGAAAGGGTTTAGAGCAATAAATATTTTAGACACTAATTTTACCTCCCCCCACATAACAGTAAATTTACTGCTTAGCCAACGATAGTAAATCAAATCAATCAAAGTCTGCCCGGGCCTAGTGGCCCATCAGGCGGTGCCCATCTCCGTTTCTGTAGCCTTTTGGGCCTGGGGTGCTAATTACTAGTGTGTCCAGGCCGAGTGGCTAGCCCGACGCTGGACCCCCAGTTGATTCCCCAAGCAAGCTTGGTCCTCATTTATCGACCCCGGAAGGATGAAGGGCTGAGTTGACCCATGACCAGCTACCCAAGCAGGAGCCGCGAGGCATCGAACCTGGGTTGGTAATGCTCGTAGCCAGACACGCTAAACGATAGTAAACGGGTCACGTAATTTTTTTGCTTTAGTATTTTTTATTTTATTTAAAATATACTGATTTTTTATGTATATAGAGGGTCTAACTAAGGTTAGAGGGAATAAATATTTCTTCCTCTTTCGATCAACTGCCCCTCAGCTTCTTCCTTTCTCCCCTCCGAGTCTGTCAAAATCAAGTGACCCTTCTACTGTCGTTGGTTAAGAAGTAGCTTATTCGAAAGTTAATAGACAGGATTTAACGTTGAATTAACTAATATTAAAAGTTTTGGAAAAAATGAGTTACATCTATCCCATAAATGGGGGTCTAAGGACCTGTCACCTTATTAATTTTTAAAAAATTTACTCTTACAGCCGTATTCACTGGTAACTTGACCGGCAGTCAAACTTTTGATTGGCAGTTAAAGAAGGTAAACTCTCTGATCAATCAGAGGTTTGAACCCCGGCTCAAGTTACCGCTGAATACGGCCGTTAGAAACAGTTTTTAAACTCATTGAAATTTGAGAATCTGGGGTAAAACTCAGGACGAAAGAAAGGAAATATGAGGTCCGGGATCCAATTTCCTTAATAACAGTTTAAGAGGGTTCAAAGGACCTCTATTGATTGTGGAGTTAAATACACATTTGTAACGGTAGCAGAAGCGTTTATGTGAGAGCCATTTACCAAAACATTCCCCGTTACATACTTGTAAAGAATATGTTATTCCTGAACTACATGGTGTGATTTTGAGCATGGAAATGATTTTAGGCGATATTAACTGATACTTTCTTTGGGCTAGTTCTTGGACCTTTTAGTGGCGGATTGCAACCATATTTTTTAGAGTTTTCATGAGTTTGTTTCGTCTTATGTCAGGGACCCTAAAATACCATTAAAGGAACTAATATTTGTGTCCCTAAAAATCTAGCTACCGTATATAAGCCGATTGAAAATTTACCACCTTCGCATTTACTAATCTGTGGGGGGTTTTAACGTTCTAAAACAACCAAATATTGTGCTTTCCCTAACAAAATTTTCCAACCTGTTGTGTCATGAAAACACAGCACTAAGCTCATTACACAACCGGGGGATATTCCTCGGATGTTTTACACCAAAGCCTCAACACTAACGACCCTATTCACCCCTTAGAATTCCCTATTGGGAGGTAAAGAAAGAATTCCGCTTTCGATCCCTGTAAAAGCCGACACCCCCACTTTTAAATCGGAAAATTTTCCAAAAAGTCTCGACTTATTGGCGGAAATATACGGTAGTTATCATTAATATTTGGACACGAGTGTACTAACCAAACTCTAAAGTTCGACGCTCGCCCTGTTTCTTTTAGCTGCCCGTTTTGAATGGCGATCGCGGAGAGATCACTCATTTATTGTTGCTCGTGAAAAATGTCTGCTGCGATATTCTCCTCCATAGCCGCTGGGCCTGCTTTGTGATAGAACGCTGTCAGCTTTAATCGCTGTTTTATCTTGCACGGAATAAGTATGATAGCAGGGGGCATTTGAAAATTACTTTTTTAAGGAATGTTGTCACCGTTCGGTTACCATACTGCGATGTGATGCGTGTGATATGGACATGTTCATTTCACAAAACAAGGCTAACATCCATCCAAAGAACAATGTGTCAAAAATGTCTGTGAAACGCTTCATAGGTAATTTTTTAGGGTTTATATCCATAGATTGGACTTGACCCTCACGTATTGAGGATAAATTTTGTTTTTTAATAAAGCTTTTTAACCCTTCCAAAGAAAAAAATAATTTCATTTGTCTTTAAAGCAGGGTCCAAATCTTTAGAAATTTAGTCTCGAAAATTTTTACCGATGGTTTTTTTTTAAAAGAAGGAAGACCTATTGTCTTTCATTTGAGGTCTTAGAAATTTATACTATAGTATATATTTAATCGTTTTAATAATATAGTTAATGCTTTTAATGCTTAACTATGCTATTGAAAAACAATTTTTAATTTAAAATTACAAGTACTAGTTTTTAATTCATACCGGCAATTAATTCAATCACCAAGTTTGCATTGCTTTATTACCAATGAATATTTGTTTTGCTTAAACAACAGATCACCTCAGTCTAATAAGAAGGTATTCACCAAAGTTAACTCTTTCAAAAGGTGAGACAACTGGTTTTTATATAAGATCTTCAACTGTATAAACCGATATATCTAAGTCATTTCTTGTGTGTGTGTCAACCACCGTAAATCTTTAGTAACTGGTTAAAAAAGAGTTGGTTTACCATATTAAGTGATGGTAAAATCTTTAGCGTACAAATTGCTAGACGGTATTATTTTACTTTAAAGAGCTATCGGAAGAGTGCAATTTTTTTCCAAATCAAAACGCCCAGCCACCTTTTTTTACAATAATACCCATGCAGCAACAATCTCCCAACCTTCGCTTCAGAAACCCTTTTGAGCATGAATAAGCTATGGTCTGGAATCATGGAATGATCGCGTCCTAACAAGATAAAAATGGGCGAGCCATCGTTCATTGCGGAGACACGAATCGTGACAAATATCCCCTCATTCTTCTCCATGCCTCTCTCTCGCGGCGTAAACTCATGGACCGACAATAGAGCGGCGGAAGCAGAATGGCTCGTTGCGGAATCTTTAACAGTGAATAGAGGGGATCATAGAGTTGTGAGGAATAGAGAGAACATGGAACCGATTTCCACATCGAAAAGAGCGTGTTACAGGCGCGGATACAGCAGGGCTGCAATGGGAGGGCACTTTTTAAAAACACTTGCATTTGGAGGCAAATGGGAAAAATTTCACTTTTTTTATATATAGGATAGATCTTTCTAGATCCTCCCATAAAATTTCTGATTTCTGAACCTATGATCGCGATCTGAACCTTGTAATTAGCTTTTTAAAGTGTAAATTTTTTGTCACGGGGAAGAGTCAGGTCCAAATGGGAGAGTCAGGGGTTTCTCCCTTAAAAAATTGTAGGGATTTTGACCCTAAATAACTCATTTTTTTCTATCAACTCAGGCGCTTGATGAACGAAAAAGTTTGAAGAATCTGGGGAAGGTGGACTGCTGGACTAAAAAAGGGGTCTAGGGTATATCCCCCACATGTTACCTAGATTAAAGATGGGTCTGGGAAGGGGCAGCTACACTAATTAAGACAGAGTAGCTCGAAATTGGGATGTGGAATATCGTCTTGACGCCAGAATTAGTATCTCTTTGCTAAAACAATTCACCTTCACATTAAAGATTCATGCATATCAAAATATTATCGAATGGTTTGCTGAAAGGATGTGATTCTGTCGACAGGATTATCCTTTCATTCATCAAAGTGTCTGCGGGGAGGTAATTAGAATCCTATAACCCCATTGAATAAGGCCTTTGCGCGCTTGTTGGGTAAAACCTGTGTGTTGACAAAAGCTTCAAAATATGAGTTTTTGATTATAAATTGTTTGTAGAAAAAATTATGCCATTGATCTCCTTACTAAGATTTCCTTTCATTTCCCAGTTTGAATGGTAAAACAGCTTTTTTTCCTCACACAGTACGATTCAAGGTTGAACGCAAAGGATTCAAATAAACTAAACGAAGTTAAGAAAACGCACTTCCCTTTGGTATAAAAGTAAGTATCTTTCATCACTTACTCTCGTAAAGAAAATTATTCGTATTTTTATTTGATACATTTGTCTTGATTGTCCAATTTTCTGCCTTGACATTCTTGATGTTTCTTGCCACTCCCCATCATGGTTGGAGTCGATGCATGCTCTAGTCTATCTCTCTCTCTACGATGGTAGGGACTGGCCATGCGATTGGAAATCGTAGTACGGAGGTAGGGGTGATTCTGTGTATGGGTCTATTGGCGTATGAAAGATGATCGCATGAGCCGGATGTGCTCTTGCTGTGTGAAATGCATCAATCTATACGGCTGGAGCTTGCAATTCGTCTTTGGAGAGTATGCCTGAAACAGTTTAAAGCCTTGCTATTGTATTATAGAAGAGAAAAATGCTTATTTTTCATTAAAGGGGACCAATGTAATATAAATAACAGTGAAGAACCTGGACACGTCGTAAATTTTTTAAGGAATTATTAGGGACTCCTTTAAATCTTTCAATTCTAAGGCGCCAGAGGACTATTGGACTCTATGGAAATAGGGGCAGCTAGGACTGAAATGGTTTTAAGCACTTTTTCTCTTAATAGTGTCTATTTTTGTGGAGGAATGTAGTGATAAGAGTAAGTTCCTTATATTCTCGATATATAGGAAAATCCAAACGTACTAAAAAGCTGGGAAAAGGAAGAGGAGATTTTCAAAAATCAAAAAATATTTAAAATTTTATTTTTTATTAGAAAATAAGTAATTTGATAGGCTTGGATAGCTTAGGTTTAGTGGGTTGGTGTGAGAGTTTTTATGAAGTAATTTAGTGATTTCTGACATGGTGAACCTTAGTTTCGAAAAAAGTACAGCTCCACTTAGGATTCCTCTTTTACCTATTTCAACAAAGGTCGAATTCACTACTCCATAAAGCCCTACAGGTGACCTAGAACAATGTGTTTGAAACCCAGGCTAGACAGTTAGCTACACTTTTAGAAAACAAGGGGTCACCTACAGAAATTGAGATGGGATTGATATTAAGCGTGAATCAAAAAGCATCTAGGTAAAAGGATTCTAAAGAGCAAATATACTGTAAAACAAAGAGATGAAGAGTAAAAAAGTTATAGAGTAGAACGAGGCTCAAGAGCAAATGGATAAATAAGAGCAAACGAGGATAAAGAAAAAAAATATACTATGAAGAGAAAAAGAAGCTCGAGAGCAAAGAGATCATGAAGAGAAAAAGAAGCTCGAGAGCAAAAGGATCATGAAGAGAAGAAAGAAGCTCGAGAGAAAAATGATCATGAAGAGAAGAAAAAAGCTCGAGAGCAAAAGGATCATGAAGAGAAGAAAGAAGCTCGAGAGCAAAGAGATCATGAAGAGAAAAAGAAGCTCGAGAGCAAAAGGATCATGAAGAGAAGAAAGAAGCTCTAGAGCAAAAGGATCATGAAGAGAAGAAAGAAGCTCGAGAGCAAAGAGATCATGAAGAGAAAAAGAAGCTCGAGAGCAAAAGGATCATGAAGAGAAGAAAGAAGCTCGAGAGCAAAATGATCATAAAGAGAAGAAAGAAGCTCGAGAGCAAAATGATCATGAAGAGAAGAAAGAAGCTCGAGAGCAAAGGGATCATGAAGAGAAGAAAGAAGCTCGAGAGCAAAGGGATCATGAAGAGAAAAAGAAGCTCAAAAGCAACGGGTTTTTGAAGAGAAAAAGAAGCTCGAGGGCAAAGGGATCATGAAGAGAAAAAGAAGCTCGAGAGCAAAGGGATCATGAAGAGAAGAAAGAAGCTCGAGAGCAAAAGGATTATGAAGAGAAGAAAGAAGCTCGAGAGCAAAATGATCATGAAGAGAAGAAAGAAGCTCGAGAGCAAAATGATCATGAAGAGAAGAAAGAAGCTCGAGAGCAAAAGGATCATGAAGAGAAGAAAGAAGCTCGAGCAAAAGGATCATGAAGAGAAGAAAGAAGCTCAAAAGCAACGGGTTTATGAAGAGAAAAAAAAGCTCGAGGGCAAAGGGATCATGAAGAGAAGAAAGAAGCTCGAGAGCAAAATGATCATGAAGAGAAGAAAGAAGCTCGAGAGCAAAGGGATCATGAAGAGAAAAAGAAGCTCAAAAGCAACGGGTTTATGAAAAGAAAAAGAAGCTCGAGGGCAAAGGGATCATGAAGAGAAAAAGAAGCTCGAGAGCAAAGGGATCATGAAGAGAAGAAAGAAGCTCGAGAGCAAAATGATCATGAAGAGAAGAAAGAAGCTCGAGAGCAAAAGGATCATGAAGAGAAGAAAGAAGCTCGAGAGCTAAGAGATCATGAAGAGAAAAAGAAGCTCGAGAGCAAAAGGATCATGAAGAGAAGAAAGAAGCTCGAGCAAAAGGATCATGAAGAGAAGAAAGAAGCTCGAGCAAAAGGATCATGAAGAGAAGAAAGAAGATCGAGAGCAAAGAGATCATGAAGAGAAAAAGAAGCTCGAGAGCAAAAGGATCATGAAGAGAAGAAAGAAGCTCGAGAGCAAAGGGATCATGAAGAGAAAAAGAAGCTCAAAAGCAACGGGTTTATGAAGAGAAAAAAAAGCTCGAGGGCAAAGGGATCATGAAGAGAAGAAAGAAGCTCGAGAGCAAAATGATCATGAAGAGAAGAAAGAAGCTCGAGAGCAAAATGATCATGAAGAGAAGAAAGAAGCTCGAGAGCAAAAGGATCATGAAGAGAAGAAGCTCGAGAGCAAAATGATCATGAAGAGAAAAAGAAGCTCGAGAGCAAAAGGATCATGAAGAGAAGAAAGAAGCTCGAGAGCAAAAGGATCATGAAGAGAAGAAAGAAGCTCGAGAGCAAAAGGATCATGAAGAGAAGAAAGAAGCTCGAGAGCAAAGAGATCATGAAGAGAAAAAGAAGCTCGAGAGCAAAAGGATCATGAAGAGAAGAAAGAAGCTCGAGCAAAAGGATCATGAAAAGAAGAAAGAAGCTCGAGAGCAAAGAGATCATGAAGAGAAGAAAGAAGCTCGAGCAAAAGGATCATGAAGAGAAGAAAGAAGCTCGAGAGCAAAGGGATCATGAAGAGAAAAAGAAGCTCAAAAGCAACGGGTTTATGAAGAGAAAAAGAAGCTAGAGGGCAAAGGGATCATGAAGAGAAAAAGAAGCTCGAGAGCAAAGGGATCATGAAGAGATAAAGAAGCTCAAAAGCAACGGGATTATGAAGAGAAAAAGAAGCTCGAGGGCAAAGAGATCATGAAGAGAAAAAGAAGCTCGAGAGCAAAGAGATCATGAAGAGAAAAGAAGCTCAAGAGCGAAGAGATCATGAAGAGAAAAAGAAGCTCGAGAGCAAAAGGATCATGAAGAGAAGAAAGAAGCTCGAGAGCAAAGAGATCATGAAGAGAAGAAAGAAGCTCGAGCAAAAGGATCATGAAGAGAAGAAAGAAGCTCGAGAGCAAAGGGATCATGAAGAGAAAAAGAAGCTCAAAAGCAACGGGTTTATGAAGAGAAAAAGAAGCTAGAGGGCAAAGGGATCATGAAGAGAAAAAGAAGCTCGAGAGCAAAGGGATCATGAAGAGATAAAGAAGCTCAAAAGCAACGGGATTATGAAGAGAAAAAGAAGCTCGAGGGCAAAGAGATCATGAAGAGAAAAAGAAGCTCGAGAGCAAAGAGATCATGAAGAGAAAAGAAGCTCAAGAGCGAAGAGATCATGAAGAGAAAAAGAAGCTCGAGAGCAAAAGGATCATGAAGAGAAGAAAGAAGCTCGAGAGCAAAGAGATCATGAAGAGAAAAGAAGCTCAAGAGCAAAGAGATCATGAAGAGAAGAAAGAAGCTCGAGAGCAAAAGGATCATGAAGAGAAGAAGCTCGAGAGCAAAATGATCATGAAGAGAAAAAGAAGCTCGAGAGCAAAAGGATCATGAAGAGAAGAAAGAAGCTCGAGAGCAAAAGGATCATGAAGAGAAGAAAGAAGCTCGAGAGCAAAGGGATCATGAAGAGAAAAAGAAGCTCAAAAGCAACGGGTTTATGAAGAGAAAAAAAAGCTCGAGGGCAAAGGGATCATGAAGAGAAGAAAGAAGCTCGAGAGCAAAATGATCATGAAGAGAAGAAAGAAGCTCGAGAGCAAAATGATCATGAAGAGAAAAAGAAGCTCGAGAGCAAAAGGATCATGAAGAGAAGAAAGAAGCTCGAGAGCAAAGAGATCATGAAGAGAAAAGAAGCTCAAGAGCAAAGAGATCATGAATAGAAGAAAGAAGCTCGAAAGCAAAAGGATCATGAAGAGAAGAAAGAAGCTCGAGAGCAAAGAGATCATGAAGAGAAAAAGAAGCTCTAGAGCAAAAGGATCATGAAAGAAGATCAAGAGCAATCCATCCCCGTTCGGTTTGGATGTTAGTGTTACAGTCCTTGTGTGTCTTGAATTTACCTATACGGGTCCAGGTCCATACCTTCAGGTGAATTTGTACAAATTCTAAGAAAAAAAAATTAAAAAAAATTAAATATTTTCTGACGTAGAAAGGGAGAGGAGCAAAGCGATTTTGAAGAGTAAAGGGCAATATCAAAATTGAATGTTAATAACATTATGCATACATTTTTAAGAATTTCTAATTTAACCTAATTTTAGAAGTTTTCTTTTCATAACAAATAATTTTATTATGCTCGCTTTAACAAATAATTTTATGTTCGCTTGTATTCAATCAGCCTTTAAAAATAATTTCTAGAATTTCCCTTATTAGGTTCAAATCAAAATTTATCATCTCTCCTCTCTCAATTACTTTTGAATAACTTTATTCATTCAATATATAATTATAATGTTACAAGCTAGACAAAAACAAAAACAAGAAAAACTAGAAACTGTTCTAAATATATCTTTTCAGCAGATCAAATCCACCAGAATTAATTAGTTATTTAAAAATTTCTAAGTTGGTATTATTTATGAAATACTATTATAAAAATAATAATAGGTATTAGAGCCGAAAACTTTACCCCATTAAGAGAAAAAAATATTTAATAGTTGGAAAGTTTCAGAAAACAAAATTATCGATTAATAGGATGCCGAGAACTAACAAATACTCAAAGCCTGTTTTATATGGTCTAAATATTCTTCGCTTATGTAATTAGCTTCCTCCCAAATTATTATTATTATTCCTCCAAATTATTCTTTACACTGTAAAGAAAAGTTTGAGTTGGACACTATTAAGCGAGATCATCGACTTTCAAACCACGATATTAAGTAAAAAGATAATTTCAGTGCATAAAATGAAGTATCATGGTGTTACAACGCAACAACTCTGAAAGTAAACTTGCTTAATAAATCAAAATCTTTCCCTTTACACTTTGTTATCACCTCAAACGGATATCAATTTGGGGAAAGACAAGTAACAGCATGTGTATGCGCATGCAATCAAACTTCACCTCGCCCCAAGACATCAAAATCTCATTGTAAGTCTCGCTTTTGCTCGAACGCATTTTCTTGGCCGCAATCTTTTGGCAAAAAGGGGGCCGCGCAGTGTAGCGGAAAGGGCGATAGGGATATTCGATTATGACGTAGTTGACCGTAGACCGGGGAACAGGGCTACCCGAGCGTGTAATTGAAACCAGGGTTAGCGGTTGCGACGGCTGACGGTAGATGGCAGCACGATAGCTTTCATGTTTTACTCGAAAAGTTGGGATGGAAGATGGAAGAATAGTGGATTTTTTTTCTTATTTTGGAGTTCAATATGTTTATTATCCGTGAAATGATTGATTGGCAAGGGGTGGAATGTGTCATAAAATTTGGGAATATCTTTTGAATTAGGATGACACGATTTTCACGCTTCGGAAGTTTTCAGACTGCTTGGAATATTTTGTTCGGACGCGACGTTTGGGAAAGTAGCGAAGAAATATTCATCAAGTTACAATAACTATTTTATATTCCGTAGAAAATAATCTCGAGAATAGATGAGGGATCTTTTGCCCTCTCTATACAGAAAAGGGCGTTTAACTTCTTAATGCAAGGTTTAAAGTGACAAAACCAATTTATAAGATATTCGTAATTCAAGTTGAAACAAAGTAATTAAAAGAAGATAAATATATAACTTTTTATTTAAAAATGTTATATTTTTAGGGTATGTATGGTTAGGTAAATTTCATTTAAATTTTAGAATTAAAGTTGTATTGCTAAAATTAAATGGCCATATGGAAAAATCCTGACTCTAGGGTTCTCTTTCTAAGACATTTAAGGTTATTAATAGAGTTATAAAACAGTTTTCTTAATTCACTGGAGATCTTCTTGATTAAAGAATAGAATGAAACAGTTTTAAAGTTTATGTATACATTCTTTTTCTCGTATGAATATCCTTTTCAGTAAACTTAAGTGTTTCAAACAAACAATAAATATATTTCAATTAATTATTTCGAAAATGAATTAAATTGTTAATTCAGGTATTCGGAAGGACTTAAATTTTTTAAAGGGAAATTTTCCCCACTATATGTAAAGTAGATAATTCAAATTCTTAAATCTCATGAAATTTTGTTTGTAATTTAAGCAGAAAACAACATAGATTCGAACTATGTTTTCATGTTTGTATCCACTCATAACATAAAAAACGAACCAATTCTAAAAAGAAACAAAAGTTTTAAAACTAAACTTGGGTTTTGTATGAGGTGGTTAATAAGTTAACATTAGATAGCCACGTATGAGAAATAATATTTAACAATTTACACATTTTAAAGTTATTGTTTTTTGTGTCTTTCATTACAAGAATATATTTAGCCCCCCATTGTTATTACATTGCTACAAATCTTTTCTGTGACTAATTAAAAAAATCACTAACGCGCGGAAATGCTATTTTACCTTCTATTCCTATCCTTGAAAAAACTTTCATCTTTTAAAGGAATTCTCGAACATTGTAGGATCAAAAGAGCTGAAAAGAGAGAAACATATTTAGAAAGCGAGAAAGCATTTTGACTCCAAAAAGGCACACTTCTCACATCGACTTAGAAATGTCCACCTGATCTCTCCTAAATATTTTCCTACGACAGAAATCGTGGCTCTTATTCCCCCAGAAACATTCGCTCCAGCTTCACCCCATCCACTCTTGCATTGTAAGTCATTCGAAGCATAGAGTAAAATATGTAACAGAGTGCGTCTGGCTGATAGTTTCCCTATTAAAGGTACTGTGGCAGCTTCTCACGCCGTTCAGAGGGTCAGTTCCCAAAATGGGCGATATAATTACTTCTAAATAATAATAACAATAACAATAATAATAATATTATTATTATAATTAATATATTTACTTGGGTGATTTTTGTTTGTGAAAAAGTTCGTAAATTTGTAAATTTTTTTGATTTTTGATGAAATTTTGTCTTCATTCAACTAAAAAAACACAATACTACACAATAACACTGCAAATTTACGAACTTTTTCTTTTTCGAAGCCTGAAAAAGGGCAATTTTCACATGCTGATATCTCCGCGAATATTTACAATATTTTCATGAAATTTTTTCAGTGAGTTCTTCATAATGTTGGCAACAATACTCTCACTGAGGTTTTCTCTCTAGCTCTTTTAGTTTTTAACTTAATTTTTTAACTTTTTGTTTCACCTCTAGGGGCGCTGTATGTCATCTGAATGGATTCTTCAGCTTCAGGGTCTCTTACCTAGGGGTAGACCTTACTTTCGTGACCCTAGGACACGTTGGTTCCGAATAAAAGCCGCGAAACGGACTTTTGAAACACCCTGTGTATGTTACGGGCAAAGTGATTAATTGGGCATTATTAATAATGCTCAGAGTGGAGGCAAGCAAAGTGATAAATTCCATTGAATTTATCACATTACCTACCCTCTTACACTGCCCGCTTTATCACAATGCCCGTAACATATATGTTACGGGTACATGTTGTATATGTATGTATACAATGTATATATACATATACAACATCTACACGTTATGGCATACGTATGTGCTGCTTATCAGACACCTATTCGTGATTGAAACAAATTTTTTTTGACACGTTAACCTGACGTGAATATACAGAGTGATTGTGATTATAATCAAACTTTCAAAAATCTATTAAAACAAGAATGGCATGAAACGTTATCTGCTTACCAAAGAAGGCGAGGAAGAATGAATTACAAGGTAATATAATTCGAAATATAAGTACCATATTCAAAAATTATTTTTTAATTGAATTGTTATGAACCTTTTCGTCAAAATATGAGGGAGAAAGCGGTGTAAAAGCGGTGTCTTCCTAATCTCTGTTTCTTCTCATATTAGAAATTGCTCATTTTATTATTCTATCGTTTTTTTTAATGAAGGAAGGAGCGATTGTTTACTTTTTCGCTCTACAATCTTTCTCTGTATGGGATTTTCTACGCAAACTTTTGGGATTTACTTTTACCGAGCAAGGCTATATGCCAACGCTCTCTCTAGCCAACACTAAATCTACGTTTCAAAAGCGGAATTTCCCTCAACCTGCTTTATCAGCCAATTCTCAAACTTCTCCCGGAGTTTGGAAGGAGTTGGAAATAATAACGGAGCGAGTGGTCAAGGGGCCGAAATATTCAACTGACCGCGCTCGGAAGACTCCCTCTGAGACTTAGTAATTTTGCATGGGGCTTTTTGCTGATAGTCGGACGCTCGTTTTGCTTAACAAGCCAACCACTGGAAGAGCGCATTTGAGTTTGAAATTGAGTTTTGTGTTTCGACATATACGATGGGCAGAGAATTTTTTCGCACTGTTGAACCCTAGTGAAGATCGATACTTAATTTATAAGAGGATGTTGGAGATGCTGTGTGCCCCCTCCCCTTAGATGAGAGATTTATCCTATAAAATTTAAATTAAATGATAAAATTATTTGATATGGTCAGTGTAATTTGAGGGATTTCTATGTCATCATTAAGTTTGTAACTTCCCCTTTTATCTTTTAAAATTGCATAAATTTGATTTCTAGAAAATCTTCTTTTCTGTTACTAGAGGAAAGTATTTTAGTATATAAAAATTTTAAACTGCAAATTTATATAATATTAAAAGGCAAAAATACGCGTTATTTATTATAAAGACTATAAAATGTCGCAAATCCCACTAAATTAACTTTTTAAATATATATTTTAAAAATACCTGAGCGTTAATACTGCTGCCTTTTGATAAAACATATTAATCCGAATTTATAATATAGTATCAATTTTATTATCTGTAGTAGAACCATTACTTTCTGCTAAAAAGCATGCAAATACAGTTTATTTTTAGAGATTAACAATAATTTAAGAAGTCACTTTTTGAAAATCTTTAGCATTTTGAACTTTTTGTACGTTTGAAAAATATTTTTGAATTCAATTATTTTCAAATCATAAAGTAATACCGAAATAATACCCCGTAAATTTAATTACAATCTGAAATATAAAGTAAACCGCTGGTTAAACCCTCATAAAAACTTCATAAATTTATTTGTACACTAAGATGATAGATGAGATGTAGCTTAGATCTATGAAATTTCACCTTGAACAAACGTTTTTAAGGAAGATTTTATGGAAAAGTAAATATAAAAAACTAAAATGAAAAGAGTTAAAAAGTGTCCTTTGTGGAGTAAAGAACCTAATCCTCTGAGGCTTCAGATCCACTTCTCCACTTAAATCCACGTTTTATTTCTTCCAAAACGTCAAACACCTCTCTTTAAAAGCATGGTAAATAATTAAGCTAATAGAGCCGCAGTTACCCCCTTTATTTTTCAAGAGGGAACTCTTTCTCGAGATGGATTATTTAAATCCCACGCCAGGTCGCCTTTTACGTGTATTAAACTCCATAGAGTCAATAGAAATAGAGGGAAAACACATCGATACTCCTTTTCTAATAGAAGCAACCTAGTCATTTATTTGGGGGTGAATTTATTTCTTTTAATTTGTGAGAAAACACCGATTGTAAATTAAACATTAGTTTTAAAAAACATTGCATCTACAAATAGTGGAATTTTTATTCTATAACCAACTGATATTGTTGAGGAATTTCTGTACAGAAAAACAATATACACATATACAAAATTATTTTTAGGATTGAAAAATATCTGCGGTCCTCCTCCCAAAAAATTTTTGTTAGTGTTTAAACTCATTTTGAGACCCCTTTTGGATTACACCAGAAGAGGATTACTCCACGTAATTTACAGAATTTTCGAGGATAAAAAAACACCATGAAAATTAACGTTAAAATTTCAGGGGAGGGGTTTAAACCCCTAACTCCTCCTTGAATATGGCCTCGTGGACTATTTCAGCGTTGAACATGCAGGGTATATATCTTAGTGTGCTCTAGTTCTTACTGCTCTATGCTAAATACTGAGCGCGAGTCTCATCATAAATTGCTGACAAGAAAGCCAGCGGCCATTCATCAAGGGGGGAACTGTGCCAGTCGCAGCTCCTACGATATCTATTTTGATTGCAGAGATAATTACCATGTGAATAAAGATATCCCCGTAGAGATTCCGTTTTCATCAAGGGGCTTAGGACCCTTCTTTTTAATGCATTAAAAATATGCTCGCGCAAATTCAAATACTTCAAAACCCATTAAGAACATACATAAATCCAATAAAGAGTATGCTAACTCCCGAAAAAGACAGATGATACCTCGGATTTTTTCACCACTTGTGTTAGTTGCTCTTGACTCTGAAAGGAGCAGGAAAACAAATTCTTATCATTAAATAGTGCTTTGAGAAGGAGGAATTTCTTTCTCGAGGAAAGAACCTAATGGAGAGAGAGCTGGAACATCTAAGGGAGAGTGGAAAATCTTTAATTTTCGCGGAAATAATGACTAAGTAATGGTCGGAGCTAACTAAAATAAAAGTGTTTTTTTCCTGCTCTGGATCTGCTCCGAGGAATGTAAGAATTAAATAATCGTTTCTTCTGAAAAATTAAATTGATACTGGAGAAGGTTTGTAAAAAACAGGGAGTAGGAGGTTTTCTGGAGAATTTGAATTCTTCGCGTAAAAATTCTCTAACTAAATCTCATCCTTTCATTATATTAAAATAAATCGGCTTGAAAAAAAAACGCACATAGGAAATTCCAATGGTTTCGTTTTTGCGAGAAGTTTTTTATGCACTTATCTTTTCAGTATGTGGCAGTGTTTTAGTTTAAAAAGTACTTCCCGAATGTAACCTTTCAGAGGATTTCGCAGGGATTCACGATTGGGATTGGGCAGACCATATAACCAGTGTTTTGAGTTAAAGCTAACTTCTTTTCACCTTATTTGGAATGGGAAAGCAAGATGGAGATAGAGAGAATTAAAGTAAGAAAGGGAGAAAAAGAGAGAATGAGAACGAAAGGAGAATGGTTAAAAAGAAAGAATGTACGTGAGAGAATAAAGAGACCATCCATAAATAATGTCTGAAACACTTGTAAAATAGAATAGAAATTGTGAAAAGTACTATCTCACATATTGTAGGGAGTGAAAGTTGATGTAAAATTAGAGATCAAGGAAATAAAATTCGTAGAACCGACTCAATCGAACTATTTTTCTATATGTTGTATTGGATAGATTATATCGGGGAGGGGGTTGACTCAATGCTATTTCTGAAGTACCCGTAACGAGTACATTTACACGCTAGGTTTTACATAATTTAAAAGTAGTATTTGAGTTATATTGTCACATTATGTAAACATATTACAATTTGGTACTCCAAGTAAAAATGTGGGTCTGGGAATTCTGAAAATTTGCCCCTCCAAACTAATCTTTAAACTCATTTTGAGTTCCTTTGGGAAGATTTCTCCTTGCAAATTGAAGAATTTTCGAGGGAAAAGCACTGTGTAAAGAGACGTCAAAACGTATTAACATAAAAATATTTGAATACATCGTAGTATGCTGTAAAAACAGTAAAGTAGTCACAGGAAGAGCAGTACTCAAATCCCTATCAACCCGCAATCTAGAAAACCTATTTAGAGAAGCGAGATTCCGACATCTCTCGCGTTTTCCCACACCATAACTCCTTCCTCAAAACCCGGCACCTCTGCTCTAATTACACCACTCGCAACAGATATCATTAACCGTAAAGGTGAACATTAAAGCACAATACGCCAGTCTGCTACTTATCCCCAGGAGCATTCGTAGTCCTCCCAAAGCCCAGGGCATTAAAAATATCTCAAGTCAAGAATTGCAGGTAATAAATGCGTTTTAAGCGCGCTGATAATAAACAACCAGCCTTTCCGCAGAAACTTCATTATTCTCGGGAGCTTTGTGACTATTAAGGTGAATAATTGGAAGGCCAGGGAGACACTCCGCAAGACTAACCTTCCGCGCAGAGCACTTGATGCAAAATTAAATCTTGAATCAACTTATGGATTTACAGGCGGCCTTAATTGGGCTGGGTCCTGTCTGCGGTCTTTATTACAAATATCAACACGGCCCGATAAGCCTAGCAGGAAATGGCCGCCTGCTAGTTTGGCCCGTTTCACAGGGGAAGATGAGAGCATTCAGGATGGAATATTATTAAGATGAAGGCGGAGAATATTAAGATGGTGAAGAGCGGTTTTGCTACGGAGGAGTTCCGTAGTGTAGTTGAATTTTTTAAAACTTATTGACTTAACTGTTAATCTGTGTTTGTGATTCTTATTTTGTATTACAATAGAAAGGAAATTTTATTGCGAAATTATTTAAAATCCCATGACAGTGATTGCTTGTTTTTGCTAACACTTATGGTTTTATGATATAGTAATTAGGTTACGAATAGTCCCAAAGACAAGAGGATATTCAAAATTTCAATCTAAAAACTTTAATTTTAGAAAATCCCTTTTCTATGAAATTTAAATGGAAAATATCGGATGGACAAATCGTTTCCTGTCATCATTTTGTCATACTTCGAACCTAAAAGAAAACCATATAGCTCAAATATAGACGATTTAACTACTTAAAACTACTAGTTTTTCATGTTATGGGGCAGCTTATATCCAAGACTTAGCTTAAAGATTCAAATCACATGTGCCTTCCAAGATTCTACAATATTTTCTACTGCATGTATTGAAACTTGAAATTGTTTATTATTAAGTTTACACAAGATAATTTACACAAATAAAAACAATAAAAAGAAAATAATAAACTAATACAATACAAAGTCAAAACGAAATTTTTTTAAGATTTGCATATCAGTTATACCTAGAGGTCTAAGACCCATATGGGGAACCTTTACACAAAAAAGTAAACTTACAAAGTAAGTAAAATAAAATGTAATAAATAAAAAACAAAATATAATATGAGATAAGGCAAACAAGACCCATTGCAAAGTGAGCTCCATAGTAAAATTTATTTTTTGAAAGAAAAAAGAACCCACCTCAATATTTACCTTTGTGAAAATAATAAAACTTAAATAGTTTTTTAAACTAGTAAAAGGGATTTCTCGGATTTTAGATTTTTAGGTAAAGTACTATAAACTTCAGGTGATAAATAACTTTGTAGAATTTCTTTTTTTTACTTTAAGTACTAAGCATGATATATTTTTTGAACGTAAATTATATAACCTAAGGTTCGTAGATTAGAGCTATTTTCTTGTTTTATAAAATTATATAGAATTTTAAAGAAAAAATATTTAGTTTTCTGTAGATTTCAAATAAAGGGGATTGGGGATTACAACTGCTTAAAATATTGAATGATTATATATTTGAATTTTAATTATTGGATTAATATATTCTTAGTGATTCCTTCCCAGACTACAATACCATAGATAGCTTATTAAAACCAATTTAAATGGACTTTTATTAGACTTTAATGGAGATACTCTATTATCTTCATGAATTATACAGGGTGTCCCACGAGAAGTGGCCCACCCCCTTTAACTTTTCAACCCCTACAGATATAGTCATGAAAGTGGGGTCTATAGGTATAGTAAAGTGACCATGCTTTATCCGATGAGATAACTTTCAACGCCCTCTAGCGGAAACTTTAGGAGTTATAGTTATTTTTTTTAAAACTATGTGAGGTATGTGAAAAAAGGCAATGACTAAGTTGTAGAGCAGCATCGATTTAGTAGGAAAAGACACCTTAAGCAGAAAAATATCTTGAATAAAACCCCTTAAATGCACGCTCAATTAGGTTGAATTTATGTAGATTTTACGTCTCAAAACACTCCTCGCGAGGCAAAAATGAGAAATTTTCAACTTAATGAACTAAGAATACTTTTAGTCATTTACTTAAGTCATAAAAATAAAAATTTCTCATCTTCGCCATGGTCACTTTACTATATACCTAGACCCCATTTTCATGACTGTAGGGGTTCAAAAGTAACAGGGGTTGGGCTACTTCTCGTGGGACACCCTGTATAGTTAGTGTCTAAAAATCAGTCTCTTAATAACTGAAGAATTTATATCTTTGATAATATTTGTATCTCGTTAAAATTTGCAAAAGATTATTAAAGATAAATTTTCATCTGAACCTTTCAAATAATTTTTAATTTCCACTATTTAATTGCTAACATAAAAATACATTTTGTGTTTAAATACTTAAATGATAACTTTTTTATAGAGATCACACAAAGGAAACTCTCAATGCGACAATGATGAAGTAGAATAAACCCTTTTCTGAATGTAAGTGAACTTTAAACATAAAAGAAAATCTTTAGATAAAGGTAAGTTTTGCTAAATTTAACCTCATGCTTATTAATTACATAAAAATGACCTTTAAATGCATCATAAATTAATTGCAGTTTTTTGCTCTGTAATTCGGATGGAGCAAGTCAGCAAATTTGTTGCTTCTAGTCTTCGATGAAACTTTCGATTGTTTTTGAATTTGGGAAAAAACTTTTAAGTGGATCATGTAACTAAAATTAGACACGAAATATTGTCGTAATGAAAGTGGAAAAAAACCAAGTAAAACCTACTTCGGTATTCAATGTTCTAACTTCGGTTATTGGAAAACAATAAAAACCATACTGCTCTATCTGTTTCCAATCTAAAACGAGTATCCTTTTCCTAAAGAGGCCTATTAATTTTCCTTTAACCGCAAGCATTAGGCTTTAACAAATTAGTCGCAATTAATTGCCCTAATGTGATATGAGTATCCTCTGTAATTAGGCCAGCTTCCATCCCAGATATCGTAATCCAAACATTAGATAAAGGGCGGTATAACGCTCATGCTTATAGCCGCTCCAGAAATATCAGCGTCAGGAAACATCCCAAAATCAAAGAGGGAAATTTATAAAATAGAGTCAGTCCTATTCAGCGGTGGTAGCAATTATATATGATATCTAATAACTTTCAATGCGCTGTGACAGATTAAATTAGGGCGTAAAGGCTCAAGTTTCTGCTTGGCTTGCAAATGTGGCATTCGATACATTCAATTGATAAATGCGAACCGACTTCATTTGCTTTGGGCAGGGGATAAACGGTGCTAATTGCATAAACGTCGGGTTTTGATTGTTAAAATTGTTGGGGAGAAGCGGCAGATTGCTGTGTCAACACTTTAAAATCTATTTAGAATACCAGGGCTGATTACTCATTTCTGGGACTTAACCTGATTTTCATTAGGGAATGGGCACCGAGGTGGATTTATTTGCTGCATGCATGACGCGTTTTAAAGGATTACAAATGTAGAGAGAAACTGGGTGTTTCTGCCGCAACTTTATAAGGGCTTTGAAATCGTTATTGAAGATTTAGTTTGGGTTCTTTCTTACGAAAATCACATATTAATTAATAAGTTCAAAATATTCGTGATACATCGGGTTTCTACGCCATAGTGTTAAGATTTTTTTTACTGGAGAAAGGGTGGATATAAACATTTTTATTCATCTTAGGGGCCGTTCAAATATTACGTAAGCACTTTTTTGGTTATTTTTAACCCCCTCCCCCCTTGTCAGCAAAGATAAGCAAACCTCAAACCCCCCCACCAACGTAAGATACTGCCGGACCCCCCCCCCGAAATTTTGACATCCCTATCAGTAGGTGCTGTTTTTTTTCCTTGAAAATTAGGTGACTCGTACAAGGAGTTGTCCTTTTTTTGTGTAACCCTAAGGGTTCAAAAATGAGTCGAAACACTACTTTCCGGGGTTACAATTTCAAAATGTTAGGGTGGTCCAACTCCAGAAAAAAGTGCTTACGTCCGATTTTTTAGTTCAATTTTTTGTTACATTTATTTTTGGTTGAATTTGAAAATTATTTATGCAAGAAACAAGAGATTTTCGAAAATGCACCATCTTACGTAAGCATCACTCATATCCCCTCTCCCCCCTTGTCAGCAAAAATAAGCAAAGAGAAAACCCCCCTCCCCCTTAGGTGCTTATGTAATATTTGAATACATTTCAAGGATTCTTCCAATTTTGTCATAAGGCCTGGGAGAAGGAGTAATCAGGAGACGAACTATACCACTGAGAGAATGAAGTACTGGCGACACCGTTCGGCCAGTTCTGCGCATCATAGCAAGGGCATATCCTACCCATGATGCATGCGCGAGGAGAAATGGACTTCGCGAGGAGATGCAAAGAAGGAACGTCATTCGCTCCGTGGAAAAGTGACGTGTATTTCGTCACACGCAAGGCATTCTGGGATTGGTATGCCCTCAAAGGAAAGCTCTTCAAATATGCGCTACTGTGCATGCATATTTTGCCTCCTCTTAACTCTTTCCTTCATATTTAGCATGGGCAAGGCTAAACTTGATACGTACGGTTAAACTGTAAAAGTATCAGATCCTATTTGGCGAAAATACGTGATGAGTGAGTTGGCTACCAGAGATTTGGCGGAAGATTTTGGCTTCTTTGGAGGCATTGACTATTGAATGAATTATGTAATTTCATCACAATGGTTGTGTCCCAATACCGCATGCGGTAAAGTGCACGCTCGCTGAACCAAAGGTCCCGGGTTCGAATCCGAGCAAATCTTTTGAGACAAAGTTTGTAAATTTTACAATATTTTATTGTGAAATTAAGTTTTTAGTTTAATTAATGTAATAATAATTATTTTTATAGCATTTTTATGAATTTTTAGAAATGTATATTATTTACTTTAATTAAAGAATTTAGTTATTATTTAATTTAACATTAAGCAAACGTGTAACATTAAAGGATACCGAGCCCCGTCTTTTATGAATCGTTACTGTTACTGATTACTCCCAAAACGAGTTTGGTTATAGTTAGGGAAGGGAGGGGTTTATAGGGGGGGGGCAGCAGCCCCCCCCAACCACCATAAAATTTTAAATGTTCTTTTAATGTTGGAATTCGAAATTTTATTTTATATTTGAGTGCTTATTTTATTGAGTTTTCCTGCAAGAGAGCATTGAAATAGTTAATATTAATACATATATTATACAAATAGCATATAAAATCATTAAAAACAAAAATATACTGCATAATTTGAAACTGGGATAAGAGCTTTGCCAAGTAGCGATTCCTCCGCCAAATGTTTGTCTATGGTTACTAAATTGCTACTTAGGGCATGCACACAAACTTATCTAGGATCTAAGACTTTTACAGTTTAACCGTACGTAAACTAACGTCATGACCGTAAGGTTATAAGGCTTATTCATTACCCAAAAGATCAAAAGAGCCGACGTTACTTGAAGTTTCCCTTTCTTACCGCTTGAGAGCGCTTTTACGTTACGGAAAATTGGTTGGTTGGTTTGCTTCGGCTCTTCAAAATTCGCAGCACAGACAATAAGAGACAAATCGGTCAATGGGCGGCCCACGACATGAACGTCCTCAACCCGCGGTACCTGCACTAAGACTGTGGTTACAGCTTTTAGCTTTTAAGTCTGGTAACCATGGAGACGTTTTGCTTTTTGCGAGGACGTGATCCATCGACCATGATCGCGATCCATGGCGATCACCATAAGCCCATTAAATGCTTTTTAAAATTAAAAATTTCTTTTCTTTCAACAAATTTTTATTATTAATTTAAATTAAATCATTAAGGTTTGTTCATCAACAAAATTTCATGATCGCATATGATGAAAAACTCGATTGTAAAAACACAAGCTTAATATAAAGTAATCAATAATCACACATGTAAGTAATGAATGTAAATGATTTTATTACATCTCATATTACAATAACTGAAATATTTGTTATAATCCCTTGGTCTTTTAATACAATCATGATGTATAAAAGAAGTTGCAATCCTCGCGAATCTAAACGAACACATCTTTTGCAAATACGAATCCCAGATCCCCGGCACATTCGAAATGAATTCTTGAAATAAAAACATATAATACCAGTATTCATTTTTATCTGAATTAAATATATACGCCTATAATTAACGCGAATTATACCGAATTCTATCATGCTTAGAAATCAAGTCCAAGAATGCAACAAAGACAATTGAAAAGAGTACGATTAAACGATTTACATTAAATTCAAATTTACTTTCGAAATCGAATATTGCAAGTTTCGTCAACAAAAAAAATGTATAAAGATTTCGATTACAAAAATATTAAATAATCGATTAATTCGGTACCGCTTCTCAGCGGCGCCACTTGGGCTTTCTGGATCACTGTTCTGGATAAGCCCGTCTGTGATTTGCAGTCCTTTTTCATTTAATAATGATTTTTAAAAGCCTTAAATTATATTAGACTGTTAAATATTTCTTTGCTGATGACAAAAATAAATAAATAGTAAAGCATATTTCAAATGATTATTTTTGAATTATATGAAATCAACCAACTATTGATTATTTTCCAGTCAGAAAAAATGCTATGATTGACAGATGGCGCTGGTAGCTTCCCGCTTTGTCCGTAACTTCGCTTTTCGCGTAATGCGCAATCCTGATACAACACAGTTAACGCTTAATCCAGTTTAGCCTTGCTCTTGCTGAAGAATTGTGATAGAAATGTGAATTTATGAACAGGCCCAAAGTGTTAAGTGGTGCTTTATTACTTATGTTTATTTATTACAGTTCGTCATCGATTTCGTTTTGAAACAAAGGTAATATTTTACTTGACAGCGCAGCGTCGACTCTTAAAATTTTCGAACATGGAGATGTCGGAGGATATTGTAAAACATTCTTGCAGGTATTTTTACGATGTAAAAACTGAAACTCAATGCTTAAATGTAACTTGGACATTTTTGAAATATTCCGAAGTAACAATGGAAAGAAATTATTACATTTCTCCCTTTTCACCTGATTCGGAGTTTCAATTGGAACTAAAGTTCACTAAACAAGATAATGGTATTTGGTTGCAAGCTTGGAATAAGGTTAAAGGAAATTTTAAATGTGATGTATTCGCAGTCATATTAGACGAAAATGGAAAGGAATTGTATCAAGAAAGACGTCTAGGAGCTACTTTGGATGATCAATTATATTTAATCGCTGGTACTCATAGTACATTTTATGAACAGCTTGGACGTAGTTGCCCAAATGATACTGTGATTTTCGAAATAGAATTTCGATTAAAAAATGTCAAACCTTGGGATTTGAATTTGTGCGATTGGGATAGTGACAAAAATCTGTCAGAAGACTTGAAGAAATTTATTCTTGAAATGCTGCCCACGGAGGCTGTTCTGAAAACAAAAGACGATACGATTTTCGTCAACAAAGCCATACTCTCTGCCAGGTCTCCTGTATTCAAAAAGTTGTTCCACGAACAAGAGAAAAACACTATTCTTATTAATGACCTAATGGGTTCCACTGTAAGAAACCTGTATGATTTCCTATACTCCGGTAAAGTGGACTTAAAAATTGAATTGTGTTATCTGAAAGAGTTGTACTATGCAGCAGACAAATATGGTGTTATGAACCTACGAGACTTATGTGCTGCAAACATCATACCTATGCTGACTTTCGAAAACTGGTATGAAGTTTTTGATTTGGCGAGAGAATGTTCTGATGAGCATCTTGAAAAAGGCTGCATAATTTTCATTGGACGACATATGGACACCTTTATGGAAACAAAGTATTGGACAGACTTAAAAAGTTCTGCACCAGACCTTTCAATTCAAATTTTTGAGTTCTATGTTAAAGGTGTACCTGTACGATTTAAAAAATATTAGCTAACAACATTTGGGAAATTCCACGGGTAACTGACTAACATTTTTTAAGAAAAACTTTTAGAATTTTGTAATTTTCTTCCCAAAAATAAATGATAAAAAATAATTTCTCACCCAGTTTATTGCTTTCTTGGGATGAAAATTACAAAATACTAAGTGTTTTTCTTAAAAACCCGTGGAATTGTCCATTTACCAATCCAAAACCTTTTCAAAATTTAACAGAATTATAAATTTAGACCAGTCTTTGGATCAATGCAGTGTTTTCTTTTCCTAAGAGTGTTATCAGAAATTTTTATGTATGTTTAAGAAATAAGTTTCTTTGTAGCAACACACAAGAATTGTGTAATGATTATTTTGGTATAAAACAGGTCCTTGACCAACTAATTTTGTAATGTTTCCCAAGAGTGGTAACAGATATTTTTTAAATTAAAAATCAGTTTCTTTTCTGTAGTAACACAAGGATAGTGTATTCTTTTGGTGTAAAATACGTTTTGACAATTGAATTATATAGTTTTTTGGTAAGAGTGTTAAAATTTTTTCTGTCAAAAATACTTTCTTTAGCAAAACAAGGCTAGTGTAATATTTTTTTTGGTTCATCCAAAGAATCTGGGTCAGCGCCGAAAAATGCCGATAAGAGTAAATTCTGGCAACCCAGTTCTATAGAAGCTGATTTGTTTACTCGCCAATAAACGGTATTGGCAACACCAAATTTTGCCAGAAATGTCTCCCAGGCCCGGATTCTTTGGATTTACCGAAATTTCTTTGGTGTAAAATTCGTCCTTAATTTAATTGTGCAATATTATCAGATTGTGAACTGAAAAATTAAGGTTTCTTGTATGTTTGAAATAAATCTGTTGTAACATAAGGAAAGTAATTCTTTATAAAGTGTATTAAAATACAGGGTGTCCCATAAATGTTGGGTCACACGGCACAGCTTCGATAAGAGTCGACCAGCCGCCATGTTTACCCCCAGCTCAAATTAGATATTGTTGTGTGTCATCATTTGAGCTGTGGGTAAACATGGCGGCTGGTCGACTTATCGAAGCTGTGCCGGTCACACTTCTAGGGGGATAGTAGACACCTAGACGAGTCAAAATAACTTAGGATTTGGGGTCCAAGACCAAATCCCAGGGAGTTAAAAATGGAGCGACACCCTAAAAAATTATTGAAAAATTCAATTTGTAGAAGAACTACTATTGGTAAAAAGTTAATCATGGTCTCAAATTTTGTGGTTTATTTGGATCTTTAAAAGTATGCTAAAAGTTTTCACTTTAAAAATTGTTTTATAACGAAAAAAGTAAAAAAAACCCACAAAAATTTGAAAAATCTACCAAAAATTTATTTTGTATAAGGAAATCCTTTCTTTTGATTTCCTAATCTCAAAGGGCATAGTTGAAAACCTTTAAAGTTTCCAAGAAACCTCCAAAGTTTCACGTAAATAGCATCAATCACAAGGCCACTCGCTCTACCAGGAGAAAAAAATCATCACGTGATCACCCATAATGCTTAAAGCCTTTCTAACTCTTTTGCATTTTTTTTGTTCACTCTACTTTTTAGGCGTTGTCATGATTTAATTTGTGTTCTAAGTAATCAGGATGAAATACAGGTGATCAAGTGATCAGGATGATCCTTATGAAATACAATACGCTTTGAATAATTTACTATTCTATTAATAATTATTAGGTCATCCCGAAAGTTTTGTCGCTCTTGGGAGCATCTGTATACAATGTATTTTTTGGTACTTTTCCATTACGGTAAATTAGAAAAGTACTTCTACTTCTATCTAAAGCTAATTTGGTGAATTTTGGGTCTTTTTTGCTGGCTCACTTTTCCAGCTTTCCTAGTTTCTACGATTAATAAGATTTTCTTTACTTCAAGTTGCCATTAATTGAAAACTTTCGAAATTAAAATTCAAAGGTATTTAACTTTAATTATAAGTCTAATTAAGATTGTACGGAAGATCTTATTTATTTCATAAATTGAAACTTATTTTATACTACTTTTGAAGAGGGGCGGTAGAATTTAGAGGGGCTAGATTTCCAGCAATTTAATTTGGGGGATTGTGATCAAACTCTCCGGATGCCCCAGAAAAAATTTAAATCTAAGTTAAGTTTTCCACACTTGTTAAAAATAATTAAAATTTTAATTGTTTTATGGGAGTAGCCAGTTAATTTTAATTTAAAAATCTTAACTTAAGGAAAAATGCAAAATTTTGAGCAGAAAAGAAATGAAGTAACATGTTAACAGAGATTTAAGGAAAGCCCAGTTGTCGATCAGTCCCCAAAATCAAGCCAAGGTGCCAAGTTGACGGTGGGTAAAGTTAAAGTTTATATTGGCATCACATAATGGAAAAGTGTCAAAAATATCTTATAAACAGATGCTCCCAAGAGCGACAAAACTTTCGGGAAGACCTAATACTAGAAAATAATTACTAGAGAGAATCGCGTCACTTGAAACTAGTTTTTTTTAGTAAATACAAGCACGTGGCAATGCTTTACGCTGGTCGAGCGGCTTAGGTAAAAATACTGCTATGTTTAATGCAATTGTAAAACTATAATACATCAAATTAAATGAATTACTTTGAGTTTTTAACCTGCTGATATACTGTTAGTCTATCACAAGAAGAGCTCTGGCCGTCGCTAGTTCACATAAGCGGTCATAAAGTTTTTTTAAATTTTTGTTTTTATGATCTAAGAAAATTTTTAGTCATTTACCTAAAACTTGGAAATTTTTGTTGGTAAAAGAATACAGTCAAACCTGTTTTTGTGCGTGGAATAGGGACCGCACAAAAAAATCGCATAAAAAAAATTCGCACCAAACTTTGTGAGTAGCTATAAAAAATAGTTTTCGCAGCACATTTAAAAAATCCTTTTTTTATGCGGTGAATAGGGACCGCATAAAAAAAATATCACGTAGGACCGTAGCGAAAATCCCTCAGCATAGCTGAATTGAAAAACTCTTTATTTTCGGACCGTAACGCAATCCCCACCCTACAGCTGGATTGAGAAACCGTTTCTATACCTACTGTAGACTTTTTTTCAGTTACCATGTAGTCGGCGTGGAATGTTGTTTCATGAGACCCATGTATGTCTTGGTAGCCAGATATACAAGAATTTTGTTCTAATTTGAAGTTTTCATACACCGCACAAAAAAATTCGAAGGGAAAAATCGCACAAAAAAGGTTCGCACAAAAACAGGTTTGAGTGTACTTTAATTAATGAAAAACGGCCCTTATTTTGTCTTCCTAACCCAAGTGGTTCGCCAGAAATCGCAACTGAGTCGTTTTTTTCCCCAACTGTACGTTTGTTCGTTTTACTGCACTTTATCCTTTTTAAAAAATTATAATTCTCTTATTAAATTATAATTCCCTTCCTTCCCTAAAAAATTATAATAACCATCTTAGTTTTGATTACATTACTTGTTATGATACGCAGGAACCGATTAAAAAAAGTATCGAACTAAAAAAATGCCAACATCGATGTAAATCTTTTCGCAAAAGAACAGGGAGGGCATTCCACTCCTCCTCGAAAGAACAGCGGAAGGAAGATACATTGATTTATGAATACCAACTACATTTTGGCGAGTGTTGAGCGCAAATTTACATGAATTAGCATTTTTTCAGCTCATCAGCCGACGAGCAAACTCCCGTGTCGCGACGCTGTGTTGACTGATCTTTTAAGGCGTTCAAAGAAGACTCGCGAAAAAGGATGTCATCATTTTTCGCTGTCCAAGCCACACTCGCTGCTGCAGAAGAATGTTTCTTTCATTTCGAGGATGTTTCTAAGTTTGAGAGATTTATCACTGCTCTCTACAATGGAGACTCGCGATTCCAGCTCGCGCGATGGTGACAGGTTAAGCGTTGGACGGAATTTGCATTCTTTGGGAATTTTTTTTCTCCCCGCGAAGTTTGGTTATCTTTCTTCGCGTTTGTAATAGTTTCTCTCACGGGTTTTCGTCACTTCTTTGTTTGAGGTGTTTGTGAGGAAGTTTAGTTAACTGGTAGTTTTTTTAGCTTTGGGATAAACTATTTAGATGTGGTGTTCTTTGGCATGCTTGAATAATCTTTTTTTTAAGAGTGATGAAGTAAAATACACAATTTCGGAAGAAGAGTAGGCTTCGGTGACTTTAAAAATTCGGATATTTTTTACGAGTCATAATATAAGATAAAGTTGAAATTTTAAAATATAGTGTCGACATATTTCGCCCATTCTACTTAAGAATACAAAATTTTCTGTTGTGAAACTGTTCCAAAAATAGTTTGTATTATGGTTGTCCTTCAGTATACCTTTTTATATGAGTCGTTGGGAGTAAATTTATTTCTCGGCAAGTTTAATAGTACGAGTCTTGGTTTTTGAAGTATTATTTAAATTTTAAATTACGTTTCATTCCATCGCAGTAATTAGAAATGCTTAATTGTTTTCTTCATTTACTGTGTAATTGTTTGTTCTCATTAATAATAACCTTTACTTACCACATCGCAAATTGATTGGTACTTCTTACTTTTACGTCAATGAATATCAAGAGAGCAAAACAGGGAAAAACAGGGTCGAAATGAGGGTTTAAACAGGTGCATAGGGGGTTAGTAAGCTGCAATAAGTAGACACACTTTTTATAACCTTCTTTTCTGGATTAAAAACACCCTTTTTATCGTGAATTATTAATGATATTGTACTTTTGTGATGATTAGGTTTCTATGTGTTTGTAGAGAAATTTTCAACCCACTTTTTAAAATTATTTTCAATTAATAAGTATCCATTTCTAATGATTTTCTCGTTTTAATGGAAAGGAACGTGATAAAGTTACCATATTTTTACTTTTTTTACCCTAATTAAAGCTAGTTTTCAATAGATTAATTTAATGCTACTGTGTAACAAAATTTGAATATCAGAGTTTCACACATCGAAGTTACTTAGATAGAATAAAAGTTTAATTTAGTCTCTAATGACTCTCAAATTACCATATTTCTTTCTGGAATAACGCCTTCAATAAACAAAAATATTTTCGGAGCTGAAACCAAAGGGAAAGAAAATCCTCTGATGCTTCTGTATAAAAATATCACTTAGAGACTTCAGATAAAAACTGTTTTTGAAGCATATCTTTAAAAACTCGATAGTTTAATGATTTCTTCGGGGATATAGCCTCATTCGGAATTTAATACTTTCAAACTAGAAATCACAGCATCACACATAAGAACAAAAAAGTTCTCTTTTCTTTTCTTTCCCTATACGCTTCCAATGGAAACCTCTTACATTTCAGCGGATTTTTAATTAAGTCAGCATTTCTATGAATAATAGTTTATGAAGTTAAAGTCACGTCTTTTTTGAGCTCTGAAACGATTCTTATTCAGTTAACTATTTCCAAGTAATTAGAGAATTTTTTTCCATTCTTTCCTTAAAAACAAAACTGCATCTGTTCGGTTTTAATTACAAGAAAGGTGAATCCTTTTTAAATCCTCCATCTTGATTAATGAAATTTGAACAATCATTTAGAAAAGTATACGATTACTGCCGTGTAAGAGATAGAATTTCAAACAAAAGTATCTCGCCAAATAAATAAATCTCGGATAATTAAATGCAGTTTAGAGAATTAGCCAAGCTTTCCGTTGCGCGAATCTCTTCCCAAGGTTTCCGAGACATTATTTTTACAGATGGAGTTTCTTTTTGAATTTAATTCAAGATAATTAATGTTTAGTATGATTTGGTATTTTATTATTTAGGAGAGACTGATTAAAACATCGGGATGTATCATCACGAGTCTCGCGTGCGTTGTAAGAGATCTAATTTAGGGAGATTAAACTACAACGCAACAGGCCAGGGTAAATAGGGACAGCGAGTTTATTTGCTCAAAGTATCCCAGCGATGCATTCAGCGTGGAGAGAGTCTGCTTGTTTACATTTCGCTTTCTCCGATTTGAATCGTAGAGTTAAGGGCGATAGAGATACAGTGCATTTTCAATCAAGATTACCAATACTATACACGGCATGATTCCTTGCAAAGAGTACGTAAGAAATCCCCACACAAAGAGTTGTACTTTAGTGTACAACAACTATAGGTCGTAGAGGTACAGTTTTTTTTGGCAATTTTCTATGAATTTCCATAAAGAAATATGTTTCTTAAATGAACAATTTAATTGCTCCTTTGGCGTTCAACACTTTTTAGTAGGTTTATTGTAATTTTTTTTATAAAATTTAATAAAAGTGCCCATATCATACTAAATTTGATCATATTAGTTTATCTTTTTATTTTTTTTCCATTTACAAAATACTTAGTAAAAACAGTTTAAGAAAAGAACGGCATAAGGATGGTTCCTTTTAAACACATATTTAAAAGCATCATAAACTTTTTCCCAAAGCAACAGGAAATACCAGTTAAGTAGTCTCATTCTGCATCAGCGTAGATTCAAATTGGGACAGTTAAATCTATCTTGGATTGAGAAAAAAAATCTTAGCATGTTTTTAATTTTCATGGATAATGGCTTTTTTCATAACCAATCGTTTTTCGGTGAAGGAAACTTTTCTACATCTCGAATGTTTTATACAGATGAGGATTTCGGTCATTTTACATATTTCTTCATTCCACCCTCTATACAGGAAGATTCTGAAATGGTCCGCCAAACTTTGAGGGGTGATAGTACTCATCAAGACGAACAAGAATTGATGCGGAAAGGGGGGTCGCAGTTACACCGTTAAAGAGCTAGGTCCTAATGTAGTGCGAGAGCGTTACAAAAGGACGTTTTGCCAAGGCCCGTTTAACGAAAAAAAACCATAATGAAATGAAAAAATTTATTGCATGAGGTACAGCAGTATCCGTACTACTTACATCATAAATTTGATAGAAATTGGACGACTTTTCTAAACCGTGGGGTGAGTTTTAAAACGCGCAGTATTAATCTTCTAGCCAAAGAATGGAGTTCCATTAATGGTATTTAAGAAAAATGATGATCGGGGAAGGAATTTTCAATGATCATACATTGATCATTGAAACTGTATGATCATTGAAAATTCCTTCCCCGATCATCATTTTTCTAAATAGCATTACACTAATGGAAAGGAACTCCATTCTTCGGCTAAAAGATTAATATTGCATGTTTTAAAACTCACTTTACGGTTTAGTAAGTGGTCCAATTTCTATCAAATTTATGATGTAAGTAGTACGGATACTGCTGTACCTCATGCAATAAATTTTTTCATTTCATTATGTTTTTTTTTCGTTAAACGGGCCTTGGCAAAACGTCCTTTTGTAACGCTCTCGCACTACATTAGGACCTAGCTCTTTAACAGTGTAACTGCAACCCCCCTTTCCGCATCAATTCTTGTTCGTCTTGATGAGTACTATCCCCCCTCAAAGTTTGGCGGACCATTTCAGAATCAACCTGTATTGGTTACCAAGGGTTGCAGCCAATGAGCGCTCTAGAGGCTATTTATCTCTATGTTTTGAAGAGGACATTTGTTGGTGCGATGCAAATTTCAAATCCTTTTGCAATCTGAAACTCAAAATATTGTTGACTGTGTCACTGGATTACTTTATAGTACTGTAGCTCTGCAATGCAGGTGAGTTAAATTTTGGGAATAATAGAATAACCAATGCATTACACCTAAAAATTTTACAATACCGTTACTATCTAGTACTGCGATCAATTAATATAGGTCTGCAAACTTTTTGGCTAATGGGCCGAATAACTGCATGTAAAATACTCCGTGGTCCAGATTGCAGCCAGAGATGAAAAGAAATCTAGATTGTGATTGCTCTTAAACGTTTTAATTATCATTAAATGCTAAGATCAATTTACAAATGTAATCGAGCGATATTGAAGCAAATTCCACAAATAACCTCGATATCTGGAAATCGAAGAGACCCAAAAATAAGTTCGAGATAAAAATGTTACTCTAAAGATAAAACTAATTAGTACTTTATTTTCAAGGAAAAAATATTTTTTTCAAGATATAAAGATTTTCGATGATTGAGATAACGAGGTTACAGTGTAAATTGTTTTCTGAACAGATAAAAAAGTGATTGAATGTCTAAACCTCTAAGGAAATTGACATTGTATGAAAGAAAACCAAATAGTCTTTCTTATTATGAATCTTATTTCTTTGAATATAATGCGGACTATCATCCGAACGAACATTTTTTTTAACTGGCCGTAGTTTGGAGATCCATCTGGAGTTAGAGGGCCTAAATTTATAAAAAACCAATACATGTTAAAATTTATTAAAAAAATGCAACCTCTGAACTTCAAAATCACATAAAAAAGTCCTACAATTTAAAGCAGTCGTTTTTTTTTTCAATAAATAAAACTCCGTGGTTTTTATTTTATCCATCCAAGTGTTCAAGTAGTGTCAAATTACCATCGCGACAGGCATTATCGTTTCACCTATTTGCAATTTGGCTCAAAAAGTCATTCCCCTTCCCATCATTTGAGATGCAGTCATAAAAGTCTTTAGCTTCCTTTTCCTATTTTTTCCGTCCCGCATTCATTTGAAACACACCTCTTCGGAATAAATTGGAAATAAAAAACTAAAGTAGGGAGTAAAAAATTCTCCTTCAAAATCCTATCTTCTTTGTTTTTAGTATGGAGCAATTTATTAGCTAGTCGTACTATTAGGAACGAGTGTTGTATTGGACGCCACCTGGTGTTCGGATTGAAACTTAAGAGGCAAACGGCCTTAATAGGGTAATTTTTATGAGGCTCTCCCGCTATTCCAGAATGCATAAGGTCGTGCATTTTATTTAGTTATTCCTTTTTAATGCCCCGACTGTGTTAACAACTGATTTATTGCGCAGCGGTAGCGTGGCTTCCAAATTTCTAGTACGTGCAGAACCAACTTAAATATTTATCTTGGGGACTTTTTTCCAGAGTTCATTGATACGTGGTGGGATTCCCCGGCTTGATAATTAGCAGAGGCATTGCAAAAGAAGGATCCGGTGTTTAGTGGCCGCTGAATAATGAAGAGCTTTGTCCAAGTGGTATCTCAATTAGGATGAGATGTTTCCAGCTTGCGGAATTGTGTAGGATTTATGTTTGGGCTGTAGTTAAAAACCGAGTTTTATTGATCGGTAGAGATTTATTTTTAAGGTAGATTTCTTTGAAGAGGAAGGTCTTTTTGTTACAAGAAAATAAATGGCTTAGCGCTATAGCTCATCTAAAGAGAAAAGAAATATAAGCTCTATTTAAATAAAGTAAATTTCCGTATAACGCCGATTGGTTTTAGCATAACTTAGCTATATTAAATCAAGTAGCTGAAAACCTTTTGTTAATTTAATGGGCGAAAATTAGCTAAAATGATACATGGATGGTGCATCAACGAAAATCTATATACAGGGTGTATCATTATCTATGGGAAAAACTTCTCGGAGGGGGTAAGGCACACCTAGACGACTCAGAATCACATAGGATTGGGGGTCGGAGATGCCTCGTAATGAATCAGGCGATTTTATAAGCAGTCATGAGAGTTCGTATAATCCCCAGTAGAAATTGAGATTTAAAGACTGGATTTCAACCATCAGAATCACTTGACTCAGGCATTTATTACAGAAATATACAACAAAAGAGCTCAATTTCAATCGTAATTGAATGGATGGATGGATTGGCGGACCTGGAAAAAGTTGGAACCTCCCCCCGAACCTAATAAAATTTCCCCAAACCTTATGTATTGCTCCTAAATGCTGGAAGGGGCTTCCCCTGAACCAGGTTCGTAGGTTTAGGCACTTTTTCCAGGTCCGTGGATTGGTTTTACATACAGGGTGTCCCACGAGAAGTGGCCCAACCCCTTTAACTTTTGAACCCCTACAGATATAGTCATGAAAGTGGGGTACAGGTATAGTAAAGTAACCATGCTCTATCTGATGAGATAACTTTCAAAGCCCTCTAGCGGAAACATCAGGAGTTATAATTTTTATTTTAAAAACTATTTGAGGTTTGTGAAAAAAGTCAATGACTAAGTTGTAGAGCATTATCAATTTAGTAGGAAAAGACACCTTAAGCAGAAAAATATCTTGAATAAAATCCCTAAAACGCACGCTCAAATAGGTTGAATTTACGTAGATTTTACACCTTAAAACGTTCCTCACGAGGCAAAAATGAGAAATTTTCAATTTAATGATCTAAGAATACTTTTAGTCGTTTACTAAAATCATAAAAATAAAAATTTATTATTTTCGCCTCGTCAGGAGCGTCTTAAGACGTAAAAACTACGTAAATTCAACCTAATCGAGCGTGCATTTTAGAGGTTTTATTCAAGATATTTTTCTGCTTAAGGTGTCTTTTCCTACTGAGTAGACGCTGCTCTTTAACTTGGTCATTGACTTTTTTTCACATACCTCACTGAAAGGCTGGGTATAGGATCTTGTTTCGGGCCAGAGTATACTGTCACAGAAATGACTTGCTGTAGGATTGGATCGGATTTTGGAGACATACATTTTCAGGTCTGTGTATGATTTATCTTAAGGATTCATTTATAAACATTCGTTAACGGAAGCTCAGTGAGCAAAAGCATAAATCAGAAGCACCAACCAACCAACCTAAACCTTCGTCATGTAAAACACACAAATATAATAGAATATTTACTGATACACAGAGGGAGAAAATACACCCAGGGCAAGGCCGGAATCGAACCCACCGACGACGGTACAGCGCTCAGGCTGCTAGTATGGTGGGCAGAGAGTAAACCCACCAGGTCGAGGATTCCGAGCATGGTCGTTTTTGCTTGGAAGTTTCAGCGCATGCTTGAAAGGGTATTCTCACATTGGTTTTGCTTCATTCAGTTGATTGGCTTCAATGGTTCCCCTTGAAAGAACTTATTAGTACTTCAATATCGCACCAGAAAGCTTGCTTGCTTGAGTACGCTTTTTATGTGGTGCCAGCGGCCGAAGGCCGCTCTAACCACTGTTTGATCTAAAAGGCAATAACATGAACGGGGGTGGTACCAGAAAGCTTTTTCGCAATGGGTATATAAGTGATACCCAAGGTTAATAGAATAAGATAAGGTTGGCTCTTCACATATAGATGAAAATTCGACTGACGTATGCTCTTCCATCCAAATACGTAGTTCCTCGTCATAATGACCAATCCGCAATAACCAATCACTTTTATTATGGGCGTGACTTTGGTATGAGTTGCTCTGCGCGGTATATAGGTTAGGGATTTTTTGATAAAATAAGAGGGATATTTGATCTTTGATTCAACAGGTTCAAGTTTGAAATAGTGCAGCATTTCAGTTAAGAAATCAAAAAGTGTTTTCGATTTAGATTGAATGATTGAATAAATATTATATTTCCGTGTAATTATTTGTGGCTAATTTGAAGATGCACACAAGTTTGAAAAGTGCAGCATTTCAGTTAAGAAATCAAAAAGTGTTTTTCGCTTAAGATTGAATGATTGAATAAATATTATATTTCCGTGTTAATTATCTGTGGCTAATTTGAAGATGCACACAAAAGGCACTGTATATTTGGACGGCTTTTTTCAACTAAACTCTACTCTAATTTCCACGGCTAGGCTACAGCTCGGCGTTTCATTGGTTCAATCACTAAGCACCGAGACTGCTACGTAATCATGAGACCTACAGCGCATGCGCCACTGGCCGTTTTGGCCGTCCAAATATACACTTCGCACACAAAAAGTACATAGTTCCAGATACATAAGAAATTTATTGATTGATTTCTTGACATAAGATATATTTAGAAATCGGGAGGGAGGATTTGGAGAGTGTAAAACAACCAAATATTTAATCTTTGAAGGGATCTTGATATAAGCTCGCTTGTTGATTCTCGTTTATTATTAAAAACGTGTAAAATGTCTCTTTGCGCTGTTTCAGTTTGCAAAAAATATTGGCATAAGACTCGAAATTCTATTTCTTATCATCGGTTCCAGAATGATCCATATCTTCAAAATATTTGGATTGAAAAGTGTCATACGGAAGACAAAATTAATCCATCAACTTTAACAAAATTAATCCAACAATAAAATTTTAATAAAATGCTTTTAAAGATTTTTTGTACTATCTGTATTAAGAAGTTTCTAACAGAAAGGTATTAGGAATGTTTGCAACCTTACATATAAAAATATTCAAAATTAAATAAGTTATGAATCCTTCCAATTATGTATTGAAATCAGTCTTAAATTTCATGATTTTATTCAATACACTATTTTATTTGCTGGAAACTATTTCGTTTTTAAGTTAGAAGGAAAAATGAAATACTCATAATTTAATATGATGTAAAACTTGTATTAGGTTTCACCAAGAATAAGTTTAAAATAAATTATCCCATGGAGATCGCAAGCGTTGCTTTAAATTTGACTGGGCTGCGATATTTGTGGGGTACGCAGCAGTCGGAAGCTGCTGATTTAAATTTATGATTTGTTGCCTTAAGTGGCTGCTCTACAGCTCTATATTTCCCCGCTTGTTATTTTAATCCCTTTCTACCCAAGAAGAAGCTACGCGATTTCCCTAAGTAACCCTAATTGGTCAGTCCACTTAGTTAACACGTCAAAGCGTCAACGCCTACCATCCAATTACGTCATCTTGGATGGTAACAATTCTGATAGCCTGATGGGCCCCTCCTGAGTGATACCGCATCGAAACTGTCGGCAAAATTCATTACCTGCACTTCAGCACTCGGTTGAAAGAGGCTACTTTGCTGTTTGTTAGAAATCTACAAGGAAGAAGGGGAAGTTTGCAGGGTGTTTCTTTTGAAAGATTGCTTGAGCTTACAATCTGGTAAAATCCCACAGATGGTGAAAGCTTGACCCGACGTGTTTTGCAGTATACTTGAGAAATAGATTAGTTCACAAAAATGGCGGTGAATCACAATTTTTTTATGCATTGGAGAATTGAGAACTTTTGCTGCTGGAACGAGAAAGTCCACTCTCCAGCCATATCTACTAATGGTTTGCGTATTGGTGAATTGGTTTTTGATCTGGCCCTCTACCCGAGAGGTTTTTCTGGCAACGAAACAAACATGGTTCTGCAGATAAACGATGATACTGCGTCATACGGCGAAGTGTATTTCAAGCCTGCAGATAAATCTCAAATATACCGCAGAGTAAGTATCCCTGCAATGAGGGTAGGTGGTGTTATGATTGTGAATACTGAAATTAAATTTCAAGAGTTTCTTAATTATCTTATAGTAGAAGCCTGGCATGAGGATGCTATAGTCCTTGTGTATCATGGCAATAGCAGGAGACCTTATTGTCGTTTTTCATCCGTTTGCCTGAAAAGTACTATAAATGTTTTTGATTCAAGCTGCATAATACCCTGTGAAAAAATTTTTGCATCTCTTTCAACAATTAATAACTTGGCTGACATCTCTTCACTACAGCAAGGAGAAATCGGCCATTTTAAAATGCGTGTATATTGTAGACTATTTCGAGATAGGTTTGTGGCTTTTAAACTCTCTTTAAAACCTCCGCAGAGTGTTGATGATACTTTAGTTCACATTTACATATATATATTTGGAAATGGACTTCGTCCACTGATAGATTCATTTGGCACAAAAACACACATCTTTACCACCAATGAAAGTTGTTATTTTTCCGTTTTTCCTCTGTTAGACGAACTAATAAAGGGATCTTATGTGACAGTTCGTTTGAAAATAGTTTCAGATAATAGAATCCACACAGAGGGTTTCGTAGTAACTTAATCGGAAAAAAAAATGTAAGTATAAGGAATGTAACATGAAATCAGTCAGAAATTTCCAAAGCAGTCATCATAAGGACAAATTTTTTTATACCTGCTGCAGTAGTCATTTTAGGCACAAAAGGCATCTAAAACGCCCAATCTCTGCCGTATTGCAGAAAAAGAGGAACGTCTAGCGGACCTAGATTTTAAAATTTTAGACTTTTTACTGATGTGTTAAAAAATATGAACACTAAACATGTCGGACATTTTAATCTTTTCAAATCAGTTGCCATGAGATTTACAAACTTTTACATTGTTATATTGAAAGTATTTACTCGAAATAAAATTGTTTAGGACATGTTGATTTTTTTCATTTTTTATATTTTTGTAATTTTATAGGGTTCTTACGTATTATACCGTCGACCGTGCCGCTAATTCAAAAACGTTATCAAATCCCATTGCCTTTCTATTGATGTACCGCTGAATTAGACGGCCACTGAACGGTCGACGGGATAATACTGACATACCACCAGGAGAAGAGCTATGAACAGGGTTGCCTTGAGTAGACGAGTCCAAAAGAAGAGGGAAGCTGGTATGAATTCAACTGCAATATTTGGCATTTTAAGCATACATTTGGCAATTGAGAAAAATTTTATTAAACTACATTAAATTGATTACACTGGCACACAAAATAAAAAAAGTGGAATGTACTTTGGACCAGATCTACCTACCGACATGTTTTTCGACCTGCTGAATCTGAATTTCAAGTCCGTTTGGCCCGGTCACCCTCCAGTTTTGAGTAAAATGCAAAAAACCTCAAAAAAAGGGCCCAAAATTGCAAAAAACTGCATTCACAGCAATGAAAAATTTTTTGTGGACCCGGATCACGTATTATTTTTGTGTATTCCAAATAACTGAATCTAAATCTAAAATTTAATTAACCCGGTGAGCCGTCCAAATTTGAAAAAAACCCTAAAATTTTTAAAAAATGATTTAATTGAACCATGAAATTAGTCACCAGTGGAAGTTTTTGAGGAAAATGTGCAAGTATGCTTAATTACCGTACTTACAAACTTTTCTCAAAAACTTCAACTGGTGACTAATTTCATTGTTACATTTTTTAAGATTTAGTTATTTCATTGATTTATTTTTTAATTCTCGTTTTTTTTCAAATTTGGATGGCACACCGGGCTAATTAACTTTTATATTTAGATTCATTTATTTGGAATACACAAAATTCATACGTGATCCGGGTCCAAAAAAATTTTTTCATTGGTGTGACTGCAGTTTTTTGCAATTTTTTGAAGTTTTTTGCATTTTACTCAAAACTGGAGGGTGACCGGGCCAAACGGACTTGAAATTTAGATTCAGCGGGTCGATTTTCATGTCGGTAGGTAGGTCGGGTCCAAAGTACATTCCACTTTTTTATTTTGTGTGCCGGTGTTATCTTTGAAATTTCTCGCCAATAAATATTGGAAGCACCCCTTCGCAGGAAAACTTTTTTACCGCTTAGTATGCCTTTATATTGCTATTTCGAGGGAATTATTCATATTCAGGTTTATATTGCTGATTTAGCTTGAGTTTTAAATTTTATAACTTAATCATCATACTTGTGAAACTTTAATAAGGCGTTAGAAACTTGTGAAGAGACAAAATATAAAAATATGGGTTATACCGTCGACCGTGCCGCTTATTCAAAAACGTTATCTAATCCCAGACTTTTCTATTGATGTACCGCTGAATTAGACGGCTATTGAACGGTCGACGGGATAATACGCAAGTACCAAAATGTGTATTCATTATCTTTTTGATATTTTTTTATAAGATTAGGGAGCTACCTACCCCTACTCGCTATCGCTCACCAACCCCTGTAAGTTTGCCCCCCATGTAAGTAATGCGACCCCTGTAAGTAAGCCCCCGTGTTTAAGACCACGTCATGACCTACTACAAGATTTTAAGATTGATAAATTTCAATAAGTCTAGTGGGTCTAATTAACCATTTCCTAAAATTTCAGTTCTATAATTGATTTTTATGTAAGAAATGTCGAAATGGAATTTTTTTTTTATTTTGATATAATTTTAAAAGGTTAAGTGTATTTAAACTGGGAATTATGTGACCTCCCATGCCTGATTATCACAAACCCAGGTTCGTTATAGGGGTGCATTTCCAACTCCTCATTCCTTTGTGATTCTGATTCGTCTAGGTGGGCCTTACCTTCCCTAAAAGTGTGTGTTTGTCCCATCTACAGTCAAACCTGTTTTTCTGCGAGGAATAGGGACCGCGCAAAAAAAATCCCCATAAAAAAATTCGCACCAAACTTCGCGAGTAGCTATAAAAAATAGTTTTCGCAGCACATTTAAAAAATCCTTTTTTATGCGTTGAATAGGGACCGCATAAATGTCTCACGTAGGACCATAGCGAAAATCCCTCAGTATAGCTGAATTCACAGACAATAAGAGACAGACCGGTCAATGGGCGGCCTACGACACGAACGCCCTCAACCCGCGGTACCTGCACTTAAACTGTGGTTACAGTTAAGCTTTTAGGTCTGGCAACCATGGAGACGTTTTGCGAAGACGTAATCCATCGACCATATGATCACCAGGATCGCGATCCTTGGCGATCACATAAGCCCATTAAATGGTTTTTAAAATTAAAAAATAACTTTTTTTTTCAACAATTTTTTTAAATTTGCTAGTATAATAGAAAATTTAAATTAAATCATTAAGGTTTGTTCATCAACAAAATTTCGTGATCGCATATATGATGAAAAACTCGATTGTTAAAATACAAGCTTAACTATAAAGTAATCAAGAATCACACAAGTAAATAATGAATCTAAATTATTTTATTAAATCTCATATTTCAATAACTACAAATATTTGTTATAACCCCTTGGGATTTTAAGACAAACATGATGTGTAAATGAAGTTGCAATCCTCGTGAATCTAAACGTACACATCTTTTGAAAATACGAATCCCAGATCCCAGGCACATTTGAAATGAATTCTTGACAATAAAAATATATAATACTAGTATACATTTTTATCTAAATTAAATACATACGCCTATAATTAACGCGAATTATACTGAATTCTATCAGGCTTAAAAATCAAGTTCAAGAATGCAACACAGATTTTCCAATGGATTGCAAAATAGAGAAGAAACGAGATAAAATGTGCCTTGATGCAATAAGACACTGTTAAAATGATTTATAAATCTTGCAAACAATTTAAAAGAGTACGATTAAACGATTTAACAAACTTCATGTTTACTTTCAAAATCGAATATTGCAAGTTTCGTCAACAAAAAAATGTATCAGGATTTCGATTAAAAAATATTAAATTAATCGATTAATGCCGGTACCGCTTGTCGCAGGCGCCACTTGAGCTCTCTGGATAAGCCCCGCCTATTGACCGGTCTGTCTCTTATTGTCTGTGGCTGAATTGAAAAAACTCTATGTTCGGACCGTAACGCAATCCCCACCATACAGCTAAATTTAGAAACCGTTACTATACCTACCGTAGACTTTTTTCAGTTACCATGTAGTCGGCGTCGACTGTTGCTTCACGAGACCAATGTTTGTCTTAGTAGCCAGATATAAAAGATTTTTGTTCTAATTTAAATTTTCATACACCGCACAAAAAAAATCGAAGGGAAAAATCGCACAAATAAAAAATTGCACAAAAAAGGTTCGCAAAAAACAGGTTTGAGTGTATAGTGATTCATCCTGGTATATCTAAACTTAACTACCGGAATAATACACCTAACCCTCCATTTGAAAATTTCAGAAGAGCAATTACCTATTACTGCCTGACGTCCCTTTTTAGGGACGTTTTTTAAAAATCCTCCTATTTCTGCAAAAATTGTTCCTTTGAATCAAAGTTTGCACGGATGTATCTCTTATCTTCATAGAACATAAAGAACACAAGAAGAAAGCAGAATTTAAAATTTTTTTCACTTTTTTTTTAAAGTTGAGTGCTTTTTTTTAAATTTTAAAAGAAAATATTAAAAATCCTAGTTGTTATTTTTAAAAATTTTCAATGCCGATTTATATTACTGTTTATACATTAAATCAGTTGGGGTGTTTTTTTATTTTTCGAAAATATTTTATCTTGATCTTGTTTTAGACCCCAGAAAAGCGTCCCTAAAAAAGGGAGTCAGGCACGAATGCCCCCGTGGTGTTTTCCCCGTAGTGAAATGCTAGCGTTTCCTTATTTTTTTCATAAAAACGCGTTCGATTGTTATGAAATGAATTAAATAACTGATATTTATAAAATTACTTTAATTTTAGATAATAAATTTATTATATTTGTTTATTTTTTTTGGAAAATACTCTTATTTCTGCTAAATTAATGAAATAAAGTCTTAAATTATAAGGAATTAATTAATTTGTTTTAATTAAAAAGAATAAATTGATTATTTGACTATATTTATTACTTATGCAAATAAATTCCTGTTATATTTTAATTAAAGGTTTAATAATTATTCGTTATAATGACTTTTTGTCATTAAAATTCCCAAAAAAGTAGCTTTTGTGATAAATTTTCGGCTTTTTTTCTAATTAGATGTTTTAATCATTGTGTTCTGTACTGCAGATAAATCTGTATCATCTCGCTTGTGCTAATGCACATCCCGCTAATGCTTGATTTTTGGGGAGAAATTTGTGTTCCGCACAATAAAGGCACTGTATATTTGGACGGCTTTTTTTCAACAAACTCTACTCTAACTTCCACGGCTAGGCGTACCATTGGTTCCATCACTAAGCGCCGAGATTGCTACGTCATCACGAAACCTACAGCGCATGCCCCACTGGCCGTTTTGGCCGTCCAAATATACACTTCGCACAATAAAATTAAATAAAATGAAAAAAGTATGGGCATTTGAAAGACTTAAACTTCAAAAATTGAGATAATCTGATGAATTTGAGGAGTGTAAAAGTAATTATTACTTAATATTAGGTAGCATATAAACAAAGAATGCCTTTTTCAATTAAAAATCTTAATTAATTTGCAATTAACATAGATTTGGGATGAAAAAAACCTGTTTTAGAGCATAAAAAATGCTCAAGTTACGTTAATTAAGGTTAATTTTACAGTTAATTGGATAAATAATTAATATTTTTGTTCACATTCATGTTACGGTATGGTTCGGATCACTGTTGCTGCACTTAAAAAGGTAGAAGATGTTTTTGAGGAATTAAAACAGTTTTCTACCATGCGTTTACTATAGGGAAAAAAACACGGGGGCATTCGTGCCTGACGTCCCTTTTTAGAGATGTTTTTTAATTTTGGTGTAGTAATTAAAATTTTAACCTGGAATTTTTTTCACTATTTTTCCAGTAGTTTTGGGGCTATTTGCTATGTTTTTACAAAATATTTAAGAAAAATAAAAAGTTGGGCATTAATGGGTTAACTGAAATTAGAGGATTCTGAGTCCTTATGGTCAATAAGCCCGTATTCTCAGCCTGTCAGTTTTCGCTGTCGTTGCTTCCTGCGTCAAAAGTTAACCCGGTGTAAGTAGAGAGCTTATATACGAGAGAGAAGCGACAACTCGCTTAAAAACGTCACTGCGCGCAGTTAAAACTGTCCAAATCTCCAATTCTGTCCAAACTGTATCATGCCACTTGTCTCTCTCCCATGCTAATCCAATGGAGAGAAATCTGCGGTGAACAGAAAACGCTGTTGACCAAAAAGCGCGCTATACCAATGTGTCGCCTCCACAGAGTACTAGAACAGAGAGTCCGTCAGCATAGGCGCTAATGGAAATCGAAAAGTTGGTTGGTTGTGGGGCTATTTTGGCGCTGGGATCGCATCAACATCACGAGAGGTGGGAGGGAAAAGCCTGATTGGTTGAGAAAAACTTTTCATTCTCCTTCGAAAATAGAAGATTAAGTGACAGCCAATCATAGGTTTGATCTCTCTGTCAATAACTTAGTTCATTGGCGCCCTCATAACCATCCAACTTTTGAATATATTGTTTTGGACCCTCTGTTAGGATTTTTCTCTGTGGTAGCCTCTCTCTCGTATACAGGCTCTCTAGGTAAAAGAACCCCTGATAAATGCGCATATCTGTGAACTTTGTACTCACACTGGCGGTGAACGTATATATTAATTTCAAATTTGCATAATCTACCCTGGAGCAGTTGTAGGATGCCCCCGGCATTTCATGGGTTCGGTTCTATTCCCAGTTTTTTTAGAGAAATTTCAACCCGCCAATAAGAGCAGACTCGGCTAAAACTGAAAGGCACTGTCTAAATCCACGAAAGTAACAACTCAACTCAACTCTAACGAATATCGCTAATACTTTAGCATGGGTAAACTTTCGTGGATTTAGACACTTCGAAACTGAAAGGCTGGGTATAGGATCTTGTTTCGGAGCCAGAGTATAATGTCACAGAAATGACGTGCTGTAGGATTGGATTGGATTTTGGAGACATACATTTTCAGGTCTGTGTGTGCTTAATCTCATGGATCCGATTATAAGTAAACCTTCGTCAAGTAAAACACAGACACAAATAGAATATTTACTGACACACAGAGAAATAGAAAATACACCAAGGGCAAGGCCGGAATCGAACCCACCGACGACGGTACAGCGCGCAGGCTGCTAGTGTGGTGGGCAGAGAGTAAACCCACCAGGTTGAGGATTCCGAGCATGGTAATTTTTGCTTGAAAGCGTATTTTCACATTGCTTTCGCTTCATTCAGTTGATTGGCTTCAATGTTTCCACTTGAAAGTACTTATTAGTACTTCAATATCGCACCAGAAAGCTTTTCGCAATGGATATATAAGTTATACCGCGTCGAAACTGTCGGCAAAATTCATTACCTGCACTTCAATACAATGGAGAATTGATAACTTTTGCTGCTGGAACGAGAAAGTCCACTCTCCAGCCATATCTACTAATGGTTTGCGTATCGGTGAATTGGTTTTTGATCTGGCGCTCTACCCGAGAGGTTTTTCTGGCAACGAAACAAACATGGTTCTGCAGATAAACGATGATACTGCATCATACGGCAAAGTGTATTTCATGTCTGCAGATAAATCTCAAATATACGGTCGAGTAAATATCCCTGCAATGAGGGTAGGTGGTGTTTTGATTGTGAATACTAAAATTGAATTTTACGAGTTTCTTCGTTATCTTACACGAGAAGCCTGGCATGAGGATGCTTTAGTCCTTGCGTATCGTGGCAATAGCAGGAGACCTTATTATCGTTTTTCATCCGTTTTCCTGAAAAGTACTATAAATGTTTTTGATTCAAGCAGCATAATACCCAGTGAAAAAATTGTTGCATCTCTTTCAACAATTAATAACTTTGCCGACATCTCTTCACTACAGCATGGAGAAATCGGTCATTTTAAAATGCGTGCATATTGTAGACGATATCTCGTCTTCAATAGGGTGTTGGTTCTTAAAATCTCTTTAGAACCTCAGCAGAGGGTTGATAATACTTTAGTTCACAGTTACATATATATATTTAGAAATGGACTTCCACGGATACGTTCATTCTGCCTTTCTTCAAAAACTAGCATCTTAACCCCCGATGAAAACCATTATTTCTCCGTGTTACTTGCGTTACACGAACAAATAAAGGAAACTTATGTGACAGTTCGCTTGAAAATAGTTTCAGATAATAGAGTACACACAGAGGGTTTTGTAGTAACTAAAGGAATGTAACATGAAATCAGTCAGAAATTTCCAAAGCTGTCCTAAATTATCATAAGGACACATTTTTTATAACTGCTGCAGTAAAGTCATTTAAAGGTATCTAAAACACCCAATCTCTGCCGTATTGCAGAAAAAAGAGGAACGTCTAAAGGACTTAGATTTTAAAATTTTAGACTTTTTATTGACGTGTTAAAAATATGAACACTAAGAATGTCGGGCATTTTAATCTATCTTTTCAAATCAATTGCCATGAGATTTACAAACTTTTAGATTGTTATGTGGAAAGTATTTACTCGAAATAAAATGTTTGGGACATGTTGATTTTTTTCATTTTTCATACTTTTGTTATTTTATAGGACTTTTGTTATTCACGACCACGTCATGACCTACTACAAGCTTTTAAGATGAATAAAGTCTAGTAGGTCTATTTAACCATTTCCTGAAATTTCAGTTCTTTAATTGATTTTAATGTAAGAAATGCTGAAATGGAAAATTTTTTTGATTTTGATATAATTTTAAAAGGTTTAGTGTATTTAAACTGTATGCAACCTCCCATGCCTGAATATCACAACCCCTGGTTCGTTATAGGGGTGCATTTCCAACTCCTCATTCCTTTGTGATTCTGATTCGTCTAGGTGGGCCTTACCTTCCCTAAAAGTGTGTGTTTGTCCCATCTACAGTCAAACCTGTTTTTGTGCGAGGAATAGGGACCGCACAAAAAAATCGCTTTAAAAAATTCGCACCAAACTTCGCGAGTAGCTATAAAAAATAGTTTTCGCAGCACATTTAAAAAAATCCTTTTTATGCGGTGAATAGGGACCGCATATAAAAGTCTCACGTAGGACCATAGCGAAAATCCCTCAGTATAGCCGAATTGAAAAACTCTTTATGTTCGGACCGTAACGCAATCCCCACCCTACAGCTAAATTGAGAAACCGTTACTATACCTACCGTAGACTTTTTTTCAGTTACCATGTAGTCGGCGTCGACTGTTGCTTCATGAGACCCATGTTTGTCTTAGTAGCCAGATATAAAAGATTTTTGTTCTAATTTGAAATTTTCATACACCGCAAAAAAAAAATCGAAGGGAAAAATCGCACAAATAAAAAATTGCACAAAAAAGGTTCGCAAAAAAACATGTTTGAGTGTATAGTGATTCATCCTGGTATATCTAAACTTAACTACCGAAATAATACACCTAACCTTCCATTTGAAAATTTCAGAAGAGCAATTACCCATTACTGCCTGACGTCCCTTTTTAGGGACGTTCTTTAAAAATCCTCCTTTTTCTGCAAAAATTGATCTTTTGAATCAAAATTTGCACGGATGTATCTCTGATCAACATAGAACATAAAGAACACAAGAAGAAAGCAAAATTAAAAATTTTTTTCACTTTTTTTAAAGTTGGAAGATGGAATTTTTCAGAAAAGTGCTTTGTTTAAAATTTTAAAAGAAAAGCTTAAAAATCCTAGTTGTTATTTAAAAAAAATTTCAATGCCGAAATATATTACTGTTTATACATTAAATCAGTTGGTGTTTTTTATTTTTCCAAAATATTTTATCTTGACCTTGTTTAAAACCCTCGAAAAGCTTCCCTAAAAAGGGACGTCAGGCACCAATGCCCCCGTGGTGTTTTTGAAATGCTAGTGTTTCCTTATTTTTTCCATAAAAACGTATAAAAACGTTCATTATAAAATTACTTTAATTTTAGATGATAAATTTATTATTTTTTTTTTGGAAAATATTGTTATTTCTGCTAAATTAATGGAATAAAAAGTCTTAAATTATAAGGAATTAATTTGTATTAATTAAAAGGAATAAATTTATTATTTTACTAGTATATTTATCACTTATGCAAATAAATTCCTGTTATATTTTAATTAAAAGTTTAATAATTATTCGTTATAATGACTTTTTGTCATTAAAATTGCCAAAAAAGTAGCTTTTACGATAAATTTTCGGCTTTTTTTCTAATTAGATGTGTTTAATCATTGTGTTCTGTACTGCAGATAAATCTATATCATCTCGCTTGCTAATGCACATCCCACTAATGCTTGATTTCTGAGGAGAAATTTGTGTTCCGCACAATAAAATTAAATAAAATGAAAAAAGTATGGGCATTTGAAAGACTTAACTTCCCAAATTGAGATATTCTGATGGATTTGAGAAGTGTAAAAGTAATTATTACTTAATATTAGGTAACATATAAACAAAGAATGCCTTTTTCAATTAAAAATCTTAATTAATTTGCAATTAACATAGATTTGGGAGGAAAAAAACCTGTTTTAGAGCATAAAAAATGCTCAAGTTACGTTAATTAAGGTTAATTTTACAGTTCATTGGATAAGTAATTATTTTTGTTCACATTCATGTTACAGTATGGTTCGGATCACTGTTGCTGTACTTAAAAAGGTAGAAGATGTTTTTGAGGAATTAAAACAGTTTTCTACCATGCGTTTACTATAGTGAAAAAACACGGGGGCATTCGTGCCTGACGTCCCTTTTTAGGGACGTTTTTTAATTTTGGTGTAGAAATTAAAATTTTAACCTGGAATTTTTTTCAGTAGTTTTGGGGCTATTTTAGACCAAATATTACCAAATATTTAAGAAAAATAAAAAATTGGGCATTAATGGGTTAACTGAAATTAGAGGATTCAGAGTCCTTATGGTCAATAAGCCCGTATTCTCAGCCTGTCAGTTTTCGCTGTCTTTGCTTCCTGCGTCAAAAGTTAACCCGGTGTAAGTAGAGAGCTTGTATACGAGAGAGGCGACAACTCGCTTAAAAGCGTCACTGCACGCAGTTAAAACTGTCCAAATCTCCAATTCTGTCCAAACTGTATCATGCCGCTTGTCTCGCTCCCATGCTAATCCAAAGGAGGGAAATCTGCGGTGAACAGAAAACGCTGTTAACCAAAAAGCGCGCTATACCAATGTGTCGCCTCCACAGAGTACTAGAACAGAGAGTCCGTCACCATAATGGAAATCGAAAAGTTGGTTGGTTGTGGGGCTATTTTGGCGCTGCGATCGCATCAACGTCACGAGAGGTGGGAGGGAAAAGCCTGATTGGTTGAGAAAAACTTTTCCTTCTCCTTTGAAAATAGAAGATTAAGTGACAGCCAATCACAGGTTTGATCTCTCTGTCAATAATTTAGTTCATTGGCGCCCTCATAACCATCCAACTTTTGAATATATCGTTTTGGACCCTCTGTTAGGATTTTTCTCTGTGGTCGCCTCTCTCTCGTATAGAGCTCTTTCAATCACGTGACCCCTATGACGTTTTATAGCTATTGTTTACTAACACCGTACCTCCAGCAGTAGACGATATTAGTGTGACGTTTTTTGTTTTGTTTGGAACGGTAGATTCAGTCAGTGATTGGCTCCGTGAACTGTACGGACAGTACGGATCCGTATGTAACCAATCACGGATCGAATCTACCGTTCCAAACAAAACAAAAAACGTCATCACTAATCTCGTCTATTAACAGTAAAGGAAAATAACTGGCCGTGACGTCATGTGCGAATGCTCTGTACAAGTACTGTACCCTGAAAGAACCCCTGATAAATGCGCATATCTGTGAACTTTGTATCCTATATATACGTTCACTGGCGGTGAACGTATATATTAATTTCAAATTTGCATAATCTACCGTGGAGCAGTTATAGGATGCACCCGGCACTTCATGGGTTCGGTTCTATCCCCAGTTTTTATAGAGAAATTTCAATCCGCCAATCAGAGCCGACTCGGCAAAAGCTGAAAGGCACTGTCTAATTCCACGAAAGTAACAACTCAACTCTAAGGAATTTCGCTAATACTTTAGCATGGGTGAACTTTCGTGGATTTAGACACTTCGAAACTGAAAGGCTGGGTATAGGATCTTGTTTCGG